>CM066037.1:245649810-246867796 GCA_033557465.1 Ichthyophis bannanicus
ATGTCAGCTCCCCTCCCTCCATCCATAATCAGCAACCTTCCTGCCTCCTATACCATGTCAGCCCCCAATCCTTCCATCTGCTTATGTCAGCCCGCTCCTCCATCCCTCCATGTCAGCCCATTTTCCATGTCATGTCAGCCCCCCCCAATCCCTCATGTCAGCCCCACCACCATCCCTCCATGGTCAGCCCCCCCCATCCCTCCCTGTAAGCCCCCTCTGCCGATGTCAAGCCAGTTGTGCAGGTTCCCTGCCCCCTCATCCCCTCTCCTCATGTCTGCCTCTCTTTTAATGCCGCCGCGGCTCCTGGCATCTTAGGGAACCGCGGATGTACATGTAAAATCGTTGCGGAGCCCTTCCTGTCTCTGACGGGCTCGGTGCAGCATTGTAACCGCCTCCAAAGGAAGTTGTTTGCCACTTCCTTTGGAGGCGGGACAATGCTGCCAAGGAGCCCGTCGAGACAGGAAGGGATCCGCAACGATTTTACAGGTACAGCCGCGGTTCCCTAGTGCAGGCAGGGAGCCGCGGATGCCGCAGAAGAAGGCAGTGAGTTTAAAGGAGTTTGCCGCTGCCGAAGAAGCGGACTCGGCCGCGGCAGCAACTTGTGCGCGTTTTTTTAAAACTTGGTGGAGGCTAAGCGACCCCCGCCAAATCCTGTGGCGACCCCGGGGGGGGTCGCGACCCACAGGCTTGAGAACCGCCTGTTTCCTAAAGAGAGCACAAAAAGAAATAGGGAGAGCAGGCATCCTTGCCAAGTTCCCCTTGCTAAGTCAAAAACCTGCAATACTTCCCCATTCTCTCTGAATGATGGAGCATCATGAAAACACAAAGATTCCCCCCAAACCCCATTTATCTCTAAAACTGTAAATAAAAAGGCCACATTACTCTATCAAATGCCTTTCCGCTGTCTACAGAGAGAAGCATTGACTGGATCCTTTTAGTCTTAGCCTGCCAAATCAAATTCAGAAGCCTGTAAGTATCAGAGGACTGTATGTCTAAAATAAATAAAGTACAGCCTGTCCTGATGTACCAGACTGATCACTTTCTATAATCTAGTAGCCAGAATCTTAGCCAAAAGTTCCATAATCACATTGAATAGGAAAATCAGGTCCATAAGGGAAACAAGAAAGGGGGTGGGAGGGGGGGGGCAAGATTTTCCCTTTCATTGGGGATAAATGACTAGGGCTGTTTTCATCACCCTAGTGATAAAGAGCTTAGTTAAAGGGACAATCAATTCCCTTCTAAAAACCTTGTAAAATTGAAATGTGAATAGCGAAAAGGCTCTGGATTACCATCTCTACTTTGCCCACAAGAATGAGCCAGTTCACAGTTTCTTACTACTCTGCCATAAGGGAAGGCAGCTGCACTGACTGCAAAAAAAGCATTCTTAACTCCCCATGCCTCCAGCTCAGACTGTACAATCAAAATTATGATAAGATCAAGAATGTTTTGTTTTCAAATTTTAACTGAAGAACCCCTCCATCATCCTGAATCTTAACAACATGAGTTATCGGTGGTATATCAAATTTTAAAATACAAATTAGGTTGCCTAGAGTAAAAAGCATAATCCTGTTCCATTACAATGCATCTGCCTCCAAACATCTAATTTATGGTCTTCTATAAACTGTTTAAATTGCCTTCTGTCTCCCTCCCTGTCCTAGCTGCAAAGATGAATTATATCAGAAGGGATTTAAGATCATGTTAAAATCTCCAAGTACAAGCAAATGCCCCTGCACAAAGGGATCCAGTAGGTCTCCCAAATTTCTAAGAAACTCCACCAAAGAGTCATTAGGGACATAAATCTTCACTAGGGTATAAGTCTGTCCATCTATTCGTACTTTTAAAAATAAACATTCCCATGTGTCTTTCTTGATACCCAGCACTTGAATGCTCAAAATGCTTCAGAAATACCACTACCCTTCCCTTATGATGTTCCTGTGTGCAATTCTGGTCGCCGTATCTTAAAAAGAATATAGCGTTATTAGAAAAGGTACAGAGAAGAGCCACCAAAATGGTAAAGGGGATGGAAGGATACTCCTATGAAGAGAGGCTAAAAAGGTTAGGGCTCTTCAACCTGGAAAAGAGACGGCTGAGGGGAGATATGATAGAGGTCTATAAATTAATGAATGGAGTGGAATGGGTAAACGTAGATCGATTGTTTACGCCATCAAAATATAGAAAGACTAGGGGGCATGCAATGAAGATACAAGTTAATCTATTTAAGACTAATAAGAGAAAATATTTTTTTTTCACTCAATGTGTAATAAAACTCTGGAATATGATACCGGAGGATGTATTAAAAGCTGTTAGATTAGCTAGGCTTAAAAAAAGGTTTGGACAAGTTCCTGGAGGAACGGTCCATAAACCATTATTAAAGTGGACCCAGAATATCCACTACTTGCCCCAATACAAGCATTGTGGAACCTGTGTCTTTTAGGGAAACTGCTAGGTATTTGTGACCTAGATTGGCCACTGCTGGAAACAGGATACTGGGCGTGATGGACCTCGGTCTGACCCAGTATGGCATTTCTTATGTTCTTACAATAAAGCGTAGTTACTCACCTGTAACAGGTGATTTCCGGGAACAGCAGGAATTTAGTCTTCACATATGGGTATTCTCGGTACCGACAAAGCCCGCGGGGGAATGCTCCCCAGCATCCAATAGGAAAGCTTTTGGGAGCATCCCACAGCGCATGCGTGCTGCCTTCCCGCCTCTATACCTCTTCTCACTTCAGTTGAGTTTATAGCTGAGACCAAAGGAGAGAAGTAGAGAAAGAGAGAGATAGAGACAACTCCTAGGGGAGGTGGGTGGGTTGTGAAGACTAAATTCCTGCTGTTCCCGGAGATCACCTGTTACAGGTGAGTAACTACGCTATCTCCAGGAACAAGCAGGAATGTAGTCTTCACATATGGGGACTCCCCAGCTGAAAGATGACAAGGGGTGACCTCAGCTAGCTGTGAACCCAGGTGAGATGGGTCATGTTTCCTCCCATGGACTTTAGGCATCCAAACTGTGGATGGTGGGTAGGAGTTGTATTAAGTATGGAAGAGATGTTGTAGAACAGCCTGGCCAAACGAGGCATCCCGACAGGAGTCCTTGTTTAAGCAATAGTGGGCTGTGAAGGTATGAACCAAAGTCCAAGTGACTGCTTTGCAGATGTCATCAATAGAGACAGAACGAAGGTTAGCCGTTGAGGCTGCCATTGCTCTCACATTGTGAGCCATGACATGGCCTTCGAGAGAAAGTCCCTTACTCTGATATGTATAGGATATGCAATCTGCAATCCAATTTGACAGAGTTATTTTAGAAACTGGAAGTCCCAAATGACTAGAGTCAAAAGCCACAAAAAGCTGAGATTTTCTATGTGGCTTAGTTCTTTGGAGATAAAAAGCCAAGGCTCTTTTACAATCCAATTTGTAAAGATTCCTTTCCACACTGGAGGCATGTGGCCTAGGGAAGAATATAAGAAGATAACAGACTGGTTTAAATGAAATGGCGATACCACCTTTGGCAGAAAGTGAGAATGAGTCCCGAGGACTACATTATCATGGTGAAACCTTGTATAAGAAGGGTCAGCCACTAACGCCTGTAGTTCACTAATGCGTCTTGTAGAAGTGATGGCAATTAGGAAAATAACTTTCCATGAAAGAAACTTTAGATCTGAAGTGGCTAAAGGTTCAAAGGGCGGTTTAAAATAAGCTGACCAAGAACAAGATTTAGATCCCATGCCACCGGTGGTGGTTAATGGGAGGTTTTGTTAAAAGTAGGCCTCTCATAAATCTTGATATAAGTGGATGAGAGGAAATACGTTGTCCATCGAAAGGTTTATGAAAAGCAGCAATAGCACTAAGATGGACCCTAACTGAATTGGTCTTCAGACCAGAAGTTGATAATTGTAGAAGCAACTCTACAGGTAGTAAAAGGGGGTTAAGTCCGTTTTGTGAACACCAGATAGAGAACCTTTCCACTTGAAAGCATAGGAACGTCTTGTGGAAGGTTTTCTGGAAGCCAGGAGGATAGCCTTTACTTGTTGAGAAAGGTTAACCCCTGGAATTCTAGGCTTTCAGTAAGCAGGCCCTGAGATGTAGGGACTGGATGCAGTAAAGATCCGTTCCTCCTGCGACAGGAGATCTGGAGCATTCCCCAACTCCAGAGGAGTGGTTTGAGAGAAATGCAGAAGAATAGTATAGCAATGTTTGACCGTGGCCAACGTGGAGCTAATGAGTATCATACGACCTCTGTACTCCCTGAAGTTTTTGAATGAAGTCTTTGGAATGATGGGAATGGGTGGGAAGAGCATTGAGGAAAGTCCTGTCTCCAGTGTAGTAGGAAACATTTCTTGCCTGAACGAGTTTTTGAGGCCGGAATTCTGGAACAGAATGCGGGGCAGTTTAGGCAATTATGTGGACTTGCAAAGAGGTCTAGTATCTGGTGTTCCCCAGATTCAAAACACTTGAGGAAGCCTTTGTATGAGTGGAAAAATTTTGTTTTATTTAGACAGGCAACAGAAAAAACAGACAAAAAAAGCCAAAAACAATCACCCCAACACAAGTCCCACACCACCCCCCAAAACCCCCAACCCCCCACCCGACATAAGTGACACAACAAGAATCCTAACCCCCTGTGACCCACCTCCCAAACCCACCACCAAAACCAGCAAACCAACATACGTTGCCACTCCCCCAAACATCAACCCACAATAATCCATTACAATGTCCATATGCCCACCTCCCCTCCCCCCCCTCGGTCCACTGTCCATGCCTGATCAAACCCCCCCTGCAACAACACAACCAGAGCAGTCCAAAACATTGTCCATTATTCATTCCCAAACACTCCCCCTCAACAACAACCCACCAGGTCCAATTGTCTGCAATGGCCGCTGGTTGAGGACTTGCCACAAAATCCCCCCCCAAAACCCACCCAAATACAGAGACCCTGTCCCCCATCCCCTCCCCTGCAGATGGAGCTGCAGCTCCCACCCCCCACCCCCGATCCCCGCCCCCTCCCAATCCATCCCACACAAACAAATATATCAAACACGCCAAAACTCCCACCCCCAACCCCACCAAACAAAAAAACATAAGGGCACCTTGAGGCCCCCGTTCCCCAACAGGAAATCCCACCAACAACAAAAACCAAATTATACAAAGCAAACAATAAAAACAAAACCATTGCTGCCCTGCAACCTAGGACCAGTGGAACAGGATGCACAAAACACGAAAAAGACGTACACCAAAGCCAGAAAAACCAGGTGGGGACATCCCACCCCCCAAGGAGAAAGGGAGAAGCAGACAAGTGGGTCAAACCGCTGCAGCACCAGCGCACCCCCCAAACCCACACCCCCCCCCCCCCGGGAGGAAAGCAAACACCAAAGACTACCAAAGAACAAAAACCCCAGGCGAAGGGAACCCTCCCATTCTGTCCACACCCCCCCCCCCGGTGGAAACAAAAGCAAACCCAAACCTCTACTAAGGACGAAAACCCCCAGGGAAATCCCCTCCCCCTCACGGGGGGCGGAGGGTTGAGGTGACGCCACAGGACGATCCCAACGATGGGCCTCCAACACCCGCCGTTCGCGTTGCGGCCATGCTGGACACTTCCTCCAGGAATGGTCACCGCACCCACCTCGTCGAGGTGGCAGGACCAACCCCCGATACTCGAGACATGGCAGCGCGCTTGCCACAGGTGTTTTTTTCTTTGTAGCGCACTACGGGCGTGACGAGGTAGAGGGTCCCGGAGTCACCCCTGCCTCTAGATGGAAAGGACCAGGCCCGTACACCTCACTACGCAGACGTGAGGATTGGGAAAGGCCTCGCACAGGTGAAGAGGCAGCGGGACACCCAACCGCGCAGGCCTCCACGGTTAAAGGGGCACTGCCGGAGGAAATGGTCCATCGGTCTCGTATGGCCCCTCACACCCGGCCCTCGGACAGACCCCGCTCGGCCTGTGACCTGTACTTGAGGTTGTCCCTGCACGTACACAAAACGCCCGTGGAAAGACAACCAGGCCACCCATCCGAAAAAAACCTTCTTCGGTAAGCCCGAGGGGGAGTTCAACAGCCGAAGGCCCTGCTGCATTCACAATCCGCCGGACAGTCCCGCAGGGCCACCGTGGTTGAAAAGTGGGAGGTGAGGTACCATCGATATAATCACTTTCCGCCCAAGGACTGGGCGAGTCGGGGTCGGCTCACCCACTAACCGCCGAATGAGCACCACCATAGCAAATACCGTACGATGGGGCCTGTTCCCGCTCCGACGCACACGTGGGAACCGAGGACGCCCCCTCCCACTGCTCCCAGAAGCGGGAGAACCATTCCCGATAGGAGGCCACCCACCAAACCCCACCCCCTTCCCGCATCCTACCTAAGTGAAACGCCATAGACAGGACTGACAGGAAAAACAAGGGGGTGCAACAATACCCAAACTGCCCTCTGCCCGATCCAGGCAAACGCTGTTTGCGAGGACAGGGTTCAGGCGGTTACCCCACAGAAAACAGAAAAAGACGGCACTGACAGACGCCTGACGGGACGACGGAAGGACGAAGACCGTGGCCACGTGCAGAAAGAGAGAAGCAGAAAACGTCCCGAGGAGTTTGATCTTCTCCTAATACGTACACCTCCACCCCCTCCACCGCAGCAACAGACACCGTGCAGTCTCAAGACAACGGTCCCAATTGGACTCCAGACACGAAGACGAGGCCCAAAACGCAGACCTACTCCACGGGAGGAGGAAAGGGGTGCGCAGGAAGGTGGGGAGGCCTCCGAGGGGGCCCAACCACAGCGTCTGGCACTTGCTGTGGTTGACAACAGAATGGGCTACCTCCGAGTACTCCTCCACGGCCTCCCGCAGAGGCCTCTACCCCTTCAGTGCCGTCCACGTAAACTGAGATGTCGTCAGCGTAGGCAACGACGGTCACTGGGGGCGCACCAGGCGCCTCCAGGCCCCGCAACCACCTGCGGACAATCTCCGGAGGAAGGGGTCGAGGGAGAAGACATACAGCAGGGGCTCAAAGGGCACCCCTGCCGCACCCCCGAGGCGACACCAAAAACGGCAGTCGAGCCACCCGTTAATAAACGGGAAGCTCACCCCCCCTCGGTTACAGCGCCTGCACGACGAAGAGGAAACCTGCGGGGAGGCCGAAGTGCTGGAGCACCACCCACAGGTACCGGTGACTGAATTGATCTAATGCTTTGGACTGGTCATAGGAGACCAACCATTGGTCCCGTTGGAGCGTCCGGCCTCTCTCCAACACCTCCCGGTCTGTGGCGACAGCGTCCTGAACGCCTCTCCCCTGATCGGAAATATACTGGGAAGGGGACAGCAAAACGCCCGACAACCCCACCAGTCGGAGGGTTTGGCCAAACACTTGGCCAGAATCTTCCAGTCCGCGTTCAGAAGAGAGAGCGGCCGCCAAAAGTCCAAAGAGCTATCGTCCTTCCCCTTGGAGAGCAGCAGCAGGACAGACTCGCGAAATGACCGCGGGAGAAACCCCGTGTCCATGATCTCCTGAAACAGAGAGGTCAGGAAGGGGGCCAGCGGGGCGTTGAAAGTACGATAGAACTCCACAGGGAGCCCATCGCGCCCAGGCACCTTCCCCAACGGCATGGCACGAATCGCCCTCTCCACCTCCACCTGCTGAATCGGAGCAGCGAGTACATCAACCTGTGCCTGGACCACAGCCGAATACACCGGGGAAGGCCCATGTACTCTCGGATATGGGTGAGGTCCACGGGGCGATCCCCAAACAGGTCCGAGAAGTATTCCCCCACCATCCGCAAAAGGTCCTCCTGGGAGGTATGAATGGTACCGTCCTCGCCCCGCAGGGCCATGACCTCCCGACGCCGAACCCGCTCCCTGCACGTTAGGAAGGGGTCTGGAGCAGTGACCCACCGGCCTCGCCCTCGAAAGCATAGGGAGGCATGGCGATCGTAAAGCAGGCCACGGAGCTGGACTCGCACCTCTTCCACCTCCTCCCGCGCTGCCCTCGGGATACCACACGATCCAGCGACCTCCGGAGGACAGTGTAAGTGAGGTAGCGGGATCGAGCCATGGAGGTACCCCGGGAACGGAAGAGTTGGCGGGCACGCGTCTTCACCTCGTCCCACCAGGCACCACGGAAAGGAAAAACACCCAACAGGGTCTCCTGGTCTGCGAGAAAGGCCAAGAACTCCTGGACCACCTCTGATGTTGCCAACAACTGCACATTCAGTCGCCACAGGCCAGGACCCCTGCTAAGCTCCTCGTGGTTAGCCAGGAAGGACACGGAGAGGACGCGGTGGTCCGAAAAGTTAACTGCCTGCAACTGCAGAGGGGAACACTCCACCCGGGCACTCACATATATCCGATCGATACGACTCCTGCAGATCCCATGGTAGTAGGTGAACCCCGGCGACCGAGGAAAGGCCCGGTGGAAGACATCCACCAGGTCAGCCGTCCGGGTCATCTCGGCCAAAAAGAGGCCCTCGTAACTGGGTGGGCAACGCTCCCCCCCTCGGTCCTGCAAAAAAAGGTGGGGTGTTGAAATCCCCGGCGAGGACCACCAAACGGGAGGTGTGTAAGTAGGGGCGGATGACCCGAAAAAAGGTCTTCCGCGCCAACTCGTTAGACTTGGGGGCCATAGACCACCACGAAACGAAAACGATGGGGCCCGCAGTAGCCCGTAAAGAGCAAACACCGGCCCTGGCTCCAGTTCCCACACGTACTGCACCTGAAATCGGTTCGACGTGAACAAAACCGCCACTCCTGCGTAGGGCTGGGCTGCAAGGGACCAGTACGAAGGACCCCACCTCCACTTCCCGCTTCGCACGATGAAGGCTAGCGATGGAGGTGAGCAGGGTCTCCTGCAATAAGATGACATCCAGCACACTCGAAGAAAGAAAAGCATATGCCGAAGCCCGCACCTGGTCCGTGAAAATGCTGGGCCAAGTTGATGGTGGCGCACGAGAACGCAGGAGTGAACGCCATGCCGAGTTGTGTGCAGTGACCCTTTCCTCCTCTTCTCACCAACCCCGGGATCCCCAGAATCCCGCTTGCAGGACAAGCCCGCGAGCTGGAGCAAATACTCCAGGTCCACGTTGACCACCTCGAGGATCTCCCCCTCCTCCCGCTCGACCCTGTCACCCCAGAAGGTGCTGGCGCCCCCGGGACCACCAGGCAAAGCTGTCGCGAGGGCAGACCCAGTCCCCACGGGATGAGGAGGCACAAACGGGTCAGGGGTCGGAGGAATGACCTCCTCCGTGGGGTCCACCACCGGTGCTGCCCCCCCCTCCCCAGACAAAGACTGAGACAACGGACCAGTGCCCACCCCCGCGGGGGAGGCCAGGACGGCCGGGTCAGCAGGGGGCTCCTGCGAAGGCCCAGCACCCAACTGCGGGGGCAAAGACCTGTCCTCCCTCACCCGTCAGGCGCCAGTATCCACCTTGATTGGAGGACCCTGACCGCGGCGTGCCTTCGACACTTTTGAAGGCCGCCGCTGAGGAAGAGGGGCCGCCCCTGCCGCTAACCGCTCCGAGCGCCGCACAGGAAGCCCTGCCTCCACAGGCATGCCCTCATCTGCCTCAGCCGCATCAGCAGCCAAAAAGACAAAACGATTGATGTCCAACACAGGCTCTGCATCCGGCAATGGGGATGTCTCCCGTTTCTTCCTTTTGGACTTGCACCCCCTTAAAGGGACCGTGGTCCATTCCTGAGGTGGCACCACCTGCAACCCACTATCCTGTCGTGACACATCAACCTCCACCACATCAACCCTCTCCTCCCTCCTACCCAAATCCCCTCCCCCTGGTGGCTCCCTCGGTTCGATGGACTCCTCCACCCTAGGGCCCCCAGACTCCTCCTGAGGGAGAGGGTCCTCCACAACCTCCTCCCGCACAGGAGCCCGAGGTGGGGCGACGGCATCCCCCCCCGGTCCATTGTGTGACGCGGAGGGGCAGCGGGCGAAGGGGTGGCCCAACTCCCCGCAAAGGTTACACCGAATAAGCAAACACCCGGCCGAGGCGTGACCCCGTCCACCACAACGGGTGCAGACCTGCTCGGGACAGTTCATGCTCAGATGACGAAATGAGCCACAGCGGTGACACTCGCGGGGTTGCCCGGGGTAATAGCACAAGATGCGATCCCAACCGAGGAAACCGGCCGAGGGCACGTGCTGCACCACGTTTCCCACCTCACGCAACGGATCCTACCCTTCCACGACCCGTCCCACACCCCTAGGGGCCCAGCGCCCTTAACCAGGGGTGCGAGGAGCACCGCATGGCGCGACAACCAAAACTGGATGTCCTGCCCTGGGAGCGATTCATTCCGGGATAGGATGGTCATAGGTACTGTCCCCTGGCGAGAGATAGGCACAACACGAAAGTCAGCCCACCCTCCCTGCCCCCTCTGCTGCTGGTATCGGTCCCAGAATATCTCCAGCCCCGTATCAGCATGAAACTAACATCATATTCAATGGTGTTGTTCATGTGGATGAAGGCATAGAGATCCCCCGGGAGAAACCCCAGCCCAAGGACCATCCTCAAGACCTGTTCCCTGACTGGAGGGGGCCCCTCCCCAGCCCACCGGATCTGCGCCACGTTGCGCCGTTGGACCTCACCCCCTACCCCTCGGAACCCTCCCCCACCTCCTCCCCCTCCTGCAGGACCATTCCCCTGGGACCCCCCCTCCCCCCAGCCCCACCTGACGTCCCCGGAGTGGTGCCGGACCCCCTCAGAGCCTCTGCAAAGGTACGGGGGGGGGGAACTGACCCCCCAGCTCCCATCCCCTGCTCTCCTCTTTCCTCTCCTGCATCCACCTGCGGGGGACCCTGCTGCTGGTCTGCAGGATCCGCAACCGCCGTACAGGGGGCGACCGGGGGGATGGGCAGGGTCAGCTCCGCAAAAACAGAGTCAGGGATACTATCCCTTCCGGATCCCTGGGTGCCACCGAGAACCTCCGGATCACCCCCTTCTGCCACATCTTGCTGCTGCCGAAAAGGCAGCAAAGGCCCCTGGAGGGCCGGTCGGGGTCTCCAAAGCCAATTGGATGGCATCACGGACCTGATTCTCGGTAACACCCAGGGGACCAGAAAGCCCCCCCAAACCCCCGTCCCGTGTTCCCGACCCAGCGCAAAGTTCCTGGGTTTCGGCCACCACTACCGGGGACGAAACCCCCCGCTCCCCTCCATTCCGGGATCCATGGGGACCACCCCATCCCCCAACCCCACTGATAGCAGACCCTTCCCCCCCATCAGGACAAAACACTACCGCCTCCCCCACTACTAGACCAGTCGTCTGCTCCCCCTCTCCTTCCGCCAGACCCTCCACCGACCCACCGTCCGCTACCCCCTGTAAGGCTACCGGCAATAAGGCAGGCTCCTCCCGAGACAGTAGGGCAGATCCCCCCAGAACTAATCCCCCCAAACCTCCGCCCCCCCTGCCCCCCGTCACTCCCAGGTCCTACCTTATCGCCGGTGCCAGACGTGGCACAGGGGTCCGGAACATCCTGGCCGGCAGCCAGGGCTCCAGCAGCAAGGGCGGACGCCCCCCTGCGAGCCAGGCCCCCCTCGGCCAGACCAGCAGGGACACAGACAGCTGCGCATCCTGCTTCGCCAACACAGGTTGCAGGGACAGTGGAATAGCCTTCTTCCGGCCCCCCCCAGGGACTGCCAAAAAGGAACAGCAGCCCTTACCCTTTTTCTTCCCTTGCTCCGTCCCCCCTCCTCCGCCCCCCCAATGCCATACAGCCACTTCAGAACAATGGGACCGGTCAGTCTGCTGCCTCTGGGGATCCTGGAGAGAGGACGCAGAACCCCCCAAAGTTCCTTGCACAGCCAGAGGTTGGATAGCATCAGCAATCTTCTGGGCTGCAACAGGCAGCCGATGAGCCTCAACAGCATTCTGTGACCCCTGATGTGGGAAAGCAGCCTCTGCACATTTCTCTTTTTCTGCAACATCCCCTCTGATAGAGGGGCACGGGAACCAATCCCCTACTGCCCCCGCTGATCGCCGCCGGTACAGCCGTGGCAGGGCAGAGGGTTGAAAATGGCCGTCTGTACACTTCCGGGAGAACCCGGAAGTGACCTCATCGGACTTGCGGCGGCCATCTTTGGAGTGCAAGCTGGTGGAGGGAAGCCCTACCACAGCAGCCTGCAGCGGGACAGCCGTCTCAGGATCGCGAATACCATCTGCAGGCACTCCTTGCCAATCAGGATGGCAAGATGCTTCTTCAGCTGCTGCTTTGAGGGAAGCAGAAACATCGGCAGAAAATGCCCGTGGGTGGGGGGGATCGATGCCTCCAGACCCCCCCTCCAATGCAGAGCCGACATTGCTGGACACAGGGAGCAACAGACGAGGGGCCAGTACAGAAGCCCGTAAATGCTGGGAAGCTTGCACCATCCTTGGAGAAAGGCCAGGCTCCAGAGTGAGAAGAGTGATCCAGTGAGCCAGGGATCACCGGCTCAACCTCCAGGAATGGGATAGCCCTCCTTCCATTGACACCTGTTGCTTGCAGGTAAGGGTCTCCGGACCACAAACATTCTTCTCCCCTCACAGGGATCGGGTATGGGACAGGCAAGCTGCGGGATTGGGGATAGCCACCCACTGTACCTACCCCTGGGGGCCTCCCCTGGACTGCAGACACACCATGTTTAGCCCACCTATCATAATTATGATATATTTCAGACAGGGACCCACAACCCTGGCTCTTCAAATAGATTATCTGCTGATTCTTGGCCTTCAGGGCCCGCTTTACCCCCCTCCTATAGGTGTTATAGGCCACCCATTCCTCCCCGGGAATGGTGGCCTGCAGGCTCTCCAGGTGGGAGAGCTGAGCTTGTAGCTGGGCCGCCTCCTCCTGGAGACCCCGGAGCTGCCGTACCGCCGCCACGATTTCATCTGGGGCCCTAGCTGGCTGCTGGAAGGACGGCAGGCCCAACCCCCCGTCCTCATCCTCACTGGAGGAGGTAGAGGCCTCCTCCAGGACCCGAGGTGGAGGGGGGAACCTGCCTCCTCCAGCACCGTACAAGGCAGGCCTCCAAGGCCTCCCTAGGGCCTCTCCCTGCCTCCACCCAGCCTCCACACCCCGCCTGGGAAGGAGAGAGGAGCCTCCTCCCTGGGGCAGCGGGCCCAAGCCTCCGGGCATGTGGGTCCCTCTTCCTTGGCCATGTGCAGTCCTACTTGGGGAGTCCCCCTCCCGGGGTACCGACCGCAGCAAGCTTCCGGCTTCCCCATCCGGTAGCAGCAAAGGAGGCCTACCAGGCTTGGTAGGCCTCAGGGCCTGGGCCTCTCCCGCTGGAGGTGGCCCAGGATCCGTCATCCAGGCTCAGTCAAACGGCTAAGCTCCGCCCCCTAGCAGGAGCTCTGCACAGTAGGTCCTCACACCTCCACTGCTGAGGAGCAACTGAGTGGAGGGACCACTCGTGTGGCAGCAGTATTTGAATGAGTCTGTCTACCCATAGGTTTTGAATGCCTGGAAGGTATACCACAAACAGGTGGATCTGCAACTCTCTGGCGAGGGTCCATAGTCACAAAGCTTCATTGCATAGCAACAGAGAGCCTGTTCCGCCTTGCTTGTTCACATAGAACATAGCTACCTGATTGTCGGTTTGGACCAGAACTGTTTTGTTGCTGAGATGGGTCTGAAAGACTTGAATAGCATTGAAAATGGTTCTCAGCTCTAGGAGATTTATGTGAAGGGAAACCTCCCGTGAGGTCCAAAGACCCTGAGTGGAAAGATTGTGCAAGTGGGCCCCCCCAAACCATCTTGGACGCATCTGTTGTTAGGGTGCCCTGATATAGAGGCTGCTGGAAAGGAGAGCCTACGAGGAGGTTTTCTAGAGATTGCCACCATTGCAGGGACAAAATCAGACATGTGGTGTTTCTGATCTTGTCCATTAGCTGACCTGAGGCCTGTGACCATTGAGAGGATAGGGTCCACTGGGCTGCTCGCATGTGGAAGCGAGCATAGGGAACCACATGGACAGTGGATGTCATGTGTCCCAGAAGTTGAAGCATCTCCCGAGCAGTAAGGAACACCTTCATAGATGCTTGAGATGCTAGTTGTATTATCCGTAGACAGCGTGGCTGTGGCAGGAAATCCCTTGACTGCGATGTGTCTAGACGAGCCCCTATGAATTCGAGAGATTGAGAGGGGGTGAGATGAGATTTTGGGAGGTTTATGACCAGTCCCAAGTATTGAAGAATTCTCATTGCTCGAGAAATAGTGAAGCTGGCCTCTGGAGCTGTCGATGCTCGAATGAGCCAATCGTCTAAGTAAGGGAAGACAAATATTCTCAGAGTCCTCATAAATGCTGCTACCACTGCCATGCATTTTGTGAAGACTCTTGGAGCAGAGGCCAGTCCGAAAGGAAGAACTCTGTACTGGAAGTGTCTTCCTTGGACCAGGAATCAAAGTAACTTCCTGTGATCTGAGTGGATGAGAATATGCGTGTACGCATCTCTTAGATCTAGAGAACATAGCCAGTCCTGACTTTGAAGGTATGGTAGGAGTGTCCTGAGGGAGATCATTTTGAACTTTTCTCGGAACAAATATTTGTTTAATTCTTTGAGGTCTAGTATAGGCCTGTGTCCCCCTGTCTTCTTTGGAATAAGAAATTAGGGGGAGTAAAACCCTGAACCCTGTTGGGGTATGGGTACTTCTTCGATTGCTCCTTGAGCGAGAAGTGATGTGACCTCCTGCCACAAGAGGTTGGTGGCAGGGGCCTGAGAATTGAACTGTTTTATTATTGTAGGTGGGGGCAAGTTGAGAAAATGAAGCTTGTACCCCAGTCGTACAATGGACAGAGTCCAGTTTTCTGATGTTATTTGTTGCCATCTTTTGGCAAAATAGCATAGTCTTCCTGGAATGGTTAAGGGTTCTGGACCTTTCAGGGGCAGAATGACTGAGTTCTCTAGGTAGAAGTCAAAGAACCTGAGGGAGCTGGGTCTTTTGGTCCAGTTGAGCTCTTTGAGCTTGCGGCTTTCTTTGCTGTCTGTTCTGTTGTTGCCCCTTCTGGGGAACATGAAGCGGACAGTGGTTTTGATGGGTGTAAGATGGGTAAAACTTCTTTTTCTTACTGAAAAAGGGTTTTTTGAATGTTTTCTTCTTTGCTGGGTTGGCTGTGGACTTTGACAATCTGTTCAAAGTAGTAGTATCAGATTCAATCTGATTAGCCTTGTTTGCCAGTCCTTGCCAAAGACATTTTCTCCTGTACAAGGAATGTTTCCCAGCTTTTCTTGCACCCACTGTTCGAAGTCTGATGCTTGAAGCCAAGCAATACGACATGCTCTTATGGCTATAGCAGAGGTTCTGCTAATACATTCAAAGCAATCAAAGGTAGCACGGTTCATGAATTTAGAGACATTCTGGGCATGCTTGACCAGAATAAGGTAGTCTGCTCTTTTTTCCTCAGAAACACAAGGGCTAATGAGCTCTAAGTTTTTTGTGACTTCTTCCAGGAACATTCCCATGTAAAGAATATAGGAATTGATCCTGGCTGATAGCATGGAGGATTGAAAGCATCGACACCCAAAGGCATCGAGTGTCCTGGATTCACGGCCTGGAGGATTAGAAGAATGTGCTTTAGCACTCTTGATTCTTCACATGGCCATTTCCACTACCATTGAATGGTGTGGTAACTGAGGTTTTTGAAAACCAGGACAACTTGGCACTCGGTACATAGTGTCAAGGCATCAGGAATGTGAAGATACCGTTAATGGAGTTTCCCACATTCTCAACATCAGATCATGTAAGATCTTGTGAATGGGAAGCATAGCTGCCTCCTTGGGAGCCATAGGGTATTGTAGAATTCTTAATTCTTCTGCCCTAGGTTCCTTTTCTGGAATCACAGTGATTGCAAGACCCTTTTCCAAATCATGTATGAAATCCTGGAAGGACATATCTTCTGGAGGAGACATTCTGTGATGAGGAGAAGGAGTTGAATCCTCTAGTAGGTTCGCTCTGGTACCGGTAGAATCATCAGAGTCATCGGAATCGGAAGACTCAAGGGCACTCTGTACCGGGTGCTCTTGTAACGCATGGTATCGGTACCGACTGCTCGAAGTTGGTACCGAAATGTCTCGGTTCCCGATCCCCGAGAAAGACTCAAGGCTCGGCATGGGGGGAAGCAGTCCTGTTGAAGCAGGTACTGTCGGTACCGATACCTGTTGAACCATCTGTAGCAGTCTTAGTGGTACCGAAGCTGCTAAGAGGGACAGTAGACTGCGTTCAATAGTGAGAATTCTCTTATCCAATGCTCCTGCAGATGCCTGGGTGTTGGTACCGGTGGAAGCGGCTACGACCCCAGAACATGGCACCAGTAGTTCTGCAGAGGTGGAAGCCTCTGGAACATCCTGAAGCCCCATTAATGCTTTGGAGCCCGAAGACTCCCGCTGGAGCTGTTTTGCCGGTGAACTATCCTCGAGGGCAATGCCAGAGGCATCTCGATACTTTGAAGGAGATCTACCCTTCGAGGACCGACCAGTCTTAGAAGACTTAAGTTTAGTTACCTGAGATCCATGGGAGGAAGATGAAGCCCTGGAAGACGTCGATGCAACTGATATCGTATAAGCGGCAAAAAGGGTACCGAGTTTTGCAGTTACAGAAACATGGTGGCAGTTACAGAAACATGGTTCACAGAAAACCATGACTGGGATGTAACTATACCTGGCTATACTTTATTCAGAAAGGACAGGGTAGGAAGAAGGGGAGGAGGAGTGGCACTATATGTAAAAACTACTATTAAAGCTTTGGAATTACAGAGCTTAAAAGGGAGAGAGGAGGCATTGTGGGTTAAACTAGAAAGAGGGAAAGAGAAATCTATTTGCATTGGTGTGATATACAGACCTCCCTCACAAGAGGAAGAGCTGGACAGAGAGTTAATTGAAGACATACGCAGCATTGCTAGGAAAGGGGAAGTGCTACTGATAGGAGATTTCAATATGCCAGATGTTGATTGGCACATTCCTGCTGCAGTATCATCTAGAAGTAAGGAGATCCTGGATTCTCTACAGGGAGAACTATTCAGGCAATTGGTAACAGACCCCACACGTGAAGGGGCCATACTGGACTTGGTGCTTACCAATGGTGAAAGTGTTTCTGATGTTGTAGTGGGAGATCATTTTGCATCCAGTGATCACCAGATGGTGTGGTTCAGTATCAGGACTAAGGCTGTTAGAATCCATTCCAAGGTGAGGATCTTAGACTTTAGGAAGACTAACTTTGCGAAGATGGGCCAATACCTCAGGGAGGCGTTAGTGGGATGGGAACAGCTGGGGGATGTAGAAAAACAGTGGGCAAAACTGAAAGGGGGTATTTTAAGGGCAACCAATCTTTTTGTTAAAATGGTAAATAAAGGCAAAAGGAACAGGAGACCGCTATGGTTTTCGAAGGAAGTAGCTGAAAAAGTGAAGAAAAAGAGGGAGGCCTTCATGAAATACAAGAGATCACAGAGAGAGGAAGACAGGCATCTGTATTTGGAAAAACTTAGAGAAGCTAGCAAAGTAGTCGAGAAGGCAAAGATTCAAAAGGAGGAGGAAATAGCCAATGCAATAAAATGGGGGGATAAGACATTTTTCAGGTATATTAGTGAGAAGAGGAAGGGCAAAAGTGGTATTGTCAGACTCAAGGGTGCAGGGGGGGAATATGTAGAAGCTGATAAGGATAAAGCGGAATTGCTTAACAAATATTTTTGTTCTGTGTTCACAGATGAAGAACCAGGAGCAGGACCTCAGAAAACACCCACAAATAAGAACAGAAGCAAGGGACATCTTGAACAATTTTCAGAAGACTGTGTTCATGAGAAACTAGCTCAACTTAAAGTAGACAAAGCGATGGGACCGGATGGGATACACCCTAGAATACTGAGGGAACTTGGGGACGTTCTAGCAACTCCACTGACTGACATTTTCAATGCCTCGTTGGAGTAGGGAGTGGTGCCAAAGGACTGGAGAGAGGCTCATGTGGTGCCTTTACACAAAAGCGGAAGTAAGGATGTGGTTGAAAACCACAGGCCGGTTAGTTTGACTTCGGTGGTGAGTAAATTATTGGAAACCCTGCTGAAAGAGAAAATAGTGAAGTTTCTGGAGTCCAGCGGATTACAGGATCCGAGGCAGCATGGATTCACCAGAGGCAGGTCTTGTCAGACAAATCTGATTGATTTCTTTGACTGGGTGACCAGGGAGTTGGACCAAGGGAGAGCTCTAGATGTGGTGTATTTAGATTTCAGTAAAGCCTTTGACACTGTTCCTCACAGGCGACTTATAAACAAACTGAGCACCCTAGGGATGGACCCTAAAGTTACTGCTTGGGTTAGAAATTGGTTGGGTGGGAGGCGACAAAGAGTACAAGTAAATGGAGCTCACTCTAAGGAGAAGGATATTACCAGTGGTGTGCCCCAGGGATCTGTCCTTGGTCCGATTCTTTTTAACATCTTTGTTAGTGATATAACGGAAGGGCTGTCGGGTAAGGTTTGCCTCTTTGCGGATGATACCAAAATCTGCAATAGAGTAGACACCCAGGAAGGTGTAGATAACATGAGGAGGGATCTAGCTAAGCTTGAAGAATGGTCTAGAATTTGGCAGCTGGGATTTAATGTTAAAAAATGTAAGGTCATGCATTTGGGCTGCAGCAATCCAAGGGAGCAATACAGTATAGGAGGTGAAGTACTTTTGTCCACTAAAGAAGAGCGGGACCTAGGCGTGGTTGTGTCTGATGATCTTAAAGTAGCTAAACAGGTAGAAAAGGCAACGGCAAAAGCTAGAAGGATGCTTGGGTGCATACGGAGAGGAATGGCTAGCAGAAAAAAGGAGGTGATAATGCCTCTGTATAAGTCTTTGGTGCGACCTCATTTGGAGTATGGTGTGCAATTCTGGAGACCGCACCTTCAAAAGGATGTGAACAGGATGGAGTCGGTGCAGAGGGTTGCTACTAAAATGATTAATGGGCTTCATTATAAAGCATATGAGGACAAACTTAAGGATCTTAATATGTACACCTTAGAGGAAAGGCGGGATAGAGGTGATATGATTGAGATGTTTACCTCCGTGGCATAAATGTTCAGGGAGAGAGCCTCTTTCAATTGAAAGCAAGTTCTGCTATGAGGGGACATGTGATGAGGGTGAAGGGAGATAGATTCAGGAGTGATATGCGGAAATATTTCTTTACAGAAAGAGTAGTGGATCCATGGAATAGTCTCCCAGTGGAGGTGGTAGAGATGAGGACAGTAACTGAATTCAAAAAAGCATGGGACCAACACAGAGGATCTCTAAAGGTAAAAAGTGGACTGTTGTAGTTGTTGTTATGGAAGGACAGACTAAATAGGCCATGTGGTCTTTTACTGTCATCATGTTTCTATGCAGCTCTATTCTGCAGGCCCCTTTTGGTCATCCTTGTGCAGGAGAGCCACTCCGTTGGGCAATGTTCAGGACCTAAACATTTTAGACACCAATCATGGGTGTCGGTGACGGAAATGGTACCGCCACACTTTGAGTGTTTTTTGAAACCACTAGCTGGTTTCTCCATGCCTGAAGAAAAGTGGGCCTAGTGCCCAAAATGGCACCTAGCACCAGAAACAGGGGAAAGACCCCTGAAGAAATACAAGGGTTTTTTTTGTTTTGTTTTGTTTTTTTAAAAGAAAGAAGAAGAACCAGCAGTACAGGTCGGCGTCGAATGAAGGCAGACGCGACCACAAAAAAACAAAGAATAAAAGGAAATTTTCTGCAGTGACAGGGTAAACATCCTGTCGGCTCTGCAGAAAATGAAGAAATGAAGTGAGAGAGGTACAGAGGCGGGAAGACAGCACGCATGTGTTATGGGATGCTCCCAAAGCGTTCCTATTGGATGCTGGGGAGCGTTCCCGTGCGGGCTCCATTGATACCGACGATACCCATATGTGAAGGCTACATTCCTGCTTGTTCCTGGAGATATGTCTTATCCCCCCATTTTATTGTATTAGCTATTTCTTCTTCTTTTTCTACCTTTGCTTTCCTGACTACTTTGCTAGCTTCTCTAAGTTTCTCCAAATATAGATGCCTGTCTTCCTCTCTCTGTGATCTCTTGTATTTCATGAAGGCCTCCCTCTTTTTCTTCACCTTCTCAGCTACTTCTTTTGAGAACCATAGCGGCCTCCTGTTGCATTTATTTACTTTTCTAACAAAAAGGTTTGTTGCCTTTAAAATATTTCCTTTCAGTTTTGCCCATTGTTTTTCTACATCCGCCAGCTGTTCCCATCCTGTTAATGACTCTCTGAGGTATTGTCCCATCTTTGCAAAGTTAGTTTTCCTAAAGTCTAAGACCCTCGTTTTTGAATGGATTTTATCAGTCTTAGTACTAATACTGAACCATACCATCTGGTGATCACTGGATGCAAGTTGATCTCCCACTGTAACAACAGAAACACTTTCCCCATTGGTAAGCACCAAGTCCTGTATGGCCCCATCACGTGTGGGTTCTGTTACCAATTGCCTGAATAGTTCTCCCTGCAGAGGATCCAGGATCTCCTTACTTCTAGATGCACCGCAGCAGGGGTGTGCCAATCCACATCCAGCATATTGAAATCACCTATCAGTAGCACTTCTCCTTTCATGGCAATAATGTGTATGTCTTCTATTAAATCTTCGTCCACTTTTACGCCCTGTGAGGGGATCTGTATATAACTCCAATGCAAATGGATTTCCCTTTCCCTCTTTCTAGTTTAACCCACAGTGTCTCCTCTCTTCCTTTTAAGCCCTGCAATTCTATAGCTTTAATATTATTTTTGACATATAGTGCCACACCATCTCCCCTTCTTCCTACCCTGTCCTTCCTGAATAAAGTATAGCCTGGTATAATTACATCCCAATCATGGTTCTCTGTGACCATGTCTCCATAACTGCCACTAAATTCATTAAAGCCTTAACATCTGGGATCTTATTTAATGTCCGTGCCTTCAATCTAGGTGTGCTTTTGGCAGATTACGTGCTTCTATTTCATAAAATCCCATAGGTGCCTTTGTGTCGGGTGCGTGGCCTCTTCGCCCTCCAGCACCCCGGCTTACCATCAGCTCTCCCGGTGCGGGATTGAGCAGCCGGGGCACCAGAGACCGCCTCCCAAGCCTTCCACTGCCCAATCGGGGCAGGCAGCACCTGGTTTAAAAGAGCGCCGACGTCGGGCGCCCCCGCACCAGGCGGGCCCGCGCCTGAGGGCCTCGCCAGAGGGCCCTTTGGCTTGGCCCTTAGGCGCGGGCCTGAAGGAAAGGGCCCGAAGGAAAAGCATGAAATACCTGCTCCTGCTGTCCCAGCCTCATTCAGCAGCTATGCAGCCCCAGACAGCGACCACCCGTACCACCCCCACTTCACAGCAACGAGTGCATGAAACCACTTTCTGCCCTCCCTCCCTACCTAAGGAAACCAACCTAACTATCAAGTTGCCTACAGACGTGTAAGATCACAGCTAGAGTCACTAGGCCCTGTCCAGGCCCTACTGTCCTCAACCAACCCCATAATCCACTGACGTACCATTGCAGTCTACCGATATCTTGAAGTGAGAGTTCTCTACCGGATCACAAGGTAACCATCTGCTCAAAAGAGGACTGCCCTAGTGCAACAAAGTAACTTAAGTGAACGCTAAGCAACATTGTAACTGAGCGAGCATTAGTCACTATTAGATCGTTTTGATCTCTCTCAGCCTGTATTTTAAGAGCTTCTCTAGATTGCCTATGCTTATTGTTGACCTTTTGCCTAATACCTTGCTATTTGACCTTTTGCCAACTATCTGTCTAGCTACTCTCACTACTGCACCAGTCCCATTTTCCACACACTCACATTCATCCTGAGCCCCACCCATCTCCGCTAAGCAATTCAGGAACGCCCCAAGATGGTTCTATTCCTATCATTAGTGGCCATCTTCCTCACTTCGGTGCTCCCCAGCATATCGCATGCTTTCAATCCCCACACTAACTACATCCCGATACTCCACAGCACTGAAAGGAGATGGTCAGAAAACCCTTACCACACCACTTCAAAAACCTCTAATACATTTCATCCGCACTTACTCCACATCCCCCTACAGAACATAAAGAAGAATCAGTCTGAGAAGCACCAGCCCCAACAACCCATGAAATGCGCACTCATAAACGCCAGGTCAACTCACTCAAAATGGCCAGCAATCACTGACCTGATAACACTCTATGACCTTGATATCTTAATGATCACCGAGACATGGCTGTCCGACTGCGACAACGTAATTATCAATCAGATGTTTTCTCACTTTTTGCCTGCCACAGAGCCAACCAGAAGGGAGGAGGAACACTCATCCTTGCTAAGACAAAACTACAATTTAAACTAAATGATTCCACCACCTCAACCCACCTGGATACGATCACCATATCAAATGGTCACTGTACCATCAACCTACTCTATCGAGCCCCAACACCATCACCCGAAGACCTACCATCAATAATTAACCTTGCCTGCAATTCAAGCAACCCACGCTCTGCAAATTGGCTGTTAGGAGACTTCAATCTCCCTTCCCTACAAAACACACAAGCGAAAACATTCCTTGAAGCACTAGATGAGCTGGGCTATAAACAACTCATTGACTCTGCCACACACACGAAGGGGGGTATCCTAGACTTGATTTTTGCCCCTCAGTCCGAGGTTGACACCATCCAGTACCTACCGATATCTATAACTCCAGTACCCTGGTCTGACCACAACCTGCTCAGATTTTACATACCTGTCACCCGTGGCCTCATGAACAACAGCAAAATTCATGCCCCTTCCGCTAGAACTCCAACAACACGTTTTCGCCCCTTCGTCAAAGATAAAATCCTTGAGAAGCTACTCCCCCTCCTCACCGACACAACTCTTGACCCAGATGAGATGGTAGCCAACTGGAACAGCAGCCTCAGTGCCGTAGCTCACCTCCCCCCTGTCAACAAAGAGTCAAGGAGACGTGAACATGCTCCATGGTACTCCAAAGACCTACGAACATCACTCCTTCATCTACGCAAACTAGAGAGACAGTGGCGCAGAACCCGATCTACTGAAGCACATTGCGCATACAACTCCCACCTGTTAATACATAAAGAGAAAATAATGGAAAAGAGGAAGCAGCACCACACAGATATTCTAAAACAATCTTTAAATAAATCACATGATCTGTTCAATATTGTAAAATCTTTAACAGGTGACCCAGCTCTAGCACATCCGCATATGCCCCAACCACAGGACTACTCTGACTACCTCCAATCAAAGATGATCCAGACCAGTATTAACTCAACCTCCTCCAACACCACCATAATGCACACTGTGCCACAGCCAACACCATTTCTCAAATTTTGTGAAATATCCACCAAAGAAATCGAGGACACTATTGCCACGATCAACCTCACCACGGCACCTAATGATCCCTGTCCAGCCAGTTGGATAAAAGAGCTACGATGCGACCTAAGCCACACTCTGATCAAAATACTAAACCAATCATTATCAACAGGATCCTTCCCTCAGAATCTCAAACATACATCAATCAGGCCTTTACTAAAAAACAGTAAACTCGACCCATCCAAAGTCGAATCCTACAGACCAATCTCCAGTATCCCCCTAATTGCCAAGATCTTTGAAAAGACTGTTCTGCGTCAGATCCAACAGCATGTTGACTCTGAAGCACCCCTCGACCCATCTCAACATGGATTCAGGGAAGCACATGGTGTGGATACCATCCTAACGACCCTCTTCAACGACTTAATCACAGGACTTAACAACATACACCAGGGTTTCGTCCTCATCTTCATGGACATTGCAGCCACATTTGACTCAGTGAACCATGAGATTCTGCTACAACGACTCCAAGATAAAGGGATACAAGGCACTGCTCTACAATGGTGCAAATCTTACCTGATTAACAGATGGCAACAAGTTAAGACGGGTACCTTGACATCCGAGCCTTTCCTTCAAAAACAGGGGGTACCCCAGGGTTCATCCTTATCAGCACTGTTGTTTAACATATACATGCAGCCCATCTGCACCTTGATCTGTTCTTTAAATGTAAATTGCCTTGCCTATGCAGATGACATCCTGCTATACATCCCATTCAGGACTGACCGGCCTGACTTTTCACCCATTACAAGATGCTTTAAAGTAGTCGCTGATTGGCTTCTCACCCAAAACCTACAAATTAATCACAGTAAAACTGATGTTCTCTTCATCACGAGAAATCAGACGTTCACCCCACCTCCAGCACTACAAGTCGAAAATGTCGAGCTCAAAACTAAAACCACAATTCGCTATCTAGGCATCACACTAGATCAGCGACTTGACATGATAACATATGTGAAAAACGTCGCAAAAACTGTATATCACAAGATTGGAACATTACGCCTCCTTTGACCACTCCTGGACTTCACTGACTACCGGACTATATTTCAAGCCCTAGTTATCCCACACTTAGGCTTCGCCAACGTCATGCTCCATAGGCTTCCACAGTCAACTCTAAATCCACTCCGACTTGCCATGAACTCGGCCGCTAGAGTACTTGTAGGTGTGTCAAGGTCACATTACGCCTGTGATGAAGGAGCTCCACTGGCTACCCCTACAAGCTCGAATCCACTACAAGGCACTCGTCATGACATTCAAAGCACTGAGGAACCAACCCCCCTCACCCATCAGTAAATTAATCAACATCATGCCTGACAACAGGATCAGAAGATCTGCAAGGCGGAATGCATTAGAAATCCCTAAGATAATGACAAAATGCCTAAAAGTAACAGCCAATAGGGCTTTTTCGGTTTATGCACCCACATCCTGGAATGCCCTCCCCTCCGAAATTCGATCTATCACGAGCCTTACCCTATTCAGAAAAGCGATAAAATACCACCTATTCCAAAAACACTACCCAGAATGCAACCCAGGGAAACATGTAATAGGCCCCCCGACTCCCCTCCATATCTGCCCCAATACTTTAAGCCAACAAGAGAATAGATAATCTGCGCTTCCCTTGGCTTAAACCTGTGCCATCAATCCTACTCGATGGTGAATATTCTGTAACTTTGTAAAATGTGTTGTAAATAGTTCTCTCCCAAGTTCGCACCCAAGTTATTACCCTATTCATTGTTCATTGTAAGCACAATGTGTTTCTGTTACATTGTACTATTGTTTTGTTCGCTGTAAACCGCACTGATCTTAATAGCGCGGTATATAAGAAACGTAAATAAATAAATAAATAAAGTAGGTGCAAACTAAGCAGCTTCCTGCTCAATTAACTTAGGTGCTTTCTTATAAAATTACCCCCTTTCAGAAAAAAACAAAACGCTTAAACTGTTGATAAAATATCAACTTTTCAAATAAATAAAAGAAGAAAAAAGTACAGAATCACAAAACATGGTTGCTCATCACTTTTATCTTATCTGCATTTTGCCTGTGGAATGTCTAATTCATTATCTATTCCTTTTCCAGGTGGCCAGTTGTCTACTTAGCGTCTACAGTCCTATGTTGATGTGTCATGTTCATGGACTGTTCAAAATGTGCAGAGTTTGTTTTCTACTGTATTTTTCAGGGACCTGGATCCCTAGCTCAGAAAATCCATGAATGGAGGGAAAAAAGAAAGACGACAAACGAGGAGGATGGTCAGCCTGATCGCCATTCCATTTAAAGAACGGAAAGACTCTTCATGGGTGCTTATCCAAAGAAGCGTGGAAGGCTGCCGCACAAATGTTTGTCCGGAGAGAATGGGCTATGCAGTCTTAAGCAGTATGGATTGTGCTCATGCGTGTCCCATGACCCATGATTTAATTCAGTGTATACTTTTTCATCCTTCCTTGTCCATATAAGTGAATCTGAAATATATGCCGTGACATATCACAGGGCCTGATCTTTAAAGTCCTTATGAGGGGGCTTTCTGAATAAGGATAGTGCCACTGAATCTTTCTATCTGAATAGTGCCCACAGACCACCCCGGCACTATTCTGGTAGTGCAGGCATGGTCCATGGGCAGAGCTAGAGCTGTACGGCCACTAGTCGCATATGTGCCAGTCTTATCCGGATAGCAGCGATTTTCAGACTGCATTTATCCAGATAGCTTAGGCTTCCTGAAAAGCAGGCCGAAATTGCTATCCTGATGAGCGCCAGCTGAAATTCACCACCATCTGGATCAGGTCAACGCTTATCCAGAAAATAGCCGCACAAAGTGGATATTCAGCAGCAGCCGCTAGCCGGATACTGCCACAAACTATCCAGTTCATATTTAAATGCCACAGCTCACTGCCACGGTGTTTAAATATCAGTTAGACAATAGGGGTGGAGAGTTCCTTTGCTCAGATTGGAAGCCTGCTAGGGATGCTTTGGGTTTCACTATTGTTCTGTTTCTTTAATGTATTTTGTATGTCTATTGTTCTCTAGACTTTCATCCCTAAGATCTGAAATTGTATTTTTGCTTTGGGTTGGATGTAGGGGTCCCTCAAATGTGTGTCCTGCTAGAGACATCCAAGTCCCTTTCTGACTTTTGAGTGATGAGGTAAAAAAGAGTGGGATTTTAATGCTGCTTAGACACTACCTCAATTGGGAGGGATCTTTAGAAGTGAGCTGTGAACAAAATACATGAGCCCTCATGCTCTGAGTTTCTCGTTGTTCATCTGCTGTCCTCGGAAGCTGGCTGGGGTACCCAGGCCTTTGGGGCTTGGGGGCATTCTTGGAGTCCTGTGCTAGGAGCAAGAAGGACCTTAAGATGCTCGTGTGTGAAGTCCCATACTTCTCTGCTGTGAGAGACTGCCAGGATAAGAACATAAGATATGCCATACTGGGTCAGACCAAGGTCCATCAAGCCCAGTATCCTTTTTCCAACAGTGGCCAATCTAGGTCATACGTACTGTCATGAGGTGCAGCGGTCAGAGCCCATGGAGATAGGGGATTCTGAACAAAACAGAGCTAACTTTGACAGCTCGGAGATACACATGGCCAAAGGTTGCCATAGGAACTATACACAAGCTATTTCACGTGGTGTAGGGGAATGCCCAGACTCAAAGCTAGCTCATGGCTCATCAGGGGATGAGGGGCAGCTGACAAGGGGCGGAGCCAACATCACAAGCTACGCAGTTAAAAATCACTCACCTGAGAGTAGTGCAGGAGCGGCTAAAGGGAAAAATGCAAAAGAGAGAACTGCTGAAGAGAGACGTGCTGGCAGGGAGAGAAGTCCCGATAGCAGGAGAACTCCAAGCAGGGAGAGAAGCTTGAGAGGCAGGAGAGAAGGATCTCCATGCTGGTTAAAACCAATTGCTGATCAAAGGAGACTACCAGGGAGGTGCAGTGCTGAGAAACCCAGGACGGGCTGTTTGGAAGAGCAGTGCACAGCTGAACAGTGCTTCCGAGAACCTTGCTACAGAGGAAGCAGAGGTAGTAGCTCTGAGGCCAGGCTAAGGCAAGACCAGTCACCCAGCACAAGGTACCAAGCAAGAGAAAACCATTATCCTGAAGATAATTTGGTGCCAAGGAGAAAGCTCAAACAGACACGGAGTGAAAAGCCTTCCCACGAGCAGAGCTGTGCTCGAGGGAGGAACGTTGAAGGGAAACTGCTGAAAGGTAACCTTATTCTTCCTAATAGGAGAAGCTTAGACTATAGCAGCTATTAAAGAACTTACCCTGCTAATCCACCCATGCCTATGGCCTCTGGGGGGGTGAGTGGGCGACAGTACCTAGCAGTTTCCCCAAAAGACACAGGTTCCACAATGCTTGTACGGGGTCAAGCATTGATATCCTGGGTCCCTTCTTAATAATGGTTTATGGACCTTTCCTCCAGGAACATGTCCAAACCTTTTTTAAACCCAGCTACACTAATAGCCTTTACTACATCCTCCGGTAACAAATTCCAAAGTTTGATTACACATTGAGTGAAAAAATATTTTCTTTTATTAGTGTTAAATAGTTTACCCTGTAGCTTCATTGCATGTCCCCTAGTCTTTCTATATTCTGATAATGTAAACAATCGATCTACGTTTACCCGTTCCACTCCGTTCATTAATTTATAGATTTCTATCATATCTCCCCTCAGCCATCTCTTTTCCATGTTAAAGAGCCGTAACCATTTTAACCTTTCTTCATAGGAGTATCCTTCCATCCCCATTACCATTACCATTTTGATGGCTCTTCTCTGAACCTTTTCTAATAACGCTATATTCTTTTTAAGATACGGCAACCAGAATTGCACACAATATTCAAGATGTGGTCTCACCATGGAACGATATAGAGGCATTATAATAGCTTTTGTTTTATTTTCCATTCCTTTCCTTATGATACCTAGCATTCTATTTGCTCTCTTGGCCACCGCTTCACACTGGGCTGAGGGTTTTAACATGTTATCCACAATGACGCCTAAATCTTTTTCCTGGGTGGTGGTTCCTAATGTGGAACCTTGCATCGTGTAACCATAGTTTGGGTTGTTCTTCCCTACGTGCATAACTTTGCACTTGTCCACATTAAATTTCATCTGCCATTTTGGTGCCCAGTCTTCCAATTTATCAAGATCCTCTTGCAATTTTCCACAATCCTCTTGGGTTTTAAAAACGTTATAGTTTTGTGTCATCTGTATATTTGATAACCTCACTCGTTACTCCCTTTTCCAGGTCATTTATGAATATGTGAAAAAGCAGCGGACCCAGCACAGATCCCTGGGGTACACCACTATTCACTTTCCTCCATTGGGAAAATTGGCCATTTAGCCCTATCCTCTGCTTTCTATCTTTTAACCACTTCCTGATCCACAATAGTACACTGCCTTCTATCCCATGACTCTTTAGTTCTGCCAAAAGTCTCTGAAGAGGGACCTTGTCAAAGGCTTTCTGAAAGTCCAGATACACTATATCAACCGACTCACCTTTGTCCACACCTTCAAAAAAACATAACAGGTTAGTAAGACAAGATCTTCCTTGTCTAAAGCCATGTTGGCTGTCTCACATTAGGCCATGACTATCTACATGCTGAGTAATTTTATTCTTTATAATGGTTTCTACCATTTTTTCCGGTACTGACGTCAGGCTCACCGGTCTGTAGTTTCCCGGATCACCCCTGGAACCCTTTTTAAAATTTGGCATTACAATGGCGATCCTCCAATCTTCAGGTATTACAGATGATTTTAATGAAAATTCACAGATTACTAATAGCAGGTCTGCAATCTCATATTTCAGTTCTTTCAACACCCTTGGATGTATGCCATCCGGCCCAGGTGATTTGCTACTCTTCAATTTATCTAATAGTTGTAATACATCTTCCCGATGTATCGATATTTCCTTCAATTCTTTCACACCTTTAAATACCACTTCAGTCATGGGTAACATCCCTACATCTTCCTCAGTAAAGACCGAAACAAAGAATTCATTCAGTCTCTCCGCTATCGCCTTGTTGCCTCTTAGTGCCCCTTTAACCCCTCTATCATCTAATGGACCAACTGACTCTCTCACAGGTTTTTTGCTACGAATGTAGTCCTTCCCGCAGTTCTTTCCATACTCCAGAGCACAGACATGTCCCTCTTTTTAGTTTAGGGTATGTAGAACAAGAGATCAGTCCTGCCATTTTGAAAATTAGAAGCAGTAAAGCAGGAAGAAATTATGGACATCAAGCATCCTTCAGCCAGGCACTCGCCTCACTTAACTTTCAGGTTCTTAGGGCTCACCCTTCCCCATTACAAAAAATGTTGATAATTTATTTAGTTATTTTATTTATTTATTTATATTCTCTTATATACTGCGCTATTCTGCATCAGTGCGGTTTACATTGAACAAACTGAAATTACATTGAACAGGGCATTATAACTTGGAGATAACTATTTTACAGGGAACATGGGCTATGGAGGGTTAAGTGGCTTGCCCAAGACCACAAGGAGCACCTGTGGGACTAGAAACACCAGTCCTTCCGGCCCAAGGTTGCTGTCCTCTAGTGGGATTTGAACCCCCGACCTTCCAGCCTGAAGTACCTTGCCCCAACCACTAGGCCCCTCCTCCACTCCACTTAAAAAATCAATCACGATCTTACCAAATGAAACCTGTAAAAATGCATAATTCAGTATAATTCTTGTAACTATTAATGATTCACTATTCAAATGCCAAAGTCAGCATTTTTTTTAATGCCAACTGTGGTATTTAAATTATCCATGCATATTTTGTGACACTGTTGTATATGGATGGTGAGCAGTGCTGAATACACATAGACAACAGTGACCACCACTGCTCTATGGCTAGAGGCAACTTTCAGCCTGCTATCCCTATAGCTTGTGACATAGTGGGTCCTTCTAGCCCGTTTAATGAAGCTAAAAAGCCAGGAACAAAAGTAGAGCTGAGTTGTAAACAGAAGCACATGGCTCCTGGTTACCGTGGGAACCAAGCAGAGAGGCAAGAGAAACGCCGGTGCTATCATTCAAGGGGTGAATCACAAGGTAATGCAGGACACCTGTTAGAGGGTGGAGTTGAGCACGGCCCCAGAATTCACCCTATTAAGGAAACTTCAGTGGAGCTTATGGAGGTAGGTGGAGACAGAGGTACAGAGGAGTTGGCTGAAGAAGCAGGAAGTGAGGCATATGAGCTGGAGAGAGAAGCTATTGAGAGCTACACTGAAGACAGCTATGCCCAGAGTAAGCCAGAGTCTCTATGCAAAGGAGAGACAGATTCCTTCTTGAGGAGAAAGAAAGAAACCCCGAGGACAGGATATAAAAAGGGCAAAGGAGATTGTCTGCAATATCCTGGGGAGCACGGGAGAGACAGAAAGCTTAGGAGGCAAGTGAAATGCTATGAGGAGGGCTTAGGTTGGGAACCTACAGCTGTTCAAAAGCACCAGAGAAAACCTCCACCAGTAAGGCTGAAAGGTAAGCCAAGAGGCTTGAATATACTTAATTACAGTGACTGTTTGTATCCAGAAGGCTGGTGCTGGGAAAGGAATACTGGGCCTGATAGTCTGTGTGAAAGCCAGTATTTGACCCAAGCATATCGTGTAAAGCCTGGAGCAGTAAGAAATGGCGTGGCACCAGCAGTGCCGGTTCAAACATTTCCTTATGAGCAGGAGGAATTGATGGACTGTGAACCAGAGTGTATTGATACTGGAGAAGATATAGATATAATGGACTGTACATTATCTCTGGCCAATGGAATAGTTTCATTACGGTAAAAGCCTGCTTGAAAAGAGAGTACAGCACAGATAGCACGTGGAAACAGAGAGCTGTGAGGAAACAGCGTGGTTTTGTTTGAATGTTTGTTTTCACCTTGGTTAATGCTGAAGAAAGCCTTTTTCTGTTAAGGAACTTTTGTTTGTCCAAATACTAGTAGATACCTGGATTGTGTTTTCGGTTCATGGTAAAATCCACCCCGGGAGGGGAAATAAAATCCTTTGGCTGCTTAACCACTTTTTCCACAACTGCTCCTTATTGATTGAGTGAAAAGACTACATTTCCCAAGGGGCATTGCTCCAGGATCTGTGAAATTGCTTTTTCAATAGGGAAAAACCCACTCCCTTAACCTCTACTCGGGGGTTTAAGGAGAGCTGGTGACAAATGGCGTAGTAGTTTGGTTTTTTGCCTGGATTGGAGGACACCACAAGGACGGAGGTTCCTGCAGCAAAGAGCTGACAACCAAAGGAAAGATCCAGAGCTCGGCTGACGGTCGGTCAGACTGGGGAGTTCCCTTTTCTCAATGCCTGACTCTGCACTGGTGCCAGGTAATTGTGGCTGGGCACGGGCGGAGAAGGATACAAGGAGAAAGGGTGGTGCACAGGTAGTGCACGGCGTTGAAAAAAAAAAAAAGAAAAGGTGAATTTTTTTTTTCTCTCTTTTTTTTTTTGGGCCACACTTGGTTTTTTTTTTTGTTTGTTTGCGCTGCAGGTATCGGGAGATCCAGAATGGACCCGCAAGAAATATTAAGGTGGATGTCCCTGCAATGGGATAAACAGCTGGAGATGTCACGAAGGGTGCATGACCAAGCAATGGCTGCCGTACAAGAACAGCTGAGACCAGTAAATGCTCTCATAGAACATTTAGCCAAGCAACAGCAGGAGCCAGTGGAAGTTTTTCCAGGATTTACCCAAGGGGTAGGACTGAATGGTTCAGGATCACTTTTGCTGGGACAGTTATCTCCTACTGACAATGTAGATGATTATGTAGATGCATTTGAACGGATTGCAGAAGCCGTCAAACTGCCTAAGGAGCAGTGGGCTATAAGATTTGCTATGTCTTTATCTGGTGAAGCTTTGTCAGCATACAAGTCAATGCCAGTTGCTTTAGCAATGAATTATGATGCTGTAAAGAGTGCGGTACGAGACAGGTTAGGGCTCACCCCTCTATTCTACAGGCGAAGGTTTAGGGAGGCAAAGTTAAAGCCTGGAGAAACCCCTAAAGCCCTGTATTTTAGAATAAAGGGATTAGCTTGTAAGTGGTTCAAACCTGAGCAGCAAAATGTAGAATCTATGCTTGATGAAATAATGTTGGAACAGTACATGGAAGCTGTACCTGCTGAGGTTAAAAAGTTTCTTATGTTACAGAACTGTAAGACAACAAATGAAGCAGCGGCCATGATAGAACGGTATTTTGAGGCTGAATTCTCAAGAACCTCAAAATCCGGCGTTCTGGGCATGACGCAGGCAGATAAAGTGAGTAAGAATTTTGAATGTAAAGTACCTTGGAAAAATAGTGGTTTCTCCTCTACAAAAGGAAAGTGTTTCAAATGTGGAGATGTTGGGCACTGGCAAAAAGATTGTATTACACGTACTGCCTTAATATCTGGTAATGGGGAAAACCTTAAAGCAGGCTTTTTGCTACCAGTCCAGGTGGAGGGCATAAAGGCCCAAGCACTACTCGACTCGGGCGCAGACCAGAGTATGGTGTCCCAACGGCTCTGGGAAGCCATAAAAACTCAAGTAGCGCCAAGTCAAGCAGTCGGGCAGGTGAAAATAAGATGCATACATGGGGCCGCCCATCAGTATCCCTTGCATGAAATAGGCATAGAGGGTTTAGGAACAGAAAGAAAAATGATTATGGCAGTGGTACCCCGCCTTCCGCAAAGTGTAGTCCTGGGAAGGGATTGGCCTCCTTTTAGTCAAAGGTTGGAGGAGGGCCTCACGGCCGAGATAAGTTTAGCACCCAACCCAGTTGAAACAGGCTCCTTGGAGGTAAAAAGAGAGTCATCGGATACACTAAAGTTAGAGGCCATGGCCACCAAAGTCCCAAGCCCTTTGTTAGGGAAACCTGGGAAGACCGGTCTATGCCACATAGTGGGAAGAAGGGAGGTGACCACAGAGAAGCCAAAATTTGTGCTAAAATTTTGCAAAGTGACAGCCCAGGCCAAGGGTCCACAGCGAGCCTCGGAAGCCGCTGCGGGATATGACTTATGTAGTGCAGAGAATAGCATGATACCCCACGGAGGGAAAGCCCTGATAGACACGGGGATAAAGGTGCAGATCCCACCCGGGTGTTATGGGAGGATAGCACCTAGGTCAGGCTTAGCAGCTAAGAATTTTATCGATATAGGGGCTGGGGTCATTGACCCAGATTACCGGGGGGTGGTGAAGGTCTTAATGTTTAATTTTAGTCAGGAGGACTTCCAGATTAAGACTGGTGATAGAATAGCACAGCTGATCTGTGAACGTGTAGGTTTCCCGGAAGTAGAGGAGGTATCCTCACTGGTCCCCACAGGGAGGGATGAAGGAGGATTTGGGTCTACTGGGATGGGAGACTTAAAAGGGTTGACAGCTGTTGCTGAAGAGCAAACAGAGGACGATTTCGGTCCACAACCCACTGATTGGAGGGAGACTCCAGAACCACGTGTAGGGGCAGAGCTGTCGGGGCAGCAACGGCAAGAACTAAGTAAAGTTTTGAATAAATTTTCTGATGTCTTGACGATACTTCCTGGGGAGACTAACATCGTTGCACATGAAATTATTACTGTCCCTGGGAAAGTAATTAGGCAACGGCCATACAGGTTGCCGGAGGCAAAGAAAACAGAAGTGATAGAACAGGTACGTGACATGCTGAAAATGGGCGTGATAGAGGAGTCCAAGAGCCCCTGGTCAAGCCCTATAGTATTGGTGCCTAAACCAGATGGCAGCCTCCGGTTCTGCATAGACTTCCGGCAGATAAACAATATTTCAGAATTTGACGCGTATCCCATGCCTCGAATTGAGGATTTGTTGGATAAGTTAGGCCAAGCTAAATATTTGACGACATTGGACCTAACCAAGGGTTATTGGCAGATACCCTTATCCAAGGCGTCCAAACCAAAGACAGCTTTCACGACACCAATAGGTTTGTTCCAATTTAGGCGAATGCCATTTGGACTTCACGGGGCTGCGGCCACATGCCAAAGATTGGTAGACCAAGTATTGCGGCCACACCATGAATATGCATGGGCTTATATGGATGACATAATCATTCATAGCACTACATGGGCCCAGCACTTACCTAGGGTGGAGGCAGTCCTGTACGCGTTGAGGAAAGCGGGCCTAACTATCAATCCCAGCAAATGCCTTTTTGCTGGTTGGGAAGTTAAGTACTTAGGCCACATGGTGGGAGGAGGGATGGTACGGCCATTAGCTAGCAAAATTGAGAGTGTAAAGAACTTTCCGCGGCCTATCAACAAGAGGCAAATGCGAGGATTTCTGGGTTTAGTGGGATATTACTGCAGATTTATCCCGCGATTTGCGGAGGAAAGTGCTCCACTCACGGAGATGCTGCGGAAAAACGCTCCTAACAATATTAAGTGGATACAAGAGGCTGAGAAGGTGTTCGTGACACTAAAAGATAGGTTGTGTAAGGCCCCAGTACTCAGGGGGATCAACTTTAACTCACCGTTTCTCGTACAAACTGATGCATCTGAGACAGGATTAGGGGCTGTACTGTCACAGGTATTTGAAGGGGTTGAGCACCCAGTAACATACCTTAGTAGGAAACTATCAAAAGCTGAGCAGAAGTACTCCACAGTGGAGCGGGAGTGTCTCGCGATTAAATGGGCAGTAGAGACACTGAGATTTTACCTCACAGGCCGTAAGTTTTATTTAATTATGGATCATGCGCCATTAAAATGGCTGCACCAAATGAGGAACAGTAATGCTAGGCTCACTAGATGGCATTTAGCGCTTCAAGCATACGACTTTATAGTCCAGCACAGAGCAGGAAAATTGCATAGTAATGCAGACGCTCTTTCCCGGATTCCATGCTGTCCGTCGCAAGCTCCGGCAGCGCGGAATATTTTAAGGGGGGGATCTGTGACATAGTGGGTCCTTCTAGCCCGTTTAATGAAGCTAAAAAGCCAGGAACAAAAGTAGAGCTGAGCTGTAAACAGAAGCACATGGCTCCTGGTTACCGTGGGAACCAAGCAGAGAGGCAAGAGAAACGCCGGTGCTATCATTCAAGGGGTGAATCACAAGGTAATGCAGGACACCTGTTAGAGGGTGGAGTTGAGTACGGCCCCAGAATTCACCCTATTAAGGAAACTTCAGTGGAGCTTATGGAGGTAGGCGGAGACGGAGGTACAGAGGAGTTGGCTGAAGAAGCAGGAAGTGAGGCATATGAGCTGGAGAGAGAAGCTATTGAGAGCTACACTGAAGACAGCTATGCCCAGAGTAAGCCAGAGTCTCTATGCAAAGGAGAGACAGATTCCTTCTTGAGGAGAAAGAAAGAAACCCCGAGGACAGGATATAACAAGGGCAAAGGAGATTGTCTGCAATATCCTGGGGAGCACAGGAGAGACAGAAAGCCTAGGAGGCAAGTGAAATGCTATGAGCAGGGCTTAGGTTGGGAACCTACAGCTGTTCAAAAGCACCAGAGAAAACCTCCACCAGTAAGGCTGAAAGGTAAGCCAAGAGGCTTGAATATACTTAATTACAGTGGCTGTTTGTATCCAGAAGGCTGGTGCTGGGAAAGGAATACTGGGCCTGATAGTCTGTGTGAAAGCCAGTATTTGACCCAAGCATATCGTGTAAAGCCTGGAGCAGTAAGAAAGGGCGTGGCACCAGCAGTGCCGGTTCAACCATTTCCTTATGAGTAGGAGGAATTGATGGACTGTGAACCAGAGTGTATTGATACTGGAGAAGATATAGATATAATGGACTGTACATTATCTCTGGCCAATGGAATAGTTTCATTACGGTGAAAGCCTGCTTGAAAAGAGTACAGCAATGATAGCACGTGGAAACAGAGAGCTGTGAGGAAACAGCGTGGTTTTGTTTGAATGTTTGTTTTCACCTTGGTTAATGCTGAAGAAAACCTTTTTCTGTTAAGGAACTTTTGTTTGTCCAAATACCAGTAGATACCTGGATTGTGTTTTCGGTTCATGGTAAAATCCACCCCGGGAGGGGAAATAAAATCCTTTGGTTGCTTAACCACTTTTTCCACAACTGCTCCTTATTGATTGAGTGAAAAGACTACATTTCCCAAGGGGCATTGCTCCAGGATCTGTGAAATAGCTTTTTCAATAGGGAAAAACCCACTCCCTTAACCTCTACTCGGGGGTTTAAGGAGAGCTGGTGACAAGCTAAGTAGTTTAATTTAGGATAGCCTTTTTGCTACCTAAATGAAACCAGTTAGCTGTACAGGTAGCAGCTGAACATTGCCAAATATTTATAGAGTATGGCAGCACTCTGCTCTCATTCTTCCTCTTCCATGGCACTATCCAAATAGCACTAAGGTCATCCATAAGATTGTTCACTATCCACATAGTACTGCTGAAAAGCTGCAAATATTGGATTTATCCATACAGTAGCGGTTGCTATAAGGATAAGTCCTTTTGAAAGTTGACCCATATATGTAATCTATTAGTATACATAAATACATAATAAAAGCAAATTCCAAAACCTGTTATTTATTTAATTGCATCTACTAACCACTAATAAACCTGGAGTAGTGTAAAAATGAAAATCAATTTATAATAGCTTACAACAACAAATAATAGGATAAAAATAACAGTAATGATAACAATAAAATAAACTCAGTATTACAATAATAAATTATATTCAAACACATCAGATCAGCTTAAAAAAGCGTGTTTTTCCCATCTTCCTAAAAATCACAAGTAGCAGCACTTCCTGGATAGCTCATGACAGAGAATTCCAAAGACTTGTACCAGCATATGAAAAGACTCTAGTGAGTAGATTGAAGCCTTATCTCTTTCAAAAATGGCAAAGAGAGCCATAGTTCATATGGTGATCCAAGTGAATTACCAGGTCTATGTGCAACTATCTTTCTTCTGAAGTAGTCTGGTCTCAAGCCCTGCCAACATCTTTAAACCATTAAGAGAAATTTTAATCCATTATAATCAACTACCAATTTAAAGCCTATACGACTGGTGAAATATGGAGATATGGCCAATGGCTCTTAAACCTTCAAACAGTTGAGCAGCATTATTTTGTATTGTCTGCAACTGGCAGACTTCATTTACTATTAGTTGTGTCAGGAGGATGGGAGCAGAGTGGTTATTTTGGACTGTTGAGGCACTTTATATTGTATGCAAAGGGGAGCTTGGAGGCTGGTGTTATTGAGCCCTTTCTCATATGTTTATGTTTATTGCAATTCTTCATATACCATCAATCGTCATTGCTTTATAGCAGTTTACGCATCATCTTTAATCAGGCTAAAAATAGGAAAGACAGAGAGAAACTCAAAAGGGAAAGAGTAGGAATTTACATTTCCTCCACCATCCAGTGAGACATCCTCCACCATCCAGTGAACACCTTTAAAGGCACATTTTACAATGGGACATCCAATTACAATCTGGGACATCAAAGCCAGAACATCTGAAAAAATAAGGAGGCACATGCAAGTTCAGGCACAATTTCAGAAACGTAGAATGCCCGATTATGGACATCTATAAGAATACACTCATATGTCAAGGGTTCATGGAACTTGGTCCAGAATTGATTACTTTCTTATCTCAAGTGACTTGTTTAGTTGGGTCTCTAAGGTGGAAATAGGTCCCTCAATTATTTCGGATCATGCGATAGTGACAATGGAGGTAAGGCAGAGAGATCAGGGTAACCGAAAGATATGGAGATTCCCGTTAGAGTTAGTCGGAGATTTGGCATTTGAGAAACACATACAAAGGCAGTGGGAGGAATATGCTAAAAATAATGCCCAACACGAGGACAATCCGGTCCTTTTTGGGAGGCTGGAAAGGCCATGATACGAGGAGAAATTATAAGCTACCATAGTCAAAAACGTAAAAGAATGAATAGGAGAATTATGCAGTTAGAGAAAGAATTGACAAAAGCAAGGAGGAGACATGCCTTGGAGAGAAATGTGGTAAACAGGGTCAAATTGCAGGAGGTGCAAACTGAGCTGGAAGTGCTGATACATCAAAGAGCAAAAAAATTGTTGATGTATTATAGGTACCAGCTATATCAACATGGGAATCGGGCTGGCAAGTTATTGTCCTCTTTGGTGAGATCTGATAGGGGATCTAGACATGTAGGGGTAATTAGGTACAAGGATGGTACTGTGATAAGGAAGCTTATCATAGCTCAGGTAGGAGCTATAGAAAAGATGATGTGACTCTGAACAAGCAACCTGTCAGTTCTGGTAGAAGCAAGAAAACAGAGTTTTCACATAAAAGACTACCAGTCCCAGAATGCACCAGGTTTCCAGCAGCCATGAGGGAGGCTGAAGTGAGTAAATGTGTGTGCAATCAAGAGAGCTATGAGGTAATCCCTAAGCACTCATCTCAAAGGGCAGGACCTGATTCAACACAGCTGCGCTGTGTTAGGGAGGAGCACACATTAGAACAGAATAAGAATAGAGCTTATTCTTCAGATAACAGCTTCAGGAAAGGAGACAGCAACAGCTACAAGCTCAAGCACCAGCATCACCTGGAGAAACAGAAGCCAAGCCAAGCGGATAGAGAGAGAAGGAAACTCTCTGGAAGGAAGAGAAGAAGGGCCATTGGAAGGTCTGGGAGATTCCAAGGCAGCACCTATACTGGGAGGTATTCCAAGTGCCAGCAGAGTCCATTGGACTGGAGTCAGCCAGAGGAATGGATTGGCAGAGATAGGAATCACCAGAGGCTACCTGGAAGAGAGAAGACTGCACGTGGAAAGGACTTTCAGACCAAGGCCAGAAGGTATGAGAGAGGAGATCCAGTGTCCAGGGATCAAGATTGGAAGGCTGGACATCAGAATTGGATTACATACTGGCCAGGCTATACAGAGAGGAATTATGATAGCAGGAGAGGCTCAGGTATGAACACTGATCCAGACCCTATCTATAATAGAGAATGGCAGCAAGGGAATAAGCATTCTCATGATAGTGCCTTAATGAAAGACTCGTCTGTGCCAATGTATGATAGTGACCCTATGCTGATTGATGAAGGGGGAGATACAGCAGATGAAACTATTTACATGGACTGTTCTCTATCTAAATGCTATTGCTAGCTTTCTGTGAGCAAACACATCAGCCATCACAAAGAAACCTAATTTTGTTCTTTATTTCCACTGCAAACAGCTCTTAAAGCAGGATTTGGGTTCACACAGTAGCAGCCAGCCAGCTAAAGGCTTTCAGCTGGTCAATTGATAGTAATTAAAGCTGCACCTGATTGTGTGTGTGAGCAAGGGAGAATCACTGCTAGGATCTGTGTGGAAAATGAGCAGAAGTTAACCTAACAAGCAAAGTTCATTTATTTCTTTGTGCCTTTGTATTTGGTAATTATTTGCTAAGAATACATTAGCTAATTGCCTGACAAGTTGAAGGTTGTTTTCTGATTTGCTTTATGACTTTATGTTATCCATTTATACACTGCAAGCAAGTAACCTCATTTATATTGCTACCAAGCATATTTGTGCTGGGTGAATTAAACCCCATCAATAAAAGAAGTATTTTATTGGCCTTACCACTTGGGGGAACTCTTAAAATTAGCACATTACTACTCACTTATCTTGCACTGTTTCACCACCTCTGCAGGGGCACATCTCCACTACTTTGCCTTTTGGGGACATTCCAAATCTCCATCACCTCTCCTGTCAGAGATGAGGGTTTTGGATTTGTTAGGAACTGGGGAACATTCTGGGGAAAGGAGGGACTCTTCCGAAGGGATGGGCTTCACCTTAACCGGGATGGAACCAGGCTGCTGGCATTAAACTTTTACAAAGGAGATAGAGCAGCTTTTAAACTAGATATTAGGGGAAAGCCGACAGTCGCCCAAGAGCGGATGGTTCGGAAGAATGTATCTTTGAAGGATACTACCAAAAGCAGAGAGGTTCCACAAAAGAGTAAAGTAGCCCAAATGCCCTCAAGTATGGAGCAGACAGAGCTTAAAGATCCCAAATTACCCATGTCTAACAACAGCCAAATTAATATGAATAAAATACATTCTCTAAAATGCTTGTATGCAAATGCTAGAAGTCTAAAAAATAAGATGGGAGAGTTCGAATATATAGCACTAAATGAAAGGTTAGATATGATTGGAATATCAGAGACATGGTGGAAGGACGACAACCAGTGGGACACTGCGATACCTGGATACAAACTATATCTTAATGATAGAGCTGATCATATTGGTGGAGGGGTTGCTCTCTATGTTAGAGAGGACATTGAGTCAGAAAGGATTAAAGTTTTGCAGGAAACAAAATCTGCTGTAGAATCTATATGGATTGAAATTCCATGTAAAAGGGGGAAGGCAATGGCAGTGGGGGTGTACTATCGAGCACCTGGCCAGAATGACCAAATGGATGATGAAATGCTCAAAGAAATCAAGGAAGCTAACAAAAGTTGCAGCACAGTAATAATAATGGGTGATTTCAACTACCCCGGTATTGACTGGGTCAGTGTTACGTCAGGACATGCTAGGGAGATAAAGTTCCTAGATGAAATAAATGACTGCTTCTTGGAGCAGCTGGTTCATGAACCGACCAGAGGGGAAGCCATATTAGACCTAATCCTTAGTGGAACACCAGATCTAGTGCAAGAGATAAGGTTGTTGGGGCCACTTGGCAATAGTGATCATAGCATGATCGCCTTTGATTTAATTAGTGGAGGAGGGATAGTAGGGAAATCCACAGTACTACCTTTTAACTTTCGAAAGGGAGACTATGATAAAATGAGGAAAACAGTTAAGAAAAAACTAAAAGGAGCAGTTGCAAAGGTTAAAGACGTACATCAGGCTTGGCCATTGTTGAAAAATACTATCTTGGAAGCCCAGACCAGCTGTATTCCACACTTTAAGAAAAGTGGAAGGAAGTCCAAAAAACTGCCAGCATGGTTTAAAGGTGAGGTCAGAGAGGCTGTTGTTGCCAAAAAAGCATCTTTCAGGAAATGGAAAAAAGAGCCAAACAACGAAACCTGGAAACAGCACAAGCACTGGCAAGTCAAAGGCAAGGCATTGATAAGGCAGGCAAAGGGAGAATTCGAGAAGAAGCTTGCTGCGGAAGCAAAAACGCGAAGTAAAGACCTTTTCAAGTACATTCGTAGCAAAAAACCTGTGAGAGAGTCAGTTGGTCCATTAGATGATAAAGGGGTTAAAGGAGCACTAAGAGGTGACAAGGCAATAGCGGAGAGACTGAATGAATTCTTTGCTTCAGTCTTTACTGAGGAAGATGTAGGGATGTTACCCATGACTGAAGTGGTATTTAAAGGTGCGGAAGAATTGAAGGAAATATCGATACATCAGGAAGATGTATTACAACTATTAGATAAGCTGAAGAGTAGCAAATCACCTGGGCCGGATGGTATACATCCAAGGGTGTTGAAAGAACTGAAATACGAGATTGCAGACCTGCTATTAGTAATCTGTGAACTATCATTAAAATCATCTCTAACACCTGAAGATTGGAGGATCGCCAATGTAACACCAATTTTTAAAAAGGGTTCCAGGGGTGATCCGGGAAACTACAGACCGGTGAGCCTGACATCAGTACCGGGAAAAATGGTAGAAACCATCATAAAGAATAAAATTACTCAGCATGTAGATAGTCATGACCTAATGGGAGACAGCCAACATGGCTTTAGACAAGGAAGATCTTGTCTTACTAATCTGTTATGTTTTTTTGAAGGAGTGAATAATCAGGTGGACAAAGGTGAGTCGGTTGATATTGTGTATCTGGACTTTCAGAAAGCCTTTGACAAGGTCCCTCATGAGAGACTTTTGGCAAAACTAAAGAGTCATGGGATAGGAGGCAGTGTACTATTGTGGATCAGGAACTGGTTAAAAGATAGAAAGCAGAGGGTAGGGCTAAATGGCCAATTTTCCCAATGGAGAAAGGTGAATAGTGGTGTACCCCAGGGATCTGTGCTGGGTCCGCTGCTTTTTGACATATTCATAAATGACCTGGAAAGTGGAATAACGAGTAAGGTTATCAAATTTGCAGATGACACAAAACTATTTAAAGTTGTTAAAACCCAAGAGGATTGTGGAAAATTGCAAGAGGATCTTGATAAATTGGAAGACTGGGCATCAAAATGGCAGATGAAATTTAATGTGGACAAGTGCAAGGTTATGCAGCTAGGGAAGAACAACCCAAACTATGGTTACACGATGCAAGGTTCCACATTAGGAACCACCACTCAGGAAAAAGATTTAGGCGTCATTGTGGATACCATGTTAAAACCCTCGGCCCAGTGTGCAGCGGCGGCCAAGAGAGCAAATAGAATGCTAGGTATGATAAGGAAAGGAATGGAAAATAAAACAAAAGATATTATAATGCCTCTATCGTTCCATGGTGAGACCGCACTTTGAATATTGTGTGCAATTCTGGTCACCGTATCTTAAAAAGGATATAGCGATTTTAGAAAAGGTTCAGAGAAGAGCCACCAAAATGGTAAAGGGGATGGAAGGATACTCCTATGAAGAAAGGCTAAAAAGGTTAGGGCTCTTTAACCTGGAAAAGAGACGGCTGAGGGGAGATATGATAGAAGTCTATAAATTAATGAACAGAGTGGAACGGGTAAACGTAGATCGATTGTTTACCTTATCAGAATATAGAAAGACTAGGGGACATGCAATGAAGCTACAGGGTAAACTATTTAAGACTAATAAAAGAAAATATTTTTTCACGCAACGTGTAATCAAACTCTGGAATTTGTTACCGGAGCATGTAGTAAAGGCTGTTAGTGTAGCTTGGTTTAAAAAAGGTTTGGACAAGTTCCTGGAGGAAAGGTCCATAAACCATTATTAAGAAGGGACCCAGGATATCAATGCTTGAACCAATACAAGCATTGTGGAACTTGTGTCCCTTGGGGAAACTGCTAGGTACATATGACCTAGTTTGGCCACTGTTGGAAACAGAATACTGGGCTTGATGGACCTTGGTCTGACCCAGTATGGCATATCTTATGTTCTTAGTTGGTGGAACAGGCTCCTAAGTATCATACCAGAACCACATTCCACGCCACTGATCTTGATGGCAGGGACAACAATGATCCATCTCCTTGTTTCCAACAGAGTGTGATCTGCAACATCTCGACTGCAAGGCCTGAGCAATGAGCTACTAAACAATAAGAACATAAGACTTTTCATACTGGGTCAGACCAAATGTCCATAGCTACCAGACAACAAGGTCCATCAAGCCCAGTGTCCTGATCCCAACAGTGGCCAATCCAGGTCACAAGTACCTGGAATATCCCAAAGTATCCAGTTCCATGCTATTTATCCCTAATAACAGTTTATGGACTTTTCCCCCAGGAATCTGCCCAAACATTTTTTAAACCCATCTACCACCATTCATAAAATCATGATCATGCCTGAAATATTTCAACAAGGGACTTCTCTCTGAGATTGAATGCCCTTCTTTTCTACAAGAGAAATTACTGACTCTGCATCACTCAGGGATCATATTGAAAGGTTCTCCTCAGTCCTGTTTGCCACACCAACTTCCACCATATACTGGATCCCTGAAAGTCCTAAACAAACTTCCTTGCTGTGATCTTGCCCTTCGTGAGCAAAGGAAAATCAGTAAGTTCCACTGGCTGCTTCAGGCTGCATGGAGTGGGGTAACCAGCACAGCTCTTCAGTTTTAACCCCCTGTGTATATATATACTTACACACACCGGGTTGAGAGGAACCCACACGGATCATCAGGTGCAACCCTTGCAGACTAGATGGGACATTCAGCCTTTATCTGATGCCTTTTACCATTTTACCTTTTTGCGTTCACAGGTTCAAAGTTCCACCTTTACAATCTACTGGTGGCACCAAAGTGACCTATGTAAGGCTTTAAAAAATGACTATTAGGATTCCAGGCACTTCCTTGCCTGGAACTACCAATAGTTACTTACACTTGATTCATAGATATGCCTGTTCATCATCTGACATGTTATTAGCCATCCTTCCACGTTCAGAGACCAATCTTACAACAACTGCTGATTATGCATATGACCTGCAAAACAAACCCTGCCTCAGCCATTGTCAGAAGCCCCTGGAACTCATCTATCTCCCTTTTCACTCCCAAGCAGTTCATCTATTGCCCTTTTCATCCTCTGGGCTGTTCCTTCCTGACCCAACCTGGTGCCTTTCCTCTGCCTTTGGCTATAGGGGTTCAATCACTTGTAGCTTGAACTCTGCTGTTTTCTGCTCTCAGCATATCCCAGACTGCTGATTGGCGATATAAGTTTGCTCCCTGTCAGTTTGAGGCTCTTAGGATCTACATCTCCCTGATTTACCATGTGTTCACATCTTTCCGGAGTACTCATACGCTTCCTGAGTTCGCTCTGGAGCAGGACTGTCTTATAATCAATGATGCCCCTAATTCTTCAGAAAGCCAACCATTGCTCACAGTACACAAATAGAGGTGCTGAGTTATGGTGGTCAATACCATATACTCTTCCCCTTTACCAACACCTTTCTTCTATTGAGAGTTTCTTTTTCTGCAGTGAATGTCAAAAAGCACACTCGATGAGGATTATTTCTTGTACCTAAACAGTTTAGATTACCCCATCCAATCTTAAACCTTCTGATCCTCTAGATTCAGTACTATTACAGCTGAGATCATGTCTCAATGCAGGCGCTGTCTTCATGCAGTACCCTTTTCTCGGTGGGTTCGTATTCTGCCTGACATTCAATATTTTGCCCCCTTTCAACTCCTCACTGCCATCACCTTCAACTGGTGCCAGGAAAGCCCACCATGGCACCTGAGATACCTGCGATGATATAGCAAGACATATCTTACCTCTTGTGCACCCAGGTACTTGAAGTGGCACTGACAGATTCCCCTGCATCAGCGTGGGGGGCCCAGTGCATAGTACTATGTTGCGTTCAACTTTGGGAAAGCCAGGTACCATTGCCCATACCAACACGCAGACACCCTCATTCATCTGCTGTTGGCCTTACCTATCCACATGGATGGGCAACTTGTGAATAAAGAGAACAAGATCTTCTAGGGACAAGTTCTAACTCCACGGGGAACCTAAGCACAAATGTCCGGGAAGACAGGACAGCAGGCATGCCTTCAGGACAACCCACTTGCCTGACACATGCTGGATAAAAATCTCCATTATAATCTCCTCTATAACACCAACAGTGGGCAAGGAGAAGATCCACTGTGGACTTTTTTCTATTCCATTATAAGTCAGCATGAAAGGGTCCACCACCGATAACCTGTACATTCCTACTGTATCCATGGCAACCATACTTCCATCCCTGAAACTGCTAACCCTGGAAGGGCCAACCTGACTATCTCATTGGCTTGCAGCTCTCACCTCCAAACAGGCCTGTGAGCAATGAACCTATGGCACAAGGTAGTACAAAAGCATCAGCTTCAGGAGATTTATGCAGTTCTGACTACCTACATGAAGTGCCGATCTGGGTTGTCTTATTACTGTCCTTCACCTATCAGTTTTTTGTTTAACAATGGATTCATTCTAGTTTATTGTGCAATTCCCTCACTTGTTTTTCCACTTTAATGAACATCGCATTCCCATCCAGACTAAATTACTACACATGCTAGAGTAAGAAAGTGCCTCACTAAAACCCCTGCAGCCATTGGCCATCTATGATCTAAACTGCCTTGCATTCACCACTGCAAGTTAAAAACCTCCTTACAGACTTTTGGAATGCATACTCTCTCTCCATATGATCAGACCACTAGCGAGCTGCTCCTGCCAAGGCCACCTTGGATGTCCCAGGTACACTTGCCTGGTCTTCCTCACTTCTGTTTTTAGTCCTAGCTTATATTGCCAGGCAGGGGGCAGTATGACTCATGGCCTGTACCGTTCCCTTTACTTTTGATTTCTCATATCTTTGAGAGTGTACAATGGTTATGCCACTTAGGGGCTTGTTTACAAAGCCGCGGTAGCGGTTCGCGTTCGTTATCGGAGCCGCGGCCCCATTGAAATCAATGGGGTCGCGGCTCCGATAACGATCGCGAACCGCTACCGCAGCTTTGTAAACAAGCCCCTTAGAGAGTTCAGTCTTACCTTGGAATTCACCTCCTCTGTGTACTTTCATTCTATATGGGCTGTAAAGGGTGAATACACAGATCTCTACATAACACCCTTTCATAGTCCTCTGCTTGGGACTCACCTGTCTGTGACTGACTCATCCTGCTTGTCCATGGAGAAAGTGAAGTTATTTACCTGTAACATGGGTGCTCCAGGGACAGCAGGATAAGTCAGCCACACAAATCCACCTGCCTTCCAACCTGCTTACAGCTGGAGAGCACACTGAGATGGGCATGGGCGGGCTGTATGGTAAGGTTTGCGGGCTGTCACGCCCATAGCCCCTTACAGCAGTGTGGAGGGGCGTGCTTGTTATAGCAGATTCCACCACTTCAGCAACGTGCCTGACTGACTGACCTTGAAGTGCACCATGGGAAAGGTAGTCCAGTCAGGTTACACTTGACTTTTAGGCAGAAAAACACTCTTTTGTAGTTGGGTCGAGAGTTAAGGCATTGACAGAATTTATTTATGAGGTAAACGCAAATAAGGTTCACAAATTCTCACCTATTGGATTTCTTCTCCAGGATTGTATTTAGTAGAACAGGATATAACTGAACTTAAGCACAAACGGCTTGTAATGTCTTTCAATGCAAAACAGAAAGTCCTTTCCACAGCCACTGCTAGCAAACGTGCCTAGCAGTGTTGTTTAAAACAAAACCAAAAATATCAGCTTCACATAAACAGCTCTCTTTTCTCTTCCAGAAGAAACTTCTTAAATCCACCGTGAGTGCGGCATAAGCTCTGCACTGCACTGACTTCAGCTGGTCAATGAGCAAACAATTAAGCAGCTACACACATTCTCAGCACAAATATTTTCCTTTTCAAAGAACCTTTCCTTTTCACACACAGGCTCTCTAGGGTACTGGACTCTGGAAGGTTCCCTTATGATGTATTCCCTCTCAGGACTTCTTTGTGCTTGGCAGTTTGGCATAAAGAACAGTCCATGTAAGAATCATCCTCTTCCAGAACTAATTCCTGTTCTCCTAGCTGCATGGGTTCTACTTCTGGCTCAGAGGGCTTAGCTGACTGCCTCCCATCAGGACAAGTGCTGTCTCCAGCAAATCTGTAATGCTCCCAATCAGACAGGCTTCCAAAACTCATACCTGGGTCAAGGCTTGGTTCAGTGGTTCCTCCCTCATATTCTGGCCAGCATGTATCTGAGCTTCCCTGTCTTGTCCTCCAGCATGGGCTCTTGGTTCTCAGGGCTTCAGCTCCATTTCTCCTCCAGTAGGCATTCCTACTCCTTCTCCTCTCCCTCCTGAATATTCTGTCCTAGCTTTAAACCTCCCAGGCTCTAACCCTGCCCTTTCTCCTCTCAGGTGTTGCAAATCAGTCTGCCTCTTGGCAGCTGAGTAATTTGGAAAGTCAGTGACGTAAGGGTTCCTTACTCTGAGCTTGCTTTCCCCCTCCTTCTCACCACTAGGGATACTCTGCAACCTATTGCAGCCTGGTACAATCTGGTTTCTAGGTACAACTGAGGTTTTGTATCTTTGACCTGATAATACAGGTCCTTTGATAAGGGTAAATTCCCCCTCTTTATCCTTGTTTCCTGGGCCCTGATAAGCTTCCTTATCACAGGGCACATGCTCAGAAAAGAGCATTAGGAGAGCTAATTCATCCATGGCACCATCGGATGAAGTCACCCATGTGTAGCCAACTTATTCTGCTTGTCCCTAGAGATCCCATGTTAGGTGTTGTCATGAGGCTGGTACCAATAAAGATGCAGAGTTGAAAAGAAACTCTGTTTTTCACAGAGCTCTAGGTGTGCAATTACCTCAAAGCACAGCTAGAGGGGGCAGGAGTGATTCTACAGAGTCTAATGAGGCTAGGAGAGCTAACTGGTTGCACCTGGAAATGAGCCCGGGAGATTCAAAGGGAAGATCCCTTTATAAACGGAACCTTAATGCTAGCACAGCAGAAGGAGAAGGAGAAAAGGAAGGAACAGGAGGATCAGCAGAAGCTGGAGCAGCAGGAAGAGAAGGAACAAGGATTACGGCTGAAGAAGGAAGGAGAGATCTGAAGGAATGAATCCTCCTTGAGCAAGCCCAAAAGGCCAGAATTCACAGAGATAGAGTTCAGAGGGGCCAAGCTACGAGAGCCGCTGTTCAGAGGGAGTCTGCCAAGGAAAGCAGTCAGGCTGGAGGGTATGCCACTCCCTGCTTAAGCAACGTTCCTGAGTCCAAAGCTAAAAGACATACATAGAGAGCCAGAGAGCCAGGTTTGGAGGAAAGCCTGCAGGTATTGGAGTATGCTGAACAAGCTTTACCAGGTACCCAAAGAGAAGGGGTTTCTAACAAAGCTACTGTGTCACTGAAGCATAGAGCTGGAGAATCCGCACTAGGTTTTACTAAGCTTTCAGGAAGTCCAGCACTGCCCAGAAGCTACCGACAGAAAACCTATTGTCACAGAGACATGCATGAGAGAGAAGGCTCCAGAGCTTCAAGCTACAGAAACTCAAGGTATGAAAGTTTTATTCCTGCTAATGAAAGCTTAACTCCTAAAAGCACTGCTAAAGCTAAAACTCACTTTGTAAGAAGAGGAAAGAAACCAGAGTGGTTTGAAGAACTACCAAAAGACTTTAAAACACAGTCTTATTGGAGGCAAGATACCAGAGACAGTCCATGTAAAGCTGTAACTGCCAGGGACAGCGTGTGCTCTGAGGGGGAAAGTAGTGAAGCAGAATTTATGGAAATAGAAGATGCCAACACTATTCCCATTCCTCGGGAAGAAGCTATAGATTGTAGTTTGTGTATGGCTTCTAGCCTAGAATCCATAGCGTCCTTGTAAATAAGAAGAAGTCTTGTTTAAATTGCTTTGCCCTGGAATGAATTGAATTCCTCCCTTTAACCCTTTCAACTAATTGTGAAGATATTAACAATTGGTTTTACCTGCTTATTACTGGAACCTTTATGAACAATGGACATTCTTTAATTTCTAGTGTCTTAATGAACCCTTGCACAAAGGGGAAATAAAAGCCTTGTTTCCCTACACTTGTGGCTTAATTATTGAAGTTCTCACAAGGAGCTGAAATACCTAAGACCAATCTCCATTTTGGCCTTAAAATACCCCACGCTCCTTGAAAATAAATATGTTGTACAGTGTGCCCTTACCGCCATTGGCCACTAGGGGATGCCGTCACGACAGGGTAAGTAACTTTGCTTCCTTAGTCATGCCAACTGATCATTGAATGAACCTCAAGCATTATCAGCTGATGCACAACAAGTGCGGGTGCTGGACTTTTACTCAGTACGTCCAATTTCCTTTGATATGGTACTAGTTACATCTACTACAGCTAATTTTTCTTTATTAACATTCATTGGCTGATTGGATTCAAATTTAGATAACTAAGATTTTCTGTGCTTATTTCATTAAGGCCCCTATTTACTAAAATGTGGTAAGGTTTTCCATTTACCATGCACTAATTGCCAAAATTGGTGTATGGTAACTGTAAAACCTCTGCATTGTCTGTTGGGGACATTCCCAGCATTTTCAGGAGGGCCATAGTGCAGTCAATGCCGAAAAGCCATCGTTATTGTATAGTAACTGCACAGCAGATAATGAGATGCAGTTAGCTACACATCTGGAGGTGGAGTCAACTGCTCTGCTTTATCTACTGTGTTAACTGTCAGACACAGTCTCTGACCATTCCCTGCCTCTTCAACAGCCCAAAATGGCATTTTCCATGCTGTTTAATGCAGGAATTAGCAGAAGCCCGTGCTAATGCAGCTTAGTACATACTCCCTAAAAATTTCCAGACTTCCGTTCTTAATGTTGCTGACCACATAAGTTCAGCATTTTTATTAACTTGTTCATAACTTTATTTTTATCATAAATGATTTGCATATTTATTCATGTGATACTTTCTTCCTGGTCCTGATGTTTTACATTTGTTGCTAGGTTCAGAATTTGATTCTGACATAGCAGATTATAAGAGATAAATCTAATCAAACTGAATCAAATGTTGCAGTCCTTCAGCCTTTGCTAGGAAACATGCTTGAACTGCTAACAGTTTATTCATACACAGAGAAACCAAAGTGTTCAGAGCTTCAGTTTCTAAGAGCGATCGGCTGTGTGAAAAAGAAGGGAGTGTGATCTTTATTAAATTAGTACAGTGCAAAGAAAAATGTCAATAGGAAATGCTATAAGGTCAAGGAAAATGTGGATGACGCATCACTGCAAATGGGGAACTGTGTTGGGCAGAAAGAGGTATTAAATTAGAGCAGTCCATCTTGAGGATAAGGATAAACATTCAAATCGGTTTGCATCTTCAGAATTTATGGGCTGTTTGAACCACAGCACACAGTGAAAAGGGTCATGGAATGAAATTGAAAAACATTCCCTCTCCTGTCAGCCCCCACTTTAATACCTCACTTGCAATATTGTTAAGAAAGGGTCATTTTTTGAAAGCTAAAGAGAAGCTGACATGGTTAGTATCTCGTAATCACCAACCTACCTTTTTAACTGGAAAAGGTGCAAAACCGCTACTCTCAAAGAATGAAAAAAAAAGAAAATCTCTGTTAGAGCACATAAGAACTTTAGTGCATCTAAGAACCTAATATAAAAATTTCAAATTTCCGCTGTTTTGCAGGGTTGTCTTCTTAGAAACTTATAAGTGCTGATCCATTCACAGTGGCCAAACTTTCATCAAAACTGAAGCATAGATCAGATTATTCACCTGAGCAGGAAATCTGCAGAAGACATTTCATTTTGGCAACAAAGATCCTTATCCTCCTCTGGAAATGAAACATTCACTATCTTGATGATGGTTAAAGTTTGAGCGCCATGTAAAACAGGATATTCCTATGCAGAGGAAAAGAGGAAGAAGTTGGCGGTCTGAAAAAAAAAGGTTTGTTCAAGTATCAGTGCATTAGTTCTAATTAAAAGCAGACTGTTTCATTAAGGATCACGATTCTCTCTCGATAATGTGATTTTTTTTTTTTGTAATCTGTCATTCTCTGTTGATTCATGTTACATTCTGGATGCCTCCACCTTTTCACACTTCTCAAGGCATCAGAATCAGGGGCAGGACATTTTGCTGTAATTGTGTACTCTGCCAATGTCTTCAAGGCATTCATTTCTTCCAGAGTTTTTGTAGACAAGATGAAATATAAGGCAGGCTAGCAGTCCTTTCTGCTGTTGCTGTCCTTGCATTTTTTAACCGAGACGCTGCCTTTGGGAAATAAGAGTTCAAGGAATAGAATCTTCTTTTTCCTGTGGAGCAGAATTCAGTTTTATGGGAAATATTTGTGAGCATGCAGAAAAATCATTGTTTTTGTTACTTATTTTGAAAATGTTATATTTAATCGTATTATGGGCCCTATTTACTAAGCCTCAGTAGCTGTAAATGTGGCACGTAATGCATGTTAATAGCAGTTGAGTGGTAATTTTTGTATCTGCTAACATGGAATGGGTGGAGAATGGGCGAAGAAGGGTGGGGAGGTAGTTACCATGTCTTACCAGTTAATGCGGGAGATGACAGTGCCCCTTAGTAGATGCAGTTAACTGAATCTACATTAACTGCAGGTGAATTTTGGCAATCCATTTGCGGTAACTGCAAAACCTTACTGCAGCTGAATAAATAGGGCCCTGTATGACCCATCAGTAAAAGAAGTCAAGGAACGTGGGAAGAAACGTTTAGTGGTAGAATCAACTTTTGTTAAACACAGAGAGAAAGAACGTTGGACAAGAAAAATTGCACTTTCCGGGACAGCAGAAATAATGTAAATATCCACATAAGAAATGTGCATGTTTGATGTACATTGTTTCTGAAATACTGAATATCTGTATACGTTAGGACAGGGCTGGCCCGAGGCATGTGTGGGAATGTTGTCTGCACATGGCCCCACGCTGCACTGAAAAAAATTCTCCCTCCAGATTCCTGACACCACTGCTGCTACGTGATCCATACAGCAACAGCAGTGCTATGGCAGCCTGGCTGCTTCAACCTCTTATGGCGCTCGGAGCAAACGTTTCTGGCAGGGGACCCCCCCCCCCCTTCATTTGTGACCTCCCCTCATCTGTGCCGCTACTGCCCCTCTTTGGGATTACAAGAAGTTGATATTGAAGGAACAGCATTAATATAGTTTTGTTCTTACTTGGCAAATCATACTTTTCAGATCCTTTGGAATAATAATGTTTCATCGTGTTATTCTGTACTGTGTGAAGCTTCCCAAGGTTCTAGTTTAGGTCCAATTCTTTTAAATTTATGCTAGTTCCATTAGCAACATTGATGCAGCCTCTTGGTTTTACTTTTTATATGCATGCTGATGATATTCAACTTTAAATGGCCCTAGACTCAAATGACTTGGTACAAGTACAGTACATTACTAACAATTTTAGGTCAATTGCTAAATGGCTATGTGACCATAAACTTAACCTCAAAGCTACTAAAACAGAAGCTATTCTTTTTAGTAGAAATAGTTTAACGGCGCTTCTTTTTCTACTTTATATTGAAAATTCTCCTGTTGCTATTCAAAATACTGTTTGGGTTCTGGGTTTTCAGCCTGATAATCAATGATCATTCAGTGCTTATATATCTGGTTTGGTGAAACAGGATTTTTACTGTCTTATATGATCTGCCCGCTCTATTTTGGAAGTGCATGAAATGCACAAGCTTATACTGGCATTGGTTAATAGTTGTCTAGACTATTCTAATGCATTACTCTGGGAAATTAAAACTACTGTAATAAACTGACTTTGATTATTCCAAAACAAGGCTGTCAAGCTCATAGATGGTACTAGGAAATATGATCATGTGATCTCACTACTTAAGGAAGAACATTGGCTCCCAATCATGTATAGCCCTCACTTGGTTTGCAGATTGTCATGCAGTGAGGGCTTGTGTGCATCAATGATGCTGATAGCTATGCTATCAATAGCTTAACTACTGGCAGGGTCTCCCAAAAAAGATCTCATCTGAGGTGCCAGACTAAGATAAACAATTTACCTGGGCAGCAGCAGTGTGGGAAGGTGCCAGTGGTGGAGGATCACATTTCTGTGACAACAGCAACCACATTAGCATTACCTGGAAATCTACTTCCATATCTTGACATGGAAGCCCAATGGCACAACAAAACAAACTATGATATGAACTATGAAGATGAGCACCCCAGGTCAGAAGACTTTCAACAGGCTACTGAGGAAGAACTGAAGACTTTAGAGTAAAGCCAGCATTTATCACGTGGTTGGAAAAAAGTTCTCAGGACATATGACTGCTGATATAGCTGTAGCTTCTAACTCTCATTTCATGGACAAAGTTGTCTTATATTTTTGGACATGGAAGAAATTAAGCATGAACCAAGGGAAGCTAGATATGGTCTAGAATGGAATGGAATGTGTACAACTAAATCTGTCGAGTGTCAGCAAACTGAAATGGACTGGCATCGGGAACTTTGAATCTGATGATCACATGGTATACAATGCTGGAAATGAAAGTCAAAGAAGAAATGGTATTGCATTTATAATTAAGAAAAAAACTGCAAGAACTGTGATGAAATACAATACAGTCAGTTAACGCTTAATTTCTATTCATCTATGAGGAATAACTATCAACACAACTATTATTCAAGTTATGCATCAACAACAGATGCAGAAAAAGACATAGTTGATTGGTTCTACAAACAAGTACAAGCTGCAACATGCAAACAAGATAAATTGATAGTCCTGGATGTCTGGAACGCAAAAGGTGAGAACAAAGATGAAGGCAAAGTGGTTGGGAATTATGGGTTTGGCAACAGAAATGCAGCTTGAGAAAGCATGGTAGAGTTCTGCAAGACCAACAATCTATTCATCTCAAACACCTTCTTCTAGCAACATGAGCAGTGATTGTCCACATGGACATCACCCAGTGAATTCTACTAAAAATCAAATTGACTACATTTGTGGAAATCAACAATGGAAAAACTCAATAATATCAACAGAGACAAACCCGGAGCTGACTGTGGTGCAGATTACCAGCTATTAGTATGCAACTTCAAGATAAAACCGAAAAAGAGCAAGCTATTCATAAATGTAGCAAAGTATGATCTTGAAAATATGCCTCCAGAATTTAAAGACTATCTTCAAAATTGATTCGCCACTTTGGATACAAATGACAAAGCAGCAGAAGAGATACGGTATGAGATCAAGAAAATTGTCCTCAAAGAAAGTAAACAGTTTCTATAAAAGGTGGAAAAGCAAAAATGAGCAATATGAATGACCAAAATCTCTGAAAATCGCTTCAGGCCTTGAGCATGCGTGCACAAAAACATTAAAAAGCCCACTGCCAAGAACAGTGCTAAAGGGCTTTCCCGGTGTTATTCTGTGCTTCATTATTGCTCCTGAAGCTGATTTTTGGGCATGCTGCAAAGGTAAGTTGGTGCAGGTGGCATCAGTGGTGGAAGAGGAATTTGGAAGAGAGGGAAATACTGCGCTGCCACCCTCCTGAAGCCTCATGCAAGTTTTCATGCAAGACCTTTATATTGATCAAGAAGCAAAAGTTCTAATGGCACAAGGAGAAATAGAATAGTTTAAAACCAGCAAAAGTGTAGAACAAGGCTGCATACCTTCCCCATACCAGTTCAATTTATATGCAGAACAACTCTTCAGAGAAGCAGGACTACATGAAGAAAATTGAGGCGTGTCAACAAATTCCAGGGCACGGGCAGGGTCCCAGGGCCCGTTTGTAACCGGGTGCACGGCCCGGCACGGGACCCTGCTCGGCCGCGGGAGCGCGCATTGGCGTCAGGACGACGGCGGCAATTTAAAATGATTGGCTCTGCTGCGAGATTAGGAGCAGAGCCAATCAGGGGGGCGCAACTCCATGTGCTACGAGGCTCTTGGCTTGCCCGCAGCACATGGTAAGAGGGCGCCCACCGGGAAGGAGAGGCTGCAGCGGATCCGAAGAGCGTCGCGTTCCGGTGAAGGCCTACAATTTTCTGGGCTTGTGGGCAGTGAGTGCAAAAAAAAAAAAAAAACGGCACTCTGCTGCTTACCAGAGGGCGGTTGCCTTGTCGCGGTCCAGCCGGGCAATAAATCCTGCTGCTTGTGCTCAGCGTGTGTGGAAACCGGCAGTCAACAGGCGCCTGCACCTCCGGACACGTGAGCTGATAGAGGGCAAGCATTGTAGGAGACGGGCGCAGTGCACGGCGATAGGATCGTGAGCAGGAGGAGGGAGGGGGCAACGGAGAATCGGCAGCCCGAACAATTTGGTCGGGGAAAAAGAAGGGTTTATTTCAGGTGGGTGGAGATGGGTCCGAAGAGGCCTGCGGGGGGTAGGGCGGCTGGGAGGTCAGCAGCCCCATGTGGGGCAGGGAATAGGAGTAAAAACGGAGTGAGCAACAGAGGGAGGCTGCAGCAGGGAGGCAGTGGAGAGAGGCAGGTATCTGGGGTAGCGAGGGGCAGGGGGATAGATGCTGGTACAGCAGGTAGGGGGGGGAGAGGTGCTGAAAGGGGGCGCGCGGCTAGGCCCCGGAGAGCGAGGGTAGCAGGGGGGGTAGGCAGAGCTAGCGTGATCGTGCCTGAACCGGCCCCTTTAGTAGGGGATCCGGGTAGCGGTACAGAGGGGAGTAGCGCGGGAGTAGGGGGTCCTAATAGTGGGACCCCCCAAGGCGACGCTGTATGGGGTAGCATGGCGCCATGGGAATGGAGGGGTGTGGGGACCAGCCCAGCTGGTGGCGGGGGTAGGGGAGGAGAATGGTTCAGAGGGTACCCCCTCTCGCCCGGGGCGTTAGGTCCTCTCGAGCAGCTTACTGCTTGGGATAGGTGGCAGGCGGGGGGCCAAGGCTCCTCGGGTAGGGATTGGATGGGGGCATGGCAGCCGTCGTGGCCCTCGGTTTTCTCCCCTTTGTGTCCCCCTTTTTTATCTCCACAGATATCCTTTCCGGTAGCGCCACGGGGTGCGCCGCTTCCTGGCGAGTCGGAGCGAGTGATGGACAGCGAAGCTGGCAGCGGAGTGGCGGGAGCGAACACGTCTGCGGTAGAGCGAGAGCGAGACGCACGTGATCAGCCGCGGGTGCGCGACCCTCGTGATGGTGTTCTGGTGTCTCAGGAAGGTGCAGTGCCTGGCGGAGATGCGGGTGAGTCATCAGTGCGGGGAGTTGAGGAGAGGGGTGGGTCGCGGGGGGAGCATTCAGGAAAGGCGCGCAAGAAGAGAAAGCATGCTTGTCGGCGGAGGCATAGCTCCAACTCATCGTCCTCTTCTTCGTCGGAAGGTTCGGATTCTTCGTCAGGCGGAGCGCAGATTACGGCTGTTTCGGGTGACGGGGGGTTTACTGGGCGGGGAGGGGGTGGTTCTGCATCACTGGCGGCGGTGGCAGAATTGTGGGAGGGTGTTCCGAAGAAGTTGCGGCGTAAAATTCTAAAACGCAAATACATTGACATTTTCCGCCTGCTCGAAGGCCGAAAACGTTCGGGGGATAGTAAGAAGAAGCGGAGGGAGGATGAGAAGGCTGGACGGGTGCGGCCGGTGTCGCGCAACGTGGTCAACTGGGTCCGATCATTCTTGCGACTGGCAAGTGTATGGGGGCATCAGTATCCGGAGCATTACGGCGGCTTGCTGTCCTATGCTGATGCTATTTTGGGTGCGTCTCAAGCGCACGACGGATGGTCGTGGCTTAACTATGAAGAGAAGTTTCGGGACAAGATGGAAGAAAATACGTCACTAACGTGGGGGACGCAGGACATTAATCTGTGGTTGACGCAGATGTCTGTCAAGGCGGGTAGTGGGGGAGCTAGTGGAGCTAAGATAGGGCAGGGTTATACCGGTGGGGCAAATCGTTCCTTTCGTGGAGCACCCTCAGCAGTACTGGCCAAGCCGGTCCTCGGGGCCGGGGCAGACCTTTGTTGGAGATACAATCGGACCACCTGTCCTTTCCCGGATTGCAAGTTCCGGCACGCATGCTCTTTGTGCGGAGGTGCCCATCCCGCGACAAAGTGCCTTAAGAAAGGTGTGGCCACCGCGCCACTTCCGGGAGCCAAGTGAGGTTTCGCATTGCGCGTTAGCGCCTTCCCCAATTCGAGGACAGGTGCTAAGTAGTTGGCTTCTGAGGTATCCGAAAGCAAAAGAAAGTTTGACGTTGCATTTAGGCTTTAAGTTTGGTTTCATTATTCCTATAAGGGGTAAGGTGGTCGCGGGGGCGGTTAGGAATGCGGCGAGCATTCGGCGCTGGGCAGCGGTGGCGCGGACAAAACTGACTGCGGAATTGCGTCTCGGGAGGATTGCGGGACCTTTCCGCATACCACCGTTTCGGAATTTCATCGTGTCTCCTCTAGGAGTGATCCCCAAGAAAGAGCCGGGAAAGTTCAGACTGATACACAACCTGTCATCGCCGATGGGGACTTCGGTTAATGACTCCATTCCGCGTGAGTTCTGCACGGTGCGGTATGCTTCCTTTGATAGGGCGGTGGAGTTAATATCCGAGGCGGGTCGCGGGGCCCTGTTAGCGAAAGTTGACATTGAATCGGCCTTTCGATTACTGCCAGTTCATCCATCGGCTTTTAGGTTGCTTGGTTTTCGGTTCGAAGATGCATATTACTACGATAAGAGTCTGCCGATGGGATGTGCGATATCTTGTGCCTACTTCGAGATGTTTAGTTCCTTCTTACATTGGATGTTAGTGAAGAGGGTGGGAGCTTCAGAAGTGGTGCACTATCTTGACGATTTCCTCTTCATCGGTAGGGCGGGGTCGGATGGCTGCAAAAGACTGCTGGAAGGTTTCGAAGGGATGGCGGAGGAATTGGGAGTGCCGCTGGCGGCAGGCAAGACAGTGGGGCCTACCACGCAGCTTACCTTTTTGGGCGTGGAACTCGATTCAGTGAATATGGTGGCGCGTTTGCCGCGCGAGAAAGTGGTAAAACTCCGGGTCTTAGTGGCCAACGTGCTGGCCTCGCAGAAAGTGACATTGAAGGAGCTACAGGCGCTATTGGGGTCCCTTAATTTTGCCTGTAAAGTCATTCCGATGGGGCGGGTGTTCAGTCGGCGCTTGGCGGTGGCGACGGCAGGCGCAAAACGGCCGCATCATCGCATTCGGGTCTCGCAGGTTATGAAGGAGGATCTCCGGGTTTGGGATGCCTTCTTGGTAGAATTTAATGGAACGGCAGTGCTGCGAGAGGCGGAGGTCACCAGTAGTGACATGCATCTTTACACGGATGCTGCGGGGGGAGTTGGTCTGGGGATCTATTTCAGGGGCTCGTGGTGTTCTGCTAGATGGCCGCAGTCCTGGGCGGAAGGGGGCTTGTTGAGCAATATAACGTTTTTGGAGCTCTTTCCAATATTAGTCGTGTTGGAATTGTGGCCGGATAGGCTGGCTAACCGCAGGGTAGTGTGGTGGTGCGACAATGAGGCAGTGGTGCATGTCGTCAATCGTTATTCGCCCAGGTGCTGTAAGGTGGCTTCGCTTATGCGGCGGGTGGTACTTGCTTGCATGCAGTTGAATCTTGATTTGAAAGCTCATCATATTCCAGGGCATATTAATGAAATTTCTGATGCTCTCTCCCGTTTGCAGATGGAGCGTTTTCGGAAGTTGGTGCCGGAGGCGGACGAGGAGGGTCATGTGGTCCCCTCGAACTTGTGGAGCGTTGGCCTGCAGAGATGAGGCAACTCTTGAAGAGCTCAGTGGCGGCTAACACCTGGGAAGCCTATCGGCGGGGTTGCTCACGGGTGCAGCGGTTCTTATGTGAGCGGGGTTGGAATGGGGGGAGGGCCCCTTCTCTGTTGCTCGGACAGTATGTAGCATGGGCCAAAAGTAACGGGGTTACGCGGTCAGCGGTGCGTGGACATTTGGCAGGTTTTGAATTTTTTGCTAGGGCGGTAGGGCGGTAGGGTTGGAGTCCGGGGGTAGGGGTCTCCTAGCGCGGAGGCTTCTGCAAGGGTGGGAGCGGTCGCATCCGGCTCCGCGGGATCGCCGACGGCCGATTACACATGAGTTGCTGGTGGCGGTGTGCCAGGAGCTGGGGCATGTGGCGAGAGATCCCTACGAAGCAGGGCTCTTCAGGGCGGTGTTTTGTCTGGCTTTTTTTGGGGCGTTGCGGGTCGGTGAGTTGGCAGAGGCTTCGAGTCGATGCGATAGCGGAAATAGTCTGCGGTGGCGGCATGTCTGGATTGAAGACAGAAAAATGCGGATTCTTCTGGCTAAGTCCAAAACAGATCAAAAAAGAAAAGGGTCTTGGGTGGTCCTTGGGGCGACGGGTGGGATCACCTGCCCCCTGGCGGCTATGCGGGAGTACTTGGCCATTCGCCCGGTGGGCGGGAAGGGGTTGTTTGTGCACAAGGATGCTTCCCCGCTTTCGTGTTTTCAAGTCACGGCTGTATTGCGTCTAGTTTTGCGGCGGATGGGAGAGGACCCTTATCAGTTTTCATCGCACTCTTTTCGCATCGGGGCAGCAACCAGTGCAGCGGCGGCGGGCTTGTCCGGCGCGGCGATACAGAAGATTGGCAGGTGGCGCTCGAGGGCTTTCGAGGGCTACGTACACTTATGAATACAAATAGGGGGGGGTTGGGGGGGGTTAACTAATATTGTGCCTTTCTGTTACAGGTGGGGGTGTGAGTTTGCTGGGATGCTGGCTCCTGGGGCACTCCTTCGTATATTGGGCTGGCCAGCGGGCGGCGCAACGCCCAGGTGGAGCGAATTTGCGACTCGATCCGGCAGTGGTGGCGGTGTCATGGCTGGGCGAGCGGGGTCTGCGGTGGTCGCAACTGCTGCCTGTGCTTCGCCACCACCAGCACGTCAGAGGCCAGCCAGCGATCCTGTTGGTGCATCTTGGGGGGAATGAGCTCTCTTCGTGGACTTGCAAGCAGCTGATTAGGGCAGCCAAAAAAGACTTTTCAGTTTTGCTCCGGATGTTCGAAGGGGTGGTATTGCTTTGGTCTGACATCATCCCGCGGCCTGCGTGCTGGGGGCAGCGGCGCTGGTCGCGGGGGTTGATCAAGATCAACAGGCAGATCGGGAGATGGGTCGGTGAACAAGGCGGATTGCAGGTGCAACACCCCTGGGTGGAGGTGGCCTGCTCCAGTTTGTACAGAGAAGATGGGGTACACCTATCTCCAGTGGGTACCGATTTGCTATTGAATGATTGGCAGGAAGCTCTGGAGAAGGTGGTGCAGGAGAGGCCGCACTGGTCGCAGCTTGGGACTTTAAGGGGGCGGCACAGGGAAATATGATCCCCCTGTGCCGGTGGCGGGATCCCGGAGGTCCGGGGTCCGGAGCCTTTGGTGACTAGGGGAGGGGGCGGGGTGCCCTCGACCCGGGCAACCCCTGGAAGACTTTTGCTAGTAACATGGCAAAGTCGGATAGGGGGGGCCGAACTGGGGCCGTTGGTGGGGACCACGGCTTGAGCGGAGGTGTGACCGCTTTGCTAGTAGCACGGCTGGCGGTCCATCAACCCGCGGGGCTGGGTGGCTCCATTTATATATATATATATATAGTTACATATACCTGTTAAATCTTCATGGGTTGTTAAATAAAGCTGCGACCAGTTTTTTCCCACCAAGAACGTGTTTGTGAGTTATTTGAGGTATTGGGGGGGTGCGTAAGATATATGAGATAGCGGGAGGGGGGGGGGAGGGGCATGTAAGAAGGGAAGCCGGGTCCTGCTACCCGGTTAATTCCAGGGCACGGGCAGGGTCCCAGGGCCCGTTTGTAACCGGGTGCACGGCCCAGCACGGGACCCTGCTCGGCCGCGGGAGCGCGCATTGGCGTCAGGACGACAGCGGCAATTTAAAATGATTGGCTCTGCTGCGAGATTAGGAGCAGAGCCAATCAGGGGGGCGCAACTCCATGTGCTACGAGGCTCTTGGCTTGCCCGCAGCACATGGTAAGAGGGCGCCCACCGGGAAGCCCTCCCACCCACCCGCGTGTGGGGTGTGGGGGGGGGGATGGGGTGTCGCAGCGGGGGGGGGGGGGGTGGTAGGATGGGCGGGATCCCGGAGGTCCGGGGTCCGGAGCCTTTGGTGACTAGGGGAGGGGGCGGGGTGCCCTCGACCCGGGCAACCCCTGGAAGACTTTTGCTAGTAACATGGCAAAGTCGGATAGGGGGGGCCGAACTGGGGCCGTTGGTGGGGACCACGGCTTGAGCGGAGGTGTGACCGCTTTGCTAGTAGCACGGCTGGTGGTCCATCAACCCGCGGGGCTGGGTGGCTCCATTTATATATATATATATAGTTACATATACCTGTTAAATCTTCATGGGTTGTTAAATAAAGCTGCGACCAGTTTTTTCCCACCAAGAACGTGTTTGTGAGTTATTTGAGGTATTGGGGGGGTGCGTAAGATATATGAGATAGCGGGAGGGGGGGGAGGGGCATGTAAGAAGGGAAGCCGGGTCCTGCTACCCGGTTACCTTCACTATATCCATTAATTAGCATGGAATCGCAAAACACCGCGCACAGAAAAGGATACTCAAATAAACTAAATACTCCTAAGGATTTTATAAAAGCAAATAAATTAACTAACAAAAGAGCTTTTTCTCATGCCGCCCCATCTATTTGGAATTCCCTTCCGGAGGACCTACGAACTATAACTGAAATTATGGAACTCCGTAAAAAACTAAAAACCTACTTATTCTCCATGCACTACGGCAACATAGATAACCCCTCGATACACTCAGATAAAGGCTAAAAATCATGACTGAGGAATACTATATCCAACAATTTAACAGACAATACACTATTATAAAAACACTATGATTCAATTCCAGAGGACCCACAACATGTATTTGTATATAGTTTATTGTACATAGTTACAAGTCAGTTTTGCTATTATGCATCAGTTCATACTGTTAACCTTTACTTTTATTGTTACAAAATGTTCAATGTTACAAAATGTTCGATGTAAAACTAAGCGTCTGCTTTGTGGATTGTTGTTTTATTGTGAACCGCAACTGAACCCTGGAAGTTGCGGGTTATAAATATATGTTAAATAAATAAATAAATAAATGGCTGAAAGTGAAAACGATCTAAAACATCTGCTTATCAAGATCAAGGAACACAGTCTTGAAATGGGCCTGCACCTTAACGTGAAGAAGACAAAGATCCTGACAACTGGTAAGACCAATAATTTCATCCTTGATGGAGAAGAAATAGAAATGGTAGATAACTAACCTGCTTGGATCAATAATCAATAAGGAAAGGCAAACAGTCAAGAAATCTAATGACGCGTTGCTCTTGGCAGAATGGCTATAAAGATCCTGGATACGATTTTCAAGTGTAGAGATGTATCTCTGTATACAAAGATTCAACTTGTCCAAGCAATCATATTTTCAGTAGTGACATAAAGATCCAAAAGTTGGACAGTGAAGATGAAAGAAAGGAAGAAAATCTGTGCCTTTGAAATGTGGTGCTGATGAAGAATACTGTGTATACCATGGATTGCCCGAAGAATAAATCAATCGGTTCTAGAAGAAATCAAACTTAAGCTTTCTGTAGAAGCTCGAAAGACAAGGCTTTGACTTTCATACTTTGTACACATAAAACGAAGAGAAAGATCAATACAGAAATATATCATACTTGGCAAGGTTGAAGGTAAGCATAAAAGATGGAGACCGGCAATGCAATTAATTGATATAATAACAACAGGTATGGATGCCATTCTATCAAAAATTAGCTGACAGATTGAAGATTGAACACAGTTTAGGATGACTATCCACAGGATCGCTATGAGTCGATATGAACTCAATGGCACTTAACAAACAATTGTATTTAGACTTTAAGATTTTAATTTTGATATATTAAAGGAGATCTTGGATAGGAGATGGAGAGGGGAATTTAGAAATCAGGTCAGGACCAGGAATGCATGCTAAATACTGCTCCCCATGTCTAACAGGTGCAATGATTTAAATAAACTGTGTGTGGGTAAAGAAAATGTGTTATAGTAACCCACATGTGCATGCGAGCAGCTTTTTAAAATCTCTGCTATCTGCATGCACCCCCCAAATCTTGCTGCACCAGTTCTCCTCCTGATCATCCCTGACATTTAATCTCCCCTGCCCCCTAAGGCCTCTGATTCCTCCCAGTCACACCCCAAGTCATCTGATCTCCCCAACCATCTAATTCCTTCCACTTGCCCTCCTATCCTGAAATGAGACCACCCAACTCTATCCCTTGACTTTAAGTAATCCCCCCAAGAACCCCACTTCCACAAGACCTGCTACCCCACACCTCCCTATTCTATTGCTGGCCTTACTGGGTTCCTGGTATTTAGTGGGAACAGGAGCAATCTGTAATTGCTCCTGCTCTTCCTGGTCCTTGGTTCAGAATGGCACCCGTGACCCCTAGTGGTAATCCTCCAGTATTACCACTAGGAGTTAGGCACCAAATAAGGGCAAAATGTCAGTCTAACCCCATGAGATTAGCACTAAGGATCATGGGCATCATTTTGAACCTGGGACTAGGAAAAGAAGGTGTCACTGGGGATTGCTCCTGCTCCCACTGGACACCAGTGACCTTGGTAAGGCCGAAAATCTGATCTGGGGGGTTACTTAATGTTGGGGGAGGGGATTCAGGTGGGGATGGTCTTTATGATGGGACAGAATGGATGGGATCAGATGAGTGATTTGGGGGAGTGATTGAAGGGATCAGATGCCTTGGTGAGGCCAGAGGGGTGTGATGTCAGGGATATCATGACAGCCTGACCTTGGCTTTTATACATGCCCTTTCAGGCATTTATTCATGTCCAGATTTTTTTTCTCATCAATATAGATTGCCCTTGTAAAATGAGGAATACACCTGAATTTTGTAGGCCTGTCATATTGTAGGCCTCTCTCTTCATGCTGTTACCATACCTCCTGGAAAAGTAAACATGGCGTGCATCATGGAGTGGAGGAGTGGCCTAGTGGTTGGGGCAAGGTACTTCAGGCCGGAAGGTCGGGGGTTCAAATCCCACTAGAGGACAGCAACCTTGGGCTGGAAGGACTGGGGTTTCTAGTCCCACAGGTGCTCCTTGTGGTCTTGGGCAAGCCACTTAACCCTCCATAGCCCATGTTCCCTGTAAAATAGTTATCGCCAAGTTATAATGCTCTGTTCAATGTAATTTCAGTTTGTTCAATGTAAACCACACTGATGCAGAATAGCGCGGTATATAAGAGAATGTAAATAAATAAATAAAAATAAATCACCACATGTAAATTGTCCCTTTCAAAAATGGCATTTGTATATGTATAACTCAAATACAATCTTCAAAAAATTTTAGACAATTCAAACAATTACTAAACAATGCAAATAAGACCTCAGGGTGGCTGATACCCCACATGCAGCGAGAAACTCACTGTAGGGAATAGCTGATGCTCACATCATAGGTCACAGCCTTTCTCAATTCCATTAATGCATACTAAATTACCAACCAATCTTACACCATACCAAATACACCCTGGGACCACAAAACAACAAATTACAAACAGATTACAACAACATACATATTCTACCAAACTTCACACACACAGCTGAAAGCATCAGAGGCAGTTAATTATTACGTTGAGCAGCACAGGAACAGTCGTAAAATCTCCTACAATAATAAAAAGTGTAATCAATATCCAAGGTAAATACAAGACCAAAATAGTCCATAAGCACTTATCTTATCGTAGCTTTCTCCAACTTTCAGCTCCATAGCCGCTTCAATCGCAGCTCAATGCAACATGACGAATAGCAACCAGGAACACTCCCCTAATTCTGTCATAGCGCGGAAAATACTACATCACTTTGAAAATTTGTAGCTAAGTAAAACCCTACAAAAGCTTTCGTTTCGCCAAATACGGGCTTCTTCAGGGGTTAAAACTCTTTGTCTTCACCATAAATCTACTAACCCCGCCATCCCAAAAGACGGTGTGTAACATTGCTTTTAAACACCCCAACAACCAATCAAAGTACTACCTAGCACCATCGTCACTCTCTCCCTAAAACATCACGAATCAACCAACGAAACCTACACTTAACCAACTATAAACATAAAAACAAAAAGGAGTGAATGACGAGGAGCCCCACAGAAAAACTCAATAAATAAGCCTCACAAATAGAATTGCTTGAAGTAAATCAGATAAAAAGTGTCCACTCTATTTTATCATTCAGACCAGAGGGATATAAAGTATCTAAAAAATAGATCCATCGTTGTTCTTTCTGCAGCAAGACTTTATTACAATCTCCCCGTCGAATGTTAAGAGGAACGTGTTCCAAAACTGTACATCGCAAGTCAGCAAACTGATGATCAAAATCCATACAATGCTGAATCAGAGGCGTATGAATACGCTTCTTATGAAGACAATATTTATGTTCAGCAAGACGTGTCCGAAGTGGTCGAGTAGTCTTCCCAACATAAAGTTTTGAGCAAGGGCACCAAAGGCCATAAATAACATGTGTTGTAGTACAGGTGGTGTTAAATTGCAATTCACGAACCTTCTCACTGTAAGCTGCACAGATCGAATGTGACATAACACTGCAAAAAGAGCAACACTGACATGCAGAACAACCAATTACTGAAACAGAAGAAAACATCTTCCGTGGCACAGCTGGACATAGATGGTCTTTCAAATTATAACTACGGCTATAAGCAAGCCGTAAAGAATATTCCAAAAGTTTTGGGTGCGTTGCCAGCAAAGCCCATCGCTGACGTAACACTGTGGCAATACGAGTCGATAGACTAGAATATTGCAAAACACAAGTAACAGTAGATGAAGATACTTGCCGCGAAACTGCTTTATTAGGTTGCAACAGCCATTCACGATGATTAAAGCGTGCCCTCCGGTATGCCTTACGCAAAACTGCAGGGAACATAAATATTGTCTTCATAAGAAGCGTATTGATATGCCTCTGATTCAGCATTGTATGGATTTTGGTCATCAGTATGCTGACTTGCGATGTACAGTTTTGGAACACGTTCCTCTTAACATTCAACGGGGAGATCGTAATAAAGTCTTGCTGCAGAAAGAGCAACGATGGATCTATTTTTTAGATACTTTATATCCCTCTGGTCTGAATGATAAAATAGAGTGGACACTTTTTATCTGATTTACTTCAAGGAATTCTATTTATGAGGCTGATTTATTGAGTTTTTCTGTGGGGCTCCTCCTCATTCACTCCTTTTTGTTTTTATGTTTATAGTTGGTTAAGTGTAGGTTTCGTTGGTTGATTCGTGATGTTTTAGGGAGAGAGTGACGATGGTGCTAGGTAGTGCTTTGATTGGTTGTTGGGGTGTTTTAAAAGCAACGTCACACGCCGTCTTTTGGGATGGCGGGGTTAGTAGATTTATGGTGAAGACGAAGAGTTTTAACCCCTGAAGAAGCCTGTATTTGGCGAAACGAAAGCTTTTATAGGGTTTTACTTAGCTACAAATTTTCAAAGTGATGTAGTATTTTCCCCGCTATGACAGAATTAGGGGAGTGTTCCTGGTTGCTATTCGTCATGTTGCATTGAGCTGCGATTGAAGTGGCTATGGAGCTGAAAGTTGGAGAAAGCTACGATAAGATAAGTGCTTATGGGCTATTTTGGTCCTGTATTTACCCTGGATATTGATTACACTTTTTATTATTGTAGGAGATTTTATGACTTGCTGTGCTGCTCAACGTAATAATTAACTGCCTCTGATGCTTTCAGCTGTGTGTGTGAAGTTTGGTAGAATATGTATGTTGTTGTAATCTGTTTGTAATTTGTTGTTTTGTGGTCCCAGGGTGTATTTGGTATGGTGTAAGATTGGTTGGTAATTTAGTATGCATTAATGGAATTGAGAAAGGCTGTAACCTATGATGTGAGCATCAGCTATTCCCTACAGTGAGTTTCTCGCTGCATGTGGGGTATCAGCCACCCTGAGGTCTTATTTGCCTTGTTTAGTAATTGTTTGAATTGTCTAAAATTTTTTGAAGATTGTATTTGAGTTAAGCTTTGGTTTGGGAGCGTGGGATTTCTTTTATGTCATTTTGAACTGCTCCCATACAGCTCTATTAGTGGTAATTTGTATATGTATGCCAATCTACACACATAAAAGCTGCTATTTCAAGGTAGAGATGCTTCTAAAATCACTACTACTGTGCTTTTAATTGCAGATTGCCCATATTCCTTTCAAATTTAATTCTTCCCTCCATTCTTTCTAAGTCCCTCAGATTCTTACAGAATAATGTTCTTTTGGTACTGTACTTCACTAAAATTAGAATGATGGCCACCGGTTTACCATTTTTAGTGTGGTGGTGCTGCTGTCAAGTTGAAACCTCATATACTCATTTAAAACAAGCCTGAAAATAAGGCTGTTTCAACATGCTTTTGGATATTAATCATTAGGGCTGCTAGAAGGGGCCTGCCAGGACTTTACATGGGAGTATTAAAAAACAATAATGCAATGTAATTTTTTATTTTAATTGTTACTTTGTTATTTATTTGATGTTCTTATTTTTATAATGTTGCCATATTAATTTTAGTGCTTTGATATTTTTGTATGTTAGTGATATGTCAAATTAACTAACTAATTGAATATGCATTTCCCAAATTTTAAAAAGTTGACAGAAGGGCTTTGGGTCGGGCTAGTCTGCCTTTCTTCCAGCCTGCATGTCTGTGAAAACCTGAGTGCTCCAAGAGACTCCTCTGCTTTGCCTGCTATGTGTCTCATCACAACCATGCTGCTAGAGAGAGAGAGAGAGAGAAAGCGAGAGCAAGAGACTATTTCTCATCCTCAGCAACTGAACTTTTAAGTTCTGAAAATTATCCTTATCAGCACTGGAGCAGATACGTATATGAAGATGAATGAGTTGTGCATGTTTTTAGTTAATTGGATCCGTTGGTGCCACTCTGATGTGTGCTTACAGAACCTATTTTTGAAGTGCTTTGTTTACTTGCAGTAGTTTTAAAATTGTATCTTTTGGAAACTGATAAATGTCGTGTTTATTTGAGAACGTGAAATAAACATTCATTATCTCTAGAAAAACAATTGAATTCTTTATTCTCAGACAGAGCCTGATATTAATCCTTGAATAAATTGCAGTTGTCCCTACAATGGGCTAAGCTTAACTCACATGTAAATGAAGGAACATTGCCTGCAAATGAGGCTTGAGCAGATGCTGGGTAAATAATGTATTATACTCTCTCTTATGCGCTATTTGCCGTGGTTCCAGAATGGAACAGTAGCCATGGTTGCAGGACTCAACAATGCACAATTACCAAACAAACCCCTTCCAAAACCAAAAATAAAGAAATTCCTTATCTTTTTGTCGGAAGATGCCAAGGGAGGCTAGAATAACTGTCTAACCCCACCAGACAGCAGCCTCCATTTTATTCATAAATATAAACTTCATCAAGAAACTTAATTCAACAGTAAGGCTCCAGTCCAAGCGACTTAACTTATCATCCGTAGAGTACGGTATCCAAAAATCAGGCTCAAGGCACGACGTGCACATTTCGGGATCCTCTCCCTGTATCAAGTGCTTCCATCGACTCGTATAAACCACCAGAGATCACCAAGCTCACATACTCAGTAATTTCAAAAGGGATTAACTTACATCATTGGCTAGTATCATCCATCACTCAGCAACAGAACATCCAATCAGATGACAGGAAAACCCCACTGAATCAGGGGAATCCCATCACGTCATTGGTGACATCTGAAGAGACTGGCCCAAACAATTTCTTTATTAAGACCAGAAGGGATCACCGTATTTAATTTAAATATCCAACTCTGTTCCCGTCATTGAAGTAAAGCTGTTTGGTCACCCCCCTTAGGATCAAGGGGAACGTGATCAATTATCGTCCATTGGAACGCAGCAAAATCATGATTATGCATTAGGCAATGTTCTACAATCGGGGCAGATGATATTCTTTGACGAACTCGCGACGCATGCTCCCCCAGGCGAGTTCTTATCACCCGGGTGGTCCTACCAACATATAGGAGGGGACAAGGGCATTGTAGAATATAAACTACAAAGGAAGAACCACAGCTAGTTTCCCATTTACGATAAAATAGTTGTCTCATTGATGGATGTGTCCATCATTGTTGAGTTGATTTATTACCAGACCTAGGGTGGTTTGTGTATGGTTGCAGGGCTGGCACCCTAATATTTAACTTTATGGGGAACCCATGCACTTGCGGCTTCTCTCTAACACACAGACCCTCCTGACTCTGGGATCACAAGTGGCAGCCCTCCAGGAAAAGATCAAGAGGCCTCCATGCCCCAATCATGATGTCACCCCAGCACACACACACATTCTTCAAAATCCTAGTTCTCGCATTTGAAGTTATGCACTATAGCCAAGTGGCATATCTTTGTAATGCTTCAATTCCTCTTAACTCTCAGTAAGATACTTAGGTGTCAAAATGACAAGTTATTTTATATTCCTCCACCTTCTCTTGCTCACTGGCAATCCATACATATTTCAGCCTTTTATATTTTAGCTCCTCTTCTTTGGAATTCGATTCCCAAATATCTTGGACTCAAATCCCCCTTAACTAAGTTTAAAGTGAAACCTTAAGGCTTTCTTTTTTTGGTCAAGCATTGGATGAGTAACACTAAGGGGTCATTTTAAGAGGCTCAGTCATGATTTAGGATGTCTGAAGATATGCATGTTGACATGCTTATTTGGCCTTAAAACATCCAGAGAGTTAAACGATTAGTCTAAGATCACAAAGACTCACATTGGGATTTGAACCCTGGCCACCCCACTCCTTTTACCATTATGCTGTTAGACATCCACTATTCTGAGGATATCTATGTAGGCCTCTTTATAGATGTCTGGGATGTAAGATCCTCCACACGTCTAACAAACTGTTCCCTTTGCAGATTCCCAAGATCCGACATGCACTCCTCCGATCCCTAACGCCTAACGCTCCCGACCTATCCATACTTTCATCCATCACTGAGTTAAAGTCTCCTCCCAGGATCAGGTGATAATCCCCTATGTTCGACACCAACCTTGATACTTGTTGATAAAAATGGGCCTCATATACATTAGGTGCATAAAACGAACCCAATACCACCCGTATACCATTTAAGACCCCCCATACAAAAACGTATCAACCCTCTGAGTCTAGTTCCACCCTCTCCTCTGACCATCCAGTCTGTTTGACTACCAATAGAGCCACCCCCCTTTTTTTCCCAACTGCCAGTGCCCCATAAACTTTACTAATCCATCCTCTGCATAGTTTATCATGCTCTACTGACGATTAATGAGTTTCTTGTAACATTGCAACTTCTATCCGCTTTCGTTTAAACTGTTGCGTCACCTTAAATCTCTTTATAGAGGAGCCTAATCTACAAACATTCCACGATGCAATCCTCGTTTGTTTACCCATTATCCATCCACCACCTCTGCTTCATAATTTGAAAAATTACATCCACAATTTGGTGTGAACCCCCCCAGCCTAGGGCCCGCACCTTCATCCACACATTTCTTTGACTCTGGGCCCTCTCCAATATTAAACCTAAATTCTCCAGCTCGTGAAGCCAAGACTCCTTTTCCTGCCTTTTCTCCATAGCCTAATAATCCCTTCCCCCTCCCCTCCCTTATAAGCCATTGACCCAACCCTCCCTGGCCCCCCCTTCCCCCCACCTTCCTTCCTCCCCTTTCCTGCCTATTACTCTTGCCCTGTCCTTCGGGCCTCTCCAGCCTTCCATCCTCTTTACCATTTTAGTGGCTCTTCTCTGTACCTTTTCTAATAACGCTATATCCTTTTTAAGATATTGCGACCAGAATTGCACACAATATTCAAGGTGCAGTCACACAATGGAACGATACAGAAGCATTATAATATCCTCTGTTTTATTTTCCATTCCTTTCCTTATGATATTTAGCATTCTATGTGCTCTCTTGGCTGCTGCTGCACACTGGGCTGAGGATTTTAACATGTTATCCACGATGACGCCTAAATCTTTTTCCTGGGTGGTGGCTCCCAATGTTGTACCTTGCATAGTGTAACCATACTTTGGGTTGTTATGTAGAGCCCCCCCCCCCTTCTTTATTCAAACTCTATGCCCTTCTACCCCAATCAAATATCACTTTCCCCCCTCACCATCCCCCCTCCTATCCCATCCTCCCTGCCCAATCGCATGCCCATAAATGTCTTATGTCCCAACTTAATCCTCAGCTTATAAATTCAGATTTTCCAGAATGCAAAATCAGAATGTTTCTAACCCAGAAAATGATCTAATACATAGTATTGCTGAAACCAGATACCCATGAAAGATGTAATAGGACAGAGGGATATAATAAGACAGAGGGAGGAAGGCAAAGAGAAGATTTCAAAACATTACAGAACATTACCTTCCCACCCCGATATTCCCCTGCCATTACGTAAGTTTAACAGAGATTCCCAGACATTTCCCTCAGTACCTTTCATCTAACCCTTCTATCGATGAAAAACATTTTTGAGCGAACATCAAAATTAAACACATACCACGTCATACTCAATCAACCACATTATCCGTACAACTACTAAATTCCCATGTAGACTCCATCATTTATCACTCTCCATTGTGATCTCCAATATGGCCCCTTCAATAGTCCAGCAACCTCATTGGCTTCTCATGTCCTTCAATACTCCAGCTCCCGGGCCTTATCCAATTTCCTTTAACAATGAGTCCATTTATCGCAAATGTTCAACGCATGCATGATCACCAATACTAAATTCCACTTTGATGTTTATCAGCACATGTGTTTCTCTCCTGTGGGCCCCTCTTACCAGCTTTTCTTGCAAAAGGACATAGCCTCCGCCGGGGTGGAAGAGACATGCTGTACCCCCTCATATTCCACTCTCAACTTCGCCGGGTATGCCAATGTGAACCTTGTTCCATGCTCCACCAAAATGCTGCAAACATCTTTATAGGCCCTCCGTTGCATGGACACTCCTGCCGAGTAGTCTTGGAAAATGAGAATTTTTATTGCGTTTCCATCTCCTTCTCCCCTAAGTTGCTTATGTGCCGCTCTCAAAACGCATTCTTTCTGATAAGCATTCAAGAACCTGACTATAACTGCACAGGGTTTTTTGTCCGCCATTCTATGTTGGCCGATTCTATGGATTCTTTCCAAAGTTATTTCACCTGCCCCTTCCTCCAGCTTCAAATTAGCTGGAATCGATGTTTTCAGAAAATTTTTCAGTTCTCTATCCATCACCTATTCGTCAATTCCAATGAACCACAAATTTTTTCTCTTTCCACGATTCTCTAAGTCTTCCAACTTCTCCGTTTGTTGTTTAATGGTTTCCTCTATGTTCTGAAGCCTTGTGGAGACCCGGGCCTGCACATCTTCCAGGGAGCTTATATGCTGTTCCGCCTGCTCAACCCTTCCCATAAAGTCAGATACAGCTTGCGCTACCTCCGACATCTGGGTAGCCAAGCCACACAGCCAGTCTTCCAAGGCTTGCACCACCGTTCGGGACACTTCAGCCACCATTAGTTCAGTCACACCGACGTTTGGGCTCTCTACTCCACTGCCCGCCATTTTAACCTCCAAAACTCGTGGCTTTTCACGCCTCGCGGCTTTCGTTGCCAATTAGCCGGAAACTCACAGGCTCGTATATTTAAGGCGCTATGCCTCTTCGTTATATTCATCAAACTATCTTCCACCGTTCCGCAAAAAATTTTTTAAAGTAGGTAGGTATTTGTGCCCAGGAAGGGATCGGGTCGCCGGAGCTAGGGAGCATACGTCTTCCCCAGTCCACCATGCCACCGGAAGTCCTGTCCACATTAAATTTGTCCACATTAAATTTCATCTGCCATTTGGATGCCCAGTCTTCCAATTTATCAAGATCCTCTTGCAATTTTACACAATCCTCTTTGGTTTTAACAACTTTGTGTCATCTGCAAATCTGATAACCTCACTCGTTATTCCCATTTCCAGGTCATTTATGAATATGTCAAAAAGCAGCAGACCAAGCACAGATCCCTGCGGTACTCCACTATTCACCTTTTTCCATAGGGAAAATTGGCCATTTAGCCCTACCCTCTGCTTTCTTTCTTTTAATCAGTTTCTAAGAACATAAGATATGCCATACTGGGTCAGACCAAGGTCCATCAAGCCCAGTATCCTGTTTCCAACAGTGGCCAATCTAGGTCATACATCCCTAGCAGTTTCCACAAAAGACACAGGTTCCACAATGCTTGTATTGGGTCAAGCATTGATATCCTGGGTCCCTTCTTAATAATGGTTTATGGACCTTTCCTCCAGGAACTTGTCCAAACCATTTTTAAATCCAGCTACACTAACAGCTTTTACTACATCCTCCGGTAACAAATTCCAGAGTTTGATTACACATTGAGTAAAAAAATATTTTCTTTTATTAGTCTTAAATAGTTTACCCTGTAGCTTCATTGCATGTCCCCTAGTCTTTCTATATGCTGATAACGTAAACAATCGATCTAAGTTTACCCGTTCCACCCCGTTCATTAATTTATAGACTTCTATCATATCTCCCCTCAGCCGTCTCTTTTCCAGGTTAAAGAGCCCTAACCTTTTTAGCCTTTCTTCATAGGAGTATTTTTCCATCCCCTTTACCATTTTGGTGGCTTTTCTCTGAACCTTTTCTAATAACGCTATATGCTTTTTAAGATACGGCGACCAGAATTGCACACAATATTCAAGGTGCGGTCTCACCATGGAACGATATAGAGGCATTATAATATCTTTTGTTTTATTTTCCATTCCTTTCCTTATGATACCTAGCATTCTATTTGCTCTCTTGGCTGCTGCTGCACACTGGGCCAAGGGTTTTAACATGTTATCCACAATGACGCCTAAATCTTTTTCCTGGGTGGTGGTTCCTATACCACTATTTTTGCTAGTAGCTTATTCTGTGAATGTACCAGCCGCTCAGGAAAGAAGCATTTTCTAATGTTTTTTTTCTCTACCTCCTTCCCTGCAACTTCATATCATGACCTCTGGTTCTGATCAATGGCTTTTGAATGAATAAGTACATATTATGTTACATAAGGTAATTATCGCATCAATGAGGAAGCTTGAAAAGAGACAGCTGTCTGTCTAACAGTGCAGCAATTTAATTTAGCACATGCTACACCCAGCAAAGTTTACAGCTGCACTTAACACATCTTCTACTGCACATGACTAAAATATGAATTTTCAATTGCTCTGGATCAAGAAATAAAGCTAATGCGTTGGCATCAGCCAACACCAGTCACTCAGGTGTCATCACCTGGGATTATTTTCAACAGTTCATGGCTCATTTATTTAAATTAAAATTAATGCTGTGGTACCCCAGAATAATTTCCCAGCTGTCTCTGATGAGGATAATTCAGACTTGAAGACTTTAATGGATTAGACTTCACTAGCGTTCAAAGCCAATAACATTAAAGAATGAGCCAGGTTATATGGTGATCTGTTACAGCTATTTTAGTGTACTAATATTCCACTACAAATTAATCTACAACATGTTTTCTTCTAAGTGCCTAAGTGCTTACTATAATCGATAAAACATTTTGTACTCTTACATGGAATATGCATTGAGCACATTAAAAATAAAATAAATGTGTACCCACAGGTTTGAAGGATGGAAGAAAAGCTTATTCTTTTGCTGAAATAAGCTTCAAACACAAAAAGGAAAGGACTTGCAAATTCTGCAGTATAAGGTGAGTCATCAGTGCTGTGATCAGACAGCTGCTGTGAATTCTGGGAAGGAATGCTAAAGAAGTCTCAGACTAGAGGGAGCTGCATAAGAGTGGGACATGCACAGTGGTGTAACTTCTAATGAAGCAAAACTTTGCCAAGGGCCTCCCATGGTCCAGTGGGGGGTGGCCTCCTCCCTTCCGGCAAACTTACTTTAAAATGTTTCCATGCTGTCTCTCACACCTGCTTTCCTTCCTTTGAAAAGGTTTCAGACCCGGCAACCATTACCTCCCGCTACCCGGCCAAAGTCACATGATAATAGCCAACGAAGCAATTTGAGGAGAAGGGTTACATGAGCATAGAAATAGTAGCTGAAGATTAATGTCGTGGCTGAGTTCTGAATGAATTGAAGAGGAGAGAGATGATTCAATGGGAGACCAGCGAGAATCAGGTTGCAATAGTCTAAATGGGAGTAGATGAATCTTGGTAGTGTGTTCAGAAAGGAAGAGATGAAGTTTGTTGATATTATAGAGAAAACAACCGCCTTCTCAGCAAATGGTAATGCGTTTATTCCGCAGTCCACAATTAGTATGCATGAGACTGATTTGCATGCAGTGGGTCGTCTCCAGTAAATATGTTTATCTCATAAGAACATAAGATATGCCATACTGGGTCAGACCAAGATCCATCAAGCCCAGTATTCTGTTTCCAAAAGTGGCCAATCTAGGTCATACGTACCTAGCAGTTTCCCCAAGGGACACAGGTTCCACAATGCTTGTATTGGTTCAAGCATTGATATCCTGGGTCCCTTCTTAATAATAGCTTATGGACCTTTCCTCCAGGAACTTGTCCAAACCTTTTTTAAACCCAGCTACACTAACAGCCTTTACTACATCCTCCGGTAACAAATTCCAGTTTGATTACAAGTTGAGTGAAAAAATATTTTCTTTTATTAGTCTTAAATAGTTTACCCTGTAGCTTCATTGCATGTCCCCTAGTCTTTCTATATTCTGATAAGGTAAACAATCGATCTACGCTTACCCGTTACACCCCGTTCATTAATTTATAGACTTCTATCATATCTCTCCTCAGCCGTCTCTTTTCCAGGTTAAAGAGCCCTAACCTTTTTAGCCTTTCTTCATAGGAGTATCCTTCCATCCCTTTTACCATTTTGGTGACTCTTCTCTGAACCTTTTCTAAAATCGCTATATCCTTTTTAAGATACGGCGACAAGAATTGCACACAATATTCAAGGTGCGGTCTCACCATGGAACAATATAGAGGCATTATAATATCTTTTGTTTTATTTTCCATTCCTTTCCTTATCATACCTAGCATTCTATTTGCTCTCTTGGCCGCCGCTGCACACTGGGCCGAGGGTTTTAACATGGTATCCACAATGACGCCTAAATCTTTTTCCTGGGTGGTGGTTCCTAATGTGGAACCTTGCATCGTGTAACCATAGTTTGGGTTGTTCTTCCCTAGCTGCATAACCTTGCACTTGTCCACATTAAATTTCATCTGCCATTTTGATGCCCAGTCTTCCAATTTATCAAGATCCTCTTGCAATTTTCCACAATCCTCTTGGGTTTTAACAACTTTAAATAGTTTTGTGTCATCTGCAAATTTGATAACCTCACTCGTTATTCCACTTTCCAGGTCATTTATGAATATGTCAAAAAGCAGCGGACCCAGCACAGATCCCTGGGGTACACCACTATTCACCTTTCTCCATTGGGAAAATTGGCCATTTAGCCCTACCCTCTGCTTTCTATCTTTTAACCAGTTCCTGATCCACAATAGTACACTGCCTCCTATCCCATGACTCTTTAGTTTTGCCAAAAGTCTCTCATGAGGGACTTTGTCAAAGGCTTTCTGAAAGTCCAGATACACTATATCAACCAACTCACCTTTGTCCACCTGTTTATTCACACCTTCAAAAAAACATAACAGATTAGTAAGACAAGATCTTCCTTGTCTAAAGCCATGTTGGCTGTCTCCCATTAGGTTATGACTATCTACATGCTGAGTAATTTTATTCTTTGATGGTTTCTACCATTTTTCCCGGTACTGATGTCAGGCTCACCGGTCTGTAGTTTCCCGGATCACCCCTGGAACCCTTTTTAAAAATTGGTGTTACATTGGCGATCCTCCAATCTTCAGGTATTAGAGATGATTTTAATGATAGTTCACAGATTACTAATAGCAGGTCTGCTATCTCATATTTCAGTTCTTTCAACACCCTTGGATGTATACCATCCGGCCCAGGTGATTTGCTACTCTTCAGTTTATCTAATAGTTGTAATACATCTTCCCGATGTATCGATATTTCCTTCAATTCTTCTGCACCTTTAAATACCACTTCAGTCATGGGTAACATCCCTACATCTTCCTCAGTAAAGACTGAAGCAAAGACTTCATTCAATCTCTCCGCTATCGCCTTGTCGCCTCTTAGTGCTCAACTGACTCTCTCACAGGTTTTTTGCTACAAATGTACTTGAAAAGGTCTTTACTTCGCGTTTTTGCTTCCGCAGCAAGCTTCTTCTCAAATTCTCCCTTTGCCTGCCTTATTAATGCCTTGCATTTGACTTGCCAATGCTTGTGCTGTTTCCAGGTTTCGTCGTTTGGCTCTTTTTTCCATTTCTTGAAAGATGCTTTTTTGGCAACAACAGCCTCTCTGACCTCACCTTTAAACCATGCTGGCAGTTTTTTGGACTTCCTTCCACTTTTCTTAAAGCGTGGAATACAGCTGGTCTGGGCTTCCAAGATAGTATTTTTCAACAACAGCCCAGCCTGATGTACGTCTTTAACCTTTGCAACTGCTCCTTATGATCAGGAACCATTGGTGATGAAAGAAAAAGTTGAAGCAGCTTTGAAAGCCTTATCAAGGAACAAAGCACCGGGCATTGATGGTATTCCCATTGAAGTATTACAGCAATCTGATGCAGTCATTACCATACTTACAAGGCTCTGCCAGGAAATTTGGAAGACAAATTCATGGCCAACTGACTAGAAAAGATCTATGTTTATACCAATACTGAAGAAAGATGACCCAACTGACTGTGAAAATCATCACACAATCACTTTGATCCCACATGCCAGCAAAATTCTACTCAAGATCATTCAACAGAGACTACAACCATACCTGGAACGAGAACTGCCTGAAGGGCGAGGGATGAGAGACATCATTGCAGATGTGAGATGGATCCTTGAAAAGACAAAAGAATACCAAAAAGATATCCATATGTGTTTTTATTGACTACAGCAGTGATGGCTAACCTTTTTGAGCCCGAGTGCCCAAACTGCCGCACAAAACCAAAGAATTTCCTCAAAGTGCCAGCACGTCAATTAAACCTTAACAACAAGATTTTAGTATCTAAAAACTCTTTATAAAGTTGCCTGAACTATGTAACATCATTTGTAAAGGTTGGAATCTTTGTATTGTCAGAGAATCAATTTGATTCACAATCCTTTGGTTTTCATTTCAATTTATTGGCAATTTATAATGTTTTAATGATTTCATTCAATTTAGAAACAGGAAGGCAATAATTAAACTGGGAACCCCAAAAGCCAAACTTTGAATGTACAACAACACTGTAGAAATAAAACTATAAATTAATTTCCTCTTGTACCAAACAAAGCACAGACGTTAATGATGCACATTTCCCAGAGGTTTCATATTCCAGTTAATAAATTCAAAATAAAGAGATATTTCTACCTTTTGTGCATTTTTTTTCAGTTGCAATTGCTCCAGCCACTTTCTTCTGGTTTCTTCATGTTTTCTGCTAACTGTCCATCGTCTGCTGTCCATTTGTTCTTTATTCTCTCTTCTAGTTTTTTTTCCATTCTCTCTCTCTACATCTGCTTTAACATACTAATCTTTCTCCTTTTGCTCTTTCCTCATTCCTATTTCATCCACACAAATTTTACCCCTCCATCCTCAATCCCCACTTACTCTCCCAATACCAGGCCAATTGTAGATTTTTCATCCCTCCCACACAAAATATTTTTCCCCTCTCCATTTTACTCTCCCAGCCCCATCCCATTCTAATCCTCCCCCAACATCAGCTCCCTTCTAGTTCCAGTCTCACCCAGCATCCATTCCCTTCTAGTCCCTGCATCAGCCCATTTCCCGTCCTAGCCCACCATCAACCCATTTCCAGTCCTAGCTCCCCCATCCATTTTCAGTCTGAGTCCCTTCATCAGCTCATTTCCAATCCTAGCCCCCCATCAGCCCACTTCTAGTCATTTCCTAGCCCCATCATCAGCCCATGTCAAATCATAGCTCCCCTCCACTCAGTCCAATTCCAGTCCAAGCCCCCCCCCCCATGAGCCTACTTTCAGTTCTAGCCCCTCCATGAGTCCATTTCAATTCAAGCCCCCACCACAGCCCATTTCCAATCTTAGCTCCCCCCAACAGCCCATTTCCAGTCCTATCCTAGCTGCTCCATCAGCCCATTTTCAGTCCTAGCTCCCTTCCCTCACAGCCCATTTCCATTCCAAGCTCCCTCCCCATCAGCTATTTGCAATTCAAGCCTCCCCTTCCACTCAGCCCATTTCCAGTCATAGCAACCCCCCAACCCATTACCAGTCCTAGCCCCCCATCAACCCACTTCCAGTCCTAACCCCCCATCACCCCATTTTCAGTTTAAGCCCCCCCTATAACCCATTACCAGTCCTAACCCCCCCCATCAGCCCACAGCCCATAGCCCATTACCAATCCTAACCACATCAGCCCACCTCAAGTCCTAACCCCTCCCCATCAGCCCATTTCCTGTCCTAGCCCCCCCCCCATAGCCCATTATCAGTCCTAACCACCCCCCATAGCCCATTAGCAGTTCTAACACCCCCATCACCCCATTTCCAGACAGCCCCCATCAGTCCACAGCCCATTATCAGTCCTAACCCCCCCCCAGCCCATTAGCAGTCCTAACCCACCCCTCCAGCCCATTAGCAGTCCTAACCCACAGCCCCCCCGCCCATTAGCAGTCCTAACCCACCCCCCCCCAGCCCATTAGCAGTCCTAACAGCCCCCCCGCCCATTAGCAGTCCTAACAGCCCCCCGCCCCAGCCCATTAGCAGTCCTAACAGCCCCCCGCCCCAGCCCTAGCCCATTAGCAGTCCTAACAGCCCCCCCCGCCCCAGCCCCAGCCCCAGCCCATTAGCAGTCCAAAAAAAAAAGCTGGCTTTCTGGCTGCTGCCGCTGCCGCCGCCGCGGCAGAATGCAGTGTCCCGCGGGGCCCCCTCTGCGCCGGCTGAGCCCTCTGCCCGGCTTTCAGATTCGCGAAGGGAGAGTGTCTCTCCCTCGCGTCTCTGTTAAGCCCGCAGGGGCTAATGGGAAATTTCCCATCAACCCCTCGCGTCTAAAGGGGCTGATGGGAAATTTCCCATTAGCCCCTGCGGGCTTAACAGAGACGCGAGGGAGAGACACTCTCCCTTCACGAATCTGAAAGCCGGGCAGAGGGCTCAGCCAGCGCAGAGGGGGCCCCGCGGGACACTGCATTCTGCCGCGGCGACAGCGGCAGCAGCCAGAGAGCCAGCTTTTTTTTTTAATGTAATTTTGAGGAAAGCACACTCACCTCCCGCCGCGCCGCATATCTTAATTGCGGACCTTCCCGCATGCCAGCTGCAAGGCCTTCGCGTGCCATAGGTTCGCCATCGCTGGACTACAGCAAGGCTTTTGACTGTGTAAACCATGAGAAACTCTGGGCCACATTAAGAAGCATGGGTATACCAGAACACCTGATAGTTCTCTTACACATCCTTTACACTGATCAAGAAGCAACAGTTCGAACGGAACAAGGAGAAACAAAATGGTTTAAAATCAGCAAAGGTGTACAACAAGGCTGCATATTTTTCCCCTACCTGTTTAATTTATATGCAGAACAAATCATCAGAGAAGACAACCGAGGTGTGAAGATTAGTGGACAATTCATCAACAACCTTCGCTATGCTGATGATACCAAATTACTGGCTGAAAGTGAAGATGATCTGAAACATTTACTTCTCAAGATCAAGGAACATAGTCTTAAAATGGGCCTGCACCTTAGCATTCAGAAGACAAAGATCCTGACAACTGGCAAAATCAATGTCCATCATTGATGGAGAAGAAATTGAAATAGTTGACAACTTTAACTTATTTGGATTAACAATCAATAAAGAAAGGACAAGCTGTCAATAAAGCCGACGACACATTGCTCTTTTTCCCAGAATAGCTATGAAGGCCCTAGACAAGATTCTCAAAAGCAGAGACATCTCTCCCTATGCAAAGATTTGACTTGTTCAAGCCATGGTGTTTTCAATAACATCATATGGATGCGAAAGTTGGACAATGAAAAAGATAGACAGGAAGAAAACTGATGCCTTTGAATTATGGTGCTGGCAATGAATACTGTGTATATCATGGACTGCCCAAAGAACAAACCAGTCAGTACTAGAGGAGATCAAACCTAAGCTTTCCTTAGAAGCTCAGATGACAAGACTTCAACTTTATACTTTGGACACATCATGCGAAGAGAGAGATCATTGGATAAAGACATAAGGCTGGCAAGGTAGAAGGTCAATGTAAAAGAGGAAGGCCGGCAATGAGATTGGTTGATACAATAACAGTAGCTATGGGTGCCACTCTATCAACAATGAGCCACCTGACTGAAGACCGAACACAATTTAAGTCACCTATCCAGAGGGTCCAGAGGGTCACCATGAGTCGACACCGACTCGACAGCAGTTAACAACCACCACAGGCCCCACTAAGTCTAATGGGGCCTGTGGGCTAGTGGTTAGGACAAGGTACTTCAGGCCGGAGGGCCAGGGGTTCAAGTCCCACCTGGGGACAGCAATCTCAGGCCAGAGGGACTGGGATTTCTAGTCCTATAGGCACTCCTTGTGGTCTTGGGCAAGCCACTTAACCCTCCATTGCTCATGTTCCCTGTAAGTATTAGCATATGTGTCTTATATCCCCTCATGTTAAATGTATCCCCCAATTGACCACTTTGACCCGGTGAAAAGCAGGATATAAATTTAGCAAAATAAATAAATATCTACCAACCGTACATATTAATGTATTAGTGCATTTTGGTACCTAGGCCAATTTTTCCTGCATGTAGGATGATAGTTTATTTTACTTACCTGCCTGATTTATGTAAGAACATACAGTTTTGACAGCATTTTAGAATAGCATGTAGAATATTTAAAAGTGTAGGCTAAAGTAAAAATTTCAAAGAAAATATGCTATTTAAAAAAACTCAGAAAGCTGTTTAATTTGCATAATCTGCTTATAAATAATGCAACGGTATCTGACCACAGGTGAAAATTCAAGACCTTGGTCATAGTATTAACATTGCAAAATGATGCATGCTAATTTACTGTAGAATAATAGCCCAGAATCAAAGGTCAATTCAGCATGAATATATTATTTTATAGTATCTAATTCAGTATAACCACTCTGAAAAGAGCCTGTTACTGTGCAGAGGCTAGAATTTTTCAAGCCAAAGTTCCGCATTTGTGCTCTTGGGGAACAGCAGTCCTTAATTAAAGCTTGTTCTCATTTTTGTGCATACAAAAACTCACAGAATACTACTGTAGAGAACCCTAGGACTCTACAAAGGTATTTATCTGTTACAAGTTTGAAAATGAGGAACTTTCCAGGCTAAGGTTTTAGCTAGTGCTGGGGAGGAGCCTGCTGTCCTGGAACATGGTAGAGGACATAGGAAAGTGTGGGTGGAAGGTTCTGGAAGCCAAATTTAGGCTTTTAGGTAGAACGTTGAAATCTAGAACTCACAGTGTAGCATTCTCAGAAATTCTTCCCATTGCAGGTGCTGGACCCAAGAGGCAGGCAGAGCTACACATTTGACTTTGAAAAATGCCTGTATACAAATGCTAGAAGTCTAAAAAATAAGATGGGAGAGCTAGAATATATAGCACTAAATGAAAGGTTAGATATAATTGGCATCTCAGAGACCTGGTGGAAGGAAGATAAACCAATGGGACACTGTGATAACCATGTACAAACTATATTGCAATGATAGGGTAGATCACATTGGTGGAGAGGTAGCACTATACATTAAAAAGGGCATTGAGACAAACAGAATAAAGTTTTGCAGGAAACAAAATACACTGTAGAATCTCTATGGATAGAAATTCTTTGTAAAAAGGGGAAGGGTATGGCAATGGAGGTTTACTACCATCGCATGACCAGAATGAACAGACAGATGATGAAATGCTAACAGAAATTAGGGAAGTTAGCAAAGTTTACCATGCAGTAATAAGTTTAGCTTTTGGGGGGGCGCTGTGATGGACAGGAGTCATACATTTAACTGTTAAACCTACTCATAAAAGCAAAGATAACATTCAGAAGCCAAATGACAATGTTAAAACCAGGAATGTACAAGCTGATTGAATTAGTGTAGGCAGTGGTTTTTGAGCAACGCTGCTCAGAAATCAGAAGGACACGATTTTCCATCTTGCTCCTTTTCTGAATAAAAATGGCTATTAGTATTAGAGCTGCCAGTGCTGATGAAATGCTAAGATTCCAGCATGAGCTCCTCGGCAACTGCTTTTAGCCTGTAGATGATAAACTTTCACAATTCAGTGTCCAACACCCCATGAATCAGGATTTATAACGTTCAGTAGGTTTGTGTGATGGTCAACTTATTAAAGCTCATGCAGTCATTTTATTAGAATATCAGCATGAGTCACAAAGGCTTCGAGATACAAAAGGATTGTTACCACAGTAATATTAAAAAAAAAATTGTAGAAACATAAGAATTTGGATCTTATTATTAACCATTGAGATAAATCATCCACAAAGAAATTTAAACGTTTTGTGACTAAAAGATTTTATAGCACTTATCAAACTCTACCAAAAATGCTGAACTAGACTGCATCGGAGAGGGGAGCACCCCCCCCCCCCCCCCTCCACAAGATGGCTCAAAGCCCTACCCCCTAATTCAGCATCTCCCCTTCCCTTCCCTATCCTCCCAAGATGTCCAGCATCTCCACTCCCCTATGCATCCAGCATCTCCCCCTCCCTCCCACCAAGTGACTAGCATCTCCTTTTCTCTACCTCTCCTCTCTCCAGATGTCTATCATCTCCTCTTCACTTCCTCCGCTCCCCCCTGGTGTCCAGCATCCAGAGATGGTGCTACCATTAGACAAACTAGGAGTTACCCAAAATGCTTATGATCCAAGGGCAGCCCATCGCCACCACAGCTGCTTCTCTCTGGGACCTGCAGCGGCAGCCATGACTTTAAACAGCACAGCAGCACTTACTCAAATCTCTGGTGCTGCATGTTTTCCTGCTTCTGCCCCCCTCCCCCCCCCCCGATGCAGACTTTGTTTGCATGGAGGCACAAGCAGTAAAAGGGTAGGTGGAAGCAGGAACAGCATGCAGCACCAGAGATTTAGGTAACCACTACAGTGCTGTTTAAAGTCATTGCTGCCACGGCAGGTCCCACAGAGTGGTGGCAATGGGGGCAGGGGTGGGTGCAAGGTAGCACCAGGAATGTGGTTTGCCTAGGGCACATCAGATCCTTGCACTGGCGCCATCAGCATCTCTCCTTTCCTCCAGCACCACTCACTGTCCGGCATCTCTCTCACTCAAGAGTGGCTCTGGATGCATGCGGTGTACGCAAGAACAGGTTTGTGGTACAGGCAGGGAATGGGCTCTGCAAGAGCAGCAGTAGCAGCATAAACCTTTAAAAAAGAGAGAGAGCAGTTTTTAAACTAGATAATAAGGGTGAGCCGACAGTCGCCCAAGAGCGCATGGTTCGGAACAATGTATCCTTGAAGGATACTACCAAAAGAAAAAAGCAATGGGATATCAGCAGAGAGGTTGCAATAAAGACAAAAGTAGCCCAAATGTCCTTGAGTACAGAGCAGACAGAGCTTAAAGATTCCAAATTACCTCTGCCTACTGATAAAATACAGTCTCTTAAATGCTTGCATGCAAATGCTAGAAGTCTAAAAAAATAAGATGGAAGAGTTAGAATATATAGCACTAAATGAGAGGTTTAAAGTTGAGGTCAGAGAGGCTGTTGCCAAAAAAAGCATTTTTCAGGAAATGGAAAAAGGAGCCAAATGACGAAAATTGGATACAACACAAGCACTGGCAAGTTAGATGCAAGGCGTAGATAAGGAAGAAAGAGAGAATTTGAGAAGAAGTTTGCTGTGGAAGCAAAAACGCATAATAAAGACTTTTTCAAGTACATTCATAGCAAAAAACCTGTGAGAGAGTCAGTTGGATCTTTAGATGATAAAGGGGTAAAAGAGGCACTAAGAGGGGACAAAACCATAGCGGAGAGACTGAATGAATTCTTTGCTTCAGTATTTACTGAGGAAGATGTAGGAATGTTACCCATGACTGAAATGGTATTTAAAGGAGATGCTGAGGAAGTATTGAAAGAAATATAATCAATACACCGGGAAGATGTATTACAACTATTTGATAAACTGAAGAGTAGCAAATCACCTGGACCGGATGGTATACATCCAAGGGTGTTGAAAGAACTGAAATATGAGATTGCAGACCTACTATTAGTAATCTGTGAATTATCATTAAAATCATCTGTAATATCTGAAGATTCGAGGATCGCCAATGTAACGCCAGTTTTTAAAAAGGGTTCTAAGGGTGAACCGGGAAACTACAGACCGGTGAGCCTGACGTCAGTACCAGGAAAAATGGTGCAAACGATCATAAAGAACAAAATTACTGAACCTGTAGATAGTCATGGCCTAATGGGAGACAGCCAACATGGCTTTAGCCAAGGTAGGTCTTGTCTTACTAATCTGTTATGTTTTTTTGAAGGTGTGAATAAACAGGCAGACAAAGGTGAGTCAGTTGATATAGTGTATCTAGACTTTCAGAAAGCCTTTGACAAGGTCCCTCATGAGAGACGTTTGGCAAAATGAAAAAGTCATGGGATAGAAGGCAGTGTACTGTTGTGGATCAGGAACTGGTTAAAAGATAGAAAGCAAAGGGTAGGGCTAAATGGCCAATTTTCTCAATGGAGAAAGGTGAATAGTGGAGTACCCCAGGGATATGTGCTGGGTCCGCTGCTTTTTAACATATTCATAAATTTGCAGATGACACAAAATTATTCAAAGTTGTTAAAACCTACGAGGATTGTGGATAATTGCAAGAGAATCTTGATAAATTGGAAGAATGGGCATCCAAATGGCAGATGAAATTTAATGTGTACAAATGCAAAATTATGCACCTAGGAAAGAACACCCCAAACTATGGTTACACGATGCAAGGTTCCACATTGGGAACCACCACCCAGAAAAAAGATTTAGGTGTCTTATTGGATAACATATTAAAACCCTCCACCCAGTGTGCAGCGGCAGCCAAGAGAGCAAATAGAATGCTAGGTATCATAAGGAAACGAATGGAGAATAAAACAAAGGATATTATAATGCCTCTGTATTGTTCCATGATGCGACCGCACCCTGAATGTTGTATGCAATTCTGGTCACCATATCTTAAAAAGGATACATCGTTATTAGAAAAGGTACAGAGAAGAGCCACCAAAATGGTAAAGGGGATGGAAGGATACCCCTATGAAGAGAGGCTAAAATGGTTAGGGCTCTTCAAACTTGAAAAGAGCCGGCTGAGGAGAGATATGATAGAGGTCTATAAATTAATGAATGGATTGGAGCGGGTAAATGTAGATCGATTGTTTACGCCATCAAAATATAGAAAGACTAGGGGGGATGCAATTAAGACTAATAAGAGAAAATATTTTTTTACTCAACACGTAATCAAACTCTGGAATTTGCTACCGGAAGATGTAGTAAAAGCTGTTAGTGTAGTCGGTTAAAAAAGGTTTGGACAATTTTCTGGAGGAAAGGTCCAAAAACCATTATTAAAGTGGACCCAGAATATCCACTGCTTGCCCCAATACAAGCATTGTGGAACCTGTGTCTTTTGGGGAAACCTTTTGTGACCTGGATTAGCCACTGTTGGAAACAGGATACTGGGCTTGATCGACCTTAGGTCTGACCCAGTATTGCATATCTTATATTCTTATCTGACTGTACAAGATAATTTACTGTTTTGTTTTGTTTTTGAAAAGAGACTTTGAAAGAGAAATTTGAGTTAATACAACTTGATTTCTAATGATGCTGTTAATTCTTTCTACTTAGGTACACTTAAGTTGAGGATTTCGCCACAATAAAAGTGATCTTTTAAAAGCACCATGGAGAGTGGACATTTGTACTTTAGTGGATTTGAAGATTTTCTGAGAAAGTCATCCAGTGAAGACCTCGGGGCTCTTTGTCTCCCCCTATCTATCAGGATCCGATAGTTAAGTTAAAACAAATTCTTTTGTGTATCCCCTTGGGAAGCAATCTAAAAACACTATCCCAGTGAACCTCAACGTGTAATCAAACTCTGGAATTTGTTACCGGAGGATGTAGTAAAGGCTGTTAGTGTAACTGGGTTTAAAAAAGGTTTGGACAAGTTCCTGGAGGAAAGGTCCATAAACCATTATTAAGAAGGGATCCAGGATATCAATGCTTGAACCAATACAAGCATTGTGGAACCTGTGTCCCTTGGGGAAATTGCTAGGTACATATGACCTAGATTGGCCACTGTTGGAAACAGAATTCTGGGCTTGATGGACCTTGGTCTGACCCAGTATGGCATATCTTATGTTCTTATGGTATACTTGTATATCTTAAAAATACATTTTTCTTTCTCCTGTAGTTTCATATCATTGTGTGTTAGTCACTTATCAATGCTGCTCATCCCATGACGGTCCTTTTGCCTTTGCATCTTGCCATTGTGTTGAGTTGTTCTAGGGCAGGGGAAAATGGAGCCATCTTTCCTACGAACACATGAAAGGATGGTGGCCAAAAGCAGTATGTCAACAGCATTTTCTGCTACATACAAAAATGATTTCAAAGTCACACTGAGTCCATGGGCAAGGTTCTAGTGAGCTGCCGTCTTATATAGTACCCTTCATTATGAGCTTTAATATACAGCCTGAATTGCACAGTCAATAACTCTTTTCAGAGTTCATTTTAGGGTTGATTTAACAGGAGGAAGGAAGATGAAAATGAGAATAAAACTGAAAATAGGATCTTCTGTCTTTTTCTTTCTAATAGGTTCTTCTTCTGTATACACGTGTGGAATATTTCCAAAACTGACTCAAGTGCTCATAAAAAAATTATGTAAAATTTATTTATTTATTTACTCTCTTCTATACCACATTATTCAGCATCAACGCGGTTTACAGTGAACAAAGAATTTACACATTTCCGATGGTACTTTGTGTTTACAGTTGAACAGGCATAAACAACTTGGATAACAGGGGTAACTATTTACAATTTATAACATAATCATGAACTCTTTTTGTTTCTGTCTTAGGGGTTTTGGGAGAACTGTGAGGTGGTTGAGGTGTCTGCATTGGTTACTGGGTAATACAAGAGGAAGAGGTGGTGTTTCAAGGCTTTTCTGAATTGCAATAGATCCAGGATTGCTCTGATGCCTTGAGGGAGGCTGTTCCAACACCTTGGTGCACAGAACTTGAAAGCTCTGTCTGCTGTTGCTTTGGTGCATTGTGTTATGGATTTTGGGACTACTAGTGTGTTGAGTATTACTGACCGACTGTCCCTGTTTTGAGGTGTCATCTGGATCAGGTCCGTTAGTGACGTGGATGTGAGTCCATTGATGGCCTTGAATGTAAGTAGTAATAGCTTGTAAGTGAGTCTACTTCGTATTGGAAGCCAATGGAGTTGTTTTAAGATGGGTGAGACATGATCTTTCCTGGATGCTCCGTGAAGGACTCTTGCTGCGGAGTTCATTGCCAGTTGCAGTGGGTGTAAGGTGGCTTGAGGGAGTCCTTGTAAGATAGAGTTCGCATAATCAAAATGAGGTATGATTAGGTCCTGATAGATGGTTCTGAAATCATCCGGCTCTAGCAGGGATCAAAGGTGTCTAAGGGAATGGATTTTATGGTAGACCGCTCTTACAATGTTTCCTATGTGCGCCTTCATATCCAAGTGCTGGTCTAAGGTGACCCCGAGGTATCTGATAGTGGGTTTGATCTGGAGGTCTGCATCCTTCACTTTCAAAAAGGACGGAGCGGTGAAAGTTTGGTCCTTCGTGATGAACAAAGCCTCCATTTTCTTGTGTTGGATCCTGAGGTTTTGAGATTGCAGCCAGTTGGATACTTCATTTATGCAGTTAGTTAATGGAGTGAGGTCGGGGTTCTCTGTTGTGAAAGGCATGTATAACAGCACATCATCCGCGTATATCATGCAGTTGATACTGAAGGACCGTATCAGGTTGCAGATAGGTTGCATGTATATATTGAACATAAGGGCGGAGAGAGAGGATCGTACCTGCTGCCACCTGTCAGAAAGGTAGGACCTGCACCACTCGAGTGCTTTATCGGTGATTCCCTTACCCTCGAGTCGCTCCAGGAGGCGTTCGTGGCTCACGGAGTCAAATGCCGCTGCTATGTCTAGGAAGACAAGGACGAACCCTTGGCGGATGTTGTTGATGCCAGTTAAGACGTTGCTGAAGAGAGTAGTGAGCAGTGTTTCTACACCATGGGCTTCTCTAAAGCCGTTTTGGCAAGAGTCCAGTGGTGCGTTAGTTTCTATATGCTCTTCGATTTGTCTTTGTACTCCTTCTCCATTATTTTTGCCATCAACGGTATACTTGCTATTTGTCTATAGGATTCTGGCTTCAGAGGGTCGAGTTTGTTGTTTTTTAGTAATGGCCTTATGGTTGTGTGTTTGAGAGTATGTGGGAAAGTTCCTGTTATGAATGAAAGTTCCATGAGTGTGGATATGAATGGGCTCAGGTGGTTTCGTAGTTCTTTGATCCAGAACGCCGGGCATGGATCGATTTGGGCAGTGGTCATGTTGATGCCCGCAATGGTGTCTTCAATACGCCATTTGGGTGGGATTGCGAAGATGGTGAGTAGAGTCTGATCGAATGGTTTAAGAGTCTTGCAAGGTGTTGGGATGTTGTCGATCTGGCAGAGTTTGGATTGTAAATAGTCGGCGAACGTTTGGGGGTGGATTTCACTAATACATTCAGAGGTGGGTTCCTTTGTCAAAAATAATATGTACTCTAACTTCCCTAAGCTCCTCCTCTCCTGTCTCCATCAATACTTCCCAGTTGATCTTCTAATCCTTTAAGGATTCACACTCCACAGCATACCCCAGCCAATCCTTTTATACTCTATAGCTACCACCCCTAATGCTCCAGATCTCCTCCATCCCCTGATCTTTCCACTCATTAACCTACCCTCCACTAAAGGCTCCACGCATTACAGGCACCTTACAGGACCTCAAAACCTTAATATACACCAACCTTGAAATACAACTGCCATTTCCTCCTCAGGGCATTGAGGGTCCAGTAGGATTCCTTTAGCTGGTGGTGAGTTGACTGAGGGGTGGTTAGTGGGTGAGGGAGCCTAATGGTGGTCAGACTGGGAGTATCACAGATGAGGGATTGAATGGAGGGCTCAATTCACATAGTCTAGTTTGTATCAGACATGACCAAAAATCTGGCTTTGATAGATCTGATCTGGGGGCTTCCTGCAAATCCTTGCTCCAACACTGCTGACAGTGGGTCCCCAAACAAGACCAGATGATCCTGCATATGATCTTTCAAGCCACTTATCCACCAAAATATGTAAGTCCCAGTTTGAATAGGATCCTAAAACTCCAGTCCACCAGCAGTATCTGACCTCAACTGCCTTGTAACCCATGTGGCACTGCAATTTCACCAAGTCCTGAGCACAAGATCCATGTCAAAATGTTTTCACATCCCAGGACCTGATGGAACCATCCCATGGTTACCCTCACCTCGCCCTCCTCTGAACTGTCCTTGAACCCAGTCAATCTGGATGTCTCTTGATGGCTCCTCGCCGTCTTTTCCTTACCAACGAGGAACTTGGTTTGGTCCTTCTCCCTCTTTAACCCCTAGCCATCCTGCAGTCATGTTCCTCCAGCTTGCTTCTGTTTCCTGCCTCTAGCCCATGATCGTTCTATCAGGCATCATATACAATCTGCATTTAAACATGCACTAAATGTAATTAGTCTGTATTATGCATAATTAGTGATCATATCTGGCATTGGTGCATATTGTTTATCTGAACTGTATGCATAGAATGGTCACTGGGGCAAACACTCAAACCCCAGGAACCTAAACACTACGCACCGGCTTTTTTCTTGATAGTAAGATAAAGCTCTAGTTTGATCCTGTATTGGGATGCAGGAAATAACCTGAATTGACATTGCAGTTTTTCTCAATGGCAATAAATTCTAAGTAAAGGTGCTTAGGAAATGGGAATATAAGATTAGGCAGTAGAAAGCAAGCAATAGAAAACTACATCTGAAATACGTCAAAGCCTAGAACTAGAGCGCGAGGAAATGTAGTAGAAATGCTTTCCCACTGGTTTAAAGTGTGCCTGTTAATGGAGGCATGTGCCGCACATTAGAGAAATGCCCTGCTGTGCCATTTCACTGTACCATTTCACTGAACATTGCTTTGAGATATTTAGTAACAAACTGGAAGAAAATGACTGCCATGAAGAAGTGGGTGGTTGGGAGATTTTCCTGTAAACTCCATGCGATGACACCACTTAGCAGCAGGGGCGGCCCAAGGGGAGTGCGGGGCCATGTGTGGAGACTCGGTGCGGGGCCTCTTTTGCATAAGGGCCTCATTTGCATAAATATTTGCATATTGTTACCATACACTAACTTTTAGTAAACATGCCTCTTCATGAGTGTATGGATAAAGAAAGACTAAAAGATTTCTACATTACTATAATCCAGTGCCAACCGCCAGGCACATTAGGAACTACTACAAACGCTGCCCATTTAGAACCCATAGCAAACCCGCCGTATCGTAACAGCACTACCAGGACTCACAAAGCACCATACTCTATCTATCAAAAGGCAACACTGCAAATATTAAACAAATACATTTCAGAGAATAACAATTTGTTAGGAACTGGGGAACATTCTGGGGAAAGGAGGGGCTCTTCCGAAGGGATGGGCTTCACCTTAACCGGGATGGAACCAGGCTGCTGGCATTAACCTTTAAAAAGGAGATAGAGCAGCTTTTAAACTAGATAATAGGGGAAAGCCGACAGTCGCCCAAGAGCGCATGGTTCGGAAGAATGTATCCTTGAAGGATACTACAAAAAGCAGAGAGGTTCCAAAAAAGAGTAAAGTAGCCCAAATGCCCTCGAGTATGGAGCAGACAGAACTTAAAGATCCCAAATTACCCATGTCTACCAATAGCCAAATTAATATGAATAAAATACAGTCTCTAAAATGCTTGTATGCAAATGCTAGAAGTCTACAAAACAAGATGGGAGAGTTAGAATATATAGCACTAAACGAGAGGTTAGATATGATTGGAATATCAGAGACATGGTGGAAGGAGGACAACCAGTGGGACACTGTGATACCTGGGTACAAACTATATCAAAATGATAGAGCTGATCAAATTGGTGGAGGGGTTGCGCTCTATGTTAGAGAGGGCATTGAGTCAGAAGGGATTAAAGTTTTGCAAGAAACAAAATTTGCTGTAGAATCTCTATGGATTGAAATTCCATGTAAAAAGGGGAAGGCGATGGCAGTGGGGGTGTACTATCGTCCGCCTGGCCAGAATGAACAAATGGATGATGAAATGCTCAAAGAAATCAAGGAAGCTAGCAAAAGTTACAGTGCAGTAATAATAATGGGTGATTTCAATTACCCCGGCATCGACTGGGTCAGTGTCACGTCAGGACATGCTAGGGAGATAAAGTTCCTAGATGAAATAAATGACTGCTTCTTGGAGCAGCTGGTTCATGAACCGACCAGAGGGGAAGCAATATTAGACCTAGTCCTTAGTGGAACACCAGATGTAGTGCAAGAGATAAGGGTGTTGGGGCCACTTGGCAATAGTGATCATAGCATGATCGCCTTTGATTTAATTAGTGGAGGAGGGATAGTAAGGAAATCCACAGTACTACCCTTTAACTTTCGAAAGGGAGACTATGATAGAATGAGGAAAACAGTTAAGAAAAAACTAAAAGGAGCAGTTGCAAAGGTTAAAGACGTACATCAAGCTTGGGTGTTGTTGAAAAATACTATCTTGGAAGCCCAGACCAGCTGTATTCCACGCTTTAAGAAAAGTGGAAGGAAGTCCAAAAAATTGCCAGCATGGTTTAAAGCTGAGGTCAGAGAGGCTGTTGTTGCCAAAAAAGCATCTTTCAAGAAATGGAAAAAAGAGCCAAATGATGAAACCTGGAAACAGCACAAGCACTGGCAAGTCAAATGCAAGGCATTGATAAGGCAGCCAAAGAGAGAATTTGAGAAGAAGCTTGCTGCGGAAGCAAAAAACGCGAAATAAAGACCTTTTCAAGTACATTCGTAGCAAAAAACCCGTGAGAGAGTCAGTTGGTCCATTAGATGATAAAGGGGTTAAAGGAGCACTAAGAGGCGACAAGGCGATAGCGGAGATACTGAATGAATTCTTTGCTTCGGTCTTTACTGAGGAAGATGTAGGGATGTTACCCACAACTGAAGTGGTATTTAAAGGTGTGGAAGAATTGAAGGAAATATCGATACATCGGGAAGATGTCTTACAACTATTAGATAAACTGAAGAGTAGCAAATCACCTGGGCCGGATGGTATACATCCAAGGGTGTTGAAAGAACTGAAATTTGAGATTGCAGACCTGCTATCAGTAATCTGTGAACTATCATTAAAATCATCTCTAATACCTGAGGATTGGAGGATCGCCAATGTAACACCAATTTTTAAAAAGGGTTCGAGGGGTGATCCGGGAAACTACAGACCGGTGAGCCTGACATCAGTACCGGGAAAAATGGTAGAAACCATCATAAAGAATAAAATTACTCAGCATATAGATAGTCATGACCTAATGGGAGACAGCCAACATGGCTTTAGACAAGGAAGATCTTGTCTTACTAATCTGTTATGTTTTTTTGAAGGAGTGAATAAACAGGTGGACAAAGGTGAGTCGGTTGATATTGTGTATCTGGACTTTCAGAAAGCCTTTGACAAGGTCCCTCATGAGAGACTTTTGGCAAAACTAAAGAGTCATGGGATAGGAGGCAGTGTACTACTGTGGATCAGGAACTGGTTAAAAGATAGAAAGCAGAGGGTAGTGCTAAATGGCCAATTTTCCCAATGGAGAAAGGTGAATAGTGGTGTACCCCAGGGATCTGTGCTGGGTCCGCTGCTTTTTGACATATTCATAAATGACCTGGAAAGTGGAATAACGAGTGAGGTTATCAAATTTGCTGATGACACAAAACTATTTAAAGTTGTTAAAACCCAGGAGGATTGTGGAAAATTGCAAGAGGATCTTGATAAATTGGAAGACTGGGCATCAAAATGGCAGATGAAATTTAATGTGGAGAAGTGCAAGGTTATGCACCTAGGGAAGAACAACCCAAACTATGGTTACACGATGCAAGGTTCCACATTAGGAACCACCACCCAAGAAAAAGATTTAGGCGTCCTTGTGGATACCATGTTAATACCCTCGGCCCAGTGTGCAGCGGCGGCCAAGAGAGCAAATAGAATGCTAGGTATGATAAGGAAAGGAATGGAAAATAAAACAAAAGATATTATAATGCCTCTATATCGTTCCATGGTGAGACCGCACCTTGAATATTGTGTGCAATTCTGGTCGCCATATCTTAAAAAGGATATAGCAATTTTAGAAAAGGTTCAGAGAAGAGCCACCAAAATGGTTAAAGGGGATGGAAGGCTACTCCTATGAAGAAAGGCTAAAAAGGTTGGGGCTCTTTAACCTGGAAAAGAGACGGCTGAGGGGAGATATGATAGAAGTCTATAAATTAATGAACGGAGTGGAACGGGTAAACGTAGATCGATTGTTTACCTTATCAGAATATAGAAAGACTAGGGGACATGCAATGAAGCTACAGGGTAAACTATTTAAGACTAATAAAAGAAAATATTTTTTCACTCAACGTGTAATCAAACTCTGGAATTTGTTACCGGAGGATGTAGTAAAGGCTGTTAGTGTAGCTGGGTTTAAAAAAGGTTTGGACAAGTTCCTGGAGGAAAGGTCCATAAACCATTATTAAGAAGGGACCCAGGATATCAATGCTTGAACCAATACAAGCATTGTGGAACCTGTGTCCCTTGGGGAAACTGCTAGGTACGTATGACCTAGATTGGCCACTGTTGGAAACAGAATACTGGGCTTGATGGACCTTGGTCTGACCCAGTATGGCATATCTTATGTTCTTATGTTCTTATAATACATGACCTACTGGGGAAAGAGAACAAGTGGCAATGTCAAATAGGAATTACATAAACAGAATACCTCAGCTCAGTTACACATGCAGAATATAGACCATCACCAAACAAGGAATCACAATTTAGAAACAGGAAGACAATAATTAAACTGGGAACTCCAAAAGCCAAACTTGGCATGTACAACACTGTAGAAATAAAACTATAAATTAATTTCCTCTTGTACTAAACAAAGCGCAGACGTTAATGATGCACATTTCCCAGAGCTGACATATTCCAGTTACTAAATTCAAAATAAAGAGATATTTTTCTACCTTTTGTGCATTTCTTTTTCAGTTGCAATTGCTGCAGCCACTTTCTTCTGATTTTTTTGTGTCTTCTGCTAAGTCTCCATCGTCTGCTGTCCATTTGTCCTTTCTTCTCTCTTCTAGTTTTTTTTTCCATTCTCTCTCTACATCTGCTTTAACATACTAATCTTTCTCCTTTTGCTCTTTCCTCATTCCTATTTCATCCACTCAAATGTTACCCCTCCATCCTCAATCCCCACTTACTCTCCCAATACCCGGCCAATTGTAGATTTTTCTTCCCTCTCACACAATATTTTTCCAGCAGCCCCGGCAGGCTTAACAGAAACGTGAGAGGGAAACTCTCCCTTCACGGCTCTGAAAGCCGCACCGAGGAGAGTGATTGAGATGGGCTCTGCCGGGCAGTCGGGGGGCGCCCCGCGGGAGACATTTGATCGCAGGAGACACTTCATTGTGCCGCTGCCATGGCGGTAGCGGCAGCAGCAAGTTTCTTTTTTCTTTTAAAGTGACTGATGGGCAGAATGTTGTTTGCGCGGAGCCCCCTGAAACGCAGGGCCCTGTGCAAACAACATTCTTGCTCAATGGACAGGCCGGCCCTGCTTAGCAGGAATATAGGATTGCATAGAGCCTTCCATCTTTAGTTTCTGAAGTAAGAAACCACCCTTTTGTAGCCTTTATCTCTGCGCCGACCATTTGAAATAAGAAAATTTTGCACATTAATTCAAACCAATGGATGTCTTTTATAGTGATCTTCTGTCACATTGGGGCATTTGTATTCTTTTTTGTTTGCACAACAGGTTACCATGATTATTTTTTCTCTGGCTATTCTTTTACTTAAAATCCTTTGTAGTACAGTAAAAGTCTCAAAATATTCATTTGTCTTTAGGGTAAGGACATTTCTGGAGCCTCTCCTCTTCTGTGCTCATAAAAATGTGATATAATAGTAATAGATGTCCCTGATTTTGGGGGATTGCCCCAGATTTATGAGGGAGATGAAAAGCTGCAGGTAGATGCAGTAAAACATGGAGAGATTGAGGACTGATTGATGAGGGGGTGAAATCACAGTGGATTAAAAGCAGAAAAATAAATGGGAGAAACTTGAAAGATCAATGTCAGAGATGGATGTAGGGGAGGAAGTGAAGAAAGTAGGAGAGAAAAGAAATGATTAATGGACAGGAGATCCTGGAAACAGTGTTATAAGAAGACAGACAGACATAAGCAGAAACCAGAGACTGGAAGTGAGATAGGAAAAAATGGCCAGACAGCAAAGTAGAAAAAATAATTTGTATTTTCAGTGTAGTGATTGGAATCTGGCAGTGTTCAGAATTTACATCTGCTATTTTTATATTTTGCACAGTACAGGGGGAAGTGCACCACCATTTCTATTTCTTTGGTGGTTCGTCTGCTGGGAAGTGAAAGTGTTGCTAGGATGGATGGGGAGAGAATGACTCCTCTTCCTTCCCCAACCCCCTGTTGCAGAGTCCTGGAACTAAGAGGTATCCTTTTCCCTGGCTTTGGATACATGTCCCAGATTTGTCTGCAAAAGATCTGGTAGCCTTATGTAATGGAGTATGGGTCAAGGTATGTCACTGCTCACAGTTATTCCCTGTTTTGGAGGGAACTATAAAGGACCTGTTAATTGAAAGTAGGGAGATATTTTGCCAGTGGTTTGATGGAGGGAGCTGCCTCTCTTCGTGGAGGACTAGGCCTCAAATTAGAGAGAGGAGGTCACCAAGACTGGCTTGATTTAGTCTTTGGGGCCTTTGGCTCTCTCGCTAGGCCAATATCCTCCTGGCAGCAGGACCATACCATCTTAGAGGCATGTTTACGAAAGTGCACTACAGGTTTGTAGGATTGTATGTGTTGAGGGTAGAAATCAACATGAGGTACGTGCGACCGTCGTGCATTACCTCTTGGGGACAAGTACAATATGGCCCCAGCAGATGCTGCACTGATTCAAACTCTAACGCATGCCTGCAGCCTACGAACATAACACGGATGCACTTAATGCCGCTCGTTGAGGTGGTATTAAGCGCACATGTGCTTACTGCAGCATTGACAGCTGTGAGGCTTTTCTGTGAGGTGCTCCAACTTAACTTTATTCCAGGTTTATGCAAAACAGAAAGTTGCTTTAAGGGAGTCTTTTTCCACAGGGCTAGAACATAGATTAAACAACTGTGTCTGGGTCTTAAATACACTGGTCCTTCATTTGTGTCTGTAATCCTTTTTCACTCTTCCCATTTCTTAAGAATTTTTGGTTTCCTGGGTGCTTGGTAAACCTAGATCCTTGAACTGAACCTTCAGCTGCACTGTGGGATCCTTTTCACCATACAGACTAACTCCGAATGGGGAGCTCTCAGCTAGTACCTTTTCTCCTTACCTTACGCTCCAACTAGGGACTCTAGCATTGCTTCATTGCTCTTTTGCATGTAAACCAAGCTTAACCCTTTAAGCATCAGAGCTTATCTCCTGCTTGTTGTCAGGCAGAGCGGTGGGAAAAGTTTGTCTTTACACAGGCACTTCACAAAGAATATCAATTTAAAATTCAAGGAAGATTCCTGGGTGTAGTTTGACTACTTCATTTGGGGGGAGCAAAGGTGGGGGTGCCACATTTGCATACATTTATATATTCATAATGGAAGTCCTTCTGAAATGTGAATAGGTCAATTAAATATGTGGGATATATGTCCATCCCTCAAAAACATACACCACTGTATTCTGTAGCCCTGCGGCCCCACATGTACACTGCACTATTACGGGGATCATAGAACGTGGGCAGGGAGGAGCAGAACAGGAGCATGGTTAGCCGCAGAGTTGCAGAAAGGGTATGCAGGAAAGGCCCCTGAACATCCTCAGACGCCCCCATTGATGTAGATGTTATTCCTGCAGAACCGTGCAAACGTGTCCAAACCTTTTTTAAACCCAACTACACTAACAGCTTTTACTACATCCTCCGGTAACGAATTTCAAAGTTTGATTACGCATTGAGTGAAAAAATATTTTATCCTATTACTCTTTTTTTTATTATTATTATTTATAAAGTTTTGCGGAGTGGAGGAGTAGCCTAGTGGTTAGAACACTGGCTTGGTAACCAAGCAACCAGGGTTCAATTCCCACTAGCACTCCTTGTGGCCTTGGGCAAGTCACTTAACCCTCCATTGCCTCGGAAGAAAGGCCTGGCAATCTACTTCTGGTGACACTGCCAAGAAAACCCAGGAGCTTCTGGGTTGCCAGGAGTCAGGACTGACTCAAAGGCACACATTGCATTGCATAAAGTTTTGCAATACAATCCAGAAAATACAAATCTGAATCAGAATTAGATTTAACAAAAAGGAAAAAAAAACATAGAAAGACCAAAGTCAATCCTATAAAAGGAAAAGGGGAACAATCCTGGAATAGACCACAACACGTTGTCCCACAATATGATCCAAGAAAAAGAAATAAAACATACTGGTGAAACCAACACCACACAAATAACATTATCATAGGAGCATAGATGACATTATATGGCAGCCGATATGGGAGCTTCCCCACCTCCTCCCTCTTCCCTACTCAAAAGAAATTGTAACAGTTGTCTGGACTCAAAAAAGATACATTGTTTAGATTGAAAGTTAACCATACACTTACAGGGATATCTTAACTTAAACAACGCTCCCAAGGCGAGCGTTCTCTGGCGCAAGGCCAGGAATGCCTTCCGCCTTTTTTGCATATCCCTAGCCAAATCAGGAAAAATTAGAATTTTTGAGCCCATAAACTGGGTAACAGACAGTTTACGAAAATATAGTTTAAGTACAGTATTCCTGTCAGATTCAAAAGCAAAATTAACTAACAGAGTGGCCCTACTTGTGACCACCTCCAAAGAACTCTCCAAAAATTCTGATAAATCCATCTGAGGTGGGCCAGAATCCGCAGCAAGCGCCCGCTGGTTCCCAGACTCAAATGTAGGTATTGAAACATATTGAGCCCTCACAACTGGTGGCAGTGAATCAGCAGGCATCTGAAGAACTTCAATAAAAAACTTACGGACCAGGTCCATGGGAGCTATCAAAGGGGACCGAGGAAAGTTCAAGAATCTAAGATTATTCCTATGAAGTTGATTATCTAGGAACTCAATTTTCCTTGCTTGAACTGTCCGGTCCTTCTCATTCACAGCTCTAAGGGTCTCCAGGTCTTCCACCTTAGATTCCAGGCTAGAAAGTCTAGTCGAATGGGCCGTTACCTCTGAATCCATCGAGGAACACTGAGCTTTGATGTTCACTAGTTCCTGCGAGAAAGAACTCACAAAAGGCAATAGGGTTTGTTGGAGAGCAGCGATAGCTTCCCACAAGCTTTCCAAGGTTACCCGCGCCGGTTTTTCCACAATCCCAGGGAGCCGGGAACCCGAAGTACCGGAAAAACTAGGTGTCAGCTGTCTCAATTCGCCACTACCAAAAGGGAAAGGAGATCCCGCTCGACCTCCTGCAGCGATTCCGACACCCACTGCCGTAGCTTCACTCCTTACAGGGGAACCCCCCGCTGCCGCAGATACCTATTGCTGTAGAGATATACCGCTCAGCTGCCGCACTGCAAGGCAGGTTCCAGGCTGAACTGGCGGCGCTTGTACGGGGCTCAAATCCACCCCTTCTAAGCTCGGATTCAAGGAAAGATTCAAGGGATCCATCAAAGCCATAGCAGACGAGGGAATGCAAAAGCCGGCTACTGAAGACTGCACAAGTCCTCCAACCGGAGTCGAAGCCTCAGGGGGTTTCTGGGATCATTGTTTCCTTTTCCTCTCCATCGAAGGAAAATTGAAGAAGCCGGCTCAGAGCACTCAACTCGGCGTCTTACTCCTCTGCCATCTTGGATCTCACTCATCTTATTACTCTTAAACGGGTTACATTATAGCTTCATTGCGTGTCCCCTATCCTTTCTACTTTTTGATGGAGTAAACAACCTATCTACGTTTACCCCTTCCATTCCATTCATTCATTTATAGACCTCTATCATATCTCCCCTCAGCCGTCTCTTTTCCAGGTTGAAAAGCCCTAACCTTTAAGCCTCTCCTCATTGGGGTATCCTTCTATCCCCCTTTACCATTTTGGTGGCTCTTCTCTGTACCTTTTCTAATTCTGCTATATCCTTTTTAAGATATGGTGACCAGAATTGCACACAATATTCAAGGTGCGGTCGCACCATGGAACGATACAGAGGCATTATAATATCCTTTGTTCTATTCTCCATTCCTTTCCTTATGATTCCAGCATTCTATTTGCTTTCTTGGCTGCCACTGAACACTGGGTGGAGGGTTTCAGTGTATTATCCACAATGACGCCTAAATCTATTTCCTGCGTGGTAGTTCCTAATGTGGAACCTTGCATCATGTAACCGTAGTTTGGGTTGTTCCTTCCTAAGTGCACAACTTTGCACTTGTATACTTCAGCTTAGGCCTGATGTTGCTGTGCATTTCAGCAATCCAGTAGTCGAGCATAGTTTTAACACTATTAACAAATTTCAACACAGAGCCTGCAAGGCCCAGCAGCATCTTGCCATCTCTTCTCACAATAAAAATAAAAACCCTCAAAATATGGGAATTTTGAAATCATTGAATCATCCAAATACATATGTCGGAGAAGCCTAAAAGAAAGCGAACAATGCCATCTGACAAAAGGGTCCTCCTTTTAATCATTTTTATTATATTGCATTTGCTCTTGTACTTATCTCTAGAAGCGCTTAGGGACGAAAAATCATGAGAGAATCTCCGCACGCGACGTGCCACATTTTGGACCAAAGTTCCACAATCCTGCATCTGGTATTGAGAAGATTCCCAGGCCCAATAACAGTATAACAGCGCTACCTGCTACCATGGAAGCCCTGCAAGCAGTGGAGAGGCATTGCCAGGCCCGGGTATGCTCCACACTGAAATTTGTTAGTAGTGTTGAGACTACGCACAGCCACAGGGCCAGTGCAATGAAATAAGCATGGCACAGCGGTGCCAGGGCCAGTCCTACCACCACTGTAGAGAAGGAGAGAGGAGAAGGGGCACTGATTATGGGTTGCAGGAGGGTGCTGGAAACCCTAGCTCCATACATGCTCAGCCACTGGCTGGCTGAAAGGTAGGTGAAAAAATGATACCAGGAGAGGGCAGTGTCTGGGCAGAGGTTATCAGTGGAGTTGGAAGAGGAGTGGACAGTCTTCTCCCCCACCAGTTTGCCTGTGGAAGCCCACAATGGTAATCTGGCCCTGAGCAGGGAGAAATCGGGTTAAAGTTAATCAATTTATTATGCAATTAGTTCTATGTGGATTTTCAATTGAGATATCCACTTAAATTAGCAGGGATGATTCTATCATTAGGCAAGATAAGGCGGTCACTCCAGGTGGCAAATTTTTGGGTGGCAACAGCAGGAACCAAAGGCCCAGCAGAAGTAGGAAAAAAGAGCCACATATGCACATTTGAAAAAGTAGTGAACGGCCACCTCAGTGCAACCAGAAGAAAGGGGAACCAATTGCCATATGGCAGAAGTTGACCCCCATTTCATAACAACGTGGCCAGTGGTGAAGGACAAGTCCTGGCACCTGTAGAGTAAACTCAGCAGCAGTGGTAGCAGTGCAATAGGAGGAGACACTATGCTTTGTTCTAGCAATGTTGCTTTTCCACCTCCCAATCTTCCTCCTCATTTATCCCAGTAGGATCAACAGAAAGCAGAAGCACTTAAGTGCATATCATCTCTTGCTACCATGGGCCAGGTCTAGTGGTAAGAGCAGTCTCGTCTCGCAGCTCATATGGTAACACTGGGCCTGCAACAGGAGGAGATGGTGTGCATGCATCCATACATGGGGGAATACAACTAATGCTCCCAGTTTCACAAAATCAGTTCTTGGAATCAAGAGAGTTTATGCTGCATATATATCTATTGTTATGGATATCTTCATATTTGATGAAACTGCTTGATATTTTTCACATCTCCCTTGTACTTTCGAATATCAGCTAAACCATACAGGTAGAGTGCCTTACAGCATAATATCATAGTAGCGTTCCATAGCTTTCATGGAATGTAAGGTCTACACCAGATAAACATTAATGAAGAGCTCCATCTATTGGGTAGAATTTTCTAAAATCGAAGAGACATAACTCCACTTGTGTTTTTCCAATAGAAGTTAAACATGAAAAATCAGATTTATTGTTCTTTGGACTTTTTTCTTCAGCCTTCAAGCCTGTCTCAGATGCTGCCTGCCTGCCTTTTCCTTAGGGATACTCTAGCTAAAATAATTAACTCACTCCTTATGCTTTCATTTGTTTTCAGTCTCCTAGTGCCTGGATTCAAAAGGGAAATTGTCAAGGCTAATTACTAAAGCTTCGGTATGAATGTATGGATCATTTTGATCATCGAGGTGACACTTGATAGAATCCTGACAGGTGATCTGCCAAATGGAGAGCAAAGGTTCTGTATTTAACCTGAATACCAAGTGGACTGACATCTACTACTACTACTATTCATTTGTACAGCACTATACATATAACTTGCTAGTACTTATGCTGTTTCCTATTTTCTTCATTTGGTTCCTTTTTCCATTATTTGAAAGATATTTTTTGGCTCTAATAGCCTCTTTCACCTCATTTTTTAATTATGCTGGCTCTCATTTGACCTTCCTTCTGCTTTTCTGAGGTCGACCCTGTACGTCTGTGGTCAGCAACATAGATGGGAGACGCCGGAGCCAGGGAGCAGCAATGAGGTGAGGGGGAATAGGAGGATCCCCATAGCCCAACTCTGACCATGGGAGGCCGGATCATGAGTTTGGCTGTGGGGAAAGGATGTTGAGTCTTGCAGTCTGTGATCACAGCTCCTGAATAGAGCTGCGGTGCCATGACGATGGGACGCTATGGCACTGTGGCTCCATTCAGGAGCCTGGCTGAGTTAGCTGGGGATCTGCTGGGCATGCATCCCATCAGAACTGGGGCCTGGCCTGCACAACCAGGCCCATAAACCCAATTCTAATCCCACAGGCACATCTAGCCCCCATGGAATCAGATTGGGCGCTACCGCTGTACACCCTGATTCTGAGGGGCCACACAAGGGCTGGACGGCCAGAACAGAATTAGCCTTTTTTTGTTTATTAATTTTAAAATTTATAATGCACCTATTAAAACCTCTAAGCAGTTTACAATAATAACACACATAATTAAAACTCTGTTTTCTATCTCTCAATCAGTTTCCAGTCCATAAATAGACTATTGCCTCGCATGTTATGACTATTTAATTTCCTCAGAAATCTTTGATGTGGAACTTTGTCAAACTCTTTCTGAAAGTCGAAATATACTTTATCAACTGGCTCACCTTTATCCACATGTTTATCCATGCCTTCAAAGAAATAGACCAGATCAGTGAAGCAAGACTTCCCTAGGTGAAATCAGTATTGACATAGTCCCGTGTCTGTCCATGTGTTCAAAAATTTTTTTTTAATAATGATTCTACCATCTTCCCCAGCATCATTAGGCTCTCTGGTCTGTAGTCTTCTGGATCACTCCTGGAGAACTCTTTAAAAGTAGGCATTACAACGGCCACCCTCCAATCTTCTAGTGCTAAAAAACTATTTTAATGATAGGTTAGAAATTAGTAATAGTAGTTCTGCAATTTCATCTTTCAGTTTTTTTCAGCACTCTTGGGCGTATGCCATCCTGTGCAGGTTGTTTGCTGTTCTTTAGTTTATCCATTCATTTATTTATTTATTTGTGTGTTTTATATACTGCCTTATCAATAAATCAAGGCAGTTTACAGAGGAACAAAACAGTATACATATAACATTAGGTGCAGTTGAATGACGAATATTGAACTTGGGTTGAACAAGAAATTACAAGAAAGCAATTTGTTCTACTATATCTTCCAGGTTCACTGAGGTTTGAATCTGCTCTTCTGACTCATCCCTATTAAATACCTTTTCTGGGCTAGGTAGCTTCTTCACATCTTCCTCAGTAAAGACCGAAGCAAATAATTCATTTACTCTCTCAGCTATGGTCTTGTCCTCCCTGAGTGATTCTTATACCACTTGATCATCTAATGATCCAACTGACTTCTTCCTAGGCTTCTTCCTTTGCATGCACCTCAAAAAGCTTTTATTGTGAGTTTTTGTCTCTATGTCAAGCTTCTTTTCCCATTCTCTTTTTGCCTTCCTTATCAATGCCTTGCATTTAACTTGCTAGTATTTATACTGTTTTCTATTTTGTTCATTTGGTTCCTTTTTTCATTTTTTGAAAGATGTTTTTTGTCTCTAATAGCCTCTTTCACCTCCCCTTTTAATTATGTTGGCTCTCATTTGACCTTCCTTCTGCCTTTCTTAATGTGTAGTTTACATCTGATCTTGGCTGCCAAGATTGTACTTTTAAACAATATCCATGCTTTGTGTAAATTCTTGACCTTGGCAGATGTTCCTTTTTAGTTTTTTTTCTAGCCATTTTCCTCATTTTATTTTGGTCTCCTTTTTTGAAATTAAACGCTGATACAGTAGATTTCCTTTGTATAATCGCTCCCAGTTATTACAGAATTAGTGTCAAGTGTTCCCAACGCGGTTAGCTCCTGTATCGACTCCTGTGTTCCACAAAGGGCTAAGTCTAAAATAGTTCTCTCTCTAGTTGGTTCCCCACCTAGCTGTTCCACAAATCAGTCATTTATTTGATCTAAGAACTTTCAGCTTGTAATGTTGTGAGGGCTTGCATGCATCAGTAATGCTGAGAGCTATGCTATGGTAGCTTAACTACCAGGAGATCTACCAAGATGGACAGGCCTCAGCTGAGGTGCCAGACTAAGACAACCCACCTATCTGGGCAACTGCAGTATGGGATAGTGTTTATGACAGAGGATCATATTTCTGTGATAATGGAAACAACGCTGGCATTACCTGCATGGAAAAGGCCTGGCAATCTACTTCTGTACCTTGCCATGAAAACCCAATGGATAGTCACAACCGAACAATAACAGAATTCAACTTGCCTTGATCTTCTCCTGGAAAGGCATGAGCTAAAGGCAAAAAATAAAAAAATGTGCTGGAAGTTGAGCCCTCAGTGGGCTACTGGATACGAGTTGGTTGGAACAAAGCCTTTTAACATAGCGCCATCCCTCACCAATTTGGTCCATCATGTCATTGTGATATAAATTTTGTCCTATTGGTTATCTTCCTTCCACCCTCTAAGATGCCTATTATATCTATCACTTCATTTAGTGCTTTGTGCTCTAACTTGCCTATCTTATTTTTTAGGCTTTTAGCATTTGTATAGAGACATATCAAGTACGTTTGTATGAATATACAACCTTCATAGTAGTTGACAGGAATAATTTGTAATCATTCAACTCTTTCTGCTTTTTATTTAAAGGAACTTGGGCTATTTTAGCCTTTATTGCAATCTCTCTATAATCCCTGTTTTGACATTCTCTTTCAAAGATACCTTACTCCAAACTATGTGCTCCTGAGCAACTGCTGGCTTTCCCCCAGGTTTTAATTTAAAAACTGCTCTATCTCCTTTTTGAACATTAGCACCAGCAGCCTGATACCACCCCAGGTACAGTAAAGCACATCTTTGCAGAATAGGCTCTCCCTTACAAAGAATGTAGCCAATTCCCTAACACATCTAAAGCCTGCCTCCTTGCACATTGTCTCATCCATGTATTGAGACTTTGGAGCTCTGCCTGTCTGTTGGGTCCTGCGTGTGGAATGGGAAGCATTTCTGACAATGTTATCCTGAAGGTCTGAGATTTCAGCTTTCTATCTAAAATCCTAAATTTGGTTCATAGAACCTCTTTCCAACTTCTACAGGACAGTCGGCAACTCCCTAGCACAGTATAAAACTTATCTAGGTGATGCATGGGGTCTGCCACCTTCGCCCCAAGTTGGCAAATGATCCTCATGCCACCTACCACCCAGCTATTTAGATGTCTAATGAGCAAATACCCACAAATCCAGTGCAAAGACATAACCCTCATTCCAGCCTCCCCCGCTCCCACCCCTGCCCCTGCTCTCGCTGCCTCCACCACTCTCAGGAACCCACATTAGCAGCAATGACATTAGAACAGCAACACAGAGCTTACCCAAAGCCTCTGACACTGTATGCTGTTGCTTTGACCAGCTGTTTCTGCCCCCTCCGATGCAGATTTCCTTTTTGCATGGAGGCGGAAGACTGAGTCAGAGGGGGCAGCTGCGGCTGGTCAAAGCAACAGCATGCAGTGTTGGAGGCGTTGCTGGTTTAATGTTATTGCCACCACTGCTGATCCCTGATAGGAGTGGCAGTGGCAGCATTGAGCCACCCTTGAAATGTTGGTGCTCTAGGTGACTGCCTAATTTACCTAATGGCAGCACCAACCATGAATCCCCAACTAAAACAGCTCCTGCAGGTGCCTCCATCTTCGCAGACTGTGATCACAAATGAATATAGCCAGTAAATCCCCTTCAAGTAATATTAAATTATGGTACAGAGGTATATTTGGTTATAAATAAGCCATATAAAAAGAGAAGACGAGAGTAAGTTACAAGGCAGAATAGTGACAGAAAGGTAAACTAAGCATTTTTATCTGACTGCACAACCAGATTTGATTTCTTCAAGTCTCCAGCTGCAATACTTATTTGCACATGCCTTCAAGGGAAGCTCGGCTCTCCGTTCAAAATCTGATGGGCAGGCACCTGGTGTTTTCTGTCACAGCACTGAATACAACTAAATTTTCTCAGACGGCAGATGTGAATCGTAAATTAGATTTCTCACATACATTTTTTGCGTCTTTTAATTTTCTTATAGATGTGGGCATATATGTTACAATGAAAATAAAAGATTCCATCATTGTCACATGCCTCTGCTATGCTGACTTGATTGTCTCGGCCTTCATCTGCCATGTTTGTTTACACCCACCCTCAAGGAAAGTGCAGCTATGAAACTGTCATTCGATAATCACCAATGTTTTCCTATCATTATAAGGAACACGAGGAATATGTCCCCTCAGAAAGGAAATGCAATCTGCAAAAGGTTTGGGTGACATGTTTTCTCTTTCTTCAAAATTCAAATTCAAAGAATTTTATTGGCATCGTAAATTGTATCTGTGCTGGCAAACTCAGATTAGCCTGTAAAATGGCAAAATGACATTGTGTCTGATGGTATAAGCTTTGACATTTTGGGAGGTAATTTTATAACAAGGTGCCAGGGTAGGAAGGGCACATAGAAGCAGATGTTTAGTTTAATTTATTCATTCCCTTAGTCTTGTTTATTGCTGGTTTTTCTGTGTTTCTGTACTCAAATTCCTGGCTATTGTAACCCACTAGGATATATGCACCATTAGCAGTATATTAAATCCTGCAAAGAACATAAATAAAATAAAAATTCTATGCTATCCTGCCTTTCAGTCGAAAGGACATCAAGGCAGTTTACAAAATAAATATAAAATTTAAAGTAAAAACAAGTTAATATAAAATTAAAAAGGATGACAAAAAAAAGGATATCAACATAATGCAGTACAACCAGAAATCCCAGGTAGCCAGCTAGCTGGAGTCATGCCCCTTCAAAGGCTTGCACGAAAAGATAGATTTTAAGTTTTGACTTAAAATGAAATCTAAATGTCTTACACATTAAAAGCCAGAGCACTCCAAAAAAGTGAAACAAAGTTGCAGAAGGCAAAATGTTCAGGTGAAAAGTGTACCAGGTAGTTTAAGTATTTTGAATGGAGCAAAGAAGTGGAACACTGGGAAGGTTTCACCTAATTTATAAAGAGAACATGTGTGCCTATAAAATTACCACAGGGAAGTTGAGAACAAGCATTTAAACCCGCTTCAAGACAGGAGCAATTGTGTGCATGTACTGTATGTGCCAGTAAGAATAGGTGTACATGCATGTATTTGCTGTGTCCATTCTGCCTTGCTCCACCTATTCTTCACTCCACCTCAAAGCCAGGAATGCATGCACATAGGTCACATAAAAGTAGGCTCTACGTTTCTGTGTGCCTACTTTTTACACATGTATACCATTCGGCAATTTTATAAGAGCCTACTTGAGTGCATAAAATAATGTTCTACCAACTCAAGTCTCTTATAATAATTACCTCTCACATGTCTAACTTGCTGGTACAATGCAGTATTTTACCACTATCCCTGCTGCCGCTTCTCTTTCCCTAAGGATTCCATGTTTTTATAGATGTACATTCTGGGAAATCTTTGATTTTCTCTATTAGCTTTGGAATGTATGTATTACATATGCCTTTCTCCCTATTTATCTCCTTCCTTCTTTTGTCTCTCCCCATTTATTGCCCTGGAACATTTCTTCAAACTGCTCACTATTAGTAGCTATGAGGTTAATTCACCCTTTTAAAGGCCAGAAAGGAAATCAGGGTGATTAGTATTGAAGTTGATCAACTGAATGTTATTCACTAACAAGTTTGAAAAGCGGTGCCTCAGGAGGAGAAATTTTACATACCTGAAAACTATTTCCTTGAATCCTGCTAGACCAGTCCAGACAAATGTTTTATGCTCCCTTGCTAGCAGATAGAGACAAACTTGAGCAACTTCAATGATGTCATCACTTGGTATATCCATTGGTGCAGCACTGAGAGAAATTAGTATGGCACTTCCCAAGCAGAAGATAAGACTGAAAAAAATTAAAAAATAACTCAGAAATAAATAACATTAGTAATCAACAATGAATATTTGCTCTCTTAATTCTGTATCACAACATAATACTGGCAATGCACTCAATGGCAACTGGACTCTGAAACCTGTAGAAAGAGTCTTCCAGGGTGGATCCTGGACTGGTCTAAAAAATAATTATCAGGTATGTAAAATTTCTGCTTCCTTATCATTCTGCTAGACCAGTTCAGACATATGAGATGTACCCCAGCAGTCAGGACCCAGATTAGGAAGAAAACAATGCTCTGGATAGAACAGGCACGCTCTGTTACAGCACCCGCCCCCCTCCCCAACATGCAACCTGTAGTGCTCCACAAAGGTGCTCGGAGAAGATTAGGTAACCCCCTTACAGCAAGAAAAGTTTAGATTTTAGATTTTAACAATAAACACTGATTTAACACCCCCGAAGCAAAAATTGTTCCCTTAGTATAGCTTATTACAGTAAATGATGGGGGGGGGGGATATTCAGTGGCGGCTAGCACTTGTAAAGCAGCTAGTTGTTGCCACTGAATTCTAACCCTGGATATTCAAGGCCAGGGCATTCAATATCCAGTTCGCCGAAGAAGCAGGAAGCTAATCAGACAGCAGCGATATCATGCTGTTTTTTGGTTAGCTTCCATGGGTAAAGTTAGGCCAACCTTTGCCATGCCTTACTTTACTGGCATGTTGCTAACTAGACAGTGGCTCAATATCATCGCTGCTCAGTTAGCGACAGGCGCCGCCTCTGCTCTGTCCCAGAATGCCTCCGACATTCCTTGCTGCTAACCACTTAGCATCGAAGTGTGTAGAGGCAGAACCCGCAGATATCCAGCTGCACTAATCAGCTCGTTAGTGCCACTGAATATCCAGTTTAGCTGCATTTACATGGTTTACAGTTTGCAAACCGTGTAAATGCCTTTGAATATAGCGCATTTACTCACCTGAGGAATCAGTCCTCACAAATGGGTGACATCATCGCCATCGAAGCCCACGTGGTAAACTCTCCCCAGCTTTCAAAGAAGGCCTTTGGGAGATGCACCAGGCATGCATGGTCCCCTTCCTGCCTAAGGATGCCATCTGGCCTCAGTATGATGACATAGCTCAAGACAGCAAAAAAAGAAAGGCAACTCCATGAGGAGGAGGGAGGGTTGTGAGGAGGACTGATTTCTGCTGTCCCCGGAGAACACCCGTTACAGGTGAGTAACTACACTTTCTCTGGAAACAAGCAAGAAGTCACATTTTATTTTATTTATTTATTTATATTATTTCTATACCGCGCTCTTTAAAATCAGCACGGTTTACACATATGGGACGCCCCAGCTACAGGCTACCAAAAAGACCAGTAAAAGCCATGGGTGACCAGAAAAAGGTGAACTGTGAGAAGCAGTAATGGACTCAAGGAACAGCAGACCCACAATGGCCCCAAGTGTCAAATGAGGAACCAGTTCTCTGGTACCCTGAACACACCAAAGGGCCGGAGGGCAGGAGTTGCCTTACACCCCAGACAAATGATGCCTGGCCAAAGGCACTGTCCCGGTGGGACTCCCTCTCCAGGCAGTAATGAGCTGCAAAGGTATGGACTGAGGACCATGTGGCAGCCTAGCAGATCCCCAGACAAAGGAATGGAATGCAGGTTCGCCAGAGGCCACTATGACCCGGACACTATGCGCCATGCAACACCGCTCCAGCAAGAGACTGGCCTGCTCATAGGTGAAGGCAATGCAGTCCGCCATCCAAATGGACAAGGTATGCTTAGAGACTGTAGTCCCCAGCTGATTGGGGTTGTAGGAGATCTGTGAGGAGCAATGGTGGCACTGGGTATGGTCCAGATAGTAGGCCAGGGCCCGCTTACAGTCCAGAGTGTGGAGAGCTGCCTCCACCACATTAGTGTGAGGCCGCGGGAAGAAGGTAGGGAGCTCCACCTCTTGGATGAGATGAAATCGAGACACCACCTTAGGCAGAAATTGGGGTGCGTGTCGAGAACAACCCTGTTCTTGTGGAACCTCATATAAGGTGGATAGGCCACCAGAGCCTGGAGCTCGCTATCCCCCGATTGGGCTGGAGCATCTCCCCCGCTCTGAGGCTCCAGCTCACCGGACACCACCCGAGCCAAACAAAAGCAGCGGCAGCAGCGAGTGCACCCGCACCTGGTGGGCCCGCACCTGAAGGCCTCGTCAGAGGGCCCTTTGGCATGACCCTTAGGCGGGGCACTGAGGCGCTCTCTCCCGAAAGGATAAGCAACACCAGCACACGGACCATCCAAGGAAACTCCTGATCCAGGACGCAGATTGGCTCCAACAAGAACTCCCCAAAAAAAGGTACAGTCAGAACTTGCTCACCACTATGCCGGCCCACTGATGCCCGCAACATACTCAGCAACACCAAAAAGTCAAGGTACAACTGAGGGCCACAAATCAAGATACAAAGCAACAGAGCTCCGGCAAGTAAAGTTACAACCTCTGTAACGCACACACTCTAGTGGGCAAACATGTCCACAATGCACCATTACTATCTTTTCTACTTAACACTGCTGCTCCTAGCGACACAAACTAGATCTTCCACACAACCACCACCCAATGCATACCTACTGGCACACCCACCATATATGCCTAGCTACATGACACCGCACAACAACCAATACCCCAACCAACAAACACCACACAAAAAGCACAAAGCTGGTCAGACAAAACCATTAAAAAAAGTGCCTAGTAACCCAATACTCACCACTGATGTTAACTGCGCACTACTGAATGCCAGATCCATTAGGAACAAGCTACATACCATCAAGGACTACATTTCAGACCAAAAACTGGACATAGCATGCATCACTGAGACATTGCTTGCAGAAACAGAGCAAGTCTTATTGAACCAGATTACCCCACCTGACTTCACAGCTTTCAGTTGTCCCAGAATAAACAAAAGAGGAGGAGGAGCACTAATATTGGCCAGGAGAAGCTACAAATTTAAACTCATATCCACACTCAACTCACCTGAGTCAACAGCTTTAATCATAGCCAACCACTACATCAGCTTCTGTCTCACGTATAGGCCACCCAATGCCAAGGACGAACATCTATCTGTGATACTGGAATCAATATGCGCAAACAACCAGCACAAACTGCTCATCGCCTTGGGAAACTACAACCTTACCTCTGCAGCAACAAAGGATACTAGAGCCTTTCTTAAAGCCTTAGAAGCTCTTGACTACATACAGACGGTCCAAGCACCCTCACACCAACATGGGACTACCCCGGACCTTATCTTCATTCCAGCGCAACTGTCCAAGCAAAACCAGTTCACAAACCCAAAACCTACACCAGTCCCCTGGTCAGATCATCATGTCCTCACATTCACTTTACACCTAGAGGTCCCGACCCACGATGAGTACAGCACAACAAGAAGATTCAAAGCCTACAACAAAAAAGCCTTCCTGAAGGACATAATGCCGCACATTCAACAAGATTCCAACAACTTAGATGAAACAATAGACAAATGGAACCATATCATATCCAAGGCCACAGCAGCACCAAGCAGGGATAACCCTTCTTCCCGCAAGAGATCCAATGCCCCCTGGTACTCCAACACAATCAGAGAAGCAAAATGCTCCTTCAGAAGACTGGAAAGGAAATGGAGACAGAACAAATCATCGGACACCCTGCAACAGTACAGAACGGAACAACAAATTTACAACAATCTGATCAATGAACACAAACAGCAATATCATACCAACCTCATTATGAGAGCAGCAAACAAGCCAAGAGAGCTCTTTAGCATTGTAAAAAAGCTTACTAAAAACAACTCTGGGTACAGCACCCACCAAATCGATCCTCAAGAATTTGCAACCTAACTAATGAGCAAGAACCCCGGCCAAGCCCCAGATAGCAATAAGGCGAAATACAGTCAAAATTGGCCCGAGAACCATCAAGCCTGGAAAATTTTCTCTTTAGCAACAGTGCAGTGCATAGAAGACATTGTGAATACCCTGAACACAACCACATCCCCATCAGACCCATGCCCAGTGGAATGGATCAAAAATTCCAAGGAACAACTATTCAAGCACATCCACAAAATCGTAACAGAGTCCCTGCAACAAGGACACATGCCACAGGCACTTAAACAAGCCATGATACAACCCATCTTCAAGGGCGCAAGGCTGAGCCCTACGGACCCAAAATCATATCACCCCATATCCAGCCTACCCTTGTCAGATGGCTGCCTGGGTGAGAATCTTCACAGTCTTGGCAAGTGCATATATCTATATGATTTGCAAGGGATTGTGGGCAATGTAGTTCATTCACACCAGACACAGCTGCTGACAATAATTTAGTTGTGCTCAAGTGTTAAAGCCAATAAGATATTTATTTATGGGGTTATTTCTCCCAACACAGATATGCTTGGTAGCACATAAATCAGGTTACTTGCTTCCAGTGTTTAACTTGGAAAAACAAAATCAAAATTAGGAAAACAACATTCAAACTTGTCAGGCATTAGCTAATGTTTTCTTAGCATATATCAAACAACAAACGAAAAGCCACAAAGAAAGAAAAAAACTGTTCTTTTCAGGTTAACTTCTGATAACTTCCCACATAGATTCAGAAGTGATTCTCTCCTAGCTCACAAGCAATTAGGTAAGGCTCAATTGCTAGCAGTTATCCAGCTGAAACCCCTTAGCTGGCTTGCTTTCTACTGTGTGGGTCAAATCCTGCTTCAGGAGCTTTTCTGAGTAGATTAAAGAACAAGTTTGTATTTCTTTGTGATGGTTGCTGTACTTTATAACAGAAAATCACCAAAGGAGTTTGGACAGAGAGCAGTCCATATAAACACATTCTTCATCTGCAATCATTCCCCCTTCTTCAACAAGCATGGGTTCAATATCATGGATTGGCACAGAGGAATCTCTCAATGGAGCACTTTCAGGAGAATACTTGTTTCCCTGCTGTCTTTCAAGGTTATAGCTAAGGCATAGATCAGTGTTCATACCTGAGCTTCCATTGCTGTTAGAGTTCCTCTCTATATAGCCTGGCCAGTATGTAGTCCAGTTCTTATGTCCAGCCTTCCAATCCAGATCCCTGGACACTGGATCTCTCTTCACATACCTTCTGGCACGGGTCTTAGGGTCCCTTCCACGTGCAGCTGTCTCTCTCACAGGTACCGTCTGGAGATTCCTAGCTCTGCAGCACCATTCCTCTGGCTTTCCCCAGTCCAATGGTGTATGCTGGCCCTTGGAATGCCTCCCAGTATACGTACTGCTCTGGACTCTTCTAGACCTCTCAAAGGCTTTTCTCCTCTTTCTTCCAAAGGGTTTCTTTCCCTCTCTGTCCGTCCGGTTTGGCTTCTGCTTCTGATGATCCTTCAGATGAAACTGACGATCAAGCTCAAGCTGATTCTCAGGATAATGAGGATAATTCTCTGTAGAATAGACTCTACCTTTATTCTGCTCAGATGAGTGCTCCTCCCTAACACAGCGCAGCTGTGCTGAATCAGGCCCTGCCCTTTGAGATGAGTGCTTAGGGATTACCTCATAGCCCTCCTGATTGAACACACGTTTTCCCACTTCAGCTCCTCTAATGGCTGTTGGAAACTTGGTGCATTCTGGGACTGGTAGTCTTTTATGGGAAAATTCTGTTTTCTTATTTCTACCAGAACTGACAGGTTGCTTGTTCAGAGTCACTTCACCTTTTCTATAGCTCCTTCCTGAGCTATGATAAGCTTCCTTATCACACCCTTCATATCAAAGGTTATTGAAAAGGTAGCACAGAGGCAGCTACAGGACTACATTGACCAGCATGCCTCGTTAGACCCTCAGCAGTATGGCTTCAAACCACAGCACAACGTAGAAACACTACTCACATCCCTTTTTGACAATCTGTTGAAGGGACTAGACAATATAAAAAATGGATTTTTGCTAGTATTCTTGGACGTCTCAGCGGCATTCGACACAGTCTCCCACACAATAATGTTAAACTGATTACAGGAGATAGGGCTATGCAATAATACAATAAAATGGTTCACATCTTATCTAAGCAACAGAACGCAGCAGGTCAAATGCGCCCACAGAAAATCATCACAGTTCCCTATCAACCAAGGAATACTACAAGGATCAGCGCTCTCATCCATTCTATTCAACATCTACATCCAACCAATCTGTGGCATTATCAAACGCCATATGTTACAATATCACATCTATGCTGATGACATTATGGTGTATGCCCCAGTAGACACACTAATTCCGGATATGGCCCCCATGACTTGATGCCTCGAAGATATGAACAACTGGCTCGCTGAGAACAACCTGAGAGTCAACTTTGACAAAACGGAAGCAATGACCATAACCAGGAATCCCAATTTTAACCCACCTCCAGCCATCAGCATCCTCAACCAAACAATACCAATAAAGGACGAGGTGAAATACTTAGGTGTCACTCTGGACAGTAATTTAAATCTTCAATCACATATAAGCAAAACCGCTGCAAAAGCATACCAACGAATGAAGCTCATCCGGAGACTCAAACCGATCCTCAGCCAGGACCATTTCCATACTGTATGCCAGGCAGTCATCACCCCAATACTGGACTACGGAAACTCCTTATTTCAAGGACTGCCTAAGCAGGCTACCCATCCACTCCAGCTAGTACAGAACACTGCAGCCCGAATCATAACTGCCATAGCCAAGCACAAGCACATTACACCTATACTTCGGCAACTGCACTGGCTACCAATATCTGCACAGGCAAGATACAAAACAACCGTAAACATATTCAAGATCATACACCTATGCATGGCAGATGTCCTTCACAGTATGATAACCAGGGACACAATCAACTGACCCAGATGAACCAACAGCAGCAATAGACTTCGCATACCCGCTAGATATCATAAAACAAAACAAGTGACCTCCAACAGAGCCATATCCCTCTCGGCATTGGCCCTCTGGAATTCCCTCCCGGATGGACTGCGGGCAATAAATGACCTCAAAGAGTTCTGCAAATCCCTTAAAACCTTTTTATTCATGGAATGTTATAACCAAACATCCTGAAGACTTCTTACACAAGCCTGAATGTACGATAATCCCAACCACTATAGTCTATATGTACGTCCTGCCGCCCCCTGTTTAATGTTGTCCCAACCTATGTAAACAACCACTTTGATTGAAGGAGAAAGTGGTATAAAAATCTGGATAAATACATAAATAAATAAAATCCCTGTGAGCGGAGGTGAGCATCACAGGTAAGACCACCTTCCAAAAGAGATACTTGATGTGGCAAGAGCTGAGAATTTTGAGAGAACCACATTGAGATCCCACTCCGCCACTGGGGAGCAGATGGGAAGCCTTGAGAGTAGTAGACCCCTCAGAAAGTGAGTCATGATGGGCTGAGCGGAGATGGGATTGCCCTCGACAAGATGGTGGTGCGCCAAGAGTGCGCTAAGGTGTACTCGAACAGAGTTGGACTTCAGCCCAGCCTGTGACATGTGAAACAGGTACTGCAACACCAGCTGGACCGAACAGGAGAAAGAGTTAATCTGCTTCTCCACGCACCACACAGAGAATCTCTGCCACTTAATGGCATAGGCCCAGGAGGTAGAGGTTTTGCAGGAAGCTAGGAGTGCCTCCTCCACCTCACTCGAGAGACTGAAGTGGACCAAGGCTACCCTTTCAAGCAGCCAGGCCATCAGAGTCAGGGACCCCAGATTGGGGTGCAGGAAAGAGATATCCTCCTGTGAGAGCAGACCCAGGATGCACCCCAGTGGAACCAGGGATGCCGGGGCAGGCAGAGGAGCAGAGGGAACCATGACTGCCTGTTCCACCAAGGGGCCACGAGTATCAAGGTGGCTCTGTCAAGCCAGACCTTGAATAGGATCATGGCAATCAGCGGCATGGGCAAGAAGGCATAGAGGAGGTCCCTCATCCATGAAATGAGGAACACATCTGCTGCCACCTGTAAAGGACGTGGTTACCTGGAGCAGAAGAGGGGCAACTGAGCATTGATTGGGTTGGGTAAGAGATTCATCTGTGAGAGCACCCAGAGATGGAAGAGCCAACTGGCCACCTGGGTGTCCAGCCATCACTTGTGCGGTTGGAGGACCCAGCTGAACGGTCCACCAGGAATTTGTCCTGGTCCGAGAAATAAACTTCCCGCAGGACCATCCCGTTGTCAGTGGCAAAAGAGCAGAGGCTCACCTCGTGGCACAGGAGAGATGATCCCATACCTCCCTGCTTGCTGTTTTAGAACATTGCCACTTGGTTGTCAGTCTGGATCAGTACTGCTTGATGCCATAGGTGGTGGTGAAAGGCCCGGAAAGCTAGTGATATGGTTCAGAGCTCCAGAAAGTTGAGCTGCTGAAGGCTCTTTGCCTGTAACCAACTGCTCCTATGAACTCCAGATGTTGTGCCAGATGAAGATGGGACTGGGGGTTCATCATAAACTATCCAAAGCGCTCTAGAATGAAGATGGTGTGGGCCATTGCCTGATGCACCTCAGCAGTGGTGCTGCCCTTGATGAGCCAGTCGTCCAGTTATGGGGGAGATGAACACCCCCTGGAGACACAAGAAGGCGGCAGCGATGACCACTAGGTACTTGGTGAATACCCTCCAGGTGGAGGCCAGAGCAAAGAGTAGAAACCTGTACTGGTAGTGGCAGCCTCCTACCATGAAGTGGAGGTATGGCCTGTAAAGGGGATGGATAAGGTTGTGTGTATATGCATCCTTTAGATCCAAGAAGCATAGCCAGTCTCCCTGCCAGAGGTATGGCAGCAATGTCCCAAGAGAGAGCATTTTGAACTTTTCCCTCACCAAGAATTGGTTGAGGTCCGCAGGTCTAGAATGGGCCAAAACCCTCCAGTCCTTTTGGGTACCAGAAAGTAGCAGGAGTAGAATCCCTTTTCCCTGAGGCAGAGGGGGACAGGATCCACCACCCTGTCTGCCAGAAGACCTGTGATTTCCTTCTGAACCAGGCCCTGTTGAAGGGGAGTCATAGGGGACTCTCTCAGAAAAAATGGCAGGGGCATCTGTTTAAGGTGGAGGAGGTAACTCTCCTTCACCACCTGTATGGCCCATGCGTCGGTGATGATGGTGGATCACCGGTTGGCATAAAATACCAGACGCCCCACACATATGCTGTGGCTAGGACCTCCTGGGAGAAGAGAGGCTATGCCCAAGGAGTCAAAAGCCCCCTCCAGGTTGCACCAGAGGCACAATCTGGGGTTTGGGGGTCTTAGGCTTATGAGGGTGTGCCCTGGTCCCTTGACCTGCTGGCCCTGTTGGTGAGCTGGAAAGGCCGGGTACTGAGGGTAGTTTCCATAAGCCTTCCTCTTCTTCATTTATAGGGACATTTTACGAGAAGCCTTCCTTAGGGAAGAGACAATGGTCTTTTTGGAGAGCCTGGTCCTGATCATGAACTCGGACTCCAGCTTGGTGACCTTGTCCATCATGGGCTTGGCAAAGAGGTTCTCTCCCCGGCAAGGGACATCAACCAACTTGTCCTGCACCCATTTCTCCAAGTCAGAAGACTGTAGCCAGGACTGGCAGCAGGCACTAATGCCTACAGCAGCTACTCTAGTTGCTAACTCGAAGCCATCATAGGCCACCCAAGTCATAAATTCGGAGGACTCTTGGACCGTGGAGGTCAGAGTCTGGAACCACTGAAGAGGTTCCTTGGAGAGATCAACCAAGAACCCGGCGAGTTCCCTTGCCAGGTCCTGCAAGTACATGCCCATGTATAGCTGGTAGGGGACCCGGCTGATGAGCATCAAGCCCTGGTAGCACATCTATAGCATGAGCCTCCCTGCCCAAGGACACAGAGGTGTGCATTTTCTAGCTTTTGAGTCTACCACCATGGAGTTGTGAGGCAGTGGAACTTTTTGGAAGCCAGGGCTTTGGAGGACTCGGTACATCGAATCCAGCCACCTGCTCGCAATAGGCACCGAGGCCGGGGTCTCTCATATACGGAAGAGCAGCCATTGCAGGATAGGGGGAATGGGCACCATGAGAGCCTCCTTAAGGGGAGCCTCATACTGGAGGATCTCAAGTTCATCAGCCCAAGAATCCTCCTTGGACTCGGTAGTGAAGGCAAGAGCTTTCATCATATCCCAGACAAAGTCCAGAAAGGCCAGGTCCTCAAGTGGGGACTTGTGCCGTACTTCAGGAGGGGAAAAGTCTGAGGGCACATCCCTGTGACGTTGACTGTCCAGGGGCTTGGCGTCCTCAGTCTCCCAGTCCAACTTGGAGTCAGAGGAGATCTTGAAGGTCCTCCGGCCTTGAGCTCGCACCCCAGTCTGCATGACCCGGGGACCCTGATGCCCTGTACTCTGAGTCAGGTTCACTGTGCGGGGACGTTCTCAGCCCCAACTGGGACTAGGACCAGTGCCGAGGTGTCTCGAGATCAGTGTGGCTCGAGGATCCAGTCCATCTCTGGGGAGTCCCTCACTGTGTAGGGGCTGGTGGTCGGGAGTGATAACCTGGAGGAATCGGGTATCAGAGCCTGCTTTTGGGCCATGAAGGCAGACAAGCTACATTCCAAGGCCAACATCCTGGCCACCAGAGGGTGTCCTTGATGAGGATGGTCTCAGAGGACTGAGATCGATCCCCGGACGTCAATGGCATTTTCTCCCACTGGACACCAAAGAGCGAGATTCCCAGTAGATAGTCAAAAAATCTTTATTGTTGGGTACAGATTAGCCACACCCAACACAGGCCATAATTCTGTACTTTCCTTCCTCAGGGGGTGCTACAGGCACTAAAAACAATAAATATACCAGAAAAACATAAATACAATAAATAAATCCATAAGAACAAATATAAAAAACTATATGTAAACAATATAAATTGATTTGAGCTATATCATAGCTGGATAACAGCCATTCAAATGTATATAAAAAAGAACAAATATACCATCAATCATATAACAATAAAAATGAAGATAGATAGATAGATAGAAATCATACATCCATAAGAGTAAAGCAGAATCCCAAGGTACATGGAGAAAAGTAACCAACTAAAAATAAAGAAAAGGACGGAACATTACCAAAAACTGTAGCACTCTGATTCCTCGGAAGAGGATTAAAATCCTTCTATACACTTTCTGCAGAAAAAAATAATAAATATGTATATGCAACAATATACAATTATAAAATGTGTAGCATGCCAAACGGACCAATATCACCAACTGAAAGGCATATGGGTACGGGACACATAATGGTACCTCTCCGTAGTGTCCACTGCATGTTTTAACTGCTCCGTAGTGTCCATTGTGCTTATTCCATTTTATCCCTTTTTTTTAGCTACCTTTTGATTAAGGGTGTTTGTATATAAGGACTAAAGGATCATATGGTTTTTGTCGCTCCAAAGTTAATTTTAATAAGGCTTTCAATGTACTAATGTTAATGGTTGTTATATTTATTATTGGGGTGTTTTTTTATATGATCATCCCACTAATGAGTGGATCAATGTCCAGAGGACCTTAACATCAAAACATCAATAATAGAGCAAACAGAACATAATGTCCATAATACATATAAGTTTTTCTTAACCAAGGTCATAATCTTCCAAAATACTACTGAAAGTCCAAAGGCATTTTCTAGATTTTCATCTTGTTCTAGGAAGGTTCTTATAATCATATGCAAAAGAATTCTAATTTTCTCATTCACCTTGGAGAGGAGATTGAAGATTTGCAAGTTCCTGCATACTTTTTTGGTAGATCAACGTGATATAGAACGAGCAGGTACAATATTGGAGTTGAAATTAATGTACCAGAGATTATCTGCGTTGGACCATTTAGCTGTGGGACCAGAGGCTTGGAACGAGTACGCGGGATCCATACTGATGCACACTTTTCTGCTAGATCCCTGCCTGGTTTCTCCAACAACAGCCTCCAAAAAGGTACCAGGCGCAGCAGCCACCTGTAAAACCTATAGTATAATTGCAACAACCAAGGAAAAACATCCCTGGAAGAATTCTGTAGTAAAACCATCCCCCCAGGAGCCTTCGGTATGTTAAGGGAGCTAAGTGAAAGTGGTTGATCTAGCTAGTGCTGACTCCTTTGATTTACAAATGGGGAAGTATTTCTCAAAAAAGGAATCTATCTGCTCCTCAGTGGCCTCAGACTCAGTCATGTGTGTGTGCCTGTGCCTTCGAGTCAACAGAAATACCTTGTAACTTCTCTAATTTACCCTCTCTGTATACCGGAGGGATCTGGCTTTTCTGACCCTTAGCTTCTTCATAATACTTAGCATTAAACAAGAAAACCAGCTTTCCCAGCTCTTTCACTCATAATAGTATTAAACTAGAATTTCAACTTCTGCAGCTGAGTCGAAACAGAACAATGCTGATTCCAGACAATTGCAATTCCGCTCCAGATTTCCCAACTGCTCCCTCCTTAATCCATTAATGTTTAAATTTATATTTATTTAAAATTTTCTATACCACCCTATGCCAATTAGCATCACAGAACTCGTTTATGGAAAATGTAGCTAATAATTTCCCATTAAAAGAATGCCAAACGACCAAAAAGGACTGTCCCTGGTGCATATTCTTTTGAAATACTCCTGTTTGTTTAGAAATCCAATCAGTACATTTACTGTACTATCCTGCAATAATACTGGTTTAAATCTCCAATTCAATGTTTTAAAGTATAAGACCCCCTGACAGAGACCCACAGTATGGGCAGAAAGATGTCTAGGATGAATCCACCCACCAACCACCCCAGAAGGAACTTAGAAAGAAGAAAATAGTCAAAAAGGAGGAGTCGTTATGTAGGGGGGGGGGCACTAGACGGTAAAATTAATCGCAGATTGATTAAAAATCCTTCATACATCAGCTCCATAATCATATGACTTAGCACCTGATGAGAGGAGTTTTCACTTTTGAAGGTAATCTGCCCATTGATGCAAGATCGTTGGTCCAAAAATTAGTTTGTTGTACTACCAGAGCAATGTCATCTGCACACAAATATTTCCTAGATGGGAATCTGGAATGTCACCAGTATAAATATTAAAGAGCATGGTGGCCAGAACAAAACCCTGCAGGAGACTGGAGTTCAGTCTACCAGGTCTACTAACTTGACCATCAAGGTAAATCTGTAAATAGCCGTCAGCGGTCCATGCAGGCAATAGGCAAATGAGATAATCTGGCTTTGCTTCAGCTGAAAACTTTCCTTCTCCAGACCATGTCATATACCTGCCTCAGCAGTCTTCTTTGTTTATAAGGATGCTAAGCATCAGATTTTTAGGACTCTTGGCAAGAAAACTAACGATAAGGGGCATATGTCCATAGTAATGGTCTTAGGGGCATGTTTACTAAATCCCATGCTGGTAACATGAGTTTGGGCCGCATTATTTATTTAGTAGTATTTATCCCATGTCTTTCCAGTAGTAGATCAAGGCAAGTTACCATCAGGAGCTATAGGTATTTCCCTGTCCCCAGAGGATTTACAATCTAAGGTTGTACCTGAGGCAGTGGAGGGTTAAGTGACTTGTCCAAGGTCACAAAGAGTCAGATCTAGATCCAAGGGAGTAGATACAGCTCTCCCCTTGAATCTAGTTCAGCTCACGGCATTAATATGACCGTGGGAAGCAACTACCACAAACCATTATGCTGGTGGGAGTTGCTGCCAACCAAGCAGCGGCAGTGCAGGCTTTCAAGGCCCATGCTGGTGGCCCAGTGGTGGAAACGCCCATGCCCCGCCCAGGTACCACACAGAAATACACTGCCCAGGTAATCTGGTGTTTTTAGCACAGGGCCCTGCACTACTTTCTAGGGCAGCACTGAAAAAATGCACACTACCCCCATGCTACCCAGATAGTGCGCTGTAATAAACACACCCCTGGTTGTGTAGTAGGCAGAATCCTCCAAAGTTCTTTCAAAAAGACATGTGCTGTGATTTCATACAGAGAAAGTGATGCCATCTCTTAAAATAGCAAAAATGGGTATGAAACGTTACTTCTGAGATCTCTATCTTAACACTTTTCACGCTCCATGTGATGGGCATGTGGCCAAGTCTGTGTAAATGCACAGAACAAGGCTGAATCTGGCTCCCAGAATTTTCCATGAGAGTGTGGTAGGCAAAGGCCTATGATCCACGCTGCTTGAACTAAACAGACAGGCCTAAGCAGCTTGACCTGTAAGTAAAGCCTGTGGTTAGGCCCAGAGGAGTGAACCCCCCCCCCCCCCGAATGCTGCTTCCATAGAATCGAAACTTAATTAAGCATAACCAAGTATAGCTAAGCAGAATCGAAACTTACAAAAGACAGAAAAACAACTTTAATTGGTACTGATAAGAGTGTGAAAACTTCTGTGAACTAATTAATTCTGCTGAGAGAAGGGTTACAGTGCCCTGCTTTCCCACATGTTCTAGTTAGCTAAGTGACCTTGGAGGAGAATTGTATCAAGAGTCTAAGAACTGTCCATTGAAATGGGGACTGTAAGGGGGGCAAGCAGGTGCTGAGCCCAGACCAAGGTCCTCATTGGACGGCTACGTAGTGGTACCGGGACCAATAGATGGAGCATGAAGGGTTACCGGGACCAATGAGAAGTTTGCCTATGTACAGAATGGAGAAGAATGGTATAAAAGTTGTTGTTTTGCTAGAAACCATTGCTCAGCCATTTTGAATGTGATTCTGCTTGAGTCTTCTGCACAAATAAATGATTTGGACCTTCTGAACAGACTCCTGGTATTATTGGATTGTTTGCGCTCTGCCGCTACATATTCTTGGTGCATTGGCCGGGAACGTGTGGTGAGTAGAGGGTATACGAGCTGATATACCATGACTTTCTGCCTCTATAGGTTTGGTCCTGCCGGGCTCGTGCCCTTCCGACGTGGGCTCGGCTCCCAGGCGCCACCGGTCCAGTTGTATCGGAGGGAGTTGGGCCAGGCCTCGGCGGGTGCCGGACCCGGACGGAGCCAACGCCTCGAACCCGTGAGGGGAGTCCGAGGTCCAACTCATGCGCTTGCTCGGGAACGGGGACCGGATCCGGTGAGTATAGTTTTTGGTATGTCTAGACAGATGAGTCAGAACTGCAGTCTGTAACTTGGAACTTGGAACTTGGAATTTTGATAAGAGAGCCTGATCCCCTCTCAAGACGGTCCGATTAACCCTGCATAGTGTATTCGTGGGGTGAAACTATTGTCTTCTTGGAACTTGGAAAAAGCCGGCATAACTTGTATAACTTTGGTATAGCCTAGTCAGAATAGACAGGATTGGGCTTGTTGGGAGTACGTTGCTAGCATGATTGTGTGAATGAAGTGTGGTTGAGAGGTCTGGTGACACAGACCAAGCGAAGGTGGACTCCTGAGTCACACAGTTCCTGGCCGGGCGACCGCATCCAGGTCGTAAAAAGGAGGAAGCGACCGTCGTCTTGTCTTGTTATTTGTTTCCCCTAAATGTTTCTAGGGCCGTGAGGACCCCTCACCCACGGTCCACTCTCCTTTTCCCTTATGTTTGTTGTTGCACGCACACATCGATATGGGAGGGGCGGGGTCTACTGTGCACACTCCACTAGAATGTATGATTAAGTATTTTAATAAAGGATATTCAGGAGATTATGGGGTGAAAATGACTGCGTCACGATTGCAACTCTTGTGTACTAGGGAGTGGCCCACCTTAGACCCCATGTGGCCCCGAGATGGAACATTTAACATAGGAATTATTAAGTCAGTTCATCGGAAGGTGCGAGCAGCGCACCCCGACCAGTATCCCTATATAGATTCCTGGTTAAGTATTTGCGAAAGCCCGCCCCCTTGGGCTCAGCGCTGCTATGAAGAACAGTGTAGAATAATGGTAGCGCTGACAGAACAGACACAGAAGACAGGGATAGAACAGAAGTCACAGAAGTCTGTTTATGTTGATCCCGAGTCCCCGGAAGTTGTTACCAGACAGCCCCAAGCTCAGCACCCAGTAAAAGTACCACCGCGTCCCGCGGCAGGCCCCCGGGACCGGCGAGTTTCACTCATTGACCCACCAGAAGCTCAGCTAGATGACCCACCCCCTGAAGAGATTGATCAGCTAGAAACTGAGGAAAATTCTGAGTCAGAAGAAGAAGAGGAAGAAGGGACATTTTCCCGGGGCGAGACTGAAAGTGTAAAATCAGCTGTTAGTACCAGTTCATCCGTTGCAAGTAAGAAATCTAAGACAAAGCCTAAATTGAGAAAGAGGGGCCCTATCAAGAAAGTAATGCCACTACGGCAGGTCCCGGGAATGCCCGTAACGAACGAAGAGAACCAGATAGTAGCGGGACCCACCAGTCTAGTTTATGTGCCCTTCTCCACTACTGATTTGTTGAATTGGAAAATGCATTATGCTTCCTATACTGATAAGCCCCAAGAATTAACAGAAGTAATGAATACAATTATGCAAACCCACCAGCCTACTTGGGCAGATTGCCGTCAACTTCTGTCCACTCTATTTACTACTGAGGAGCGGACGAGAATTATGCGAGCAGCTGTCAATTGGTTAGCAGAAAATCCCCTAGTAGCGGGAGGGGAAGGAATAGATAACCGCGAAGCAGCAAAGGAAGAGTTTCCCAATGAAGATCCTCGGTGGGACCCGAACACCGACGACGGATCCAGATCTCTAGCCCGGTTTCGTCAAGGCCTTATGCAAGGCCTGCGAAAGGGGGGTCAGAAAGCCATGAACCTCTCCAAGGTAGCCGAAGTTATCCAGGGCGCAGATGAAAGCCCAGCAGTATTCTATGAGAGATTAGCTGAAGCATATAGAATGTATACTCCCAATGACCCAGCTGCACCTGAAAGCCTATGCATGGTGAACGCCGCTTTTGTCAGCCAGTCCCAACCAGATATTAGACGCAAATTACAGAAGCTAGAAGGGTTTGCGGGCATGAATACGTCACAGCTAATGGAAGTCACCCAGAAAGTGTTTGTGAACCGTGATAATGAAAGACAGAAAGAAAGTGAGCGTAAAATGAAGAAGAAAGCGGATTTTTTGGCTGCCGCTTTAGTTGAACAGAAACGGGGAGGTTTCCCTAATCGAAGGAGCAGAGGAAGAGGAAGGGGCCGAGGAGATAGCCGGCCCCTGCTAGGCGTAAATCAATGCGCTTATTGCAAGGAAGAAGGACACTGGAGGAATGCATGCCCGCAACTCGAAGACGCCTCGCACGAAGAAGAAGAAAATGCCCCTCGGAGAGAGAGGGAGAGAGGCCGATCACAGAATCGCAGAGGGACAAATCGAGTACATTTCCAACGGGAAAGAGAGGAGGCCATAGAAGGAGTTGCAACCGCAACGGACTATGATTTAGATGAAACAGATTAGGACAGACCGGGCTCCGAATTCGCTTTAGGTCCCCAGGAGCCTATGGTCTGTTTAAAGATAGGGGACCAATTCATGGACTTTATGGTTGATACTGGAGCAGAACATTCTGTAGTAGATAAGCAAATAGCTCCCTTGTCCACGAGAGCAGTTACTATTATTGGAGCAACTGGCGCCAAAGCCACCAAGTCTTTTTTGAAAGACCGTGTTTGTGAATTAGGAGGACAGCAAATAGCACACCAATTCCTTTATATGCCTGAGTGCCCAGTGCCACTACTGGGACGAGATATGTTAGCCAAACTGCAGGCCCAAATATCCTTTACTGAGAAAGGAGAAATGCAAATGACTGTAAACTCAAAGCCTGCAGGACTCATGGTGCTTACTGTCCCCCGAGAAGAAGAGTGGAGATATTACAGTACTAAGCCAGTTCCTGATACCAATTTCAGCATTCCAGCCAACATTATGGCTCCTCCTGGAGTATGGGCAGAAGGTAACCCACCAGGTCTAGCCAAACACATAGCCCCAGTGATTGTGACCCTTAAGCCTGGAGCAGCACCAGTACATGTTAAACAATACCCACTCCCAAGACCAGCTATTGAGGGCATCCATCGTCATTTACTAAGATTGCTGGAGTATGGCCTTCTCAGAGTATGTCAATCACCATGGAATACGCCTCTCCTGCCAGTCAAGAAGCCTGGGACAGGTGATTACCGCCCAGTACAAGATTTGAGGAGAGTGAATGAAGCAGTTGAAACCATACATCCAATTGTGCCAAATCCCTATACACTCTTAGGACTGATACCTGCTGAAGCTACGCACTTTACTGTCTTGGATTTGAAAGATGCCTTTTTCTGCATACGATTAGCCCCGATTAGCCAATTGTTGTTTGCCTTTGAATGGCAGGACCCTGTCTCAGGGAGACGGGGCCAACTCACTTGGACACGATTGCCTCAAGGATTCAAGAACTCACCTACTATTTTCAGTGCAGCACTGAACCAAGACCTTTCAAGTTATCCTGTAACCCCTGGGAAAAGAGTGCTTCTTCAGTATGTGGATGACTTGTTGATAGCTACCACCTCAGAGAGTGAATGTGTACAAGCCACAAATGATCTTTTACAACTACTAGATGAAGCTGGATACAAAGTTTCCAGAGCAAAAGCGCAGCTATGCCAAACAGAAGTAAAGTACCTGGGGTTCCGGCTGACCAAAGGAAGCCGGCAATTAGGACCAGAAAGAAAAGAAGCTGTGTGCAGTATCCAAACCCCAACTACCAGGAGACAAGTCAGAGCCTTCCTGGGAGCAGCAGGATACTGCCGAATATGGATACCCAACTTTGCTCAGATTGCTAAACCACTATATGAAGCCACCAAAGGAGAAGAGAAATCACCACTAGAGTGATCAAAATGAAGCTTTTAAAGCCTTGAAGGAAGCGTTAATGTCATCACCAGCACTTGGACTACCAGATGTCCAGAAGCCTTTCCATTTATTTGTACATGAAGTGCAAGGGAACGCTCTGGGAATGTTGACTCAGACATTGGGACATTGGGAGCGGCCTGTAGCATACTTATCCAAACAGTTGGACACTGTAGCCAAAGGATGGCCACCATGCTTGAGAGCTGTGGCAGCCACAGCATTGTTAGTGAGTGAAGCAGACAAACTCACCTGAGGACAGAACCTGCGCGTTACAGTACCACACGCTGTGCTTGTCCTCATGGAACAGAAAGGAAACCACTGGTTCACTAATTCCCGAATGCTGAAGTATCAGAGCATGTTATGCGAAAATCCTCGGATACAATTGGAAGTGAGCCATGCCTTAAACCCAGCCACCTTGATACCAATCAGCAAGGACCCACCAGAACATGACTGTATGGAAGTCATGGATACTGTGTTTTCAAGTCGACCTGATCTAACTGATGTACCCATAGAGAACCCTGACCAGACTTATTTCGTGGATGGAAGCAGCCTCATCATCAATGGACGACGCTGTGCCGGATATGCAGTAGTCACCCGGGAGAAAGTCATTGAATCATCAGCTCTTGCCTCAGGAACATCAGCACAGAAAGCAGAATTGATAGCGCTAACAAGGGCACTAGTAATAGGTGCCGGACTTCAGTTGAACGTATATACAGACTCAAAGTACGCTTTCACAACTTTACATGCTCATGGAGCTCTGTATAAAGAATGAGGACTCATTACCTCTGGAGGCAAATCAATTAAGTATGGCCCAGAAATATTAATGTTACTAGATGCAGTATGGGCCCCGGCACGAGTGGCTGTCATGCACTGCCGAGGACACCAAACAGGAAAAGGAGAAGTTGCCCAAGGAAACAGATTTGCTGATGTTTCAGCGCGCAAAGCAGCCATGACAGGCCAAATTTCACCACAAGCAACACCAGTACAAGCAGCATTGTTTCCAGTACCCCTCAACTTGTGGACACCACGATACACAACAAGGGAGTTGGACTATTATTGCACTACATGGATTGAGCTGCCACCAGCAGAGGGTAGCCAACCTCCAGGGCGGATAGTGATCCCTGAGTCATTGGGACCCGCCTTTGTAAAGGCCTTTCATCAAGCCACACATTATGGGAAAAATGCAATGGAAAAAGCACTCAGACCCCATTTTTGCATTTCAGTGTTGGGAGCCTTGTCAGCCTCAGTAGCTCGCCAGTGTGTAACTTGTGCAAAGAACAATGCCAAACAGGGTCCTACTCCGCCACCCCGAGCTCAGTCAGGTGGTGTAATCCCTATGCACAACCTACAAATAGACTTTACTGAAATGCCAAAAGTCAGTGGATATCGTTACTTGTTAGTTTTAGTTTGCACCTTCTCTGGGTGGGTAGAAGCTTTCCCCACCAGGACTGAAAAAGCCAGAGAGGTCACCAAGGTATTGCTGAGAGAAATTATCCCCCGATATGGAATCCCTGCAGTAATAGGGTCAGACAATGGGCCCTCATTTGTATCTCAGATTACCCAACAGTTAGCAAGTGCCCTACAGATACAATGGAAGCTACACACTGCATACAGACCCCAGAGTTCAGGGAAAGTTGAGCGAATGAATCGCACTCTGAAATCTCAGTTGTCTAAGCTATGTCAGGAGACCCATCTGAAGTGGCCCCAAGTTCTCCCAATAGCTTTACTTAGAATACGCTCAGCCCCTGTGAAATCATCAGGATTTTCTCCCTTTGAAGTCATGTATGGTAGGCCCCCACCAATAGTGCAGGGGGTAAAAGGGAGTTTGACACAAATTGGTTCAGAGATAACCAGACAAGAACTCCTAGCTCTTAGTTCTGTTCTGCAGACTCTTCATGCATGGATACAGGACCAGTTACCCATCAACTTGACGGAATCCTTGCATCCCTACAAGCCTGGTACCTCGGTGTGGATCAAAGATTGGAAGAAGACATCGCTGGAACCTCATTGGAAGGGACCATATACCGTTATCCTGTCCACACCAACAGCTGTCAAGGTCGCAGAAATTGAATCTTGGATCCATCATAGCAGAGTCAAGCCAGCAGCAGTTCCAGAACCAGATCAGTGGACAGCAGTGCAGCATCCTGATATTCCTTTGCGACTCACCCTGAGGCGGCAACCAGCGGCCTAGAGTTCCTCTTGGCCGCCCCAGAACTACGGTATTGCGCAACAGACAAGTCTTTCGAAGAGGCTTGCTGTTTCCAATACAGCAAAGACATTTGTTTTCTTCATAGAATAACTGTGCCATCACAGACTTTCTTCAGGCCAACTGCGGTTGGTAAGTTGGCACACATCAGAACCTTGAGGATCTTCAATCAACATTGACACCCGTTGAATTGCTTTATTAGCAAATGGGTCAGCATTGTGCCAGAAGACAGTGAACGTCGAGGTCAAGATTTTCCAGTGGAGACTCAGAAGGACTACAATCAACATGCATCTTTGTTTCTACTTTGTCCTGGTTGCCTGCCTGGGAGGATTTGAACTCGTTCTTGCTTTACCCCCATGTACTGCCTGCATTACTTCCACTCGAACTGGAATAAAAGTAACTCAGACTTTGCTTTATCATTCTTACTATACCTGTACTGGTACAGTGAGCCTGTGTATATACAACACCACTGAACTGAACGTTTGTACTAAGGGAGATACTAAAGTTTGTTTTAACCCACATCAGAACCCATCCTATTATACTCTAGAAATACGATGGGATGATGCAGATGGAGCTTTACTTAATGCCACACCCCCACTCACTGACCCTACAAAGGGTGCTGTTTTGTATTTTGATGCTTACAATGCTATAAATAGAGATGGTCGGTCTCATTGTGCTAACTGGGAAAACGCATATTATTATGATCATAAGTATATGTGTCCAGAAGGAACCACCGGGTGGGGGGCATGTACAGGTAAACGAGTTTTAGCAAATGAATATAGCACAGCACCAGTTAAAGATTACTATTGTCCAAAGTGGGAATGTGTGTTCTATGCTACATGGAAATCTGGAATGGTAGAGAATACCACGGATAATCGAATGGCAGCCCTGTTTAAGCCCCATCTAAAGAATCCAGAAAACTGTAAAAAGGGTGCCTGCAACCCATTAGAGTTACACATAATAAACCCTAGTGCCTGGAAGCAAGGATATAAATTTGGACTTCATATTGCGGACACTGGATCAGATCCCGGAACCATTGTATATATAAGACTGAATACCCAGGCCCATCGTTCATCACGGTATCATATACATAATACTTTCTATGAAACTATGCATGTAAACAAGTTTGACATTCCCCATCCTTCCCAGAATCTGTTCTTAGAATTAGCTGGAGCAGTCGTATCCAGTCTCCACATTTCAGACTGTTACTTCTGCGGAGGAACTAGAATGGGTGATCAGTGGCCCTGGGAGGCCCAAGAATTGAATTACTCAATAGCTTACAATCATACTGAATTGCATAAGACCACCAGTGAATGGGTATTAGCACACCCAATAGTAGGACGTCTGTGTTATGCTTGGACTGGACCCCAGTTCACCTTGAAAGTAGGACAGCTTGTCTGTCTTAGCCAGAAGTTTTATAATGACACCACGAAACAGACGTCTTGGTGGTCAGGAGTTAATGAACCTGAACCTACCAACCCATTAGTGAAATTCCCTGAGCTTGCCGATTTATGGACTAATCTTGCCCAGCCTCATGCCTGGCAAGCCCCACCTGGCTTGTATTGGATCTGTGGAACCCGAGCATACGCTCGACTCCCTATTCATTGGGGAGGGGCATGTGTCTTAGGAACCATCCGACCTTCTTTCTTTCTGTTACCCACAGAACATGGAGAACAATTAGGTTACCCAGTTTATACCAAGAGACAGAAAAGAGCAGCCTTGAAGATAGGCAAATGGGAGCGATGGGAAGGGGAAGATTGGCCACCTGAAAGAATTATTGCCTATTATGGACCCGCCACTTGGGAGCAAGATGGCACTTGGGGATATCGGACCCCTGTGTATATGATAAACCGTATCATACGCTTACAAGCAGTAGTTGAATTAATTACTAATGAGACTAGCCAAGCACTTACCATTTTAGCTAGACAAAGCACACAAATGCGTACTGCAATATATCAAAATCGCTTGGCACTAGATTACTTATTAGCCGCTGAAGGAGGAGTATGTGGTAAGTTGAATTTAACCAATTGTTGTTTGAAGATAGATGACAAAGGTCAAGTAGTTGAAGAAATTGCTGAAAACATGCGAAAACAAGCTTATGTGCCAGTACCGACCTGGCATGGTCTTAAGATACCTAACTGGTTCGAATCTATCTTCTCTGGCCTAGGGGGACTTACTACTTTTGCTATGATAATATTGATATTTGTAGCCTTGTTTCTGTTGTTACCATGTATAATCCCATGTTGTATGCGCTCCATTAACAGTGTTATTGAAAATACCGTAGAACGCAAGACTGCCACAAAGATTTTGGCCTTATGGCACCCTAATCCTAGTATGTATGGTCGTAATCCGACTCCAGTGTAATTGAGTGATTTAACTCTCACACCTTATTGAAAATAGGGTGAGATTAATCAAAGGGGGGAATGTGGTAGGCAAAGGCCTATGATCCACGCTGCTTGAACTAAACAGACAGGCCTAAGCAGCTTGACCTGTAAGTAAAGCCTGTGGTTAGTCCCAGAGGAGTGAACCCCCCCCCCCCCCCGAATGCTGCTTCCATAGAATCGAAACTTAACTAAGCATAACCAAGTATAGCTAAGCAGAATCGAAACTTACAAAAGACAGAAAAACAACTTTAATTGGTACTGATAAGAGTGTGAAACTTCTGTGAACTAATTAATTCTGCTGAGAGAAGGGTTACAGTGCCCTGCTTTCCCACATGTTCTAGTTAGCTAAGTGACCTTGGAGGAGAATTGTATCAAGAGTCTAAGAACTGTCCATTGAAATGGGGACTGTAAGGGGGGCAAGCAGGTGCTGAGCCCAGACCAAGGTCCTCATTGGACGGCTACGTAGTGGTACCGGGACCAATAGATGGAGCATGAAGGGTTACCGGGACCAATGAGAAGTTTGCCTATGTACAGAATGGAGAAGAACAGTATAAAAGTTGTTGTTTTGCTAGAAACCATTGCTCAGCCATTTTGAATGTGATTCTGCTTGAGTCTTGTGCACAAATAAATGATTTGGACCTTCTGAACAGACTCCTGGTATTATTGGATTGTTTGCGCTCTACAAGAGAAGGCGACTGAATGAATGTTTCCTTATAGAACATTATGGCAGCAGCAAAAGGGAGACATAGGTAGACTGGAGACTTCTGGAAGGACAAATAAAACCTACATAATGTAGTTGAATAACCTAGTGAGCAGGACTGGTGTAAGGCTATTGGGTGCCCTAGGCAAACCTTCAGCCTTAAGATCCTCCACCTCCATCCCCCTCCTGATATTTTGGCCATTAAACACTACTGTAATGATATATTGCAGACTGGCTGCTGATGTTATTCCATAACTTCCCTCCCTTTTTTCTGCTTCTATTAATATTGAGGCCCATTTTGATCGAGGCACATCCGGCCCATCCGGACATCCAAAATCTGGATGGACCGGATTTGGCCCTGATTCTGTACCCACGGGAGCTAGACATCCCTGCGGGGGCAGAATTGGGGCACTTGGATGGGCCAGACGGGGCCCGATTTCGCGGGCTGGGACATACAGCATTCTCCGCAGTTAACCCTTCCCATGCTCCTGCTGGAGCCACGCTGCCAAGGCGTACCATCACCATGGCACCAGAATACCATTCAGGAGTTCCAATTCCCCGCAACACCACAAAATTGCTTTTCCCCGCCACCCAACCCCCGGAGGGGCCTGCCAGGACAGGGATCGGGCAGCAGGGAACCTCCTGCTGCGGCTCACCTCTTTGGGGGGGTCCTCCATTTCTGCCCGCCATCATCGGGAGGAACTTATTCCACCTCTGAAGTGGAATAAGTTCCCACTCTATCCTGCCCTCACTGGACGTACAGGGCCATGACCTGAATCGGCCCTGTATGTCTGGGTTGTGCAGCCTGCCCCCATTCTGCCCAGTCTCCTTCTCCAACCCTCCCCCTTCCGCCCCCGTCCAGAGCTCCCAGCACAAAGCTGTTGTACATGCAAGGAGCTCTGTCTTCGAAATAGGCCCCAGTGAATAGCGGGGGTTGTACATCCAAACCAGATGTACATCCCCACTATTCACACATTAGAATGATACCCATTGTGTTTTGGATTATTGTATGATTCGTGACTGGGTTTTGTAAAGTGCTCTGATGGTCATGGGCTAGAGAGGTTTATCAAATAATAACAATTAACCACGATAATTGTAATCAGTCTTTCTAAAGACTGAGATCCATGACTATACATTTAAATAAATTCAAATCCTTTATAATACAGTTTGATAGACGTGTAATGTTGGATATAATCTAGTTTATCGTTCAAGTTATAACACTATAATAGTTTTGGTTCTTGGTTTAATGTAAACTGCCTTGATGCTGGAAAGGTGGTATATAAGAGCATGTAAATTAATAATCCCCAACACCACTCTTCCCACAACAAGCATGTAAAAATGCATAATTGGACATCATACTTTTTTTTCAGTTGATATTTGATATACCACAATATCGACTAGCAATTTAGACATCAAAGTCATTTACAGTCCTGGATAACAGAAACTGTGTAAAAACAACATCAACACACATTGCTAAAAATTAGAAAGACGGGACAGGAGGGGATGATGTAGCACAAGAAAGAACAATTAAAGACACAAAATAAAATCCAGAGACTCAAAAGATGAGGGATTTCTGCCCAGTGACAGGATTCAATTACCATAGATCCAAAAATGACCTATGCAAAAAAGAATTTTGCAGCAGTCAGAGCTGCTTGGCTTTGTTGCATGTGTCTTTGCCCACTCTCCCTGCAGGTTAAAGAAAATGCTATTGGCTCTTTGAGCTTGTGTAACTGTCCGGATCTATTGTTTTGCCTTGACTGCTGCCGCTCTTTTCCGCCTCTCAGGGACCACCTAGTCTTGCCTAATGGTTGGGCCGGCCCTGCAGGGAAAGCATGTTTATGGTTTATTCAAATATTTGATATAGCGCCTTTTGAACATGTCAACGCCATGCACAATAAAAATAAAAACATTATACTAAAGAAAGAAAAGAACGCCATAAAATCAAAAAGCGCAGGAGAAAAGAAAAGTATGGAAAAAAATTAACAGAGGATCAAGGGTCAAACACAGGGAAGCAAAGTCCTGGAGGCCTACATAAACTGTCTGAAAATCAGCAAAAGAAGAGAGTATTCGGAGTATCAGGAGCTGGCAGGAATATGATAGGCAAGAGCAAACAGATGTGTCTTCAAAGACGCTTTAAATTTGAATATAGAGGTTCCAGTCAGAGGTCTGATAGTAAATAATTCCAGAATGATGGACACAAAGAAAAAAGTGGATAGGCGGGTCCGTTCTAATTGGTCTTGCGCAGGGGAAGTCGGTTGGCATGCACAGACCTAAGGACTTGGAAAGGTGCATAGGAAACTAAAAAAGAAGAGAGATACAAAGGGACACCAGAATGAAGAATCTTGTGAATAATTGTAAGCAGTTTAAATTGAAAACGATGGGAAAGTGGGAGCCAATGTGATTGTATGAAAAGTAGGATGACATAATCGAATCTAGATGCACGATGAAGTAACCGTATGCCCATATTCTGTACTGATTAGAGACGTTTGATTTGATAATGTGGCTGCCATCATCGGGACTGTGACTGCCATCATCGTAGGGAGCGAGCAGGAGCTCCTCCTCACCCCCTTCATCCACCAATCAGCGGTCCAAGCAACGGCTTTAAACCGCTGCCTCGGGGGCGCGCCCAGGATCAGGACTGTGACTGCCATCATCGGAGGGAGCAAGCAGGAGCTCCTCCTCACCCCCTTCCTGTGCCAATCGGTGGCCCAAGCAACGGCTTTAAACCGCCGCCTCGGGGGCGAGCCCATGCCTGAGGGCCTCGCAAGAGGGCCCTTTGGCGTGGCCCTTAGGTACGGCACGATGGCGAGGTGCACTCAAAGGATGCCACAGCGTGAAGAGCAATTGGGTAATCATGTATATGTAACCCTTGATGTATCCCTGTATTGTATTCCCTACTGTAATGTTATGCCCTTGCAAGATTGTTATTGTTATTCTGTATGTATTTCTGTTGTCTTCATTAGATTGTAAGCTCTGATGAGCAGGGACTGTCACTTTTTTTTGTTTGTACAGCGCTGCGTATGTTGTAGCGCTTCATAAATGTTAAATAAGAAGAAGAAGAAGAAAGACTGAGGTAAATGATATTGCAATAATCTAACCTAACAATAACAAGGGTTAACAGAAGTGTTATAATAGATGACGGAGAGAGAAAGGAACGACTAGCCGGGATCTGTTGGGAAGTGTAGAAACATTGTTTCACGACGACACTAATGTGAAATTGGAAGGGAAGAGCTGAATCTAAGATAAAACCAAGATACCTAAGCTGAGTGACAAAGGGAATAGGAAGCCCATTGAGAGAGGGACCTACAGGGATGAAGCCAAGGATGATAGCAGAATATTAGTAGTAATTCCCCTCCCCCTTTAAATACCTTAATTCATACATGATGAACATTCAGGTGCCTGATGTATCTATGGGAGAAAAAGCTTAGTAAACCAGATTTTCATGGAAATTTGTATTCAAAGAAAACCCACATCTCTGTTTTTGCCCATGGGAGGTTAAAAACTGCAGGAATGAATTGCCATATATCTGTATTTCACTATAGAGTTCAGCAAAAATTGCATTTAACAAAAGGGTTGGAAAGATGTTTTGTTAATTGATTCAGAAGCCATTGTGTAGTTCTCGAAGCACTAGCTAGCAAACAGTAAGCACTTCCAGCACAGGTCTCCAAAACATGCAGCAGGGGCTTATATTTCTATCAGATTTCAGGCCAGAAACAAACGTGACATGTTTCTGAAGTACACTGGTCACCATAGTTACATTAAATAAAAAAGAGAACATTTTTCACTTGATCATGTGAGGCCTTTTGCTCGAAATTGCTGGGTGCTGCAGTTCCCAAAAAGAACAGAAAAGCCCTTCCCTGAGGTGCTGATTTTCTTATACATTTGCAAGAAGCAGATCAATATTGCTAAGCTATGACCAGAAATAACATGGGCAACAGCAACACTTTTTTCCACCATCATTGCCTTCTTGAGTAGTCATTGGCCAGCTATTATTGGTTTATATGGAATTCAATAGTTACTCATTTTTCATGATTTTAATACTTAAGGGTATGTTTACTAAGGGATGTTATGCTTTTGCAACTCACACCGCACATTCGTGCAAATAGCACTGCATTAGCTGCACAATTTGCACTTTATCTGTTGGGGGTGTGCCCAGCATTTCCCCAGCAGATACCATGGTGAAAAGGCAAGGATTGCGGCAGGGTGGCAGCATCATCGAAGCAGCTAACACCACCCATCGAGGTCGTGTAAGCTGCACCCGCTATGTCTGCAAAATGTGCAGCAGCTGCACGCATGGCCACGTCCTGCCCACTTGTGCTCCTTACACACTGTATGCAGATAGTGCAGGGAATTCCCTGCACTTAACCTGCGTTAGCTGTTACCCTGGAGTGATGTTCCCACGTTTGTGCTGCAATAGCAGCTAACGCCAGGGCCGGATTTACCTTGAGTGAGGCCCTACGCCAACAAAAATTGTGGGCCCCCAGCAGGGGCGGCCCAAGGGGGGTGCGGGGCCTCATTTGCATAAGGGGCCTCATTTGCATAAATATTTGCATAATGTTACCATATACTAACTTTTAGTAAACGTGCCTCTTAATGAGTATATGGATAAAGAAAGACTAAAAAAATTTCTACATTACTATAATCCAGTGCCAACTGCCAGACACATTAGGAACTACTACAAACACTGCCCATTTAGAACCCATAGCAAACCCGCCGTATCCTAACAGCACTTCCAGGACTCACAAAGCACCATACCCTATCAAAAGGAAACACTGCAAATATTAAACCAATACATTTCAGAGAACAACAATACATGACCTACTGGGGAAAGAGAACAAGTGGCAATGTCAAATAGGAATTATATAAACAGAACACCTCAGCTCAGTTACACATGCAGAACATAGACCATCACCAAACAAGTAATCACAATTTAGAAACAGGAAGACAATAATTAAACTGGGAATCCCAAAAGCCAAACTTGGAATGTACAACACTGTAGAAATAAAACTATACATTAATTTGCTCTTGTACTAAACAAAGCGCAGACGTTAATGATGCACATTTACCAGAGCTGACATATTCCAATTAATAAATTCAAAATAAAGAGATATTTTTCTACCTTTTGTGCATTTTTTTCAGCTGCAATTGCTCCAGCCACTTTCTTCTGGTTTCTTCGTGTCTTCTGCTAACTCTCCATCGTCTGCTGTCCATTTGTCCTTTCTTCTCTCCTAGTTTTTTTCCATTCTCTCTCTATACTAATCTTTCTCCTTTTGCTTTTTCCTCATTCCTATTTCATCCACTCAAATATTACCCCTCCATCCTCAATCCCCACTTACTCTCCCAATACCCGGCCAATTGTAGATTTTTTATCCCTCCCACACAAAATATTTTTCCCTTCTCCATTTTACTCTTCCAGCCCCATCCCATTCTAATCCTCCCCCAACATCAGCTCCCTTCTAGTTCCAGCCTCACCCAGCATCCATTCCCTTCTAGTCCCTGCATCAGCCCATTTCCAGTCCTAGCCACCCATCAGCCCATTTCCAGTTCTAGCAACCCCCCAACCCAATACCAGTCCTAGCCCCCCATCAACCCACTTACAGTCCTAACCCCCCATCACCCCATTTTCAGTTTAAGCCCCCCCTATAACCCATTACCAGTCCTAACCCCCCATCAGCCCACTTCCAGTCAGCCCCCCATAGCCCATTGCCAGTCCTAACCCCCCCCATCAGCCCACAGCCCATTACCAGTCCTAACCCCATCAGCCCACCTCCAGTCTTAACCCCCCAGCCCATTTCCAGTCCTAGCCCCCCCATAGCCCATTACCAGACAACCCCCATCAGCCCACAGCCCATTACCAGTCTTAACCCCCCAAAGCCCATTACCAGTTCTAAATCCCCCCAACAGCCCATTAACAGTCCTAACCCCATCAGACCACATCCAGTATTAACCCCCCAGCCCCTTTCCAGTCCTAGCCCCCCCATAGCCCATTACCAGACAGCCCCCATCAGCCCACAGCCCATTACCACTTAACACCCCCCCAAAGCCCATTACCAGTTCTAAACCCCCCCCCATAGCCCATTACCAGACAGCCCCCATCAGCCCACAGCCCATTACCAGTCTTAACCCCCCAAAGCCCATTACCAGTTCTAAACCCCCCCAACAGCCCATTACCAGTCCTAACCCCATCAGCCCACCTCCAGTCTTAACCCCCCCCAGCCCCTTTCCAGTCCTAGCCCCCCCATAGCCCATTACCAGACAGCCCCCATCAGCCCACAGCCCATTACCAGTCTTAACCCCCCCAAAGCCCATTACCAGTTCTAAACCCCCCCAACAGCCCATTACCAGTCCTAACCCCATCAGCCCACCTCCAGTCTTAACCCCCCAGCCCATTTCCAGTCCTAGCCCCCCCATAGCCCATTACCAGACAGCCCCCATCAGCCCACAGCCCATTACCAGTCTTAACCCCCCCAAAGCCCATTACCAGTTCTAAACTCCCCCCAACAGCCCATTACCAGTCCTAACCCCATCAGCCCACCTCCAGTCTTAACCCCCCAGCCCATTTCCAGTCCTAGCTCCCCCCATAGCCCATTACCAGACAGCCCCCATCAGCCCACAGCCCATTACCAGTCTTAACCCCCCCAAAGCCCATTACCAGTTCTAACCCCCCAACAGCCCACAGCCCATTACCAGTCCTAACCTCATCAGCCCACCTCCAGCCTTAATCCCCCAACCCCATTTCCAGTCCCAGCCCCCCCCCCCCCCCAATCCCCCATTACCCGTCCTACCCCCCCCCCCCGGCCTAAAGTAAAATTTAATTTAAAAAAAAACCTGCTGGCTGCCGCCGCGGGGCCCCCTCTACTGCCGCGGCAGCATGGACTGACCCGTGGGGGCCCCCTCTGCAATGTAGGTCGGTCGGTCGGTCGGTCCCTCCCTCCCTCCGTGCAGGCTGTGAGAGGCGCGAAGGCAGACTGTCTCCCTCGCGTCTCTGTTAAGCCCGCAGGGGCTGATGGGAAATTTCCCATCAGCCCCTGCGGGCTTAACAGAGACGCGAGGGAGACAGTCTCCCTTCGCGTGTCTCACAGCCTGCACGGAGGGAGGGAGGGAGGCATCGACATTGCAGAGGGGGACCCCGCGGGTCAGTCCATGCTGCCGCGGCAGCAGAGGGGGCCCCGCAGCGGCAGCCAGCAGGTTTTTTTTTTTATTTTATTTTTTAAAAAAAGCCTAACTTGTTCATTTTTGTGGGCCCTTGCCAGCTGTGGGCCCTACGCCATGGCGTACATGGCATATAGGTAAATCCGGCCCTGGCTAACGCCCTTTAGTAAACATACATTCATTAAAGCGGAATAACTGTGCTACCCTGAGCAGGGTTACCGCTCTATCTTTTAGTAAATCAGCCCCGCCGAAAACATGCAGCTATCCACATGCAACCTTAGTTAATGATAACGCAGATTACTGCGCATTAGTGAATCAGCTCATATATGACTTATTTATTGCAGTTTGTTTCTATTGGACCTATGGAGGGTAATTTTATAAAGCTGTGCCTAGTTAACATGTGGTTGGATCATGTTTATCGCACCTATTTTATAAAGTCAAGCATGTATGTACTTAACCTTATAAAACGGGGGCAAAAGTGGTTGGATATGTGTGGCAAATCTAAGCATGATCAGTCACAACAACCCTAGGGCTGATAGAAATCCCCACACCTAAATTTTTGAGAAAAGCACGTAAGTTATAGTCTTTTATAAATAACGTGCATAGATTTGCACTCCTCCAGATCCCTGTGTGCCCCCACAGTGAAGGTAAGCACCATTGGCCTAACACATGTAGAATAGTGACCAGCTAAAGTACGCATGTACAAATGAAATGTGTGCCGTCAAGTCATTGCTGACACCTGGCCACCCAGCAGCCCCTGAATTTTCAGAAGTAGATTGTCAGACCTTTCTTCCCAGGCAATGGAGGGTGAAGTGACTCGCCCAAGGCCACAAGGCCTGCCAGTCTGAATTGAACCTGAAAATGTGATTTACATGCTTTAATGGTGCATAACTTTACACAGCTCCTTATTTAATTTTGCACATTTTTTTCTTTATTTCATAACATAATGCTGTTGCTATGAATATAACTGTATTTTCTGTTTTGCTATGTCTGCCACAATTGCAGGTTATAAGAATACAATGGCATTGGAATGCTCCAATATCTATGACAGCTGGAAGAAATGTGATCAGCGTCAACATTATTTTTTTAACACTTGAATTAAAGACTGGAGCAATTTAACTGACTAATCTGGCAGGTCTATGGGAAATTAATACCTTGGCCTGCTAAACACAGCTGTAAAGTCCAAAACAATAAATCCAAACCAAACGCCATCCACCCACAGCCATACCATAACCCACATGTTGAAGCCCATCTCAGTGGTACTATATCAACAGCAACATAAGAAATAAGATATGCCTTGCTGGGTCAGACCAAAGGTCCATCAAGCCCAGTATCCTGTTTCCAACAGTGGCCAATCTAGGTAACAAGTAGCTGTCAGGTTCCCAAAAACATGCACAAGGCTAACCACAATATACAGCTTGACACACCCCTTACAGGCGTGCTGAAACGTATGTCTCTCTAGTCATGCACCAATCTTGAAGCTGTGACTTTAGTTATGGAACGTAGATATCTGACCTCTTTCACCCATGGGGGTCATTTTAGAATATTAGAGAATAATGCTGCTCAAACATTTTGGGAAGGTGTTATTCCCATTCGTCTTCTCATTCAAGGCCTCGGCGTTTTATCACACAGCCTCTTCAATGTTTTTGTCTATCTTTAGATTGTAAGCGCCTAGGAAATAAGACTGTCTCAGTCCTTAAGGCGCTATATGCAGCTCGCAGCTCTGTACAAATGATAATGATAATAATCATAAGAGTTCTGAAAATGTCAGACCTGGCAACAAGTCCATCGCTTTGGTATCAGATTCACTAGACTGTGAGATGGGAAAGCAGTCTTTATGATTTCTGTAGTCCTTTCTTAGTCAAAGCAAGAAAGTTATTTTCTTTATTGAAGCAAAGGTTTATCCTTTGTAAAGCAGTTTCTTTCCTCCAGCAATAGACGGACAGCACAGTTTTAAACTTACAGGAGAGTGGCTGTGCTAATCTGCTGTAGCAAAAATGATATAGAGGCTGCTGGTACGTTATGGACTAACAAAGTGCATTGTCCTTGAAAGTTGATATTCCACAGTAAACCTCCTTGTCTATATAGTGCCATCAGTCTCTGTTTCATCATAACACCTTTTAATTATGTTATTCAAGTGACCTTCAGACTGTCCAGCTGGTAGAAGCTGCAAACCTTCACACAGCAGGTTTTTTTGAACAGTATTGAACTTGTCCACTTTGGGGGTAATTTATAAAGCTTTTTTGTGTGTGTATAAAGCTTGTACTTATACAAATGTTGTTTTACGCAACCTGCATATAAGAATTCCTGCCAGTATAGTTTTGGTGGGGCAAGAAAGCGTAGTTACTCACCTGTGACAGGTGTTCTCCAGGGACAGCAGGAATCAGTCCTCACTTATGGATGACATCGGCACCAACGAAGCCCGCGTGGAGCAAAGAAAGCCTTTGGGATTGCTACCACGCATGCGTGGTCCTCTTCCCGCCCAAGGGTACCATCTTGCTCAGTCAGGTCCCTTAGCTCGAGCCCTACCAAGCAGATGGCAAGGGAAGGACAAAAATACAGCAACTCATCAAGGGAGGCAGGAGGGTAGTGAGGACTGATTCCTGCTGTCCCAGGAGAACACCTGTTACAGGTGAGTAACTACGCTTTCTCCAGGAACAAGCAGGAAATCAGTCCTCACTTATGGGACTCCCTAGCTACAGGCTACTGAACCTGTAACCAAAAAACGCCTCCACGAGGCCATGAGCAGAAGCCGAAGCCCGAAGGAGCCCGAGTCCTCGGGGGGAAGCCCTCAATAGCCGTGAAGAAGGGTCGGAGGGCAGGAGTTGCTTATACCCCAAAGAGATTATAGAGTACAGCCTGGCTGAAGGTGCTGTCCCAGTGGGACTACCTCTCCAGGCAGTAGTGGGCAGCGAAGGTGTTCATAGAAGACCAGGTCGCCATCCGACAGATATCCATCATGGGCACAGAGCACAGCGAGGCCACCGAGGCCACTTTGGCTCGGACCCCATGTGCAGTGACTCGGCGAACCAGAGGGACGCCCGCCTTCGCATGGGCAAACATGATGCAATCCGCCACCCAAATAGAGAGGGTGCACTTGGTGACTGCTTGCCCCTGCCTATTGGGATCATAGGTCACGAAACGTCTGTCAGACTTGCGGTGAGATGGGTGCGCTGCAAGTAGAAGGCGAGGGCCCGCTTGCAGTCGAGGGTGTGGAGAGCCGCCAACGCCTGGTCGGTGTGGGACCTCAGGAAGAAGGTCGGGAGCACTATCTCTTGGTTGAGATGAAAAGCCAACATGACCTTGGGTAAGAATTTAGGATGGGTCCGGAGGACTACCTTGTTTTGATAAAACCTGGTGTAAGGGGCACCAGCCATAAGTGCCTGAAGCTCAATGACTCCGAGAGCCGAGGTCAGCATCACCAGGAAGGCCACCTTCCAGGACAAGTGCCGGAGTGAACACATCGCCATCGGCTCGAAGGGTGGATGGGTGAGCTGTGTGAACACCACATTCAAGTCCTATTCCACGGGGGGGGGGGGTCGGATGGGCGGCTTGGATAGCAGAAGGCCCCGCATGAAGCGGGAGACTAGCAGCTGCCCTGAGAGAGGTTTTTCCTTGACAGAGAGATGATTAGCCGATATGGTGCTCAAATGAACTCTAACAGAGTTCAACTTCAGCCCTTGCCTCGAGAGGTGGAAGAGGCACTGGAGAATCCACTGAACTGGGCATGAGAAGGGGTTGATCTGGTGTTCCGAGCACCAGACAGAGAAGCGTTTCCACTTAAAGCCCACCTAGTGGAATCCTTCCTCGAGGCAAGGAGGAAGGGCCAGAGAGGTTAGAGAGACCCGTTCAACCGCCAGGCCATGAGGGATAGGGCGGTCAGATTTGGATGTAGTACCCGACCCTTCTCCTGCATTAGCAAGTCCCTGGCAAAGCCCAGGGGAACCGGAGGCTCTGACGACAGCCAGAGCAGGAGCGGGATCCAAGGCTGCCAAGGCTATGAGGGGGCCACAAGAATCAGCGATGCCCCGTCCCATTGAGCCTTGAACAGAGTCCTTGCAATGAGGGGAAAAGGAGGGAATGCATACAGAAGATTGGAGGACCAGTCCAGAAGAAATGCATTGGGTCCTCCCTGCCCGGGTACGGTACCGGGCCGCAAAAGCGAGGGAGCTGCATGTTCTGGGGGCTGGTGAAGAGGTCTATCGCTGGAGTGCACCAGCGTAGAAACAGACAGCCTGCTACTCTGGGATCCAGCCGCCACTCATGGGGGTGAAGGATTCTGCTGAGTCTGTCCGCCAGGCTATTCTCCTGACCCGGGAGGTACGTTGCCTTGAGGGACATCCTCCATCAGGCGGCGAAAGAGCAGATGAGGACCGCTTCCCTGCAGAGGGAGCGTGACCCCGTGCCCACCTCTTTGTTGATGTAGAACAATGCTACACGGTTGTCGGTCTGACCTAGAACTCACCCCACTGAGGAGATCCTCGAAGGCCCTCAGGGCCCACCAGATGGCCTGGAGTTCGAGCAGGATTATCTGCTGTTGAGCCTCCGTGGGTGACCATTGCCCCTGCGTGCAGAGAGACCTGCAATGGGCTCCCCACCCTAACAGGGAAGCGTCTGTGGTCAGCACCACATTGTGCTGTGGGGCCTGAAAGGGCGATCCCCGCAGGAGGTTGCGGGGGTTCTGCCACCAGTTCAGGGACAAGTGGAGGTCGAGGAGAACCCTGACGGGGTCCCTGAGGTGTCCGAGGGACTGGCTCCCTTGGGCACTGAGACACCACTGAGCCGTCTGCATGTGCAGGTGGGAGTGAGGAACCACATGCACGGTCGAGGCCATGTGGCCCAGGAGACGTAGCATGGACTGAGCAGTGACCTGGTGGGTGCTTTGGACGCAAGACCGCCAAAGCTCAGAGGCGGGTGGAGCGATCCACCGGCAAGAAGGCAATGGCCTGCTGAGTATTGAGGCACGCCCCGATGAACTCGAGAGCCTGCACAGGCTCGAGACTTTGGGTAGTTGAACAAGAACCCCAAACTCTCCAAGAGGAGAATGGTGCGGGACATGCTTGCCGGGCCTCCTCAACGGAGGAGCCCATAACGAGCCAGTCATCGTCATGCCCCTGCACCACAGGTGAGTGGCAGCTACAACAAGGCACTTCGTGAAGACCCATGGTGCGAATGCGAGGCCAAAGGGGAGCACTATGAACTGGAAGTGCTCTCCCTGTACCCTGAAACGCAGATACTGCCTGTATTGGGGGTGAATCAAGATATTGCGTAAGTGTCCTTCAGATCCAAGGAGCATAGCCAGTTGCCCTGCCAGAGGAAGGGCAGCAGCACACCAAGAAATAACATCTTGAACTTCTCCCGCACCAGGAACTTGTTTATTTTGCAGAGGTCGAGGATGGGCCTCAGACCCCCCGTCTTTTTCGGGATGAAGAAGTACCAGGAGTAAAAGCCCCGACCTCAAAGGTGAGGAGGGACCTCCTTGACTGCCCGTTGGGCAAGGAGGGAGTGTAATTCCTGCTGCAGCAGAAGCTGGTACGCGGGGAGTCGAGGAAGCTCTGCCGAGAAGACGGGTGGAGGGAGGCTGTTGAAATGAAGGCGATAGCCCTCCTGGATGACCTGGAGGACGCAAATGTCCAAGGTGATGAGCGCCCCCAATGGGGCGAAACAGGACAGATGTCCACCCACTGGCTGCTGCATTGCTGGAAGGCGAGGGGCCATGCTGCTGGTGTCAAAACCCCTGAGTGGGTTGTGGGGGAGCCGGCGTTTGGGTCGTCAGGCCCTTTGGTTTGCGGTGCCCCTGTCCAGGCTTTCCCTGAACCAGGGTAGCCGGCGTGGGGGTAGCCATGTATGGCAGATAACCGCAATACTGGAGGCCGTTCCTGGGAAAGAAGGGTTTCTTGGCCGGCTGCTTCTTTTGAGGCAGCGTTGAGATCTTGCGGGAGAGACAGGTCCTAGTAACGAACTCCATCTCGATCTCCACGGCCTTCTCCTCCATAGGTTTCCCAAACAGTTGTTCATGAGACAGGGCATGTCCAGGAGCTTCTCCTGCACCCATTGCTCCAGACACGAGGATTGAAACCATGCCTGGCAGTGAGCCCCAATGCCCGTGGCCGCCACTCGAGCTGATGTCTCGAAGCCATCATAGGAGGCTCGAGATATGTACTTAGAACAGTCAGCCATGGATTTCATCAGAGTGCGGAACCTGTCCAGGGGCTCCCCTGCGAGGCCCGCAGAAAACCCCCCCGAGTTCCTTCGCAAAGTCACGTAGGAACATACCAATATACAATTGGTAAGCCTGGATGCGACAGGAAAGCATGGAACCTTGATAGGCCTTGCGGCACAGGGGATCAAGGGCTCTCAACTCCCTACCAGGAGGCACCGATGAGTGTGACTTCGGGCTCTTCTGCTTCGGATTGTCGATTCCACCACCATCGAGGTGTGTGGGAGCTGGGATTTTCGGAAGCCTGGCCCGCGCTGCACTTTGTACATTGTGTCAAGGTGCTTGTTCACAATGGGAACTGAGGCTGGGGCCTCCCACATGCAGAGCAGTAGCCGAGATAGAATCGGTGGCACCGGCATGGTGAGGGATTCCCTGGGCAGGGCCTCGTACTGAAGAATATCGAGTTCTTCAGCACAAGGGTCCTCCTCAGCCTGGGTGACCAGGTTGAGGGCCAGAGCCATGTCCCGAATAAACACCAAAAAGGAGGTGTCCTCGGGTGGTGAATGCAACTGGAGACCAGGCGGCGAGGGGTCCGACGGGAGATCCCAGTGGGTGCGGGTATCCGGGGAGGTCTCCCCATCGGATTCCCAGATTGAAAAATCGGTCGAGGGATCCGAGCCAGGCGGTTCGCCCTGTCCGATGGCTGGCAGCCTGGAGCCGGAGGCCCTGGACAATCTTGCCTCTGAGGAATGGGAGGGCGAGCAAGACCGACATCGAGGACCCTCATGAGGCCCATAGCTGGATGGATTTGGGTGTCCCACGCGAGGGATATGCGGTCTCTGGGCGCAAGTCAGCAAAGCTGGCTGTAAGCGCCTGCTGAGAAGCAATGAACGCAGAAACGATGCGTTCACGCGCCAGCATCGGGACTCCCATGTGGGTGTGGGGCCCTGGGACACTGATAATGGGGTCACCGGATCGGGCGTCGAGGAGGAGACGGGGTCCTCACCAGGAAGACCCTCAGGAGACTGTGCACCTTCGCTGGAGGCCTCCATTTCTCTGCGAGGTACCTTGCGGGGCTGCTCCTTGTCCAACTCTCGGGAACGCCGAATGGGCAGGGGAGCGCTCGCGCTTCTCGGGGTCCCCAGACAGAGACTGAGGCCTTCTTCTTTTTGCACCGTTCCACCTCGGGGGACCCCTGGTCAGAATGCCACCTGGAACACGGCGCCGCAGGGAGAGAACCCACCGGAGGGGAGATGACCGAGGGCGCCACCGGGACTCCAAGGTGGCCTTTCAAACAATGTCCTCGGACTTCTGCATACGGCTGAGCAGGGCCTTAGAGGACATTTTCTTACAGAGTGAACAGAGCTCTGGGTCATGGTCGGCTCCCAGACACCATAGACAACAGTCATGAGTGTCCGTAAGCGACATGTTCCTAGAGAATCTATTGCATTTTTTAAACCTGGTGGCCATGGGGGCAAAAACGACCCTAGCGAGGTTGAAGACCCATGCGGCCAGAGGTTAGAAAGAAAAAAGGATGCAAAGCCTGAAAAGAAAAAATTCAGGAAAGGTATCCCCGTAAGCTCCAAAAGAGAGCAAGGGGAGGATGGATAGAGGACTGGTGCAACCGGAAAAAAGAAATGAGAGCCTGTTAAGGCAAGGAAACAAAAACTTTTTCTGAGAGACAAGAACGTGCGTACGAAGAGCTCCGCGGAAAAAGGGAGACTGAGCAAGATGGCACCCTTGGGCGGGAAGAGGACCACGCATGCGTAGTAGAAATCCCACGCGGGCTCCATCAGTGCCGACATCACCCATAAGTGAGGACTGACTTCTGCTTGTTCCTGGAGAACGTGTTAATATCTCCACTGGCTTTTGAATGTTGTTGTGCAGCTGGTTCTGGGAGCCTATTTTATAAAGGAACATAGGTTGCCTTCATAAAATACTCCACATACACTTAGGGGTATGTTTATTAAATCGGGCTAACAGTTAACCCAGGTTATCTGCAACTAGGCCCCATTGAATAACATGGGACCTAGATGCAGATAGCTCGGGTTAACTATTTGACTAGTTTAGTAAACATACCTCTTAGTCAACACTCAAAAAAATGTTTTTCAAGGGCATGCGATGGATGTGATCTACCTGGATTTCAGCAAAGCCTTTGAAACTGTTCCTCATAGGAGGCTTATCAATAAACAGTTTGGGGATGGGTCACAGGATGGTGAACTGGATCAGAAACTGGTTGACTGACAGAAGGTGATGGTAAACGGAACTCACTCGGATGAAAGGAAGGTGATTAGCGATGTGCCCCAGGGTTCGGTCCTGGAACCGGTACTGTTCAATATATTCGTGAATGATATTGCCGAAGGGCTGAATGGAAAAGTCTGTCTTTTTGCAGATAACACCAAAATTTGCAACAGAGTGGAGAACATAAGGAAAGAGTTAAGATTTAATGTGAAGGAGTGCAGTGTCACGCACTTGGGAAGCAGGAATTCAAGGGAATTGTATGTGATAGGGGGCGAGAGATTGGTGTGCACGAACCAGAAGAAGGACCTCTGAGTGATTATTTCTGACGATCTCAAGGTGGTGAAACAGTGTGACAGGGTGGTGTCAAAAGCCAGAAAGGTGCTGGGTTGCATACAGAGAGGAATTACCAGCAGAAAGGAAGAGGTACTAATGCCACTGTACAAGTCGCTGGTGAGGCCTCACTTGGAATATTGTGTTCAGTTTTGGAGACCGTATCTCACAAAGGATATAAAAAGCCTGGAAATGGTTCAGAGAAAGATGACCAAAATGATTTGGAGCCTGCGACAGAAGACTTATGAGAAGAGACTTGAAGACCTAAATATGTCCACTCTGGAGGAGAGGAGGGACAGATGAGATATAATTCAGACCTTTAAATACTTAAAGAGTATTAATGGACAACAAACCTCTTCCAAAGATGGGGAAGCTGTAAAACTAGAGGGCATAACAAAGCTGCAATGGGGTAAACTGCAAGGTAACGTCAGGAAATACTTTTTCACTGAAAGGGTGGTGGATACTTGGAATGCCCTCCCGATGGAAGTAGTGGGGGGGAAACACAGTGAAAGAATTCAAAATGGCTTGGGACAGACACAGAGGATCCCTTTATAGCAACAGGATAAACTCAAAATAAGCATAACTATCTCTTATATCTGAACAAATAGGGGTGACCTACATGGAGTGGTGGGTACACCCCTAAACAAAGGCATGGGGAAGGGTTACCTGCACAGAGCAGCAAGTGCACCTAATCTTGCCGCCTTGCTGGGCAGACTAGATGGACCATACTGGTCTTTACCTGCCTTCATATACTATGTTGCTATGCTACTATGTTAATATGAGAGCTACTTCACTCACTTCAAGCTCTCTAAGTTTCATCATCAGTCTAGTTTATATCATTTTAACTCAGCCATTAGGCCAGTGACAAAAGCTTCCAAAATTCAATTTATCTTTTTTTATGACTTATATTGTCCTGCGACATGTCACATATTTTGAAGAGCTCAGCCTTCTGTGTCAGGGAGTTCTATTCCGGTATGGTCCCCTCCTCATCATGGAGCTTTCATTATACACATGTGCCTTTATAAAATAATCATATACCAGAAGAAACCCCCCCCCCCATAAATACAGATAGAAAATCAGTCATCTATATAGCTAAATGCATTTTTGTTGTGGTGGTAGGTGATAAAGTAATCGCCCCTCCTTGAAAGACATTGGTATTTTGATGTTTTAACTTTTATAAAATAGGATTACAGGAGGAGCTTGCACCAAACAGACTTTATAGCGAATCTCCAGCAATGCTTACCATACCCCGTTGTCTTCCATATGACAACCCCCTAGCCCCAATCACCATTATTCTCCTCCTGGACCCGACAGCCCCACCATCGATGACCTGCAGCTGTGCATCTCCCTGTGCCCCCCCCCCCTCATAGCCCATGTGTTGCTGTTTGTGCCTGCACATCCCCATGCCATGACACTGTGAGTGTGTGTGTGCCCGTGTGTGAGTGGCCTGCGGCATGAGTGAGAGTAACAGCAAGTGTTTATCACTGTCTCTCAGTGTCTGTCTTGCATACAACACTGTTTGTTGGTAGTGGTGGCACAAGGGTGTTGGTAATGGGATTTCAAGAGTGCTGGTGGTGCGACTACCAGGGTGTTGGTGGCAGTTAGAAAACACGGATGCTGTGTAACATAAGACATAAGATATGCCATACTGGGTCAGACCAAGGTCCATCAAGCCTAGTATCCTGTTTCCAACAGTGGCCAATCTAGGTCATATGTACCTATTAGTTTCCCCAAAAGACACAGGTTCCTCAGTGCTTGTACTGGGTTAAGTATTGATATCCTGGGTCCCTTCTTAATAATAGTTTATGGACCTTTCCTCCAGGAACTTGTCCAAACCTTTTTTAAACCCAGCTACACTAACAGCCTTTACTACATCCTCCGGTAACAAATTCCAGAGTTTGATTACACGTTGACTGAAAAAATATTTTCTTTTATTAGTCTTAAATAGTTTACCATGTAGCTTCATTGCATGTCCCCTAGTCTTTCTATATTCTGATAATGTAAACAATCGATCTATGTTTACCCATTCCACTCCGTTCATTAATTTATAGACTTGTATCTTATCTCCTCTCAGCCGTCTCTTTTCCAGGTTAAAGAGCCCTAACCTTTTTAGCCTTTCATAGGGGTATCCTTCCATCCCCTTTACCATTTTGGTGGCTCTTCTTTGAACCTTTTCTAATAATGCTATATCCTTCTTAAGATACGGTGACCAGAATTGCACACAATAATCAAGGTGTGGTCTCACCATGGAACGATATAGAGGCATTATAATATCTTTTGTTTTATTTTCCATTCCTTTCCTTATGATGCCTAGCATTCTATTTGCTCTCTTGGCTGCCGCTGCACACTGGGCGGAGGATTTTAACATGTTATCCACAATGACACCTAAATCTTTTTCCTGGGTGGTGGTTCTTAATGTGGAACCTTGCATCGTGTATCCATAGTTTGGGTTGTTCTTCCCTAGGTGCATAACTTTGCACTTGTCCACATTAAATTTCATCTGCCATTTTGATGCCCAGTCTTCCAATTTATCAAGATCCTCTTGCAATTTTCCACAATCCTCTTGGGTTTTAACAACTTTAAATAGTTTTGTGTCATCTGCAAATTTGATAACCTCATTCGTTATTCCCTATTCCAGGTCATTTATGAAAACGTCAAAATGCAGCTGACCCAGCACAGATCCCTGGGGTACACCACTATTCACCTTTCCCCATTGGGAAAATTGGCCATTTAGCCCTACCGTCTGCTTTCTATCTTTTAACCAGTTTCTGATCCACAATAGTACACTGCCTCCTATCCCATGACTCTTTAGTTTTGCCAAAAGTCTCTGATCAGGGACCTTGTCAAAGGCTTTCTGAAAGTCCAAATACACTATTTCAACCGACTCACCTTTGTCTACCTGTTTATTCACACCTTCAAAAAAAAAAAACATAACAGGTTAGTAAGACAATATCTTCCTTGTCTAAAGCCATGTTGGCCGTCTCCCATTAAGCCATGACTATCTACATGTTCAGCAATTTTGTTCTTTATGATGGTTTCTACCATTTTTCCCGGTACTGACATCAGGCTCACCGGTCTGTAGTTTCCTGAATCCCCCCTGGAACCCTTTTAAAAATTGGCGTTACGTTCGCCATCCTCCAATCTTCAGGTATTACAGATGATTTTAATGATAGTTCGCAGATTACTAATAGCAGGTCTGCAGTCTCATATTTCAGTTCTTTCAACACCCTTGGATGTATATCATCCAGCCCAGGTGATTTGCTACTCTTCAGTTTATCTAATAGTTGTAATACATCTTCACAATGTATCGATATTTCCAACAATTCTTCCACACCTTTAAATACCACTTCAGTCATGGGTAACATCCCTACATCTTCCTCAGTAAAGACCGAAGCAAAGAATTCATTCAGTCTCTCCGCTATTGCCTTGTCGCCTCTTAGTGCCTCTTTAACCCCTTTATCATCTAATGGGCCAACTGATTCTCTCACAGGTTTTTTGCTACGAATGTACTTGAAAAAGTCTTTATTACATGTTTTTGCTTCCGCAGCAAGCTTCTTCTCAAATTCTCCCTTTTGCCTGCCTTATCAATGCCTTGCATTTAACTTGACAGTCCTTGTGCTGTTTCCAGGTTTCGTCGTTTGGCTATTTTTTTCTATTTCCTGAAAGATGCTTTTTTGGTAGCAGCCTCTCTGACCTCACCTTCAAACCATGCTGGCAGTTTTTTGGACTTCCTTCCACTTTTCTTAAAGTGTGGAATACAGCTGGTATGGGCTTCCAAGATAGTATTTTTCAACAACACCCAAGCTTAATGTATGTCTTTAACCTTTGCAACTGCTCCTTTAATTTTTTCTTAACTATTTTCCTCATTTTATCATAGTCTCCCTTTCGAAAGTTAAAAGGTAGTACTGTGGATTTCCCTACTATCCCTCCTCCACTAATTAAATGAAAAGCGATCATGCTATGATCACTATTGCCAAGTGGCCCTAACACCCTCATCTCTTACACCAGATCTGGTGTTCCACTAAGGACTAGGTCCAATATGGTTTCCCCTCTGGTCGGTTCATGAACCAACTTCTCCAAGAAGCAGTCATTTATTTCATCTAGGAACTTTATCTCCCTAGCAGATCCTGCCGTGACACTGACTGCATCAATACTGGGGTAATTGAAATCACCCATTATTATTATTGTGCTATAACTTTTGTTAGCTTCCTTAATTTCTTTGAGCATTTCATCATCCATTTGTTCATTCTGGCTAGGTGGTCGATAGTAGAACCCCACTGCCATCGTCTTCCCCTTTTTATATGGAATTTCAATCCATAGAGATTCTACAACAAATTTTGATTCCTGCAAAATTTTAATCCTTTCTAAATCAATGCCCTCTCTAACATAGAGCGCAACCCCTCCACCAATTTGATCAGCTCTATCATTACGATATAGTTTGTACCCAGGTATCAGTTTCCCACTGGTTGTCCTCCTTCCACCATGTCTCTGAGATTCAATCATATCTAACCTCTCATTTAGTGCTATATATGCTAACTCTCCTTTCTTATTTTTTAGACGTCTAGCATTTGCATACAAGCATTTTAGAGACTGTATTTTATTCATATTAATCTGGCTATTGGTAGGCATGGGTAATTTGGGATCTTTAAGCTCTGTCTGCTCCATACTCGAGGGCATTTAGGCTACTTTACTCTTTTTTGGAACCTCTCTGCTTTTGGTAGTATCCTTCAAGGATACATTCTTCCGAACCATGCGCTCTTGTGCGACTGTCGGCTTTCCCCTATTATCCAGTTTAAAAGCTGCTCTATCTCCATTTTAAATGTTAATGCCATCCCGGTTAAGGTGAAGCCCATCCCTTCGGAAGAGCCCCTCCTTTCCCCAGAATGTTCCCCAGTTCCTAACAAATCCAAAACCCTCATCCTTGCACCATCGTCTCATCCATGCATTGAGACTCCGGAGCTCTGCCTGCCTTTTGGGTCCTGCGTGTGGAATGGGAAGCATTTCAGAGAACACTACCCTGGAAGTTCTGGATTTCAACTTCCTACCTAAAAGCCTACATTTAGCCTCCAGAACCTCCCTATCACATTTTCCTGTCATTGGTACCAAGACAGCAGACTCCTCCCCAGCATTATCTAAGACCTTATCTAGGTGGTGTGTGAGGTCCGCTACCTTCGCACCAGGCAGACATGTTACCAGGCGATCCTCACGTCCACAAGCCACCCAGCTATCTACATGCCTAATGATCGAATCACCAACTATAACGGCTGTCCTAACCCTTCCCTCATGGGCACATGGCCCTGGAGAAACTTCCTCGATGCAAGAGTGTTTTACATCAACTGGAGGACAGCTCCTAGTTACAGAATCTCTTCCTGCCACACCAGGGTGATGCTTTCCTGTCACGTGACCTCTCTCCTCCATGGCAACAGGGATGCTGCCAGACTAGTGGTAGGACTTCAGGACTATATCCCTGTAGGACTCGTCTAAGTACCTCTCTGTCTTACTTATGTTTTCTAAATCTGCTACTCTAGCCTCTAGAGAATGGACTCATTTCCTGAGAGCAAAAGAGCTCCTTGCACCTAGTGCACACGTAAGGCCTCTCACCAACTGGGAGAAAATCAGACATGTGACACTCAATGCAAAAGACTGGAAAGCCCCCATCTTGCTGCTGGACTGCTTTCTGCATCTTAGTTTTAAGCTTGTGTTTAGATCTTTAAGTTCTTTACTTACTAAGGGTTGCTATGGATACTTATACTAATAAAATTGTACATAATATGTTTAATATACCTTGTTCACCTGAAGCTTACTTAATCTCAGGTCCTTAGTGTATGACTGATTTGGATAATGAGCTGCACCTGAGAGCACCTCCTTTCCTTTATGATGTGTAAGTACCTACTAAAAGTACTTTGCTGATACTAGGCCCTGAGTGAGTATTAAATTTAAACTACAAGCTCTCTGCTGGGTATAAAACCTTACCAGAAAGCTCTCTTCTGTGTTTTAAATTTAATCTTAAACTGCTGCTACTAGGCCATGACTGATTTAACAAATACACTGGGTTCACAGATTAATCAACTTTAATCCAAAGAAGTCCCTTCAAAAAAATTCCCAGAAGCATATACTCACAATTGTAGATCTCTCTCCAGAAGTAGCAGTCCCCTTTTCTAGTCCTTCAAGACTGAGGATCACAGAACTCTGGTTGAACTATTTATGCTTGTGCTGTTGAGGTAAGCTGTGAACAATTTCCTGAGTGATTAACAGTCCTTGCTTGGATAGAAGGAGTTTTTCAAAATGGTCTTTTGACCTGCCCCCTAGGTAGAAGGCCTGGTTTGATTTAAATTAAAGCTCTTTGCTGCTGCTGGCCTCTGACCTAGTATGAAATTTAAACTAGAAGCTCTCTGCTGGGTTCTAAATTTAACCAGAAAGCTCTCTTATGTGTTTTAAATTTAAACTAAAAGTACTTTGCTGATACTAGGCCCTGAGTGAGTATTAAATTTAAACTGCAAGCTCTCTGCTGGACATGAAATCTAACCAGAAAGCTCTCTTCTGTGTTTTAAATTTAATCTTAAACTGCTGCTACTAGGCCATGATTGATTTAACAAATACACTGGGTTCACAGATTAATCAGCTTTATCCAAAGAAGTCCATTCAGAAAACTTCCCAGAGGTATATACTCACAATTGCAGATCTCTCTCCAGAAGTAGCAGTCCCCTTTTCTAGTCCTGTAAGACTGGGGATCTGCCTGGTTTGAGCTGGTCCTGCAGGAGGAGGCCCAAAGGGAGTACAGGAGGGAGAGAAGAGTGTATTTCTACCAGAGGGTGTACCGGGAAAGGGTCCATTATCTTGGCATTACAGATGAACGGTATCTGACCCAGTTCAGGTTTGATAAGGCAGCTATACACCAACTATGCCTGAAACTGAAGCCCCTCCTCCGCTCTGCCACACAGAGAGGTCAGTCCATACTTGTGCACCTGAAAGTTACCACAGCCCTAGCATTCCTGGCCACCAGCAACTTCCAAGCAGGGCTGGTTACCATGGCAGGACTAAGCCAGTCAGCAGTGTCCCATGCGTTTCCAAATTCTTGGCAACATTTCTCACCAGAACTACAGACCACATAGCCTTTCCTGCCACTGTGCAGCAGAGTCAGCAGACCATGCTGCAGGTCTATGAGGCTGCACAATTCCCTGCTGTGCTGGGTGTCACTGACTGCATACATGTGGCTCTCAGGCCCCCAAGAGGGAGGGAAGCTACCTACAGAAATAGGAAGGCCTTTCACTCAATGACTATGCAAGTAGTATGCAGTGCCTAGGGTGAAATACCTGACGTCTTTCCACGCTTCCCAGGGTCATGCCATGATTCTTAAATCCTCTCACATTCGGACATATATGAGCATTTCACCAGGTAAGCACACAGAAAACCCAGGTCACAGGTATGCAGTGTGGGTAGGTGATGTAAAGTTAGACCTGCAACAGACCCAGAACAACGTACCTGTAGAACTTGCCTATACAGAGCAAGCAGCAGCGCTGTGAGAAAAGAGGCCATGTCTAGCTCATTGGAGAGAGTGATGGTCACTGCACCTGGGGAGCTGGGTGCAAATTTCACCTCCATTACATACATCCTAATGCCTGAGGATCTCAGAAAATGATTACCTTTGCACCAAGTGGACAGAGGAGACAACATCTCAGCAATGCAGGTGAGAGGGGAGTCAAGAACATCCCCCTGGGACCACACAGGGTGAACACATGCAGTTGCCTTATCAACAAATTTTGGAGTCTGAGGCACAGCACGGCAAGTAGAGAAAGGCCATAGTGAGGGCTTACCCTGTACCACACCACTGCTTCCCCCTCTCAGCCACTCCCACTCCAAAATAGACCCGTTGCTGTGTAACATAGATCGCAATTAAAACTATGCAGAAATTGTCTAAGGAAAGATATCCAACATCCTTATTCTGCAAAACCTTTCCTAACAAGCTGCCTAATGTATGATTTTGAAGAAAATTCAGAACCTAACATAACCTCTAAATAGCAAACCTCATTCACTATCAATACCATCCGATTCGCCAGCAGATCTGGAAAATCTCAAGAAACTTGCCTATGGAAAACAATAATCTGAGTTTACTGTAATTCAGACCCAGGCCATTGGCCAAAAATCAAGTTGAGATGGTCTTGAATGCTCTACCCATGTTTCTTCAAGTTCAGCACCACTGCCCTTATAAGAAAGATATAACATAATGTTTCCCATATTCACAGGGCTCTTTAACCACCTCTGGGGCACTAAGCAAAGTTTTAGGGATGGGCCCCCTCGGCACACACATACATCCATTATATACACAACAGAAAGAAAGAAGAAGAAACCAGCAATAACAGATGCAGTGAATCTACCATAAGAAACAAGATATACACACAAATATTATTTGCCATTAGACCCATCTAGAAGAAACAAATATACAAATATCAAGAGCCCATATTCAGACTTAACATGCACGTCTCAACCCACGTCAAAGCAATTTAGAAACATAGTAACTCATACACGAACTACCCATCAGCTTTGCTGGGGACTAACCCCTCCCTGGCCCTGATAAATTCCTCAAACTGCAGGGGACCCGTATAAACGTGTCGGATTCCCTGGAGTTGAACCAAACATTTGCACGGAAAACACAAGGAAAATGTAGCTCCCAACGCTAGTACCCTCTCTGGTCTTCAAGCTGCTGGTGCAGCAGGCATACGTGATAGCCTGTTGCTCCATAGTCAGCTAGAGCGACTGGAGAATTCTGCACGTAGTAAAAAATTGTGTTTCATTACCTTTCTCCTCTAATTTTGTTGAGGAAATATTTTAAAGAAATTTTGAAAGTGGAAGATGCAGATGGGATACAGATTACCGCTGCGTATTATTACCTGGAAGGTTGTTGCCTTCGGTAGTTGCTGAGTCTTCTCAGGGTACCCTCGATTTGTTCCAGTTTTTGGAGCAATCGGCGGTTATAATTCCTAGTAAGGCTACTTTGGTTGTTTCTTTTACAGCCAAAGTAGATAAATCCTTGGTTATGAAACTGTATTTCAAAAATAAGTTAATTCCCTTTTATGGACAAAGGGTTTTAGTTTTCCCAGATGTTGCCAAGGTCACCCGATTAAGGCGTAAAGATTTCCTTTCACTTAAACCTCGGTAACTTACTTTTCTTAACAATAGTCAGCAATTATGCATGCTAGGTAGGTGCCGCCGCCGCCTTGCCCATAACACGACATCCAGTGCAGCCCTTGCCCAGTGCCATCCAGGTGCCCGCACAGTAGCTCCGACTTGCCCCTTGTTGCACACATGTGCACCTGTGTGTGCCTCTTGGTTATATCATGGCAGGCCGCTTGGGCTTTTGGATGCAGGCTTGGAGTGGAGCCAACTCAGATTGAAGAGGGAACACAGTCTGGGAGCAAGCCCAGGGAGCAGCTTGCTCACTGCGCGTGTGCATCTTAGATGTGACTGCAGGTCTCTTTGTTTGGGGATTTTCGCTTGCTGATTCCCCTATTCCCACCACCACGCAATTAAATTCCGTGGCCACTGCTGGCTATGGGAGAAGAGAGGACGGAGGAACATACTGGCCAGCGGCATTCAGACCAGTAACCTCGGGGCTACTTTTACCTATGGGCACCTGGACCTTTATTGTGCTAGACTCGGGGCAGCTGCCCCTTTTGCCCATACATAAAAGCCACCCTGTGCATCCATCCAAAAGTAAAGCCCAAGATTGGTACTGACATCACACAACAGGTGAAAGTATAAACTGAACAGAGAAGAGTGGTGGGCAACATAGAACCCTGTGGTACTCTCTGACGTACCAGAGCCGCAGTGTGCCCATTGTTTCCTATTCGACAAGTAAGACTGAAAACCCACAAGGCTACGGCCGACACAACCACTAGGAAAAACTAGGGTGGCGCCTTCTGAAAGGCAACAATGAAAAGCAGTAGTCAAAGCAAAACAATAGTTCCTGACGCCCATATAAACTCCAAGAGCCATCGGCACATTCTTTTACCTGCAGGGAGTGCGCACATACATACATGCAAAGCGTTTAATATTTACAAGCATCATATCCAATTTTACATTTATACAGGATTGTTGTGAAGAGATAGTGTTGGGATGTTCATGATTTTTGCGTTTAATTTTCAAAATCTCAGGGGGAGGGGAAATAAGGTTGAAGTTTTGCCCAATTCGCTTGCACCAACCCTGCCCAAATACTTTAAAGGTCGATATTCAGTAGCAGCTGTTAGTGTTTTTGAAGCGCCTGACTGCCTGTGCTGAAACTAAACCCGCATATTCAGCGCCAGTGTCTATAGGCCTATGTGGCATCCAGTGCAAAATATCTGTCAGCTCCACCCACAGACCGCCCCAAAAATAGCAGGACATTTTCAAAGCAGTCTGTGGGGATATTCAGCATTACCCGGTTAGTGCCACTCAATGTCAAGATTGTCGAGGTCTGTGTAGTCTGTAGGTCTGCAAACCACATAAACACTTTTGAATATCGGCACCATAGCCTTTAAGGGGTATGCTGTATACAATGCAATGAAACACACAGAGATGTTTAAAAATGCCACCACAATTGCTTTATTAGACTCTAGAGCAATCAAACAATGGTCCAAGCTTGCTTAACTTACAGCTGTCAGTACAATCTAAACAGAATACAAACATGCACACACAAAAGAGTGTATTTTGCATAGCCTGAAAATCAGACCTGGGAGTTTATATTTTATATTAAACAAAACTCACTGAATTTCATAAGTGCATCTCTACACTCATCCTGGGTACACCACTAACTTGGGGAGGGACATCACTCAGTACCGGGGTTTAGTCCTGACCAGATCCTCTAACTTCCGAGATCAATACCATATACTGTAAACTTTTGAAGAAATAAATAGATAAATAAAACCCGACATGGATCCTTCAGTGCAGGAGATGCATTTTCCTTCAGGACCCAAGATGTATGACCAAAATGGTTCTAAAGGAGAAACTGTATCAAATAAAGGAATTTACTGTGGATTTTACAGGATACATTTAAAGGTAGAATAGAGATTATATGGTATCTTGTAACTTTTACTCCAAATTATTGAAAATTTCTCTTTACTCCTTTCTCCTTCTAACCAGAGCACCAGATACATCAGGGAGTCTCACCCCAGCCCTCAGGATACACCTAGCCAGTCAGGTTTTCATGAAAACCATAATGAATATGCATGAGGTAGATTTGCATACACAGCCTCCATTGTATGCAGATCTCTTTCATGCATATTCATTATGATTATCCTGAAAACCTGACTGGCTAGGTGTGTCCTGAGGACAAGATCCCTGAGACAGATGGTTCTCTCCTTTCTCCCTTTTTGATATGCCATACAGCTGGCAACAGCTGGACAGTACCTGACTCAGAATGGGGATACCCTGCAGTCCACCGTCAGATCCCTCAGAAATAGCTACTTCAGTGTGGTATCAGAAGCACCATCATCGAAAATTTACTGTGTGACCTCTGCACCCAATGTAGGAATTTAGAGGCCAGGGGTGGACTTCTTCCCTATCCAGGCTCCAACCTCAGATGGCTGAACAGAATATTCTAGGAGTCTCTCACCAATATCCTGGCCTATATCATAGTGGCCGCTTTCAGAAATAGCAGAACATGGTTTAGCCCACACATTGTTCTGACACCCATAGTATGTCCTCCACTGGGTAGAGCATAGACCAGTGGTTCTCAACCCAGTCCTCTGGGACCCCCAGGCCAGTCAGGTTTTCAGGATACCCATAATGAATATGCATGGGATAGATCTGCATACAATGGAAGCGGTACATGCAGACCTCTCTCATGCATATTCATTGTGGATATCCTGAAAACCTGACTGGCCTGGGGGTCCCAGAGGATTACATTGAGAACCACTGGCATAGATCTTCATAAAGGGATCTATAGGACAGAGGTTCTCAACCCAGTCCTTTGGACAGTCCTAGCCAGTCGGGTTTTCAGGATAACCGCAATGAATATACATGAGAGAGATTTGCATAGAATGGTGGCAGTGCGTGCAAATCTCTCTCAGGTTTATGTTTATTTAGCACTTTATATACCACGTTTCTCTAAAAAGGCAAAGTGGTTTACAAATATTACGTACAAATAGAAGAAAGGGATGCTATAAACTGATAGGAACGAGAAAACAGAAATGCCAGGTGTCCCGAGGGTTAGGTTGGGAACCCTTGCTATAGACTAACCAGGCTCTAGTTCCCTACACAAGATATGTGTCTGGCCACCACATTCTATATACGGTAAGATATACATTGGGACTACTCTGTAGGGCACATCTTGCATCGCAGTGGCCTGGAGTAGATAAGAGCATGGACTGACGCTTTAAGGTCAGCGTTGGACTGGAAAGTGGTCAGTCATTAAGAAACATTCTTACAAAGTTTCCAATAAGAATTAGTATGGGAAAGTTGTTCTGTAAGCCTGGAATGCAGTAGACTTGCTGCAGAGTGTTTTCTCATTCACCTGTCATCCTCTAAATGGCAGCTGATGAATATCTAACACTAAATGATAGATTCGATGAATGTTTACCATAATTACACTGATATTGCCAAGCATTAGGTCTGAAGCAGTTTTTACAAAAGAGCCAATTAAATGCAAACACCTTTGCATGCATTATTTTTTTTCCTTGTTATTTAAAATTACATGTCTTCTGGTACAATTCCAGGATACCTACCGGTAATATTCACTGGAACTGCAGAGCCTTGATAAGATCCATATCATACCAAAAGAAACATGTTGATGAAGAAATGGAAAAAGTCAATCTTTACCTTCTAATCAAAGCTGAATTTGATTAGCAAGATGTTCGTTTGGCTGTCCATTACAGCAGAAGACATACTTGATAAGCAGTCATTTTGCATTCGTAATGAGCCTTTATTAGCTGTGTGAAAAATGGGTGATAACCTTCTCCACTTGTCAAGTAAGAAATACAGTCACCCTTCACCAACATTACTCTGCTGCTTTTATACACAGTTTACTAAATCACGTCCATCATGCACAGCAGTGAAAATCCATTTTAACCATAATACTTTATACTGTGCAACTTCCTAAAGTTTTATGTCCTAGTTTGATGATGCTTGTGCTTTCTTTTTCATACCCTCCTATTCTTATTATTTGAAATGGTTATTTTTCAGGTTTTTGCTTTAGTGTCCTGCCCCAGACCATTGCACAATCTCTGAAACCATCAAAGAGCCAAGCACTTGCAAGAAAATGCTTCTGAATAGACAGCAACACAGTTCCATGCCCTTCAGCACCAGGGTCTTCCAGATATTGCACCCGACAACTTGCATACTGGTGGCTCAAGCTGTAGGTAGCAAGCAAACCCTTATTCAAGCTGCTAAGTCCAACAGCAGGCTCGCCCAACGTAATTGCATGGATATCTTCAATTCTGCCCTTCACCTGCCCTTCATCATTAACATCCCTAGCTTATCTGTGCTGCATCGACCCAGGACATCTGGGGCATCAACTGAAACAAGACATTTCAATTTATGACGATATTATGCTTTTACTTAGCGCCACTGAATATAGGTGCAGGGGTAGGTGCAAAAGTGTATGCATACTTAAACAAAAAGGCATCTAATATTAGCACCTATGCAAGCAAAGTACATGCAAAGGCATTGAATATAAGTGCCTATATATCTAGGCAATGCATATCGCCCAGAAGACTTAGGTTATACCTGTTTTTTTTTTGTACATAAGCGAACTGCATAGTCTAGGTGTACAGGGGCAAAACTTGCTGCCCATACACAGAGTATGCGCATTTGTGGCTCCATCACTGGAACACCACAAACCCACTCTCCCCATGAAACACATAGTATTATGCACAGAGCAAGATATTTAAATGCTTCTCTCTACATAATGTTTATTTATTTATTTAACAGTTTTTATATACAGTCTTTCTTCAATTCAAGACGGTTTACAGAGAACATAACATGACAGTATCTTTCAACTGATTACATAGAACCGAACTACATAATAAGAGTATATATGGTTAATATAAGTAACTTTTGTACATGAGGAGTCATCATGGACAAGAACTATTTACATGCTTATTTACAGGAGAGGTTAGGGAGAGGTCATAGGAAAATGAATTGGGTAAGGTATTAGAGGGAGGGTTGAGCATGAGGGAAAGGGTGTAGAGGGAGGGCTATGGTGGTAGGGAAAAATGTTCTTGGAAGAGATGAGTTTTTAGCTTCTTCTGGAACTCGGTATGATTTTAGCAGTTCCGTAGTTCACCTGGTAGGGCATTCCATAAAGAGGGGGCATGAAGGGAGAATGCATGATTACAGGTAGTTTGATTGCATTTTCTCTTAGTAGTTGGGATAGTTAGAAGGTTTTTGGTGATAGTGTGACATGTTCTATTGTTGTTGGAATTGGATAGGAGCAAGGAGAGGCATGGAGCTGACTCTGAACTGAATGGGAAGCCAGTGGAGATCATGGAGGATTGGCGTTATGTGTGATCATCTAGGGTTATTTGTGATGAGACAAGTTATTGTGTTCTGTACCATTTGGATGGGGTGTATGCTGTTCTTGGGAAGGCCATGATAGATGAGATTGCAGTAGTCAAGGGATGGGATGGTGAGAGCCTGGCAGACAGTGCGAAAGGAGTTGGGGTTTAGGAGAGGTTGGATGTTCCGAAGAGTACATAATTTTGCATATATTGTATTAGAGGTTCTTTTTATCTGTTCAATGATGTGAGGTTCTGATCGAGGATAAGACCAAGATATTTCACTTGATTTTTAATAGTGAGGGTGAGATCACCAAGAGTAAGGGTTGTTGGTGGAGTATAGGAAGTGTTGGTAAATACTTGAAGAGCTTCGGTTTTAGATTGGTTAATTAGGAGATTATGATGCAAGAGCCAAGTCCTTAGGTTTGTGAGGCATTCGCTTATGTTGGTAAATTTAGGGTTTGTTATATTGAATGGGGTGAAGCACATAATGTCATCCACATATAATTGGTAATGGATTCCATGGCTTTGGAAAATCTTGCAAACTGGTTAAAGGATAATGTTGAATAGTAGAGCAGATAACCTGGATCCTTGGGGGACTCCCTGTTTTAGGATAAAGGGTAGTGATGTGTCATTACCTATGCGGACCTGTTGTGTTCTATTTTCTAAGTAAGAGAGGAACCATCTTAGGGTTGTGTCCCTCAGTCCTATTTCGTGGAGCCTGTCTAAGAGTTGTTGGTGGGGAAGGGAATCAAAGGCTGAAGATAAGTCGAGAAATGTGAGAAGGCATCCTTGGGTGGGATTCTGGGTGTATAGGTACATTGAATCTAAGAGAGAAGCAAGAAGGGTTTCAACTCCGTGGTTCTTTTTGAAGCCATGTTGGAATAGGTCAAGGGGAGCATGTTCATCTATGAAATTCTGAAGTTGAGTTTGGACTAGGACTAATGTTGCCCAAAACAGGAAAAAAAAACCACCTAGCCATTCAGCACAGTGCCGAACATCTAAGTATTTTTTACAAACCGTGGGATTTGTCTTCTAGTGGCTTCCTAGCCTTTTGACATCTGCCTCTTGCAGGGAAATTTCTCTGTCCAAAACCACACCTTAATTTGCCTCACCTAGCTCCTAGGGCTCTTTGGGGCAATATTACCCATACCCAGCAACTTTTTTCTTAAAGCCATATTCCAACTTTAGTATCTTGGATGACATCTTCCTGACACTACAATTCTCAGCTGTCTTGTCCTTCAAGCAATATTATTTTTCTCTTCACATTTTCCCTCTGTATTATTGTCTTTCTGGCACTGATGTGGAACTTTGTCAAACACTCTACACTATGGGAGTCATTCTGTCCATCTATCCTTCACCCTGCTGTCCCCATCACTAACCTCCCTGTACAAACAGCGGGTTTGTACAGGGAGGCCTAGACAGGGGTGGGAGGGAGCGTTCTGGAGGTGGAGCGAGGGCGTGACATGGGCAAGGCCCTGTATTTCAAGGCCTTCAGGCTAGACGGGGGACATTCTACCTCGAAGGTGGAATGTCCCCCTGGATGGTGGGGGACTGCAGCGTGGGACAAGGGCAGGCAGGCGAGGGAGCTCAGGGGGTTCCCCGCAGCCCAATTCAGGCCTTGAAAGGCCAGATCGGGGTCAGGCTGCAGGGAATGGGAGTCGCTCCAGGGTGGCCAGCAATCGTGGCTCGTGAATGGAGCCACGGTACCATGGCAACGTGACACCATGGCACTGTGACTCCATTCACAAGCCTAGCTGAGTTAGCCGGGCAGTTGCAGAATCAGGTCCAGGCCTGCACATCTGGGCACTAGACCCAATTCTGATTCTGTGGGGGCTGTGGGATCAGAATTGGGTCTAGCTTTGCATGGCCCGATTCTGCCCAACCATACAGGGGGCTGGACGTTCAATTGGGAATAGGCCTCCACATCAACTGAATTACCTTTATGAACATGTTTATTCATGCCTTCAAAGAAATGAAGCAAACTGGTGAAGCAAGACTCCTCTTGGGTAAACCAATGTTCACTTTATCCTATTAAAACATGTCTGTCCATCTGTTGTGATACAGTAGCCGGTGTAGAGCCCATGATAATAGGTGAAAAAGAGGAATTTACCTTGGAGTCTGATAGGCAGCAAACACACTCAGCTCACAGGAGGCAAAAGAGCAATAGAATAAGTTTACCAAACACTAGTCCTGACATAGCAGGAAGGTTAAAAGCTAATCAGGATCACCTGTCCATGAAAGCACAGGCAGCGTGCAAAGGACATGAGGATAAAAGCTGCTGGGTAAATCCAGGAGAGGCCAGTGGGGGCAGCGACCTGGGAGGAGTGAGCAACCAGGCTGAGAGCAGACGTCACACAGAAGGAAGCCTGCTCAATCAAGAAGCAGTAGGTGTGGTCCGGTAGCAGGAAGCAGCCAGGGAAAAACTTCTCAGGAACATGGCCATAGCACTGCTCAGACTGCTGGTAGCTGGAGGTCCCGGGAAGGAGCTGTCCGTAGCCCAGAGAGAGGAACCAGGACAACAGAGAGAAGGTGGGAACCTAGCTTTAAGAGAGAAAAAGCTAAGAACTCTGTTTTGTCTGGAGGTCCAGGGCATGGCATAAGAAGTAAAGTAAATACTGGGAGTTATGACGTAATTCCACATTACTGGGGAGAAAAGGAAAGCCAGAGGGAAATTGCCACAATACCAGGTATTCAAGACCCTGCTTGCCTAGAGCAGTTTCCTGATAAGCTGACTAGTGCCTCACAGAGAGGGTTTTACAATGAAAATAGCTATGATGATTTTAACCCACTTGCAGCCCCGGAGGATTGTGAACTAATGCAGTGAGAAAATAATAGCTGTAACCTTGAACCCACACCAATGGACTGTACGTTATGTTTCTCTGATGATATTGAATCATTGTGCTAAACAAGTGGGCAGAAGCTCTGTAAAAATACCAAAGGAAAAGAATATATTTTTCTTTGAAGAAGCTGTTTTTGTTCCTGGTTTTTGTTGTATAAAAGGAGATCCTTAGGGGAGGGGAAATAAAGCCCTATTCTTATTTTGCCTTAATTACTCGACTGCAGACTGTTATTGTGCTAGAAGGCAACTTGATCCTCAAGGCCCTAGGCGGATGCCTAATAGGGACTGGGAGAGGAGTCACACTGTCCAGTAATTTTGGTAATAAGAACATTAGATATGCCATATTGGCAGGGCCGGTGCTACCATTAGGTAAACTAGGCAGTTGGCTAGAGCTCTGGCCCTCCAGGGGCTTTCATTACTGCCACTGTCATCCCTCTCAGGACAGGAAACAGCAGCAATGGCTACAAACAGCCCCATGGCACTTAGTTTAAGACTCCAGCGCTGTGGGGCAGTTGGCTTACACCCATCCAATGCCCGATGCCAACTTCCTGCTGCAAACAAGAAGTCAGCATTGAGCTTCGGAGAGGGAATGGAAACAAACAGCCCCACAGTGCCAAAATTTAAAGGGACTTTTAAGGCCATTGCCACTGCTGCATGTCCTGGAGAAGAGCAGCAGCATCAGCAATGGGTGTCATAGGGGGAAGGGGGCACAAGGGATGAGGTTTGCCTAGGGGTCAGACCAAAGGTCTATCAAGCCCAGTTTCCTGTTGCCAACAGTGGCCAGTCCAGGTCACAAGTACCTGTCAGGTAACCAGAAGGTACACAGATTCCATGCTGCTTGTCTCATGGGTAAGCAGTGGATTTCCCCAGTCCACTTTAATAATCATTTAAGGACTTTTCCTCCAGAAACTTGTCCAAAGTTATTTTAAACCTAGCTACACTATCAGCTTTTTCTACATCCTCTCGCAACAAATTCCAGTGTACGATTACGCATTGAGTGAAGAAATATTTTCTCCAATTAATCTTAAATTTTCTAAGTTACTCCAGAATCTCTTGTCCCAAGCCTTGAGTCAGCAAAATTTACAAGCAAATTTGTGTTTACACCCACAGAGGCTTTTTTCTGCTATCAGATTCCCCTCGGTATTGCACTCACAGACGGTGAAGGATAGGTGCTGTAGCTTGTTTGACCTCTGATAACATTTTGTGACTTTTTCTGCTACCACTGCCCACACCGGCTTTTTTCCATGGTGTACAGAATTAGAGAGCTAAAGCAAAGATCCTTTTTTTTTTAAATACTCCAAAGCTCAGGCAGGTGATGTCAAATGATAGCAACAGCTGTGGCAAGGGTAAGAGACACATGAAGGCAGATTGGTTAATAGGAGGCATTGAAAGGAAAATCATGGATGAACCAGTACACTGAAACTGACAGCAGAATCCCATAGTTTAAAGACGAAAGAATGTGACAAATTAAGAATTGGAGACTGAAGGTGGCAGTACGTAGCATTCAGCAGAGACCGAGAAAGAAGTCTGCAAAGGTCTGCAAGCCAGGTTAGACCATCATGATACTCGGGCAGGTAGCCAGGCAATGAAAGCAGCAGTTCTATGAAACGACAAAGAACAGGCAGAGGTATGATTCTGAGTCTCCTAAAGACCAGAATGAAATCATTACTAACTAGCTATTTCCACACACTCTTACAAATCTCCCTTTCAGCCATGTGGGATGTATATACAGTATGTGCACTTCAAAAATGTTAATGACGTTCAATTTCTCTGTTCACATCTAAAATTTTAATTCTTTCTTCCTTTCAGTTCAGTTAAATACTCAGAGTAGCTCTTATGTTAACGTTCATACGATTTCGGATGTAATTAGTCAAGAGAATGTAATCCAAAACGACTTTGTTCTTAAAGATCATACCAGATGCAATGGAAAGAAATAATTTTATTATACAGCATCACAGTAATTATATTAACATTAGTTTCGAATATACTATTGAGGTAACAAATCCAAAGCCCAGAACACATATAAGAAAAGACTCGAAGGCCTGACTATGTATACCCCAGAGGAGAGGAGGGAGAGGGGAGATAAACAGAAATGTAATACTTAAAGGGTATTAATGAACAAACTAAGTGGAGGAAGCTATTGAACTAGAGAATATGAAATGAAGCTGCAAGGAAGTAAACTTAAAAGCAACATCGGGAAATACTTTCTCATGGAAAAGGTGGACGACGCCTGGCATGCTCTCCCAATGGAAGTGGTAGGGCAAAAACAGTGATGGAATTAAAAAACGCAAGGGACAGACACAGAGGATCCCTAGCTAGCAAGAGGATGTAAACAAACTTAACTTTTACAGCTCGACAAATACAGTAGAGGGAGTAATCTGCACGAAGTGGCGGGTACAACCCTAAGCAAAAGGTATAGTGGGAGTAACCTGCACAGAGAAGCAGGTACAGACCTAAACAAGGACACAGAAGGGAGTAACCTGCACGGAAAGGTAAGTACAGACCTAAACAAGGACACAGAGAAGGGAGTAACCTGCACGGAGAGGTAGATACAGACCTAAACAAGGACACAGAGAAGGGAGTAACCTGCACGGAGAGGTAGATACTGACCTAAACAAGGACACAGAGAAGGGAGTAACCTGAACGGAGAGGCAGGTACAGACCTAAACAAGGACACAGAGAAGGGAGTAACCTGCACGGAGAAACAGGCAGACCTAAACAAGGACACAGAGAAGGGAGTAACCTGCACGGAGAAGCAGGTACAGACCTAAATAAGGACACAGAGAAGGGAGTAACCTGCACGGAGAGGTAGATACTGACCTAAACAAGGACAAAGAGAAGGGAGTAACCTGCACGGAGAGGCAGGTACAGACCTAAACAAGGACACAGAGAAGGGAGTAACCTGCATGGAGAGGTAGGTACCGACCTAAACAAGGACACAGAGAAGGGAGTAACCTGCACGGAGAGGTAGGTACAGATCTAAACAAGGACACAGAGAAGGGAGAAACCTGAGGAGAAGCAGGTACCACTCAGGCCTCCTTACTGGGCAGACTAGATGGACCATATTGGTCTCTCTCTGCCATCATTTACTATGTGTATCACTTTCAGGAAGATAGGGTTCAGTTGCAGATCTCTATTACTATTTGTATTATTATTTAGTTTGTTCATATACAGCGCATTTAGTGTGCAGCATGTTAAACAAGACAACAATCCAGAAATAAAATGAGCAATTAGCACAATTCAAAGATGTGCAATGGGTGATGGGGGTTCTATGACCAGGGAAGGCTCAAGGCAACCTGCTGCCTGAGGCGGGGTTGAGATGGTGCCCCAGTCCCTCCCCCTCTCTGAAGTGTGATGGGGGCTTTCTCAAAACTCCAGTCAGGGACTGAACCAAACCAAAAAGCCGATTAGATAATATGGAGGAAATTCAAGATGTTTGCACAACAAGGAACTAAAAGAATGAGCAAGAACCACAGCACACTTTATAAAACTAAATAACTCATTTTTATTTTATTATAAACTGCATTATGGTTCTTGCTTTTTCTTTTTAAATATATACAGTATTTTGCATCCACAGAATCCCTTCCCTCAACAGTGGATGCAGAACAGAAGTAGGACATTCACCCACAGAACTCAATATCTTAAAAAAAGGATACTGATTCTGGTCATCTCAGTTACAAATATTCCCCAGTACCAGGCATATTGGGAACTAATATAAAACCCTACAAAAGTCACCAAAGATCTACAAGGCCATATCTACCCTGCCATTACCAGCATAAACTTCCAAAACTCATACAAGGTGCCTACCCAGAAAAAAGCAGCACTATAAATACTGCAGCAGGCCCTAGAACATCTAACACCTATTTGAAAAGCTGTACAAGGCAAGTTACTACAGTACAGATCCCTGCATACAAATTTCATGTTAATAGAACACACAGCCTTGGTCACACACTCAGAACACAGACTCCCACCAAGTACAGAATAAGTGATCACAACCTAAAGTAAAAATAAAATATTTAGACAAAAACTTAACCGAAACCCCAAAAAGCCAGACTCTGCATGAAGTGTAACACCAGATAAGAGATGCAGCTCCCCATATTGTGTAAACTATAAAGATAACGCGAAGTCCAAAAAGGGACTGCTAATTCTGGAGAGAGATCTGCAATTGTAAGTATTTACTTCTGGGAATTTTTCTAAATCTTGGGGAAAAAGGAATTATTTAGAATAAAGCTAATTAATCTGTGAACCCAGTGTATTTGTTAAATCAGTCAGGGCCTAGCAGCAGCAAAGAGCTTTCTGTTTAAATTTGAAACACAGTGGAGAGATTTTGGTTAAATTTAGAATCCAAGACTCCCTCTATCCAAGTAAGGGCTGTGTGAATCACCCAGGAAATTGGTCACAGATTACCTTAGAAGCACAGGACAAGGTACTATGTAGCAGCCAGCTTTTAATAAGTCTTCTTTCACTCCCCCCTCCCTGACACCCACCCACCCCTTGAATAATCATAGCTTTATAGGTGCTTAAACCTTTTAAAGGAAATGAGGTGCCATATTGTAAAATGTAAAATGTAAAATGTAAAATGTCCTGGTATATCTCATACCAATTAACCTACTGTTACATGTAAACCGCACTTGAAACATGGGAAAGAGCGGTATATAAATAACTGTTAAATAAATAAATAAATAAAATAAATAAATAAAATAAATATTCATTCTCAGGTACAGCTGTTTATCCTCATCAGGCATACTTTAAGGCCTGACATTAATTTAGCTTCAGTTGAACAAAGTTCATTAAACATATTAGGTATAGTTTTATTAGTATAAGTATCCCCGGCAACCTTAAGTAAAGAACTTAAATACCTAAACACAACCTTAATACTAAGATGCAGACAGCAGACCAGCAGCGAGATGGGGGATTTCCAGTCTTTTGCATTGAGTGACACATGTATGATTTTCTCCCAGTTGGTGAGGGGTCTTATGTGTGCACTAGGAGCAATGAGCTCTTTGCTCTCAGGGAATGAATCCGATCTCTGGAAGCTAGAGTTCCAGACCTGGAGGACATAAGAAAGACAAAAGACATACATAGAAAGACCCATAGGGATATAGTACTGAAGTCCCACCTCCAGTCTGGCAGCATCCCTGTTGCAATGGAGAAGAGAGGTCATGTGACAGGAGAGCATCACCCTGTTGTGGCAGGAAGTGATCCTGTGGCTAGGACCTGTCCTCTAGGTGATGCAAAACCCTCTCACACCGAGGAGGTTTCTCCAGGGCCATGTGCCCATGAGGGAAGGGTTAGGATAGCCATTATAGTTGGTAATTCGATCATTAGGCATGTAGATAGCCAGGTGGCTGGTGGACATGAGGATCGCCTGGTAACAAGCCTGCCTGGTGCGAAGGTAGTGGACCTCAAGCGCCACCTAGACAAGGTCTTAGATAATGCTGGGGAGGAGTCTGCTGTCTTGGTACATATCGGTACCAATGACATAGGAAAGTATGGAAGGGAGGTTCTGCAGGCTAAATTTAGGCTTTTAGGTAGGAAATTGAAATCCAGAACTTCCAGGGTAGCATTCTCCAAAATGCTTCCTTTTCCACGCGCAAGACCCAAAAAGCAGGCAGAGCTCTGGAGTCTCAATGCGTGGATGAGACAATGGTGCAAGGATGAGGGTTTTGGATTTGTTAGAAACTGGGGAACATTCTGGGGAAAGGAGGGGCTCTTCCAAAGGCATGGGCTCCACCTTAACCGGGACGGAACCAGGCTGCTGGCATTAACCTTTACAAAGGAGATAGAGCAGCTTTTAAACTAGATAATAGGGGAAAGCCGACAGTCGCCCAAGAGCACATGGTTCAGAACAATGTATCCTTGAAGAATGCCAGCAAAAGACTGAAGTTAGGGCATATCAACAGAGAGGTTCCAATAAAGACAAAATTAGCCCAAATGCCCTTGAGTACAGAGCAGACAGGGCTTAAAGATTCCAAATTACCCCTGCCTACCGATAGCCAGATTCATATCAGTAAAATACAGCCTCTAAAATGGTTCTATGAAAATGCTAGAAGTCTAAAAAATAAGAGGGAGAGTTAGAATATATAGCACTAAATGAGAGGTTAGATATGATTGGTATCTCAAAGACATGGTGGAAGGAGGACAACCAATGGGACAATGTGATACTTGGGTACAAACTATATTGTAATGATAGAGCAGATGAAATTGGTGGAGGGGTTGGACTCTATGTTAGAGAGGGCATTGAGTCACAAAGGAATAAAGTTTTGCAGGAAACAAAATTCACTGTAGCATCTCTATGGACTGAAATTCCATGTAAAAAGGGGAAGGGGAAGGCGATGGCAGGGGGTGTACTATCGACCACCTGGCCAGAATGAACAAATGGATGATGAAATGCTCAAAGAAATCAGGGAAGCCAGCAAATGTTACAGCACAGTAATAATAATGGATGATTTCAATTACCCCAGTATTGACTGGGTCAGTGTCATGGCAGGACATGCTAAGGAGCTAAAGTTTCTAGATGAAATAAATTACTGCTTCTTGGAGCAGCTGGTTCATGAAACGACCAAAGGGGGAAGCCATTTTGGACCTAGTCCTTAGTGGAACACAAGATTTGGTGCAAGAGTTAACGGTGTTGGGGCCACTTGGCAATAGTGATCATAGCATGATCGAGTTTGATTTAATAAATGGAGGAGGGAGGGTAAAGAAATCCACAGTTCTACCTTTTAACTTTCAAAAGGGAGACTATAATAAAATGAGGAAAATAGTTATGAAAAAACTAAAAGGAGCAGTTGCAAAGGTTAAAGATTTACATCAAGCTTGGGTGTTGTTTAAAAATACTGTTCTGGAAGCCCATACCAGCTGTATTCCACACTTTAAGAAAAGTGGAAGTCCAAAAAACTCCCAGCATGGTTTAAAGGTGAGGTCAGAGAGGCTGTTGTTGCTGCCAAAAAAGCATCTTTCAGGAAATGGAAAGAGGAGCCAAATGACAAAAACTGGAAACACCACAAGCACTGGCAAGTTAGATGCAAGGCATTGATAAGGCAAGCAAAGAGAGAATTTGAGAAAAAGCTTACTGTGGAAGCAAAAACACATAAGACTTTTTCAAGTACATTCATAGCAAAAAAAAACTGTGAGAGTCAGCTGGACCATTAGATGATGGAGGGGTAGACAGGGCACTAAGAGGTGACAAGGCCATAGAGGAGAGACTGAATGAATTATTTTCTTCGGTCTTTACTGCGGAAGAATTAAAAGAAATATCGATACACTGGGAAGATATATTACAACTATTTGATAAACTGAAGAGTAGCAAATCACCTGGACCAGATGGTATATATCCAAGAGTGTTGAAAGAATTTAAATATGAGATTGCAGACCTACTATTAGTAATCTGTGAACTATCATTGAAATCATCTGTAATACCTGAAGACTGGAAGATGGCCAATGTAGTGCCAATTTTTACTCAGGGGTTTCAGAGGTGATCCGGGAAACTACAGACCGGTGAGCCTGACATCCGTACTGGGAAAAATGGTAGAAACTATCATAAAGAACAAAATTACTGAACATGTACTGTAGATAGTCATGGCTTAATGGGAGATAGCCAACATGACTTTAGCCAAGGAAGGTCTTGTCTTACTAATCTATTATGTTTTTATGAAGCTGTGAATAAACAGGTAGAAAAAGGTGAGTCGGCTGATATAGTGCATCTGGACTTTCAGAAAGCCTTTGACAAGGTCCCTCATGAGAGACTTTTGGCAAAATTAAAAAGTCATGGGATAGGAGGCAATGTACTATTGTGGATCAGAAAACCGAGAGTAGGGCTAAATGGCCAATTTTCCCAATGGAGAAAGGTGAATAATGGAGTACCTCAGGGATCTGTGCTGGGTCCGCTGCTTTTAGCATATTCATAAATGACCTGGAAATGGGAATAATGAGTGAGGTTATCAAATTTTCAATGACACAAAACTATTCAAAGTTGTTAAAACCCATGAGGATTGTGGAAAATTGCAAGAGGATCTTGATAAATTGGAAGATTGGGCATCCAAATGGCAGATGAAATTTAATGTGGACAGGTGCAAAGTTATGCACCTAGGAAAGAAAAACCCAAACTATCATTACACGATGCAAGGTTCCAAATTATGAACCACCACCCAGTAAAAAGATTTAGGCGTCATCATGGATAACATGTTTAAACAATAGATCTCCTTGATGAACATCAATATGGTTTCCGTCCATATCACGGAGTGGAAACTCTACTGACAGTACTCATCGACACACTAATAAGAGGAATTGACGACCCAAGACAAGCATTTATATTAATCTTTCTAGACATCTCCGCAGCGTTTGACAATGTTAACCATGCAACAATGCTAAGCAGACTCCAACAAATTGGAATAACATCCACCGTATATAATTGGTTTAAATCTTACCTAACAAACAGAACCCAAACAGTGAGGATTGACAATCAAACATCAAATATCTTTAACCAAACCCAAGGCCTTCCACAAGGATCTGCGCTATCAGCACTTCTATTTAATATTTACCTACAACCAGTCTGCAACATCTTTAAACGTCACGGCGTACGTTACCACATTTATGCAGATGATATTATGTTTTATCTACCATTTAAAATCCCACACCCACCAATACAACAAATAAAAGATTGCTTTAATGACCTAACATCATGGCTCATTGACCACAACCTATACATTAATTTTACAAAAACTGATATCCTCTATGTCACAAAAAACCAAACATATACACCTCCAAACTCCATCACCCTAAATAACCACGAGATTAAAGCAAAAAAAGAAATAAAATACCTAGGCGTAATACTTGATGATAAACTTAATATGGACTCACACATAAAAAACCTTACAAAAACTATACATTTCAAAATCAAGACCCTGAAACAAATACGCCCATTAATTCATTTACATGACTTCATATCGATAATACAAGCAATCATCACCCCACACTTCGATTTTGCAAACTTAATTCTCCAGGGAATCACGCGGCAAAACATTAAAAAGATCCAATTAACTCAAAATATTGCGGCAAGAATTATAATGAAAGTAAGTCCAAAAGAACACATTACACCAATTCTTGCTAAACTCCATTGGCTACCTATTCACGAAAGAATACACTACAAAATACTAGTTACCACCTTCAAACTGATGAATAAACTTGCACCATCCGTACTTAATAACCTAATCAACATAGAACCAAATAAGAGATCTCAAAGAAGTAGAAATACAAACACAATATCATTACCTAAAGATTATAAAAAAGCTAGAAAACTAACCAATAACAGGGCCTTCTTTCACTGTGCACCGTCTCTCTGGAATAACCTACCTGACAATATTCGCCTCCTAACTGAACTTAAAGAATTTAGAAAAAAACTAAAAACACATCTATTTACCTTACATTATACACCTCTGGCTTGCCAAACCATACAAGTTGACACAGGATAATAATCTCTACAAGGCATACACCCACTTGATCAAAATAAACGCATAATCTGATACTAAAAGGTTGTTCTCATGTAATTCAAATTGTATAAAATTAATGTAAATATGTAAAAAGTTTGATTACATCCACTCAATACCACTGGATGAAATCACTGTTTGTATGTCTTTAATTATACTGTTAAATGTAAAAAGTTAAATCTGTTCCCTTTAAAACGACTAGGACATGATTAACCATGTACCTTGAATTTTTTCTGTTCACTGTAAACCGCACTTGATACTTGGGAAAGAGCGGTATATAAATGTGTGCTAAATAAATAAAATAAACCCTCTACCCAGTGTGAAGTGGCAGCCAAGAGAGCAAATAGAATGCTAGGAAAGGAATGGAGAATAAAAAACTGAGGATATCATAATGCCTCTGTATTGTTCCATGGTGAGACCGCACCTTGAATATTGTGTGCAATTCTGGTTGCCGGATCTTAAAAAGGATATAGCATTATTAGAAAAGCTGCAGAGAAGAGCCACCAAAATGGTAAAGGGGATGGAGAGGCTAAAACGGTTAGGGCTCTTCAACCCGGAAAAGAGACAGATGAGGAGAGATATAACAGAGGTCTTTAAATTAATGAATGGAGTGGAACAGGTTAACAAAGATCGATTGTTTATGCCATCAAAATATAGAAAGACCAGGGGGCATGCAATGAAGCTACAGGGTAACCTATTTAAGACTAATAAGAAAAAATATTTTTTCACTCAACGTGTAATCAAACTCTGGAATTTGCTACCAGAGGATTTTATTTTTATTTATTTATTTATTTACATTCTCTTATATACCGCGCTATTCTGCATCAGTGTGGTTTACATTGAACAAACTGAAATTACATTGAACAGGGCATTATAGTAAAAGCTGTTAGTGTAGCTAAGTTTAAAAAAAGGTTTGGACAAGTTCCTGGAGGAAAGGTCTATAAATCATTATTAAAGGGGACCCAGAATATCCACTGCTTGCCCCAATACAAGCATTGTAGAACCTGTGTCTTTTGGGGACAGTGCTAGGTACTTGTGACCAAGATTGACCACTATTGGAAACAGGATACTGAGCTTGATGGACCTTGGTCTGACCCAATATGGCATATCTTATGTTCTTATGTTCACTAAATTGAAAATAAAATTATTTTTTCTACCTTTGTCTGACCATTTTATTCTCTGGTCATGCCGGTCCTGATCTAAGACTTCTGCTTTCCACTTTTCTCTTAGCACTTTGCCATTTCTTGTCTCTTCTTTTGTTTTCTTCACTTCCTTCCATCAGTCTATTTCCAGTCCCAGTAACCCTCCCCACTTGCCAGCTCCCTTCCAGTCCCAGTGCCCTCTCCCTGCCAGCCTCCTCCCCATTACTCAGCGACCTACCAGTCCCATCCCCAAGTGTCAGCTCCCTCCAGTCCCACCTCCAGGTGTCAGCTCTCTTCCAGTCTCCTTCCAGAACTATTTCCAGATATCTGCTCCTTCCATCCCCCTCTTCCCCCCCATGTCAGTTCCCTTCCAGCCCCCACCTTCCCCCTATGTCATTTCCCCTCCAGCCCCCACCTTCACCCATGTTAGCTCTCTTCCAGCCTTCTCTGCCCCTCTGTCCACTCCCTTCCAGCCCTCTCTTTCCCCCTCTGTCAGCTCCGTTCCACTTCCTCTTCTTCCCCCCATGTCAGCCCCATTCCGCTCCCTCTTTTCCCCCCTGTGTAGCTCTGTTCCACTCCCTCTCCTTCCCCCCCTGTGTAGTTCCATTCAGCTCCCTCTACTTCCCCCCATGTAGCTCATTCTGCTCCCACTCCTGCCGCCCATGTTGTCTCCATTCTGCTCCCACTCCTTCCCCATGCAGCTCATTCCACTCCCTCTCCTTCCCCCATGTAGCTCATTCCACTCCCTGTCTTTCCTCCCATGTAGCTCGTTCCACTCCCTCTTTCCCCCGTGTAGCTCGTTCCACTCCCTCTCCTTCCCCAATGTAGCTCATTCCACTCCCTCTCTTTCCCCCATGTAGCTCATTCCACTCCCTGTCTTTCCTCCCATGTAGCTCGTTCCACTCCCTCTTTCCCCCGTGTAGCTCGTTCCACTCCCTCTCTTTCCCCCATGTAGCTCATTCCACTCCCTCTCTTTCCCCCATGTAGCTCATTCCACTCCCTGTCTTTCCTCCCATGTAGCTCGTTCCACTCCCTCTTTCCCCCGTGTAGCTCGTTCCACTCCCTCTCCTTCCCCAATGTAGCTCATTCTGCTCCCACTCCTGCTGCCCGTGTTGTCTCCGTTCTGCTCCCTCTCTTTTCCCCCGTGTAGCTTGTTCCGCTCCCTCTCCTTCCCCATGTAGCTCGTTCCACTCCCTCTTTTCCCCCCTCCGTGTAGCTCATTCCACTCCCTCTCCTTCCCCCATGTAGCTTGTTCCGCTCCCTCTCCTTCCCCCCATGTAGCTTATTCTGCTCCCACTCCTGCCACCCATGTTGTCTCCGTTCTGCTCCCTCACTTTCCCCCATGTAGCTCATTCCACTCCCTCTTCTTCCCCCCATGTAGCTTGCTCCGCTCCCTCTCCTTCCCCCATGTAGCTCATTCTGCTCCCACTCCTGCCGCCCGTGTTGTCTCCATTCTGCTCCCTCTCTTTTCCCCCGTGTAGCTCGTTCCACTCCCTCTCTTTCCCCCCGTGTAGCTCGTTCCACTCCCTCTCTTTCCCCCCGTGTAGCTCGTTCTGCTCCCTCTCCTTTCCCCCGTGTAGCTCATTCTGCTCCCTCTCTTTTCCCCCGTGTAGCTCGTTCCACTCCCTCTCTTTCCCCCCGTGTAGCTCGTTCTGCTCCCTCTCCTTTCCCCCGTGTAGCTCATTCTGCTCCCTCTCTTTTCCCCCGTGTAGCTCGTTCCACTCCCTCTCCTTTCCCCCGTGTAGCTCTTTCTGCTCCCTCTCTTTTCCCCCGTGTAGCTCATTCTGCTCCCTCTCTTTCCCCCCGTGTAGCTCGTTCCACTCCATCTCCTTCCCCCCATGTAGCTTGCTCCGCTCCCTCTCCTTCCCCCATGTAGCTCATTCTGCTCCCACTCCTGCCGCCCGTGTTGTCTCCATTCTGCTCCCTCTCTTTTCCCCCGTGTAGCTCGTTCCACTCCCTTTCTTTCCCCCCGTGTAGCTCGTTCTGCTCCCTCTCTTGCCACGCGTGTCTCCGTTCTGCTCCTTCCCCTTCCTCTGCAGTTGCGATAGCGGTAATTTAAAATGAAAGGAAACCAGTGCATCCCACCCCAAAAGGAAGTGACACTAGAGCAGGATGCAGCAGCAGGGGTTCCATAGGGCCAGGAGGCTCCTCATCAGTTTCATTTTCATTTTAAATTACCACTATCGTAGCAGCTTGTCCACATTTTTTTTTTTTTTTTTAAAGTGAAGGCGGAGTGAGGTGGCTGTTTTGGGGGCATTTTTGTCGCCCTCAAAGGTTTGCTGCCTGAGGCCACTGCCTCAATATAGAGCCGTCCCTGTCTATAAGGCAGCCATCTCACTTCCTATCCCCTTCCCAGTCTAGAATCCCAAAACCAATAACGAATCATTTATTGAAAATAAAACAGCTGCAACTTTCATGTGTGATATTATAATACAGCATACCTGAGCCAGACATCTACTCTTGTCCAGCTGCCCAAAGGGGGCAGCTTGGCATCTGGTGGTTCCCCTTATGCTTGCCCCATTGTGATAGGTCAGCTCCCTGGAGGTCACGCTCCTGCTGTGATATCAAACTGTGCTGTCCTCTTCTGGTGTGGCCATAAGTTGCTACAACGCCCATTGAGGCCCCTCCCCAATGCTGCCTATCTTTTCATGAATCTGTGCCATTGCTTCTGTAAGAGAACCCCACCCCTTAAGGAACCTCCTCTTCATGGAATAAGTGCTGAGCATCGCCACTCTTGATTCCCTATCAGACATTGCACTCAGGAATCTCACCCATACTGCAATGATTCCTGAAGAAGCAAAAACTGTATTTAAAGGAACTGCAATGCAAAATGCAATAATTTATGGTAAAAACCAGCTCAAACGTGAAATTGCTAACCTGATATTGCAGCCTAACATTTAAACTATAGGGTGGCCAATGTAACGCCAGCTTTAATGCAACTCCCCCCCCCCTAACCCCCCCGGGAGCAACAGACCCTTACTATATAGTACCAGTGATGTTATTGAGAAGTCAGTGCCAAGTGGTTACCTCCGAGTCTGATTATTTTCCCAGGCAGAAGTGTACTGAATCCACTAACCTCTTCTCATCCAGCTTCACCATAAAGACAAGAAAGGATGAGATGAAAATAAACTAAATTGGATTTAGCCCAGCAATGTGGTGTTACATATATGATATAAGGGTAGTGTTTAGCAAAAATAGAATCAATAAATCACGTTTACCTTAAATAAATGGAATTTAGAGTAACATTTATTGAAGCTAAAATAAATCATTTTAAAGTGTTTAAAAATGGATCCAAATTTCACATCTAGTTAAAACTATTTCAATAAATAGAGTGTTTTCACACTATTGCACTTAAACCTTTAAAGGTAATTTAACATCCAATCAATATTTTCTTTGTCTTAAAATCACAGTATTCTTCTAATAAAGCATGTGCAAGTGTTACAGCTTTCTTTTAGGATACTCTTCACTACAATCTCAGGTAAGTGAAGTTCTTTAAAACTACCTTTGTTCCTTTTTCTGTTAATTTCTTTTTCAATTTCTTAGTATGAATATTTTTTTCTTTGCACAGGAACTTCTACCTTTTAACAGGTAAGTTCTTAGTGCTCAGAGTTCAACATAATGTTAAGAACTATGAGCTCATAAATATATTTATATGTGTCTTTCCAGGTGGAGATGTATAGGTACCTCTCTTCCTTGACACTCTCTTGAAAAGGGGCCTAGTCTTACAGGATTCTCCTGTCAAGATTCAGGCTCTTCTGATCCAGCGATGGTAATCAGCTTCAGTGAAGTTCACCTCTTACTATCTGCCTTTAAAACTCAATAAGGGAAACCCTAATCTAAAGTTGAGGCTGTTTAGTCCTTTTTGGAATGTAATTCAGACCGAATCCTGCTAGTTTACTGTCCCTTTATTTATTTAACAATTTTTTCATCTCGCTTTTTTCATTTCAATCAAAGCAGTTTACATTGTAACTTAAACTTGGTAAACATACATTAAACAGGGACATTGATAACTTGGATTTTTCTGAGCAATGGAGGGTTAAGTGACTTGCCCAAGGTCACAAGGAGTGCTAGTGGGAATTGGGCCCTAGCCTCTTGGTTCCCAAGCCAGTGCTCTAACCACTAGGCTACTCCTCCACTCCTGACCCAACCAAAAGAAAAAGATAATTAAAACTTCTAGTCAAACACTAAACTTCTAGTCACACACTCTCATTTTGACCAGACTCATTCAATTCTCAGTTTTCCATGAATTTACTTTAAGGAATCAATTTAAGATTTTAGGGAAACTGTCACACCAGAGCAGAGATTTCAAATCCAAAGGCAACTATCAGCCTCTGTGAGCTCTTAAAACTCAGCGCTTCAACATTTCATGCAGCAGTGCACAGCTCAGTCACAGCAGAAACAGGTTTTAAAAACCCCTTTTTCTTTGAAACCCCAGTTTCAAAGATTTCCAAAACTTAATCAGCCCTGAATTCACTGAACTCCCTCTTGACAGATGAGCCACAGTGGTTTGTCTTCTTTCTCTTTGAAACCTCAGTCTCCAGTTTCCCAAACCTGTATCAATAATTTTGTTTATTAAACGCAAACAGGTGTACCACCAAAATGTATTAACCCTTCAACCAGGGCTATCTAAGACTTTTCACAGGGCCTTTGAAAACAGGAATCTAGTGACAGCTTTAGTTAATCTCTTCTTTCCACAGGCAAATCTGACCCACAAATCAATCAGAACAATTTAAAAAAAAAAACAGTACCTGTGACAGTAGCTGTCTTCAACAACCACAGCAATCTCAATTGAATTTAAGTGCTCAGTTGGCGTATTCAAGAGTGCTTCCAATAAGACTCTCTTGCCAACATCCACTTAAACCACAATTAATTCAAAACCTAGTATTTCTGCTCCAAGTATCAACTTTTAATCACAAAATTCTCTCTCACTCCCCACTTCAAGCACCCCTCCTCTCTTTCCTTCTTTAGCCCAAACTTCCAGATTCAAGTTCATCTCACACACATTATAACACCAACTGTCTACTGCTCTTCCATTGACCATCTCGTAAAAAGTTCCCAGTACTGCTCTGGAGAATAGGGGCGGCCCAAGAGGGGTGCGGGGCCATGTGGGGAGACTCATTGCAAGGCCTCATTTGCATAAGGGACCTCATTTGCATAAATATTTGCATAATGTCAAATGGCAACACTGCAAATATTAAACCAATACATCTCAGAAAATACCAATATATCTCCTACTGGGGAAAGAGAACAAGTGGGACTTGTTACACATGCAAAACATAGACCAAACAACATAGAACAAGGGTTCACAATTTAGAAATATGAAGACAATAATTAAACTGGGAACCCCAAAAGCCAAACTTGGAATATATAACACTGGAGAAATAAAACTCTAAATTAATTTCTTCTTGTACTAAACAAAACACAAAGACGCTAGCGATGCACATTTTCCAGAGCTGACATATTCCAGTTAATAAATTCAAAATAAAAAAGTATTTGTCTACCTGTTGTTGTTTGGGCATTTTTTTTTCAGTTGCAATTGCTCCAGTCACTTTCTTCTGGTTTCTTCATGTCTTCAGCTAACTCTCTATTGTCTGCTGCCCATTTGTCCTTTCTTCTCTCTTTTAGTTTTTTCCATTCTCACTCTACATCTGCTTTAACATACTGATCTTTCTCCTTTTGCTCTTTCCTCCTTTCTTTATTCCTTTTTCATCCTCTCAAATTTCACCCTTCCATCCTCAATCCCCACTTACTCTCCCAATACCTGGCCAATCGTAGATTTTTCTTCCCTCCCACACAAAATATCTTTTCCCCTCTCCATCCGCACTCCCCCAGCCCCATCCCATTCTAGTCCTCCCCCAACATCAGCTCCCTTCTAGTTCCAGCCCCACCCAGCATCCGCTCCCTTCTAGTCCCATTCTCCCATCCCCCCGCATCAGTCCATTTCCAGTTCTAGCGCCCCCCATCAGCCCATTTCCAGTCCTAGCACCCCCATCAGCCCATTTCCAATCCTAGCCAATCCATCAGCCATTTCCAGTCATATTCCAGGCCCCCATCAGCTCATTTGCAGTCCAAGCTCCCACCATCAGCCCATTTCCAATCCTAGCCCCCCATCAGCCCTTTCCAGTCCTAGCCCCCCCATTAGCTCATTTCCAGTCCTGGCCCCCCCATCAGATCATTTCCACTCCAAGCTCCCCCCAACAGCTTATTTCCAGTCCTATTCCAGCCCCCCATGAGCCCATTTCCATTCCAAGCTCCCTCCATCAGCTCATTTCCAGTCCTAGCCCAGCCCCTCATCAGCCCATTTCCAATCCTACGCCCCCATCGGCAAATTTCCAGTGCAAGCCCCCCCATCAGCTATTTCTTGTCTTATCCTAGACACACCCCCCCCCCCCCCGAAGAGCCCTGTATCTGTCTAAGCAGCTTCAGAGGGAGCCGAGGAAGCTTGTGTGAGGCCCCGGCTCACCTCTGCATAGCCGCCAGCGTGAAGAACAGCGTTTTCCCTGATGCTAGCAGCTGTGTTGCTGTGAAGTGCGCTGAATGCTGGGAAAGGTTAAAGGGCATTTCCTGGCACTCGTGCGCTTCACGGTAACACAGATTCAGCGCGAGGGAAAACACCGCTCTTCATGCTGGCGGCTGTGCAGAGGGAGCCGGGGCCTCATGCAGGCTTCCCTGCTCACCTCTGAAGCCCTCCACTGTGTGAGACCGAAGTTCATGAGGGGCCCCCTGACGCGCAGGGCCCTGTGCAAATAACATTCTCGCACAATGGATGGGCCAGCCCTGCTGGAGAACCATACAAACGTAAAAATCCTCTCATAAAAGTAATTTTCCCTACCAAATTAAACCATTCACTGAATTTTCTGTGCTATTTCTGTAAATCTTGAAAGCAGTTGAGTGAATAGTTACTTCACTGCATCAGTCTCTGTTCTTCCCGCCTGAAATGGAGCTCCCTAGAGAGATTCCTGCTCCTCCCCTATGCAATCTTATTCAGCAGGGACTTCTTATAAGATAAAACCACATTTTTCTACATGTAAATAAGTTTTTAAAGCCTGGAAATACAGGATTACTTTTATTTAATTAACATGAAGCTTCTGTGTTATTTTGAAGTCCCAGGAGTGCAGCCTGCACCCCCACATGGGCAATTCGCTGCAATTTACAGCCAAATTAAACTTTTAAAAATTAAATTAATTATGTATCTGGGATGGGCAAACTTCCCATACTTGAACCCAACCACCAAAGCTCTTAAAATGTAATTTTAAATGTGGCCAGTTTTTCAGCACTAGAATGGGGCTACACGGCCACACCTCCATTTGAATAGGCCTAGCAGGCCAAGTTCCTTTATTTAGAGCCTTCCTGGGCTCAGTCGGTTTGTTTGGGGCTTTCTGCCTCTTCTCTATGGCCTGATTTGAATCCAAAGGGCCTTCCACAGCCCAGCACTTTCTCTGTGGCAATTATCCGGAAAGTGGCCATCAGTGCTGGCCTTGGAGTTGGTTCAAAGTGTTGGTGCCCTAGGCGAACCTAAAGCTTTACACCCCCTCTCACTGTCAAAAGTTATTTAGCTTTGAATGTCCTGCTTTGCTGCTCTCTGGAAATTGCTGCCCTAGGCAACTGCCTAGTTTGCCTAGTGGTTGGGCCAGCCCTAATGGCCACGGAATCTAAATATTCAATGGCAGTCACTATCAGATACTGCCACTGAATATTTGGATTATATTTAAGCATCTCAGTGGTCTATCAGCCCATTTGAATTTTGGCTGGAGAATCACTGACCACATAGAGAGCACAGCTTAAAGGGCAGGGTTGGCACTACCATAAGGCGAACTAGGCTGTGCCTTAGAGTGCCAAACTTTGGGAAGCAGCAAGAAAGTTCCTAAGACAGTCTCTGATCTCCAGCCCGCACCATTACTCACTGCTACATCTCTCTGGGACCAGAAGCACCAGCAATAGCAATAAAACAGAACAAAAACTGTGGCTCCTTGTGATCTTGGGCAAGTCACTTAACCCTCCATTGCCTCAAGTACAAACTTAGATTGTACGCACTCAGGGGACAGAAAATACCTAATATACCTGAATGTAACTTGCCTTGAACTTCTGAGAAAAGGCATAAGCTAAATCCAAATGGTCAAATTTCTAAATGGAAAAAGGTCAGTAGTGAAGGGTCTATACTGGGAATTCTACTGTTTAATATTTTCACAAATAATCTGAAGAACAAATGTGTGCAGTGCTGAAATTTACAGATGGCACTAAATTATTCAAAGTCTTTAAAGCAGCGAGGAATTGCAGAAGGATCTTGTGAGTCTAGAAAACTTGGCATCTAAATGCCACATAAAATTTAATTTGGGCAAGTGCAATGTGATGGGAAACATAATCCCGGCTATAGGAACAAACTTTTGGGTTCTGAGTTAGGAGTCACCACCCAAGAAAAGATCTCTGGGTCAATGTGGATAATATGTTGACATTTTCAGGCCAGAAGCATAGTTACTCACCTGTAACAGGTGATCTCCGGGAACAGCAGGAATTTAGTCCTCACATATGGGTATCATCGATACCGACGGAGCCTGCGTGGGAACGCTCCCCAGCATCCAATTAGAAAGCTTTTGGGAGCATCCCACAGCGCCTGCATGCTGCCTTCCCGCCTTTCCCAACTGCCTCTCTCCAGCTGAGTTTTAAAGAGAGAGAGAGGGAAAGGAAAAGAGATAGAGAGATACAACTCCTAGGGGAGGTGGGGGGGTTGTGAGGACTAAATTCCTGCTGTTCCCGGAGATCACCTGTTACAGGTGAGTAACTATGCTATCTCCAGGAACAAGCAGGAATGTAGTCATCACATATGGGGACTCCCTAGCTTTAGATGCCAGGGAGAGACCCCAGAAGTTGTGTGTCCCTGAGAAGAGCTCCACTTCCCCCCATGGATTTATTTATTTTACATTTCTTATATACCGCCTTTCATGATATCAAGGCGGTTTACATTGAACAAACTGAAATTACATTGAACAGGGCATTATAACTTGGAGATAACTATTTTTCAGGGAACATGGGCAATGGAGGGTTAAGTGGCTTGCCCAAGACCACAAGGAGCACCTGTGGGACTAGAAACCCCAGTCCTTCCGGCCCAAGGTTGCTGCCCTCTAGTGGGATTTGAACCCCTGACCTTCCAGTCTGAGGTACTTTGCCCCGACCACTAGGCCACTCCTCCACTCCATGGATCTCTGGCATCCAACCAGGGATGGTGGGTAGGAGTTGATTAGGTATGGAACAGGTGTTGAAGAACAGCCTGACCAAACAAGGCATCCCGGCGGGAGTCCTTGTCCAAGCAGTAATGGGCTGTGAAGGTATGAACCGAGGCCCAGGTGGCTGCTCGACAGATGTCGTCGATAGACACAGAGTGCAGATGAGCCATTGAGGCTGCCGTGGCTCTCACATTGTGAGCAGTGACATGGCCCTCCAGAGAAAGGTTCTTACTCTGATAGGCGAAGGAAATACACTGAGAAATCCAGTTAGATAGAGTTCTCTTGGAGACTGGAAGTCCCAAATGAGAAGGATCAAAAGCAAAAAAGAGTTGAGAGGACGTTCTATGTTGCTGTGTTCTTTGTAAGTAAAAGGCTAAAGCTCTTTTACAATCCAAGGTATGAAGATTCCTCTCTGCATTTGATGCATGAGGCCTTGGAAAAAACACAGGTAGGTAGACCGCTTGGTTCAGATGAAAAGGCGAGACCACCTTTGGCATAAAGTGTGGATGAGTCCTAAGGACTACCTTGTCATGATGGAACCTTGTATAAGGTGGATTAGCTACTAGCGCTTGCAACTCACTAATGCGACGTGCTGATGTGATTGCAATAAGAAAAATAACCTTCCAAGAAAGGAATTTTAAGGAGGTGGTAGCTAAAGGTTCGAAGGGTGGTTTCATGAGCTGCCCAAGAACCAGGTTTAAGTCCCATGCCACCGGTGGTGACCTAATGAGAGGCTTAGTTAGAAGAAGGCCTCTCATAAATCTTGCTATAAGAGGATGGGAGGAAATAGGTTGTCCATTTAGAGGTTTAAAGGAAGCTGTAATAACACTCAAATGGACCCTTACTGAGTTAGTCTTAAGTCCTGCATTGGATAAATGAAGGAGATATTCCAGCAAGGATTCCAGAGGTATCGCAAGGGGGTTAAGACCCTTTTGTGAACACCATATGGTAAACCTTTTCCACTTGAAAGCATAACAGCGTCTTGTGGAAGGTTTCCTGGAAGCAAAAAGAATATCTTTTACTTGCTGAGGGAGATTAAGATCATGGAGATCTAGGCCTTCAGCAACCAAGCCCTGAGATGCAGAGACTGGGGATTGGGATGCCATAACATTCCGTCCTCCTGAGATAGGAGATCTGGAGCAGACCCTAACTCCAGGGAGGGAGCTTGAGAGAGATGTAGAAGCAGAGGGTACCACACTTGCCGTGGCCAATGTGGAGCTATGAGAATCATATGGCCTCTGTCTCTCTGAAGCTTGAACAAGGTTTTGGGAATTAGGGGAATGGATGGAAAGGAATACAGGAAGTCTTGACCCCAATAAAGGAGGAAAGCATCCCTGGCCTGAGCCCCCTGAGCCAGAATTCTGGAACAGAACTGGGGAAGTTTGACATTCCACGGACTTGCAAAGAGGTCTATGTCCGGGGTTCCCCAAATTTGAAAAATCTTGGCCACCTGGTCTGCATTCAGAGACCACTCGTGTGGAAGCAGAACTCGACTGAGTCTGTCTGCCCAAGAGTTTTGTATGCCTGGAAGATACACTGCCAGGAGATGAATCTGATGCTCTCTGGCAAGGGCCCATAGTCGCAAAGCTTCGTTGCAAAGCGACAGAGAGCCTGTTCCCCCCTGCTTGTTCACATAGAACATGGTTACTTGATTGTCCGTATGGATGAGGACTCTCTTGTAGCTGAGCAGGGTATGGAACACTCGAAGAGCAAGGAAGATTGCTCTGAGTTCCAGAAGATTGATATGTAGATGAGTCTCCTGTGGAGACCAGGTGCCTTGGGTGGAGAGGTCTTGCAGATGAGCTCTCCAACCCACTGGCATCTGTTGTGAGAGTTGCTTGGGGTAGAGGTTGTTGAAAAGGGGACCCCAGCAACAGGTTTTGAGTGGACTTCCACCACTGGAGGGACAAAATAAGGCGACTTGTGTTTGCTATTTTGTCTGACAGGCATCCGGGTGCCTGGGTCCATTGGGTGGATAAAGTCCACTGAGCTGCCCTCATATGAAAGCGAGCATAGGGAACCACATGCACCGTAGATGCCATGTGGCCTAGTAGTTGTAACATTTCTCCAGCAGTTAGATGAGACTTTAGCACTGCTTGAGAAGCTAACTGCACCATGTGAAGGCAACGAGCCTGAGGGAGATAGGCCCTTGCCCTTTTGGTATCCAGCAAAGCTCCTATGAACTCCAGAGACTGAGTAGGAGTTAGACTGGATTTTGGGATGTTTATTACCAGCCTTAAATACTGAAGGATACGCATTGTGCAGGATAGAGAAGTCCTGGCCTCTGACTCTGTTGGTGCTCGAATGAGTCAGTCATCTAAGTAAGGGAAGATGAATATTCCTAGAGTGCGTAGAAATGCTGCTACTACAGCCATGCATTTCGTGAACACCCTTGGTGCTGAGGCCAGGCCAAAAGGAAGCACCCTGTATTGGTAGTGCTTCTGCTGAAAAAGGAACCGAAGGAACCTTCTGTGGGTTGGATGGATGAGGACATGAGTGTACGCATCCTTGAGATCTAGAGAACAAAGCCAATCCTGACTCTGAAGGTATGGCAGCAGAGATCTGAGAGAAATCATCTTGAATTTCTCCTTGACAAGGAATTTGTTCAATTCTCTGAGGTCTAAGATAGGTCTGTAACCCCCTGTTTTTCTCGGGATAAGAAAATAAGGGGAATAGAACCCTGTACCCTGCTGATGAAAGGGTACTTCTTCTATTGCCCCTTGGGCAAGAAGGATGGTGACCTCCTGACCTAACAGGTTGATGAGAGAGGTAGGAGAATTGTGAGGGGGCATGCTTGAAAAATGAAGCTTGTACCCCTCCTTTATGATGGAGAGTGTCCAATGCTCTGCTGTTATTTGCCCCCATCTGGGGGCAAAATGACATAACCTTCCTGGAATGGTGGAAGGCTCCGGTCCCTCGAGAGCCAGGAAGGCTAAGTTCTCTAGTTGAGAGTCAAAGGCCCTGTGGAGGTTGAGCCTGCTGGGCCGGCTGAGGCCTAGCAGTCTTTGCTTTTTTCTGTTTGGGTGTTGCTGACCTTTCCTGGCAAGCTGACCTACAGAACGTCCCTGCTGAACATAAGCAGGATAAAATCTTTTCTTTTTAGAAAAGAATGGTTTTTTGAACAATTTCTTTCTAGCAGGATCAGCAGTGGACTTGGATAATCTAGCCAAGGTGGAATTTTCAGCATCCATTTCATTGGCCTTTTCTTGCCAATCCTTACCAAACAGGTTCTCACCAGTACAAGGGATATTTCCCAATTTGTCTTGTACCCAGAGCTCTAGATCAGATGCCTGGAGCCAAGCAATTCTACGTGTACCTATGGCAATAGTCGAGGTTCTGCTTATGCAGTCAAAGGCTGCACGGTTAGAAAATTTAGAAACATCTTGAGCATGTTTGACCAAAGTGAGAAAATCCTGTCTTCTATCCTCAGGAAGAATAGGACTTAAAGCTTCTAAATCATCTGTGACCTCCTTCAGGAACATTCCCATGTAGAGACTATAGGAACTGATCCTGGCAGAAAGCATGGAAGCTTAGAAGACCCGACGTCCAAAAGCATCCAGGGTTCTGCACACACGTCCTGGAGGATTAGAGGCATGCCTCTTTGCACTCGTGATCCTTCTCATAGCTGATTCCACTACAATAGAGTGGTGAGGAAGCCGAGTCTTATGGAAACCAGGACAAGGAGGGACTCGATACATAGTATCCAGTCTGCGAGAATGAGGAGAGGTGGTAAGAGGTGTCTCCCACATCCTTAACATGAGATCATATAAAATCTCATGAATGGGCAAGGTACCTGCCTCCTTAGGAGTTTTGGGATATTATAGAATTTCCAACTCCTTGGCCCTTGGCTCTGTTTCAGGGGCCACAGTAATGGACAGGCCCCGAGCCACCTCCCTGATAAAATCCTGGAAGGAAATATCCTCTGGAGGAGACATCCTGCGTTTGGGGGAGGAGGACTCCTCTGGGAGAAGCATCGCTGCATCGACAGAACTGTCAGAATCCTCAGATTCTTCTGAGGACTCGAAGTACCGTCTGTCCGGATGCTCTTGAAGAGCCCGATACCCGTACTGACTGAAGTCAGTACCGGGAGTAACCGGTACCGGAGTATCGGTACCGGAGGTCATCGGATGACTGGGTACCGGCAAAGCAGACACCGATGCCGATGTCGATGCTATCAGTACCGGTGCCGATACCGGTGGAATTGTCTGTCGCGGTTCCGAGGGCGTCGATGCCACAAGGAGAGCCGCCAGACTGCGCTCGATAGCCATTACTCTCTGGTCTATCGACGCTGCTAATGCCTGGATGTCGGTACCGGAGGAAACCGCCGGTACCCCAGAGCATGGCACCAGTAGTTCTGCCGAGGTCGAGGCCTCGAGAACATCCTGGAACCCGATAATGCTTTGGAAGCCGAAGCCTCCCGCTGGGGTAATTTTGCCGGTGCAGAATCCTCAAGGGCAATGCCAGAGGCATCTCGATGCTTAGAAGGAGATCTACCCTTTGAGGACCGGCTGGACTTATGTTTAGTTACCTGAGATCCACAGGAGGAAGAAGAAGCCCTGGAAGACGTCGATGCCACTGAAGCTGCATCAGAGGGAAACAGGGTACTGAGCTTAGCAGCTCGGTTCTGCCGACCTCTTTTAGACATCATGGCACAGGACATACAATCCGTGATGGAGTGGTCAGGACCTAAACATTTTAGACACCATTCATGGGTGTCGGTGACGGAAATGGTACCGCCACACTTGGTGCACTTTTTGAAACCTGAGGCACGTTTTTCCATGGTAAGGAAACGTTTTTGGGCCTAAGGCCCAAAAAGGCGCGTGCACCTGAAGAAAAAGAAAAAAGAATATATTTTGTTTTAGACAGAAATAAGAAGAAAAACACCGGCGGTACTGGTGAAGCGTCGAGGAAAGCAGACGCGACCACAAAAAAGAAAGAAATAAAAGAGAATTCTTCTGCGGTGACAGGAACACGACCTGCTGGCTCCGCGGAAAAAGAAGAACTGGAGACAGGCAGTTGGGAAAGGCGGGAAGGCAGCATGCAGGCGCTGTGGGATGCTTCCAAAAGCTTTCTAATTGGACGCTGGGGAGCGTTCCCGCGCAGGCTCTGTCGGTAACGACGATACCCATATGTGATGACTACATTCCTGCTTGTTCCTGGAGATTGTTGCATCTGCCAAAAAAACACAAATAATTGTGTTCTTTTTTCCTTGTTGAATAATCCGTAACAGTCTGAGGATATCATTATGGCTCTGTATAAGTCCATGGAGCAACTGCAGTTCTCGTCACCCCATATCAGAAAGGATATGGCGAAGCTGGAAATGATTCAGAGAAGGGCAACAGAAATCATCATGGGAATGAAACGCCTCTCTTATGAAGAAAGGCTAAACAGATTAAGGCTACTCAATTTGGAAAAGAGACAACTGAGAGTGAATACGATAGAGGTTTATAAGATCATGAGTAGCTTGATTGCTTATCCTTTCAAACACTAAAACAAGAACACACTCCATGAAACTAACAACCAGCAGATTGAGAACAAATCACAGAAAGTATTTTTTCATGAAATGCACAATTAAGCTGTGGAGTCTATTGCCATGAGACATGGCCAAGGAGACGAACGCAGCAGAGTTCAAAAGAGAGGCCATTGCTCCACTGCCTTTCAGTCATTGGATACCGCTCCAAGTGAGGCTCTGCCCCTTCTCAGCCACACCACTCTGCTGCATCTCAGCTGCCAGACTACACTCCACCTGGGGCCGTTGTCCTTCAGCTGCTGGGCCCTGCTGCATCTGGGTCTGTCCTTCTGCTGTCTCTCGACCCCAGGATCCCACTCCACCAAGATCCTTTGCCTCTGAACCACCTGGCCCAGATCCAGCTGGAGCCATTACTCTGCTGATTCTCATTCACTGAACCCCTCCCCATTCTACCTGAGCTTATTGCCTCTTTCTAGCACCTGAAATCCTTGGAGTGCCTTTCTTGCTGGGAAATGTTTCTATCATCAGATCCTACTATTCTGCTAGGCCTCTGGCTCAGCAGTTCTAACTATAACTAGCCAAACTCATGGGCTCAGGTTACGACTGAGCATGCAAGCCCACATCAACACATCACTAAAGCAGTATAAGAACATTCAGTCACCTACGCCCACTGTTGGACTCACACGACTTCCGCACTTTATTCCAAGCACTCATCATCCCGCATTTTGATTACGCCAATATCATCCTCCAAGGCCTACCTAAACATATATTATGTCCACTTCAAATGGCCCTGAACACTGCAGCCCGCACCCTACATGGTGCCTCCAGGTATGAGCATGTCACGCCCATCTTAAGGCAACAACATCGGTTATCAATAGCAAGCCGCATAAAATATAAAGCACTACTCGTGACTTTCAAAATAATGCATAATCTGCTGTCTCCCTCTTGGACATCATACACCCAACACTGAACAGCAGAACAAGGAGGAAGGCGTGTCAAATACACTTATAATTCCATCAGCAATAATAAAGAGTATGTTTATTTATTTATTTATTTGATTTTTCTATACCGCCCCTTCCAAAGATCAGGTGCGGTTTACAGGTAACAGAAAGTTTTACATAGAACAATGGTTTAACTTTTTACATAGTAACTCTTTGGGAGTAACGAAACAGTTGGATATACATTAGGCTACAAACAGCCTATTACAGGACAATAAACTATATATAAAATTTCAAGTTAGAAGAATTACATTGCGTTTGTGATTGTTGGAGGTGGGTGTAGTTCAGGGGTGTGTGTGGTGAGTGTTTGTGAGGACATGTCTGTATTTGGGTTCAAATCTGAGTTTCTGTAATGAGTAGAAAAGAGGTATGTTTTGAGGTACTGTATCTCCTAAATGTCTGGAGGTCTTTGAGCGAAGTGTGAGAGATAGCGAGTTTGAGGTTGGGGGGCAGTATATGTGAAGGCTCTGGAGCTTGTAGTCTGTTTTGTCTTGGGGATTACAAGGGAGTTGCTAGCATTTTGTCTGCGGACTCTAGTATCTGGTTGGGTGTGGAAGAGGGTTGCTAGAAAAGATGGGGAAATGTTATTGATTAAAATATAAGCTACTAATTGTAACATTTAAATTATTCGGCTTAGGCTTAGGACTGGGAGCCAATGTAAATTAAATAGGATGGGTGTTATATGATTGGTGAGGTGGGCCTTGGAAACTATTCTGGCGGTGTTATTTTGAGCTCTCTGAAGTATGTTTGTGCTTTTGATTGGTAGACCCTATAATAGACTATTAAGGTAGTCAAAATGCGGTGTGATGAGGGCCTGAACTACAGATTTGAAATCATTGATGTCTAGCAGAGGTCTTAAAGGTTGGATAGTTTTTAGCTTAAAAAAAGATAGTTCTAGTTTGTACCGATACTAAATACTTAATAAAATGATCAAATGGAAAAAAAAAGATATTTCTTGCTGTTTGTTTTATATGGGGGAGCATGCTGAGAGATTGATCCAGTATTATGCCGAAGTATTGTTTGACAGGAAGTACAACATTATTAATCGTGATGGATTGAAAGGGTGTATGGTTTTGATTTCTCAAAATATATAGAGCTTCTGTTTTTTTGTAGTTAACGTTAAGATTGTCTTTTAGCCATGATTCCATTTCATTAATGCAGTCTGATAGCTTGTGATAGGTAGGATTGTTTATGTCTACGAGGAGGGACAATATAATGTCATCAGCACAGATGTAATATCCAATATCAAATTTTCTGAAAATGTTGGTTATTGGTTGCTGGTATAGGTTGAAAAGGAGGGCAGAAAGAGCTGAACATTGAGGTATTCCTTGGTCTTGGGGGAATGGCTGTGATGTGTTTTGGCCTATTTGTACATGAAATTTGCGGTTTGAGATGTATGATTTGAACCAATGTAAGACTGTGCCTCCTAATCCTATTTGTGCTAATCTTGAAATGAGAGTGGCATGGTTAATGTTGTCAAATGCTGAAGCTATGTCAATGAAAAGAAGGAGGAATGCACGGTTAAGGTTATCTATGCCTCTAATGAGGTGGTATATTAATGCTATCAGCAAGGTTCCTACTCCGTGAAATGGTCAAAATCCAAACTGGTGGGTGTCTAATGGGACATTAAGGCCAATGTAATCTTGGAGTTGAAGTTGAATGAATTTTTCTATTATTTTGGCAATAAAAGGTATGCTGGTTATGGGTCTGTATGCGCTTGGGTCTGGTTTATTGAGTGTCTTGTTTTTAAGTATAGGGCGGATTGATGAAGTTTTGAGGTCTGTGGTCATGATGCCTTGGGATAGAGATTGGTTAATAATGTGTAGGATATATGGGCAAGTTCTGATTTTGTGGATTGATCCATGATACTGGGCATGGATCCAAGAGAAGGTTGTGGTGTTGATGTTTGTTATAATGTTTAGCTGGTGTTTTTCATCTATTGGGTAGAAAGAGTCCCATTTGATGAGGTTTGCTGGGTAATCTAGGGAGAAGGTAGTATATCTAGAGTTTTTATCTTTAAGTTTAGATGCAAAGTAATTGACTAATGTTTGTGGGCTAATATTACATATTTCTGACTCAGTTTGGTTTGTCTTGGTAAGTGATCTTAAGATAGAAAACAGCTCTCTTGAACGATTAAGGGAACAGTTTAGTATTTTGGTGTGGTAATCCCTTTTTGTTTTCTTAATTGTGTCTTTGTAACTAGTGAGTAAATTATGGTAGAGTTGTTTGTTTTCTTGTGTTCTGTTTAGCCTCCACTTTTTTTCTTGTTTTCGTAATTGCCTTCTTAGTTTTGTAAGCTCATGTGTGTACCATTTTTCAGATCTTTTAGTGGTTTTCTTATGGTTTGTAATAGGGGGAGTAGCAGCTTTTGGAATAGTAGAGTTTCATATATTTATAGCGGTATTAATGTCTGTGGAGTCAGCTGGGACACTTATAAGCTAGGGCAGAATGTTGTCCATAAAGGTGTCTTTATTAAAGTGGGCAAATCGCTTAGTCTAAAGTTTTGTGTCTGACTTTGGGGTCTGGGAGTTGATTAGTGGTATATGGAAGGTCACCAGATGGTGGTCGGACCATGGGACCTCAGTTATTACAGGGGGTGTGTACAAGTAGTGGTTAATAGTTTGGTATGGTATGAAGATGAGATCAAGCAAGTTACCCTTTATGTGTGTTGGTGAATGTATAATTTGATGAAATCCCATGTCTGTCATTGAATCTAGGAATGTGGAAGTGTTAATGGGGTTGAGGAATGGGAGATTGAGGTCTCCTAGCATGATGTGAGGTTTCTTCATTGATGAGGAACATGCTGATTCTAGTATGTGAGTTAGGTTGCTGTGGTCAGGTGATGGTGGTCTACATAGGAAACATAGTGATATATTTCTGTTCCCTATTTCAAGGATATCCATTCCTTCTATGTTACTTGAAATTGTAGGGGTAAGTTTGCGGTTTTTTGCTTAGTATGAGTACCCCTCCTCCTCTTTTTAAGTCACGGTGGCAATGAAATAAATCATATCCTTGAATTTGCAGTTGATTTATAAGTATATTGTCAGTGGGTGACAGCCATGTCTCAGTAGCACAGAGAATGTTTGGTTTTTCATCCCTGAGTAGATCAGTAATTATCAGTATCTTGTTTCTTATGGATCTCACATTAATAAGTATGCATTTTAATTGTGTGGGGGGATTGTGGAGGTTTGTCTGTTGATGTAATTGAATAGGTTGGATTTGTATTAGCCTGTTTCGGTATTTGGTGGTTTTCTTTTGATGTGGCCTATGATTGGGTGAGTGCAGGTTTGTCTGGTAGTTTATAAAGTTTCTTGAGGGGTTACGTATGATGGGGATTGAGCTGTAGGAATCTGTATCATGGTTATGAGTATGAGCATTTGTTAACAGGGAAGTTAGCAGGATAAGGTGGAGTAAGCAAATGCAAGTTTTTATGGAGTCCATTGTGGGTAGATTTAGTTTTTTGAGGTGGAAATGGCTTAGTATTTAGGTTATTAAGTATGGGTCAATTAATGTGAGGGGCTTTTAACCTGATGGTGGTGTATTTTATAGGCTAAAAAAAACACAGGATATTTGACATGCAGTGTTATGTGGAATACAATGGTTCAGTGGGTGGGTAAGGATCTAATAGGTGTTAACCTTGGTGATGCAGGTATTACACTTCTAGGAGAATCACAATACAATGTAAGAGTTTTTAGCAAGTAGCATTAAGTAGCTATGCAAAAATCAACCATGGGAGCATATGAGGCAATATGTGAGGTTTTGCTAGTATCTTTCAGCAGGTTACAGAAGTTATGGAGAGTTGTAAGAGCTGAAATTCAGATTTATACATATAGAGCAAAGGCTATTTAGTAGTAGTGCAGGGTAACCAAACATCCTGTAACCGAGCATTCTTGTTATACGCTCCTACCCTTTGGAACACCTCCCAGACCCAATTCATGCAATCTCAGACCTCTCAACCTTCCACAAGTCACTAAAAACCCATTTATTCCGGCGATAATATGATCATATAACATAGGGTGAAATTGAGCTTATGAACTGTTATTAACTGGTAGTCCAACATTACTATTTATCCTCGAGCACCATGTCCCTACCTGAACATTATCACATTATGTACTATAGTTTAACCCTGTTAAGATATGCAAGTTGATATTCCTGTTCTATTTACAATGTTTAACGTATTGTTATATGTAAACCGCTCTGATTACAAACTAAAGCAGTATATAAAATCAAAAAAATACATACATAAATATTCTTTTTTCAACAAAATAAGTTCCCCAGACTACAAAACAGCAGAAAATTACAAAAACAAGCACAATTTCTCCTTCTATTTTCTTTGTTTTTCTTGAGCCTGAACCCCAGCTGTCCTATACTTTTTGGTCAGGGTGAATCTCTATTTACCAAGGAATGCATTCCTGAATTCTCGTCTCACTGTCCGACATATCTCAACATAAATCTCTCTACATATGCCAGCCTCAAAGTCCTATTGCTATTTATGTGTCTAGTAATAGTGATATATGATTTTAACTTATCAGTGGAAGCCATGACTCTGATCTTAATTTCCTAGCTATTCCTTCCCAAGATTCACAGCAGGTGTCTGATCGCCCACTGATGGCTCATATTATATTGCAGTAGTATGTAAATTCTGCCTTTTTCTGCTTGAACTTCATACCAGTTACAGAATAATTCTTTCCTCCATCCACCCCCAAACCAAGTGAAGCAGGATATATGTATATATATTGACAAGAACTATAGGGGTGAATCCTTTTCTTTTCTCTTCTCCCAGCACCCTTTCTCTTCCTTTGGACATCAGGCTCTCTTTTGCTCTGACTTGGCTCCATGGATCCCAAGGAGTCTGGGTTTTCTAAGTCTTGAATCTTTCTTTAGCACTCCTCTTCCCCTATGGAATTCTTTGGATTCCTGGATCAGAACCGATGAGGTATCTTATCCTTTTCTCCTCTGCATTGACTGGACATTAACACATAGTTTAGCAAGGCAGTCAGAAGGCATCTCAAACATATTCCTCTAATGGATCCTCTATGGCCTTCTTCTTCCTTTTCCTAAGGAAATGGAATATATGACAAGATTGTTTCTGCCTTGCTCTCGTATACACAGCTGGCTCCTCAGTGAGCATGTAAGACAACTTCCTGCCTTGCTCCTAGGAACTTCCAGTCCTCCTAGGAATGAGAGACATACTCGTGGACATTCTTCCTCAAGGACTATCCACTAGAGAGACAGTAGCTCACCTTGTTTTTCTTCTTCTCCCAAGATACTCAAATGTAATTCCTTACAACTTCATGTAAATCCCTTATATATTCCTTCCAGCCACTAGGAATACTCCTGAGGGGCATATCATACCAGTTGCTTGATCTAGAACCTACACTCAAGCCTACGCCCTGTGATCCTTGTGCTGTCCTATGGGAAATCACAGTCCTCCTACTTCCTTGTGCTGCAATGTAGCACAAGTATCTAGTAAGAGGCTAGGGCACCCTAAGGGACTAAGATATATCCAGTATATCTGCAAGTGGAAGATCTGATACCAAAGAAAAAGTGCAACAAGACATTTTTCAGTTGACAAGTTGTCATAAGTGGAAGGAGAGAAGAGGGCCTAAAAAGTGAAAAGGTGTATATTCTCTCCATTTCAAGGGGGAAGAAGAGTAAACAGTTTGACATCAAGGATATTTAATTACAAAAGGGAGTCAAGAATCAAGGATAAATCCCTGGAGTAGCCTGAAGAGTTACCTAGAATCAAGGGAGCTCTGAGTATGTTTTTCATCAAATCAAGTTACTTCTATAACTGGGTTCTGTGAATATTACCAGAAAAAGTATGTTATCAATGAAATTGCCAGGGTATATCAAACTTTATTTATTGTTTGGAACAACAACAACAACAACTTCTGTTACTTCAAGACTTTTGGAAGTGTTACAATAGTCCTAAAGGCCTGAAGTAATGCTCCCAAATCCCAGGGGTTGTAATGTGACCCCATGTGCCCCTTTGCAGAGTGAGGTATTGAAAGGAGAGATTGCTATTGAATTAGTTTCCCCTTGCACCTCTACCAGGGCTCTTTAAATCTAAAGTACAGATGAATGTCTTCAGAGAAGAATTTCATTAGTCCACTTAAAGCCATCTCACTATTTGTGCAGCTAAAACCATCCTCGTATCTACTGGGAATCTTCCTTGCTTACTGTGCCTGTCTGATTTCTGCTGTATTAATTTATTTGTGTTCAGTTGGTACAGACCTGCACACAATATCAGTCCATATAATCAATAAAACTATAATATAAGAGATTGCCAATGCATCACCACTCAGGCTTTTCAGGAAGAAAAAAGGTACTTCCTACCTATCATAATCTGATGCAAAAAATGCATCCAACCTATTTCTATAACTGTTAGTTTCCTGCAGTGTTTGACACTTATAAAGCTACAAATTATTTGAGGGTTATTGTTGAGGGAAGGGGGTCCACATGATAACAGGCAGACTTTGAAAAATATAAACACCCTTTCTCAAAATGTTTGTACTTCCATATACTGTTCAAGCACACTGAAGTTAAATTAGGAGCACATGACCTCTTTCTATTTAACCATTATCCAAGGATAGTCTGAATACAAGAAAACTAATGTAGAAACTGCTTGGATGTTACCGTGAGAGCATCAGCGCCATTCAGAGTCCCTACTAAATATTGCAAGAGATTAGAGAGAAAAGTCTGACATTTTCCAGAACAGGGGAGGTTCTTGCTGCCAGTCATTTCCAGCAAGGAGGAGATTACTGTATTCTGAGAGGGAAAATTTCACTTTGTATATAACCACTCCTAAAGATAGAACTCTGTCTTTGACAGCCAGTCATACCAGGAGGATGGAGTGGGGTCCCTGCCCTTAAGGGGCAGGTATCTGTGGGATCCAGTCATAGCACCAGAGGGGATAAGAGTCTTTTTGCACCATGCCACTCATATTATCCAGAGTGTGTGCATAGGAGAAGAGCACAGAGGGTTGATGTCTCTCACAAGACTTGAAGACCTAAATCTGTATACCCTAGAGGAGAGGAGGGACAGGGGAGATATGGTCTGCAAGAGGAGCTCTATTACAAGTATTTGCTCCTAGCTCCTGGCCTGAGTCAGATATTTAACTGCTTGCTTGTGAGTCCTGTCTGTATTGATATATATGTATATATTTATTTTTCACTGTTAGTGTGGTTTTTTGCCTTATCAGCTATTTGTCTATTGCTTCTCCTCATAACTAATTGTAACTGCCCCTGTACTCTTCTCTCTACTATCAGGTCTCTATTTGTGGAGGCCAAGTTAACTTTCAAATTCAATAACTAATTCTAACTCTGTCTCTGCTGCTTTCACCGAGTTTTAAATCTTCCTGTGCCTGTTTTCTAATCTACCTGAGAGTGTGAAGAAAATGCAGTGACTAGCCCCTCTCCCCCCTCACTCCCTTTTTCTTCCCTCCTGCCTCAGCCCTCCTGCCTTCCTGCTCTAGATGAGGAGTTCCATTCTCCATTACAAGCATTTGATCCTAGCTCCTGGCTTGCAGACGACATTTAACTGCTTGCTTGTGAGTCCTTTCTGTCTGTATTAAAATAGATATAGATATATGTTTATTTATTTATTTTTCATTGTTAATGTGATTTTTGCCTTATCTGTATTTTTGTTTTGTAATATTGTTCAGCTTCCTCCTATTTTCAGCTGTCTGTCTCTTGCTTTTCCTCTTCCTTATTATCCCTCCCTCCCATCCCACAGCCCATCCACCCCCTGGATAATAGTCTCTTAGCTGCCCTGTGCTCATTAACACTATTGCTCACAGGTGCACCCTTAATCCCTGAGATCTTTCTCCTGCCTATCCTTCATATATCTCTTCTGACCTCTGGTCTCCTTTCCATCTCTTTATGGCTCCACATCACTTTCTCTTCCTATTGTTGGCACTCCCTAATCTTCTCCCCTTACACCAACCACTTCAAACCACTCCCCCCCCCCACCCACCTTATTATCCCCTCTTTATCATCCTCACTTCTCCCACTATCTAGTCATCCATCCTATCATCATCTCTTGAGCTTCACCATTTCTTCCTCTCATTCATCCCTTTCTTCTCTCTCAGAAAGAACCTCACTCTCGAGTTTCTGTCGTGCCATCTCCTCTCTGTCCAGAACTCTGCTCCTTCTGTCATCCCCCTCCTCTCTCCCTTTCTCATGTTTATTTATTTTATTTATTTAACAAGTTTTATATACCGTCTTTCTACCAGTCAAGACGGTTTACAGAGAACATAACAGTCAGTATTTTTCAACCTTTTACATGGAACAATATAACAATGAGTATATATGTAAGTGAACATAACTAATTACAATGATCGATCGAAGATCAACTATCTACACAATAAATTTACAATTATTTATACGTGAATTTACAGTGGGCCATATGAATAGTAAATGGGTGTTGCAGAAGGGGTAGGAGGGAGGTGTAGTGGTTCAAGCTATGGTGGAAAGGAGAAATGTTCAATAAAAAGGTGGGTTTTTAACTTTTTGCGGAACTCAGCGTGGGAGGAGCAGTTCCGAAGTTCATGAGGAAGGGTGTTCCAAAGGGATGGGGCATAGAGGGAGAAAGCCCTGTTACTTGTAGATTGTTTGCAGAGTCTCTTTTTTATAGGGATGGCCAGTACGTTTTTGGTGATAGAACGGCGTGTTCTGTTACAATTGGATGAGGGAAGGAGAGGGGAGAGGCACGGAGCAGACTCATTGTATAATATTTTATGTATCAAGGTGAGGACCTTGAATTTAGCTCTGTATTGGATGGGGAGCCAGTGGAGATCATAAAGGACAGGTGTGATGTGGGAACGTCTGGGGTGGTTGGTTATGAGTCGAGCAATAGTATTTTGAGCAAGTTGGAGTGGTTGGATAGAAATCTTAGGGAGGCCAAGGTAGATAAGGTTGCAGTAATCAAGAAAAGGTATTGTGAGGGCTTGACAGACCGTACGAAAGGAGTTAGGGCTTAGAAGGGGTTTAAGGTTCCGGAGGGTACGGAGCTTTGCGTATATTATATTAGTGGTTCTCTTTATATGGTCAGTGAATGAAAGGTTCTGATCCAGGATAATACCAAGATATTTAACTTGGTTCTTTACAGAAAGTGTTAGATCGCTAATAGTAAGGGTGGTTGGAGGGCTGTATGTGGGATTGGAGAAAACCTGGAGAACCTCAGTCTTGGATTGATTAATCAAGAGGTTATGTTGGGAAAGCCAGGTTTTCAGGCTAGTCAGGCATTCAGATAGTTTAGAGAAGTTGGGATTGGAAAGGTTAAAAGGGGTGAAGCACATCATGTCATCGGCATATAGTTGATACTGAATGTCATAATTTTGGAAGATCTTGCATACCATACCGGTTGGAGGAAGATGTTAAATAATAGTGCAGAGAGACTGGATCCTTGGGGTACACCTTGTTTTAAGATGAATGGGAGGGAAGTGTCACTTCCAATACAAACCTGTTGGGTTCTGTTATCTAGGTATGAATGGAACCAGTTCAGAGTTGTGTCTCTGAGCCCAATTTCATGAAGTCTGCTTGGGAGTAGATGGTGAGGGAGGGAGTCAAAAGCAGCTGATAGATCAAGGAATATGAGAAGACATCCTTGAGAGGGGTTCTGGATGTGGAGGTATAAGGAATCTAGTAGGGAAGTAAGAAGGGTTTCGACTCCATGGTTCCTTTTGAAACCATGCTGGAATAAGTCGAGGGGGGAGTGTTCGTCAATATAGTTCTGGAGTTGGGTTTGGACCAGTTTTTCGGTTATCTTAGCTAGGAATGGAATACTAGAGATGGGTCTGTAAGATGTGGGAGAAGATGGGTCAAGTTTTGTTCCTTTTAAAATGGGATGGATAGTGGCATTCTTAAGAGGTGGTGGTACCAAGCCAGTCTGGAGGGATGATTGAACAATATGCATAATGTATGGACTTAGGGAGCTTCTAGTAGATTTGATCCAGGGTACGTGGCAAGGGTCAAGGGCAGATGTAGAAGCATTTAAGTCCTTTATTACATTAGTTACATTTTCTAAAGTGAGAGGCTCGAATTCTCTCCAGGAGTTTTATTTATTTATTTTATTTAGTATACATTTGTATACCGCTACTTCCAGCGATCAGCAGCGGTTTGATTAGATTGGAAATTGTCAAATCATGACAGGAAATTTTTGAGGTATAAACACATTGATTAGACAGGAAAGCACAGCACACAGAGAACTATTTTACAGGGAACATGGGCTATGGAGGGTTAAGTGGCTTGCTCAAGACCACAAGGAGCACCTGTGGGGGGTAGACTCGAGTGGTTGGGAGTTGTAGTGAGTGGGGGGTTGGTAGTTAGTAGAAAGAGGAGGGTGGAATTTGGAAATGAGGTGGTTGGCAAAGGCCTGTGCAGTTATTTTTGGAAGCTGGTCTTGGTGCAGGGGCTCATTAATTAAGGATTTGGTAATAGAGAATAGCTCTCTAGGTTTGTTAAGTGAACGTTGAATAATATTTTCATTGTATTCTCTTTTATGGTTGAGGGTTTCAGTGCAGTAAGTTCTGAGTTTAGCTAAATAGGAAGTGAGTGCATTTGAATCTTTAGAGCGTCTCCATTTGCGTTCGAGACGTCTAAGTTCTCTTTTGAGAGTTCTTAGGTGTGTGGAGAACCAGGGTGCTCTTCTAATGATCTTTTGAGGATGTTTGTTAGGTGGGAGTAGAGAAGCTTCAGATAGGGTCTCATTCCATTTAGAAATAAGAGTCTCTTGGCTAGAGCTTTTATCAAATAAGAGGTCAAGAGATGGGATTGTTTGCTCTAGGAAGGTGGCCGCGTTGAAATGCTTGAACCTACGGGTATGTTGAGCCAGGATGGGAGGTTGATTTTTGTGGGTGGGGTAAGGGAGGGAGAAGAGGATGAGGGTATGATCAGACCAGGATACTGGTTGAAAGGTGTGTGTAACCTGATCAATGGTTAGAGAGTGTTGAGGAATAAATATAAGGTCAAGAATGTTTCCTGACATTGCCTTTCAGTTTACCCCCTTGCAGCTTCATGTTATGCCCTCTAGTTTTACAGCTTCCCCATCTTTGGAAGAGGTTTGTTTGTTCATTAATACTCTTCAAGTATTTAAAGGTCTGAATCATATCTCCCCTATCCCTTCTTCACATGGGACATACCAAAGCAGTACCAAACAATGGCAAGGGGAACAGAACAGCCCAGCCTGTAGCTCAGAAGCGCATCAGAGCTGGAGCAGTGCAAGCCAATAAGACATGAGGAAAGTAAAACATACCTTTCCTATCTCACTGAGCCAGATTCTCCTGATGAAGCAACACTCTCTGGTGGCAGCAACCAGGTAAGTGGCCCTCCATGTCCTGACAACCGGCATACTCTGTAAAACCTCCATAGACCACACTAGGAGGCAATGCCCGCATGAAAACCTCCTGTCTCCTTAAAGAATACATGACGGAACGGCAAGCATTTGAGTTCTACAGAAGCTGACATGGAACTCAAGGAAGCATCAAGTCACTGAGAGACTAGATAGGACAGTTCCAAGGCCTTGAACACTTCCAAAAATATATCCACAACATTCTATCCATGAAACCAGGAGTCCTCCGTGCCAATTCAGCCAGAACACCTGAAAAAGATTACTTTTTTTTTTATTTTGTTTTTGTTTTGTTTTTTTAACACCAAACGTAGGCCTCGAATCAAGACCTTTAAGATAGATGACAGGCACCTTGCAATCTACCTCCAGACTTGTGAGAGGTGCTGAGCCCACATCTGTCCAAACTGCACTGATACAATTCTTCTCAAAATGACCGACCACTGCACTTCTTGCCTCAACTAACAAAAACCAATACTGCAACCTAAGTTAAACAAAGATTGCGCTGAAGCGAACCATTAAGCCATGCGGAAATTAGGTTCTCCTTCTCTGGACTCAGCCCCCTGAAGTCTCAACCACAACAAAATATGTACCACAGCCTCCGTTGCACCAGTACTAGCTTGTCTAAGTTCCAAGGCCACTGTCCTCAGAACCCTCCAGGGGAATGTGCAGTGCAGACCTGGTTCCATATTATGACTCCCAGGACCTCCTGCCAAAATGCAGCTGTTTAGAAGTGCCTATCATGGCCAATTTAACCCTACACATCAAACATGTAAAATATTTGGGCATCACCCTGGACCACCACCTGAGCTTCCACCACCCATTAAACTGGTTACTAAAGCTGCCTACTTCAAGATGAGAACACTACAACATCTGCGCCCACTGCTGTATTCTAATGACTTCAGAAACATCTGCCAATCCACTCATCACCCCCATCCTGGACCATGCAAACATAATATACCTAAAGCTACCTTACTACCCTTACAGCTTGTCCAAAACTCTGCAGCCAGAATATTCACAGGCACAGGCCCACGAAAGCACACCACCCCCACACTGAAACATCTACACTGGCTGTCCATCCACATGAGGGTCAAATATAAAGTAGCTCTAACCATATTCAAGGCCATCCACCAACTATCAGCAGACATCCTTCGCCCCCTTCTTCAACAACCACTCATCAACATGGTCCACCAACTACAACCTCCTCTCATTTCCAGCTTCTTTTGCCCACTCCAACGATACTACTACTAACAGAGCCTTATCCTATTATGCCTCAGCCATTTGGAACTCCCTCACCCCAGAAATACGGGCCCTCACAAACCTAGGCAAATTACGGCACAAACTAAAAACCTCCCTCTTTTTGGAAAACGTTGGCACAGACCCTTAGCTAACATCCCGCCGCATCATCATATGATTCTCCCGCAGCACCAATTCAGCTTTATGCAAATAGTTATGTTGCGCTCAGTTAAGTTATTTATTGTTCCCTATGTTCGATGTAAAGTTACCCGTTTTATTTATTTATTTATTTTACCCGTTCTATCGTTCCATGTAAGCCGCTGTGGCTGAGAGATACAGTGGCATAAAAAAGTTGCTAAATAAATAAAATAAATAAATGCCTGGAATTGCCTGGAGGCTTTTGCCCTCTCAGGATGACCTCTCCCAACATGAAACAGACGAGGCTACGTTTCTAGAGCTCATGAACTAAAAGCAGCCTGACAACCTCACTGGCAATCACCCCGTGGACCTCTGTCCTGTGGACCCGATCAGTTGGGCCTCCACTGATAAAGGCTTGTGGCAGTTCAGGCCTCTCGTTCTCATCAAGCGCCATTGCTGCCCAGCCAAAATATGTACCTCGGGGCCGATTCTGGCCCTTATGAGCCAATCCTGCCCCACCATTCTGACAGCTCCACTCTCAACCAGAAATGTATTGGCCTCCACTTTGAAGGACCAGAGCACCAACAACAGCTCCAACTGCATCCCTGGGTCTGTATCAGGCTTTATCTCTGGCCCTTTTCAAATCCAAGCTGAAAACTCACCTCTCTGTGGCTGCTTTTTGGATCCTGATCGCTTAGTCTCCTATGCATTACCGTATCATTCCCCTAAATGTATCTTTGTCCTTAGCTGTTGTGTTGTCTATCTTGACTAGATTGTAACATCTGATGAGCAGGGTCCTAGTAGCACTACACAAATGATCAGTAGTAGCAGTCAGTAGTTAAACAAACCTTTTCAAAGAAGGGGAAGCTGCATAAAAAGAAGCTGCAAGGAAGTAAACTTAAAAGCAAGGTCAGGAAATACTTTTTCACTGATGCTTGGAATGCCCTCCCGATGGAGGCGGTGAGGCAAATACAGTGACGGAATTCAAAATGGCTTGGTACAGACACTGTGGATCCCTTTATAGCAAGAGGATAAAATCAGAGTAAACTTAACTATCTTCTATAGTTCAATAAATAGAGGGGGGTGAAACAATGTAGGCACTCAGCACTAGTAAATATTCAAAGAGGCCATGGGGCCCGATATTCAAAAGGCATTTACACGGTTTACAGCCCTGTAAACCATGTAAGTGCCCCTAACCGGGATCTTGAATGGCACTAACACGGTTCGTGCTGCTGAGCATCCCCGATCTTCTTCCCTACACTCCCCGGCAACATTTGATATCCGGACAGCGGCGATATTGCATACTGCCTGATTAGCGACCTGCAGCTAAAAGACAGACAAAGCAGAAGCTCGCCTATCTTTTAGCTGCAAGAGCTAACAGGGCGGCACGCAATACCCCCACTGCCCAGCTAGGTACTGCAGCTGGGAGGCTGTGCAGCAAACCCAGATATTCAATGCCAGGGCCGCATATGAATACCCGAGGTTAAGGGTCGGCGCAGATGGCTATGCACCGCAGCAGCCCATAGCCGACCTAGATGAATATCGGGCCCATTAATCTCAAAGTTAGGAGCATAAATCCTTTGAATATTGGACCTTAAGTGTATCTTTGCTTAGTTGTGGGTGCTAGTAGTGTGTGCAAACAGGGTTTCTTCCAACTGAAGTTTAACTATTATATGTGAGTGCTCCATAGGTCCCTGGCCTTAACCAAGATTTCTATATAAAGTAGATCTATAAGTGGTGTGTGTGTGTGTGTGTCTGTCTGTCTGTCTGTGTGCCTTGAGATCCCCAGAGGTGGTTAAAGCAGCCCTGAGTGGGAGAGAACCCAGGAGGTTACGGTACCTTGCTGTTTGAAGGCCCTTGGTATACGAAACATCTGATAATCGGAGGTGCCCCCTTAGAGGTACATGTGAGAAAACAGAGACTTTATCCACCCTCTCCCTGACTGCATACAAGGAGTGAACTGAAGAGCTTACAAACTTTAGTTTGGGCTAAAAACACAGGAGGACTGATGAAGTGTAAGAGCCCAAATCAGAGCTTAACAAAAGGAGGAAGGCAGTATGTAAGAAATTCCCCATTTGAAGTTAGCCTGCATAAAAGTTTGCTTTGTTTAGGTCAGTGTTTCTCAAAACTTTGTCTGCTAAAGTATCTGCTAGATTTCCAGGACCTCTTTCATTTTCATGCACCAGCAGGGTCGCTTTTACCTATAGACAAATGGAGCAGCTGTCCCCAGCCTCTACACAACGGGGACCCAGCTGCCTTGCTGCCTATAGGTAAAGGTGGCCCTATTCCTCCCTGCTGCTCCCTCCAGCCACTTGCAAGAGAAGTGGGTGGCACTTTAGTGAACAGACCAACAACATCCCACTTCCAGTCTGTTCACTAAAGTGCCACTCGCTTCTCTGGCAAACGGCCTGAGGGAGCAGAAAGGAGGAACAGGACCACTGACTGTGCTGCTCCAAGGGAGGCCCGTGAATGGGAGGGGGCCGTGAACAGGAGGGAGGGGTGCAAATTGGAGTGGGGCCACGAATGGGAGAGGGCCCATTCTCAGACATTTCCCTGGGACTCTCTAAAGGACTGAAGTGGCCCTGCTCACCAGCAATGATGGCAAAAACAGAATGCTCCTTCTGGGCAGGGCCGACACAAGGAGATGAGGCACCGTAGGCGAACCTCATCCCTTGCGCCCCCCTCCCTCCCTTCCAGCGCCCATTGCCAACACTTTCTGGGATGTTCAGCAGCAGCAGTGAGCACAAACAGTCCCACGGAGCTTATCTTTAAACTTCAACGCTGTGAGGCTCTTTGCTTCCACCCCCCTCCGACACCCAAAGCTGACTTCCTGCTTGCAGCATTGGGCATCAGAAAGATGGAAGCAACAGCCCTGTGGTGCTTACCTTTATACTTCGGCACCGCAGGGCTGTTTGTGCCCATTGCCACTGCTACCTGTCCCGAGAGGGGTGACAACGGCTCAAAGGGGCCTCCGGAGGGCCAGCACTCTAGGCGACTGCCTAGTTCATCAAATGTTAGTGCCGGCCCTGCTTCTGCGCTGGTCAACAAACCTGAAACCTTACATGGAGGACCACTAGGGATTATACTTTGGGTATCAGCTGTTTAGGTAATTTTCCACAGTATAATTCTAGAATGCGCAAGCCATGTCAATAGTTCATCTTGGCACATCTACTCTAAATAAACGTCACCATTTCTGGTGAACAAGTGTACTTTCAAATTTCGAGTTCTGCCTTCTTTCTTGCTTGGAAAGTTTCTTTTGATGCATATGCGGATCACACAGGGCTGGGGCAAAGAGATGAGGCACCCTAGCAAAGCTCATCCCTTGCACCCCCTCCAGCGCCCATTGCCACTGCTGCTGCCCCTCTCCAGGACCAACAGCAGTGTCAATAACTCAGACATCCCCGTGGTTCTTACCTCAAAACCTAAGCACCACAGGGCCATTTGCTTCCACCTTCTCCAATGCCTGATGCCGACTTCCTGTTTGCAAAGAGGAAGTCAGCATCGGGCAGTCCAAAGCACAAATAGGGCTTCCAAAATGACCCCCATAGGCTATCTAAAGTATATTATTCCCCATCCCTCCACTAGTAGGAGGGAGGAGTGGCCTAGTGGTTAAGCCACAGCACCTCAGCTCAGAGAGCCAGCAGCTCAAGTCCCACCTGGAGCAATCTCAGGCCAGAGCAGCCAGGGTTTCTACTCCTATAGGCATTCCTCCTGGCCTTGGGCAAGGCACTTAACCCTCCATTGCCTCAGGTACACATAGACTGTGAGCCCTTTACAGACAAGGGAATTACATAATGCAAACCACTTTGATTGAAGGATAAGGCAGTATAGAAAACCAGTTAAATAAACAAACAAGATGAAATCTACAAAAAAGGCACAAATCAAAACACTTCAAAGAAAACCATTAAAAATATATTGACAACTGCTCACTCAGCTAATCATATGGTAAAAAAAAAAACCTTTTATTTCTTTTAAAATAACCTTGCTGGGTTCTATCCCAGCTACTACAACTTCTACTGCTTATCATTTGTATAGCGCTACAAGGCAGACACAGTGCTGTGCAGAGACATGTAAGACAGTCCCTGCTCATAAGAGCTTACGATCTAATCAAGACAGACAACACAACTGGGGACTAGAATATTTCTAGGGGAATATGCAGGTCCCAAAACCAAGTAGTAGAGTAATAGGACAGCTAAAATCCTATAGTGCAGTCCTATTTTAAATCTCCCACTAGTCAGCTTCAAATACTTTTCAATTGAAATTATTCATATGCCTTTCAAACAGGTGGATTTAACAAGGTGGATTACATCTGAAACTCAATTGAGACAAAAACAAAATGAGGACTGTCCCCTTAAAAATAAGCTTTGTCTTGCCTTCTGCTTATAAAGCCTCACGCGTCATATTCTGACTGAAGCAGACTAATCTTGTAGGGAGAAAGAGGAACAAATGGATTTTGTTTAAAAACTTCTCACACACACCCCTTCCCATACAATCATGCCTGGGTGAATGCTCAGATTAATGACCTTTACCAAACAAATTCTTGAGCTGCAGAACTCATGTCGATTATCAGTAACAACAACAGCAGCAACAAAACAGAAAATGTGTTTTCTATGCAGTGGAATACAAGATTCCCCTCAAGGCACGATACCATTTTGGGACTTTTTTTGCAGCTCTATCTCATGAACAGGTAGCTCGAGGGGTTTTCCAGAGTCGGCAGAATGCTGAAATACCAAATGATTGTCCCTGTATTTAGTGAAATTATACAGCACACGCTCTTACTTCTGCGGCAGACTGCAGTGAGAACAACTTTATTTCCTTGCAGGAGATAAGTATTTTTGAAAGCTTTTTCCGTTTTTTCCCTTGGCAGAGGTGGAGTTTACAATGATTTCTATTTTGCTACAGGAAAAGAAAAAGGAAACTTTTCTTTTTATTATTTTAGAGAGAGATAGCCTTTTATTACCATATGGTACTGAAAAGGTTAATAAGAAAACCTTTCAGGGAATTATTAATGCAAAGGTAGCAAAGAATTGGAATGCACTAACTGTACAGTAAATTAACCTAAGAGTGACTAACATCAGATGCTCCATCAGTCATAACCAGGAAGAATAGACTGCCACGGTGAGCTATTTTTATATCCTAATTTACATAAAATTGCTTAAAAAAACATTGGGACCTTTCTAGCCTCTCTTAACATGAACAGAAAGCTGCAAGGCACCTTGGGAATGGGCAATTTGTAATGTGTGCAGAAAATGAAGGCCCTTGGCATAGGATATCACTTTACCTATATTTTGTGTTTGGAGCTAGCTGAGGCTTAAATTACTGTCAGCTGCATTATTAATGCAAGCGATGTATTCACTGCACACGGAAAAGCCTTGGAGTGTTTAAGATGTCTAGTAGTTAAGTACACAGCGGTAAAGACAAAGTGTTATTTTCTCCCACATGTAAAAGCCTGGGAAAAATCTCCTGAGTACTGCAAGAACAGTTTCAAATACATTACGAGGTAAAATAGATATTAAGAAAAGCTCCACTTCAATTTATTTTCTCAGAAAGGAAAAGCATGGAAATTTTTAAGTTATGTACTTTCATCTCTTGTCCCTCTTTCCTCACTTTCTGCTACCCGCTTCTCCTACCGGCATTGGCAGTTCATTGTACACCATGCACTGCTGCATCGTTCAGCAAAGACTGACTACACTCCCTGATTTATAACACGCAAGGAGTACAATTTGGGGGGCATAAAACATTCCATGAAACAGTGCTGTTCTCCATCCTTTTCATGCAAACCTTTCCCGTAAGACTTATGGCAAAATCCTTTGCTGGAAAAAAAAAATTAGTGGTGAATTCTTGAACATAGTAAAGGCCAGCGAACTAGTTTAAAATGAGCAAGTTATTGCTGTCATGCCTCTATAGATGTAGGAAAGCAAAACTCCATTTTTCATAACTTTTTGCTTTTGGTAGATCATTTTGCACACAAGTCTATCCCTGATTTGCTGTTAGGGGGAGGGAAAAAACCTTGAAATATAGAAACATGACAGCAGATAAAAACCATATGGTCTATCCAGTCTGCCCTTCCATACCAACGACTAAGCTCTACAGTCCTTTTTTCTTTAGAGATCCTCTGTGTTTGTCCATCGCTTTCTTGAATTCAGATAGTTTTTGTCTCTATTATCTCCACTAGGAGACTATTCCACAATCTACCACTCTTTTCGTAAAGAAATATTTCCGCAGATTACTCCTGAGTCTATCTCCTTTCACCTTTATCCTATGTCCCCTCGTTGCAGAGCTTGCTTTCAGTTGAAAGAGACCCTCCTGTGCATTTATGCCACGGAGGTATTTAAACATCTCTATCATATCTCCTCTCTCCTGTCTTTCTTCTAAAATGCACATATTGAGATTTTTAAGTCTTTCCCCATATGCCTTATGGCAAAGCCCAATGATCGTTTTCACTGACTCCATTCTGTTTATATCCTTTTGATGGTGCAGTCTCCAAAATTGTACACAATACTCTAAATTAGGTCTCAAAGATTTATACAGAGGCACTATCACCTCCTCCTTCCTGCTGGCCATTCCTCTCCCTATGCACCCAAGCATCCTTCTGACTTTTGCCATCACCTTTTCTACCTGTTTAGCCTCCTTAAGATCATCAGACGAAATGGATCAATACAATAACAGCAGCTATGGGTGCCAGTCTGTCAACAATGAGCCACCTGACTGAAGATTGAACACAATTTAGGACAACTATCCAGAGGGACGCCATGAGTCGACACCGACTTGACGGCACTTAACAACAACAACCACAACAACAACAAGATCATCAGAAACAATCACCCCAGGCCCTGCTCTTCTTTTGTGGACAGAAGCACGTCACTCCTATATTGTACTGTTCCCTTGGATTTTTGCAGCCCAAATGCATGACCCTGCATTTTTTAGCATTGAATCTTAGCTGCCAAATTCTTGACCATTTTTAAAAGCTTAGTGAAATCCCTCCTCATGTTATCTACCCCTTCCTGTGTGTGTGCTCTTTTACACACCTGGTATCATCTCCAAAGAGGCAAACCTTACCCGACAGCACTTCTGCAATATCACTTATAAAAATGTTAAAAAGAATCGGACCAAGGACAGACCCCTGTGGCGCACCACTGGTAACATCCTTCTCAGAGTAAGCGCCATTTATCTATACCCTTTGTCGCCTCCCACTCAACCAATTTCTAACCTAGTTAATCACTTTAGGGTCCATCCCTAGGGCATTCAATTTCTTTATAAGTCGGCTATGCAGAACAGTGTCAAAGGCTTCACTGAAATCTAAGTACACCACATCTAGAGCTCTTCCTCGGTCCAGCTCTGTGGTCACCCAGTTAAAGAAATTAATGAGATTTGTCTGACAAGACCTGCCTCACAACAGCTTTGAACAACTAAGATAAGCACTTTTCTGATTTTTGTGGGGATCCCCAATAGACAGTATGAACCCCTTTGATTTTTCATAAAACCCGTGTGGTCAATTTAAAGAGGTTGTTGATGCAATCGTGGCATTGGGCTAGTTGATGTGGTTCACAACTGATGCCAATAACAGTCTGAGACCTCTATGCACACGAAGAGTATAGATCTAGGGACGTCTCCACATTATAGAGCAAACACCGCCAGATACAACATTAAGCCTTTGGTAATAATTTGGAGGAACACAGAATCAAGCAATTATCAGTTATCCAGGCCTATATCGCACTGAAGTTTGGGTAGTCTTGGCTGATCACCACTGGATACGGGAGCCAGGGCAGCACCACATCCTTGAATGCGGCTTGCCCTGCTGGAGTCTTAAGTGAAACCTGTGCCCAGGGGCGGCCCAAGGGGGGATGCGGGGCCATGTGTGGAGATTCATTGCGGGGCCTCATTTGCATAAGGAGCCTCATTTGCATAAATATTTGCATAATGTTAACAAGTGCTTTTAGTAAACATGCCTCTTAATGAGTGTCTGGATAAAGAAAGACTACCAGATTTTGAAATTATTATATTCCAGTGCCAACCACCAGGCCCATTAGGAAGAACTATAAATACTGACCATTTAGAACCCATAGCAAACCCACCGTATGATAACAGCACTACCAGGACTCACAAAGCACCAAACACTACTTATCAAAAAGACAACACGGCAAATATTAAACCAAAACATCTCAGAGAATACCAATACATCTCCTACTGGGGAAAGAGAACAACTGGGACTGTCAAATAAAAACTACATAGGGGGGGGAGTAGCCTAGTGGTTGGGGCAAGGTACTTCAGGCCAGAAGGTCAGGGGTTCAAATCCCACTAGAGGACAGCAACCTTGGGCCGGAAGGACTGGGGTTTCTAGTCCCACAGATGCTCCTTGTGGTCTTGGGCAAGCCACTTAACCCTCCATTGCCCATGTTCCCTGTAAGTATTAGTGTATGTGTCTCATATCCCTGCATGTTAAATGAATCCCCAAATTGTGTTGTGACCACTTTGATTGAAGGATAAGGCGGTATACAAAACTGTCTAAATAAATAAATAAATAAACATGAACAAAATACCTCAGCTCAGTTACACATGCAGAACATAGACCGTCACCACACAAAGAACAAGGGATCACAATTTAGAAATAGGAAGATAATTAAATTGGGAACCCCAAAAGCCAAACATGAAATGTACACCATCACTGGAGAAATAAAACTATAAATTAATTTCCTCTTGCACTAAACAAAAATGCAAAGATGTTAGATGCACATTTCCTAGAGATGACATATTCCAGTTAATAAATTCAAAATAAAAAGTATTTTTCTACCTTCTGTTTGGGCGTTTTATTTTTCAGTTGCAATTGCTCCAGTCACTTTCTTCTGGTTTCTTCGTATCTTCTGCGAGCTATCCATTTGTCCTTTCTTCTCTTCTAGATTTTTTCCATTCTCTCTCTATATCTGCTTTAACATACTGATCTTTCCCCTTTTGTTCTTTCCCCCATTTCTTTCTTTATGCCTTTATCATTGACTCATATTTCACTCTTCCATTCTCAAGCCCCACTTACTCTCCCAAAACACGGCCAATTGTAGCTTTTTCTTCCCTCCCACACAAAATATATTTTCTCCTCTCCATCCTCATTCCCCATCCCCTTCATCCTCCCCCAAAATCAGCTCCCTTCTAGTTCTAGACCCACCCAGCATCTGCTCCCTTCTAGTCCCATTCTCCAATGCCCCCCACATCAGCCCATTTCCAGTCCAATTCGAGCCCCCTTCAGCCCATATCCAATCCAAGCTCCCCCATCAGCCAATTTCCAATCCTAGCCCCTACCCCAATATCAACCCATTTTCAGTCCTATTCCAGCCCCCATCAGCCCATTTCCAGTCCAAGCTCCCCCATCAGCCAATTTCCAATCCTAGCCCCACTCAATTTCCAGTCCGATTCCAGCCCCCCATCAGCCCATTTCCATTCCAAACTCCCCTTGATCTGCCCATTTCGAGCCCCCATCAGCCCATATCCAGTCCAAGCTCCCCCATCAGCCAATTTCCAATCATAGCCCCCCCATCGGCCCATTTCCAATCCTTGCCCCCATCTGTCCATTTCCAGTCTGTGTTTACCCTCACATCACAGCCCATTTCCAGTCCCAACTTACCCTCCCATCACAGCCCATTTGCAGTCCAAGCTTCCCCCCACCATTACAGCCCATATCCAGTCCAAGCTTCCCCCCATCACAGCCCATATGCAGTCCAAACGCTCCTCCCTCCAACACAGCTAATTTCCAGTCCTAGCGCCCCCCCCCCCGCCCTCCCGCCTAAGAGCCCCCGGCCATCTAAAGGACTTCAGAGGGAGCCGGGGAAGCCCGCACGAGGCCCCGGCTCCCTCTGCACAGCCGCCAGCATGAAGAGTGTTTACCCTCACGCTGGCGGCTGTTTCAGTGAAGCGTGCTGAGTGCTGGGAAAGGTTAAAGGTCATTTCCCGGCACTTGCACGCTTCACTGAAACAGCCACCAGCATGAGGGAAAACTCTTCACACTGGCGGCTGTACAGAGGGAGCCGGGGCCTCACGCAATCTTCCCCGGCTCCCTCTGAAGCTGTCCATTGTGTGAGAATGGAGTTAGCGTGGGGCCCTGTGCAAACAACATTCTCACACAATGGATATGCTGGCCCTGCCTGTGCCGTTGGATACTGCCTCTGGTCTCCATGTACACAGGCCAGTGTTACTGTCTTTGCAGAGTCAATTTAAAATTGGGTTGTGGTTTCCCGGTGAATGAGGGTCTGCACATTCCCATAGTCTATCAAGGCCTGAAGGCAGGTTCCCTTGAGCTCCATTGGAATCACAAAGTTCTATGCCCCAAGGTGGGGAGTATCCACAAAAGACGCAGGTGCGAGGGGCGGTTAGGCTGACATCCATGGGTTCTTTCGTACCCAGGAGACATCCCCAAGCAAAGTGTCCCCAGGCTCCACCCCTAAACCAGGTGGAGCGGTCGTGGCTGGGGCCATGCCCTCACCTAGGAGGTGACTTTGGGGATCGTAACATGTGATTCAACATCCATTCTGGCTTCTCCTTCCATTCTCCTAGGATAACAGGTGGCTTCTTCTCACTGTCTGCTTCAGTCACCGGCTAGGCTTCATGATACCCCTCGGCTATTTCCCGTACACTCTCCAGTGTAAGCTTGGGGTGCTGACGTACCCATTGCTTCATCGAGGTGGTCAAACCCTCCAAAAACTGATCCAATAGCACAATCTTGGCTCTCTCTGGCACAGTCTTTCCCTCCGGTTGCAGTAGGTTGAGGTACCTCCGAGGGCTCTCTTTCATCTGGAGCCCCCTTTCTGAATAGCTGGCAGTAGGCCTCTGGTGTACAGCCAGCCTGTTCCAATATGGCAGCCTAGACAGCTGCATATAAGAACATAAGATATGCCATACTGGGTCAGACCAACGTCCATTAAGCCCAGTATCCTGTTTCCAACAGTGGCCAATCTAGGTCATAAATACCTAGCTTTTTCCCCAAAAGACACAGGTTCCTCAATGCTTGTATTGGGTCAAGCAGTGATGTCCCTGGGTTCTTTTAATAATGGTTTATGGACCTTTCCTCCAGGAACTTGTCCAAACCTTTTTTAAACCCAGCTACACTAACAGCTCTTACTACATCCTCCGGTAACAAATTCCAGAGTTTAATTACATGTTGAGTGAAAAAATATTTTCTCATATTAGTCTTAAATAGGTTACCCTGTACTTCATTGCATGTCCCCTAGTCTTTTTATATTCTGATAACGTAAACAATCGATCTACGTTTACCCGTTCCACTCCGTTCATTAATTTATAGACCTCTATTATATCTCCCCTCAGCCGTCTCTTTTCCAGGTTGAAGAGCACTAACCTTTTTAGCCTCTCTTCATAGGAGTATCCTTCCATCCCCTTTACCATTTTCGTGGCTCTTCTCTGTACCCTTTCTAATAATGCTATATCCTTTTTAAGATACAGCGACCAGAATTGCACATAATATTCAAGGTGCAGTCACACCATGGAATGATACAGAGGCATTATAATATCCTCTGTTTTATTTTCCACGCCTTTCCTTATGATATCTAGCATTCTATTTGCTCTCTTGGCCGCTGCTGCACATTGGGTGGAGGGTTTAACATGCTATCCACGATGACGCCTAAATCTTTTTCCTGGGTGATGGTTCCCAATGTGGAACCTTGCATTGTGTAACCATAGTTTGGGATGTTCTTTCCTAGGTGCATAACTTTGCATTTGTCCACATTAAATTTCATCTGCCATTTGGATGCCCAGTCTTCCAATTTATCAAGATCCTCTTGCAATTTTCCACAATCCTCTTGGGTTTTAACAACTTTAAATAGTTTTGTGTCATCTGCAAATTTGATAACCTCACTCGTTATTCCCTTTTCCAGGTCATTTATGAATATGTCAAAAAGCAGCGGACCCAGCACAGATTCCTGCAGTACTCCACTATTCACCTTTTTCCATTGGGAAAATTGGCCATTTAGCGCTATCCTCTGCTTGCTATCTTTTAACCAGTTCCAGATCCACAATAATACACTGCCTCTTATCCCATGACTTTTTAGTTTTGCCAAAAGTCTCTGATAAGGGACCTTGTCAAAGACTTTCTGAAAGTCCAGATACACTATGACTCACCTTTGTTTACCTGATTATTCACACCTTCAAAAAAACATAACAGATTAGTAAGACAAGATCTTCCTTGTCTAAAGCCATGTTGGCTGTCTCCCTTTAGGCCATGACTATCTACATGCTGAGTAATTTTGTTCTTTATGATGGTTTCTGCCATTTTTCCTGGTACTGACGTCAGGCTCACCGGTCTGTAGTTTCCCAAATCACTCCTGGGACCCTTTTTAAAAATTGCCTTTACATTAACGATCATCCAATCTTCAGGTATTACAGATGATTTTAATGATAGTTCACAGATTACTAATAGCAGGTCTGCAGTCTCATATTTCAGTTCTTCCAACACCCTTGGATGTATATCATCCGGTCCAGGTGATTTGCTACTCTTCAGTTTATCAAATTGTTGCAATACATCTTCCCGGTTTAGCAATATTTCTTTCAATTCTTCTGCAGTATCACCTTTAAATACCACTTCAGTCATGGGTAACATCCCTACATCTTCCTCAGTAAAGACCTAAGTAAAAAATTCATTCAGTCTCTCCACTATAGTCTTACTGCCCCTTTTACCTCTGTATCATCTAATGGTCCAACTGACTCTCTCACAGGTTTTTTGCTACGAATGTACTTGAAAAAGTCTTTATTATGCGTTTTTGCTTCCACGGCAAGTTTCTTCTGAAATTCTCTCTTTGTCTGCCTTGCATTTAACTTTCCAGTGCTTGTGCTGTTTCCAGTTCATCTATCAGAGTTCGCACACTGGAATGCAGCCTGACTACTAGCCATCAGCAAATTCCCCCAGTAGGTAATCCATCTTGCCTCCAGCACCTGGCTATGCTGGCAGATCATTCAAAATTCACCAAAAAGTGGTCAGGTTCATCTTCTGCCGTCATTTTCAGTAGTGCTTGCACTGGAGGGTGGAGTAGCAGTTCCTGTAGGGCTTGAATCAACTGTGCCAGGGGACTCCTCTGTAGCTCCCCTTGTGCCTGATTAAGCTCTTATTGCTGTTGATATTGTTTATTGCTGCTGCTGATATTGTTGTTGTTGCCACTGCCCTTCTAGCAGGGCTTGTTGAAACTGCTGCTGACATTATTGCTGTTACAGCTGATACTGTTGTTGCTGTTGATACTTTTGCTATTGCTGCTGACCTTCTGCCAGAATCTAGAGGAGCTGCTCCATCCTGGCTTGTCACTGTTCTCTTGCAACACCACCAGAGCTTCCTCTTCTGCAGCCGAGTTAACCCTGCAGTATTCCAGGTCCAACAAACTTTCAGCAGACTCTAGTGGCCAACACAAAGCTTGCCTATCCAACACGGACTATACCTTCTTCAAGCTCCCTAACTAAGGTGAGGCTAGCCCTCTTAGCCCAAACAAAATAGAAATACTGACCTGTTGTAGAGGCTCAGCCAAGGAGGGACGTGGATTTGTCCTCAGTGACATGTTAGAGGAAATCCCCAAGCTGCTACCATATGTGGTAGTGTGACGGGTGGTGTGAAGGAATTTTCTTTAAAACACAGGCCAGACAGCAGTTCAGGGAAAACAAAAGCAGTTTTTATTCTCGTCCAGCTTGTTAAACCTCCACAAAATGAAACCAAGAGCAGAAAGCAGTTCAGGGGAAAAAAAATCAGTTTATGTCTGTCCCAGCTAAACTTCTACAAGCTGGTTCTCCCAGCCATTCCTCCAGCCCAAGTTAAAGTTCCTACCTCAGAACTCTTTTGCATGACTTGTCTTGGAAGGACTCCTGGCTCCACAGGTCTCTCTCTCTCTCTTGCAGCCTGCTGGTTCTTAAGCTTTCCCTGTAAGCCACACCCTCCCAGCCCTGAACTCTGGGCTGCAGACTGTCTTAAAGGGGACTGTTGATACTCCCTTTGGAGAGGGATGGGTAACATTCTATAGACCCCATCACACACAGCCAGAGTTTTTGTTTCTGATAGGCATTCACACAGACACCAGCATGCCCCAGGAGCACTCTCTGGTGCTTGAGGACCTCCTATATCATGAGTTCCACCTCATCCTGGCAGACATTGTCCTTTATGATGAGCTTCTTTCACTTGTATGCCATGACTTAGCACATATCACAGCATTTCTAAACTGGACCAGCCCATATGTATGTTCCAGTTTTATGAACGTTTATAGTGGTGGGACCTGCATATCCCCATTTTACACGTGGTTCTTTCTGAAATGAGCCACAGGTGGGCACATGCATGGGATATAAACGTTTGCAATGGCCATTCTAGAAATGGGGGAATTTCATGTAGATAATCTACATGTTTCTGATTGCAAAATAGCCAGCCCATGTACGGAGATGGGATGATGCCTCCACCACCTAAGCTGTTTCTAATCTAATGATGGGATTTAATGAGGAGCACAGGCATTGGCAAGGACTCATGTGTATGAGGGATGCATTCACTTTGTTATGGGCCATTGCCTTACCTGCCTGTCTCCATAGGAGACTGCCTCCTTTCTAGTGGGTGGTTGTATGTTGGGGGAGGAAGGAGGGGTTTGGTAAGATAGTTATGTATGTTGCAATGTTGGATGTATGTTTTTTCTGTTTCTCCTAGAGGCTGCGAGATGTGACTGGGGAGAGTGGACTCTAGAGAGGGTTAGAAGGAAGAGATGGGGAATGGATTTGTTTTATCATTGTATTTACATACTCATCAGAGCCCCCACAGCCCATTTTAATTTGAACGTAGGAGCAGGGGAACATTGCTTTTTGATAGCCCATTTCTGTGACACCTTGGGCACCTCTTTGGCCCTCTCCCCAACCTCTGCCAACAGCTATTTGTGGCTCCCATCTGTGTGCTGCCATTCCAGCCAATGCTTGGCAGACGTGCTACTGTATCTGGTGTTCCAGTGTGATGCTCCATGTTGAAGATGCATGGTACTCTATGCCTCTCAAGGCCTTGCACATTGCAGATGGCAATCCATGGTCCCCTCCCTATATGTAACATCTATGCAGACATATGTCATGACTTATCTTGCTGCTCTTGCAGCTCTTGCCAGAGGCACTTAAGCAATTGGGGCTGGGTCTTTCGCATGACCCTGTATCGCGTCTTCACTGACTGCATGTCACAGACATTGTGGAAGCATCTGTTGGGGATAAGTGGAGAACTCCCGCTTACGCTCATTTCACCAGTCCTTCCCCTGCCATTCTCCTAACCTCTCTCCCTCTGTTGCCTTTCTATTGAGGTCTGCCCTTTCCAGGTGTGCAGGAGCTGTGGCATGTGGCCATCGGAGGTGTCATGGTTCCAGGTGCAGGGCATATCTACCACATCTCACTTCTTACATCCTGGTTCCCAGCACAGCCCTTGTGCCTTGCTGATAGCTGTCATCTGTGGTTGTGCATTCTCTGGCCATGATGTGGCTGTATTCCTTCAGGTGGACCTTGTAGGTCAGCACTAATTGCACCTATGAATACATTGTGCCCTGCATATGTCCTAACCTAGGAGCGGGACCTTGTAGAACTTCAGGTATGCCCTTGCCTCTTGGTGCCCATGGTCCATCGTATTTTCAGACATCTCCCTATCCCCATGCCTTCACCATGTGTCAGCCCGGTCCTACCAGTTTCATTCAATGATTGGCAACTCCAGCTATGTAGAGGCCCAAGCCCACATACTAGGGGCAGACTGGTTGGGTGCCCTGAATACATTTGTAGCTTGCAGCCTTTTCTCTGTGACAGTTTCAGTACAATCATTGGTTGAGTCATCAAGAACAGTGGAGAAATAAAACACAAATGCATTTCTTCTTGTACTGAATAGAATACAAAAATATCCACAAATCATATTTCCCAAAGCAAACATATTACAGTTAATAACTTCAAAATTAAATATTTTCTAACTTTGTTGTCTGAGCATTTTATTAATCCCAGTCACGTTGGTCCCAGTCTCTCATTTTTGCATTCCTTTTCTGTCTTCTAATTCTCTTTCTGATGTCTTTTGTCCATTTGTTGTTTCTCCTCTCTCCTCCTGTCTTTTACCATTCCCTTCCTACATCTGTCTCTGACGTTGATCTTTGCCCTTTCTTCCATATCTCTTTTTTTTGCCTCCCTATCAACTCAAACTTCACTATCTTTCTTACCGTCACATCCTCTATCTCCTTTTTAATTTTCACCTATCAACTTTCTACCTCCTTTCACCTCCTGCCCAGCCCATCTTCCCTATACAAAATATAAAAACATCAAAAACAAAAATATAACAATAAAATGTAATTTGAAGAATTAATAAAACCAAAATGCATAAAGGGAAGCATATACAGATAAGGGTGACATACCAGACTTGTGTGAATCATAGAAACTCTCAAACTGGAGATACAAATAATAATCTCAAAGCACTACAAGATAAAAACCAGAGATTTACAAACAAAAGGGGAGGGGGAGGGGAAAGGTAAGGAAAGGAAGTAGAGGGGATGGGAGGAGGGGGAGGAGAGGCAGGGGAAGGGGGAAGGGGAAAGGGGAGTAAGAAGGGGAGAGGGGGGAAAAGGGGGAAGGGAGGGGAAAGGGGGAGAAGGAAGGAAAGGCAAAAGGGGAAGAAACTGTAGATCCATATCAAACTATGTATGCAAGGAATACTATTTGCTGAAATCCAAAACCATACATTTGTCAACGTGGTTAAAAAACAAACAATGAGAAGGTGTTGTGCACTCACAATTAACCCAAAACAACACTAATTAAATAAGCATAAAAAGCAGATTATCTGCCATACATAAAAAATGTGTTGCACATGAAACAACATGATAAGCCCCAATAAAAATGAGGCAGGTATTATACACTCGTGATAAGACTAATAAAAATAATGTTTAAAAAAAAGAGGCAATGTGTCTATTTACCTGTACATTCAAAAAACAAAAAACAAAAAGGTGAGATAAAAAATAAATGATAAAAATGATAAATAAAAGAACCAAAAATGAAGCAGGTATTTTGTATTCATAAAAAGACTAATAAAGACAGTATTGAAAAAACAATTTGCTTGAGAGCAATCTTAAGTATCATCTGTAAAAGAGCAGAAATGTGTAGCCTACACTGTGCAACAAAAAGGACGTTAAGCACAAATGAGCCATTCAATAGCTAGATTTTCCTGCCTTGGAGAGGGGGCTCTTCCCATAAGCAAACAGAAAAGATAGGCATGCCTTGGTATTAAATACCGCTGAAAGAAGCTTAAAAAACAAATACAAGTGGTCACGTGATGGAGGACTAGAGAGCAGACATGTTCTCTCTGCTTTCTTGCTCCTGGCCGAATAAGTGCTGGAAATTTCATTCCTGGCAAGTTCTAGCTGTTTCTAGGGGATGGAAGAACTCATGACAACCAAATCGGAGCCCCGAAAAAACATCTAAGACTGTGGGAGGCTCGACGAAAACGGCCAAAGTCTCCCATCAAGTCCGGCCTCAGGGGGGCCCTCTCCCAGCTCTGAAAAGACTGCATCGATCTTGGTGGCCTCGGAGCTTGAGAACACGGCTCTGTATCTGCCATCGGAGATGGCAGTAATCTTGGCGGCGATTAAGGCTGGAAATGCTGAGCTGGCGGAAAAGCTGGGCACCATACAGGAGGAGCTGCGAGAGGCCTGTGCTGAACTTAAAGTAGCGGTAAGCCGCATCGAGCAGGCCGAGCAGTACATATCTGGCATGTAGGATGACTTACTGGTTTTAAAGTGCAATTCTAACACACACCATTTGCTTATACAAAAGCTCCTTTCCAAAGTTGATGATTTGGAAAACAGATCTCGCAGATTTAATATATGAAGGGAGGAGCATGTGGATGGAAGATCATGTAGAGTGGCTGCTACAGGAACTATTTCAAAACCCTCCTCTCCTGGATAATTTGGTAGTGGAGTGCACACAAAGAGTCCCAGGAGGGCCTTTGCAGTCTGGGGCAAGGGCTTGTCCAGTGCTAGCAAAAATTCTCAACTTCAGGCACACGGATTGGATTTTGCAGTAAGTGAGGAAGGTGGGTGCACTCCCCCATGAGGATTACAAGACCTGGATTTTCACTGATTACAGCGAGGAGTTAGACAAGTGACGGCAGGCATTCAGAGAAGTGAAGCAAAGGCTTTCTGGACATGGTATGCAGCAAGCCCTGTTGTACCCAACTAAGCTTCGGATGCTTTGGAAGAGAGACTCGCTTATCACAGACCCAAAGGAGGCAAAGAAAATTCTCCAAATGCATTTTCCAGAAGATCCACCGTTCGAAGATATCCAACCATGAAGGAAGTTCAATCGCCAGGGTCCTCTGTGAGATGCTGAACTGCATAAGATTCATGCAGAGAATCATCTTTGGGTTGTGCAGGCCTTCGCACACAGTGATGATGAAGATGGAGTTCATCAGTCTGGGAGCATATCCTAACTGTGAACTAAGGTGGGGAACCCTGCCGTATGGTTGACTTTGTTTGGTCTGGACCAAGAGAGCAGGAGGCCAGTGATCCCCCCCTTTTCTTTTCTTTCTTTTTTGCAGAACCAGGGCCTCCGCCAATCTTAGTTGGCCCTGGTGGAAGGACATGATTTTCTTGCTCCCCAATCGGAGTGTTGGTGTTGTGGCTGGGAACCCTCAAGCCATCGGAGTTACCCCCCCCCCCCCCAGGGGATTTTTTCGGGCACTGACTCGCCAGCCCCTTTAGGAGAGTGTCCTTCGGGAAGCCTGAAGCCTGTTAGACCTGGACTCAAGTGATAGTAAGGCTGTGGTTTTGTTCCATGTTAATTATTCCATGTTCTGTTCATATGATATGTGCGCCTCTCCTGGGGGGGTGGGTTGGGGGTGGGGGGGTTGATGGGTTATGTGGGGTTATGAATGAGGAATGACTTGTAGGAATATGAGAGTTAAGGTTTCCTCTATCAGTGTACGAGGTCTGCAAACACCACGCAAGAGAAGGCTTGTCTTGAGGAAGCTGCACACCTATCACTCTGACATTTATCTGTTGCTGGAAACACATCTGGGAGTGACCTATGTGGGTAGGCGTTGGCCGGATTAGGTGGCTGAAGTATGTCACTCACTGGGTAGGACGAACAGTGCAGGTGCTGCTATTCTCTTCTGGAAGAGGTTCCCTTGTCAAATTCTTAGACAGTGGAGAGATGATCAAGGCAGGACATTGGTGTTGGAAGTGAAGATTCCGGGGATAACCCTATGCATAGTACAGTAAATGTACATACTCTTAATGTGGGTCAGCATAGGTTTTAGCAACAGTTTTTCAATAAGATAGTGGGCTGGTGTGTCCTACCACTGCGTTATTGAGGGGACTTTAATACAGTGACTTGTGGGGCAGAGGATCGGTTCAACCAGGTGGGGCATGGGGGGTGGAGGTGACTTTGTGGGATCCCTGGGTCAACAATTTGACTTGATCGACATCTGGAGGATAAAGAATCCAGGTGAGCGAGCTTAGACATGCTATTCTTCTGCCCACACTTCCTATTCTAGGTTAGATTATTTTCTTCTCAGCTTCTTACTATGCCCCTGGGTCAATAAATGCTGCATTGGCAATATTCTATGGTCTGATCATGCTCCGGTACATCTTTGATGGGGGGGGGAGGTTGAGGGAGAGCAGATGTACAATCCTGGAGGATTCATGCATCACTTTTGGCAGATGGGGCAACTATTTGGGAGGTGGAGAGGATCATTTGTGCATATATACAGGAGAATGATAGGACAGATGTCCTCATGATAGTTATCTGGGATGCATTGAAAGCGGAGGGGTTGATAGCAGTAAGCTCCTGTAAGAAATAGGAGAAGGGGCAGCATTGAGTGGAGCTGGAGGGGGATCTCCATAGATTGGAGGCCCAGCACATGACGACTCTGTCAGAGGAGTTAGTTTGCCGTCTAGCCTTGAAGAGGGGAAACCTGAATGGCTTCCTCTCTGAGCAGGTTGAGCTTCTTTTTAAGAAGACTGCTTGGACCTTTTATGCTCGGGAAGGGAAAATAGATAAGCTTTTGGCCCTACATTTGAAGCATAGGCAGTCAGAAACCACAGTTCTTCAGGTTTGGATGCAGCGAGGGTGCTTCATCATGAGTATTGAGAATGCTTTTATTCAATTTTACACTAAGTTATATATCTCAGAATGCACCAAGGATTGTGGCCAGACTGGGGAATATTTGTTGAGCATGGTGAGGAGGTAGATCTCTAATGAGCAGAAGGAATGGTTGGATGGTCCCATCACAATATTGGAAATACAGCAAGCCATTGATAGGCAAGGCAGCTGGCCCTAATGGGTTTCTCTCTGACTTCTATAAAACCTTCGGTGGGATCCTCTCTCCACTTCTGAGTGGGGTGTTTAATCTGGTCAGAGAGGAGGGGTCCTTCTGGTGTCCTTTTTGGAGGCCCACATTACTCTAATACATAAGAAAGGGAAGGATCTAACTGCTCTAGGTTCTTATCACTCATTTTCTCTCCTGAATACAGATGCAAAGTTAATTACAACAATTTTTGTTCAGAGGATTAATCACCTGTTTGTGAATGATCTTATACATAACGACCAAATGGGGTTTATCTCTGGCCGAAACTCCACTAACAATATTAGGAGTGTATTGGGATGGTTTACCAGTGTGGCATGCTTTGGACGCAACTGACAGTCTTTTTGGCCCTGAACGCAGAGAAGGCCTTCGACCGTATCAAGCTGCCTTTCTTGTTACACATGTTAGAAGTGCACAGTTTTGGGACGAGCTTCTTGAGGGTGGTTAGGGCCCTATATAACAAACCCATGGCCAGACTCCGCATTAATAGTAATCTCTCCTCGAGATTTGTTCTGAGGCAGGGCTGCCACTTATCACCATTATTTTTTGCACTTTTATTGGAATCTTTTGCTCAGGCTCTCCTTGGAGGTATGGAGCACAAGATAGCAATGTACGTGGATGACACCTTCTGTTCCTTTTGAGCCCCAAGTGCTTCTTGGAGGCCTTTGCAGTGGAATATAGGAAATTTGCCGAAGTGTCGGGGTATAAGTTCAATTCGTTCAAGTCAGTCCTGCTGCCCTTTCAAGTAGATCAAGAGTTAGTGGATAGCCTCAGGGTCAAACACCCCTATCAATGGGAGGCAGATTGTCTGTCATATCTAGGGATTAAGGTTCCTACAGGGTTGGACACACTGTTCCATTTGCATTATCCCTGATTGCTTAAGAAAGTCGGGGAGGATTTTCATCAGTGGGCATTTATAGCTCCCTCCCTATCAACATGACTTAATGTCATCAAGATGAATATTTTGCCCAGGTTCATTTATTTGTTTTTGATGCTGCCTTTTCAGATCTCTGATAACTACTTTAGTGAGCTCATAGAGTTCTGACACATTTTTTGTGGAATGGCAAGAGGGCACGGGTAAAGTTGAGCTTGTTGATGTCACCAAGGGATGGAGAGGGTTGTCCCTACCTAATTTTAAGCTGGGTTTTTTGGGTGTCACAGGTGAGGTCAGTCTATTTTTGGTTGGGAGCTAACCCTGTTCAGCATTGGGTTCCACTTGAAGTTGAGCAGGTATCCCCAACTAAGTCCCCTATGTACCCTGATGCATCTGCTAGCATTGGGGTGTGCCGGGGGTGTTCCAGGGAGGAGCGGAGGTGGGGACCGGCACAAACCGTGCAGCACCGGTATTGGAAGCTGCACAGTTAGCGCTTGGCGCATATGCCATACCCAGATATTCACTTCTGTTCTGCGGAAGTGAATATCTGGGGTTTGGGGGTTGGTGGGCAGGGCTAAGCTGCTATGGCGCTTAGCCCTGCCCAGTTGAATATCAGGCCCATAGTATATGATGGCAGATAAAGACCAGTATGGTCCAGCTAGTCTGCCCAGAGTGGTTGTAACTGCAGCTCAGTGCCGGTCAGTGCCCCTCTATTAAAAGATATTTAATTTTGCTTTGATTTCATCATCTTGCTATAAAGGGATCCACGGTATCTGTCCCATGCCATTTTGAATTCAATCACTGTATTTGTCCCCACCACTTCTGTTGGGAGGGTGTTCCATGCATCCACAACCCTTTCAGTGAAAAAGTATTTCCTGACGTTGCTTTTAAATTTATCATCTTGCAGTTTCATTGTATGCCTCATAGTGTTACAGCTTCCCCTTCTTTGAAAAAGGTTTGTTTGTTCATTGATACCCTTTAAGTATTTAAAAGTCTGTATCATATCTTCCCTGTCCCTCCTCTCCTCTAGGGTGTACATATTTAGGCCTTCAAGTCTCTTCTCATACGTCTTCTGGCACAAACTCCGAATCATTTTGGTCGCCTTCCTCTGAACCATTTCAAGCCTTTTTATTTCATTTGTGAGATAATGGAGGTCATTCCAGAACACGAATAAAGGATCTGTATGTGCAGCGGGAATGTTAATGTGGCGAAAACATCCCCCATGGTATTCTGAAACACTGCTATCATACATGTACACTGAAGAAAACCCCGTGATCTGGCCACAATACCACGGCTCTTTCGGTCTCTGGTCCCTCAAGCAGTGAGAAACCGGCAGAGAGTAACACAGAATACAATCACACACAAAGTGCTACTTTCTTTGAGCTCAGAGGGAAAATGACAGACAGTCTGTGGACACTGCACAGTTCCATGTCTGCCGGATTCAAATTCTTCCTCCTGAAAAGCTCTTTTTATTAAAGAAAAAAGGGAAGTAACAGTCATTTATTATAAACGTGAAATAACACAAGGTGTCGCCAAAGTTCTTTTTACTGAGTAAGAGCTGAAGATGGATGAATTTCTTGATACAGAATGTGTTTAGAAGTTTGGCTTTTCACCTACTTCCTCTTAAATAGAATAGGTTGTCATGATCATGAGTTCTGTGTAACTCTTTAAAATAGTTTGAGAACATTGTTAACGCAAGCATAAAGAGTAAACATAGGCTATGAACTGCGCAGCCATAGTTCATTGTACAGTCAATGCTGACACAACATAATTTTTGCAACTTTGCTATTATAAATAATTTTGTCATAATCAAGTAAATTTCATCAACTAATCAACTCTTACTAGCACAGTGATTTCAGAACGTGCCCAGAAGGGGAGTAACAGGGGTGTGGTCATCCGCGGAGACGTATAAAGCATATTCAGGAAAGGCCCGTGTATGTTTTAAGTGTTTCCCGAAAACCTCCACGTTACTTCTGCTGAAATGTGGTACTGTATAAGTCTAGGACTCAGAAAATATTCTGCTATGCTCTGCAATTCATGCCATATAGAAGAATTGTTATGACAAGTACAGTATGTGCTGAACTAGTGTGACTGCAGTCTGGAAAAATACAAGATGCAGTTACAAAGAACAGGAAGCAGAGGTGAGGGAATGTTGTAAGGTAAAGAAACATTTATAAACACCCTTACAGAAATGCTAAGAAGAGAAATAGTGTTTATTCAGGCTATGCTGAAATGTGCTATTTGTGCTAAAAGAGCTAATCCAGGGGACCCTAACAAATCCTGTGTTCTGAAAACTGGGACTGCTGATGTAAGAATAGTATGTGAGTGAGTCTGGAAATAAATCATGTTGCAGTGAGAAAGGGAGACTATATGTGTAGTCCTGAGATGTCATCCCATTATGGTATAGCAGCTGTTAGTCATAGGTTTGGTTTGGCAGATTGATGTCTTTTGTGACTGCAAGTGACTGTGATGTGGAGGTAGCACAGGAGGATCTGGTGTGCTGATCTGCAATTCAGGGAGGCCATGAATGGCTGGCCGGTACATGGACCATATGGATGACAGCAGTGTCACCAGGTGCCAGTGTGATAAGGCAGCCATACATCAGCTATGCCAGGCCCTGGGAGACATGACTGATGTCGTGCCACCATCCCCCAGATTGTGCAATAAGGCCTACATCCTTCGCCAATCCAGGTTCTGTGCAAGCTGTGAGAGTGGCGATATATCTGGAGACTGGCTACCTGGGTATGATGGCACAGGGATCCCCCTCCCATGCCAACACAGGCCTGACCAGGAGAGCAGTGCCTCAAAGCAGACTGTGGGAAGACAGACAGGGTTGCCCCACATATAGCAGATGTATACAGACTGACATGCACCATGATGGGACAGGTTTAGCTGCTGGGGGGTATGGCAGCACCCAGATATGTAGGAATCAGATGCCATGGTCAGAGGACCCTACTACTACAACAACTGTTATGAGTGATCATTTGTATTGCACTACAAGGTGTATGCAGTGCTGCACATACACATGTAAAGGATGGTTCCTGCTCAGTAGAGCTTACAATATAGTCATGACAGACAACACAGCAGATGTGGACAGGATACATTTAGGGGGAATGGTAAGGAAACACAAAGGAGTTTAGGTGGATCTGATCCAAAAGCAGCAATGATGAATTAAGTACTCAGCCTGGATTTGGGAAAGGTCAGGGAAGAAGCCTGATGTACAGGCTGATGTAGTTTGTTCTAGGCATAGGGAGCAGCAAGGTGAAGGGAGCAAAGTCTGTATTTGGCAGTAGAAGAGAAAGGCACAGATAGAAGCTCTCTGACAGAAGAGTGGAGTTCCCGAGGAGGTGTGTAGGGAGAGATAAGAAGGGAAAGGTAGTGTGGAACAGCAGAATGAGTGCACTTATAGGCCACAGGCACAAAAAGGGCACGCATTTGTTGCTCAGCAATATTAAGCATCCTTTGGGAAACTGCAATGTTAGTTTCAGGTTTGGTGCACTTGGTATAGGTACATCCTTAGCAGTTTAAAGTGTGTTTGAAGGGATGACCAAGGCAGGAATCGCTGGAGCTGGCTCCCACTGCCAAGTGCCATTTGATGCAAGGAATGTCCTGACATACGTGTTCATATTTATATTCTCTTATAGCATATTAGTGTGCACAGGGATTACCTAGCACTTCTCAGGGCCTGTAGAGGATGGTATGTGGTCTAGGCTGCAGCAGCAGTCATTTCCTATTGGTATTTATGTCTAGTTTGCATCAGCACACTACTGCCAGTGTGAAGAGCAGCTCAGGAGTTTCACATTTTTCCCCAAGCGGCATGACATCCGCAAGTACATCATGGAGAAAGGCAGGATCCAAAACATGTAATGTTTCAGAATATAGTGGGCATAGGAACATCCAAATCATTTACCCGTGTCTAATAAATATTGACGAGGATGTGTTTCTCCATTATATCATATGGCGCATGCCTGCACCTGTGCGCGGGCCACACACCAGATGCCTACATGTGCTGACTGAATAGTGCTGTGTCCATGCCACGCCAAACATGTTTATGTTCCCGATTCCGGACCCGCAGGCATGTCTAGACCCATGGATGTGGAATTAACTTAAAACGGAGCCCGTTGTGATTTGGACATGTCTGTGGACCGGACATGCATGTTATGGAATTGGGCCTATGTCTCCAAAACTGAACACAATACTCCAAATGAGGCCTCACCAACGACTTGTACAGAGGTATTAATACACCTTCCTTTCTGCTGGTTATTCCTCCTTCTGGCTTTGGCTACCACTTTGTTGCATTGTTTTGTCACCTTGAGATCCTCAGAGACTAGCACTTCGAGGTCCTTCTCCTGGTCCGTGCACACCAACTTCTCTCCTTCTATTGCATACAATTCCTTTGGATTTCAGCATCCCAAGTGCATGACTCTGCACTTCTTCACATTAAATCTTAACTGCCAAGCATTAGACCATTCTTCCAGTGTCTTTAGATCTTTCCTCATGTTGTCCACTCCCTCAGAAGTGTCCACTCTGTTGCAAATTTTTGTAATCTGCAAAAAGGCAGACTTTTCCATTTAGTCCTTCCACAATGTCACTCACAAATATATTGAACAGTTCAGTCCCAGGACCTTCCGAGTGAGTTCCATTTACCACTACTTTCTGTCGTCTGTCAGTCAACCAATTTCTGATCCAGTTCACCACCTTGGGACCTATCCTCAGACTGCTCAGTTTATTGATAGGCCTCTTATGAAGAACGGTATCAAAGGCTTTGCTGAAATCTAGGTATATCACATCCATTACATGCCTTTGATCTAGTTTTCTGGTCACCCAGTCAAAGACTGAATCATATTTGTTTGGCATGATCCTCCCCTGGTAAAACCATGCTGCAACATCATAAGATAACACAACATCCATTACAGAATATACGCAGATGATATCTTAGTATTCACCCCCATAAATATCAAACATATGGATTACTCACAAATCACAGCATGCCTTGAATCAATGGCAATGTGGCTCAAAGGACAAAATCTATCCATAAACTTCAAAAAATCTGAATTAATGCATATTACCAGGAATACTATATTCTCTCAGCCAGACTCAACAAACATCTTAGACCACACTCTAACCAACAAACAGGAAGTCAAATACCTTGGAGTTACCTTCAACCAGCAACTCAGCTTCCAACCTCACATAAAAATGAACCAGATCAGCCTACCACAAGCTGAGAGCTATAGACAAACTCAAACCACTATTCACCGACAGTGACTTCTGAACAGTATGTCAAGCCATAGTAACACTCATAATAGATTATTGCAACGTAATATACCATGGCCTTCCTAAGAAAACAATACTCCCCCTGCAACCAGTGCAAAACACTGCTGCAAGAATCATTACTGGAACAGCAAAATACAGCCACAAAACCCCTACACTCCACCAACTACTACTACTACTACTACTAAGCATTTATAAAGCGCTACCAGGCGCACGCAGCGCTGTACAATGAAAACACAAAAAGACAGTCCCTGCTCAAAAGACTACACTGGCCCCGTCACCACACACACTAAATTCAAGAACATAATAATAATCTTCAAAATATTAAACAACCTATCTCCAACAACTCTTCAAACATTGATCAAGAAGACATGTCCAACCAGAACAAGAAGAGGAGCAGATATCATCATCTTGGAAACTCCATTAAGCTTCAGAATAGCAAAACAATCCACTTGCAGTAGAGCCTTCTCCCTGTACGCTCCCCAGCTATGGAATGATCTACCCGCCTCAATACGTGCAATCAGACCTATTGGATTTTAGGAAAGCAATAAAGACTCGCCTCTTCCTAGAATACTATGGTCCCACCCTACAAGAAGAAGAACCATAAGGAAATGATCTGAAACAACCATCAAACTATTGAACTCATTAGTATCACCCCATGATCATTTTGCTGTAATTTTCTGATTAAAACGCAAGAACCTCTAAACTTCACGGACCTCTCCCTCAATATAAATATAACCATGCTGCATACAACCCAGGCTGCAACAATATATCTCTATATAGTTAATACAGTTAAATGTAGCTTTTGTACCCCATCTAATCCTCCAAGTTTTAATACCATATTCTATGTAAAAGCTGGTTGCTGTAATTGTTCTCTGTAAACCGTTTTGAATTAATGATAAGGCAGTATAGAAAACCTGTTAAATAAATAAATCAATAAAACACAATCCATTGGTTTCCAGAAAGTGCACTATTCTTTCTTTCAATAGTGCCTTCATTACTTTTCCCACCACAGAGGTAAGGCTTACGGGCCTATAGTATGTCACCTCTTCCCTAATACCACTTTTGTGAAGAGGTATCACATCAGCCCCTCTCCAGTCCTGTGGACAGGGCTGGCCCATCCACTAGGCGAGCTAGGCGGCCGCAGCAGCGGCACACATGGGCACAGGCAGTGGCACACATGGGTGGCCGTGCCACCCCCCCCCCCTTCCCCCAGCTGCCACTGATTCCATTTGAGAGGGGAGGTGGGCAGCGGTAGTATTCCCAAAAGCAGCACAAATCAAAATCCTCAATTCCAGAGTGAAACAGATTCAATCCAACAAAACAAACAGATCACTCTACTAAACTAAGCATAGGCTAGGTATTACAGTCCTATACATAAACTTATCTTATCACATGTTTAAAAGGAGAAAAAAGGCTTCAAATTACACGGGTCAGGCAGACAGTATAAAGCATGTCTTTGCCTTCTCCATCACATCAACAACCAAAAAAATAACTCCTTTAACATTATTTATATTTATATTTGCAACTATTTTTCAAGTATTTTTCAACCATTTTAAATCCACATTTCAAACAGTATAAACATTCCTCCCTTCTAAAGAATGTCATTACTCAGTTTCCTCTATAATGTCATTAATACAACTTAACTGGATGGTCTCCATAGCATAATTCAAATCTTGATTCAGATCATACAGATTTCAATTCATACCCTGACGCCAACCATTTCGTCGACTCAGCGTTTCGCACTACGCTTTTTCAAGGGGTTTCAATAAAAATGCTAAGGGGGAGAATACAAGAAAGAAATAATATAAATAACTAGATAAACCTGCGTAAGGAACCTCCAGACAAATACATTCAAAAGGAAACATCAACCACAAAACCCAGAAAACAGCGCAACAGGCATCCACAATAGCCAATAGAGAGAGATATAAGTTCTAACAAAATACCCTATCTAATGCTGCTGAAAATCTCTACTCTTAAAACGAAAAGAAAGAAAATCCAGCAAACACTTACCAGCACTGACCATCAGTCCCAAAGAACATGCTGTGCAAACTTCGAACGGCAGAAAAAAGCCGCGCATGAGTAGAGATGAAATAAAGCAAGCCTCTCCCCTCTTGGTCCAAGATCCACCAATCAGAGGACTTGTAACATCACCAAGTAAAACCACAGCTACAACCCAATCCACCCATGTCATTCATAAAGATTCACTGTGCCAGAATCCAAACCGTACAGCGTAGCAAAGCTGAATAATGCAGCACGGCACAATTCAACCGCTTTTGGAAATACTGCTGCTGCTTGCCCCCCTGTCCTGAGACGGAATTGGGGGCAGCTGGAGGGGGAGGCGGTGGCAGCAGCAGTTGGGGGGAGCAACGGCAGCTAGGGGGGGGTGGCAAGGCCAGGGTTTCTGCCTAGGGCAGCAGAAACGCTTGGGCTGGCCCTGCCTGAAGAACCTCTCAAATCTCCAAGGATCTATTAAAAACATCCTTTAAAGGCCCTGCAAGAACCTCTCTGAGCTCTTCCAGTATCCTGGATGTATCCCAGCCAGTCCATTGGCCGTCTCCACTTTCAGTTTTGCGAACTGTTCAAACACATCATCTTCTGTGAATGGCGTGGTATCTACTCCATTCCCATTTGCATATTTGTCACTCATATGTGGTCCTTCTCCAGGATTTTCTTTTGTGAAAACAGAACAGAAGTATTTGTTTAGCACTTTCGTCTTTTCAATGTCATTTTTGGCAAATCCATTCGCAGCACTTTTGAGTCCTGCAATTCCACCTCTGATTTTTCCTCCTCTCCCCAATATACCTGAAAGAAGTCATGTCGCCACACTTCACATCTTTAGCCATCTTTTCGTCTGCCTTTGATTTTGCTATCCTTATTTCTCTGTCTTTTATCTTTATCCTGTATTCTTGTCTGTGTTCCTCTGTTTGCAAACTTCTGATTTTGTGAAAGCTGTGATTTTTGCCTTTATTTGTGCAGCCACTTCTTTGGAGAACCAAATAGGTTTCCCTTTCCTCTTGTTTTTATTAACTTTCCTTACATATATATCCATTGCCCCTTTAACTGCCTTGTTTAGTTTAGCCCACTGCAGTTCCACTTCCCTTATCTCCTTCCACCCTGCCAACTTCTCCTTCAGGTACTTTCCCATTTTACTGAAGTCAGTGTTTTTGAAGTCCAGGACTTTAAGTTTACTGTGATTGGACTCTGCCTTGGCTTTTACCTCAAACCACATCATGTGACGATCACTGCTGCTCAAATGGGCACCCAATGCTATCGCCATTGGTGAGCACTAAATCCAGCATCAAACTTTCCCTGGTGGGTTCCATCACCAGTTGTCTGAGCAATACTTCTTGGAAGGCATCCCCAATCTTTTACTTCTTTTCAGATATGCAGAAGGAATACTCCAGTCCACCTCTGGTAAAGTCACCCAATATGATCACTTCTTCCTTCATAGCTACCTTTGCAACATCAATGATCAAGTCTCTATCCATTTCCTCAGTTTGAGTTGGAGGCCAGTAGATAGTTCCTTCTCCTCTTTCCAACACAATCCACAGCGCTTCTTCTTTTTTCCACATCCCCTGCATTTCAGTGGCTTTCATACTGCTTTTGACTTATAGGGCTACTCCTCCTCCTTTTCTGCCTTCTCTTTATCTTCTAAATAAATTATAGCCAGCTATGGCTATATCCCATCCATGTAAATCATTAAACCATCTTTCTGGAATAGTGACAATGTCCAAGTCCATTTCCACCATCAGGCTTCCAGATCAGGAACTTTATTGGCTAGCTAGACTTCGAGCATTTCTGCTCATTGTCTTCCAGATATTTTTGGTTAGCTTGCTTGTATTTTGGACATATTTTGTTCCAGACTTCTCTTCCCTCTTGTCATTGATGTGTGGATTAATATGATGACTATTTCCAATGTTATTATGTTATTCCTGGGAGTGACATCCTGAACTTGTTTTTTCCCATCTATCATCCCCTTCCCTAGTTCAAATGCTTGTCCACATATTGCCTGAATTTTTTGCTTAGGATCCTTTTTCCTGTCCATCATCACAGTACAGCCTCTTGTTCCATCTATTGCCCCAGGTGCCTATATATCTAAATCCTTCTCATTTGCACCATATTATAGTTGGTTATGTGATGCAGCCTCTCTTCCCCCTTATCATGAACAGGTAGAACTTCTGAGAATGCTATAATGTTGACAATGGGTTTACGTTTCCCTCCCAAAAGCTGAAAGTCCCTTTGTACTGTAGAGAAACTGTTTCTAGCCAGATCATTTGTACCCAAGTGGATAACAACATCAGGTTTGGAATGCTTACTTTCCACACTGACTATGCCAACAATTTGGTATGTATTCCTGCTGGCTGAAGAGCCTGGGAGGCATTTGACCATCTTCTAGGGCAAAAGTGGTATTCTCAGACTCAAGGGTGAAGGGGAGGAATATGTAGAAGCTGATGAGGATAAAGCGGAATTGCTTAACAAATATTTCTGTTCTGTGTTCATGGATGAAGAACCGGGAGCAGGACCTCAGAAAACACCCACAAACAGGAACAGAAGCGAGGGGAATCTTGAACAATATTCAGAAGACAAAGCGATGGGACCAGATGGGATACACCCTAGAATACTGAGGGAACTTGGGGACGTTCTAGCAACTCCACTGACTCACATTTTCAATGCCTCGTTGGAGTCGGGAGTGCTGCCAAAGGACTGGAGAGAGGCTAATGTGGTCCCTTTACACAAAAGTGGAAGTAAGAATGTGGTTGAAAACTACAGGCCAGTTAGTTTAACTTCGGTGGTGAGTAAATTATTGGAAACGCTGCTGAAAGAGAAAATAGTGAGGTTTCTGGAATCCAGCGGATTACAGGATCCGAGGCAGCATGGATTCACCAGAGGCAGGTCTTGTCAGACAAATCTGATTGCTTTCTTTGACTGGATGACCAGGGAGTTGGATCGAGGGAGAGCTCTAGATGTGGTGTATTTAGATTTCAGTAAAGCCTTTGACACTGTTCCTCACAGGCGACTTATAAACAAACTGAGCACCCTAGGGATGGATCCTAAAGTTACTGCTTGGGTTGGAAATTGGTTGAGTGGGAGGCGACAAAGGGTACAGGTAAATGGAGCTCACTCTGAGGAGAAGGATGTTACCAGTGGGGTGCCCCAGGGATCTGTCCTTGGTCCAATTTTAACATCTTTGTTAGTGATATAGCAGAAGGGCTGTCGGGTAAGGTTTGCCTCTTTGCAGATAATACCAAACTCTGCAATAAAGTAGACACCCAGGAAGGTGTAGATAACATGAGGAGGGATCTAGCTAAGCTTGAAGAATGGTCTAGAATTTGGCAGCTGAGATTTAATGTTAAAAAAATGCAAGGTCATGCATTTGGGCTGCAGCAATCCAAGAGAGTGATATAGTATAGGGGGTGAAGTATTTTTGAAACTAAAGAAAAGCGGGACATAAGCGTGATTGTGTCTGATGATCTTAAAGTAGCTGAACAGGTAGAAAAGGCAACAGCAAAAGCTAGAAGGATGCTTGGGTGCATAGGGAGAGGAATGGCCAGCAGAAGAAAGGAGGTGATAGTGCCTCTGAATAAGTCTCTGGTGCGACCTTATTTGGAGTATTGTGTGCAATTCTGGAGACCGCACCTTCAAAAGGATATAAACAGGCTGGAGTCAGTACTAAAATTGTTAGTGATCTTCATTATAAAGCATATGAGGACAGACTTAAGGGTCTTAATATGTACACCTTTGAGGAAAAGCGGGATAGAGGTGATATGATTGAGATGTTTAAATACCTCCATGGCATAAATGCACAGGAGGAGAGCCTCTTTCGATTGAAAGCAAGTTCAGCTACTAGGGGACATGGGATGAGGGTGAAAGGGGATAGATTCAGGAGTGATATGCGGAAATATTTCTTTATGGAAAGAGTGGTGGATCCGTGGAATAGTCTCCCAGTGGAGGTGGTAGAGATGAGGACAGTATCTGAATTCAAAGAAGCATGGGACACAGAGGATCTCTAAAGGAAAAAAGGGGATTGTTGTAGTGGTTGATATGAAAGGACAGACTAGATAGGCCATGTGGTCTTTTTCTGCCGTCATGTTTCTATGTTTCAATGTTTCTGTACTTTGAACTGTGTTTCCAAATGAATCCCTTTGATGATGGAATATCCAAATAGTAACCATTTCCTGTTTTGCAATTTTTTCTTCATGTTTGGTACATTATCAGTAGATTGGGCATTGACCTTCTCATTTAAGGCCACTTCAGTTTCCACTAATTGGGCAAACCTCATTTTCCAAGGCAGAGAAGGTATTATGCAGGGATATCTCTTGATGAAGAGGGTGTCTCTGTTACAGGTCGCAACCTACCAGAGCCCACTGTGATCTATTTGTTCTGAGGATGTTTGATTCTTTGTGGGAGCGGTGGTGGATTGCTTTCAATTTGTACCCTAGGGGAGGTGCATTTCATTGCAGCTAATTCTTCCTTTAATAGAATCAATTCTTTATGCATAGCAGATAGCTTGAGACATATAGGGAAAGTGCTATGGCTCCAAATGATTCTTCTCAGAATGAAGGCACCACAGCAATTGCATTGAATACAGATATGTTGATTAAGATGTTTTTTATTTATTTTTTATTTATTTATACTAATATATAGTTTTTAGATATTTTTTAAATGTTATATTTATTGATTTACAATATACAGCAAAATTAAATGCTTACAGACATGAGCCAAAGAAAACATGTATAAACACAAGAAAATAAATATTTTTAGAAAAAAAAACAGTTTGCTAGTCCACAATAATCAGGGAAGTGTGATCACCTAAATGAAGATACGTTCAATACAATTTACAGAAGGAAAACAAATGGCAGCATACAGGCCCACCAAAGCCCCTATACTTGTGAGGATGTCGATCCCAAATCCAAGGGGGGAGAAGGAGTCACTATGGTTCTAGCCGAAATAAAAGCAGATAAGTGCATGGGTTCAAAAAACAGAAACCTATTGCCCTGATAAATAACTAAACATTTACAAGGGTAGCGAAGTCGAAAACTGGCCCCCAACTGCAAAACCTGAGGTCGGAGCAAAAAGAACTGCTTCCTTTGCCTCTGGGTATTCCTGGCAACATCTGGAAACATTCATATCTTAAAGTCATAAACAGAACATCTCTATGTTTGAAAAAAAAATTTTAAGTCAATCTCGGTCAGAATCTAGAGCTAATTGTACCATCAGAGTAGCTCTCTGCACACTCTCCTCCAAAGATTGTTCAAGCATATTAGTAATGTTCAATAAGTCCATACCAAAAACCTGTGCACCAGAGGAAACTTTACCAGAGGGAACATAAAATATGCTAGCAATAAGTGGCACTGACTGCTCCGGGACTCTCGACCAAATATTTCTTGAACATCTCATAAGGGGAAACTGAAGCAGACTTTGGAAAATTCAAGAGACAAAGATTCCAGCGACGATCAGCATTCTCCAGGTCTTCCATTTTCAGCTGCATAATCAAGTTATCTTTCACAAGGGCTGCATTCTGCGACTCTAAAACTTTAATTTTTGAGTCCTGCGCTTCAGATTTCTCTTCCAAAGATTTAACGTCTAAACAACAGTGCATTAAATCAGCAGAGAACTGTGTTGTATGTTGAGCCAAACTCTGGGAGAGAACATTGACCGAAGCCTGGAGACCTTAAATGGCTTCCCAGTCAATAAGTTAATTTCTACCGGTCGACCAGTCATTATCCCAGAGGAGGTAGAAAATCCCAAGCTCTCTACTCCTTCCGGAGTCGCATTGTCAGAGCTGGCATCTCTAGAGCCATGTACTGCAGCTTGCATGAAACTCACTGTCGGCACCTCGGCCAATATCCCCCCTCCAGGAGATAGTGAAACTGACTCTGAACTGCCCGAGGAAATCTCCATTCCAATTCCAGGCTCCAGCAAGGCACATCCGGGAACCAGTGAGGGAGTCTCCTTAACCAGAAAGGAGGTGATAGGAGGCTAAATAGGCAAAGATGTTCCACCGGGTCCCGGACCCAAAGCCTTGGCCGGGGCAACCTTGGTCTTTGCCTTCCGTTTGCCCATAATCAGGCAAGCGCTCCTCCAACATGCCTGCTTGCAGCCACCATCTTGCCACCCCCCCCCCCCCCCCGAGGTGCACCATTTTTAGATATTTTTGAAATATTTTTTGGTTCTCTGTATATCGCTTCTCAGAGTGTTTTAGTTATTTATCCCCTTCCTCCTCCAGCCTCCTCCCCCTTCCCCACCCCTTTTCTTTCCCCTTTCCTCTTTCTCTTCCTCCTTCCCCTTTTCCTTCCCCCCTCCTCCCCCTCCCTTTATTTTGGTTTACATTAGTAGTTATGGTGTGTTCCTTCTATAACCTTCAATAGGCTATTGTGTATGTAAATGGCACCGTCTGAGTCTGCTGTTATACAAAATAGTAATTTTTATTTGTATTTATTGGTTTTATTTTCTATTTTATATGTACCATTTATTATTATATATTGTTTGTTTTTGTTGCCCCATTTATATGTTTTGTTTTGTTTTTTAGCAAGGTTAGTGTGTTTTCATTTATTATCTTTTAAGCACTCTTGAAGAAGTTTTCTTCAATGGGATTTGAGATCGAGACATGCCTGTCAATTTTGTTGCTTATAGGAGGAGCTTCCTCTACACAGTAGGAAAAGCCAGTTTGCTATTAAATGGTTCATGTGTTCATTTGGTACACCGTGCAAGCAACGTACTTCTGCTCCTTGACAGATAGGACTTCAGGTTGTGATTCAGTTCCCATTTTTAAATGTGCAGTAGGTGCACGTTAATCATTTTTTGCCACTGTTGCTATCAGTCTTATTGCTGCCTCATTACTTTAAGTTTTTATTCCTATTTTTATTTTTATACTTCAGGTTGTTACTCAGTTTTGTATTTAAAATATGGTAGATAGAGATAATAGTAAAAAGAGGATTAATTTACATCAGTCTTATTATGAGTGTACAATACTGTCCTGAATGTTTTTGTTCTTATTGGGACTTACGATGCCATTTCATGTGCAATACAATTTTAATGTATTTTAGGTGATTCACTTTTTACATTCTGTTCATTAGTATTGTTTTGGGATAATTGTGAGTGCACAACACTTCCCTTGCTTTTGTCCTTCTTATTGTATTATTGGGGCTAATGGTGCCATTTTATGCATAAAACATCTTCTATTTCATGTGTATTATTTTTTCTCCCATTGCCCTGAGCTATGGGTGTGTTTGTTGTTTTTTTTAATTCAGATCGAAACATAGGAATAGGGACAATCACCACAAGGAACGGCCAGGGGCAGCCAGGAGATGTGGTTCTGAATTGCAAGAAAACATGGAAACAAATAACTATTAACACACGCCTTCCCTCTCCCAAGCCTCAAATAATATGCACTCCCTCCCCAAGTCCTGCGCCCAATTAACTGGTATCAATGATGCACTAGAAAGCCCTGCTGGATTGTCTGGTATAACTGTGCTAGGAAGCCCTGTCCTCTCTGAGGTTTAATAAAAACTCCTCTAGAGGGTGTGCAGGCATCAAATACCACTCTCTATGGGCATCAAGAAATGTTTGAGTTGAAACAGCGAAAAAGAATGAGGAAGGGTGATCATACACTTTTCCAAGATCTCTCCTCTCGAGAGGTAGTGATCCTTTATTAGATAATCCAGCACTTTTTCCATCCTATTGTCACTCATCTACCTGAACTGTCCCAGATCCAACCTTCCCAGTGTTAGGGATGCCAGATGAGATAATGAAGGGTCAAACTTCAGGCATCTGGCAACCTTCTCCCATACCTCAAATGTGGGGCCCACGAAGGGATGCTGTACAACCCGCTCTACCCACCGCAATAAGGCCGAAAAGGGGACCACCCCCAAACAGGGCACGCCTACCTGCTCAACTTCAAGTGGAACCCAATGCTGAACAGGGTTAGCTCTCAACCAAAAATAGACTGACCTCACCAGTGTCACCCAAAAAAACAGCTTAAAATTAGGAAAGGACACCCACTCCATCCCTCGGGGACATCGACAAGCTCAACTTTACCCGTGCCCACTTGCCACTCCACAAAAACTGTGCCAGAACTCTATGCAGCTCACTAAAGTAATTATCAGGGATCCGACAAGGGAGCATCAAAAACAAATAAATGAACCTTGGCAAAATATTCATCTTGATGACATTAATTTGCATTGGTAGGGAGGGAGTTAAAAATGCTCACTTACAAAAATCCTCCCAGACTTTAAGCAATGTGGGAAAATGCAAATGGAACAGTCTGTCCAACCTTATAGGAATCTTAACCTCCAGATACGACAGGCAATCCGCCTCCCACTAACTCTTGATCTACTTGAAAGAGCAGCAGGACTGACTTGGTCAAATTCATCTCATACCCACACACCTCAGCAAATTTCCCATATTCCACCACAAAGGCAACTAAGGAGAGCTTGGGGCTCGAAAGGAACAGAAGAGTATCATCCACATACATTGCTATCTTGTGCTCCACACCGCCAACCATGATCCCCTCAATATCCTTGTTCTCTTGGAGAGTCTGAGCAAAGGATTCCAATGAAAGCACAAAATGTAATGGTGTCAAGGGGCCGACCTGCCTCAAGCCCTAGCTCAAAACGAATCTCGAGGAGAGATTACAATTAATATGGAGTCTGGCAGTGGATTTGCTATATAGGGCCCTAACCACACTCAAGAAGATTGCCCCGAAATTGTACACTTCTAACATGCATAGCAAGAAAGGATACTTGACACAGTCGAAGGACTTCTCTGCATCAAAGGACAAAAGGCTGTCGGTTGCGTCTGAAGCACCCTACACTGGTAAACCATCCCCGGTACTCTCCTAACATTGTTCATGGAATTGCAGTTGGAAATAAGCCCCATTTGGTCTTTATGTATAAGATCAGCCATAAGGTGGTTAAGTCTCTGAGCAAAGATTTTTGCAAGTAATTTTGCATCCATATTCAGGAGGGAAAATGGGCAAGAAGAACCTGGAGCAGTCAGATCCTTCCCTTTCTTATGTATTAGAGTAATGTGGGCCTCCAAAAAGGATGCTGGAAGGATCCCTTCTCCCTGACCAGACTGAACACCTTGCTCAAAAGCGGAGAGAAGATCCCACCGAAGGCTCTATAGAATTCAGAGGTACACCCATCAGGGCCTAGCGTCAGCCCATCAATGGCTTGCTTTATTACCAATATCATGATGGGGTCATCCAACCATTCCTTCTGCTCCTTGGAAAGCTGCCTCCCCACCTTGCCAAACAAATATTCCCCTATCTGACCACAATCCTTGGTGCATTCTGAGGTATATAACCTGGTGTAAAACTGAACAAAAGTATTCTCAATACTCTCACGATCATGATAAAGCACCCCCGCTGCATCCCAAACATGAAGAATTGTGGTTTGTGACTGCCTATGCTTGAACTATAGGGCCAAAAGCTTATCTATGTTCCCTTCCCAAGCATAAAAGGTGCAAGCAGTCTTCTTAAAAAGAAGCTCCATCTCCTCAGAGAGGAGGCCATTCAGCTCTCCCTTCTTCAAGGCTAGATGGCAAAATAGCATCTCAGATGGAGCAATCATGTGTTGGGTCTCTAATCTATGGAGTTCCCCTCCAGCTCCATTGAAGCTGCCCCTTCTCCTGTTTCATATGGGAGCGTACTGCTATCAACCTCCCCCGCCCCCCCCCCCGCACTACCGCCATCAATGCGTCCCAGATAACTGTCAGGGGGACCTCTCACAGATCATTCTCCTGTATGTATACACAAACAATTCCCTTAACCTCCCGAGTAATTGCCCCATCTGCCAAACGTGATACATTAAGTCTCCAGGATCTGCTCTCCCTACAACAAAAGATGTACCACAGTATTATCAGACCACAGAATATTGCCTATGCAGCATTTAGTGACCCAGGTGCATAGGGAGGAGCTGAGAAGAAAATAATCTAACCTGGGATAGGAGATGTGGACAGAAGAATAGCATGTGTAGGCTTGCTCACATCTGGTGGATTCTTTATCCTCCAGATGTTGACCAAGTCAAATCATTGCCCTACAAAGTCACTTCTACCCCCATGCCCCACCTGGTTGGACCTGTCCCCTGCCCCACAAATCACTGTATTAAAGTCCACTCCATAAAGAACAGGTAGGACAGACCAGCCCGCTATTTTATTGAAAAGCTGTTGCTAAAACCTATGCTGGCCAACATTAGGGGCATATACATCTGCTATGCATAAGGTTATCCCTGGAATCTTTACCTCCAACACCTATCTTGATCATCCCTCCACCGCCTAAGAATTTGAAAGGGGAACCCCTTCTGGAAGGAAACAGCAACACCTGCATTATTTGTCCTACCTGGCGAGTGACATACTTCAGCCACCCAATCTGCCAGAGTTTACCCACATCAGCCTCCCCCAGATGTGTTTCCTGCAACAGATAAATGTCAGAGTGATAGGTGGGCAGCTCCCTCAAGACAAGCCTTCTCCTGCATGCTGTTTGCAGCCCTCATACATTGATAGAGGAAACCTTAACACACATATAAATCACCCCTCACTCATAACCCATCAACCCCCCCATTCCCCCAACCCACACCCAGGAGAAGTGCACATATCATATGAACATTTCATGGAATAATCAAAATAGAACAGAACCACCGCCTTATTATGACTTCTCCAGGTCTAATAGGCCTCCTGGAGGACACTCTCCAAAAGGGATTAACGAGTCAGCCCCCAAAAAAACACCTGGGGGGAGACTCTGATGGCTTGAGGGTTCTCAGCCACCACACAAACACTCCAATCGGGGGAGCAGGAAAATCACATCCTCCCATCAGGGCCACCTAAGATCGGCGGAGGCCCTGGTCCTGCCAAAAAGAAAGAAAAGAAAAGGGGGGGATCACTGGTCTCCTGCTCTCTTGGCCCAGATCAAACAAAGTCAACCATATGGCAGGATTCCCCATCACAGTTCACAGTTAGGGCGTGCTCCCGGTCTGATGAGCCCCATCTTCATCATCACTGTGCGTGAAGACCTGCACAACCCAAAGATGATTCTCAGCATGAATGTTATACTGCTCAGCATCCCAAGGAGGACCCTGGAAATTGGACTTCCTTTGAGGTTGGATATCTTCTAATGGCGGTCCTGAGCTACAGTATGTGTGTATTTGTTTCTTAAGCTTCTTTCAGTGGTATTTAATACCAAGGCATGCCTATCTATTCTGTTTGTTTATGAGGAGATCCCCCTCTCCAGAGTAGCAAAATTTGACTCCCTATTGAAAGGCTCATTTGTGCTTAACGTCCTTTTGTTGTACAGTGTAAGCTACACATTTCTGCTCTTTTGCAGATAATACTTCAGGTTGCTATCAAGCTCCCATTTTTATATGTATAGTAGATGCATATCAATTGTTCTTTTAATATTTTCTTTATTAGTCTTTTTATGAATACAAAGTACCGACTTCATTGTTTTTGGTTCTTTTTTCATCTTTTTTATCTTTTACTTTTATATCTCACCTTTTCAGTTGTTGTTTTTTGAATGCACAGTCGATAGACACATTGATTACCTCTCTTTTTTTTTGCATTATCTTTATTAGTCTTATTACGAGTGTATAATACCTGCCTTGTTCTCATTGTTTTTATTGGGGCTTATCATGCCATTTCACGTGCAACACATTTTTTATGTAAGACAGATAATCTGCTTTTTGTTGTTGTTAAGTGCCGTCGAGTCGGAGTCGACTCATGGCGACCCTCTGGATAGCTAAATTGTGTTCGGTCTTCAGTCAGGCAGCTCATTATTGACAGACTGGTACCCATAGCTCCTGTTATATCGATCCATCTTATTGCCGGCCTCCTCTTTTGCGTTGACCTTCTATCTTTCCAAGCATGATGTCTTTCTCTAATGATCTCTCTCTTCGCATGATGTGTCCAAAGTATGAAAGTCGAAGTCTTGTCATCTGAGCTTCTAAAGAAAGCTTAGGTTTGATCTCCTCTAGTACTGACTGGTTTGTTCTTCGGGCAGTCCATGGTATACACAGTATTCGCCGCCAGCACCATAATTCAAAGGCATCAATTTTCTTCCTGTCTGTCTTTTTCACTGTCCAGCTTTCACATCCATATGATGTTATTGAAAATACCATGGCTTGAACAAGTCGAATCTTTGTATGGAGAGAGACATCTCTGCTCTTGAGAATCTTATCTAGGTCTTTCATAGCCATTCTGCCAAGAGTAATGTGTCGTTTGATTTCTTGACTGCTTGTTGCTTCTTTATTGATAGTTGATCCAAGTAGGTTAAAGTTGTTCACAATTTCAATTTCTTCTCATTTTTTGTTCTTTTTATAGTGGTATATAAATTTATGCATACACATATTTACTTTCTTTTTGTATTACATTTAACCATGTTGACAAAAAGTCATCACTCCTATTCTGTCCTCCTGTCACTGCACAATCGTGCCACTTCTGATTCCATTGGGGAACATGTCTTTCCCATCATGTGCCACACACGAACATTGTGCCATTTTACATTGGCACCACCCCAGTGCATCGGTACAGCTGCCTCCCACATGCTCGTCCAATTTACTGGCTGCCACGTAGGGTGTCCACGGATCTGGCAGGTCCATCAGCGCCACTTGTCCTTCCATCCATCAACTTTACATTGACTTTCCTTGGTGCTCCCTTATCCAGCATTAGGGTGACAGCAATTTTCAGACATTAAGGTGCATGTTTGACACCTTAATGCTCAATGTCCTGTTAACACATGTTAAATGACGCATTGCACCCTTAATGTCGGAACACCTCCTCTTATTTACATTCTCTTATATACCACGCTATTCTGCATCAGTGCGGTTTACATTGAACAAACTGAAATTACATTGAACAGGGCATTATAACTTGGAGATAACTATTTTACAGGGAACATGGGCTATGGAGGGTTAAGTGGCTTGCCCAAGACCACAAGGAGCACCTGTGGGACTAGAAACCCCAGTCCTTCCAGCCCAAGGTTGCTGTCCTCTAGTGAGATTTGAACCCCCGACCTTCCAGCCTGAAGTACCTTGCCACAACCACTAGGCCACTCCTCCACTCCTACCTTCCCAGTGCCCTTTATGCATGTAAAACCCCTTATCACTGCCATTAATGCCTGCTACATTAACACCTTTTAATAAACATACCCTTATATTTCTATGATTTTATCATATTATGTTGAATGAAGAAATCCATTTACTTTTTGTATATTGTGATGATGAAGGCAGTTCAGAGGCTATGGAATGCCAGGAGAATGAACTCTGTGCCTTTAAGAGAGAGAGCATTCAGGGTTTCCCCAGCAACCGAGAACCTTTGACTCATAGCATAGTCACCATTAAGCCCCGCCCACTTCAGCACGTCAGGGCTGGAGTGAAGCCCAGCAGCTCCCACGTGTGCTGGGAAAAAGGCGTGGTCCCTGAGAGGAAGCAGTTTAAAACTCCTGTGTTTGGAGAGTCAGGGAGAGGAGGACCGGAAAGTGAAGGAGGAAGACAAGGAGAAGAGAGAAGAAGGAGTGGCAGTGAACCCAGAGGACCTGGAAGAGAATCCAGACGAACTGGAGCTAGAGGAGAAGGGGCCCAAGGAGGCACGAGAAGTGCTGGGCTCAAGCTCAAAGACAAGCAGTGGGATCTGCTTGGAACCGGTCCAAGGCAGTCTCAGCAGAAAGGAAGTTTGCTACAACGGAGAGAAGTGTCTGCAGAGAGAAAGCAGCATGGCTCTGGCAAGGAAAGAGGAGAGCTACTAAACGGCCCTGAACTAAGGCAAGTGTGTCTTCCAGAATTCCTGCCTGAAAGAAAGTTAAGAGAATTAGTTCCTGATAGAAGGAATAATTATAATAACCAGCTAAGCTTTAGCAGTAGAAACAATAGCTTGTCTGCAGGTCAGCACTCCCAGCTCTCTGAAGAAATAGAGCAGAAAAAGGTTCTATTAGAGAGATTGAATGAAATGCTCCAGAAACAAACTAGTCAGCTCTACAGCCAGGTACCCTCTGAAGAATGTTGTGAAGATGCCATTGAGGAAATGGATATAGGAAGCTGCTATGAAGACTATGAAGATAGCTCCGAGGAGATGCAGTGTTCTTATTGTAAAGCTAATGAATTAGAAGTGTGTTAAGCTTAAAACCTGTTTGAATGAGTGAATGCCATAGTAAGGAACTTACCTGATTGAAGGACGCAGCACAGAGAACAGCTGAACGTTGTTAATCAAGCTGTTGCTCTGTAAGGCCTGAAACTGAAGGGAAAGCTCAGTGGACATTTTTAAAGCTGTTTCTGTTATAAAGGAGCTGTGAAGTAAACACTCCCATAAGAAGTTAATGTGCCCATGAGAAGCTTTATAATCTGAGCTTTGAAAGCAAGTTCCTAAGAAGCTATCTATTGCTGATACCAGTAATCCTGTGCATACTTTTGTAAAAGTTATACCTTTGCTTTGGAGAAGAATCCCATTATTGTTTATTCAGCCTGTTACTTGTGAAAATGATGGAAACCCCAGAACACAACAAATAAATATTTCTCTGTTTCGCCTGACCACTTGTCTGCACAACTACTTTTGCCTAATATGGATAAGTGAAACTACATATCCCAGCAGCCCTCCTGGCAGCCATATTGGGAGGACTTATTCTAGGGCAGCAAGGCGACTCCATCCTGGTGCCCGGCTATACGCCCAGCCAGGTGGGGGCGACAATATCTATTATTTTATTCTTCTGGTGCACTTCCCTCTTTTATCATCCCTTTGCTCCTGTGCTGGTCCAATACAAAGCATCATAAACCAGTGTTTCAAAACAGAATTTATGGCATCAATTCCTGCATTGCCTCATAGCCATATGTTTAGAAGACATGCAGAACAGCAGCATTAGCTGTCCATTCCTAGCTTGTGGCCTCTAGGCCACCGAATACCAGTGTGAATCCCTTCCCAAATAGTACACTGAAGAAAATACGTGACCCATGTCACAAACTATCCAGTAGTTATAGTACTGGCCTTGGTATCTTTCTAATGACAGTCTGTTTTGTGTGGTTTGCTTTAAGCAGGGGCACCACTTGCCTTTCCCTATGTGTGATGTTAAAGAAAGGAGAGTTATTTTTAGGAATGGCCAAAGGAGGAGTTAATGATGTCAGAGATTATAAATGTAAGTGTTTTGGAAAGAAACTGACAAGAGGCAGCACTAAGATCCTGAGTCTAAATAAATCAGGTAGTCCAATCCTCAAAGTGTTTAGGAGCCTAATTTTGAGAGTTGTTGTTGTTAAGTGCCGCTGAGTCAGTGTCGACTCCTGGTGACCCTGAACTCCCAATCTAGGTAACCTGTTATAAAATTATTCTTAAATTTTGAGAGTTAAGAGAGTAATTTTATAACAGGTTACCTAGATTGGGAGTTCAGCCAGGTGCCAATTTTAAGCCTGTTTATAAAGGCACCTTAAGTGCCCGTGTGCCCTTACAAAATTGCCCCAGAAAAGCACTAAGATACAAATTCCCTTATTGTTTATTTGTGTACTTTTGAATTAGGTGCTCTTACTCATACTTGACTCAGCTAGAAATGGCCTACAAAGGAAATATAAGAACCACCATTTAACTCATTTCTTCTTGAGTATTACCCTTGCAGACATCAATAGAAACCTGAAATGAAGCTTTATCGAAATCCAACAGTGCTCTGCTTATACTAGTTTTACATAAATAACTCTGTAGGATACTAATTCTGACGTGCTGTTTGAAATAATCTCATAAAGAGCTATAAGCATTTACAAAATATCTTCACTCAGATGTTCCAAATAACCTTGCAGTGAAGTATCGTATTCTATTTGTAGTAGATTTTGCCAATTTGATGGAATTATGGCTGTGAATTCACTGCCGACTGGAAACATTGAATACATTCTTAAAAGGATTATTTTTTGCTAATCTCTTTTTAAATCCAAAAGACAAATTGAATCCTCCTCATGCAATTATAACACACACTGTGTTTTGTTCTTTAGTTTTAAAGTATACAACTCTAGGCCATTATTTACAGATGTAGAAGAACCAGCATATTCAACGAAGACAACAGAAGGGGCTACAGGATGGGTCCTTCAGCAATCAATGGATTAATAAAGGGCCCCTTTAAGAATACACCCTGCATTCATTAAACCCACCATGAGAATGAAACATAAACATGTGCAGATCAACTTTGTGTATTACAAAGAGGCATAGCTTAGGCTGGAGCAAGATCAGGACAAAAACAAGTACATTCACTTGCAAATTTCAGCTGTTATATGGTTAAATAGCAGTTATAACTTTAAAGAGATAAAAAAATCCTTTTAAAGTTATACAGGAATTTTTATCAGCAACAATTACATGCTTTATGCCACCAAAATATATAACTTTAAAAGGATTTCCTCTCCATTTAGGATTATATGGTGGCCTTGCCGCTGACAATCGACCTTATAAAGTCTTTCTGAAAGTTTTTTGGTCAAATATGTTCCTGGTTTGTCTTAATCAGGACAAGATTTTCAGGTGTGCAAGTTGTGGCGGCATCAGCACCATGCAGAAGTGGGCACTTTGCCAGTAGTGCTGGAACCAAGACAGAATGAACTGAGCATCACACTATCACTCTGCTGCTTAGCAAAGCCCGAAAGCAGGTATCTGCAGGCTCGTTTCCTCTCCCGAAAGAGTTAAGGACAAGAAATCTAGTTCTCCATTCTGATTTTCTTTAAGATCCTAAGATTGAGGCCAAGGAGTAGTGAGTTTCCCAGATAATGGCAGGTTTTTTTCTCTCATGGAGGAAGACAGACCTATCTCTGAAATCAGGGTAATTCCAATCTGGGTTAACCAGAAAAGGAACAGGAAACCACAGAAAAATTCCACTCTGATTTGTTGGGGACAAGGAAATTGTGTTGATTTTCCTAATCAGTCTAATCGGGTGCCAATCCAGCACTTTACAACTTGGGAAAAGGGGAGTCAGAGTCAACCAGGTACAGCAAGGAAATGAGAGGCGAGGAGAGTGTCCTGCTAACGGAACTGAGCAGACCCCTGGGTTTCAGGTGCCAAGATGTGTTCTAAGTGGTCTAAGAGATTCTGAAATACAATAGCATGGTAATCCTGTTGGATAACATTTGAATGTATAAATGTAGAAACAAATTCATCACTAACTAAATGTACTGTTTGCCACATTAACACAACAGAACTATGTTACAGTAAAAATTTCACTTTGAACACCAGCACCAGCCAGTGTGTAGAGACTGTTTTGTTCAGGTCTAAGGGGGTCTTTTACTAAAAAGCACTAAAGTGTTGTACTTAATGTGCTAATAGCTGCAAAACCATGGCACGTTAGGTGCAACACCGCTGCATTAACTGTTGGGAATGTGGACAGCATCTTTCCTGCACTTAACACAGAGCTATGTTGCTTAATGCACACCACATTAGTGTGTGTGCACTTAACTCTACCTATTGAGGTGGCATTAGGTAAACCCATGTTAATCGCATGGGACATAGTTAACACATGGTGGTGTACCCAATGCTAACTCCACAGAGCTCACCATGCCCATTCTCTATCCCTAACTTGCCCACTCGCATTCCTAACGTGGGATGCATAGTTAGTGTGGCAATATGTGTCCAAGGCTCCTTTCTTCACTCCTTTCACCTTGCTGCTCCTTATGCCTGGAACAAACTACCTGAGTCTGTACATCAGCACCTTCTCTGGCCCTTTTCAAATCCAGGCTAAAAACTCACCTCTTCGCTGCCACTTTCAGATCTTGACTCGCCTGATCTCCTTTGTGTTTCCTTACCAGTCCCCCTAGATGTATCCCATGTCTACACCTACTGTGTTATCTGTCTTGACTAGATTGTAAGCTCTTTTACATGTGTCTGTGCAGTGCTGTGTACATCTTGTAGCACTATAGAAATGTTCAGTAGTAGTAGTAGGGGCACACTTTTAGCACATGCCAGGCATGCACTGCCAGCTAGTATCCTTTAGTAAAAGATCTTCTAAGAGCCTGATCCCAGAAGGGGCTCGTGCAGGCCATCTGGACGCCCCAGCAGGACAGGCCCATTAGGACCCGATTATGCACCTCGGGAGACAAACATTCCCATAGGTGCAGGATCAGGCCCTGAGGGCCCGGCGTTCCTCTACATCCCTGCAGGGTTGTCCTACTCGCATGCCACTCTGGCCGCCACAGCGCCGACCCCCGTTTCCCCACCGCCAGACCCTCAGCGGGCAATCTGGGCCAGGATCGGGCAGCAGGGACATACCTGCCTCCAATGCCAGCCCTGACAGTGGTTCCCTGGCCCATTGACCAACATTTCAGCTGCTTATTCCACATCCATGGTGGAATAGACAGAAGGTCTGTCCCCCACCTGCAGTATGTACAGGATCGTGACCTGAATCAGCCCTATATGTCCTGCCACCTCAGCCCACCCCCACACCACCCACTCTCCTCCTCCCGCCCCCCTCCAGCTCTGCATGCCCTGTGGCTCTGGCCATGCAGGGCAGATATGTGGCTGAATTTGGACAGGACTGCTAGTGGGGCTGCACGTCCCCTTAGGGCCCTTGCAGAATCGGGCCCTAAAGTGTATAAACTCCAAGAATATAGAAGTGAATCTACTCCCCTGCTTCAAATAAACCAATATCTGTAGTCCCACTTCAGAGTGAAGACACAGATGATAAGTGACAGAAGTAAAATTGAACAGTCAAAATATTAAATCAATATCAAATTGAGGCAAATTTCACATGCATAAATCAAATAACCATGAATGACAAATACAGGCAGGTGAAATACAGACGTTTCTGTGCTTCCTCTCCAAACAGAATATGTGAAAGGAGGAAGAGGAGGAGAAGGAGGAGCTAGGGGGGACCAAAAACATATTCTTACGAAGTTCATGCACCGCTGGCTACAGACATAGAGGGATCAATGCAGTAATCTTGCATTAGAACCATGCGCTAAAGCTCAACACATAGTTTCGTAATGCAAGCAGAAAGAAAAAAATGTCACTCTTCAATGTAGTAACCAAATATGTGCAAATAGGTTGTGCACAGAAAATTTGCGCTTACATAGGAGAACATGCCAGAAGCATGCGAATACAGGGCTGCGCTAGCATTAGCTATACCTGGCACACAAAAAAAATGTATTGACACTTGTGCACATTGTTGCAATGCTATTCGATGCATAAATAGTGAATTTTGACTGCGTTTAATGTATATAGTTTATTGTATATGATTTATATAGACTACCTTGTTTTTTCCAAGTTTTCAAATCCCTGTTACTTGTAAAATGCACTACAGTTATCCTGTATGTATATGTTTTTGTTCCATGTGAACCGCGCTGATGACAATAGTGCGGTATATAAGAAATATTAAATAAATAAATAAAATATTGTTGGTATTAGGGAAACTGCAGCTTTACATGTGTGCTGGAGTGCTGGTTCATGCATAAACATCAATATTATTCTGCACAGAACTATCATTGTAGTGTGTTATGTCAGCAGTCCAGTACTTTAGATTAACAAAGGGCCCATTTTAAGAAAAAGCGTTCCAGAACATGCACAAAACACTGTTTGTTCTAGTGTGCCTCTCCCTCAGCGCCTCATCCCATGCCTCCCCCCCCACCATTTCCCTTCAAGAAAGCGAAGAAAAGATTGTGGGTACTTCATGCTCACAGTGAAGAGAGGAAACCGGCATGGCATCTTCACTAACGCCAACTGCAAAACGAACAAGCTAACCTTTTACTCCTTCTCAGACTGGCGTTAACCCTAACATTATAAAATCTTGCTCTCAGCTTTTGGGTCTTCTACATACTTCTTTGCATCTGGATTTAATAGCTAATACCTTCATTACTATATCATTTAAATGAGCAGTGCATTGATATCAGTGAAAGTATTTGCACAATGCTAGCTTCTGCCTAAAACATCTTTTTGCACTGGGAGGCTGCAGCAGCTCAGAAAATTATACGCAGACACTGCGCTAAATTCTGTGCATAGGCTTCCTCACTTTATTGCATTGGCTCCTAAGGCTGCTATGTCCTGAGAAGAAAACAGGTAGAAAGAGGAGTGGGCCCCATGTCTGCCACTGGATCTCTTTATTGCAACCGGTTAAGGCAACAATCAAGATCTTAGTGTTGAAGTGTGAGTTGCAGTGATTTGTGAAGGAGGGTGTAAGTGATATGTGTATAAAGTAAGTTGCTCCCTTTTCCCATTAGTAGTCTAGTTGCTGTATTTTGGACTAATTGCAACAAGGCGAAGGTTCCTTCAAGGCAGACTTAGATATGCTGTACCAGGTGGTCCACTTTACTAGACAAGGTTACTTTTATCCCATCTTTTATTTATTCACTCATATGTAGCTCACACCTTTTCAGTAGCAGTTCAACCAAGTGGAGGAGAAGCCTGGTGCTTAGAGTGACAGATCAGGGCTTGATTCCTACTAGCACTACGTTTTGCCTTGGGCAAGTTACTTTACTCTCCATTGCCTCAGAAGAAAAGGCCTGGAAATCTACTTCTGGTCATATCTTGCCAAGAAATCTCAGGGGCTGCTGGGTCGCCAGCAGTCAGCATTGACTTGTTGAAACACCAGCTGGAGGACCAGAACAGGTCACACCGTAATAATGTTCATATATTAGTTAACCCTGAGGGTGCAAAAGGAGGCAACCCAATAATTTATTTGGAACAGCTTCTGCCTAAATTGCTTCAGCTGGACTTTCAATACCCTTTTGAAATTGAAAGGGCCCACTGGGTCTCAACTCATAGGTCTCAATCACAGCATATGCCTCAACCAATGGTGACTTAAGTCCTCCGATACCCGCAGGTGGTCCAAATACTTCAAGTAGCCCATATTCGGACTCCTATACAGCATGAAAGATAAAAATGGCTCTTCTTTCCAGATCTCAACCACGGTGAATCAGAGGAAGCAGTTTCTATCATTCACACTGCAGCTACAATGGCTGCAAGCCATTATGGGCTGTATTATCTGGCCAGACTACATGTCACTATACACAACCAAGCCCGAAATTTTGAGGATCCAGAGGCCCTATGACAATTCCTGGCTGAATTTGATCAGATAGGTCTTGGGAAAACAAGGGTGGCATTTTCAAAGGCATAACCACCCTAGTTACCCGTGTAAAAGCGTTATCCAGGATTTTCAAAAGGCACCAACATTGGTAGTACCTTTCATAAATCTCGGCTAAGTCTCTAACGCATCCAGATGCTATGCGGTTAGCATCGTGGCATGTTGGGGTGTTCTGGGGCGGAGGACAGGGCTAAATGAGTAGCAGCGATTTTTGATGCTACCCGATTAGCCCTCTGTGCCTTAAAGACAGGTGAGGAAAAAACCTCGCCTATCTTTCAGGCGCAAGGGCTAAGCAGGTAGCATCAAAACTCACTGCTACCAGGCTAGCTCCTGCGGCTTCCGAGTTGTGCGGCGAGAACTGTATTTTCAATGCCAGGGCTGCATATGACCCCGGCAGCGAAAATCCAGGATAGATGGATGGCAGGTGGGCTATGCGCTGATGCGGCACATAGCATCGCCCAAATGAAAAACTAGGCCCCAACTGTTTAAGGACAGTGTGCATTAATTCAGATATAGTCTTGACCCATTCTGGAGGCTTGCTCAATATCTGTCCCTAGATGGAGTCAGCGATAGACCCCTTCAAGATGGACACTAAAAGAATGTGAGAGCTGAGTGAATGTGGATGGATATTTGGGAACAGGCTCTTAGTACGTTTTGCCTTGGGTTACCTGTTTTAGTCTTTTACTGTTATGCGGGTATGGGAAGTGCTTTTTCTTGTTAAAATAGGGAAGAAAGTGAGGGGTGGAGGGGAGGGATAGACTCTATGGGGTATGTTTACTAAACTGTGGTAGCAGCTTCCGTGCGATATCGGAGCCATGGCCCCATTGAATTCAATTTCGATATTGCACGGAAGCTGCCACCGATGTTTAGTAAACATACCCCTATGTGTTACTGTAGCAGACCTTCTTGTTCAGGCCCAGTATCCTGTTTCCAACAGTGGCCAATCTAGGTCATACATACCTAGCAGTTTCCCCAAAAGACGCAGGTTCCGCAATGCTTGTACTGGGTCAAGCATTGATATCCTGGGTCCCTTCTTAATAATGGTTTATGGACCTTTCCTCCAGGAACTTGTCCAAAACTTTTTTAAACCCAGCTACACTAACAGCCTTTACTACATCCTCCGGTAACAAATTCCAGAGTTTGATTACACGTTGAATGAATAAATATTTTCTTTTATTAGTCTTAAATAGTTTACCCTGTAGCTTCATTGCATGTCCCCTAGTCTTTCTATATTCTGATAACGTAAACAATCGATCTACCTTTACCCGTTTCACTCCGTTCATTAATTTATAGACTTCTATCATATCTCCCCTCAGCCATCTCTTTTCCAGGTTAAAAACCCCTAACCTTTTTAGACTTTCTTCATAGGAGTATCCTTCCATCCCCTTTACCATTTTGGTGGCTCTTCTCTGAACCTTTTCTAATAACGCTCTATCCTTTTTAAGATACAGCGACCAGAATTGCACACAATATTCAAGGTGCGGTCTCACCATGGAACGATATAGAGGCATTATAATATCTTTTGTTTTATTTTTCATTCCTTTCCTTATAATACATAGCATTCTATTTGCTCTCTTAGCCGCCGCTGCACACTGGGCCGACGGTTTTAACATGTTATCCACAATGACGCCTAAATCTTTTTCCTGGGTGGTGGTTCCTAATGTGGAACCTTGCATCGTGTAACCATAGTTTGAGTTGTTCTTCGCTAGGTGCATAACTTTGCACTTGTCCATACTAAATTTCATCTGCCATTTTGATGCCCAGTCTTCCAATCTATCAAGATCCTCTTGCAATTTTCCACAATCCTCTTGGGTTTTAACAACTTTAAATAGTTTGTATCATCTGCAAATTTGATAACCTCACTCGTTATTCCACTTTCCAGGTCATTTATGAATATGTCAAAAAGCAGCGGACCCAGCATAGATCCCTGGGGTACACCACTATTCACCTTTCTCCATTGGGAAAATTGGCCATTTAGCCCTACCCTCTGCTTTCTATCTTTTAACCAGTTACTGATCCGCAGTAGTACACTGCCTCCTATCCCATAACTCTTTAGTTTTGCCAAAAGTCTCTGATGAGGGACCTTGACAAAGGCTTTCTGAAAGTCCAGGTACACTATATCAACCGACTCACCTTTGTCCACCTGTTTATTCACACCTTCAAAAAAACATAACAGATTAGTAAGACAAGATCTTCCTTGTCTAAAGCCATGTTGGCTGTCTCCAGTTAGGTCATGACTATCTACATGCTGAGTAATTTTATTCTTTATGATGGTTTCTACCATTTTTCCTGATACTGATGTGAGGCTCACCGGTCTGTAGTTTCCCAGATCACCCCTGGAACCCTTTTTAAAAATTGGTGTTACTTTGGCGATCCTCCAATCTTCAGGTATTAGAGATGATTTTAATGATAGTTCACAGATCACTAATAGCTGGTCTGCAATCTCATATGTCAGTTCTTTCAACACCCTTGGATGTATACCATCCGGCCCAGGTGATTTGCTACTCTTCAGTTTATCTAATAGTTGTAATACATCTTCCCGATGTATCGATATTTCCTTCAATTCTTCCGCACCTTTAAATACCACTTCAGTCATGGGTAACATCCCTAAATCTTCCTCAGTAAAGACCAAAGCAAATAATTCATTCAGTCTTTCCGCTATCGCCTTATCGCCTCTTAGTCCCCTTTAACTCCTCTATCATCTAATGGACCAACTGATTCTCTCACAGGTTTTTTGCTACAAATGTACTTGAAAAAATCTTTATTTTGCGTTTTTGCTTCCGCAGCAAGCTTCTGCTCAAACTCTCCCTTTGCCTGCTTTATCAATGCCTTGCATTCGATTTGCCAGTGCTTGTGCTGTTTCCAGGTTTCGTTGTTTGGCTCTTTTTTCCATTTCCTGAAAAATGCTTTTTTGGCAATAGCCTCTCTGACCTCACCTTTAAACCATGCTGGCAGTTTTTTGGACTTCCTTCCACTTTTCTTAAAGCATGGAATAAAGCTGGTTTGGGCTTCCAAGATAGTATTTTTCAACAACATCCAAGCTTAATGTAAGTCTTTAACCTTTGTAGCTGCTCCTTTTAGTTTTTTCTTAACTATTTTCCTCATTTTATCATAGTCTCCCTTTTGAAAGTTAAAAGGTAATACTGTGGATTTCCTTACTATCCCTCTTCCACTAATTAAATCAAAGGCAATCATGCTATGATCACTATTGCCAAGTGGCCCCAACACCCTTATCTCTTGCACTAGATCTGGTGTTCCACTAAGGACTAGGTCTAATATTGCTTCCCCTCTGATCGGTTCATGAACCAGCTGCTCCAAGAAGCAGTCATTTATTTCATCTAGGAACTCTATCTCCCTAGCGTGTCCTGCCGTGACACTGACCCAGTCGATACCGGGGTAATTGAAATTACCCATTATTATTACTGTGCTGTAACTTTTGTTAGCGTCCTTGATTTCTTTGAGCATTTCATCATCCATTTGTTCATTCTGGCCAGGTGGTCGATAGTACACCCCCACTGCCATCACCTTCCCCTTTTTACATGGAATTTCAATCCATAGAGATTCTACAGAAAATTTTGTTTCCTGCAAAACTTTAATCCTTTCTGACTCAATGCCCTCTCTAACATAGAGCGCAACCCCTCCACCAATTTGATCAGCTCTATTATTACGATATAGTTTGTACACAGGTATCACAGTGTCCCACTGTTTGTCCTCCTTCCACCATGTCTCTGATATTCCAATCATATCTAACCTCTCATTTAGTGCTATATATTCTAAACTCTCCCATCTTATTTTTTAGACTTCTAGCATTTGCATACAAGCATTTTAGAGACTGTATTTTATTCATAATAATTTGGCTATTGGTAGACATGGGTAATTTGGGATCTTTAAGCTCTGTCTGCTCCATACTCGAGGACATTTGGGCTACTTTACTCTTTTTTGGAACCTCTCTTCTTTTGGAACCTCTCTTCAAGGATACACTTATTAAAAGAGGGCTGCTACACAGTACCCTGTCCTATGCTGCTGAGGTAAGCTATATTCTGGTTTGATTTAAATTATAGCTCTTTGCTGCTGCTAGGCTCTAACTTTCTATGAAATTTAAACTACAAGCTCTCTGCTGGGTTCTAAATTTAACCAGAAAGCTCTCTTCTGTGTTCTAAATTTAAACTAAAAGTACTTTGCTGATACGAGGCCCTGAGTGACTATTAAATTTAAACTATACGCTCTCTGCTGGGTATGAAATGTAACCAGAAAGTTCTCTTCTGTGTTTTAAATGTAAACTAAAACTGCTGCTACTAGGCCCTGACTGATTTAACAAAAAATAGTGGGTTCACAGATTAATTAGCTTTAATAGAAAGAATTCCTTTCAGAAAATTCCCAGAAGTATATACTCACAATTGCAGATCTCTCTCCAGAAGTAACAGTCCCCTTTTCTAGTCCTTCATGCCCCTGCATCCTTGGTCCCCACCATCCTGCCCCTACATCCTTGGTCCATTTTAGACCCTCTTATGAGCAGACCAATCTTGTAATCCCCAACAGTGACATCCGCCACCCTAATGGCTGGGCCCATCACATCTATCCTAGATCTTGGGATGGCCTCACTCATCCTGAAGGCGCCAAAATAAAATATTAGCAGGGTCACCTTGAAGAGTCTCTCTTCAAAGCCATCCCTTGTAACCTCAAGCACCCACAGGATGACTGCCTTCATCATGCCAAGTGTGACTGATCTTATCCAGTCACAGCGTGGCCTCTCTGTACCAGCCCTCCATGATCTTCTTAACCATGAACTCTTTAGTGCTGTCCCACAATCCACCAAACTTCAGAAAGAATGACATGCCCACTAGCAACAGCTTAGTTGGTGAAGTAAAGTCCCCTCTCCCTTTAACTACGTAATGAATTTGAGCAGCTGCCCTACAGATACTCCCCATAATCGGCTGAATTTGCATTGTTCAGTGAAGGTTTGTAGCCTAATCCAGGCTCTTCAGTATGTCTTTCAGGTGCTGTCCGATAAAGACACCCTCAGCATTCCATCGGTGCTCCATATCCACATTTCCACTGGCATGCTGGTCACCAATTGAGATGCTGCCAAGGCCAATCGCTTGAAGCATCGCAGCTTGAAGCAGGAAAGAGCATCAGCGATCACCTTAGTTTCGCCCGGTAAGTGGCTAGTTGTTATGTATGTATTTAGCTCCAGCCTCAACAACACTGGCCTCCTAAGCAAAACCATCACCCGCCCCAATTTGGCTGTCTGCCTGTTTATCGCGTACACCATGGTGGCATTATCTGACCGGAAAACAATCCTCCTTTTTGTCAACTGTGGTCCCCATAGCACCAGTGCTACCGCAATTGGGAACATCTCCAGAAACATGATGTCCCTAGTTATGTCCCTATCTCTTCTAAATAGATTACAGCTGGCTATAATTAATTTAGAAGAGATAGAGAGGGTAGAAAAGGAGGAATATCAGCCCTGTATGTCAAAAGCAATATTAAAATTGCTGAAATGCAGGGGATGTGGGGAAAAGAAGAAATGCTCTGCACTGTGTTGGAAAGAAGAGATGGCACTGTCATCCATACTGGTGTGGTCTACAGGCCTCCAACTCAAACCAAAGAAATGGATAGTGAATTGATTGTTGATATTGCAAAGATAGCCATGAAGGGGGAAGTGATCATATTGGGTGACTTTAATCTACCCGATGTGGATTGAAGTGTTCCTTCTGCAAATCTGGAAAGAAGTAAAAAAATTGTTGATGCCTTCCAAGATGCGTTACTTAAACAAATTAACCATGTGTGCCGTGACCCCCCCCCCCCCCTCAGTCCTATATGTATATACTCCCCACCCTGTCCTGATCGACATCTCCCAAAAGAAGAATCAAACCGCTGCTGATCGCTGGAAGCAGCGGTATATAAATGTGTTCTAAATAAATAAATAAATAAATGGTGATGGAACCAACCAGGGAGCGCTACATGCTGGATTTAAGAACATAAGATATGCCATACTGGGTCAGACCAAGGTCCATCAAGCCCAGTATCCTGTTTCCAACAGTGACCTTATGTACCTAGCAGTTTCCCCAAAAGACACAGCTTCCACAATGCTTGTATTGGGTCAAGCATTGATATCCTGGGTCCCTTCTTAATAATGGTTTATGGACCTTTCCTCCAGGAACTTGTCCAAACCTTTTTTAAACCCAGCTACACTAACAGCCTTTACTACATCCTCCGGTAACAAATTCCAGAGTTTGATTACACGTTGAGTGAAAAAATATTTTCTTTTATTAGTCTTAAATAGTTTACCCTGTAGCTTCATCACCCAAGCTTGATGTAAGTCTTTAACCTTTGCAACTGCTCCTTTTAGTTTTTTCTTAACTGTTTTCCTCATTTTATCATAGTCTCCCTTTCAAAAGTTAAAAGGTAGTACTGTGGATTTTCTTATTATTCCTCCTCCACTAATTAAATCAAACGCGATCATGCTATGATCACTATTGCCAAGTGGCCCCAACACCCTTATCTCTTGCACCAGATCTGGTGTTCCACTAAGGACTAGGTCCAATATGGCCTTCCCTCTGGTTGGTTCATGAACCAGCTGCTCCAAGAAGCAGTCATTTATTTCATCTAGGAACTTTATCTCCCTAGCATGTCCTGCCTTGACACTCACCCAGTCGATAATGGGGTAATTGAAATCACCCATTATTATTACTGTGCTGTAACATTTGTTAGCTTCCTTGATTTCTTTGAGCATTTCATCATCTATTTGTTCATTCTGGCCAGGCGGTCAATAGTACACCCCCACTGCCATCGCCTTCCCCTTTTTACATAGAATTTCAATCCATAGAGATTCTACAGCAAATTTTGTTTCCTGCAAAATTTTAATCCTTTCTGACTCAATGCCCTCTCTAACATAGAGTGCAACTCCTCCACCAATTTGATCAGCTCTATCATTTCGATATAGTTTGTACCCAGGTATCACAGTGTCTCACTGGTTGTCCTCCTTCCACCATGTCTCTGAGATTGGGGCAAGGTACTTCAGGCCGGAAGGTCGGGAGTTCAAATCCCACTAGAGGACAGCAACCTTGGGCCAGAAGGACTGGGGTTTCTAGTCCCACAGGTGCTCCTTGTGGTCTTGGGCAAGCCACTTAACCCTCCATAGCCCATGTTCCCTGTAAAATAGTTATCTCCAAGTTATAATGCCCTGTTCAATGTAATTTCAGTTTGTTCAATGTAAACCGCCTTGATATCATGAAAGGCGGTATATAAGAAATGTTAAATAAATAAATAAATTCCAATCATATCTAACCTCTCATTTAGTGCTATATATTCTAACTCTCCCATCTTATTTTTTAGACTTCTAGCATTTGCACACAAGCATTTTAGAGATTGTATTTTATTCATATTAATCTGGCTATTGGTAGGCATGGGTAATACTCAAGGGCATTTGGGCTACTTTACTCTTTTATGGAACCTCTCTGCTTTTGGTAGTATCCTTCAAGGATGCATTCTTCTGAACCATGCACTCTTGTGCCACTGTTGGCTTTCACCTATTATCTAGTTCTATCTATCTCCATTTTAAAGGTTTATTTATTTATTTAGCTGCATTTATATCCTGCTTTTCACTGTGTCAAAGCAGTTGGGGGATACATTTAACACAAGGGGATATGAGACACATACACTAATACTTACAGGGAACATGGGCAATGGAGGGTTAAGTGGCTTGCCCAAGACCACAAGGAGCACCTGTGGGACTAGAAACCCCAGTCCTTCCAGCCCAAGATTCCTGTCCTTTAGTGGGATTTCAACCACCAACCTTCTGGCCTGTGGTACCTTGCCCCAACCACTAGGCCACTCCTCCCTCAAGGTTAATGCCAGCAGTCTGGTTCCATCCTGGTTAAGGTGAAGCCCATCCCTTCAGAAGAGCCCCTCCTTTCCCCAGAATGTTCCCCAGTTCCTAACAAATCTAAAACCCTCATCCTTGCACCATCGTCTCATCCATGTATTGAGACTCCGGAGCTCTGCCTGCCTTTTGGGTCCTGCGCATGGAACGGGAAGCATTTCGGAGAATGCTACCCTGGAAGTTCTGGATTTCATCTTCCTACCTAAAAGCCTAAATTTAGCCTCCAGATCCTCCCTGTCACATTTTCCTATGTCATTGGTACCGACATGTACCAAGACAGCAGACTCCTCCCCAGCACTATCTAAGACCTTATCTAGGTGGTGCATGTGGTCCGCTACCTTCGCACGAGGCAGGCATGTTACCAGGCGATCCTCACGTCCACCAGCCACCCAGCTATCTACATGCCTAATGACCTGACCACTAGTGTGAATGCTCACCAACAGAGATAGCGTGTCGAATATCCATGTGAGCAGCAGCGATCATCATACGGTGTGTTTTGAGATAAAAGCCAAGGTGGAATCCAATCACAGCAAACTCAAAGTCTTAGACTTCCCCTTCCTTCCCCTTCCTTCCCCTTTTTTATTTCACTTTTCTTTCTTCCTCTTACACTTGTTCTTACCTCTTTCCTTTGTCCTGTCTCTCCTGCTCTTGTCTCTTTGCCCTTGTTCTTATCTTTTATCTACTCCTTTTCTTGCTTTGTCTTTTTAGATTGTAAGCTCTTTTGAGCAGGGACTGTCTTTGTGTTTTCATTGTACAGCGCTGCGTGTGCCTGGTAGCGCTTTATAAATGCTTTGTAGTAGTAGTAGTAGTAAACTTCAAAAATGCTGACTTTAGTAAAATGGCCAGATACCTGAAGGAGGAGTTGGTAGGACAGGAGGGGTTAAGGGAAGTGGAATTGCAATGGGCTAAACCAAAGAAAGCAATAGAAGGTGCAACAGATACATACGTAAGGAAAGTAAATAAAAACTAGAGGAAAAGGAAATCTATTTGGTTCTCCAAAGAAGTGGCTGCATAAATAAAGGCAAAAAGCACAGCTTTCACAAAATTCAGAATCTCGCTAACAGGAACACAGAAAAGAATACAAGATAAAACTAAAAGAGACAAAAAGAGAAATAAGGATAGCAAAATCAAAGGCAGAAGAAACGATGACTTAAGATGTGTAATGGGGCGACAAGACTTTTTTCAGGTATATTCGGAGAGGAGGAAAATCAGAGGTGGAATTGCAGGACTCAAACGTGCTGGGAACAGATTCGTGGAAAGTGACATTGAAAAAGCGACAATGCTAAACAAATACCTCTGCTCTGTTTTCACTAGAGAAAATCCTGGAGAAGGACCACCTGTGATTGACAAATATATAAATAGGAGTAGATATCACACCATTCACAAAAGATGATATGTTAGAACAGCTTGCAAAACTGAAAGTGGACAAGTCTATGGAACCAGATGGGATACACCCCAGGATACTGAAAGAGCTCAGAGAGATTCTTGAAGGGCCTTTAAAGGATGTTTTTAATAGATCCTTAGAGACAGAAGAAGTTCCACAGGACTGGAGAAGGGATGATATGGTACCTCTCCACGTAATAGGGAAGAAGTGACAAACTACAGGCCAATAAGCCTTACCTCAGTGGTAGAAAAAGTAATGGAGGCGCTCCTGAAAGAGCAAATAGTGGACTTCCTCAAAGCCAACATGTTGCATGAACCGAGGCAACATGGTTTTACCAAAGGACAATCCTACCAAACAAATCTGTTTGAGTTTTTTGACTGGGTGATCAGAGAACTAGATCAAGGGCATACGATGGATGTGATCTGCCTAGATTTCAACAAAGCCTTTGATACTGTTCCTCATAGGAGACTTATCAATAAATTCAACAGCTTGGGGATGGGTCCCAAGGTGGTGAACTGGATCAGAAATTGGTTGACTGACAGATGACAGAAGGTGACGGCAAACAGAACTCACTTGGACGAAAAGAAGGTGATTATCAGTGTGCCCCTGGGTTCGGTCGTGGGACCAGTACTGTTCAATATATTCGTGAGCGATATTGCCAAAGAGCTGAATGTAAAAGTCTGTCTTTTTGCAGATGACACCAAAATTTGCAACAGAGTGGACTCCCCTGAGGGAGTGGATAACATGAGGAAAGATCTACAAAAGCTGGAAGAATGGTCTAATGCTTGGCAGTTAAGATTTAATGTGAAGAAGTGCAGTGTCATGCACTTGGGAAGTAGAAATCCAAGGGAATTGTATGCGATAAGGGCCGAGAGATTGGTGTGCACGGACCAGGAGAAGGACCTCGATGTGATTGTTTCTGACGATCTCAAGGTAGCGAAACAGTGTGACAAGGAGGTGGCAAAAGCCAGAAGGATGCTGTGTAGCATACAGAGAGGAATTACCAGCAGAAAGGAAGAGGTACTAATGCCACTGTACAAGTCACTGGTGAGCCCTCACTTGGAATATTGTGTTCAGTTTTGGAGACCATATCTCACAAAGGATATAAAAAGGCTGGAAGCGGTACAGAGGAAGGCGACCAAAATGATTTGGAGCTTGCATCAAAAGACTTATGAGAAGAGACTTGAAGAACTAAATATATACACTCCAAAGGAGAGGAGGGATAGGGGAGATATGATTCAGACCTTTAAATACTTAAAGAGTATTAATGGACAAACAAACCTCTTCCAAAGATGGGGAAGCTCTAAAGCTAGAGGGCATAACATGAAGCTGCAAGGGGTAAACTGAAAGGCAATGTCAGGAAATACTTTTTCACTGAAAGGATGGTGGATGCTTGGAATGCCCTCCCGATGGAAGTGGTGGGGGCAAACACAGTGACAGAATTCAAAATGGCATGGGACAGACACAGTGGATCCCTTTACAGCAACAGGATAAAATCAAAATAAGCATAACTATCTCTTATTCTGAACAAATAGGGGTGACCTACACAGAGCAGTGGGTACATCCCTAACAAAGGCATGGGCAGAGGTGACCTGCACGACGTGGTAAGTGCACCTACTCTTGCCGCCTGGCTGGGCAGACTAGATGTACCATACTGGTCTTTATCTGCCATCATATACCATGTTATTATGTTACTATGTCCTGCCTATGCCATTTGTCGGGCCACCGCTCCTGACACCACTGCCCTTGGAAATATATCCCGAAGCCAATGCTGCTGACCATGTCCATAAAGAGTTCTAAGTCCCCATTGTAAGCTGCGGGCTCCCTCCATATGTTTCTACCATTATATCTCTTGAGGAACTCCTGCCATACCGCCAGATCCTGCCGGATGGCCTGCCAACTCTGATGAATTGGTGCCCCTTGTGCATGCCTCTGGTCACATCTTCCAAATGCCATATGAAGGCCCTGCCCATCGACATGACCCTGTATGTGAAGTTCAGGAGCCCCATCAGTGATTGCATCTGCTTTGGCATCACCTTTTTGCAGAGGCAATCTACCGCACAGCGGCCGAAGATCGCCAGCTTCCCGGTCGGCAGCCATGTCACCATCGCCACCGTATCTATCTTGATCCCCAGGAAGGATAAGCACTGCACCAGGCCCTCTGTCTTATTTGGTGCTAAGGAGACCCCCAGTTCCGCCGCTTTCCACTGGAATGCCCACAGGTAGCTGTTACAAGTTCGCTCATCACTGGCCAGCAGAAGGAAATCATCTAAGTAATGTATTATATTACCCTTCCCAATTTCCTTCTCAACCATTCATTGGATGGTTGAGCTGAATTCTTCAAAGAATGCACAAGACACTGATCATCCCATTGGGAGGTATTTGTCAAAGTAGTAATAACCATGGAAACAAAAATCCAACAGGCTGCCTCCACGTCCATCTTTGCCAACCATGCTCCCTTGCCGTGAGTCCTCAGTAGGCTTAAGGCATAGTCCAAGGAGGCATATTTGACCGAGCACGCTGCCTGCTCCAAGTGGTCATTAACTGATCCCTCCTCTGGGTATGATAGATGATGGATGAGACTGAATTCACCCCGCTCCTTCTTAGGGACCAGGCCCAAAGGTGAGACTATTAAGTCGGGCAGTGGGGTACCCCAGAAAGGGCCCGCTACCCTCCGGAGGGCCTGCTCTTTGTTAATTTTGGTTGGGCTGTATCTTCATTCGTCATGGCAGACTTCAGATTGCTAGCAACTCGGGGGCCCAGAGGGCTGCTATACAGTATAATGAAACCATATGTAAACCCCCACACCAACAAGTCTGATTTCTGAACATTATAACCCACCAGGTTCCACTGCAACATGGCACATCCTCATACTCTAACCATGTAGTCCCACTGTATATCCTGTAAGCTTCACAGATGCAGTCCTGAAATTTAAACAGGCCCCTGCACTTTTCTGGGTGTTTCTCACCTATCAGGTGCCCTATAAGGAGCGGGTGGGTACACCCCTAAACAAAGGCATGGGGACGGGTGACCTGCACAGAGCGGCAGTTGCACCTACCTTTGCCACCTTGCTGGGCAGACTAGATGGACCATACTGGTCTTTATCTGCCGTCATATATTATGTTACTATGTTACTATCATGCTGGCTAATATACGGAATGCAGCACACCAGTTTGCTATCATGTGTGGGAGACCATCCACCTTCCTGCTAGCCAGCTTACATTTACCCTTGCAGCCCACACAGTCGCAGCTAACATCGTTACACCTGACCACTAGTGTGAATATCTCAAATATACTCACCTTTCCAAATCTTCTCCTTCTGGGCCAGGAGCACATGGCTATCGAGCATGTTGGTGAGGCAAGCATACTCCGCCGGCCTTGCCTTGGACACCAGCACCCCCTGCCTTACTACGGCATCAATGTAGCTACCCAACCCCGGTGACCCTTGTACATCCTAGACCACCTGGTTGCCCATACCCGAGTTCCCCCCATTGCTCGCAGTAGGGTTTGGGGGCCATGGCACCGAAGCTGTGTCCACACCCTGGTTGGTACCCCCCATGCTTCCTTGCATTGGTACTGTGCCCTGTGTAATGCCCCCCATGTTTCCCAGCATGGCATTGTGCAATGCTCCAGCCTTGACCACCATGCTAACCAACTGTTGTAACAAACCTAAAAGGCCCGCTTGTTCCCTTACCCCACCCTGACCCAGCTCATCACTGCCCGAGCTTCCAGGTCCTGATGTCACGTGGCCATCCACTCTACCCATTGTGACCAGTGCCACTGCTGCCGGGCTTGCCACACTGCTGCAACTTTTCTGTCCTCTTCCTCTAGTCCTTCGCTCCACTGGCCTTTGACCCACTGGCATTCCTTTTCCTGCCTCTGGTGCACTGCGGAGATCCATTCTCCTTCCCTGCCCGCTTCAAAGTCCTTTTGAACTGAGCTTGCCCCTTGCCTTGTGCCTTGTCCAAAATGCACAGGCATCTTTTATTTTATTTTATTTTATTTGGTATCAAGTCCCAGCGTCTGTTACAGGGGGTGATGCTCACAGCGCCCAGGGGGGGTGCCTATCCAGCACTGCAAGCCCCTTCTGGCTCACTGTCCCAGGCTCTTGGATTCTTCCTTCCCCCCTCGTGCCCCAGGAACTGACCTGTCCGCTGTGCTGCTCCTGCTCCCCTCTACTCAAGCTGTCTCTCAGAGCATGGGAGGGGTGCACTGGTTCAAGTCGTTCGTGTGCCCCTTTTTCCTCCTAGTATTCCCCCACAGTTGTGGCCATCAGCTCCTGCAGTACCTGGCAGCCATGAGTTCCTACAGCCGTGAGCTCCTCCTCTCAGACCGCATGTGTCTCCTGGTGAAGAACCAGCAAGGAAGCTGGGGAGAGCTGCAATTCAACGGCCACAGTCATGGGTGCGAGGAAGCACTGCGATACACTGAAGGAAGCCGGCAGAGAAACCGGAGAGAGCCGCAGACCCACTCATATGGCCCAGCTGCGCCCAGGTAGGCCTCCACAAACACAAACCACAGCCAGCCAGACACGAAGCAGTCAGTCAGCGAGACAGACAGTGCAGGTTTCCGCATGCATGCAGGCTTCCAGCGCAAAGAGGGGGGTCACGTCATAAGAACATAAGATATGCCACACTAGGTCAGATCAAGGTCCATCAAGTCCAGTATCCTGTTTCCAAGGATACGGAGTGAAAAAAAATGTGTAATCAAACTCTCAAATTCATTACCAGAGGATGTAGTAAAAGCTGTTAGTGTAGCCAGGTTTAAAAAAGGTTTGGACAAGTTCCTGGAGGAAAGGTTCATAAACCATTATTAAAGGGAACCCAGGAAATCCACTGCTTGCCCCAATATAAGCATTGTGGAATCTTTGTCTTTTGGGGAAACCGCTTGGTATTTGTGACCTAGATTGGCCACTGTTGAAAACAGGATACTGGGATTGATGGACAATGGTCTGACCCAGTATGACCTTGGTCTGACCCATATCTTATGTTTTTATGACTGTCTTGCTGACAGACTGCATCGCTTCTGGCTGGCTGCGGCCTGGGTTTGTGGAAGCCTACCTGGGCGTGTCTTCGGCCCCCCGCCTTTAAACCCCTTTGCTATCTCCGCCTCTTCCCAGCTGACCCCTCCCCTGCCAGCAGCCCAGTTATGGGCCATCTCACTGGTGTGGGCTGGCCTGGCAATACAAAGAATGTTTACTTCATAATTTCAGGCTTGAAACACTGCCAATTCTTGAATCACAGAGATATTTAGCTTAAAGCTATTTTCCCTTTGAGGAGGTAGAGCACTGTCTTTTAGCATTATGCATCTCCCAGGCAGTTTTACAACCTTATCTTCTTTTTGAGTCAGCTGTGTCGAAGAGCTAACACCGTAGAGTCCTCATACTACTTACCCAGTCTGAAGTGTGTTCCATTGCATATCCAAAGAGAAGCACACCCTCAAAGGCATTTGAAATTTCAGTGGAATATATGTCAAATTATCGGCAGGAATCTTAAGCGAGGCATGTGTCATAGGCAGTCACCTTAACCAAGACTTTGGGAATATAAAAACATACGAGCTGTTAGAGAATGTTAAATAGCAATACCTCATTAAACTGTGAATAATACGCCTTCCTACAGCTATTTTTTAAATGTGATACGTTACCGTGATGACAAATATGTGAGTAATATGGCATAATACTGAAGAAAAAGAGTACCCTTGTGAGGTGTCTGTTTTACTTTCGCAGCACATTTGATTGTACTCCCTTCAATGCCTTCAGGTGGAAAGGTATTTAAACCTATAAGGAAGTCATTCTCTCACTGCACAGAAATTCAACAGATTGCACAGACTCTGCTATACATATATTCTGAGCCTGTCAAAAAAGGCCTCCAGGACTTAGCTTCTCTAACAGCTCTGTAATTCCAAAGCCAACCTTATAATCACCCACCCTATTCTGCCTAAATCTACTTCACTTACTGACGCATATAATTACAGAAAATAACTCTTTATCATTTGAGACTAAGAAGGATCACCGCACTGATAAAATCAATCATGTACCTTTTAGAAAGCTCTTGGCTCACTTATTTAAAGTCAACCAGTCTACATAATGGGGATGTTAATAAAAAGGAGAAATGTGTTCTTTAAGTGTTTGTTTACCAGTAAACGAAAAGTGAACGCCAAATGGGAAGCTCATATCCATCCATTAGTCTGCGGCCTCATTTTCACAGTCATAAAGAAAGTAGATTAATTTGATATTAGAGACTGCAGGACATGCATCATCAAACGAAAAAGTTGTAAATATTTTTAGGGGGGGCTTACATTTTGGTCACGTTTCATTTCAGCAGAACAGACAGGTTTTAACTCACACTGTTCCATCATTGTATGTGTTGAAGGTTGTTAGTGAACAGGGAAATTTTGTAGCTCACTCTACATGAAAGAGAAAATGTATATGTTGGTTGCAACACGTCCTGGGCAAACAAATATCACTTCCAGTATAACTAGTGGGAGTGCATTCTTTAGACTTGTTTCCTACTCTTTCGTAAATGCCACTCTTAAGAATTAAAAACTCTAAGCAGAGTGTTTCCGTTAGGATTTCATCCATTCTCTCCTAAAGCTGTGAAAGCTCCTCTCACCAATGCCTAGGTAAAAAGTAGAATCATGGCTGTCTCTTTTACTCTGTATGAGGAAAATGCCAGAACAAATAGGTGGGCAGAGTGAATGAGACAATTGGTCTTTAGCTGCCATCATCTGCTACTGAATGTTAGGAATCGGATCTATATCTGTAATAGCAAATTGTATCTAAGCACTAGTTCTAAGATAATTAAATTAACATACCTTCAAAGCAATATAATATACAAATATACAGCACAAGAGCACATCTGTCTCCTGGGTCCCAACTCTTACTCTATTTCTCCTGTACCTGAGAAATCCATCGCGTGGTAATAGAAAAGCCTTCAACTATTTTCTAAAATGCAAGCTACTGTATCTCTTTCAGAATGCAACTCTAAATGGGAGTTTATTTCACAAAGCTTTGAAAAAGACTCACCTGTTTCAGGAAGCGCCTGAAAAGCTTGAGAAAAACTTATCATTTGGACTACTAGGCCTGAATTTTTTGAAGGCTTGTAAGTTAGTTGATCCTCATCGCATTTACATCCCAGCAGAGCAGCATGAGTACTTTTAAGCAATTCTTGGTTTACATGAGGTGCTGAACATGAGCTAAAACTGTCTAGGGAAAATATTGTGCCTCAAGCAATTCAAAACCAAGCTGTTTTAAATTTCCAAGTGTTTTGGCTTTCAGTGATAGACAGAATTCCAAATACTGCCAACTGGCTTTCAGATGTATAAAGGCTGTCTCCAACTGTGCAGATGCAGAGATAACATTTTCACCATACAGAATGATACTTTTTGCCAACAGGAAATCACTAAGTGAGGAAAAACTTGAAGGCTCTTTGTTTTCTGTGCTATAATTTAAATTAAAATTCTGGATTTTACTGAAATTCAGGATGATAATTACCAAAAATATTGTGTTACTTTTGACAAATAAATATGCTGAAGCTTGCAGAACTTATGTCTTATCCCTAGGGGGCAGCACCGCAAGACTGGCACCATGTTGTATAGCGCCGGCGATGGGGGGCAGGAACACTAATGACTAGGTCTAAAATAGCTTCCCCTCCTGTTGCTTCATTACCCAGCTGCTCCATAAAGCAGTCATTTATTTCATCTAGAAACATTATCATCCTGGCATGTCCTGCTGTGTCATTGACCTAGTCCAGGGGTCGGCAACCCGCGGCTCCGGAGCCGCATGCGGCTCTTTCTCACCTTTGCCGCGGCTCCGGAGCACACTGCCCGCCCGGTATTTATGGCGTTATGGGCTCCCTCCCTTCTTCTGCAGCCGCGGTTCCCTGCCTCTTAGGGAACCGCGGCTGTGCTTTTAAAATCATCTCGGAGCCCTTCCTGTCTTGACGGGCTCCGTGCAGCATTGTCCCGCCTCTAAAGGAAGTTGTTTACCACTTCCTTTGGAGGCGGGACAATGCTGCACGGAGCCCGTCAAGACAGGAAGGGCTCCGAGAGGATTTTAAAAGCACAGCCGCGGGTCCCTACGAGGCAGAGAGCCGCGGCTGCAGAAGAAGGGAGGGAGCTGACAGGGAGGGAGCAGATATGGATGGATGGAGGGGGCTGACATGGAGGGAGGGAGCTGATATGGAGGGAGGGAGGGAGGGAGGGGGGCTGACATGGAGGGAGGGAGCTGGGATGGAGGGGGCTGACATGGAGGGAGGGAGCAGATATGGATGGATGGAGGGAGGGGGGCTGACATGGAGGGAGGGCGCTGATATGGATGGATGGAGGGAGGGGGGCTGACATGGAGGGAGGGAGCTGATATGGATGGAGGGAGGGGGGCTGACATGGAGGGAGGGAGCAGATATGGATGGATGGAGGGAGGGGGGCTGACATGGAGGGAGGGAGCAGATATGGATGGATGGAGGGAGGGGGCTGACATGGAGGGAGGGAGCAGATATGGATGGATGGAGGGAGGGGGGCTGACATGGAGGGAGGGAGCAGATATGGATGGATGGAGGGAGGGGGCTGACATGGAGGGAGGGGGGCTGACATGGAGGGAGGGAGCAGATATGGAAGGATGGAGGGAGGGGGGCTGACATGGAGGGAGGGAGCAGATATGGATGGATGGATGGAGGGAGGGGGCTGACATGGAGGGAGGGAGCTGATATGGATGGATGGAGGGAGGGGGGCTGACAGGGAGGGTGGAGGGGGCTGACATGGAGGGAGGGGGGCTGACATGGAGGGAGGGAGCTGATATGGATGGATGGAGGGAGGGGGGCTGACATGGAGGGAGGGAGCTGATATGGATGGAGGGAGGGGGGCTGACATGGAGGGATGGAGGGGGCTGACATGGAGGGAGGGAGCTGATATGGATGGAGGGATGGAGGGGGCTGACATGGAGGGAGGGAGCTGATATGGATGGAGGGAGGGAGGGGACTGACATGGAGGGATGGAGCACTGGTAATGGGGTTGAGGGGACGAGCACTGGAAATGAGCTGATTAGGGGAGGCTAGGACTGGTAATGAGCTGATGGGGGGGGTAGGACTGGTATTGGGCTGATTAGGGGAGGCTAGCACTGGTAATAGGGTTGAGGGGGGATTAGCACTGGAAGGTACTGGGAGTGAGGACTGGAAAGGGGCTGATATTGGGGAGGGTTACTGGGACTGGAAATAGGCTGATGGAAAGAAGTGAAGAAAACGAAAGAAGAGATAAGAAATGGCAGATGGACCATAGACCACAGAAAGAGAGCTAAGAGAAGACAGGAAAGCAGAAGCCTCAGATCGGGACCAGCATGATCAAAGAATAAATTGGTCAGACAACAAAGGTAGAAAAAATAATTTTATTTCATATTAGTGATTTGACTACAAAATCATCATAATTTTGAAATCAAATATTGTTACTTGTTGTTGTGATATTTTCTGGCGTTTTTTTTTTGGTGTGTGAAGGAAGAGGGGTAGTCTTATACGGCGAGTATAGGCCAAACACCTACATTTTAACAGGAAAAGTAGGGGGTCGTATATAGCATTAAGGTAAGAAACAATATATGCAGTGTTAGATTTGTTTTAAATGTCGCAATGGTTTTGCGGCTCCCAGTTTTTTTTTTCCCTTCGGAAACGGGTCCAAGTGGCTCTTTACGTCTTAAAGGTTGCAGACCCCTGACCTAGTCGATAATTTTGAAAATTTGTTATACTAATCCAGATCCCTTACTATTTATTTTTATTTATTTATTTAGACAGTTTTGTATACCGCCTTATCCTTCAATCAAAGCGGTCACAACACAATTGGGGGATACATTTAACACGCGGGGCTATGAGACACATACACTAATACTTACAGGGAACATGGGCAATGGAGGGTTAAGTGGCTTGCCCAAGACCACAAGGAGCATCTGTGGGACTAGAAACCCCAGTCCTTCCGGCCCAAGGTTGCTGTCCTCTAGTGGGATTTGAACCCCTGACCTTCCGGCCTGAAGTACCTTGCCCCAACCACTAGGCTACTCCTCCCTAATCTTTTGACAGACCAATGAAGTGTCTGACAGCGTCCACTTCCAGTCTCTCTCTGCTTGCTCACTTGATGTCCATTCTGCATTGTGAATAACATAGTCCTTCACGATAATTAACTCAATACAGTATACATCTTCTGCGGTCAAGAACACATTTTTGTAGTTCTGCAAATTTCATGTCCTCCACAGGGTCTCCTTCATACAAGTGACAACAATCCACATCTGCAGAAAGCTATATATAAGACACCTTCTTCCTGCAACACTGTCCTTGGTTCCAAGTCATTAATCCACTGATTTGCTCTGCTCCATACAGCCTGTGTCATGTTACATCTTCAGAAAACATGCTGAGGGGATTCCTCTCCCAGGCACCCTTCCCTAATGCACACAGCCATCATCCCAATCTTTCATCTGAAGAACTCCTCTCGTGTGGGGAACAGTTGCACACCATATATCATCTCAAGTTCTTGTGCACATTAAACAGATTTTTTGCAATCGTGTCTTTTTGCACCGCTCTGCATTAAACTTCTCAACAGGGTACATCAAAGTTTTGCCTATGCTAAGTAAAGCCTCTGGTTCAGCGGTTAGACTTCGAAGGCCATGTCTCCCAAATTAAACTTCTTAGCATACATTTTAACAACTTCATATGGATATGGGGATCCTTCTGCATGCGGTATATTCTTTTATGGTGCTATCTTCCACTTCCAGCTCCCAAAGTTCAAAAAGAACCCACAAAATAAGAATGTCTCTATAGAATAAGTACAGAAAACTTTTAATTTCCCTAGCACATCATAACGTTCCCCCATCCCAGTACTTCAAACTCATCTAAGACCTGCTCAAAAGCAGCTGATTCTACCTCTTCGAGCATATAGAAACATAGAAACATGATGACAGAAAAAAAAACCACATGGCCTATCTAGTCTGTCCTTCCATATCAACAACTACAACAGTCCACTTTTTACCTTTAGAGATCCTCTGTGTTGGTCCCATGCTTTTTTGAATTCAGTTACTGTCCTCATCTCTACCACCTCCACTGGGAGACTATTCCATGGATCCACTACTCTTTCCGTAAAGAAATATTTCTGCATATCACTCCTGAATCTATCTCCCTTCACCCTCATCCCATGTCCCCTCATAGCAGAACTTGCTTTCAATTGAAAGAGGCTCTCTCCCTGAACATTTATGCCACAGAGGTATTTAAACATCTCAATCATATCACCTCTATCCCGCCTTTCCTCTAAGCTGTACATATTAAGATCCTTAAGTCTGTCCACATATGCTTTATAATGAAGCCCACTAATCATTTTAGTAGCCACCCTCTGCACCGACTCCATCCTGTTCACATCCTTTTGAAGGTGCGGTCTCCAGAATTGCACACTATACTCCAAATGAGGTCGCACCAAAGACTTATACAGAGGCATTATCACCTCCTTTTTTCTGCTAGCCATTCCTCTCCGTATGCACCCAAGCATCTTTCTAGCTTTTGCCGTCGCCTTTTCTACCTGTTTAGCTACTTTAAGATCATCAGACACAACCACGCCTAGGTCCCGCTCTTCTTTAGTGGACAAAAGTACTTCACCTCCTATACTGTATTGCTCCCTTGGATTGCTGCAGCCCAAATGCATGACCTTACATTTTTTAACATTAAATCCCAGCTGCCAAATTTTAGACCATTCAAGCTTAGCTAGATCCCTCCTCATGTTATCTACCCCTTCCTGGGTGTCTACTCTATTTCAGATTTTGGTATCATCTGCAAAGAGGCAAACCTTACCCGACAGCCCTTCCGCTATATCACTAACAAAGATGTTAAAAAGAATCGGACCAAGGACAGATCCCTGGGGCACACCACTGGTAACATCCTTCTCCTCAGAGTGAGTTCCATTTACTTGTACTCTTTGTCACCTCCCACCCAACCAATTTCTAACCCAAGCAGTAACTTTAGGGTCCATCCCTAGGGTGCTCAGTTTGTTTATAAGTCGCCTGTGAGGAACAGTGTCAAAGGCTTTACTGAAATCTAAATACACCACATCTAGAGCTCTCCCTCGGTCCAACTCCCTGGTCACCCAGTCAAAGAAATCAATCAGATTTGTCTGACAAGACCTGCCTCTGGTGAATCCATGCTGCCTCGGATCCTGTAATCCGCTGGACTCCAGAAAACTCACTATTTTCTCTTTCAGCAGCGTTTCCAATAATTTACTCACCACCGAAGTTAAACTAACCGGCCTGTAGTTTTCAACCACATCCTTACTTCCGCTTTTGTGTAAAGGCACCACATGAGCCTCTCTCCAGTCCTTTGGCACCACTCCTGACTAAGAGTACCCAAGATGGATCAACCACTCACCTCTACAACAATTTTTCAACTTTACAATCTCTTTAGTATCCATTTTCCCAATATGCCAGTCCTGTACACCAGCACTACTATTTGTCATTTGTATAACACTACAAGGCATATACAGCTCTGTACACATACATGTAAGAATCAGTCCCTTCTCTATAGAGCTTACAATTTTTTCAAGAAAGAGACAGACAAACACAATAAACAGTGGACTAGGGCAGAACTATGGGGAAATGGTTATAACACCAAGAATCCCAGCAGTGCCTCCAAAAATCTATGTGGCAACCCCTCATGGGCATGCCTGGGTCTATGACTGAACTAGCAGAAGTCCTCCTCAAGCAGATTTCATCAGACCCTGAGTATTTTGGACCTGGTGTCTCTATCTGGGAAAGACAGGTTTTAGAAGATGGGATTTCACACACATCGCCCCCTGCAGGGGGCTGTTGTTGGGCCCTCCTCTATCTGCTACAGGAGGCTATTGCTGGACCTTCTTCTATCTGCAGAGGCACTGCAAAAACTCAAAGCTTAGCAGGCTCTTCCTTCATCACAAGAAATGAAATCCCCACTACAATCATTCTCAATCATTTTATCACTCACTTTTCCCACCTAAGAAGAGCCCCTACTGCTCCAAACCAAAAACCGGGAATCAGGAAAAAAGCCCACAAAACACCCAAATAATAAACACATTTTTCTTTCTAAACTTAAAACAAAAAAAACTCCATGGTCAGGTAGCTAGGGTTCTCCATGTAGGTCAGGGTGAAAGGGTCTGCCTGTCCAGTAAATACAGTCCTGCATCACAATCTCCATGACATTCTTATTTATATGTGTAAATTATAGTGGTATGTGAGCTTTATTCATCAGTGAAAGCCAATTGCCTATCCCATCTCCATCAGATCTCTGTAGTCTGAGTATAACAGTTGACCTGGTTAGCTACTGATGGGTATACCAAGAGTTTGCGCAACCTCTGCCCTCTGTGCTGGAAGTTTGTTCCAGCTGACAGCTGAATAAAATCCCTTCACTTTCTCAAACCCCTAGTAATCCCCTTTGAAATTTATTCCAGTAAATAATAATCCTGCCCTTCACCTCCCCAAACCCCGGGGGGTTTCATTAGTATTCACAGTTTATCTAAAGGGTTATCCGATGCTCTGTAGAATGCATAAGAGATCTGGCAGTTCTTTGAAGGATTATGCTTCAGGGAGATTAAGACCTGAACTGTTTGAATGCACTGTTGGTACGTTCTACAAGCTATAATTATGGATGGTAATAAAGCTTGTAAATATTGCAGCCAGCCTTGTTCACAGTAGCACTGATGTTTGGTTTTCCTGGGGCAAAGGAGAGAAAGCCTTTCCATGAACACCCTTCTTCCTCGGGTAGAGAAGCCAGGTGCCAAGCATTCAAGGACCAACGCAGCTTGCCTGAAGGGGACACTTGCCAGGTTGGCCTCAGACCAAGGAGCACCCACAAGGGGGCAATACCTGTTCAAAACCAGGTACTGTATAGAGAAATTAAAACCACTTCAGTCATCCTGAACAGTCATGTTTACCACAGGAATCCCATAATAATGTAATGCAGTTGCTCCATAGTGATGTGGGACTCATGGAGACAGAGAAGGTCTCACAGCTGAAAAGGGACAGATTCTATAGGACTAAACATGCACAAGAGGTGGAAAGACACTGCAAACAATATACCAGTTGTACAAAAAGGAAGGTCCCCGTATTCAGCGGCTATTGCTGCTAAAGAGGCTAGACGCTGCCGCTGTACATTCGATCAGATAGTTAAATCAGGGGCCATATCCGGATCCTGCCATTGAATATCTAGGTTGCCCAGATAGCGATGAGGCTAACCGGGCCGTGGCGATAGTCAGCCGCTGTCTGGTTAGGTTCAGCAGCGAACGTTAGGCCAGCCTTTGCTGCACCTGACTTTCACCACTTTATGATAACTGAGCAGTGACTCAATATTGCTGCTGCCTGGTTATCATCGGGTGCTGCCCTCTGAAACACCCTGATGCTAACTGGTTAGCATAGGGGTGTGCAGCAGCGGCATGTGTGAATATTCAGCACTGAATATCCCAGACAAGGGGATTAGCACAGTTAGCAGGTCTGCTAACTCTGCTAATCCCTTTGAATAATGGGCCTGAAGACTTTACCACAAACAGCAACAGGGCTGATCAAAATTACCAGTCAAGGCCCTCTAGACTTGCTGTGCATAGACGTTTTGACTCTAGAAATGGACAGCCAGCATAAAGAGAACATTCTGGTTATAATGTACCACTTCACTAGGTATATATAAGCATTCCCCACCAGAGACCCGAAAGCAGGTATTGTAGGAGAAATTCTTTGTGGACTCCGGACTCCCAGACCACATACACTGACCAGTAGAGAGACTTTGAAAGTAGACTCATTAAGAAAATGTTACAGGTGGCTAGGATAAGAAAGTCATACACTTCTCCTTATCATCCCCATCCTGAAAAGTTTAACAAAACACTTGTAAACATGCTATGTACATTGAAACAAGCTCAAAAGAGAAGTTGAAGCCAGTATGTAAGGTTTTTGGTGCATGCCTATAGCTCCACTTGCAATGATGCTCAGACTTTTCACCCTGCTTTCTAATGTCTAGGCGAGAAGCCTGGTTATCAACTGATCTGTGTATTGGGGTTGCAGAGTTGCCAAGTTACCCATTTCCAGGAGTGAGATTTTAAGTCAGTCCGAAATTTCTGACCATCTCATTCTGATGCATTATGGGACCTGCAACACTGATTTCAATGGGACTACAAATACCATAGTGCATTACAATGCAGATTTAAAACCAAAACTAGCAAAAAATCTCAGTCCTGAAACTGGGTAACTTGGCAACTCTGAGAATGCAGTTGATGGGATATTGCCTCAGACCTTTCAGAATTATTTCAAAAGGTAACAAGAACAACTAGCAGAAGCATATAGATCGGCTGCAGAGCCCATCGGCAAGCTGAGTGAGAGGAAGGCAGAGTGACTTTATGGAAAGAGATACAATCCTATCAGAAAATGGGGGCTATCAGGGAAACGAACAAAGTCTACTGAAACTTAATATAGCTAATATTTAAAAGAAGGATTATGCACATTTCCACAATTTGAAGCTATTATTTTATAAATATAAGGACTAAAAATAAATTGAAACTTGCAAGGCTTCTGTCCCAAAATTCAATTTATCATTTTAATTTCCTTAATGTTCAGTGTCTATAGGGGCATTGCAAAGACATCCTGCTGATGACTCTGGGACAGAAACCTAACTCAATTTCCCTGTCAGAGGTGGGGGTTGCATTACGCACCCAAACTACAAATTAGGCAGGAGATGAAGAACTACGCAATGGGTCATCTATGCAAGCATGTAATTGTGGTGGGCATTGCTCATTAACAGCAATGGAGTCAAACACACACGCGTCTGGCTATGGATGAAACTCGCACAGATAGAAGGAAAACACAGTCCACTGGGTATTTAATTCAGTAGACAAATTATATGGGTCATTTTTGTCTTTTTGTTTCTATTGTGAGGGTTTTAAACTGTTAATAAAAAAAATCTCTGTACGTCTAGTTTGCTCCCGTACATTTGGTTGTCGTTCTGTTTATATGGTGTGTCACATTCTGAAAAACATTTGTGCTACCTTTTTGGACGATTTTTTTTTTTATTTCCATTTCAACAAAAGTTTACAAGCATCATATATGGCAAGAAAAGTGCTGCTAGAAAACAAAACATACCCCCAAAACCAGGACAGAAAAGAAAAACATTAAGTAAAAATAGCACTGCACAGACCACAATATAAACCAAAGGAAGATCTAGGGGCAAGGCATAACTAGCTAAACTGTTAATGAAAATTCTTACTGGGGAGAGGCTCTGTTTCACAATGGTTTATAGTCCTGAAGAGAAAACACTGCTATTCTTAATCCTCAGGAATCCAGGGGCCTTCTGACTTTTTAACATTCAAAAGAAATCTTAATCCAAAGTATTCAAAGTTGTTAAAACACAAGGGGCCCGATTCTGATCGCGATGTACATCTCCTTTGTGCGTCCGGGCAGACCCAGACGTACAAAGGAGTTCTGATCCCATGGAGCACATCTAGCCCTGCAGGATCAGAATTGCGAACAGGCCTGTACGTGCAGTGACAGCCCAGCTAATTTAGCCAGGGCTTTTAAATGGAGCAGCGGCACCATGGTATCCCGTTGCCATGGCACCATGGCTCCATTTTAAAGCTGTGATGCCTGCCGCTGCCCAGCAAAGTTAATTCCCCGCAGCCCGATCCCCAATCCAGCCTTCTACGGCATGGGTCGGGCTGTGGGGCTTTAACTTTACCCCACCCACACACACACACACACACACACCCCTTCCGCACACTGACTCCACAAAAAAAAACACCCAGGGGAATTATTCCACCTCAGACGATATCAAAATCAGCCCTGTACGTCCACGACCGACGACCGCCCACTGCCTGCCCACTTTCCACCCTCGTGCCGCCTCTTCCCCGCCCCCGTCTAATTTCCCCGCACAACCAATGGGGAAGTTATACAGGGACAGGAGCCAGCACGAATAGCAGGGATGGATGTCCCATTGGGACATCCATCCCCGCTATTTGTGCCTCAGAATGACCCCCAAGAGGATTGTAAAAAATTGCAAGATAACCTTGATAAATTAGGAGACTGAGCATCCAAATGGCAGATTATTTTTAATGTAGATAAGTGCAAAGTTATGCACTTAGGGAAGAGCAACACAAACTACAGTTACACAATGCAAGCTTCCATATTAGGAACCACCACCCAGGAAAAGGATTTAGGCTTCATAGTGGATAATAAATTGAAACGTTCTTCCCAGTGTGCAGCAGCAGCCAAGAAAACAAAAAGAATGCTGGGGATCATAAGGAAAAGAATGGAGAATAAACAAAGGATATTATAATGCCTCTGTTTCGCTCCATGGATATTGTGTGTAATTCTGGTCACCATATCTTAAAAAGCATATAGCAGAATTAGAAAAGATATGGAGAAGAGCCACCAAAATGGTAAAAAGGATGGAAGGACTTCCCTATGAGGAAAGACTTAAAAGGTTAGGGCTCCTCAACTTGGAAAAGAGATGGCTGAGGGGAGATATAGAGGTCTATAAAATAACGAATGCAGTAGAATGGATAAATGTAGATTGGTTGTTTACTCCTTCAAAAAGTAGAAAAACTAGGGGACATGCAATGAAGCTACAATGTAGCACATCTAAGGCTAATCAGGGTAAATATTTTTTTCACTCAACATGTAATCAAACTCTGGAATTTGTTACCAGAGGATGTAGTAGAAGGGTTTCTGGGCAATTTTCAGAGTTTCTTCGGTCATCCAGTTTGGCCATTTTTGCTTTTTCACCTTTTGCAGAAACTTCTCTCTTTTTTCCAAAACAACCTTCTGGAGCTCTGTCATTTGTATCTGAAGCAGCAAATTGATTTTGCAGGCAGTCTTTAAATTCTGGTGGTATATTCTCAAGGTCATATTTTGCTACATTCATGATTGGCTTGCTCTTTTTTCAACTTTAGCTTGAGTTTGCATACTAATAGTTGGTGATACGTACCACAGTCAGCTCCAAGTTTTGTCTTTATTGATGTTATGGAGCTTTTCCATCGTTGACTTCCACAGATGTAGTCAATTTGATTTTTGTACAATCCATTGGGTGAAGTCCATGTGTACAGTCGCTGCTTGTGTTGCTGGAAGAAGATGTTTGAGATGAATACAAGATGTGACAAAAAAGAAATGAGACTGTCCCATAAATGTTTTATTACAAAATCTACAGAGAAATTACGCATTCTCCCCTTCAAAGTAATCCCCCCCAGAGTAAATGCACTTCTGCATTCATTCTGCCACGTATGGAAGCATGCGTTAAAGTCCTCCTCCTTGAGGTCCCTCAGCTACCTTGTCACTGTGGCCTTGATCTCTTCTACAGAGGCAAAATGAGTTCGAGCACAGTCTTCAGCCTGGGGAAGAGCCAGAAGTCACACGATGCAAGATCTGGGGAATAAGGAGGATAGTCGAGAGCTGTGATCTGTTTGTTGGCCAAGAGCTGCCTCACACTGAGCCCAGTGTGTGTGGGTGCATTGTCATGGTGGAGCAGCCACGACTTGTCTCTCCACAGAGCCTGCCTGCTGCACCAAACCCAGTCATGGAGTAAATTGAGGACCTGCTGGTAGAAGTGCTGGTTGACTGTCTGACCCTCAGGCACAAACTCATGATGGACCACTCCCTTCTGGTCGAAGAATGCAATCAGCATGACTTTGATCCTTGATTTGGACATGCATGCCTTCTTGGGTCTGGGTGACAGTCGAGTCTTCCACTGCAGGCTCTGTCTCTTGCTTTCAAGGTCATACTGGAAGACCCAAGTCTCGTCTCCTGTGATGACTCGGCCAACGAACTCTGGATCTTCTCCGATCTTCTCTAACAAGTCTCAACAAACATTGACCAGGTGCTCCTTCTGGTCATCCGATAAAAGCTTGGGCACCATCTTGGCGCACACCTTCTGCATCCCCAGCTCCTGCACCAAGATGGTCCGCACTGACTCCCTGTTCAGGCTGAGCTCCTCAGCTATCATCCGCACCATCATTCTGTGATCACTCCGCACCAGCTGGTTCACTCTCTCAATGTTCTCAGCTGTCTTTGTCGTGGAAAGCCATCCTGACTTGGGGTCATCCTCCATCTCCTCGCGGCCAGTCTTGAAGCGTTTGTGCCACTTGAAGACTCGCGGCCTTGACATTGCATCTTCTCCATAAGCCTTTTGGAGAAGTTGGAGACACTCAGTTGGGCCCTTCTCCAACTTAACCAGAAATTTCAAGTTGATTCTTTGCTCCATATTTCTGCCACCTCCAGTTGCGTGACAAAGCGATGGAGCAGTGTGCAACAAAAAGACCTGAAAAGAAAAACAGAGTGAGAGAGATGAAAAATATTATAGCAGAATAGTGGTGAGATGCTGCACAACACAGTGACATAAGCGGTTAGCCAATTGGCATTGAGTCATGGGCATGGCTGACACAGTCTCGTTTCTTTTTTGTCACACCTCGTAGATCTTTGGTCTTGCAGAATTCTATCAGTCTTTCTCCAGCTTCATTTCTGTTGCTAAGTCCATGTTTTCCAACCACTTTGCCTTCTTTGTTACCAACTTTTTTGATCCAGTCACCCATGACTATCAGGATATCCTGTTTGCATGTTCTGTCCATTTCAGCTTGTACTTGTTCATAGAACTCATCAATTTCATCCTCTTCTGCAGCTGTTGTTGGGGCATATACCTAAATTATAGTTGTGTTGATGGGCATTCCTTGTAGACAAATAGAAATTAAGCGTTCACTGATTGCATTGTATTTCATTACAGTTCTTGCAAGTTTCTTCTTGATTATAAATGGAACATCATTTCTACTTTGTCTTTCATTTCCAGCGTAGTAGACCATGTGATCATCAGATGCAAAGTGCCCGATGCCAGTCCATTTCAGTTCGCTGACACCCAGCAAATTGAGTTGTACATGTTCCATTTCATTCTTGACCACCTCCAGCTTCCCTTGGTTCATGCTTCATATGTTCCATGTCCCAATATGTAAACATCTTTGCAGTTTCTCTATTTCATGTGCAGCAACATCAGCTGTCTGATGTCCCGAGGGCTTTGATCAACCACATCATAAATGCTGGTTTTATTCTGAAGTCTTCAACTCCTCCCCAGTAGCCAGTTAAGTGCCTTCTGACCTGGGGATCTCATCTTTCAGCACTATAGTGCAATTTGTTTTGTTGCAACTATCTATTGGGTCTTCATGGCAAGATACAGAAGTAGATTGCCAGGCCTTTCTTCCCCACAGGTAATTCTAGTGTTGTTGCCATTGTCACAGAAATGTGATCCTCTGCCGCCAACCCTGTCCCATTCTCCTGCTGCCCAGATAGGTGGTTTGTCTTGGTCTGGTACCTCAGCTGAGACCTGTCCATCTTGGAAGACCCTGCCAGTAGTTAAGCTACCGATGGCTTAGCTTTCAGCATCACTGATGCATACAAGCCCTCACAGCACAACAAGCTGCAGACCAAGTGAGGTTGGTAACTCTTTATCCAATATTAATCTGGTAGAATCCACTATTGCCTAAGCACTCTTTCTATCCTGTGATGTGTACAATATACAGATTGTGAAAGAGACACAATTCTCTTCGCTTGTACAAATTCTCTCAATTGACTGAACATCCCTCACTCAATGATCTTCCCTAAAAACAGCAATCACACTAGATAGAAATTACTCATGGTAAATTACCCAAATCCAACAACCCTAATGGTTAGAGCACTGGCTTGGGAACCAAAAGACCAGAGTTAGATTCTCACTAGCACTCCTTGTGGCCCTGGGCAAGTCACTTAAACCTCCATTGCTTCAGAAAATCCAAGTTATCAATGTCCCTGTTTAATGTACATTACCAAGTTTAAGTCACAATGTAAACCACTTTGACTGAAATGATAAAGGGGTATACAAAAAACCTGTTAAATAAATAAAATTAATAAACCCATTTACAATAGTAGCAAGCCATCTGAATAGCCAAAGGATGTCCTTAAGATACCCTGAAGGAAATGGATTATTACCGCATGCTACTGGAGGAATTTGAGATAGCCATCGCTGTACACTTACTGCATTAAGTGGCTTGTACTTCTCTAAAAATCTGAAGACTTTCCCTTGACTCTCCATTGCTTAATTCTTCCCCCAACTCTTTTCTCCCCCTGTGAACCTGAACAACCTGATATTGCCTTCTGTATTTTCTGCTCAAAGAAGTTAGTGAACTCATCACATGTCACACTAGACATCTCTTCCTCGGTCATCCTCATTCTTGGCTCTGCCAAAGAAGATACTACTCTAAACAATTCATGCATGAGATTACCTGCCATTTCCAATCTTTTAACTGCCAAATCTTCCACTTATTTTCCCTCATCTCTGAACACAGTTCACAGTCTCATTGTTTCCGCAATTTGCACCATTGCCTAACTAGTTGTCACACTTGATGCTTTAATAACCTCAGCTCTTCATTACACCAGGACCCCAAATTAGCATTTCTATGGACCATGCATGCATATTCCAGTGCCCGCCCATCATATAAGTCATGCAGCCCCATATTCCACATCCATATTTGCACAGACACATGTAAGAGACAGTCCCTGCTCAACAGAGCTTACAATCTAGTCAAGACAGACAACACAGTCAAGACAGACAATGCAGTAGCTGTGGACATGGGATACATCTAGGGGGACTGGTGAGGAAACACAAAGGAGATCAGGTGAGTCAAGATCCGAAAGCAACAGTGAAGAGGTGAGTTTTCAGCCTGGATTTGAAAAGGGCCAGAGAAGGTGCCTGATGTACAGACATAAGGAGCAGCAAGGTGAAAGGAATGAAGTCTGGAGGTAGCAATAGAAAAGAAGGGCGCAGAAGCGATTTGCCAGAAGAGCGGAATCCCAAAGAGGGGTGTAGGGAGAGATAAGCGAGGAAAGGTAGTGAGAGCTGCAGAGTGAATGCACTTATAGGTCAGCAGGAGAAGTTTGAACTGAATGCAGAAATAGATAGGGAGCCAATGAAGTGGCTTGAGAAGAGGGGTAATATGAGCATGATGAGGATGGCAGAAGATTAGCCACACAGCATATTGTTGAACAGATTGAAGGAGAGAGAGATGATTCAGAAGGAGACCAGCAAGAAGTAGATTACAATAGTCAAGACGGGAGGTGACTAAAGAGTGGATTAGTGTCTTAGCAGTGTGTTCTGAAAGGAATGGGTGGATTTTGTTGATGTTATAGAGAAAGAAACGGCAGGTCTTAGCTATCAGATGGATGTGTGTGGAGAAGGAGAGAGAGGAGTCAAAGACAACCCCAAGATTGCGAGTCAAGAAAACAGGGAGGAGTAGAGCACTATCCACAGAGACTAAGAAAGGAGGAAGTGGAGAGGAGGTTTTAGGGGGAAAAATAAGAAGCTCAGATTTAGCCATGTTCAATTTCAAGTGGCGGTGAGACATCCAAGCAGCAATGTCAGAAAGGCAGGCAGAGATCCTGACCTGGATTGCCAGAGAGATTTCAGGTGTAGAGAGGTAGATCTGGGAGTCATCAGTATAGAGATGGTACTGACAGCCATGGGAAGAAATGAGTGCACCAAGGGACTGGGTATAGAGAGAGAAAAGGAGTGGATCCAAGACAGATCCTTGAGGTACACCAACTGAGAGTGGGATAGCAGCAGAGGAGGATCCACCAGAACAATCACTGAAAGAATGATGGGAAAGATAATAAGAGAACCAGGATAGAAAAAGTCCTTAAAACCAAGTGAGGACAAGGTATCAAAGAGAAGGTTGTAGTCAACAGTGTCAAAAGCAGCAGAAAGATCAAGAAGGATGAGGATCGAGTAAAGGCCCTTGGATTTTGCCAGGAAGAGACAAGAGCCATTTCTGTAGAATGCAAAGGATCCAAGAGGGCTTGAGAGGAGAGAAAGTCGAGGCAACAGCAGTGAAGCACACGTTCAAGTAGTTTAGAAACAAAGGGGAGGAAGGAAATGGGTCGATAGTTAGAAGGACAGGCAGGGTTTAGTGAGGGTTTCTTGAAGAGAGGAATGACCACAGCATGCTTAAAGGCAACAGGGAACTTTGCAGTGAAAGTTGAGAATATGAGAGATGGGAGGGACTACAGTGGAGGAGATGGGGCTTAAGAGATGGGTGGGAATAGGATTTGAGGAGCAGGTAGTGAGTTCCCAACCCAGTCCTCGGGTACCCCCAGGCCAGTCAGATTTCAGGATATCCACAATGAATATGCATGAGATAGATCTGCATACAATGGAAGCAGTACATGCAGATCTATGTCATGCACATGCATTGTGGATATCCTGAAAACCTGACTGGCCTGGGGGTACCTGAGGACTGGGTTGGGAACCACTGATATAACTGAACCACTACCAAATAGTGATCTGTCCAGACAACTAGGATCACTGCCTCAATTTTCCATAGCAACCCAGGACAGGGGTAAGAATATCAAATCCAATGCAAACTTTACTGTGTGAGTGCCTGCCTTCACCCATTACTTGAGACCTAAATCCTGCATCTATCTAAAAATTCCTTCTCTCTGTTACAAGCCCCTATCCCACATACCTTAAAGTTACTTGCTATTAACATGGCCAGCCCAAGGCATGTGCAGGAATGTTGCTTTCACATGGCCCACACTGCAAGGGGTCCCATGCATGCCTGACTGGCTTAAGAGGGAGCTGGTGTGGCCCAAAGCCCGGCTCCCTGACTCACCTCTGCACAGTCGTTGGAGTAAAGAGCCACCAGAGCACTTCCCTTTTTTCTTCTATGGCTATGCTAAGTTGTAGCTGCCAGTGCCACTCAGTATGTAGTGGTTAAATAGGGGCACTTCCTGGGACTGCAGGGGGGCTGATTCTGGGGAACCAGGAATGGAAAAGGACTGAGGCTGGGGGATGGAGGAACTGGAAGGGAGCTGATGCTGGGGGGGACTGGAACTGGAGGAATACTGATACTGGGGGGCTAAGTGGAAATGGGCTGATGCTAGGGGATGGGGAGCATGGAATTGGAAGGGAGATAATGCTGGGAGGATTGGGACCTGGAGGAGGACTGATACTGGGAGGGGGGGTTAAGACTGGAAGTGGGCTGATGTGGAAGGAAGTTGGGGGCCTGGGACTGGAAGGGAGATGATGTTGGAAGGGACTGGAACTAGAAGGGAGCTGATGCTGGGGGAAGACTAGAAGGGGTGAGACTATGGCTGGTGAGAGCAAAAAAAATAAGCTGGGAGGGTAAGGATGGAGAAGGGAACAGATATTTTGTGTGGGAGGGAAGAAAAAGGTCATACAGAGAGAAGAGTTGAAAGAGAGGAGCATGAGTGAATGCTGGGTAAGAAGGAGGAAAGACAGAGTTATTGAATATTGGAGAAGAAAGTAACTGGGTGGCAGAAGGGATGTAGGAGGCAGTACTGGGGACAGGGAGATGGGGGAGAGATGTAGACTTTAAAATTGGGTGGGAGAAAAGAAGAAGGCCGAATCTAAGATTGGCTGGGTATTGGGAGAGTAAATAGGGGCTCGGATAGTGGGCCCAGGAGCTGGTACAACTCACTGTGCCTGCAGCTCCGGCATCGTGCAGCTTCATCTTTTCTTTCGCTGAGTCAGCAACAGCAGCCAGTGCTGCCTGTAACATTCATTTCCAGTGTGCAGGGCCATTCACCAGAAGTGAATGCTACAGGCAACACTGGCTGCTGCGTGCTGACTCAGAGAAAGAAAGATAAAGCTGGGGATGGTGCTATGAGATCTTTTTGCTGCTGACTCAGAAAAAGAAAGAAGAGGCCAGGGATGGCACACGATGTTTTTCCCAGGGGGGAGGGCAGAGAGAGAGAGAGAGAAAGAGAATGAGATATGCTGGATGTGGGTATGTGTGTGCATATAGATAGATATAGAGTTATTTAAAGAGAGAGGTGGATTTTAAGTTATGAGAGAGAAGGGATATATTAGCCTGGAATGGAGAGGAACAGGGGGAGAGTGAGAAGATGTTGAGCTGGGAAGGGAGATAGGAGAGATGCCGGACCACTGTAGGGGGAGAGGAAGGAGATAGATGGTCTAAGGGGGGGGGTCTATGGTGAGGGGAAAGGGCTGGGGAGGTGAAAGAGAAAGCATGAGATGATGGACTTTGGGGGTAAAGCAGAAGGATGAGGGGATTGGGAGATGCTGAATTGGGGTGGTGAGAGAGGGGGGATGGTGGGCATGATGGAACTATGTGAGAGAGGCCATGGGAAGCTGGCAAGGAGATGAGTGAGAGGAGGAGGAGGATTACAGAGGGCTGAAATGTGACAATGGGAAGTGGATGAAAGACAGAGGGGGATAAGAGGCTAGCGAAGGAGCGAGATGAGAAATGGGGGAGCTGGGCTGGAGGTTAAAAGAGTAGAGGGAAAGTTGCTAGGTAAAAAGTCAAAAAGGGATTGTGGACACCGAGTTGAAATTGAATGGATGAATGAGTAAAGAAAGATATGGAGAAAAGAACAAAAAGCGAAAGATTAGTTTGTCAGAGGCGGATGTAAACTGAAAATGGAAAAAAATAGAAGAGAGAAGAATGGACAAATGGAGATCAGACAATAGAGAGTTAGCAGAAGACAGAAAGAACACAGAAGAGAGAGACTGAGGCAACTGTGACTGAAAAATAAAATGCCCAAGCAACAAAAAGATAGGGAAAAAAGTATTTTATTTTGAATTTATTAACTGAAATATGTCAGCTCTGGGAAATGTGCATCACTGATGTCTTTGCCCTTTGTTCAGTACAAGAGGAAATTAATTTTGTAGTTTTATTTTTCCAGTGTTGTGGTGTATTCAACGTTTGGCTTTTGGGGTTCCTAGTTCCCTTTGGCGTGGCCCTTAGGCGATGGACTGTGCGGGACACGGGCAGCGGCTGCTCTGTGGTGTTTCTATTTGCCGGTATGCATAGTTTATTGTAAACTCTATGTAGTGTGATTGTGTGTAATGGTTTCCCTATGTTATGTATCCCACCTTACTGCTTTGATGTATTGATTAAGCAGTGCATGTTTCCCTTGCCTTTGTATAACCTTTGTATGTCTTTGTAACCGCTTTGATTGAAGGAAAAGGCGGTATAAAAATCTTGTTAAATAAATAAATAAATTATTGTCTTCATCTTTCTAAATTGTGATCCCTTGTTCTGTATTTGGTGATGGTCTGTCTGTTTTGCATGTATGACAGAACTGTGCTATTCGGTTCCTATAGTTTCTGTGAACCCATGTGTTCTCTTTTCCCAGTAAGAGATTCATTGGTTTAATATGTGTAGTGCTAACCTTTGATAAGTAGGGTTAGGTGCTGTGTTAGTCCTGGTAGTGCTGTGATACGGCAGGTTTACTATGGGGTCTAAATGAGCAGGGTTTCGTAGTAATGCACTTGGCAGTTGGCACTGGAGGATAGTAATACGTACAGACATATGGTAGCCTCTCTTTATCCTCACATGCAAATGGTTTTCAGACACTCCATAAGAGGCATGTTTGCTAGAGGTTAATGTGCTTTCACAAATTTGAACGTGTGCTAAGTGCAGCAACACCCATTTATGCCTATGGATACAGTGGCACTTAACACATTCATTTTAGTAAACATGCCCCTAAGGATAAAAAATAGGCTTGTGAAAGACTCCTTTGAAAGCCGCTTAAAATTTTAAAATACAATAAATTAGATTTACACAAATGAGGCCCAGTGGATATGCAAATATTTATGCAAATGAGGCCCAACAACTAGTCTCCACACATGGTCCCGCAACACTCTTGGGCTGCCCCTGGCTATTAATAATGCTTCATAGCAAACACTCAGGGTCATGTTTACTAAACATTAACACATGCTATCTGCCACCATGCCCATAGGAATAACATAGGCTCTCAACAGCTAGCCCATCCTAACCTTTAGTAAGTATGGACTTAATGCAGCAATATAATTCACTAAATGAGGATGATAGACCACCAGCACCTACTTACACTTCCTCCTATCCCCTGATACCAACAAACATTGTGCTTGTTACATGCTGTCAAGTCCTTTCCTGAGGGAAATCTGAGAGCAGAAAAAGCCTCTGCAGGTAAGTGAACACAACTTTGCTGGGAAATGTTGATGACTTAAGCCTGGGACAAAAGACATTATGAACGTATTTGGAAAATTCTATTTTTAAAATTCTTAAAAAGCATAAATTAGTTATTGGCTTGGTTTAAATGTTTGGAATGAATTTGATCTAGTTTGTAGTTAGGCCTTTTAGAGTTTTAATACAAAACAGACAAGTATTTGTTTGAAATAAAGGTTTAGAATTAAACAGATAGACAATGGGAATGGGGTTGTGCAGAATAAAGACCCAGACACATGCAGGAAAATGGTTGAGTTTAGAAACATGCATGTTTGCAAAGCTGACAACATAGAAGTGACCACAGCAGTATTTCAGAATGCACACATCCCGGCCTGCCATTTTGCAAGCAGAAACATGCAGCGGCAGAGCCGCTCACTACAAGGCCTCTGTAATTGCCTGTATGCCACTTTGAGGGGGCAAAAATGATTGCAAGAGTCAGAGGGGAATCTCCTGTTCTCCCTACTGTTGCTTGCTGGCTGTAACAAGTATTTTTCAAATGCCTATTCATGGCATGAAGCAAGTAAGATTATAAGCAAGTCTGCCAACGGCCATAAATGTGTTCCATCATTCTAAAATTAGATGTACATGTGGATCTTTTACAGACCGCCCCGGACACCCTTCTGCCATGCGACAGAGGTCTGTCTCTTCTCAACTTTTCTTCTCTGCTCAGTTCGGCTTCCTTTGACAATTCTTCACTGGGATCCTTCACAGCTTGCCTCTCTCTTCACAAACTGGACTCCCAGACTCCATTGTGCCGTGGCTCCTCATCTCTAGCTTTCTAGCCTGTTCCTGCCCTCAGCAGTTGCTGGTCTCTCCTGTTTCTCTCTCTCCCTCTCTCTCTCTCTCTGCTGTCACTGTCTGCTCCTATCAGCACCTTTCTCAGTGTGTACCTTCTGGTTGTCAGCTTCTTTCAGACTCACCGATTGCCTTCCACTGGTTCAGCATCTCCCGGAGACTCTTCACTGAGACTGCATTCCTGAATGTTCTTTTCTGGCTTGGCTGTCTTTCTGCTGCTGACCTGTTACGCTGGCTCTCGGCTCTTCTTTTCTCTCTGGCTCTTTGGGAATCTCTCCCTGTTCTCTCAACTACTCTTCTGCCTTGCCATGGGTATCTCCTCTGAGGAAGGAGGATGAAGGGCTCCTTATCCTGCTTCAGTTCAGCTCCTCCCAGTTCCATAGGCTTGTCTTCAGCACACACGGGCCCTTTGATCTTCTGTTAGGGTGACCAACTGCCTGGTTTTTGACCAGATAGTCCGGTTTTGGAGCCCTTTATATAGTGTCAAGTTACAAGCAGATTCCAGTTGGGGAGAAGGTGTCTCTCCTGTCAAAGAAGAATCATTTCAGACTCTTGTTTGACAAGAGACACCTTCTGTCAGCAGGGACGGCCCAAGGAGGGTGCGGGGCCATGTGTGGAGACTCATTGCGGGCCTCATTGCATAAGGGGCCTCATTTACATAAATGTTTGCATAATGTTAACGTGCACTAACCTTTAGTAAACATGCCACTTCATGAGTGTCTGGATAAAGAAAGACTACCAGATTTCTACATTACTATACTCCAGTGCCAACATTAGGAAGTACTATAAACACTGCCCATTTAGAACCCATAGCAAACCCACCATATCATAACAGCATTACGAGGACTCACAAAGCACCAAACCCTACGTATCAAACCGAAACACTGCAAATATTAAACCAATACATCTCAGAGAATACCAATACATCTCCTACTGGGGAAAGAGAACTAGTGGCACTGTCAAATAGAAACTACATAAACAGAATAACTCAGCTTGGTTACACATGCAGAACATAGACCATCATCAAACAAAGAACAAGGGATCACAATTTAGAAATAGGAAGACAATAATTAAACTGGGAACCCAAAAAAGCCAAACTAGGAATATACAACAACACTGGAGAAATACAACTATAAATTAATTTTTTCTTGTACTAAAGAAAATGCAAAGACGTTTGTGATGCACCTTTCCCAGAGCTGACATATTCCAGTTAATAAATTCAAAATAAAAGAGTATTTTTCTACTTTTTGTTGTTTGGGCATTTTATTTTTCAGTTGCAATTGCTCCAGTCACTTTCTTCTGGTTTCTTTATGTCTTCTGCTAACTCTCCATTGTCTGCTCTCCATTTGTCCTTCTTCTCTCTTCTAGTTTTTTTCCATTCTCTCTCTACATCTGCTTTAACATACTGATCGTTCCCCTTTAGCTCTTTCCTCCTTTTCTTTTTTTATTCCTCATATTTCACCCTTCCATCCTCAATCCCCACTTACTCTCCTAATACCCAACCAATTGAAGATTTTTCTTCCTTCCCAAACAAAATGTTTTCCCCTCTTTATCCTCACTCCCCCAGACTTTTCTCCTTCTAGTCCTCCCCCAACATCAGCTCTCTTCTAGTTCCATCCCCGCCCAGCATCTGCTCCCTTCTAGTCCCATTCTCCCATCCCCCCACATCAGCCCATTTCCAGTCCTACCCCCCCCCCCCCATCAACCCATTTCCAATCCAGGCACCCATCAGCCATTTCTAGGCCTATCCTAGCCCCCCATCAGGCCCATTTCCAGTCCAAGCCCTGCCCCCATCAGCCCATTTCAAGTCCTAGACCCACATCAGCCATTTCCAGTCCTCTCCTAGCCCATCAGCACATTTCCATTCCTAACCCCCCATCAGCCCATTTCCAGCCCTGTGCCCCCCCATCAGCCCACTTTCAGTCCTATCTTAGCCCCCCCCCATCAGCTCATTTCCAGTCCAAACCCACCCAATCAGCCCATTTCCACTCCTAGCTCCCCACCATCAGCCATTTCCAGTCCAAACCCCCCATCAGCCCATTTCCAATCCTAGCCCCCCAACAACCATTTCCAGTCCTATCCTAGTCCCCCAATCAGCTTATTTCCAATCTTAGCCCTCATGAGCCATTTCCAGTCCTAGCTCCCCCATCAGCCCATTTCCAGTCCTATCCTAGCCCCACTATCAACCAATTTCCAGTGCTAGCCCTCCCCCCCCCCACCCCCCACAGAGCCCCGCACCTGTCTGACTAGCTTGAGAAAGAGCCAGAAGCCCAAGCTCACCTATGCACAGCACCGGAGTGAAGAGCACTGTGTTCCTTTACTCCAGCAGCTGGGTTCTCCTGAAGTGTGCTTACATGCCAGAGGTTAAAGGGCATTTCCTGTTTCCCAGCACTCAGCGAGCTTGAGGAGAACACAGCTGCTGGATGCCGCTTTTCACTCAGGGCCTCTAAAGCTGGCCGGCCCTGCAAACGGAGCACCATGTGCAGAATGGAGTTGGCGTGGGGCCCCCTGAAGTGCGGGGCCCTGTGTGAACTACATTCTCGCACAATGGACAGGCAGGCCCTGCTCCCTAGCTGGAAAGAGCTCACTCTTTTCCCCTCCTGAGATACAGGTGAGAGCACTTCCCTTTGGCTGCTCCTCTCTGCTTTTCCTGGTGAACAAGGCCCTCTGACTCATGTAGTCCTCTCTGGCACCCCTCTCTCTGACCTCACACCACTCTGAACTCTCCCCAACCTGAAAAAGTTCCCATACACTATAGACAGAGCAGAAAAATAACATTTAAGGACTTAGAGCTCCCCATACAAATTTTAGCAGCAGCTTATAAAAATTAATTTATATAAAAGGTAATGTAAAAATAATGTTCCCAAAATTTCAGCTTGGCCCAAGGAACAAAATTACAAAATGCAGACGCCATTGCCATTAAGTAGCCCACATTTCTGCTTTGAGGCTATGACTCAGCCTTAAAGGCACAATGAAATATTTCTGTTTCTGGACAGCTGTACCTTTTTCAAATAATTAGATGGAACAGATTTATTACTGCAACACACCAAAAGACCTCATGTGTTGCTTTTGCTCTTTTCTGAGTGCTATTAAGATCCTATTAAGCTTCCACGACATGAAGCTTGGGAACACTTACCTCTTCTGAATATTTCTACACTGATGCACATGACACTGAACTAAATGAGTAAAGTGCTTCATACTGTCATGGTTTTGCTACACCTGCTTGAATTCAAGTAGCTTATCAAGGGGTGCTAGACAACCTCCTTTCTTCTTGTCAGCTCTCCTTAGAGACTGCACATGCTTCTTATTTCCACAGAATCCAAGGAAAATAAGAAAAGGCTGTATGGCACAGGGTTCCATAGATGTCACCCCCTTTAGAGCAGGCTACGGACAAATTCCTACATCTGTGGAAGGCAGCATTCAAAGCCATTTTCCCAGGTGAACTGGCCCGTCGGAAAATTGCCATCTGTCTGACTAAAAGTACTTGCCAGTTTCCACTGCATGCCTCCCTTTAGAGGGTTAAAAGGGGGTGGGGGAGAACATTCAGATCTGCTTAAGAACATAAAAGATGCCATACTGGGACAGACCAAGGTCCATCAAGCCCAGCATCTTGTTTCCAAGAGCAGCCAATCTAGGTCACAAGTACCTGGCAGGTTCCCAAAAAGGTACACAGATTCTATGCTGCTTATCCCAGGGGAAAGCAGTGGGTTTACCTGGTCCTGTTTAATAATGGTTTATGGACTTTTCCTCCAGGAATTTGTCCAAACCTTGTTTAAACCCAGCTATACTAACAGCTTTTACTACATCCTCCAGTAATGAATTCCAGAGATTGATTAGGCGTTGAGTGAAAAATATTTTCTCCTATTAGTCTTAAATGGGCTATACTGTAGCTTCATTGCATGTCTTCTAGTCTTTCTACTTTTTGAAGCAGCAAACAACCGATCTATGTTTACCCGTTCCACTCCATTCATTAGTTTATACATAGTTAAAACATAACTCTCCCAGTTCTCATCCCCTGTACCCCATGCTCCATTTCATAAAGTTAAATTTAATGAGCACAGTTCTTATTAATGTTAAGTTGCACACTGTTATAGGTTAACCATCTTGACTTTTAGAAAGATAATATAAAATTATGGTTGAATAAATAAATAAAATTATTTTATGGACCTCCATCATTTCACCCTTCAGCCATCTTTTTGCCAAGTTGAAGAGCCTTAACCTTTTAAGCCTCTCCTCATTGGGGTATACTTCCATCCACTTTACCATTTTGGTGGCTCTTCTCTATACCTTTTCTAGTTCTGCTATATCCTTTTTAAGATACAGTGATCAGAACTGCACATAATATTCAAGGTATGGTTATACCATGGAGTGACACAGAGGCATTATAATATCCCTTATCTTATTCTCCATTGCTTTTCTTATAATTCCTAGTATTCTATCCTTTCTTGGCTGCTGCTGCTGCATACTAGGCAGAGGGTTTCAGTGTATAATTATCCAAGTAATACTATTTAGAAATCCACAAAGTCACTTGTAGGTATTGAAAATTCACTTTATTCCAACTTTGTAGTAGTCTTGGTAGCCGATCTTTTTCTACTATTGTTCTCAAATCTCTATGACCCCATCTCTCACCACTTCCTCATTTCCTGCTTCCTGTTGTAGCTCCACCTCTTTGCTGATATTAATTTTACTTCAGCTACATATGGATTGCTGTAATGTTGGGGGAGAAAAACAGCACATACATATACATAATCCATTTCCAAAATACATAAGCTTTTTTAACACACAACTCCCTCCCACCCCCAAGCCACTTGCCTAAATAGCAGGTCAAAATACACAGACATGTTTCTCACTTCCCGACTAGTTTATCCTTGAAAATTTGCAGCACCTGTGCAAGTTAAGAGTGCTTACGTTCCTTAAACTGCACAGACTATTTGGAAATTGCCTCTTGCAGCTTTGAGCTAATTTATGCTGTTTATTTTTCTTTAAAAAAAACAAAACAAAAAAGGCCTCCATAGAATGAACTGCACTGACTATAATATAAAACTAAAGAAGGGGAGAGCCTATTACCTAACAATAGCTCCAAATACCTCCTTGTACAGCATATAAAAAAGGGATATATCCTTTATATTTCAAAACATCAATACATCAGTCTTGCACATTGTTTATAATACATAAACAGCATATCTAGTACAAAATATTGTAATACAAAAAAAAAGCAGCATACAGTTCTTTCTAGAGATCATTCACCACAGCTCCTATTCAAAAACAGGCCCACATTATGACAGCTACCATAGCAACAAAGTTACAAACAAGCATAACATTATAACAGAAAAGTAACAAATGCAACAAAGTGTTGCTACAATGGCGCTAGAACCTGAATGGAAAAAGCAGTCCTGAAAGCAGAAATTTCCTACCAATAATGTTAACAACTGTGATAAGTAATAATCACAGAGCTGCAATAGTCGCATATAAAATGCGCTCCAAGTGCAAGAAAGGCACTTAGCTGTGGGTAGAGACAGTTTTTCAATTCATAACTTCCTTCATTGCCAATGTCCCGGGTGTTCAAGCAACACGTAATGTTAGCAACACAGCAATGCAACAAATACCGAATACCTTCCTTCACCCAATCTGCCCGCAGGTTTCAAATCACTGCTTCAGGGGCACGGTGGTCTCCAGATATAATCTGGTGTCTAGCACAAAACAAATATACAATGCAGTTTTGCAATAAAAAGTCTGACACCACTAAACCCATATGGTATAAACCCCAGTGGGCTCCCATAAAACTAAAACTACTTACCCAGCTGGACACACATTCAAAGAATGAGATAGAGTAACCACCCACAGAACTGCAAGGCTCCAGTTGCATTTCACAGCGTGACTGAAAAGCCCTTCTCAGCACAAGAATTTAACACACCCAAATACCCCCACCCCCTCGCCCAGTGGTTATTCTCCACTTATCAAATCACTCAGGGATGATCCAGCCAAACAGTAGAACCAATGAATAACTGGTAACACAACCAAGGAAACTGGCCAAACAAAACAAAACCCATAGACATATTCACGACTGCAACTCTCCTTAACAGTGCCACAGTATTAAAAAGCAGAATGCTATTCAATAGAATCATTTAGGCCAGCAGGTTTCTCAGTGCCAATATGAAAAAGCCAATACTGCTCATTTGGTTGCTCTTCACAAGGTCTTTCATGTGCTCCCCTGTATAGCATAGGAGGGGTTCTAACATTCGTGATAGACTTACTCATACACGTCCTGTCTTGCCTTCATTGGAGAACCCTGTGTCTGGCCACCAACACGTGTCATCAATATAGTTTTTGTGACAAGACTATACAGGGAGTTGTACGGACTCATCCGCTCTCTTGGAAAGATTTTCTTGTGAAACACAACACAAATTGTAATTCTATGTTTACTTACATCATTGTGTGTCCATGCCCCAGGATATATGTGTGCAAGACCCACAGAGGGTGCGTACATGCCTGATGGAACAGAAAAGCCGTTTGGCGTGTGGTGTGGAAAGCACAGCCTTGGTTGCTCATTGCTCTGAATTTCACCATTGTTCTGTCGACCTGCGGTGGAGGATTATGGACTTTATTCCTCCACCACAGTGGGGTGGGGATAGGAGGGTCACTTTATCACGACGTAAACAGTATTGGATTTTTCATTTGGGCACTGAAGCAGGTTGGGTGAAGGAAGGAATTTGGTGTTGCATTACTGTGTTGCTAACATTACTTGTTACTTGAACACCTGGGACATTGGCAATGAAGAAAGTTATGAATTGAACAACTGTCTCTAACCACAGTTAAGTGACTTTCTTGCGCTTAGAGTGCACTTTATATGCAATTACTGCAGCTCTGTGACTATTATTGATCACGGCTGTAACAGTATTGGTGGGAATTTTCTGCTCTTAGGACTGCTTTTTCCATTCAGGCTCTCTAGCGCCATAGTCACAACATTTTGTTGCATTTTGTTACATTTCTGTTATATTGCTATGCTTGTTTGTAACTTTGTTGCTATGGTAGCTGTTATAATGTGAGCCTTTTTTGAATAGGAGCTGTGGTGGATGATCTCTATAAATAAATGTATGCTGCTTTTTAGCTTTGACATTTTGTATTGCAGTATTTTGTACTAGATATTTGTGATTGTGTATTAGAATTGTGCTATTTATGTATTATAATAAATGTGCAATAATGATGTATTGATGTTTTGAAATATAAGGAATCTCTCTCTCTTTTATATGATGTACAGGGAGTTATATCGAACTATTGTTAATGGGCTCTCCCCTTGTTTGGTTTTGTATTATAGTCAGTGCAGTTCATTCTAGGAGGCAGGGGTTCTTTTTTGTTATTCTTGGATATTATTTTCTCCCCTTGCTGGGTCTTTTTGGGAGTTTATTTTTCTTAACCAGATGTCTCCTAACAGGCGATGCATGTTGCTTCAAAGGAAGGTTGCTAGAAAGATAGGAATGCTTTGCAAGATCCTAGTAATTATAGCCCTAGCAGTAATATTAATTCAAGGCACTGGGGTGTTAACGCTGTTTCTCTGAAATATATTGTGATTGTTGAAAGGCGGCTTAGACTTGCATAAATAACATCAGCTATACATATTATTTTATTTTTAGAGCAAATCATTAGAGATTACTCTTCTAACAGATACTATCTTGCAAGAGAAAATAGCATGCTAATGTCAAAAGAGAGCATGCCAGACTCTAAGTACAATAAAACACTAGGAAAGATAGTGAGGATTAAAATGCTTCCATGCTGAGGATATAGAATGAGTTCATTGAAAAGAAGTATTGCTGTTTCCACTCCAGCCATGAGCTGCTGTTGAAGCTTTAATGGGTCTCATGCAAGTGCTTGGAGTGGTCTCCTAGCAGGATATCCAGAATAATTGGGCCTTTTAGATATCTAGTAAGAGCTCAATGAAGTGCAGTGCTGTGTCACCATGGAAAAGAGTTAACTCTGTCCATCAGAAAAGACAAATGAGTATTTTTTTCATTATAGCTAGTCTTCTGCCACCAGGGAAATCATTGTTGTCTGACAGCCATGAACACTTTTGTGCAAAGGTTTATTGATCTTGTTGGCATTTCTGTACACACGGTTCTCTCTGGAAAGCTCTCCAGGGCTGACTCCATAGAAGCAGGTATGACTTTAAGATGCCAGACATTGGCCCCCTTTCCTGGGTTGGCCCTTTTTCTATTGCCTCCTAACCCATTTGATGAGATAACAAGCTTTTCATGTCTTCAGCTGTAGATTTCAATCAGCAGTGGGCTGCAGATAAGTAGATTGCAAACATCAAAAAATGATAGTCTATAATTCTCACCTGGCTTAATAGTATTTGCAATGCTGCATGTACAGCATCAAAGGAAAATATCTATGGGCAGACAGTCAAAAGCACTTCATCGGAGAGCAGCATCGGCTATCTGCTGATTCTCAACAAAACTAGTATGGTCATGTCACCCTAAAATGAACCCAATCCTGTCTGATCTTAGTAGCTAAGAAGAGTTGAGCCTGGATAGTACTTGGATGGGAGACCACCTTGGAATACCAGGTGCTGTAGACTTACCATGTAGAATAAAGGCCTGGTAATCTACTTCTAGTTCCACCTTGCCAAGAAAACCCAGAGGACAGGTGGTCAGAAGTTAGCATTAACTCAGTAGCACCCAAAAACATCTGGATAGTGCCACTGAAAATCAGTAGCATGATCCCTATAGTTTGTGAGAGTCTCTTCTTGCTGTCCTAGAGTTACCCAAATAGTGGACTGAATATCACCCTATCTAAATAACTCTGGCATTGACCACATTCTGGGGGTTATTTTGCAAGCCTTATCTGCAATTTCCACATGGAAAATCTGGCATTGACATGTGTAAATGACATCCATCTATAAATAGTGGTTTTAGAAAAAGCTAAATTTACATGTGGATGTCCATAAGAATTGCCATACTAGGTCAGAACAAAGGTCTATCAAGCATTGTATCCTATTCCCAACAATGGCCAATCCAGGTCAAAGGTACCTGGCATATCCCAAAAGTACTGTAGACAGATTCCATGCCACTTATCCTCAGGGATAAGCACTGGTTTTCTCTCGTTCTCCCTTAATAATAACCTTAATAACCTTTCCTCCAGGAAATTTGTCTGAACCTTTTTTAAACACAGCTACAATGCCTGATTGTACCAAATCCTCTGGCAATAAGTTCAAAGCTTAATTATATGTTAGGAGAAAATATGTTTTCTCTCATCTGTTTTAAATATGCTACTTCGTAGCTACATGGTGTGTCCCCTAGTCCTTATGTTTTTTGAAAGAGTAAAGTATCGATTTGCATTTACCTATTCCAGTGCACTAGGGATTTTATAGACTTCCTTCATATCTCTCCTCAGCAGCCTCTTTTCTAAGCTGAAGAGCCTTAATATCTTTAGAGCCCAATTCCAAGAGGGATGTCCAGGCCACCCGGACGTCCCCGAGGAGGATGGGCCTGTTAGGACCTGATTCTGGACCGTGGGAACTAAACTCTGCCCATCCTACTGCTCAGGACATGCGGGGGGGGGGGGGAGAGCAGGAGGGTGAATAGAATCCAGACACTTGCAACCCTCGTCTCGGAATCGGGCCCTTAGTCTTAACTCATAGGAGAGTCATCCCATACCCTGTATCATTCTAGTAAGCCTCTTTACCTTTTCTAATGCCATTATCTATTTTTTTTATGAGATGCAGAGACCAGAATTGCACGCAATACTCAAAGTGAGACCACACCACGTAGCAATACAAAGGCATTATGATATTCTTTGTTTTATTCCATCATCCTTTCCTAATGATTCCTAATATTCTGATCTTTTTTTTTTTTTGGCCGCTGCCACACACTGAACAGAAAATTTCAATGCATTCTGTGATCACATTCAGATCCTTCTCCTGGATGGCGATTCCTTATGTGGAACCTAGCATTATGTATAATTTGGTGCCATCTGCAAATGTGATATGGCATTTATGAAAGGGTGTCGAATTGCAATCAGGGACATCCAGGAAAGACTGTGCAGAAAAACACTGGGGATATCTATATTTCAGCCTGATTTTAGAAACACAGATGCCCCTGACAGGGACATCCTGCTATGAAACTATGGGGAGGGGACATCCATCTCATACAGGGAAATATGGAATCATGAGCCAGCATTGCCTATCAGTGTTCATTGTCAACATGAACACTATAGGGGACATGAGTGTACTTCCTCCTTCACACCCTCCACTTGTTTGGCTGACAAAACAAGCACTTTTCTGATGCCTATTTGTGCCTGAAGCAGGTATAAACTCTGACGCAGCTTGGGACATCCAGGATGCTACTGAAATTAGGCAAGAACATCCAAGTTCATGGGAACACCTCACACATGCCTACAGCATGCCCCTGTTCTGCCTTGGATGTTCCCTCGCTGGGGACATCTAGAGAACCAGCTTCTAAAATAGTTCCATGGATGTTTCCCTTTGGACTTCTCTATGCCCATTTTCAGATGTCCAAAACATGAATAGGGCTTCTACAATAACCCCCTTAATCACATCACTTGTTGTTCCCAATTCCAGATCATTTATAAACATGTCAGAAAGCATTGGTCTCAGTACAGCTCCCTGGGATATTCCCCTATTCACCTTCATCCATTGAGAAAATTTACCATTTATCCCTACTCTCAGTTTTCTATCTCTCAACCCGTTTCCATTCCATAATGGGAAAAATTGCCTCATATGCCATGACTTTTTAATTTCCTCAGGGGTCTCTGATATGAGACTTTGTCAAATGCTTTCTGAAAGTCTAAATACACTGTATCAACTGACTCACCTTTATCTACATGTTACTCATGCCTTCAAAGAAATAGAGCCAATTGGTGAGGCAAGACTTTCCTTGGCTAAATCAATATAAAATTTGTCCCATTAAACCATGTCTGTCCATGTGTCCAGTAATTTTGTTCTTAATAATGATTTCCACCAGTGCATTTTTCCTAGAAAAAAATGGTACCGGTACTCATATGCAGGGCTCTTAATTAATACATGAGGACTATGGATCAATTTTAGCACACAATAAAAAAGGTACTGGTAATCCATACCATCACATATCCTCTCAAACCCCCTCCCCCCCCCCCTAGTTTCCACCCTTTTTCCTGGCACCGACATTAGGATCACTGCTCTGTAGTTTTCTGGATCACACCTGGAGACCTTTTTAAAAATAGGCTTTATGTTGGCCACCCTCCAATTTTCTGGTACCATAGACAATTATAATGATAGATTAAAAATTACTAATAGTAGCTCTTTAATTTCATCTTTGAATTCTCTCAGCACCCTTGGATGTGTATACCAACCAGTCTAGGTGATTTGCTGCTCTTTGTTTTATTAATTTGTTCTATGTTTTACTACATCTTCCAGGTTCACTGAGATTTGATTCAGCTCTTCTGAATCTCTTCAATACCTTTAATAGCATAGGTAGCTTCCTCAAATTTTCCTCAGTAAATACCAAGGCAAATAATTAATTAGTCTTGTAGCTATGGCCTTGTCCTCCTTGTTGTTGTTAAGTGCTGTTGAGTCGGAGTCGACTCATGGCGACCCTCTGGATAGCTATCCTAAATTGTGTTCGGTCTTGAGTAAGGCGGCTCATTGTTGACAGACTGGTACCCGTAGCTGCTGTTATTGTCTCGATCCATCTCATTGCTAGCCTTCCTCTTTTGCGTTGACCTTCTATCTTGCCAAGCATGATGTCTTTCTCTAATGATCTCTCTCTTCACATGATGTGTCCAAAGTATGAAAGTCGAAGTCTTGTCATCTGAGCTTCTAAAGAAAGCTTAGGTTTGATCTCCTCTAGTACCGACTGGTTTGTTCTTCGGGCAGTCCATGGTATACACAGTATTCGCCGCCAGCACCATAATTCAAAGGCATTAATTTTCTTCCTGTCTTTTTCACTCTCCAGCTTTCACATCCATATGATGTTATTGAAAATACCATGGCTTGAACAAGTCGAATCTTTGTATGGAGAGAGACAGCTCTGCTCTTGAGAATTTTATCTAGGTCTTTCATAGTCATTCTGCCAAGAGCAATGCGTCGTCTGATTTCTTGACTGCTTGTTGCTTCTTTATTGATAGTTGATCCAAGTAGGTTAAAGTTGTTCACAATTTCAATTTCTTCTCCTTCAACGATGAACCTGTTAATTATGCCAGTTGTCATGATCTTTGTCTTCTTTACATTAAGGTGCAGGCCCATTTTGAAACTATGTTCTTTGATTGTGAGAAGCAAATGTTTCAGATCATCTTCACTTTCAGCCAGTAATGTGGTATCATCAGCATAGCAAAGGTTGTTAATGAGTCTTCCACCAATCTTCTGCGACGCTCCTGCCCCCGCCCTAGGGCTAACGGACAGGAGTGGCCTATTGTCCCGTGAGGAATGGAGGTAAACTGTTCCCTTGGAATTATGGGTAATGTAGTTTGTTCTCCCTTCTCTCAGGAATAAATGTAGTTGTGCCAGAGACGGTAAGGCTTTTGCAAGAATATTTATTCGTGTTGGGGAAATTCCTCCAGCGCATCAAATTCAAAATTTTATTTTTTTATTTAATTCTCTTATATACCGCGCTATTCTGCATCAGTGCGGTTTACATTGAACAAACTGAAATTACATTGAACAGGGTATTATAACTTGGAGAAAACTATTTTACAGGGAACATGGGCTATGGAGGGTTAAGTGGCTTGCCCAAGACCACAAGGAGCACCTGTGGGACTAGAAACCCCAGTCCTTCCGGCCCAAGGTTGCTGTCCTCTAGTGGGATTTGAACCCCTGACCTTCCGGCCTGAGGTACCTTGCCCCAACCACTAGGCTACTCCTCCACTCAAAATACATGAACATAAATGGTGCTTTTAAATAGGAACAGAAGAAACTCTGGAATATAAGACAACCAAAAATAGGATCAGCTTTCCTTCTTATGGAGCTTAACTCAGCTCTGCCTCAAGAGGTGACTCACATACATTGCAGCCTCATAACAGTCACTGTTCCTTTCACAGTGTGAGCTCAAACTCAGGTGCAAACAATCAAGTTTCCAAGCACGGCAGCAGAAACTACCACGTTGTATTCTTTCCATACAAGGTATAGCAAGCTTCTTTATACTGTTATTTCCTTACAGCATATTGAACAGTCCATGCTACAATTGTCAGAGTTTACAGAAGGTAAGGCATAATCTATCTGCATTAAATCTTCTGACTGCACAGAACTAGTGTCCTCATTCAGCTTTGGCTGACTGCCTGCTTTCAACTCTAAGAACTGTTTAAACTCCTGGAGGAGCAATTCAGCCCATTCATTTCCTGACAAGCAGTTGTCAGCAAATACTGGATTTCTCTCCCAGTCAGTAATGCTTCCCCCTTCAGCTCTTGGCTTAAATAAATCAGGGTAACAATTGGGATCATTTAACAAAGCCCCAAACATAGGAGATTGAATTTTACCTTCTCTATCATGACTCCTATGGGAACTGCTTTCTCTCTGCCAGGCAACTCTCCTCTTAGGTAGCTCAAAAGCTTTCCAGCTGTGAGTGCTTCTGGGCCTCTCCGGTCCAAATTGTATCCCATAGAATGAGTTACCTTTTGCAGGTGTCTGCCTTGGAGGCTTTCTATTTGAGGGCTCTGCCTTTTCCCAGGACTCCAAACCAGGGCTCCGTCCACTTCTCACAGGACTTCCTTTCACAGCACCTGTAGAAATCCTTGCAGGTCCTCTGTTGCTACCAGGCTCAGACGTGCATCCAAACTGCTTCCTGGTCTTGCACTCACTGCTTGACTCAGTCTCATCTGAAGTCCCAAACGTCCTTTCACAGCTCGTCTGTTCATAGGCCCTCTGCTCACAGGTCATCTGCTCATAGCTTTTCTTTTTCTGTTTCCGTTTCTCTTTAGCAGCGTCATTCACCACTTCAAAAAGGGATTCTTTTCCAGCCACACCCCGTCCAACCCCTGGGTGTGCCCAATCAACATCACTCAACTCCTCCCCTGGGCTGGTCTCCATTCTCAGCTCAACAGAAGAGGGTTTTTTCTTCTAGGATTGAAAATCCTGTGTAAATCCTGCTGCTTTTCAGGATTTCCTTCAGTCTCCATTTCCTCAGGAGGGCGCTCTTCACCACACTTCACACCTCTGTTGTCTTCATACAATCCTGCTTCTCTGATGATTTGTTCTGCATCTAAATTAAACAGTTAGGGGGAAAGTATGGAGCCTTCTCTTACACCTTTGCTTATTTTAAACCATTCTGTTTCTCCTTGTTCCGTTCGAACTGTTGATTCTTGATCAATGTACAGATTGTGCAAGAGTACGATCAGGTGTTCTGGTATACCCATGCTTCTTAATGTGGCCCAGAGTTTCTCATGGTTTACACAGTCAAAAGCCTTGCTATAGTCGATAAAGCACAAATAGATATCCTTTTGGTATTCTTTAGTCTTTTCAAGGATCCATCTCACATCCGCAGTGATGTCTCTCGTTCCTCGCCCTTTCCTGAACCCTGCTTGCACTTCAGGTAGCTCTTGTTCCAGGTATGGTTGTAGTCTCTTTTGAATGATCTTCAGTAGAATCTTGCTGGCATGTGGGATCAGAGCGATTGTGCGATAATTTCCACAGTCAGTTGGATCACCTTTCTTTAGTATTGGTATAAACACAGATCTTTTCCAGTCAGTTGGCCATGATGTTGTCTTCCATATTTCTTGGCAGAGCCTTGTAAGTACGGTAACAGCTGCATCAGATTGCTGTAATACTTCTATGGGAATGCTATCAATGCCTGGTGCTTTGTTCTTTGATAAGGCTTTCAATGCTGCTTCAACTTCTTCTTTCATCACCAATGGTTCCCGATCATAAGGTACAGGTTGAAACGGCTGTTGGTCCACTTGATCTTTATCATATAAGAACTCTGTATATTCCTTCCACCTTTTCTTGATCTTCTCAGCTTCATTCAACATAGAACCTTGGGTATCTTGTAACATTCCAATTCGAGGCTGGAACTTTTTCTTTAACTCTCATAGCTTTAGGAAAGCCGATCTTGTTCTTCCTCTAATAGTTTCTGCTTCTATTTCCTTGCATGCGTCATTGTAGTACTTTTCCTTGTCCTGTCTTGCTGCACGTTGGAAATCTCTGTTGAGTTCTGTGATTGTCTTTCTTTCTCCTCTGGCTTTAGCTTCTCTGCGTTTCTGGGCAATTTTCAGAGTTTCTTCCATCATCCATTTTAGCCGTTTTTGCTTTTTCACCTTTTGTAGAGCCTTCTTGCTTTCTTCCAACACAACCTTCTTGATGTCATTCCATAACTCTTCTGGAGCTCTATCATTTGTATCTAAAGCAGCAAATCGATTTTGCAGGCAGTCTTTAAATTCCAGTGGTATATTCTCAAGGTCATATTTTGCTGCATTCATGAGTGGTTTTCTCTTTTTCAACTTTAGCTTGAATTTGCATACTAGTAGTTGATGATCTGTACCACAGTCAGCTCCAGGTTTTGTCTTCGTTGATATTATAGAACTTTTCCATCGTTGACTTCCACAGATGTTTTCAATTTGATTTTTATACAATCCATTGGGTGAAGTCCATGTGTACAGTCGTCGCTTGTGTTGATGGAAGAAGGTGTTTGAGATGAATAGATCGTTGGTCTTGCAGAATTCTATCAGTCTTTCTCCAGCTTCATTTCTGTTGCCAAGTCCATATTTTCCAACTACTTTGCCGTCTTCTTTGTTGCCAACTTTTGCGTTCCAGTCACCCATGACTATCAGGATATCCTGTTTGCATGTTCTGTCAATTTCAGCTTGTACTTGTTCATAGAACTCTTCAATTTCATTCTCTTCTGCAGCTGTTGTTGGAGCATATACTTGAATTATAGTTGTGTTGATAGGCATTCCTCGTAGACAAATAGAGATTAAGCGTTCACTGACTGCATTGTATTTCATTACATTTCTTGCAAGTTTCTTCTTTATTATAAATGCAACACCATTTCTTCTTTGTCTTTCATTTCCAGCATAGTAGACCATGTAATCATCTGATGCAAAGTGCCCGAAGCCAGTCCATTTCAGTTCACTGACAACCAACAGATCAATTTGTACACGTTCCATTTCATTCTTGACCACTCCAACTTCCCTTGGTTCATGCTTCGTACGTTCCATGTTCTAATGCATAAGACATCTTTACAGCTTCTGACTCTCATTTCATGCGCAGCTACATCAGCAGTCAGACATCCCAAGGGCTTTGATCCAACCACATCATAAATGCTGGCTTTACTCTGAAAAGTCTTCAGCTCTTCCCCAGTAGCTAGTTTATATATTTTATTTATTTATTTAACATTTTCTTCTATACCGCGCTATTAAAATCAGCGCGGTGTACATCGAACAAGAATACTGCAATGTATGCAAATAACATTGAGTTTACAAATAACAGGGAATTGAACATGGGGAGAAAACGGGGAAACTAAATACATATTAACTCAAACTATGTACAATGCTCTAATGCAACTGGGTGTTGCATTAGTTTAGTGAAGGTTGGTAGGGTTTGGGGGACTACCTATTATTTGTGGTGTTGACGTGCAGGGGCGACTGGTGTGTGGGGGAAGTTTGCAGGTTGTTGGTTGTGCTTCTATCGCTGGAGGTTTCTGAGTAGCATTTTGTGAACAGGTGGAGCTTTATGGCTTTTCTAAATAGGATGAGGCTTTTTATTCCACGGATTTCGTGGGGGAGTGCATTCCAGTTTGAAGGGGCAAATAATGAGAAGGCTCTGTTGGAGGTAGCTTTTGTGCACTTAGTCATTAACTTAGGGACTGCTAATGTGTTCCGTGCAGTAGATCTTCTGTTTCTGTTTTCTGGGGTGCCATGAATTAGTTTGCTGATTGGTGTAGGGGGGTAGTTATTTAGGGCTTTGAAAGTGAGGACCAATGATTTGTATTGGAGCCTGGCATGTAGAGGTAGCCAATGCAATTCTTTCATGATGGGTGTTATGTGGTCGGATCTTGACGATCCGGAGAGGACTCTTGCGGCTGCATTCAAGGCTAAGCGGAGGGGGTTTAAAGTTGATTGTGGGAGGCCATGCAGGATGATGTTTGCAAAATCGACATGTGGAAGGACTAGTGCCTGGAAGGTTGTCCGATAGTCTGTGAAGTCCAGTAGGTGTCGGAGGTGGCGTAGAGTTCTGATTTTATAGTATATTGCCTTTGTGATGTTTTTGATATGCGTTGTCATGTTCAGGTGCTGGTCCAGGGTGATGCCGAGGTAATGGATTGTGGATTTGGACTTCAACTCTACATTGTTGACACGTAGTGATGAAGGAGGTATGAATTTGAGGTTCTTTGTGACAAATAGGACATCTGTTTTACTGTGATTGATCCGTAAGTTTTGTGATAACAGCCAATTGGCTACTGCTTCGAAGCAGTTAATGATTGGGGAGAGCACTGGTTGGTCTATCAAGAACGGCATGTAAAGGAGGATGTCATCAGCGTATGCCAGGCACTTTATGTTGAAGGATCGAATCAAGTCACATATCGGCTGCATATAAATGTTGAACATCAGGGATGATAAGGACGATCCTTGGGGAACTCCCTGTGTTTGCAGAAATGGTTTGGAAGATGCTTGGCCAACCTTGACTTGTTGCCACCTATTAGATAAGTAGGATTCACACCATTTTAGCGCTGTGCTTTGGATCCCCTTTTCTTTTAGGCGTTGTATAAGTATGTCATGGCTCACCGAGTCGAAGGCGGCAGATATGTCCAGGAAGATGAGGACAAAGCCTTGTTGTATGTTGTTGATTCCTGTGATCAGATCGTTGAACAGGGTTGTGAGGACAGTGTCTACTCCGTGTGCTTCCCTGAATCCGTGTTGGACAGGATCCAACGGTGCTTGGGTGTCGATATGTTGCTGGATTTGTTGTTGAGCGGCTTTTTCGATGATCTTAGCAAGCTGTGGGATGCTCGATATTGGTCTGAAGGATTCTACTTTCGAAGGGTCTAGTTTGTTGTTTTTTAGTAGGGGCTTGATAGAGGTGCTTTTGAGACTCTGCGGGAATGATCCAGTGATAAAGGACTGGTTCAGTATGTTAGCCAGGATGTTGCTTATGTCATGGCGAAGCTCTTTGATCCAGCTGGCTGGACAGGGGTCATTAGGTGCAGTGCTAGGGTTAACAGAGGCAACAATGTTTTCAACCTCTTTAGTGGATACTGCGGTGAAGTTGCATAGAGGAGTTGTTTGAGATGTTTTAGATGGTGTGGAGGGGTTATTGGTGCCTATGTTTGTGTTGGTCTTGATCATCTTCGATTGTAAATAATCTGCATAGTACTGAGGTTGAGGCATTGGAGGGTGGGCTGAGACAGGCTCTCCTGTTATGGACTTTACTATATTGAACAAGGCATGTGGTTTGTTGATGGAGCGTTTTAATATATCAGTGTGATAGAGTTTCCTTTTTTGCGTTATCTTCGCACGGTGAGTTAGCAAGTATGAGTTATAGGTGGTGTGTGCTTCAGCGGATTGGGTTCGGCGCCATTGTCTCTCAAGTTGGCGTAGGTGGTGTAGAGATGTTCGTAGGTCCATGGAGAACCAGGGTGCATGTTCTCGTCGTATTGTTGTCTTCGTGGCGTGAGATGGACAGGATGCATCTCTGAGGTTTTCATCCCATTTAGATATGAGGTCATCCAGGCTGAGGGATGTGTTGGTCATAAGAGGTTGGAGGTTCTCTAGGACTTTGCTCTTGTTGAGAGGACGGAAGCGGGTTGCTAGATTCTTGGGAGTATTTGTATTTATATGACTGTTGCTGGGAGTGCTTATGGGTATGTGGAAGTTAAGGAGATGGTGGTCAGACCACGGGACTGGTGTTACGGATAGTGCGAGGTCCTGGGATGACGAGGCGTCAGAAAGAGGTGCGAATATGAGATCCAGCTTGCCCCCCTTAGTGTGGGTGGCAGAGTCGACACATTGATTGTATCCTAGATCCTGTAGGGCCTCAAGGAATGCTGTGGAGTGGCTACTTTGAAGGGATGGGAGGTTAAAGTCGCCGATTAACCAATTTGGAGAGTGTGGGGTGGAAGTGGTACATGCTAGTTCAATTATTGTAGATAGGTCATCTGGTGATGGAGTGGGTGCCCGGTATATGAGGTTGATGGCACAAAGTTCATTTGATATGGTGAGAATGTCAAGGTGAGTTGAGCTGGAGGTGGTACGCAACTTGAATTGAAGGTCTGTTTTGGCAAGGATGAGTGTTCCGCCACCTTTCTGAGTGGACCTGTGGCATGTATATAGGGAAAATCCTGGGGGTAGCATCTGATTCAAGAGGACATTGTCGCAATCGGACAGCCATGTCTCAGTGATCATCAGGATGTCGAGATTGTGTAGAGGTATTAGGTCCATGGCTGCAGGCCATTTTGAGCGTACTGATCTGGCGTTTATCAATGCACATTTCAGTATGCGTTGCTGACGTTGTTTCTTGGCTTGTGTCTTTTTGAAGAGTTGGAGGGGGATGTTAAGTAGGTGGGAGTGGGGTGAGTGGTTGGTCTTTGGTGTGGCGTGGTGTGGGAGTTCTGGCCGTCTCCTTCCATGGTGTAGGATTGGAATGGGGTTAGTGTCTTGGTTGAAAGCAATTGAGAGGTTGGGGAGCCCAAGGATAAGGAGTGAGATGAGTATTATCAAAGGTTTGTACATTCTAGATTGGTAGCAGTAGTACTAGGCAGCAGGGCAATGGTAGTGAGGTAACACAGTTGGATGAGGGTAAAGTTATTGACAGCAGTAGGGGGTGTCGCAGTGAATGGTTATAAATACTGGCAACAGTAGAAGATATCACAGTGAGACAGTGGGTGGGTATATATACTGGCAACAGTAGAAGATATCACAGTGGGTAGGTATAAATACTGGCTACAGTAGAAGATATCACAGTGAGACAGTGGGTGGGTATATATACTGGAAACAGTAGAAGATATCACAGTGGGTAGGTATAAATACTGGCTACGGTAGAAGATATCACAGTGAGACAGTGGGTGGGTATATATACTGGCAGCAGTAGAAGATATCACAGTGGGTGGGTATAGTTGAGTGCCTTCCGACCTGGGGGTCTCATCTTCCAGCACTATAGCACAATTTGTTTTGTTGTAACTATCCATTGGGTTTTCATGGCAAGATACAGAAGTAGATTGCCGGGCCTTTCTTCCACGCAGTTTAAGTTTGGTGTTGTTGCTGTTGTCACAGAAATGTAATCCTCCGCCGTCAACACTATCCCATTCTGCTGCTGCCCAGATGGGTGGTTTGTCTTGGTCTGGCACCTCAGCTGAGACCTGTCCATCTTGGGAGACCCTGCCAGTAGTTAAACTACCGATAGTTAAGCTCTCAGCATCACTGATGCACACAAGCCCTCACAGCACGACAAGCTGCAAACCAAGTGTCCTCCCTAAGTGGCCCTTTTACCCCTCGATCATCTAATGTTCCAACAGATTCCTTCCTCAGCTTCTTGCTCTGAATATATCTGAAAAGGTTTTTATTATGAGTTTTTGTCTCTATGGCAAACTTCATTTCAAATTCTTTTTGCTTTCTTTGTCAATGCCTTGCATTTAACTTGCCAGTGATTACGTTTCCTATTTTCTTCATTTTGTTCCCTTTTCCATTCTTTGACTCATATAACCTCTTTCATCTCACCTTTTAACCATGCTGGCTATCGGCTGGCCTTTCTTCTTCTTGGGTCCTGTTTTGGGACTCAGTGATCCCACAGTTAGCTCTTATACTAAACCCTGTGTTCCATAAAGGAATCATTCTAAAATAGCTTCTTCTCTACTCAGTTCTGGAACCAGCTGTTATTTATTTATTTATTTAACATTCGTTTTTATACCGCATCTTCCAGAGATCAGTTGCGGTGTACAAATAACAACTATTAACAAATCAAAATTTGTTTTACATAGAACATCTTAAAGTATCATAAATTAAACAAATTTAACTGGAACTGATTTAAAAAATTAACTAACAGAAAATGGTGTTAACGTACATGATGTAGTACATAACAGATACAACTATATACAAGAGGAAGGTATTAGGGCATAAGAGATTGGAAAGTCTTTTCGTTTGCGCTATGTGTGAGGTCTATTTATGTGGAAGGGTTGTGCTTTATGTTGTCAGTTACTTGTTTAGCCTTTATCTAAGTTGAGAGTAAGGTTTTCCATGGTGTTGTAGTGTTTGGTGAATAGATAAGTTTTTAATTTTTTGCGGAATTCCATGATCTCTGTTAGAGATCGTAGATCCTCTGGTAGGGAGTTCCAGATAGTAGGAGCTATATGAGAGAAGGCTCTATTGTTGGTTAATTTATGTGCTTTTATGAAGTCCTTCGGAATCTTTAGTTTATTTAATTGTTCTTTTCTGTGGGTAGTCTTAGGTGTTTCTTTGCATATTAAATTACATAGTGTAGTTGGAGCCATATCATTTAATGCTTTGAATGAGGTAATTATTGTTTTGTATGTTATCCTACTCTGTATTGGTAACCAATGAAGGGATGCTAGTATTGGTGTTATGTGTTGGAGTGAGTTTATTTTTAATATAATCCTTGCCGTTGCATTTTGGGCTAGTTGAATTCTTTTAATGTTCTGTTTTGAAATGCCCATAAGTATTAGGTTGGCAAAATCAAAGTGAGGGGTTATAATAGCTTGTGTTATATTAATGAAATCTTGTACAAATACTAGCGGGCGTAGTTGTTTGAGAATTTTAAGTTTGAAATAGATTTTCTTTGTGGTGTTTCTAATGTGTGTTTCCATTGTAAGGTGTGTATCTATTATAACACCTAGATATCTTATTTCATTTTTTATTTTAATTTCTTGATCTTGTAGCGTTATATGGGTTGGGGGAATAAATGATTGATTTTTTGTTACAATTAGGACTTCAGTTTTAGCATGGTTTATATGGAGGTTTTGAGTTTTTAGCCAAATTGTGATTTCGTTATAACAGTCTGAGAGGAGTTGTAATGGTAGGTTAGGGATAGTAAATGGAATGTACATCATAATATCGTCTGCATAGAGGTGTTCTGTGAGGTGTTCTGCGAAGCAGTCATGTATTTTATCTAGGAACTTTACCTCACTAGAATGTCCTAACATAACATTTATCCAATCAAGGTTGGAGTAATTGAAATACTCATTTATTATTATGTTGCCAATTTTCTTAGTTTCCCTAATTTCTTCTAATATTTTATCATCTGTCTGCTCGTTCTGTCCAGGCAGATTGGCAGAAAATGCCTACCACTGTTGTCTTCCACACATTGAATTTCTATCCATAAAGATTGAATGGTGCATTTTGTTTCCTGCAAAACGTTTATTCTATTTGACTCAATTCTCTTTTAAACATATTGTGCCACCCCTCCACCAATTAGATCCGGCCTATCACTGCAATATAATTTGCACCAATATAATTGTCCCATTGGTTATCCTCCTTCCACCAGGGCTCTGAGATGCCTATTATGATCTCCTCATTTACTGCTATATATTCTAACTATCCTATGTTATTTTATAGGCTTCTTGCATTTGTATAAAGACATTTCAAGGTACATTTGTGTGAATTTACAACCTTCAGAGCAGTTGAGAGGGATAATTTGAAATCTTTCAACTCTTTCTGCTTTTTATTTAAAGGCACCTGGATATTATAGCCTTTAGTGCTGTCTATCGGGATTCCCCCAACTTCCCGGTTTTGATGGTATTCTTCAAAGATACCTTACTCTGAACCATGCACTCCTGAGTAACTGTCAGCTTTCCACCAGGTTCTAGTTTAAAAGCTGCTCTGTCATCTTTATGAATGTTAACACCAGTAGCCTAGTACCATCTCGGTTAAGGTGAAGCCCATCTTTGCAGAACAAGCCTTTCTTTCCCCAAAATGTAGCCCAGTTCCTCACAAAGCTAAAACCTTGCTTCCTGTACCATCATCTCACCTACACATTGAGACTCAGGAACTCTGCCTGTCTCTCAGTTCCTGTACACGGATTTCAACTTTCTACCTAAAAGCCTAAATTTGGCTTCCAGAACATCCCTCACATATTTCCCTATGTCATAATACCAACATATACCAGAACAGCCAACTTCTCCCTAGCACTGTCTAAAATCCTATCTAGGTTATGTCTGAGGTCTGCCACCTTCACACCAGGCAGACAAGTGACCACCAGCCATGCAGATATAGACATGCCTCACAAACAAATCGCTAACTAGAAAAGCCATCTTAACTCTTCCCTCCAGGGAAGAAACGCCTGGAGATACATTTTCAGCGCGAGAGGATATTGTATCCCCTGGATGGCAGGTCCTGCCTATATGACCACTTCCTGCCACACTTCCAGGTGATCTCTCTCCTCCAAGGCAGCACAGATGCTGCCAGACTGGAGGTGGGACTTCTCTACTATGTCCCTTTAGATTTCCTAGATGTATCTCTCTGCCTCAGCTTCCCCAAATCTGCTGTTCTAGCCTCCAGAGATCAGCCTTGTTCTCTGAAAGCCAGGAGCTCTTTGCACCAAGTACACACATGACCTCTCATCAACTAGGAAATAATCATACCTGTGGTATTCAATGCAAAAGTTTGGATAACCCCCATCTTGTTGCTGTACTGCTGTCTGTTCTTTGTATTGATGAGTTGTTTAGTTGTTTAAAGTTGTTAAGGGAGTAGGGCTACCTAGACTAAAATGAAGGCCTTCAGGATTTTTATAGTGTATTACCAGCTAATTTTTTGTTTGCTTCCCACTGATCTGCTAATAATACATAGTAAAATAGTAACATAGTATATGACGGCAAATAAAGACCAGTATGGTCCATCTAGTCTGCCCAGCAAATTGGCAAGAGTAGGTGCACCTGCTGCTCCATGCAAGTCATCCCTCCCCATGCCTTTGTTTAGGGGTGTCCCACTGCTCCGTGCAGGTCACCCCTAATTGTTGAGATATAAGAGATAGTCAAGTTATTTTGATTTTATTCTGTTGCTATAAAAGGATCCACTGTGTATATCCCATGCCATTTTGATTCTGTCACTGTATTTGCCCCACCACTTCCATCAGGAGGGCATTCCAAGCATTCAGCACCCTTTCAGTGAAAAAGTATTTCCTGACGGTACCTTTCAGTTTACCCCCTTGCAGCTTTGTTATGTCCTCTAGTTTTACAGCTTCTCCATCTTCAAAAAAGATTTGCTTGTTCATTAATACTTTTTAAGTATTTAAAGGTCTGTATCATATCTCCCCTGTCCCTCATCTCCTCTAGCATATACATATTTAGATCTTCAAGTCTCTTCTCATATGTCTTTTGGCACAGGCTCCAAATCATTTTGGTCACCTTCCTTTGAACTGTTTCCAGTCTTTTTATATCCTTTGTGAAATATGGTCTCCAAAACTGAACACAATTCCAAGTAAGGCCTGACCAGCAACTTTTACAGTGACATTAGCCGCCCTCCTCCTTTCTGCTGGTAATTCCTCTCTGTATGCAACCCAGCATCCTTCTGGCTTTGGCCACTGCCTTGTCACTTTGAGATCCTTGGAAACAATCACTCCGAGGTCCTTCTCCTGTTCCATACACATTAACCTGTTGCCCCCTATCGCATATAATTACCTTGGAATTCTGTATCCCAAGGGCATGACACTGCACTTCACATTAAATCTTAACTGCCAAGCATTAGACCTTTCTTCCAGCTTTTGCAGATCTTTCCTCATGTTATCCACTCTCTCAGGGGAGTCCATGCTGTTGCAAATTTTTGTCATCTGCAAAAGGACACTTTTCCATTCAGACCTTCAGCAATATTACTCACAAATACATTGAACAGTACTGGTCCCAGGACCGATCCCTGGGGTACACCTCTAATCACCTTCCTTTCATCCGAGTAAGTTCCATTTACCTTCACCATCTGTTATCTGTCAGTCAACCAATTTCTGACCCAGTTTACCACCTTGGGACCCATCCCCAGGCTGGTCAGTTGATTGATAAGCCTCCTCTGAGGAACAGTATCAAAGACTTTGCTGAAACCTAGGTAGAACACCTCCATCACATGCCTTTGATTTAGTTCTCTGGTCACCCAATCAAAGAACTCACTCAGGTTTATTTGGCATGATTGTCCTTTGGTAAAACCATGTTGTCTCGTATCATGCAACCTGTTGGTCTCAAGAGTCCACTATTCTCTTTCAGGATTGTCTCCATTACTTTTCCCACCAGAGGTAAGGCTTACTGGCCTGTAGTTTGCCACTTCTTCCCTATTACCACTTTTGTGAAGAGGTACCACATCAGCCCTTCTCCAGTCCTGTGGAACTTTTCTTGTCTCCAAGGATCTATCAAAAACATCCTTTAAAGGCCCTGCAAGAACCTCTCTGAGCTGTTTCAGTATCCTGGAATGTATCCCATTCGATCCCATGGCCTTATCCACTTTCAGTTTTGCAAGCTGTTCAAACACATCATCTTCTGTGAACGCTGTGGTATCTACTCCATTCCCATTTGTATATTTATCAATCACAGGTGGTCCTTCTCCAGGATTTTCTTTAGTAAAAACAGAACAGAAGTATTTGTTTAGCATTTTTGCTTTTTCAACATCACTTTCCACGAATCCATTCTCAGCACTTTTGAGACATGCAATTCCACCTCTGAAAAAAGTTTTATCACCACGTTTTAGATCTTTAGCCATCTTTTCTGCTATTAATCACTTGCTGATTAAAATATCCTGTGATGACAAATGTGGGCACATTTATGAAATCATATCTGCGCCTGGACATGCTTGTTTCTTTTTCAGACATTCTGGCTTAGATATCCCAGATTGCACTTGGACTTCCTTTCTAAAATTACACTCCACCTATATAACATCTGGTCCCACCGCCAGCTCACCCCAAATCTCACCCTGCATTTAAACCCATATATTTTGGTTGTATCTCATCTTATATGGCCAAAAGTTGAGAGATGCATTGTATGCGATAAATTTAAACAAAACCACTTACGCAGTCAGCACATGAATGCTGACTGCGAACATGATTTAGAAAATCAAGCCTTTATTCTATATAAGCAAAAACGTCCATGTGAGTTTTCTACACTCTTATTTACTTAGAGCAGATTGCTTTCAGAAAAAACCCTTCACTCAAGCTGGCATCATGCTGGACCACAAGCAGTAGAGCTTATGAAAACATGTGGCATCCTTCCACTGTTACAGTGAACCACCAAAAGAAATCTGAATGTATAATCTTAGAAATCCAGGACCCCATTCAAATGTTTCTCCAACAGATATGGAATGCGAGAAATCCCCTTGGTAAATTAGGTGAATAGAGTGTTAATCTAACCAAATTTGAGACTCTAATATTTCTACAAAATAATCCAGTGTACAGCAAACATTTTCAGTATTTTCTTTGAATAAAGGAGTATTATTAATGCAAGGGAGTCAACAGGGGCGGCTCAAGGCAGCCTGCTGCCTGAGGCAAAGAATGAGATGGCGCCCCCCCCCCCCCATCACCTTAGAGGGGGCGGGGCTTTTTCAGAAATCCAATCAGAGACTGAACCAAATCAAAAAGCCGATTAGATTATATGGAGGAAATGCAAGATGTTTGCACACAGGACCGTATCAAACTGCAATCGCGCCTTATGCAACTTGCAACTCGGGCGTACACCCCCCTCTCCCCCCATACCTCCATCCAGCGCTGCCTGCTCTTTCCCTGCTGCTGCCGCCCTCTGTTTTTTTCATGGTGGCACCGGCAGCAGCAGGGAAAGAGCAGGCAGCACTGGACGGAGGTATGGGGAGGAGGGGGGCATGCACCCAATCTAAAAGGTGCCGGCACGCTAAGCAGATCTGTCCCTCCCTGCTCTGACATCGTGTCGGAGGAGGGAGGGACCAGACCTGCTTAAAGTGCTGCAAAAAGGCTTTGGGCGCATTTTAACTGCCTGCTATTGTCCTGCCAGCGGCAACAGGGCAACAGCAGAAAGCCGAAATGCGCCCCCCAAGCCTTTGCGCCCTGTTCGGCTGCATTGCTTGCACAAGGCTAGGTACAGTCCTCTTTGCACACCAAGGAACTAAAAGACAGCAAGAATCAATAACACAGTTTATAAAACTAAATTATAACCCATTTTTATTTTGTTATAGACTGCATTATGGTTCTCCCTTTTTCTTTTTCAACATATATTTTGCAACCACAGTAGGTGCTGAGCAGAACCAGGACATTCACCCACAGAACGCAATATTTAAAAAAAAAATCTGATTCTGATCATCTCACTAACAACAACAACAACAACCACTATTCTCCAGTACCAGGCATATTGTGAACTAATAAAAAACCTTACAACAAAAAGCAAACCTGCCATACCATACCATATTAGCACAAACTTCCAAAAGTCACATAAGGAGCCCATCCAAAAAAAGCGTCACTGCTCGTACCACAGTGGGCCCTGGAACATCCATACACCTATTTGAAAAGCTGAACAAGTCAAATTACTACAGTATAGTATAGATCTTTATATACAAACTGCATGTTAACAGAACACCTGACCTCAGTCACACATGCACAACATCGACCTTCACCAAGTACAAAATAAGTAACCACAATCTAAAGTAAAAATAAAAATATGTAGACAAAATTTAAACTGAAACCCCAAGAAGCCAGAGTCCACATTCAGTGCAACATCAGATAAATAAGAGATGCAGTTCCCCAATACTGTGTAAAATATAAAAATAGCACAAAGTCCAATCACTAAAATTAAATAAAATTATTTTTTCTACCTTTGTTGTCTGACCATTTTATTCTCTGATCATGCTGGTCCCGATCTGAGGCTTCTGCTTTCCTGTCTTCTCTTAGCTCTCTTTCTGTGGTCTGTGGTCTATGGTCCATGGTACATCTGCCATTTCTTATCTCTTCTTTTGTTTTCTTCATTTCCTTCCATCAGCCCATTTCCAGTTTCAGTAACCCTCCCCAGTATCAGTCCCCTTTCCAGTCCTCCCCTCCCAGTACCTTCCAATGTCAACCACCTAGCATTCCCATGACTGCCACTTGTGTCCATTCTCTTCCAGTCCCCCTTCTTTCCCACTGTCCAGCCCCTTCTAGTCCAAATACCATCCCAGATATCAGCTCAGGTTCACTCTCAGTGCCACCCCCCCCCCCCCCCCCCAGTCAGCTCCCTTCCAGCCTGTTTCCCATCAGCACCTCAGGCTCAGCTTTAACAGAGTCGTGGTTAAGGGAAACACTGTCCCTTCACCGCGGCTCTGCAAAGCGGAGCCGGAGAAACCAGCCGGCTCTCTGGGGGGGGGCGGGCGCGTGGCTGCGGGGCTCCTCATTCTGCTGCTGGAGCAGCAGCAGCAACTGCTTCTTGCGCCAGAGTTGTGTTTTTTTCTTTTATTTTGAAGGCTGAGTGAGGCAGTGACGGCTGTCTTTTTGGGGGCAGTTTTGCCGCCCCAAAAAGCTGCTGCCTAAGGCCACTGCCTCACTTGGCCTCATTATAGAGCCGCATATGGGAGTCAATAAATCTCATCTTTAATAAGAGGCTTTAGAAGGCAATAGGAGAAGGATATCTGAAGATGTTATCCATCTGGAACTCCCTACCTAATGATCTGAGAGCAGCTCAGGACATCAAAGACTTTAGAAAACAACTGAAAACAGTTTTGTTTACGGAGCACTACGGTCATGCAATCAACTAATTAATTTTTAAGAAAGCAATTATTTATATATACATTGTACAATAGCTCACTTTATAGTATAGCTCACAATATATATAGTGCACCTTTTCCCAAGACATTTAATCATATATTTACAAACTATGTATATATTATCACAGATTTTTTCACTATTACTAATTTTCTCTTTTGTTAAACCGCTTTGATTGTATGATAAGGCGGTATAAAAATCCAATTAAATAAATAAATAAAATAAATAAAAGGGAAGTGTTATGTGAAGTGTTCATAGTTAACCAAACTCAGTGTTAAGTTTCTGGAAACTACCTTTCCTTTCTATCTGTCCTGCAGAGTTCTCTGCTCGAGGGGAATGCCTGGAGTCTACAATGGTTTCCTGAGACCATAGAGGCCTAGGGTTCCTAAGATGAAGTCCGTCAGTGAAAAGAGTGTTTTTGGAGTTGGATTTTTTTTACCAGAGATCCTGCAGCAGTGGTTCAGGGAACCACTAGGATGAAAGGAATGTGATCAGGGCCAGACGTCCAGTAGGCAGGACTAGGTGGTTGTCTAGGACAGAAGCTTCTGAGCAACACAAAGAACCGCAGCAGTCAAAGCAAAAAAATAGATCTCGACATTTACACAAACTCAAAGGGCCCTCAGCACATTATTTTACATGCAGGGAGAGTGGACACAAAAATATATACAAAGCAAAACTTAATATTTAAAAGTGGGGCCAAAGGATTTATGCTTCTTCTTTGAAAGTTATGCTCCTAAATTGGCCTCTTTGAAAATTTACTAGGAGCGAGTTCTTATATTTTTATTTAAAATTTTACTAAACTCCTAAATTTAGGAGCATAAAAAGTGAGTGACAAGGGTGGATTTAGGGCGGGGAAAATAACTTATGAGCTTAGCACAGATTTTCAGTGCTAGGCACCTAAATTAGGCTCATAAATCTAGGCAAATGAATGGCAGGCCTAGTGGGGTCTAATATTGAGCGGCAGTGGCTAGGGCGATTACAGCAGCTAGACATCGCCGCTGAATCCTAGACCCGGATATTTAATTCCAGGGCCATATCCAGCCACCAGCATTGAGTAACCAGGTCAGCCAGATAGCCACAAAGCTAACCAGCCAGCGGCAATATTCAGCTGATGCCCGGTTAACTTCGTCAGCGAAAGTTAGGACATCCTTTACTGTGCCTGACTTTCACCACCAAGGGATAACCAAGCAGCTGGAATGCCCCAATACTAGCTGGTTAGCACCAGGGCACCTGCTATCCATGTCAATCATTTTAAATATCGGGCCCGTAAATTTTAAGCTCCTAAATAAGGATGACTTTTCAGCTGAAAATCGAGGGAGCCTTTTCTGAATTTTCACATTTTGGTTGCCTTCGTACAGTCCTGCTTCTCTGATGCTTAGTTCTGCACAGAAACTGAACAGGTTTGGGGAAAGTATGCAGCCTTGTTGTACACCTTGGCTGATTTTAAAACATTCTGTTTCTCCTTGTTCCATTTGAACTGTTCCTTCTTGATCGGTGTAAAGTTGTGCATGAAAATTATCAGATGTTCTAGTTTATCAGTGCTTCTTAATGTAGTCCAGAGCTTTTCATGATTTACACAATCAAAGGCCTTGCTGTAGTCAATAAAACACATGAACATATCCTTCTGATGTTTTGTCTTTTGAAACGTCCATCTCACATCCACAGTGATATTCCTCACCCTTCCTGAGCCCTGCTTGTCCTTCAGGCAGTTCTTGTTCCAGGTATGGTAGTAGTCTCCATTGAATGATTTTGAGTAGAATCTTGCTGGCGTGTGGGATCACAGCAATTGTGCAACCAAATACAGTTTAGATCAACCTGAGTCAACATCAGCTTCATGGCACTTAACAACAACAGGATCTGAATGCTTTCAACTGTAGTCCACTACACTGTTGCAGCGAAGTGCACGCAATGAATAAAACCAGGAGTCAGTTCGAAGATCCAAGCCAATTTATTGTGCACAAGTCTCAGGCAAATGTCACATTCAAAATAGTCTGAGGAATGGAGTCCAGTAAACAACACCTTTTATACCTTTCTTCTTCAGTTTAATACAGGCAAACTTTCTATTGGTCCTGACCCTTGCACCCATCCAATTGGGATCTCTCTGTGGGCCTAGTACTCTGTTCCCCCTGCTCAGAATTCTCTAACAAAGGCACAGTTCTAAGACTTTGATACTTTTCTCCTACAAGGTCACTGCTAGCTTAGAAAATGTGTGAATACAGAGCATTGGAACATGTCTGTCATCAGCAGAGAAGAATCAACAAAGGATTCATACAACCTTATCAAAAAGCAGTTTAAAGCAGTTTTGAGCAGTTTCTCTAATTCTTACTGACTTTGTTTTTTCTCAGCATTCTTATTCTCAGGTGGGGGCTGGGACTCAGGCCTAGCTTACAGGCCTCATACATTTACAGGCTATTCTAGGCCATAGCCTGCCACATTCCCCCCTCTGATTATTCTCACCCGCAAGTGAGAAAGGGTGAGAATCAAATCACATATTACACATGGTCATCAGCATCATGTTGGGGTACAAGGGAATATTGCCACATGGCTAAGACTTTTGTAGCTGCTTTACGTTCAACAACACTATCAATAGTTGAGTTCAGCGTGCGCAAGCATAAGGGTAGGAAACATGGGAGAAACAAGCAGATAGCCAATATGAATAGGACAATGAACACAAGTGTTTTCAGGCCGCCCATTCCTGAAAACAGAGAACCAAACCATCCATCGAGTTGCAAGCCATGCCAGGTCTGGACTGGTACGTAGGTTTGCTTTCTCATATGATTGGCTATATCTTCTACCACTTGTCCTTCATTATCGATTTGCAAACAACAGTTAGTTAAATTCAGCTTTCCACATACTCCTTCTTCAGCAGCAAGTAAATAATCTAATGCTAAACGATTCTGATAAATGGCAGTACGCATCTGCGTGGTTTGTTTAGCTAACAGGGTTAGTGCTCTACTAGTTTCATTGGTTATTATTTCTACAACAGCTTGCAAACGTATAATACGATTTAACATATACACAGGGGTGCGGTAACCCCAAGAGCCATCTTGTGCCCAGGTAGCAGGTCCATAGTAGGATACAATTCTCTCCGGTGGCCATTCTTCAGATGTTGCATCCCATTTGTCCCATTGGCCTATCTTTAGGACCTCTCGCTTCTGTTGACTCTTATATACAGGGAATCCTAGCTGTTCTCAGTGGGAAACGGGCAAGAGGAAGAAAGAAGGTCTTATGGTCCCCAAAACACACGCACCTCCCCAGTTGGCAGGGAGTCTAGCATATGCTCGAGTTCCGCAGATCCAATATAGTCCAGGTGGAGCTTGCCAGTTATTGTGAGAAGCCAGATTTGTCCATAACCTGGCAAGGTTAGGAAAGATAATCAGAGGATTGGAGGGTTCCAGGGCATTGGTTCCTGACCACCAGGATGTCTTCTTGGTGGTAACATTATAGTACTTCTGGTTCAAACAGACCGATTGCCCCACTAACATAGTCAATTGTGGTCCAGTTCGAGCAAAACACAGGTTTCCAACAATGGGGCTAGCTAGGACCCATTCGCTGGTGGCTGCATGCAGATCAGTTTGGTTATAGGGTACAGAATAGTTCAATTCTTGCGCCTCCCAAGGCCATTGGTCACCCATCTGAGTTCCTCCACAGAAAAGACAGTCAGAGACATGAAGACTGGATGCTACAGCTCCAGCTAGTTCAATGAACAAATTTTGAGAAGCGTGGGGGACTACAAATTCTGCCTTCACGGCCTCATAGAAGGTATGATGTATTCGGTAGGGTGAAGAAACATGAGTTTTTGTGTTAAGCTGGATATATACGAAAGTTCCAGGATCAGTTCCACTTCCTGCTATACGTAGGCCGAATCGGAATCCTTGCTTCCACTGGCTCGGGTCGAAGATGAGAAGCCATAGAGGATTACAGGCACCTTTCTTGCACTTCTTAGGTTCCAGTAGGGGCAGTCTCTCCAAATTGGCCTTGCGATTATCTCCATCTTGTCCAGTAGGTCTACCAGACCAAGTAGCATAGTACACACAGCCCCACTTCAGACAGAAATAGTCATCTTTTGATGGCTTACCATAAGTAGATGGGGAATGTACCCCAGTACATATTCCCCATCTGTATGCACCTTCGGGACACATATACTTGTCATCATAGTAGTAAGCTTGTTCCCATGTCCCACACCTGTAATAGTCATTTTTGTTTATTAGATCACAAGCATCAAAGTACAGGGGTACAGGTCGGGTGGGATCAGAGAGTTGACTTGTAGCATTTATGAGGGCTCCATCTTCATCATTCCAGCGTAGTTCCAGGACATAGTAAGAAGGATTCTGTCGGGGTTTAAAACAAGTGAGAGTCTTTCCATTCGTGCAGACATTCAGTTCTGTACCATTATACATGCACTGACTGACTTTACCAGTACAAGTATAGTAAGAGTGATAAAGTAGAGTCTGGGTGATTTTCATCCCGGTTCGGGTAGTGGTTATACAAGCTGCACAAGGGGGCAAGGCAAAAGTTGTCCCAAGGGGTCCCAGGGTTACCGCAAAAATGAAACAGTAGTAAGTAATCATCATGATCATAATCTCTTGATGATGCATAAACTGAAATGTTGATAATAATTCAGAGCTTGAAAACTTCACGAGGATGATTGTTTTCTTCGCAGTGTAAGTCGCAATGGTGATGCAGGATCCGTGGTCGAAGTCCAAGGACGACTTTCAGGAAATGCTGCCGGTTTCACTCGACTGTGGTGGATCCAGGAGTCGATTTCTGCCACTTTAACTGCTGTGGGTGTTGACAGCAGAACAACATATGGTCCCTTCCAATGAGGTGCCAACGGTGTCTTCTTCCACTCTTTGACCCACACTGAGGCTCCGGGCTTGAAAGGATGCAGTGGCTCTGTCAGATTGATAGGCAACTGGTCTTGCACCCAGGTATGGAGGTCCTGCAAGACAGAACTTAGAGCCAACAATTCTTGTCTAGTGATTTCCGCTCCAATCTGACTCATATTCCCCCTTATTCCCTGAACTATCGGCTGGGGTCTCCCATACAAAACCTCAAATGGGGAAACTCCTAATGACTTAGTGGGGGCTGAGCGTACACTGAGAAGGGCTATGGGGAGAGCTTGGGGCCACTTCAGGTGAGCTTCCTGACAGAGCTTGGACAACTGAGACTTCAGGGTTCGGTTCATTCTCTCTACTTTCCCTGAACTCTGGGGTCTATAAGCTGTATGTAGCTTCCACTGTATTTGTAAAGCACGGGCTAACTGCTGAGTTACTTGTGACAAAAAGGAGGGCCCATTGTCTGACCCTATGGTCAAGGGTATTCCAAACCAGGGAATGATTTCATGGAGCAGAGCCTTAGTGACTTCTCTGGCTTTTTCAGTCATGGTGGGGAAAGCCTCCACCCACCCAGAGAAGGTACAAACTAGAACCAGTAGGTAATGATATCCATTTGCTCGTGGCATTTCTGCAAAGTCTATTTGGATATTTCCCATGGGGGTTACTCCCACTGATTGAACTCTTGGAGGTGGGACAGGATCCTGTCGGGCATTGTTCTTTGCACAGATTACACATTTTCGGGCTATTGAGGCAGTTAAGGGTCCCAATAATGAGATACAGAAATACGGTTTCAGAGCTTTTTCAATTGCAGTTTTTCCATAGTGTATAGCTTGATGAAAGGCGTGGACAAAGGCTGGACCAAGGGCTTCAGGGATCACAGTCATGCCGGGGGGTGAGCCTCCCTCGGGTGGTGGTAACACTATCCATCCAGCCGCTGATAGCTGCCCCCCCCCCCCCCTCATTCTGACAATAGTAGTTCAGCTCATTCGGGGTATATTGTGGTGTCCAAGCACTGAGAGGAACTGGAAATATGGCTGCTTGAACTGTAATACTGGGGGTAGAAATTTTTCCATTGATGGCTGCTTCTCGGGCTGAGGCATCGGCAAGTCTGTTCCCTCGGGATACTTCTCCATCTCCAGTCTGGTGACCTCGGCAATGCATTACGGCAATTTGTTTGGGGGCCCACACTGCTTCCAATAAAGTCAATATTTCTGGGCCATACTTGATGGACTTGCCTCCCGAGGTTATCAATCCAGCGTTCTTTGTACAAAGCTCCATGGGCATGTTATGTTGTAAAGGCATACTTGGAATCTGTGTATACATTCAGACGGATCCCAGTCCCTATTTTCAGTGCTAGAGTGAGGGCTATTAATTCGGCCTTCTGTGCTGAAGTTCCTGGAGTCAAAGCTGATGATTCTATTACCATGTCCAGGGTCACCACTGCATAACCGGCACATCGTTGTCCATTAATTACAAGACTGCTTCCATCCACGAAGAAAGTTCTTTCTGGGTTGTTCAAGGGGATGTCTGTTAGGTCTGGGCGGCTTGAGTATACCATGTCCATTACCTCTAGGCAATCATGGTCAGGCGGGCCTTGACTAATCGGCAGTAGAGTAGTAGGGTTCAAGGTTTGGCTGACACTCAATTTCAGTCAGGAATTTTCACACAGCATACTTTGATATTTCAACATTCGTGCGTTGGTGAACCAGTAGTTCCCTTTGTGTTCCATTAGGGTTAAAACAGAATGCGGTACAGTGACTTGAAGATTTTGTCCCAAAGTGAGTTTGTCAGCTTCACTCACTAAGAGGGCTGTGGCTGCTATTGCTCTTAGGCAAGGTGGCCATCCTTTTGCAACAGGGTCCAATTGTTTTGATAGATAGGCTACAGGTCGTTGCCAGGATACAAGGGGCTGAGTCAGGACTCCCAGCGCGTTTCCACATGACTCATGGACATAAAGACGAAATGGTTTCTGTACATCTGGTAGGCCCAAGGCTGGTGATAACATTAAGGCTGCTTTTAGTGATTTGAATGCTTTATCCTGTTCTGGGCCCCATTCCATGGGTGATCGTTCCACTCCCTTCGTGGCTTGGTACAAGGGTTTTGCCAAGAGTGCAAAATTGGGTATCCATATCCGGCAGTAGCCTGCAGCACCCAAGAAGGCCCGCACCTGCTTTCTGGTGGTGGGGGTTGGGATGCGGCATACTGCTTCCTTACGCTCCAGTCCCAATTTCCGGATTCCTCTGGACAGATGGAACACTAGGTATTTCACTTCTGTTTGGCACAACTGTGCTTTGGCGGCTCTTGAGACCTTGTATCCGGCGTCATTCAGGAGGTGCAAGAGATCACTGGTAGCTTGTACACATTCAGTCTTGGAGTTGGTGGCTATAAGCAGATCATCTACATACTGAAGTAAGATTCTTTTTCCTGGGGTCACAGAGTAGTTTGAAAGATCTTGGTTGAGAGCTGCACTGAAGATGGTGGGCGAATTCTTGAATCCTTGAGGCAAGCGAGTCCAGGTGAGTTGGCCCCGTCTTCCTGTAGTAGGGTTCTCCCATTCAAATGCGAACAAGAGTTGACTGGCGGATATAGAAAAAGGCATCTTTTAAATCCAGAACAGTGAAATGAGTGGCTTCTGATGGAATCAGTCCCAGGAGGGTACAGGGATTTGGTACTACTGGATGTATGGTTTCAACTGCACTGTTCACTCGTCGCAAATCCTGCACTGGGCGGTAGTCACCTGTCCCAGGCTTCTTGACTGGGAGGAGGGGGGTGTTCCAGGGCGATTGGCATTCTTTGAGGAGTCCATACTGTAGTCATTTCTTTAGGTGACCATGGATGCCTTCGATTGCTGGTCGTGGGAGAGGATATTTTCGCACATGCACTGGTTCTGCTCCTGGTTTAAGGGTGACAAGCACAGGAGCTATATTCTTTGCTAGGCCAAGAGGATTATCCTCCGCCCACACTCCGGGCGGAGCTAAGATGTTGGTGGATATACGGGGGCTAGCTGCCTTGGATGAAGGTGGACTATAGAAGCACCATTCTTCTTCTCGGGGGACAGTCAGCACCATCAGGCCAGCAGATTCCGAGTTCACAGTCATTTCCATTCTTCCTCCTTCGACAAAGGATATCTGCGCCTGGAGCTTAGCAAGCATGTCTCGGCCCAAAAGAGGAACTGGGCATTCAGGTATGTACAGGAACTAGTGCGCTATCTTCCGTCCCCCCAATTCGCAGGCACAGTTCTGCAGGAAAGGTCTTGCGGTTCTAGTTCCAGTGGCGCCAACAATGGTGACAGATCGGGAAGACAAGGGAGCCACCGGCTTAGCCACTACCGAATGTTCAGCCCCCGTATCCACCATAAAGTCCATGTACTGGTCCCCAATCTTTAAGTTGACCATAGGCTCCTGGGGACCCAGGGAAAACTTGGAGCCCGGTCTGGCCTAGTCCTCATCCACATAGTCGTCTTCAGTGGTCGCCATTCCTTCCACAGCCGCGGCTTCTTCCTGCTGAAACTGAAACTGTGCATGCTGCATTCCCCCTCGCCGCTGGAATCGCCCCCCGCCCCCCCCCCCCCCCGCTCTCCTGATGCTCCCTCCTCCCCTCCAGGGAGTGGAGCCACTATTCGGGCATTCATTCTTCCAATGTCCCTCTTCCTTACAATAGGCGCACTGATTTGCACCTAAGGGGGACCGAGCGCTCCCTCGGCCCCTTCCCCATCCTCGCGTCCTTCTATTTGGGTATCCTCCACGTCCTTCAACTAGAGCTGCAGCAAGCAGATCGGCTTTCTTCTTCATCTTTCTTTCACTTTCCCTTTTACTTTCTTGATCACGATTCACAAATACCTTCTGGGTAACTTCCATTAGCTGTGCTGTATTCATGCCCGCAAATCCTTCCAACTTTTGTAGTTTCCGTTTTATGTCTCCCTGGGACTGACTCACAAAAGCAGCGTTCACCATACGCAAATTCTCCTGGGCTGCTGGATCATACGGGGTATAAAGTCTATAAGCTTCGGTTAATTGTTCATAGAAGGCAGCTGGACTTTCATCTGGGCGCTGAAGAACGTCTGCTACCTTCCCAACATTCATGGCTTTCTGGCCTCCCCTCCTCAGGCCTTGCAGTAGGGCCTGGCAGAAACGGGTGAGGGCCTTCCCTCCTTCTGCACTATTTGGATCCCATTTCGGATCTTCATTCGGGAAAACTACGGCCGCTGCCTGTCAGGGATCTAGATCTCTTCTGTCTTCAGGGTTCTCTTCCAGCCATCGGGTAGTTGCTTGCACTATTCGTGCCCGCTCCTCAGTAGTAAAAAGGGTAGACAAGAGCTGGCTGCAGTCAGACCAGGTAGGCTGGTGGGTCTGCATGATACTAGACATTAATTCTGTCAGATCTTGGGGTTTTTCAGTATAAGAGGCTTAATGCGTTTTCCAGTTTACTAAATCTGTGGTAGAAAAGGGTACATAAATGAGACTAGTTGGCCCAGCTATAACCTGTCCTTCATCATTAAGAATGGGTAATCCGGGGACCTGGCGTAATGGCATCTGGCGAACTTCCCTCGTCTCTCTGCTTCGAAGGGCATAACGTATATTTGCGCGCCCAGCGGAGGCTCTTCCGCCTGGGCCTGGACTGATGGGTGACCCTGGGCTGGCAGTTGATCCCCCGTTGGCAGTTCCTTCAGGAGATGATGGCCCTGCCGGGGAACTTTGTTCGGGACTGGGACTCCTGCTTCGGGAAGGGGGCTGCTCTCTTTCGGGTGATGGATGTGGCTGATGGGGTGGAGTCATGTCAGCTGGAAGGGCTCTCTCTTCCTCTGGCTCTGCTCAGGGTAATGGTGGGGCTGATAGGACTGGCTTATACGGGAATTGGGGTGGATAATTTAGGATTTCTACAGGTTCTGGGGCTGAGTAAATGGGAGGCTTTTCTTTCTTATTCCCTGGGACTCCCTCCGTAGTTGCTAACATTATTCTGCACCGCTCTTCACGGCGACGCTTCATCCAAGAGGGCTGCCTTTCACAAATATCTAACCAGGAGTCTATATAGGGAAACTGGTCGGGGTAATTCCTACGCACTATCCCATGCACTCGGGACACAATTCTAACATCAAAAGTGCCATTTGGTGGCCACGCGGTGTCCAGCACTGGCCACTCCCTACCACATAATTTTTCTAATCGGGATGGCGACATTTTTGTCCCGTAGTCACCGCTAAATCCCTTCTTAAAATTTGTGATCATACAGTTCAGCGGAGTTTGCACAGACCCCGCCCCTTCCATTATGACGTACAAGACAACAGACAAAGAGGGCGGGTAGTATGGCTGCAGGTAAGGGGTCTGTACAGCCCACGGAACAACAAGGGAGACAAACACCAAACACTTCCTCCTTTTCGCGACCTGGGCGCAGTCGCCTGGCCAGGAACTGCGCTACTCAGGAGTCCGCTCTCGCGTGGTCTGTGTTTCAAGACCTCTCATTCACTCAAACAGACAGGCATGCCACCGAGTTCCCAAAATTCCATAAAGGCCTACCTTACTTATCCATGAGGGGTGGGGTTTCGTCCTCGCGCATACTCATGCAAGGAGTACTCGGCCACACCCTGAGAGGTGATCAGGCTCTCGCTACCTTAAACCGTATCAGTCCTGTGCATGCGGGCCTTTCCCATAGCTAACTGACTAAGAACCAGACAAATTGCTACTCACCGGATCCAGCCACTAATGCGCTGCGCAACCAGTCCCTCCTTGGGTTGAATCCTGGACTCCCCTCGGGTTCAGAGGTGTTGGCCGGTCGGATCCGGCAGGCTGCCGAGGCAGGGCAGAACCCTCTCCGATGCAAGGGGACCGGCGGTGCCTGGGGTCCTCTCCGCTGTCGGTCAGCCGCGGTCCCGACCAGACCAAACCTGGAGGCGGTAATACGTGGTATATTCACTTGCGCACCATTCACGTACTCCACCTTCCCGGCCAACGCACCAGGAATATGTTGCAGCGAAGTGCACGCAATGAATAAAACCAGGAGTCAGTTCGAAGATCCAAGCCAATTTATTGTGCACAAGTCTCAGGCAAATGTCACATTCAAAATGGTCTGAGCAATGGAGTCCGGTAAACAACACCTTTTATACCTTTCTTCTTCAGTTTAATACAGGCAAACTTTCTATTGGTCCTACTGACCCTTGCACCCATCCAATTGGGATCTCTCTGTGGGCCTAGTACTCTGTTCCCCCTGCTCAGAATTCTCTAACAAAGGCACAGTTCTAAGACTTTGATACTTTTCTCCTACAAGGTCACTGCTAGCTTAGAAAATGTGTGAATACAGAGCAATGGAACATGTCTGTCATCAGCATAGAAGAATCAACAAAGGATTCATACAACCTTATCAAAAAGCAGTTTAAAGCAGTTTTGAGCAGTTTCTCTAATTCTTACTGACTTTGGTTTTTCTCAGCATTCTTATTCTCAGGTGGGGGCTGGGACTCAGGCCTAGCTTACAGGCCTCTCATACATTTACAGGCTATTCTAGGCCATAGCCTGCCACAACACCAGCCTTTAAAGAACTTCGAAGACATTCCCTCTGGGTACCAGTTACATGTATGCAAAAATATACACATAGGAGTGTTACGTATATAATGCTGAAGCACTGTAGATTTGCATAATGAAAGCTCTTAACTCTTCTCCCCTGCTCTGTCCTCCTTTCTCCTAAGAATCAAGAGAGTAACATGAGAGGAATTTTAGAAGGCCCACTGAAAGTTGCTGAATACCACAAGTCAACCCTGCCTTATATTAATGATCTGTGACAGACTAGACTTATGAGGGGATGGATATGAAGCACCAGCTTAAAACAGACAAGATTCTCCTGAGAGCCCAGCTAGGAAGCTGCTGCATTAGCTCAGTGGTAAGAGTCAGAAGTCCTGATATCTCCTGCTGGAAAACAGGCTGCAGCACTGCAGAGTGTGTGACTGTGGAGCTTTCATGCTGTCTTATCAGTAGCTTTAAACACAGCCGCTGACAGAACAGGACTCAGCAAGGAACATGCTATAGGTTTCTTCGTAAGTTCCCCTTTTCTTTAAAAGAAAAAGAATAGATGAAACTCAGGTTGATGTGGCGCAGAACTAGTTCCGTTCTATATCTCAGAAGCAAGTAATAGGGCCTAAAATGTTGTTTTTTAGTATTTGCTGGAACTAACTTGCCCGGTTTCTGGTGATAATGTGGCAGGTGCAGGCCTGTGATCCACAGTGTCTGACATAAGCAGGCAGGCCTAACTAGCTTGACCTGTAAATGAAGCCTGTGGAGAGGCTCATAGGAATTGCACATCCCCAACATGCTGCTATTGTAGGATAGAACTCTGCAAGAGAACTAAACTAACTTAGATAAGCAAAACTGAGAGATGGAAAAATACAGAAAAATATGTTTAAAAGTTACTGATAAGAAAGTACATCTGCAAGGAATATAATTGGGATTGCTGACAGATGAGTTGCAGAGCCCTGCTCCCCTGCATGCACAAATTGGCTCTATGGCCTTGAGAGTATGAAAGTAACAAGTTGATGAACTGGCCATTGTAATTGGGACTGGAGGGGGGGTGAGCAGGTGCTGAGCCCACTGAAGGAACATAATTGGACAATCTTATCAGTACCGGCACCAATGGAAGGGGTACGGGAGGTACGGGAGAGTACCGGGACCAATGAAATGTTTTTCTATACCTAGAATGGAACAGAAGTCTATAAAAGTTGTTGTAATGCTAGAAAACTTTGCTCAGCCATTTTGAAATTGACATTGCTTGAGACTTGTGCACAAATAAATGATTTGGACCTTCTGAACAGACTCCTGGTATCATTGGGTTGTCTGCGCTTTACTGCTACAATAACACATCAGGCTAATAAGAACAATGACACAAATACCTAAGAAGCATATTCAAAGGGATTTAGTTTAGTGCCTCTGAATACACTCCCCTCCCCCCCTCCCCCCCCCCCCCCCCCCCCCCCCCCCGCCGAAGTGATTTAAACATCCCTATCTCTATCTGGAGATGGGTGGGGGTGGCAGCATTAGCTAGCCGGTTAGCAGTGATATTCAACTGCTAGCCAGTTAGCTAAACCAGCTCTAAGTTGAGAGGCTGTCCTAACGTTAGGTAGTTTTTCAATCCAGTTAGCAACTGAGTATCGCCACCAACTGGATTGCAAAAGAGCTAGCAGGTTGTTTGCCAGATATGCCCCAGCACTGAATTATTTTTAAGTGCCTTCAACTTGTCTGATTCTTAACAACCCAGCAGCCCCTAGTTTTTATGGCTAGCTGGGACCAGTTGTCAGTCCTTTTCTTCCAAGGCAATGGAGGGTAAAGTGACTTGCCCAAGATCATGAGGAGTACCAGTAGGAATCAAACCCTCCTTGCTTAGGTACTAGGCTGTTGCTTTAACCACTAGGCTCGGAATCGGGACGCACAGGGGCAGACCCAAATTTGATCACACAGGGGCTAGACGTGCCCGTGGGATCAGAATCAGGTCTGGGGTCTGTACATGCAGTTGTACATGCAGTTGTACATGCAGTTGCCATGGCACCGTGGCTCCATTCAGGAGTCGCAATCCCCAGCCGCCAACCAGAAGTTCCTTTCCCTGCAGCCTAACGCTCGATCTGGCCTCCCATGGCCAGTGCTGGGCCTGCCATCCCAGGGGACTTTCCTCCTCCAAGGTAGAATGTCCCTCGTCCAGTCTGCCGACCCCAGATATATAGGGCCGACTTCAGAATCTGCTCTGTACATCTGGGGCCGTGGACCGCCCACTGCCTGCCCTCACCCTGCCTCCATGACACCCCCTCCCACCCTCGTCCTAGCCTCCCCATACAAACTCCTTGTTCATACGGGGAGGCTTTCGTCAGGGGGAGGCGAATAGCGGGGATGGACGTCCCCAACAATCCCATAATGTATGAGGTTAATTTTCAGGGACTCAGTCTACATATTGTTATACAGATACAGCATTCTTTTAAAGTTATGCAGATTTTCAGCAGCACTATATGTCCAAGTAGAACCTCCAAAAACCCAAGTATAACTTTAAATAGATGATATATCCATTTAAAGCTGCATCGGCTATTTATGCTTGTGTATTTAATTACATAAGTTATCTATTTAGCAGCTGAATTTTGCCACAAAAGAGAGAATAAAGGATCCTGATGCTAACCCACCCCAAATCTCACCCTGATTTTAAATGGATAACTTTTGCCATTTAGAGGGTAATTTAATAAGGAGGTGCCTAGTTTTAGGTGCCAACAACCTTGTAAACAGGGCCGGCACTACCCAGTAAGCTGGGTAAGCACGGCAGGAGTGTGCCGGCAGCAGGGGGGCACCGTCACTAGCTGCCCGCCACCCACCTCTTCAAAAAAGAAAGCAGCCGTGGGAAGATTTCTCTGTTCCCACAGCTCTGCTAACTTTTAAACTGCTGGGTTGCGGAGTTTCTAAAGGCAATAATAAGCATTTCCTGGGTCACAGAGTTTCTAAAAGCAATAATAAGCATTTCCTGAGAAGCAGGAAATGCTTATTATTGTCTTTAGAAACTCCGCGACCCAGCAGTTTAAAAGTTAGCAGAGCTGCGGGAACAGAGAAATGTTCCTGTGGCTGCTTTCTTTTTTAAAGGATGAATTGGAGCAGACATGGGGGGGCGCTGAAAGGGAGAAGACACAAGGGGGGACTACAAGGGAGCAGACATGGGAGGAGCTGGAAGGGAGCAGACACGGAGGCTACAAGGGAGAAGACATGGGGGAGCTGGAAGGGAGCAGACACTTGGGGATGGGACTGGAAGGTGGCTGGGTAATAGGAAGGGGGTTGAAAGAGAACTGACAGGAGGAAAGGTTGGGACTGAAAGGGAGCTCACATGGGGGGTTGGAAGAGAATGGAAAAGAGAGGAAGCGGGCTGGAAGGGAGCTGACACCTGGGGATGGAAGTGGAAGGGAGCTGACAACTGAGGATGGCACTGGAAGGGGGATGGTAAGAGGAGAGGGGGACTGGAAGGGAACTGACACAGGAGGGGAGACTGGGACTGGAACTTCACTGATACCTGGGATAGTATTTGGACTAGAAGGGGCTGGATGATGGAGAAGGAGGGGGCCTGGAAGGGAATAGACACCAGTGGTGGTGCTGGGAATGCAAGGGGGTTGACACTGAGAGGGGAGGCTGTAAAGGGGACTGATACTGGGGAGGATTACTGGGACTGGAAAAAGGCTGATGGAAGAAAATGAAGAAAGCAAAAGGAGAGACAAGAAATGGCAGATGGACTATAGACCATAGAAAGAGTGCTAAGAGAAGACAGAGGAAAACAGAACCCTCAGATCGGGACCGGCATGATCAAAAATCATCAGACAACAAAGGTAGAAAAAATAATTTTATTTTCAATTTAGTGATTGGACTTTGTGCTATCTTTATATTTCACACAGTATGGGGAACTGCATACAGAGAGGAAAAAAAGAGAGGAAAAAAGGAGGTGATAATGCCTCTGTATAAGTCTTTGGTGCGACCTCATTTGGAGTATAGTGTGCAATTCTGGAGACCGCACCTTCAAAAGGATGTGAACAGGATGGAGTCGGTGCAGAGGGTGGCTACTAAAATGATTAGTGGTCTTCATTATAAAGCATATGAGGACAGACTGAAGGATCTTAATATGTACACCTTAGAGGAAAGGTAGGATAGAGGTGATATGATTGAGATGTTTAAATACCTCCGTGGCATAAATGTTCAGGGAGAGAGCCTCTTTCAATTGAAAGCAAGTTCTGCTACGAGGGGACATGGGATGAGGGTGAAGGGAGATAGATTCAGGAGTGATATGTGGAAATATTTCTTTACAGAAAGAGTAGTGGATCCGTGGAATAGTCTCCCAGTGGAGGTGGTAGAGATGAGGACAGTGACTGAATTCAAAAAAGCATGGGACAAACACAGAGGATCTCTAAAGGTAAAAAGGGGACTGTTGTAGTTGTTATGGAAGGACAGACTAGATAGGCCATGTGGTCTTTTTCTGTCATCATGTTTCTATGTTTCTATCTCTTATCTGGTGTGGCACCACATGCGGAGTCTGGCTTCTTGGGGGTTTCATTTTAATTTTTGTCTACATATTTTAATTTTTACTTGAAGTTGTGGTCACTTACTCTGTACTTGGTGAGGGTCTGTGTTCTGAGTGTCTGACCAAGGCCAGGTGTTCTGTTAACATGGACTTTGTACGTAGGGATCTGTACTGTACAGCTTTTCAAATAGGTGTATGGATGTTTTGGGGCCCATTGCAGTGTTTATAGTACTGCTTTTTTCTGGGTAGGCCCCTTATTGTATGAGTTTTGGAAGTGTATGCTGGTATGGTATGGTAGATTTGACCTTGTAGAGCTTCAGTGACTTTTGCAGTGTTTTATATTAGTTCACAATATGCCTGGCACTGGAGAATGTTTCTGTTGTTGTTAGTGAGATGACCAGAATCAGATTTTTTTTGGACTATCACAGCATGTTTGTATGATGCTAAGTATTTACTGCTAAGTATTTTTATTTTGGCTATGCAATTGTTCTTTCGCTGCAATTTTCTTACAACACTGGATTTGAAGGATAAATACTAATATCGCTTGAAAAGAGTGGTTTTTTGGGAAAAAGGAGGGTAGGGTGCAGCCAACATTAATAATAATGAGGGAGGGGTGCCGATTTATAGGTTGCAGAGGGGCGCTAGAAACCCTAGCACCAGCCCTGCTTGTAAAGGTCAGAGGTTTAGTCATTTATGCACAAAAGTGGCCACTTAGACACGTCAATGACCTCTTACAAAATACCGACTAATGGGAAGTTATGTATGTCGTTGCATTATGTGTACTTTCTCTGTGGGTATGCACACTGGGCGGAGTGTGAGCAGCGTGAGAGTGCACAGATTATAGTCATTTATAATCATACTTGCAAAAAGTAGGTTGGATAATTTACACCAGTTCTAGGGCTGATGTAAGTCTTCGCACTTTAACATACACATTCTTTGCCAGTTACGTTAGTAATTTACAAATCAAACACATGTGTACCTGACTTCATAACACAGATGTGAAAATGCACATTAACTAAGTGCAGCTTTATAAAATTACCCACTAAATATAGAATCTCCAGAAGACTTGAGAACCGAATTCAATATAGAACAATAGTAAAGGTCCCAATGATATACAGCAAAGGTGTCAATCAATTTTCTTTCTGTCGCATATGCCAGTAAAGGAGAGGGAAAACAAACCCTACAACCGCTACAGCAGTTTCTTTTTAATCAAAACAATTTAATAAGAGCTACTTAGCTTGAAGAAGAAGCACCGAAATGCCAAAATTAGGCTCCATATAAATCCTGCATGTGACCTGCCATGTTTCAAGTCTCCGCATAAACTCTGCTCCCGACTAAAACAGGATTTCTCAAATTTGTGGTGGTTGCTGCGCTTGTCATATCCAGATGGAGAAACCATGCCAACTTCATATAGGTAGCGTCAGTTTTATAAAATTACCCACCATGTACCCTAAACATCTAAAGTTATCCTTTAAAATACCACAGAATATTTTTTTTAAAAAAAGCATTTATGCAGTTGGCAATGCTGCTGAGCACATACTGTGTGTACTTTTAAATCTTGATCTGTATATATATGTAGCACTGCTGAAGTTAAGGATCCTCTCTCATTTGATGGCATTGTCAGGTGGCTCAAGTGTGAATAGGGTAAAGGTACCTCAGCTAATCTTCTCAGGGGTACATAGTTGGCCCCCTTCCCTCAGGCTTCTTGCACTTAGTCCAGCAGTTTCTCCTGGAGATTCGGATAGTAAGTGGGGAGAAAGAATCAGAATTCCAAACTAAACCCTGTTTGGCTTTCAAAAAGATTTAGCATTATTCAGACGGTACGTTTTAGTAATGGCAATACCAGCGCAGAGATACGAGGCATGCAAAGCAAACCCTCATTCCTGCTACCCCTCTGCTCCCACCCCACCCCTGCTGCCGCTGCCCTTCTGTGGGACTGCAGTGGCGGCAATCACATTAAAATGTGGCACTTACTCAAGCCCTCCAACGCTGTACTTTGACCAACCGCTTCTGCCCCCATGCAAACAGGAAGTCTGCATCGTAAGGGGTGGAAGCAGCTGATCAAAGCACAACATTGGAGGGTTTGAGTAAGTGCCGTGTTTTAATGTGATTGCCGCCACTGCAGATCTCACAGAGGGATAGCAGCAGGCTTCCCTCCAGATGCTAGTGGTCTAGGCAACTACCTAGTTTACCTAATGGGTAGCACCAGCCCTGAGCTCATACCTTTCAAGTGACAGCTCAAGGTGAATCACATTCAGGCACAGCAGTGATTTCCCTCTCCCCACAGGGCTTTCAATCTAAGTTTGCACCTGAGTCAGAGGGTTAAGTGACTTACCCAAAATCACAAGAAGCATCAGTGGGATTTGAACACAGGTCTCTCTAACACGCACACTAGGCTACTCTTACTCTGGAAGGGGAGGGCGCACTCTCAAAAGTGAGGATTCACACTCCTCCCAGACGCTTGGCATTTCACCAAGAGCAGTCTCAAGATTGGCCTTCATTTGTATGAAACGTTGTTGTAACAATCCATTTCTGCATTTTGATCAGATATTTCCCTTTGTTATTATCAGTTAAAGCAAAACTGGCAGAAGTGTCCACAAAGACCACATTTAAGGAGTGCTTTCATACAGTAGATACAGTAAGGATTCATTTTTCTGTATTAGAGGGACATTGCTCCTATTACATCATCTCTGTCTCCTACCCACCCATTTCATGCATAGCTATATATGGCCAACTGTCATTATATAGAGCAACTTTCTTTACTATACACTTTTGTAAATCAGATATTGACCTTGTTATCCGAGCAATTTCCATTAGGAAGATTAATAGCACCCTGTGTACACAGCAGATGTCAGCTGCGTACTTTATGAATCAAGTAGAAATGGTATTTTTTCATATTTAATTGACAATTATGCTTTTATTTGGTTGGTGTTACATCTTGGATCGGTTCCAGCCTCCTGAGTTTTGTGTTACTGCTTTTCCTCCTGATCATTCTTCTCCGCAGGAAATTCCAAGTTAAGTCACAACCGTCTCAAAATGGCCCCTGGGGACCTTTCGCTATGTCTCCTATGTTTGTCCAGTCTTCAGTTCAGCACATTCTATCAGATAACACATTGGAATATAAACATGAAACGGATAAAAATCTCTAGCAGGTCTGCTATGGAAGTCGGGAAAGGGCGACGTGCAGAAACAGGAAGAATGTGTATGAAAGGGCCAGTGATTAAGTAGGTTTTGAAGAGAAATTGAAATAGCTAGAGGCAGGTTGTTGAATGAAAAGGGAATGGGAGGTGGTTTCGGTAAATGGAATGAACAGAGCGAGAAAGAGAAGGAACACATGAATGAGAGAGGTTCAGAGACTGGAAACAAACACCTGGCTGAAATGCGGGTCTTGAAAGAGATGTTCATAACGCATGGGGATGGGGGCCGGAATTTTAAACTGAATAAATAAAGAGATCTCTCAAGGGAAGTGGAATATACAAACCTGGGAAGAGTAGTGTAAGGTCTTATAGGTTTGCTAAGATGGACTGAGCAGATTAAACCAGCAAGTATTACAGTACTCTATGCTTCAGTACCTTAATGTACCTTTAGTGGTAAAGCAGAAGAACATTGGTTAAATTACTACCTTAAACTCTGTAATTTAGCTGAGTATAAAAAAAAGGTTGGAGCATGTTTCTAGAGGATAAAGTCTATTAACCATTATGACCCCGATTCTATAAAGCAGGTAGCAGGGCTACACATCCCAGTGGGGCATGCAGCACCGCTATCTGCCTTCGAGATATGCTGCCTCCCATCCCCCCTGCACGGACAGAGCCACTGTGCATGCTGTGAGCAATGGGGGCAGCATGGGGGTGGGGTGAGGGCGGAGCATAGGTGGGACCAACCCCTGATTCCAGTGATGGCCCTGTATGTTCGGGGATTGCCAGGGGGATGCCCTACTTATTACACCTCTGAGATGAAATAAGAGTGGGACACCCCTCTGAACCTGACTGGCAGCCTCCACCCTAGAACCCAGAGGCCCTCACCCCCCACTGGAACAAAGTGTCACCGAGTCCCCGCTGCCCGATCCGGGCCCCAGCAGCCCCCGTCGGGGTCGGGTGGTGGGAAATCGGGGTCTCGGCGGGCAGCAGGCATTTAGTGCCATAGGGAAGACATCCCCACACTGATGTAAAGGCATGCCGGGCCATCCCAGGCCTGATCCTGCACCTGCAGGGCCATCCTGCTCCCACAGTGAAGAATCAGTTCCTAATGGGCCTGTCCTGCCTGGGGGCACCCAGATGACCTAGACATGCCCCTTAGGGAATCGGGCTCCACGTGTCATGATAGCTTTAAATGTCTCCACCCCCTGCTTCTGGACGCCATCGACATAGAATGGGCTTTCCTAGCTGGAAACTGACAGATACTTCCAAGTAACCTGGTCTGGCTACTTTCAGAGACAAGATGCTGGTCTTGATGGACTATTGTTCTGATACAGCTTGAATGGTTGAGAATTTGGCAGGTAATATTTAATGCTAAAAAATGCAAGGTCATGCTTTTGGGATGCAAAAACTCAAGGGAGTGGAAGAGTATAGGGAGTGAAGTACCTCAATGCACAAAAGAAGAGCAGGACCTGGGGGGATCGTATCAAATGATCTTAAAGGGTCAAAGAGATAGAAAGGTGATGGATAAAGCCAGAAGAATCCTTGACTGCATAGGGAGAGGAATGGCCAGAAGGGAAAGGAAGGTGGTAGTGCCTCTGTATAAGTCTCTCATGAGACATCATTTGAGGTCCTACATACAGTTCTGGAGACTATACCTTCAGAAGTACGTAAACAAGATGGAGTCAGTCCAGAGGGTGGCTACTAATATGACCAGTGGTCTTTGCCATAAGGCATATTGGGGATAAAGATTTCAATATCTATACTTTGGAAGAAAGGCGGGAGAGAGGAGATATGACAGACATTTAAATACCTCCGTAATATAATGCACAGAAAGCTGCCCTCTTTCAGTTGAGAGGAAGCTCTGGAACGAGGGGTCATAGGTTGAAAGTGAAAAGGATAGATTCAGTAGTAATCAGAGGAAATATTTCTTTACGGAAAAAGTGGTAGATTCATGAAACAACTTCTCAGTGGGGTAGTGAAGACAAGAACTGTATCTGAATTCAAGAAAGCATGGGAGAAATACAGCGGGAGAGAGGAAGGGATGAATGGTTTTTATGGATAGGTTGTATGGTCTTTATCTGCCATCATTTTCTCTGTTTCTATGTCTCAATGCAGCCTGCAGGCGGCACTTTAATATAAGAATGTAACAGGAAGTCAGCATCGGGCATCGGAGAGCACGGAAGCAAACAGCCCCACGGCTCCGAAGTTTCAAGGTAAGTGCTGTGGGGGGGGGGGGGCTGTTTGCTGCCATTGCCGCCACTGCACATCCCAGAAAGAGACATCAGCAGCAGCAATGGTGCCTCCGAAGGGCCGGCGCTCTAGGCAATTGCTTAGTTCACCTAATAGTAGCACGGGCCCTGAGCCTTAAATAATTTGGGCCCTTGCAGTTTAAAACACCAAACAGGAGAGTCAAGAGCTTAGCTAAGGCAATTTTCAAAAGCTATTTACCACGATAAAAGGGCTTTTGTGGAATTTCCCACTCCATATGCAGGCAAACACATACAGATTGCTCCACAGCCTGCATGCTTTTACTCACATTTTTGTGGAGGATTTCCTAGTGTGAGTTTAGGCCAGTGATCCACAATGCATAGAGTTTTGCATTTTGAAAGCTGCACAATTTATTTTGGTTGAAGAAAGCACCCACAGAGAAAGCAGGTGCACATTTTTTGAGTGCTTTTCCCTTGGCAAGTTCAAAGGAAAAGTATGAAAAGTGGTGCAAAAACCGTAGGTAAAACTTTGCACCTCCCAGCACAGTTTTAAAAGTTGACACCAAGACTGTATGTTATTCAAGCCATTAATGACAACCAATGATGTTCACAAAGCAGAGGAAAAACTCTCTCTCTCCTTCTCTATCAGTTATGCCCAAAACTCAGGGGCGGCTGCCTCAGGCAGCAAAGTCTTGAGGGCGACAAAAAATGCCCCCATAACAGCCGCCTCACTTCGCCTTCAAAAATAAAAATTAAAAAAAAAAAGTGCACAAGTTTTTGACGAGTTCGCTTCTCGGCAGCAGCAAACTCACCCTCCTTTTCCAGGCAGCCGTGGCTCCCTGCCTCTTAGAGAACTGCGGCTGTGCTGTGATCTGCAGTTTCAAATAGAAACAAAACTGGTGTGGAGCCTTCTCACCTCCATGAAGGACCCCATGCAACTTTGCCCGCCCCCAAAGGAAGTTGTAACTTCCTTTGGGGGTGGGACAAAGCGACACAGGGTCAGTCTTTCACAGACACAGGAAGGCTCCGCACCGGTTTCGGTTTCTGTAAATCCGCGCTGAGGGAGACAGGAGGATTCTGCCGGGGAGGCCGCGGGGCACTTCCTACTGCCACGGCGGCAGCAGCTTCAAGAGCCAGGTTCTTTTTTTTTATATTTCCCGGAGGGGGGGTTAGGACTTGTAATGGGCTGATGGGGGGGTTAGGATTGGTAATGGGCTATGGGGGGGTCTAGGACTGGAAATGGGCTAATGGGGGGGTAGGACTGGAGGTGGGCTGATGGGGGCATTTAGGACTGGTAAGGTGCTATGGGGGGCTAGGACTGCAAATGAACTGATGGGGGGCTTAGGACTGGAGGTGGGCTGATAAGGGGGATAGGACTGGAAATGGGCTGGGACTGGAAATGGGCTAATGGGAGAGGGGAGGAGAGTGCTGCTGGTCCTGGAAGAAAACTAGGGGCTAGGGCTACAAATGGGCTGACGCAGGAGGTGGGAGGGTCTGCCAGGGGAAGGAGGGGGCACAAAGGGAGCTGACACCTGGGATGTACTGAAGGGGGACTAGAAGGGAGCTGGCACTTGGGGATGGGAGTGATAGGTGGTTGGGTAATGGGGAGGAGGCTGGAAGGGAGCTGACATGCAAATGGCACTGGAAGGGGGATGGACAGAGGGTAGGGTGACTGGAAGGGAGCTGATTGGGGGATGGCACTGAGTGGATGTGAGCTAATATCTGGGATGGTATTTGGACTAGAAGGGGCTGGACAGTGGGGAAGGAGGAGGACTGGAAGGGAATGGACAACAGTTGCAGTCGTGGGAATGCAAGGTAGTTGACATTGGAAGGTACTGGGAAGGAAGGACTGGAAAGGGGGCTGATACTGGGGAGGGTTACTGGAACTGGAAATGGGCTGATGGAAGGAAGTGAAGAAAACAAAAGAAGAGATAAGAAATGGAAGATGGACCATGGACCATAAACCACAGAAAGAGAGCTAAGAGAAGACAGGAAAGCAGAAGCCTCAGATCGGGACCAGCATGATCAGAGAATAAAATGGTCAGACAACAAAGGTAGAAAAAGTAATTTTATTTAATTTTAGTGATTGGACTTTGTGCTGTTTTTATATTGTACACAGTATTGGGGAACTGCATCTCTTATTTATCTAATGTTGCACTGCATGTGGACTCTGGCTTCTTGGGGTTTCAGTTTAAATTTAGTCTACATATTATTATTTTTACTTTAGATTGTGGTTACTTATTCTGTACTTGGTGAGGGTCGATGTTGCAAGAGTTTGACTGAGGTCAGGTGTTCTGTTAACATGGAGTTTGTACATAAAGATCTATTCTGTACTGTAGTAATTTGACTTGTTCAGCTTTACATATAGGTGTATGGATGTTCCAGGGCCCACTGTAGTATTTACAGTGATGCTTTTTTTGGATGGGCTCCTTATGTGTTTTGGAAGTTTGTGCTGATGTGGTATGGTAGGGTTGCTCTTTGTTGTCGGGTTTTGTATTAGTTCACAATATGCCTGGTACTGGAGAATAGTGGTTGTTGTTGTTGTTGTTAGTGAGATGATCAGAATCAGATTTTTTTTTTTAAATATTGAGTTCTTTGGGTGAATGTCCTGGTTCTGCTCTGCACCTACTGTGATTGCAAAATATATGCTGAAAAAGAAAAAGCAAGAACCATAATGCAGTTTATAACAACAAAATAAAAATGAGTCATAATTTAGTTTTATAAACTGTGCTGTTGGTTCTTGCTGTCTTTTAGTTCCTTGGTGTGCAAATGGGACAGTACCTAGCCCTGTGCAAGCGGTACAGCCGAACAGGGCGGAAAGGCTTGGGAGGCGTATTTCGGCTGTCTGCTGTTGCCCTGCCGCCGCTGGCAGGACAATAGCAGGCAGCAGAAATACGCTCCCCAAGCCTTTTCACAGCACTTTAAGCAGGTCTGGTCCCTCCCTCCTCTGACTCAATGTCAAGGAGGGACAGATCTGCTTAAAGTGTAGGTGCCTTTCAGATCGGGCGCATGCCCCCCTTCTCCTCCCCATACCTCCATGCAGCGCTGCCTGCTCTTTCCCTGCTGCCGGCACCTCCGTGAAAAAAAACAGAGGGCAACAGCAGCAGGGAAAGAGCAGGCAGCGCTGGACAGAGGCATGGGGGGAGAGGGGGGCATGCGCCGGAGCTGCAAGTCTCACAGGGTGTGATTGCAGCTCGATACGGCCCTGTGTGCAAATATCTTGCATTTCCTCCATATAATCTAATCGTCTTTTTGGTTTGGTTCAGTCTCTGATTGGATTTCTGAAAAAGACCCGCCCCCTCTAAGGTGGGGGGGGGGCCTTTTCAAACTTTGCCTCAGGCAGCAGATTGCCTTGAGTCGCCCCTGCCAAAACTCATCAAGCTGCAATGTTTGGTAACACTTATAATTTATGACTTACTTTCTTGGGTAATCCTGCATACACAGACAGAATTACAATAGTCTAAATTTGGCATAATCAGGGATTCTGTTACCATTTACATAATAAGGAATAGAAGATTCTGGAAGATTACCTTGTGCTAGAAAACCCTAGGACACGCAGAATATAGTCATCCACACATTCCCGTTCAGATCTGCCTTCTCAGAGCCTAAAAGAACTTAAATGCTCTGTGGGCATGCTTCAATCATTGCTCCTCTCCCTCAATCTTCCTCATCTGTTTGACAAAACAATATTAGATTTGCTCTCTCTCTCTTTCTCTCTCCAAGATTACTTAAAAGGAAAACTGAATAAACAAAGAAGAAAAGTACTTGGCAAGCACCCAGTAGACCAAGAGCAGTACCTATGGGTGATTCAAACCCAAAGGACCTAAAAATAGTACTTATGGGTGAAACTGTCCCAAGGGGCTCACTGTGGTACCTGCAAGTTTTGGCATTGAAATTCATGTTGCCAGTACCTAAGAATCTCGGCTAATACCTAGTCTCTCAGAAGCCTAGATGCTTAGGGGGTCATTCTGTCCCGCGAATAGCGGGATGAACGTCCCCCTGCTAGCCCCGTCAATACCCTCCCCGTTCATACAGCAGGTTTGTATGGGGAGGCCCAAATGGGGGTGTTCTGGGGGTGGACTAAGGGCAGGGCATGGGTGGGCCATGACCCTAGACATACAGGGCCAATTCAGAGGTCGGCCCGGTACATCCGGGGCCTCAGATCTAGACAGGGGATTTATTTCACCTCAAAGGTGGAATAACTCCCTCTGGATGGAAGGGCATCGCAGCATGGGACCGGGGAACACAGGCGAGGGAGCACAGGGGGATCCCTGCAGCCTGACCCAGGCCTTAGAAGGACAGATTGGAGGTCAGGCTGTGGGGAACAGGCAGCCAAGTTTGGCAGGCCAGGATCGCGGCTCATGAATGGAGCCACAGTGCCATGGCAATGAGACACCATAGCACCATGGCTCCATTCACGGGACTGGCTAAGTTAGCTGGGTAGTTGCTGAGATGTATGGCTGGACAGAATCGGGTCCAGGCCTGCAAGTCCAGGCGCTAGACCTGATTCTGATCTCGCAGGGGCTGCAGAAATCAGTAACGGGTCTATCTTTGCACGCCCAGTTCTGCCCGGCCATACAGGGGGCTGGATGTGCATGAATGGAATTGGCCTCTTAAGGTTTCTCCCCATTGTGCCTTCTGATTGCCAAAAATATAACAGTAATGGTGCCACATTGTAGCTTTTGCAGAAGGAAGTTCCTGACTGGAAGGCAAAACAGTAGCAAGGTGCACAGGACTTTCCCCAGCACACAGTAGCAGCGGTCATGGGGTTTCTCTGTCACAAGGCTCCAGTGTGCTCCACGAGGACCAGTGAGCTGACATTTTGAGGATCAAATTCCCTTTAGCATGAAGGAGGAGGAGCTCCAAAAAACCCCAAACTACTCCTCCCTGAAAGTCTATTCTGTGTCTCTCAATGAATGTCCTCGAACCAGCCAGTGCACTGAGACACTCAAGGAACTCAGTGCGGGTACTGGGGGATTTTACCACCCTAAAGGGGAGAAACCCCCACCCCGTGAGCATTCACAGAGTGCCTGAGAAAGAATAGACAGTGTGCTATATCATTCTCAGAAATATCCCCTAAATTTATGATTCACTCAAAGGACTCTATGACAAACCTTCCAGTAGATAGCACCAGCAGCTAAGTGATAATCCGCCATGACAGCATATATTTTATCCAGGAGTTTGTTGAATTCTCTGAGTCCGGATAGTTCTGATTACAAGAAATCTTATTCAAGCCATGTTAAGCAGCTTGATATTCGTTAAAAAAAAAAGTGTTGATAGAAATAAAAGCGCTACAAGCACTCTACAGACACTTTCCTTATCTGAGAAGAAGACTTGGGGAATTTTCTTTTCTTCACTCTTTTATTATTTATTGATTCTCCTCACACCTTCCTCAACAGTCTGATACCGCAGGCCAAACTGATATTCAAGTTTTCAAAGGGATGTCTGCCTGATCGTAGGGTACACACTAGGATGCCAATTAGACAGCCTGATTTTTACAGCATCCCTCCAATTTGAAAATAAAACAGAAACATATAAATATAATGAATTATTTTTACACTACATGTTTAAATGCCATAGACAGATGTTATAACACCAAGAAGCCAGAATTCAGGTAGCTCACATGCTTCTTGGGCTGTGGGCTCTCATTTGCTTTGTTAGAGGCTTCAAATTCATCCCTCTGGGTTCAGAGAACATGGATACTACGGTTGGACATGGTGCGCCATGATCAGAACTGAGGGGATGTGGAATGAATGAGAGGTTTCTTACCTTCCATTCAGCTCCCCCCCCCCCCCCCCAGTCTATCTCATACGCTTATCATTCTTCACTTATGTCACTCATTGGCAATTGAAAGTTTTCTCAAGACTCAGAAAGGATTAATCAAGAAACCCATTGTCAGCGCTCCTGGGATCTGTTCCTAGCCAGTGAAAAGCTTTAGCAGAAACATACTATTTTTGCAAGAACTATATACCGTCACTCACCCAAGCCAGAACCCATAATAACCTCTGGTAGGTTAATGGCACATTGTTTTCTCATTTCCAGATTGCCAACAAATCAGTGAAATGAGTTTTGCAGTGCTTTAAGAACTCTTAATTTAATTTCAAAGTGGTTGGAAATCAAGAGATACAGTCCTCGCAGACCATCAGTGAAAAGAAATGACGAGAGCATTAGGAACCGATTATAGCCCTTCTAAGGAGTGTTCTAACCATCATGGTTAAGCCAAGCTCATAAAAAGGATCTCATTCAAATTTACTATTAACAAAACACTCAAGGAATCTGCCTCCTAAAATTCTTAAGAGGTAATTGAGGCAACCGCCTTCCCTAACAGGGCTGAGTCTTTATTTCCCCTCAGACCAAAACAATCAGCACAATGAATTAATTTGATGCATTAGCCACATTTCTCGGTCATGCCACCCGATCAGCTCCATCTTGATTAGGGGATCTATGAACCTTGTCATTCAATTCCCATGTTTCCTCTGTGCTCATTATATCCAGATGCCAGTATCATATTCTCCAACTGAAAATGTAAGTCTGGCATAAGCACACCCCTTCTTCAATGCAGCAGTGGTGAATAACTGTGTATCTCTTAAGGGTCTCTTAAGCTTTTAAGGGTCTCTTAAGGGTCTCTTAAGCTTTCTCCTCAAGTCTTGCTGATACCTTCACCTGGTAACTCTGTTGTATAAAATCTATACTAAATCTCAGCAAAGGAACACTACAACTTAAAGCATGGTAGGAAAGAAAAGGAAGGATACATACTAGTCACATGTTGCGTAGGATAAAAAGTGGCTACTCATAGCTTATGCACAAGAGCTAGAGATGATGGTAGCAATTGCACACACAATAACACTATCCCCCCCCCCCCTTCCCATCACAGATAAAGGTTGTATTAAACTGTGTTCATGGACCCACTGTGGCAGGAGATAAACCACAACAATTAATGAAAAAGTTAAGAGAATTAACTACAATTAAGTGAACCCCTGCAGATAAAGAGAAGATGATGTATTGTTACCTTTATGCTCAACCCTTATATTTAAATCAAAAGGGTATACAAAAGAGTCCGCCAAAAAGTGGAAGAAAGAGGAATACTGCCACAAGACAAACTGTAAGAAGCAACTAGGGCAAATTTAAAACTGCTAATTTCACAGATTAAAGTCAAGAAGTGAGTAATAACATCTTAGAACAACTGAGAGCGTCTGTGGAAAAAGAAACAGAGAAAGAAAGAGGACGCATAGGCAAGAGCACCAGAAGAAAAGTACTGCAGAACAAGAAAAGGCAGCCTCAGAAAGGAACAACAGAAGAAACACTGGTGCAGAAAGAGGAAGAGGGAGTCTGGAAAAGAGTATCAGAAGAAAGAATGGTGTACAGGTAGAAAGAAGAGATTCGGCAAGGAGCAGAAGTAAAAGAGCTCATGCATTGAGAGAAGAAAGGAACGCTAGAAAAAAGGTTGCTAATAAAAGAGAAAGAGGAATAAGGGAGGCAAGATGGCAGCAGCTAGGTCTTGTTGAGTCACTTCTGCTTGCTCTCTGGCTTTTTCCTACCTTATCTTTGGTGACGTCACATTCCACTAGAAAAAGGAAGACTAAACAGCGAGCAGCAGCTTCACACAACGAGAAGTCGAGTGGGCCGATGGATATCTTTAAGCATCCCACTAAGGACAAAGAATCCATTTCAGAGCATTCGCTGGGTGCTGTGGGGGTGGAAGGCGATCACTTGCTCACCCCTGAATATAGCATCACCCTTAGCCTGGAGTTCCAGTTACCTCCTATGTAGCCGGTATGGGAGTATCCTGTAGGAGCAACAGTGGAGATGCTGAAGGAACATATTAACAGTGCTCCCCTTTCACAGCTTCCTCTGACCCGGAAGGTGTCCCAGGTTCTGGTGGGCCAGTCACCTTGCACGGAGTGCCCGATGGCAGTGTGAAGTCCGTGGAACAAGTTCAGGCAGCCAGCAATAACTTGTTCAGGCCTCAAATGGAGTTTTTTTTCTGAGCTCATCTTCTGAGACCCAAGACTATTAACTTTGAATCCTTATGGGATGGTTTGTCTTCATTGGAAAAGTCCCTAAAGGTCAATTGCAGTCTATAGCTTTGTTAATTACTCAAAACACCCAGGGGTATGTTTACTAATAGGAGGCTGCTACCCCTTAAAGTTCTAGCATTAGAGGAAACGTCAGAGCAGATTCAGACTCATAATGTCACCTTCATTAAGAACTTGGGGTTTATTCATAAAAAATTGGAAGTTTTAGAAAATGCTGATAGGAGGAGCAATCTGAGACTACTAAATTTTCCCAAATTTCCCACAATTTCTGCTCGTGAACTGTTCAAGAAATTTGTAATAACTGTGTTGAAAATTTTTCCTGATTCTGTTCTCCTGGGATCTAAAATATTCAATTTGCCATCTGATAAACTCAAACCTTTAGGTGAACAAGAACAGTCTCCACTGATGTCTTCGGACAGACTGGATATGACTGCTTTTTTGGAGTGCTCTGAATCCCAACTACCAGTTGCTGCAATGTTTTTTTGTAATTACTCTGGCACTTGACCATGATAGAGGCACACAGAAAAGAAGAAAGCCATTTCTTCTGTGAAAACCTGTTGTTATTCAACTTAGGGGTTTGTTTTTATTTCATTTTCCTTGCAAGTGCCTGATTAAGTTGGGGGGGAACTACTGTAGTTATTTTTTTAACCTCAGTATTTATCTGCTTTTTTGGTTTTCAAAAGCTTCCTTGGTTCAAGCTGCTAAGGCAGAGCCCACAAGGGGTAGTCCCTAGAGTTGATGGGGCCACTTAACAGATTAATTATGAAAATGCAAGGCAGCGGGCAGGGTCCCGGCGGCCGATCGTAACCAGGCGAGTGGCCCGGTGCGGGGATTCTGCGCGCGGCTGCAGCTGGGGGGCGAGGGCGGGAAGAAGAGAGTATGAACTCATTGGCTCCCTGCAAATGCAGTCGCGCGGGAGCCAATGGGTGAAGGACACAGTGGCGTGGGGGGGAGGAGTCAGGCCGGCAGCCTCCGCGTCCTCATTCACAGCGGCGGTGGCTTGGGGTGCCGGCTTGCGCTCATGTGCTGCGAGTCAGGGGGGGCTTCGGTCTGAGGTCTGGTGGTGGGGAGAAAAGTGGAGTGCTGTGCTGCAGTCGGGAGGCGGCTGGAGAGAGCGGACCCGGGAGACAGGAGCCAGCAGTGTTTGACGCTCCCCTGTGGGGCCCAACCTGGGAGCAGAGCCGTGGTGTTCTTGGAGGCGGCTGGTGAGAGCAGATCTGGGAGCTGGCAGTTGTGACCACAGAGGGACCTGAGAGTGGGCCCCGGCGGTCCCGGTGGTGGGCAGGTGCCAGTGGCAGACTGAGGAGAAGGACAGTTGGCAAAAGGCGAGTTTGGGACTGCTAAGGGGGCCGGGGGGGGTGTTGGTTTTTGCTGATTAGCAGATAGGCAGAGGGGGGGCTTATTCTTGGATTGGTGTGGGGGCTTGGGGTCAGCTTGGTAGGGGAGAGGGGATCCCTTGCATTAAGAAGAAGGGGGACCAGCATTATATATTTTTTTAAAAAAAGGAAAAAAAGGGGGGAATTTTCTTTGCAGTTTAACACAATCTGAGACAGGATAATACTGATGCCGCCACGCAGGGGATGGCTGGGTCAGTCCAGGCGGCAGGGCAGGGTGGCGGGATGCCGGGCCACGCCTTTTAGGTTGGATTCTAGGGGTCAAGGGGATGGCAGCGGGGATACCGGGAGTATGGAGGAGGCGGGGTGTTATTTATTTATTTAACCAGTTTTGTATACCACCTTATCCTTCAATCAAAGTGGTTGACAAGACAACAAAGGCTTACATACTGAGGGTATGGGAAAACAAATACGATACATTACAATATAAATACAAACCAAAACAGTAGGTTATAATGCTATATCATAGTGAAATTAAATATACATAATGGTTAATTTAAGTAATTTCACCAAATGATTCTATAAATAAGTAAGTCTTTAAAGATTTGCGAAAGTCCTTAATGTCTTCCTGAGTTCTTAAGTCTTCAGGAATAGAATTCCATAACTCTGGTGCCATAAAGGAAAACGCTCTTTTAGAAGTCATTTGTTTTGATTTGTTGAAGTTCAAAGGATTATTAAGTTTATTGATATAGATCGTCTTGGTCTTATGTTTTTGTCTTTTGAAATAATAGATTGTAGAATATCTGCTGAGGATTGGTGAAAATTTTTGAAAATAGTCATTAGGTTTTTATATTTTGCCCTTGCAATAACCGGAAGGAAATGTAACTGTTTGAGGACTGGAGTTATGTGTTCAAATTTTGTAGAGCCAGTTATAAAACGCGCAGTGGTATTCTGAACTAATTGGAGAGGATGGATAGAGTGTTTAGGAAGACCTTGATACAAGATGTTTCCAAAATCAAGTAGAGGTGTTATGACTGCCTGACATACCATGCGAAAGTGATTTGTACTTAGCATTGGTTTTAGTCTTCTTATAATCTTTAAACGATGGTATGCTTTTGACGCAATTTTGTTTATATGAGATTTTAAATTTAAATATTTATCTAATGTTACACCTAAATATCTTACTTCATCTTTAATTTTTATTTCTCTGTTTAGTAAATTGATTTCAATTGGTAGTTTTAAGGACTGGCATTTAGATATGAACATTGCTTCTGTTTTGTCAGAATTTATTTTTAAGTTGTTGTTATTAAGCCAATCATTCATATCAGCCAAACAGTTATTAATTTTGTTATATCAAAGGTATTTTGGTCAATTATAGTATAAACCATAATGTCATCAGCGTATAAATGATAATTAATTTCATGAAGATTAATAATTTGACATATGGGTTGAATATAAATATTAAAGAGAATAGATGATAAAGCTGAACCTTGAGATTTGCCTTGTCCAATCGAAAATTGAGAGGATTTTTTGTCACCATATTTTACTAGCTGCGTACGATTAGTTAGATAAGAGGAAACCATTTTAATGTATTGTTGCATAAGCCGATATCTTGTAGACGTAACATTATTGTGTGAGACACAGTATCAAAAACTGCTGAGACATTGATGAAGATTAACAGAAATAACTTATTTTTTTCAAGGCCTGTTATAAGATTATCAAAGAGAGAAATAAGTAGTTTCCACATTGTGATTAGGTTTAAATCCATGCTGATGTATATCCAAAGGGGCATATGAGTCAATGTGATCTTGCAGCTGATTTTGCACTACTTTTTCTAAATTTTTGAGATAAATGGTGAACTCGAAATAGGACGGAATGACTTAGGGTCCGTGATGTCCAGTGATTTCCCTTTATAGACTGGTCGAATTATAGCACTCTTTAATATAGGTGGTAAGTAACTTTGTTTTAAGGAATTATTTACAAAATTTAAAATGTGAATGCTAATATGATTTTTAGTACTTTTAATCCATTCTACTGGACATGGGTCAGCTGGTGAAGTTGTTGTATTGTGCTGATTATATTTTCAATCTGTTTTAAAGTTGGTAAAGAAAAATCCTTCCAGACATTTGTGGATTCAGTGCAAGGTTTAAACCAAAGTTGGTGGAATTGTGATGTAGATTAGTTGTTTGACGAAATAGCATTCTTGCTTATCAGGTAATTTGCAAATTTTTGGGGGTCTTTTTGAGGATCACCATATGCAGCCGTGCGGGGGGGGCAGCGAGGACTTGGGCGGCATGGAGGGGTCCCAAGTGGTACGGAAGACAGGTAGGGGGTGGAGCGCGGTTGCAGGGGGGCAGGGCATGGGCTCGGGGACCTGGGTGCCCATGCAGGGCTGGCCCTAGGTCCCCGCGGAGTGATATGCGGGCAAGTGGTCTGCAGAGAAGGAGTGCGGTGGTAGCAGGGGAGGAGTATATCGGGAGTGGGGGGGGACGGTGGTTAGCAGTGAGGAGGCGGCAGTCAACCCGGTGGCATCAGGATGGGAGCGGGTGGAGCAAAGGCAGGGGGGTGTTGCATCCGGGTTGGGCACAAGACGGTCAAGGAATCTCCGCCCCTGCAGGCTGGACGTCGGTGCAGGGCAGCTGTATGCCCTTGGGGAGACCTTGTCCTTGGGAGCATTGGATTGGGGGGGCAAGGTCCGTCTAGAGCAGAGTGGTTGGGGTCCCCCCACCTGTTTTTTCTATTATGTCTCCACAGGTGCAGGCGATGGTGCAGCCTTCGTTGAGGCATGTCGGCGGAAGCCAAGAACTATCGCCCAATTTGGACGGGGGAGTGGTTGCAAGGTGGAGTTTCGCAGCAGAGGCAACCATGGGGAGGCAAGACGAGACGGCGCAGCACGGCGAGGAGGTCTGTCAGGTGGATACTAGGGCAACAGTGGCAGCTGCACCTGATGGCCTGACGGCAGGTGAGTTGCCAGTGGACCAGGGTGAGGTGTTGCAGTCGCATGACGCGCGTGGCAAAGAAGGGGGTAAATCGCGTAAGAAAAGGTGGCATTCTTGCTGACAGTGCCATAGTTCGGAGTCGTCCACATCCTTCTCCTCGGGCGCTTCGTCATCGTCATCCGGGGGGAAGTAGTGCGGCAGGAGGTAGTGGCGGTGGTGGGACAGGGGCCATAGCCGGGGGCGGAGTCCCTTCAGTAGTTGCGTTTCCAGAGCTGTGGGAGGGGGTTCCGAAGAGGCTGCGCAGCAAAATACAAAAACGGCATTATATAGATATATTTCGGCTTTTGGAAGGCAGGAAGCATTCAGGGGAAAGCCGGAAAAAGAGGAAAGAAGATGAGAAAGTGGGCCGAATCAAGAAACTAGGGCGTAATGTCGTGAATTGGACACGATCCTTTCTGTGCTTAGCAAGCGTGTGGGGTCATCACTCGCCCGAGCCTTACGGCTTGCTACAAGCGTATGCAGATTCTATATTGGAGGCGTCGCAGATGCATGAAGGATGGGCATGGTTAAATTATGATGAAAAGTTCAGGGACAAAATGGAGAAGAACAAATTGTTGTCCTGGGGAACGCAGGATATTAACCTTTGGCTGACGCAAATGTCCGCTAGTGCGGGTTTTGGGGGTGGGGGGAGAGGAGAAACGGTTGGCACTGCGGGGGTGGGCCATTCCTTTTGGGCAGGAGGGGTCGTGTTGCAGCAGAAATCGGGGTCAGGTGGGATCGGGGATGTATGGTGAAGGTTCAATAAGTCCACCTGCCCGTTTCCTGATTGCAAATTCAAGCACCTCTGCTCAATTTGTAGCAGAGAACATCCCGCTATAAGATGCAGTAAGAAAGGGGCCACTTGTGCCCCTGGGTCAGCCTTCAAGCCATAATGAGGTGGGCAACCGTGCCCCTACTCCAATACGGTTGGAAGCCTTGCGGTATTGGCTCCGTCAGTACCCGAAGCGGGGGGATAGGGATGTTCTACTGTTTGGTTTTTACTTTGGCTTTATTATTCCAGTTCAGGGTGAAGTGACGACGCCTAGGGCATGGAATTTGCCTTCGGTGTGGCGTTTTGTAACTAGTGCAGGACAAGCTATTGGCGGAGTTGAATTTGGGCAGAATCACGGGCCCGTTTAGAGAGCCGCCCTTCCCGGACATGGTGATTTCACCATTGGGAATTGTACCTAAAAAAGAGCCAGGGAAGTTCAGGCTAATTCATAATTTGTCCTTTCCGCTGGGAACATCAGTAAATGACCACATCCCGCAGGATGTGTGTACGGTGTGGTATGCTTCGTTCGATCGGGTGGCAGAGATGGTAAAGAAAGTGAGTCACGCGGCGTTAATGGCCAAAGTGGATATCTAATCTGCCTTTCACTTATTGCCGGTGCATCCGTCCGCATTTCATTTGCTGGGCTTCTGTTTTCAGGAGGAATTTTATTTTGACAAATGCATGCCTATGGGCTGTTCAGTTTCCTGTGCCTACTTTGAAAAGTTCAGTACCTTCCTGCAGTGGGTGCTGGTGCGGAAGGTGGGCTTGGCAAAGGTGGTGCATTACTTGGATGATTTTTCGTTCGTTGATGTGGCTCAATCGGCGGAGTGTCAGGGGCTGTTAGACGGGTTTGTGGAGCTATCGCGGGAATTGGGTGTGCCATTGGCGGCGGGCAAGATGGAGGGCCCGGCAATGAGAATAACCTTTTTGGGAGTGGAGTTAGACTCAGTGGACATGGTGGCTTGATTGCCGCACGAAAAGGTAGCCAGATTGGGGGTGTTGGTCACTAATGTATTGGCATCATCTAAGTTAACATTACGAGAAATGCAGGCGTTAATAAGCTCCTTGAATTTCGCTTGCAGAGTGATACCGATGGACAGGGTATTTTTGCGGCAGTTGGCATCTTCAACGGCTGGTGTGTGAAAACCGCATCACCGGATTAGGGTCACGGAAGTGATGCAGGCGGATTTGCGGATCTGGAGTTGATTTTTGAGGGACTTTAACGGGACCTCAGTTCTAATGGAGGCGGAGGTTTCAAGCGAGGAGCTGCAGCTCTATACGGATGCAGCAAGGGGAATTGGTTTAGGAGTTTATTTCAGCGGTGCCTGGTGTGCAGATAGATGGCCGCAGTTCTGGCATGCATCGGGGTTAACCGCCAATATAACCTTCCTGGAGCTGTTTCCGATCTGGGTAGCATTGGAGTTGTGGCCAGATAGGCTTTGGAATCGCAGGGTAGTTTGGTGGTGCGATAATGAGGCCATGGTCAGCGTGGTCAATCACTACTCTCCCAGATGTTTGCAGGTATCGGGGCTAATGAGGGAGGTGGTGTTAGCATGTTTGAAGTTGAATGTGTCGGTAAAGGCCCGGCATATCCCTGGCTGTACTAACAAGATCGCTGATGCTCTTTCTCATTTCAAGTGGGAGCAGTTTCGGGCTTTGGCTCCAGAAGTGGACATAGAAGCATCCGTGGTCCCAGAGAAATTATGGAGCATTGGCCAAGGGAGATGCTGAATCTACAGCAGAGTTCGGTGTCAGCGGGGACATGGCCAGCATACCAACGGGTGGTGTGACAAGGTGGTTGAATATCTGGTTGCCCAAAGGTGGCAGCCGGGTGGGGTGTCTGATCACTTGATCGGTCGGTATATAATTGAGGCCAAGGGCAACGGGTTCTCCAGATCGTCGGTGTGTACCCACTTGGCTGGGTTTAACTTTTTTGCAAGAGACGTGGGTTGGGGCTTGCCCTCAGGTGGGTTCTTAGCCCGGAGGCTACTTCAAGGGTGGGAGCATGCAAGGCCAACGCCTCGGGACCCTCGGCAGCCGATAACGCACAAATTGCTGGTGAGACTCTATGCTGCCTTACCAAGTGTGGCAGTGTCACAGTATGAGGTCACCCTGTTTCGGGCAGTTTTTTGTCTTGCCTTTTTTGGGGCTTTCTGGATAGGGGAGCTGGTGGCGAATTCCGGCAGACCAGGGAGCGAGAGCGGTATGCAACAACACCACATACGGGTGGAGGTGGGGCAGTTAAGAATCTTGCTGGCAAAATCCAAGACAGACCAGCAAGGGAGAGGATTGTGGGTGGTCTTGAGGGAAAATGGGGGCCTGGTCATATGCCCAGTAGCGGCTGTGTGGCAGTACCTGCGGGTGCGTCCCGTGCGGGCAGGAGGTCTCTTTATTCATGAGAGCGCACGGTTGCTGACGTGCTTTCAAGTTGCCGCAGTACTGAGGATGGTGCTGCGTCATGTAGGCGAGGACCCTATTCTGTTTGCGCCGCACTCTTTCCGCATCGGTGTGGCAACTAGTGCAGCAGCGGCTGGATTGCCTGAGTGGGACATACAAAGCATTGGCAGATGGCGTTCTCGGGCATTTCGGGGTTATGTGCGGCTTTGAGGGGGGAAGGGGGTTGGTGGGGTAGGGGATACTAATTGTTCATTTATTTTGCAAATGGGGGACAGAAACCTCTGGGATGTTGGTTGATTGGTCACTCCTTCGTCCACTGGGCAGGACAGCGAGTGGAGACAAGGCCGGTGGGCCCTAATTTGGGGATCGATCCTGCGTTAGTGTCTGTTTCATGGCTGGGCGAGCGCGGTCTTCGCTGGCCACAGCTGCTGCCTTTGCTACGGCACCACGAAAGAATACGGAAACAGCCGGCGGTGATGATTTTACACTTGGGGGGCAATGACCTTGTCTCCTGGTCATGCAGGCAGCTGATAAGAGTGGTGTAGAAGGACTTGGAAGTGGTTTTGCAGATGTTTCAAGGTGTGGTGTTAATGTGGTCAGACATTATTCCAAGGCCTGCTTGCTGGAACCAACGGCAGTGGTCACGTGGTCTGACAAAATTGCCATATTGGCCGTTGGGTCTGCGAACAAGGAGGTTGCCAGATCATGCATTCCTGGGTGGAGATCGGTTGTGAAGGGCTATATAGGGGCGGCGGAATACATTTATCCCCAGTTGGTGTTGATTTGCTCCTGAATGACTGGCAGGAGGCCTTGGAATATGTGCTTCTGCAGGATGCTCGCTGGTCGCAGCTTGGGGTTGGGGGGGTGGCGCAGGGACAGGGATGTCACCTGTGCCAGTGGCGGGATCCCGGAGGTTTCTGGGGTCCGGAGCCTCAGGTTACACTTGGGCGGGGGTGGGGTGCCCCTGACCCGGACAAACCCTGGCCGACTTTTGCTAATAGCATGGTGAAGTCGGGAAAAGGGGGTAGGAAGCTTGCCGGGGGCAAGTTTTCGGCAGTAGCGGTGGTGAGGCACTTTGCTAATGTATGGCTGGTGCGGCATTGCTCCGCTAATCGGATTGTTAAGGTTTATAATTCCAACATATTGTTAAATTGTTAAAAGGTTAAAAAAGCTGCGACCAGTTGTGTTCCATGAGCATTTGGTGTGGTGTGGTTTGTGGTGGGAGGTTGGGGGCATGAGTGGCAGGGGGAAGGCGATGGGACTGTTGGGCCTGAAGCACCGGGTCCGCCTGCCTCGGTTATATCTCTGACCGTAAACGTTTTTTTGCTTGCATTTTATTTTGTGTAGTGTATTGTCTCCCTCCTGGGGATTTGTAGGCATTTTTCTTATCTTTTCTCATCCGGTATCTGAGAATTCTTTTTGTTCTTTGTCAGCCTTTCTTTATGAAATGCCTTTTTCTGTAACAACTATTATATCCTGTGATTAAATGGAAATTTGTCAAAAAAAATAAAATTAAACAAGAGAATGAGGAGGCTCGGAACTGAGTACCAGAAGGACAGCTGAATTGGAGATGGAGACAGGAGATCCAGAAACACAAAAAAAAAATGAGATAAAAGGGAAAGGTCAAGAAGTCAACTGAAGAGGAAGAAGAAAGGCAGGAGAAAGACCTGGAAATGGAGGAATTTATGTGGAAAGAGATGAGTATGCTGGGTTCAAGGCAAAAGAAAGATTACCCATTGACAAGGTCCCTCATCAGAGACTTTTGGCAAAACTAAAGAGTCATGGGATAGGAGGCAGTGTACTATTGTGGATCAGGAACTGGTTAAAAGATAGAAAGCAGAGTGTAGGGCTAAATGGCCAATTTTCCCAATGGAAAAAGGTGAATAGTGGAGTACCCCAGGGATCTGTGCTGGGTCCGCTGCTTTTTGACATATTCATAAATGACCTGGAAAGGGGAATAACAAGTGAGGTTATCAAATTTGCAGATGACACAAAACTATTTAAAGTTGTTAAAACCCAAGAGGATTGTGGAAAATTGCAAGAGGATCTTGATAAATTGGAAGACTGGGCATCAAAATGGCAGATGAAATTTAATGTGGACAAGGGCAAAATTATGCACCTAGGGAAGAACAACCCAAACTATGGTTACACAATGCAAGGTTCCACATAAGGAACCACCACCCAGGAAAAAGATTTAGGCGTCATTGTGGATAACATCTTAAAACCATCGGTCCAGTGTGCAGCAGCGGCCAAGAGAGCAAATAGAATGCTAGGTATCATAAGGAAACAAATAGAAAATAAAACAAAAGATATTATAATGCCTCTATATCGTTCCATGGTGAGACCGCACCTTGAATATTGTGTGCCATTCTGGTCGCCGTATCTTAAAAAGGATATAGCGTTATTAGAAAAGGTTCAGAGAAGAGCCACCAAAATGGTAAAGGGGATGGAAGGATACTCCTATGAAGAAAGGCTAAAAAGGTTAGGGCTCTTTAACCTGGAAAAGAGACGGCTGAGGGGAGATATGATAGAAGTCTATAAATTAATGAACGGAGTAGAACGGGTAAACGTAGATTGCTTGTTTACGTTATCAGAATATAGAAAGACTAGGGGACATGCAATGAAGCTACAGGGTAAACTATTTAAGACTAATAAAAGAAAATATTTTTTCACTCAACGTGTAATCAAACTCTGGAATTTATTACTGGAGGATGTAGTAAAGGCTGTTAGTGTAGCTGGGTTTAAAAAAGGTTTGGACAAGTTCCTGGAGGAAAGGTCCATAAACCATTATTAAGAAGGGACCCAGGATATCAATGCTTGACCCAACAAGGATTGTGGAACCTGTGTCTTTTGGGGAAACTGCTAGGTACGTATGACCTAGATTGGCCACTGTTGGAAACAGGATACTGGGCTTGATTGACCTTAATCTGACCCAGTATGGCATATCTTATGTTCTTATGTTAAGTTTAATACCTAAAGCAAAGGATATGATCATTAAGTTGAATAAGGCCATTACCCATATAACAGGACCATTTATTATTACAGAAATAAAGCAACTACAATATTGTGCAGTAAAATTATAACTGAAAAAAAATGTTACCAATGAAAAGCAGGGCCCGAAGACAAAGAGAACAATAACAACTCCTTGGAAAAAGAGCATCAACGTTAAAATAAGATCATTGTGTGCAGAGGTATCCCTGATAGATGGGTAACTAAAAAGATTAAGATCATCAAAGATAATGAGGAAGAGCCAAAACATCAAATTCATATGTTCCAATAATAAATTGAAAGTAGCAGCAGAATCACAAAAATTGCAAAGATGTAAAAACAATAGAAAAGAGAGATATCAAAATATGCTATTTAGAGAGAACCCAAAACAGTTCTACAGGGAATTGAGAGAGCATTATTACAGTATGGTAAAAAAAAACATCACCAAAGCTCAAACAGAAACCTTCTAGAGAAACCTATACAAGCACTTTGTACAGCACAATCAAGGGAAGCAGAATGTTTATGCTGTGTACAAGAGAATTTAGAAAAATCAAATATCAAACCTATAGAATAGCCTGAAGCAACAACAAAAGATTTGGAAAGCCGGTTAAAAAGAGCCCCAAACTGGAAGAGCCCTGGCCCAGATGGAATGACCAACTTTTGGCTCAAACAATGATCAAGCAGAAATTACTGAGAGAAAAGATCAGTAAAGAATATTACAGAAGAAAAAAATTGTTATTGAGAAGTGTTTTAACATTACAAGATAAGATACCAGTCATTAATTAGCTGGCAATTCCTATACTTCTCATATAGCTTTGGAATTCCAGACTGGCCCCTTAAAGACTTTGAAAAACTGAATGTACAAACAAGAAAACTCCTCCATGCCCATGAGGTAATATATAAGAACCAATGTATGCCAAGACTGTACATTCCTTGAACCTTAGGAGGAATGGATCTCATAGAAATAGACTATGGGAAGTATTTTGGAAGTCCTATTCATGAGCTGGATGTCTGAAAATGGACACTTAGATATGCAAATCATGGAGATGTCCCCAGAGTCATTTTAGAAGCTGGGTATAGAAATGTCCCCAGCGCAAGAATGCCCATGTAGCACAGGGGCATGGTGGAGACATGGCCTGGGTGGCGCAAGAGAGATGCATGTCACGGTGCGATTTCAGAATGGCACAAGCACACCTGGCTCTGGTTGATGAGATGTCCATGCCTATGCCTGCTCCTGGCTATGAATAAGATGAAAAAAATGCTCATTTTATGGATGTAACTCTTCCAGGGGAAAGCGCATAAAGCACTTATATCACCACAGTTATTATTTCCTGCACAAAGAAACCTGAGCATAAATACAAACTCCAAACATATTGCGGTCTGCCGTTACATGTCTGGGTATCTTAAATGGCAGGCCACAACATGTGAGTCTCATAGCACAGTCATCCCCCTTCTGAAATATCCCTGCCAGCATATCTAAGTACCCAGTTCGAGGCCATGCAATTTGGGTACGCCACATTTTGTGAAATGGCCTACATCCATGCATGTACCCAACCTTGCAACTTGCATGGGGCCCACCTCCATAATCAGTTACAGGGATATTCATTTTTTGGGGTGGAGACAACTATTTCAGATGGCACTTATACGTGCCTCCCTTCACTGCTGCCACTCCCCCCCCCCTGATATTTGGACGCTCTGCTCTGAACATTCCAGATTCTAACTAGATGTCCTCTCTAAAATGCCACTTCACATATACAGATCTACTATCATAGGCCTCCAGGCCTTCTTAACTCATCAACATATCCAAATATACAAAAAGTTCTGCAATATGAAAATAAAAGTCCAGAATCTGTCTCCATTATCAAACTTGGACAAAGAGTCCATCAAGTACAAGAGATGAGTGAAAATACAGCAGCACACATAGGGAAGGAAGCAACAGAATTTATAAAACAAGAGAAAAAAACTTCAAAAAATTAAATCTGTAAAAATGGAACACAACTGGCAAATGAATATAAATACAGTGGGAAATGCAAAGTGTTACTCCAGGAACCATTTGTTAATCAAATCAGACTCATGAATGGCTAAGGAGAGGTGAACTAAACCCCAAAGGATAAGAGACTGATAATTGCAGCCCAGGATGGTGAAATATGGATGAGATGGTTTACAGCATGCATAGCAAAAACTGAGAAAACTGACATATGTAGATTTCATAAGAGAGCTAGAAATGGTCACTCATCTTGAAGCTGGCTGCAAAATTCTCATGGCAGAAAATTTCGGAAACTCTGTAAATACTAAACATCACTGTACCAGAAAAGCATTGGGATCACGATCCTAAGAATCTAAGAGAATGAAGAGGTTATGATCACCTGGGACACTCCCATTCCAATGGATAGGAAACTGGATTCAAGGAAGCCCAACATAGTGGTAAAGGAGAATAACAGCAGGACAGGATGGCATTAGTAATAGAGGTGTCATTTCCAAGTGATTATTCTGTGAATAGCATGGAGAGGGAGAAGATCCTGAAGTACCAAGAAATGCAGAGATCAAGAAATTATGGCAGAAAGATGCTGAAATATTTCCTATCATGTTGGGTGTCACAGGCTTAAGCAGAATTTCCAAGCACAGCTTGATAAAGCACCTATACAAATGACATCTTATTAACTCCAGAAGGAGGCTCTCTTTGATACGATGCAAGTACTATGGTGAGTGTTAAAAGTAAATTTGAGAAACTGAGACCGTACTCCACGTACTCTAGCTTAGGAGAGAAGTCCATTACTGCCATGGTATGTGCAAAGCTAACTCATTTGGAGAAATGCCCCCCTCAAAGAAATATTGTTACTGAGCCTCCAGAGTTCAGTTACTTAGCAACAGTACATAGCCTGCCTATTCCATCTGGAATACATATAGTATCCTACTATGGCAATCAAGAATCCAAGACCATCCATCTTCTTAATCGGGGTAATTTCATAAAAGTCACAATCTTCAATGGAACAGTCCTGTTTCTCTCAGACAGGGAGTTACCGTTCCGGAACAACGTTCAGACTGTAAAGGTACCGCAGGTGTTGACATAAAAAAACTAACAAACACTAGCAGTATGTAGGTATATTCATATATGAAATTACATATGTGTGCACATTAGATATCCATGTTATACCTGAGAGAATAAACTCAACAGTGCAACCATGATTGTTAAGGTTTTTTAACAGTAATGCTGATCTTAGTACAACTCATTTAAAAGGAATAGGCAACCAATCGGTCCTCAAACATACCTCTCTTTCTGACAGAAGAGCTTCTTTGTAAAAAGGGTTACCTATGCTACCATTAAAGACTCAGTGGTCTTAGAACAACATCGTAAACTTGCTTCACTGCAAGTAAAATTCATGACAACCATCATATCAGTTCTTCTCACTACTAGCTCTAACCACATCAACTCTTTTCGCTGCTAAACTTTCTAAAACTCCTACACAAACTCTGCCAAAGATCAGCCATTTCTAATGTTATCTCCTCTTTTAAATCCACCCCCTCATCTCTCAAGAGCCAGAGAAAATATATGGCACTCTGCACCATTAAAGTGCAGAATGCACTATTCAAGAGACTTCCAACAACATTGTAAACACTGCAGTTAATACAATATCATGTAGATGAACAATTCATGGTGTAGCCATCCTTACTGGTGGTCCCAACCCAGATAAATCACACTACCAGCTAGCTCCTCCCCTTCATCTTTCAATTAAGCTTTAAAAAATTAATTAATTAATTGAATAAAAACATACATTTTTAAACAAATGGTCAAGCCAGCTAGGCAAGGTGTCATAGATGAGCAGATACCATCCATCCTTAACACAACATTTTCTAGACAATGCCAATTGCACTGATCAGTCCTTCACACTATCAGTTTAAACCAGTAGTACTCACTTTACATGGTACAGAAAATATCTGTAGTGGACTTGTCTTCAACCTACCACACCAATATTCTCCGAATGACAAGGATTTCACATCTACAGATATGCTGAAGACGCCTGCACCCTCAGCTTTGGAGTTACCCAGGTATGGAAGATTATATCCTGTTTTTCCAAGGAAAAATTAAAGTTGCTTAACTGTAACAGGTGTTCTCCTTGGACAGTGGGATAAATGATCCTTACAATCCCTCTATCCTCCTCTTACGGTTGAAATTGATTAAGCTATGGAATTAACTGAAAGGGAGAAGCAATGGTTGAGTAGGAAGGAGCATTGGAGCATGCTCAGAGTTTTTATGCTCTTCTGGGTTCTGAGAGGGTGGAGCCAAACTGGATGTGTGGATGATTTATCCTGCTTTCCAAGGAGAACACCTATTACAGGTTAACAACTTTGCTTTCATTGTCATCTAGAGCAGTTAAGCCACTAAAGCGTATGAAAAGTCCAGGTGAACTTTGCAGTTAAGTGATATTTTGATTTGGATTTTAAATTTAAGGGTATGTTTACCAAGCCAGGCTAATGGTTAGTCTGTGCTAGTTACTGTATGATTCAAATACTACTGTATAATTTTCCTGTCCCAGAGGATTGGTAATCTAAATTGTACCTGAGGCTACAGACTTGAGGCTTGCCCAAAACTGCAAGAAGTGTGAGTGGATGAAGTGTTTGTTTTGTGTTGTTATTGTACTGTGTGTTTCATTATGTAGACATATTTGCCTGTCACATAGGATAGTCTTCACCAGTAAACAGTATAAATATTTTAAATAAACCAATAAAGAAGAAGATGGATTTGAATCCTTCCTTCCCTGGATTTTTAAGCATAAGAAAATTAATTTAGCATAAAAATAAAAATCTCCTCCATATTCTCAGTAAAAGTAATTCCACATACAAAGCAAGATAAAAATGCCAAGAAAAATGTGATCTTACCAAACAAATGCTAAATATTCACAATCTACTGATCAACCTAAATCAGGGATCTCCAACTCCAGCCCAGGAGGGCTGCAAACCGCTCAGGTTTTCATACATACATGAGGTATATTTGCATGCATTGCCTCCATTGTATTCAAATTTATCTCATGCATATTCATTAGGAGTATCCTGAAAATTTGACTGGTTTGCAGCCCTCCAGGACTGGAGTTGATCCCTGCCCTAAATATGGCCTTACCAGTGGAGTTCCATCAAAAATTGAATTACCAACACTTTATCATACCTCAACATGTAAATTAAATTTGTCATTTCAAACTGTTTAAAATTAAATGATTATCAATTTAAATGTCTGACAAAGTAATTACAGAGCTATAACTAAATAGGTCTTTTAAGAAACCCACTATCATCTATTTAAAAAAAATGACAGCTGGAATGTAAGGCAGCTATCTTTAATTTGTTATAATAACAAAGAAGCGGAGTGCAAAATAGTTTCCAAGTGATACAGTATGTTCCCTTGTAAAGCAATGAGAATGTGGGGTAAGATGTATTTCCTTGATCTCACCTGCCTCTTTTATGCTCTCCAACAGTAAGGCACACATACGTCTTCTTAGACACCTCAGTCTTTCAGCAGCACAATGACGTGACCATTCTTCTCTTGGTAATTTTAGCATCCACTAAGCAGCCGGCTCCGACCCCTCATCTTTTGTTCCAACATGGCATTCTTCTTGCATGCTTGACGGATGAGCGGGACTTGGCAGCCCTTGAAACATTAGGGAGAGCAGTTAAACATGGTAAAGCATCCAACCTGCCACTGCCTTTTACAAAATGTTCCATCCTCCCGCTGCCGTAGGCGTCTTGCACAAGACAACTGAATGGAGCTGTCATTATTTCCATCATAAAGGAGAATGTATCTATATACCTAGTTGTCCTTAGGGGTTACAGCACTGGATGATCACCTAAAAAATGGTATGACCTAGAATCGCACGGAAGCCAAAAGCCAAGCCAGACTCTCACCCTCTCCCCCATCCAAGCTCACAAGTGTTTTCCAGATCTGGATGTACAAGAAGCCCTCAATATATGGAAGCAAACATTTCCTCCGTTTTTCTGTATGGTCAGCTTCCATATATCAAAATCAATTTTCCCACCGATTCTCATTAGAAACCTGGAGAAGCACTCCTAAGGGGAAAAAGCAGACACAAGACAACCAAAAGCAACAATTTTTAGTCCATTTTCCAAAGGGAAAAGAGCATATGATATTATCATATGTCTACATATGTGTTTGTGGGTATGTGTCTATGCGTTCCTCCACCATACCCCCTCCCAACCACTTTTGTGTTTATTATCCTAGCAACCCCACCTTTTCAGGATATGACAGGAAGCTCCAGTGAATCCTGACAGGTTTGTTTTAAATCCATATACATGCCAGGATGCATGCCCAGGATGTACCCCAGAAAAGTAGGCTCCATTAGTTCTGAATGGGACTTAATGTTTCTTCTTCTTTTAGAGGTGGAATGTCAGATCATCTCCTCATCTATGGATCACCTGCCACCTTCGTTCTCATCCTGTTGACCATCTGCCTCATCTTCTTCTTCTTCTGAAAAGGAGTAGGAGCATTTGTTGACTTGCTTTCTTTTGTGATAATATATGTAGAGAGAACTCTTTCAGGGAAATAGTAGATTGTTCTCAGCTCCCATACTGCTTTGGAAAAGCAAGGTCACCTGGAAAATAAACATCACCTCCTGCATAAGTTGCACCTAGGAGCATGTTTACTAAACTGCATTAAACATTTGAAGCTAACATTGTATTTTTGTGCAAACAACACAGTGTGAGCTGCAAAAGCCGCATGGTAATTCTTGGGCACAATCGCAGCATTTCCCCAACAAGTACCATACTGAAATGCAGAGAGCGCAGCACAGCAACACCATGAATGCAGCTAACGCCACCCATTGAGGTGGTGTTATCTGCATCCAGTTTACAACTTTAGCAGTTATCACACGCTCTTGAAATATGTGGTACCCAAGTGTTACAGTCAAGTCTACTCTCTGCCCATTTCCCGCCCACTTTAACACAATTAGTGCAGATAGAGCAGAAATTTTCTGTGCTATCTGCATTTTCACTGTACTGTTTCCGTTTCTGGATAGCGCACACTATCTGCCATCTTAACAGGTAGTACAGCTTAGTAAATATGCCCCATAATGAACTGTGACATGTACTTTTAGTCTACTGAAAATTGACAAGGTGCACAGATCCTAAAATTATGATGCATGTTTTGACTGAGCTTTTGAAACTTTGTCCCAAATTTACAGGAATATGCCACATGCTGCTTAGAAACATAGAAATATGATGACAGAAAAAGACCACATGGCCTATCTAGTCTGTCCTTCCATATCAACAACTACAACAGTCCCCTTTTTACCTTTAGAGATCCTCTGTCAACTTTTGGGCTGACTATCTCCCTAAATAGATTACATCAATGATCCAACAACCAACAATTAGAAAGTTCTAGTGAAGCCACAAAATCAAGGATGCCACTGACAACATCTATTGAGTCCTCTGAGGAATTGAAAGTGCCATCTTTGAATGGAGTACAGAAGAAGATATGGCCAGAGAAGGGAACAGCCACAGATGGGCTTGGAAGGCCCAGGCCCCTCTACTTTCACATCAGGCCCCTCCTGCAGCTTTCCCCAATTTGCTAACAGAGTGTACATGTCCTGTTTTAATGTGCATGTCCTGGCTGAAAATTAGGAAAAGAAGGACTGAGAGCTCCCGCAGAAAAGGTGAGTGCCATGGGATAGAAGAATCTGGAATGTCTATAGCATCCATGTTAAACCTGCCCCCCCCCATGTCAACCCTTGCCTCCCTCCCCCCTCCCAAAAAAAAAATTGTGTTCTGGCTATATCCCTGGCCAGAAGGTGTTCACAGTGTTCGGGATCCAACTGAACATAGTTTATACCCTTACAAATGATATCGGATTCAAAGATTTTGTAACATCAGTTGTGCTCGTTGCCTCAGTCCCAAGCCTCGTCCCATGAGAATATGTTGCAGCTAGAACAACAGCTAGCATCAAAGGAAGAGGAAGAGAATGTAGAAGCTGTTGAAAGTTTGTTGGTTTATACAGCAGAAGTTCACCCATTGAGGTTCAGAAGGGAAAACTATTTAATTAATAATTGAATGCACAAGATACATATATTGAAAATTGACATGAGATATCCAGAGAGTGCTTCATACTAAGATGGCTTCAAGCACATGGATAGCCTAACAGTTAGAACTGCTACTGAGAAAACAGGAACCGGAAACCCCACCTTCTGAGTGTGCATCCTTCTCATAAAGCTTCTGGGATTAATAGGTCCTTCTGTAAGGCGACTTGTACTCTTATCTATATAACAATGCCACTTTCTGTCCTTTACTGGTATACTCCTAGGACAGAAAACATTATACATTTAAAACTGTCAGATAATCAGCCCGGATCTATTGTATGCCTTTCAACAGAAGCTTCATCCACTCCATGTTAGTTGAACACAAAGCAATTGTCCAAAGGTTAGTTTGCAGATTCTCAGAGATGTACAGCCCAATTTTGTATAGGTTGTATAGGTCAGACAAGGGACACCTGTTGAGATATTCAAAATTTGCTATGTACTTTTAGAAAAGGCTCGCTAAATACGGGGCCTTTTGTAAAATATGTACAAAGAAGCAGCAAAAATATATATTCAGTGGCTCGTACAACAGGAAGAGCCATTTATAACATCCAAAAGAAGAGTTGCATCAATTAGGGAGTCAATGCAGAGGGTGACTACTAAAATGGTCAATGGTCTTCGTTATGAAGCATATGAGGACAGACTTAAAGATCTTAATATGTATACTTTAGAGGAAAGGCAGGATAGAGGAGATATGATAGAGATGTTTAAATACCTCCGTGGCATAAATTCACAGGAGGAGAGCCTCTTTTGATTGAAAGCAAGCTCTGCTATGAGGGGACATAGGATGAGAGTGAAAGGGAATAGACTCAGGAGTAATATGCAAAAATATTTCTTTACAGAAAGAGTGCTAGATGCATGGAATAGTCTTCCAGTGGAGGTGGTGGACACGAGGACAGAATCTGAATTCAAAAAAGCATGGGACAAATACAGAGGATCTCTAAAGGTAAAAAGAGGACTATTGTAGTTGATATGAAAGGGCAGACTAGCTAGGCCATGTGGTCTTTTTCTGCCGTCATGTTTCTATGTTTCTTAGTAGCACATCTACATTTAAGCTGCAGATTTTGCTACCTACACTTGTAAGTGCCACCACTTGCATTGCATAAGTAAAGGCTTATGCAAAACTGTGTGTCTCTAAGGGGAACCAATTAAGGTGCTAAACTCCAGAACTCACATTTTTTGCTTTTTGAAATGGTTTTGAGCACCTGAGAGGGAAGCATAATTCCCCCTGATCACTCCAAATGGCAGATGAAATTTAATGTGGACAAGTGAAAAGTTATGCACGTGGAGCCTGATTCTAGAAGGGCCACGTCTGGGCTGTCTGGACCCGATTCTGCACTGCAGAAACACGACGGCCTCGCGGGTGCAGGATCGGGACCTGGGAGATGGCCGGCATGCCCCAGCATCGCCGCAGGGATGTCCTTCCCATGGCACAACCTGCCCACTGCCTTGGAGTGCCCCTTTTCCCCGCTGCCCAACCCTGAAAGGGGCAGCCAGGGCCCAGATCAGGTGGTGGGGACTCACCCTGCTTATCACTGTCACTGCTGGGGGGGCTGGACGGATGATCCAGAGGGGCGGCCAGCGCATATTTCACCTCCAAGGTGGAATAAGCTGGCCGTCGCCCCGACAATCCCAGACATACAGGGCCATGACCGGAATCGGCCTTGTATGTCCAAGGGTCGGTCCTGCCCACACTCTGCTCACTCTTTGTCCCCATGCCGCTTCATCCCCCACAGCACACACAGCCGCTCTGTGCGTGCAGGGGGGCCAGAAGGCAGCATAAGGTGAAAGCAGATAGTGGGGCTGGATGTCCCATCAGGACATCCAGCCCTGCTAGTCACCTTCCTAGATCGAGCCCTTAGGGAAGAACAACCCAAACTAAAGCTACACGATGCAAGGTTCCACAAGGAACTACCATCCAGGAAAAGGATTTAGGCATCATCATGAATAATACTTGTAAACCCTCTGCCCAATGTGCAATGGCAGCCAAGAAAGCAAATAAAATGCTAGGAATCATACGAAAGGAATAGACAATAAAACCAACATTATAATGGCTCTGTAGCGCTCCATGGTGCGACCGCACCTTGAATATCGTGTCTGGTCAGCATATCTTAAAAAGGACATAGCACAATTGGAAAAGGTACAGAGAATAATGACCAAAAAGGTAAAGGGAATGGAGGGATATCATTATGAGAAAAGTCTTAAAGGGTTTGAACTCTTCAGCTTTGAAAAGAGAAGGCTAAGAGGAGATATGATAGAGATTTATAAAATAATGAATGGAGTGGAACAGGTAAACATAGATCGGTTGTTTACTCCTTCAAAAAGTAGAAAGAATAGGGGTCATGCAATGAGGCTACAATGTGGCAAATTTAAGATTAATAAAAAAAAATATCTTTTCACTCAGCGTGCAATCAAACTCTAGAATTTGTTACTGGAGGATGTAGTAGAAACTGTTAGTGTAGCTGGATTTAAAAGAGGTCTGGACAAGTTCCTTGAGGAAAAGTCCATAAACCATTATTAAAGAAAACTTAGGAAATCCACTGCTTACCCCCGGGACAAGCAGCATGGATTGTGTATATCTTTGGGAACCTGACAGGTACTTGAGACCTGGAATAGCCACTGTTGGAAACAAGATATTGAGCTTGATGAACCTTTGGTTTGATCCAGTATGGCATATCTTATGTTCTTATGTTTGATCTAATTGGCTAACTCTTTACTTAGCCACTTAGATGTCTTAGAAAACTGGCCCAAATTCAGGTAGTTTGTGTATGAAGATTAGACTACTTTGTTCAGGCTGAATAATACACCTGTAGCTATTGACCATTTTCCCTTTTATATATACAGGGTGGCCCAAAAAAAGTGAGAACATCTCGTAAATTAAAAGCTTAAATCGTTTACTTATTTATCTTTTTTAGCTATATAATGTCTTTATTTTGACAATTTCCAGTCGCCATCTTTTTTTCTAAATTTGTCAATCGTTTACATCTGTCTTTTTGAATTTTTAAATAACTTATATGCTACGAGATGTTCTCGCTTTTTCTGGGCCACCCTGTACATATATTTCTAAACCACTAGTGTCTCTAATTGTTTTCGAGGTTAGAATCTCCAGATATATTCATTTATTCAAGATACATTTTGTTGTCAGGGGAGAGGGAACTCACATCTACTATAAGAAACCAATCTGTCAGAAGAGCTGGCCCAACCATTAGGCAAACTAGGTGGTTGCCCCGGGGTGGCAGTTTCTGGGGGAGGGTGCATCAAAGAGCAAGGCATTCAAAGCTAAACAATAGATTCTGACTGCCTGGGGGGACATGAAACTTAAAGTTTGCCTAGGGCGCCAACACCTTGAACCAAGTCTGGGATTGACCCTGTCTGACAGACATAGCCAGCTTCTTTCAGGAGAGATTAGTGATTACACGCCCAAAGTGTAATTGGAATTAATAAATTTCACATAATATGAGTGTTGAGCATTAACATATTTATTTTGAAATAATAATAGCCAATGTACCAGACTGAACTGTGCTAATCTTTTAATCTTTTTGGTTTACATAAACAGAAAAGACAATAGGAGGTTGCTAGTCAAAAGGTTTGTTGACTAACGTTGGGTGATAGCCATTCAAATCTTCATGGTGAAAATTCCCTTCCCCTCCCTTACCAGAAAAATATTTTTGGGCAAATCATAGCATGTACAAAATTTATCCAGATCAAAACAGGGGGTACTGGGGTGTTCCTGGCATATAGTTTAACCTTGGTCAGTCTGCACTGATATTCAGCCAAAGTTACCCAGATAATTCTAAAGTTAACTGGACAACTTTATCTGATTATTTTTAAACCCTCGTTTTCCGGTTAGATTTCTCACGCAGCAGCTTTTTTAATAAGGACCTCTAGGTTAGCATCTGCTCCGATTGCACTAAAGTTATGAAAGTTTAATGCATCAAGACAATGAAATTAAGAAATTCTTACAAGAACAAAGGAATCACTGCCCAATCTTTATTTTTAAGACAAATTACTTTCTTGTTAGGCGTGTATTTCATTTCCAGATGAAAGATATGACCTTTGTGAGTGCATGACTCTCTAGACTGGCAACTCTAAAAATGTCACTGCTGATTCTCATTTACTTGTTTTCTATTAATGCCTCTCTCTCTTTACATACTACATAATCAATGCAGACAAGTCCATAGTTTTCCTAGCTGATTTCCATTATTCCCCATTATGCCCTTTGTTCCATTTCTCTGGTTCCCGTCTGGCATTAAACATTTAGATACAGCATCTAAACTGTCCTTTGACTGTCTCTGTAGGAACAACTATCTTTTAGTTATGTAATCAATTAGTTCGGAATCAGCCCACTGGTTCAGATGTCTTTTTGGAGGAGTTTTAATTAAGATTAATATTTTTTCGTGACTTCCGAGTCATCTAGGCATGATTCTGTACTCAGCCATGCTTGTTAAAATCATAAATCAATCCATTTTATTCCCTGTAGATATTAGAAGACCTTTCTGCAGCCAAGTGTAAATCTGCCATCATAAAGGATTAAAAGAGAGATTCAGTGACTCGCTTCAGGTTTCTTCAGACAGCAGCTCGCTAGATCATTCTGTTTGCTGGAAGAATATTTCTCCCCAGACCACGGTTTAAAAGATTTTAGAATTCCGAATTGATTCACGGTTTTCCAGGAGGGGTAGAGCATCAGAACAAAATGTCTGTGGTCTTGTTTTGCTTTAACTAGTAAAATATCATAGGCCAGTTTACCACCTACCAGAAGTTAAGCCAAGGGGGGGGGGGCGTATAAAGGTACACCTTGGTTTACATATCACTAGTTTGTAGAAATTTGTAAGACAGATGTCTGAGGCTAGGCTTAGAGATGTAACTGTCTCATTGATCTGTAACGGGAAAAAGAAACCTCTTTATGAAAAAAAAGTAAAAAATACAAAAAAGCAAGGCAAACAGAAACCAGACAGCATACAATAACAGAATAATGCCTTTTTCATATGATCAATGGACTTGTCATATTGGCTTCATCACACATTTACTGCATGCAGTTTTTTTTATCACCTTCACGTACTTATTGCTGGAATCTTCTGAAGTTTTATATTTCTGATGTCTCTCTTCACCATGGGCTTACCTCACCACACTGGAACAGACAAGCACAGGCCCCTTTTTCCTGCATCGACCCAGAAGCAGATTCTGTGGCAAGCATTAACAAATTCTATGGCAAAATTTTTAAAATTCTGTCACAATTCAGTACCACGTTTGTCTAAATGTATACAAACATTACATAACTTGATGCTCACATTTAGTAGCACTATCCATTTAACTGGCACCACCGAATATAGGCTGACCGGTGCCTGCACCAGTGACAATCCATTTAAAGTTAGGCCTGCTTTTCACACACCTAATTTTAAATACATAACTTACCTACTTAGTGGCTAAATATCACGGCTAAATGTATAAGTACTGGGTCTACCCTTGTCCCTCCCCAAACCTGGCCTCTTCCTCTACAGATACATATAAGTTAAACAACCCAATTTTATCCATATAAGGGCTGAAAATACACATACGAGATGTGACAAAAAAGAAACGAGACTGTCCCATAAATGTTTTATTACAAAATCTACAGAGAAATTACACAGTCCCCCCTTCAAAGTAATCCCCCCCCAGAGATAATGCACTTCTGCATTCACTTCTGCCACATACAGAAGCACTTGGTAAAGTCCTCCTCCTTGAGGTCCCTCAGATCCCTCGCCACAGAGGCCTTGATCTCTTCTACAGAGGCAAAATGAGTTCCTTTGAGCACAGTCTTCAGCCTGGGGAAGAACCAGAAGTTGCACGGTGCAAGATCTGGGGAATAAGGAGGGTAGTCAAGAGCTGTGATCTGTTTGTTGGCCAAGAACTGCCTCACACTGAGCATGGTATGTGCAGGCGCTTTGTCATGGTGCAGTAGCCACGACTTGTCTCTCCACGGAGCCTGCCTGCTGCAACGAACCCAGTCATGGAGGCGATTGAGGACCTGCTGGTAGAAGTGCTAGTTGACTGTCTGACCCTCAGGCACAAACTCATGATGGACCATTCCCTTCTGGTCGAAGAATGCGATCAGCATGACCTTGATCCTTGATTTGGATATGTGTGCCTTCTTGGGTCTAGGTGACAGTCGAGTCTTCCACTGCAGGCTCTGTCTCTTGCTTTCAGAGTCATACTGGAAGACCCAAGCCTCGTCTCCTGTGATGACTCGGCCAATGAACTCTGGATTTTCTCCAATCTTCTCTAGCAAGTCTCGACAAGCATTGACCCAATGCTCCTTCTGGTCGTCCAATAAAAGCTTGGGGATCATCTTGGCGCACACCTTCCGCATCCCCAACTCCTGCACCAAGATGGTCCACACTGACTCCCTGTTCAGGCTGAGCTCTTCAGCTATCATCCGCACCATCAGTCTGCGATCACTCCACACCAGCTGGTTCACTCTGTCAATGTTATCAGCCATCTTTGTCGTGGAAGGCCGTCCTGACTTGGGTTCATCTTCCACCTCCTCGTGGCCAGTCATGAAGCATTTGTGCCACTCGAAGACTGGCGGCCTTGACATTGCATCTTCTCCATAAGCCTTTCGGAGAAGTTGGAGACACTCAGTTAGGCCCTTCTCCAACTTAACCAGAAATTTCAAGTTGATTCTTTGCTCCATATTTCTGCCACCTCCAGTTGCTTGACAAAGCATAGTAACATAGTAAATGATGGCAGATAAAGACCAGCATGGTCCATCCAGTCTGCCCAGCAAATATACGGCAAGAGTAGGTGCACCCGTCGCTCCATGCAGGCCACCCCTCCTCATGTCTTTGTTTAGGGGTGGACCCACCACTCCATGTAGGACACCCCTATTTGTTGAGAAGTTAGATGGTTCAGTTCATTTTGTTTTTATCCTGTTGCTATAAAGGGATCCGCAGTGCTTGTCCCATGCTGTTTTGAATTCCGTCACCATATTTGCCCCCACCACTTCCATCGGGAGAGCATTCCAAGCATCCACCACCCTTTCAGTGAAAAAATATTTCCTGACATTGCCTTTCAATTTTCCACCTTGCAGCTTCATGTTATGCCCTCTAGTTTTGCAGCTTCCCCGTCTTTGGAAGAGGTTTGTTTGTTCATCGTTCCTCTTTAAGCGATGGAGCAGTGTGCTACAAAAAAACCTGAAAAAGAAAAACAGAGTGAGAGAGATGAAAAATATTATAGCAGAATAGTGGCGAGATGTTGCACAACACAGTGACATAAGCTGTTAGCCAACTGGCATCGAGTCATGGGCATGGCTGCCACAGTCTTGTTTTTTTTTTTGTCACACCTCGTATAAGCAAGTTATGCATTCACTACCTGCCAACAAATGCATAACTCACTTTGACTATATGGCCCAATGTAATTTTCTAACATTTCTAGTGTATCAGACTATGTTTGGTGTAAAGTCCATAAGTACCTGTGGGCCTTGCAACCACTCAAATAGCTTTGAAAGTTTCCCCATACATAATACTGTAGATAGACATATCCTACAGACATGGAAAAGCTGATTTTTAAACAAGTGCTGAGTCCTTGCATCTTTGAAGTACTCGCAGGTTATATGCAAGCACATTTCTCCTTAGTTAACACTTCCTCCCTGGGGAAAAAGAATGTTCTGTACGGTCAGGTACTATGAAACAATGCAATAAAAAACAAGATTACGTAGATCAGCAATTTCAAAATAGGTTTATGTACTTGGATGAGCGGTGATATGAAACAGTGAGCGGGAGTTTAATGAATTTCAAATTACTCAGCCTTTAGTATACAAATATTCCAAAAGCACAGGGTTTTGCTGGTTCAAGAAGGTTGATTTCATATCTCACTTGTTTCTATGAAATGTGACAAAACACAGTTAAGGGTTTTGTTTTCCTAATCGGTGCATATTTAATAGAAACATTCTCTGAAGTGAATGCTTTACAAGATCCATTTTAAAGCGATTGTCAGCATGACAGAGGAAGGAGCTTTTGTTTCCCGACTCAACATCCATAGTCGGCCAAGCATGCCCCAATATATGCTTTTCAATGGAACACCAGATTTTAAAAACTGCATTTAATAGCAAATCTGCCTCTGTGGGAGACTCCAAGACAGTTACTGGCAAAATTGAAAGAGCGGCACCAGATGTACAGTATTCCCTTCAATGAACAGCAGTGTGATTTGCAATTTGGGAAAAGTCTGGCTACTTGATTTGGAGATATACCACAATAAATCTGTTGTTTTTACAGCAGGCTTCCTTGAAGCCGCTAATAGGCTGGCTATACCACAGATTACAGACAACTAGTGCTATTGTCACTAATCCCCAATCACACCAAGTCCAGTAATCTTTATTATATACTTTACACTACAAATGGAAAGAATTTGTTTTATTGAGACTTCTTTTTAATAGCATCCAGTAACCTTGCTAGATCCTCAACCCTTTCAGTCCTTTTTACTTTATTTTTAATATTTAATTTATCTAAAATCAAATCTTTACACGATCTTCATTCAAATATGCTCTCCATTTTCCCAACCATTATATCAACTGATTCTACAGACCTGACATAATGTCTTACTTCAAACTTTCTTCCTTACAATTTCTGCATGAGGGTAATGGAATACATTTTACTTATCTGAATGGAGGCAACTTCATTCTTTATCCAATTTTAACCTTTTTTTTTGTCCATATTTGCTTGCAGCACCATTCTCAGCATGCTGGACACTTTCTGGCTAAACCTTCAAAATGGCTGTGGTATCTCTTTTCAAAAGTTTGATTGACAGATCGGCCTCCATTTTATTTAAAGACGCATCTGATGCTTTCCATTTGATAATATACCCAAACCATTTATCTAGCATGTCACAGTAAGGAATGCTATTCAGTTTGTACCTAGGGTTGCCAGCTGCTCAGTATTCAGTCAAATTTCTGTAGAGAGGCCAGAGCTAGCAGGACCATAACACTGGCAACCTAAGTGCCAGCAATCTGTTGGCTACTGCACTTCTCAAGAACAATCATTTCCCACCACCGCCTAACTCTACTCCCTCTTCTGGATGACTCCCCAACTCCATTCCCCATCTCCAAGCCCTCTTTGAATCCACTCATGCACATTTCTCCCCAAACCAGTCAACTCTCCTTATTGGAGCTCCACAAACTGAGAAGAAATTGCATCAGGATATGAGTGAGTGCAGAGTCTATGAGCTCAATGTGCAAGCAGTCAAAGTCTCCATAGTACATCCACCTCCCTTTTGTACAGGTTTCCACTGTGTAACTGGTCACCAGGTGAACTGTATGTGTGTGGAGGGGGGCAGCTTAATAGGCCAACAGACACTAGGGGTATGTAGTGACGGGCTAGACCTCTCCTTACCTCCCAAATTTTTGAATCCTGAGGAGTGAGGGAGAGAAAGAGATTCCTTTTCAAGGCCCTAGTTCACTGAGCATACTCTCCAGTCTTCACAAGTCTCCTATTCATCTAATCCAATATCCGGACACTTCCACAAACTGTACTGTCCAGTTAGCTGGCTAGGTAAAAAAAATATATCTTCACTAAGAGGTAGATTCATCAAACAGAGCTCCACCCATGCTCAAGATGTGCATGGAGCTCTGTTCCTGGGTGGGGGGGGGGGCTGTAGGAGGAGTGAAGTTGGGGAGTGGGCGGGAACCTGACCCCGGATGTACAGGACCGATTCTGGGGTCGGCCCTCTATGTCCAGGGTCGGCCATTTGGATGGGGGACTTATTGCACCTCAGAGGTGGAATAAATCCCCCTGGACAACAGAAAATGTGAGATCCTGACATGGAAAAGGAGGTAAAGGGGTGCAGGGGGTTTCCTGCAGCCCAACCCTGGCCACGGCAAGCCTGAATGGGGGTCAGGCAGCAGAGAAAGGACCTTTCGGGGTCTGCCGGAAATCGGGCTCCTGCATGGAACCGCAGTGCCATGGCAACAGTACACCAAAGCTCCATGGCTCCATGCAAGAGCCTGGCTGGGCTAGCCAGGTAGTGGGTTGGTCATCCGGGTGCCCAGAATCGGGGCACATCTTGCACGTCCAGCCAGTTGCACCCACTTCTGATCCCATAGGCATGTTTAGCCCCTACAGGATCAGAATTGGGTGCAACCAGGGCACCTCCAGATTCTGGGCACCCGGACAAGCGGGGGCCACACAGAACACAATTGGCCTCCACATGAAATAAAAATAATTAATCTATAACTTCATGGACATTAGGAAGAGCAAAGAAATAAAACTAGGATGGCAAACTCTAGTTGTGTTTTCTTCTTCCATGGGAGACTTCTGGTACAGGACTCCTCTTCTCCTTGAACTCACTGGATCCCATTGCACGACTTCACTCCTTTACTTCCTCCACCTGAATGTAACTCACCTCAAACTATTACTAGAAAGATGTGAGCTAAATATGAAATAAATATAAAAAATATATTCCTCTGAAAACTACTTTTCAAACACGATTAACTTTCCCTATCACCCCATACTTTAAGCTAAAGAATCCTTCAAGCTCTTCAGCAAACGTCTACAACTGCACTCTACTCTTGGCTCCAAACATAGTTCACCTCTGATATTTCACTGAGTAAAAATGTCAATAGGCACTTCCGTGGCCTGGATTCCCCTCCACTTTCTTTCCCAAGTAGAACTGTTACCTTTATCCCAAGTCTGATTGATGTATTTATGGGTTTTATATACTGCCTTTCAGTAAAATCAAAGTGGTTTACAAATAACTATTAAATAACATTACATATTAGCAGATTTCCAACGGGTTTCAGCATAGAACAAAGAGGATATTTGGTAACATTCGCAGCTGAACTGTGCCATGTAACATTAAAGCCTATTAACACGTATGTACAATATGTACAGGAGAATTTATTTACAGGGATGAGGAAACCCACATCAGTGGTATGTCTGCTAGTATATAACAGCTGGTTTTAGTTTAGGTACATTAATGTGGCAGGGGGGAGTAATGGGGGGGGAATAGCATCATGTTTTTGTTGGATTGAGTTTTATGTGGGGAAGAGATCTTGCGTTGGTTCGTCTGTACCGAAATGCTCTATAAACAGCTGTGTCTTATTTCATGAATGTAATCAAGTCCAAGGAGGGAGTTCCATATCATTGGTGCATTAAAGCTAAAGGCTCTATTGGTTGTTGTCCTAAGGAACTTTCAGTATGAGGATGGTTCGAGGAGCGTGTGTTGACTACATTCCCTTCTAATTCTGTCATTAGGGAGAGTTCGTTATGAGGTTATTTAGGTATGATGGTGACAAGTCTTTTATCAGTTTGAATGTGGTCATCATTATTTTGTATTTAATTCTGCTATGGACTGGGAGCTAATGCAGGTTGTATAAAATGGGTATAATATGTTCTGATGGGTTAGCCTTGACAACCATCCTAGCAGCAACATGCTGAGCTATCCTAAGGTGGTTTAGAGCTTGCCTCAGGAGCCCTAGGAGGATGCTATTACAGATGTCAATAGGGGGGAATACCATAGCTTGGAGCACAGATCTAAAGTCATGGTGTGGTAGTAGGGGCTTCAAGTGTTTAATGGGCCTTAGTTTGTTATAAATTAGACCTGCTGTTGTTTTAAGATAGGTTTAAAGACCTATCCAGAGTGATACCAAGATATTTTACCTCATTCTTTATTGTTAGCGTTACATCCTCTACCTTGAGATTTGGAGGTGGGGTGAAATATTGGTTTCTTGTAATAATTAGGACTCAGTTTTCTTATGATTAATTTTGAGGTTACAGTCATTTTGTCATTATGAAACTTTGGTAAAGCATGAACTAATGGTGGTAAAGTTGGGTGGTGCTATATCAAAGGGGAGGAATAGCATTACATCATTTGCGTAGATGGAATAACCAACATTGAATCCTTGGATAATGTTACACATAGGTTGCAAATATATATTGAATAATAGAGCACAGAGGGCAGAGCCCTGTCGTATCACTTGTTTCTGTGAGAATGACTTTGATGTTTGTTGCCCTATTTTAACTTGCTGGGACTGGTCAGAGGGGTATGACTGGAACCATTTTAATGTAATACCATATATTCCATTTGCTTTAACATTTTGAAACTGATTACAAGACTAATCGAGTCAAAGGCAGCGGCTATACATAAAAATATTAGAATGACTGCTTGTTTAGAGTTATCTATGCTCTTTATCAGATTGTCAAAGAGCCCAATTAGCAACTCTCTTCCCGACCCTCCTTACAGCTGACCTCCCCAAACACAGTCAGTTCCTTCCACACATCTGATCCCCCACTCCCCAAAGCATCCGACCACCTCTGGCCTCACTTCCTAGCATGAAGACACCCCCTCCCAACAACAACAATCTCACCAGGGCTCCCACCCCCACCCCCTGATCCCTTTCCCTGGCTTTACTGGGATCCCTGGTGTCTCTAGGAGCAGGAGTGATCCTCAGTCACTCCTGCTCTTATGGCCTGGATTTCAAGTGCCCGTCATCCCTAGCAGTAATCCTGCGGTACTACCACTAAGGGTTCAAAATCTGGCATACCTGGTACTCATGCCTAGTTAATGCATGTTTTCATGCACCTATTTTATGCCCATTTTATAAAATCAAGTATATATCTACTTGATTTTATAAAAGGCAGAGAACACGCCTTAAGATCTAATCACTTGCACCATTCCTAGAACTAGTGCAAATGACTGCCTACTTTTTGGAAATACACGAATAAACTATGGTATTGTAGAATCAATATGTGTACTTGCTCATGCTGCCCAAGCTCCATCCATACTACACCCATGTGCACATCTGCAGTGAAAGTAAGTGCTATGCAAACAATGCAGGTACTTTCTTGCGAGATTGCATTTTATGAGAGGTCATTCACATACTTTATGTAGCCACTTGCATGCGTAAATGACTTAAGCACCAATATTTCTGCCTGTTCTTACCACCTAAAACTAGGCGGCTCCTTATAAAATTAGCCCCAGAAGGTCCCAAAATGCCATGGGATCTATTCCGAGCCACGAATAGTGTGGATGTACACCCTGTCTGGACGTACCTCGTCCCCCTTGACATCCCTGTGCAAGGCTCCCTATACAAACAGTGGAGTTGTATGGGGAGTCTTAGACGGGAGCGGGAGGGGGAGGGTGGAAGGCAGAGCAAGGGTGATGCATGGGCGGGCCGTCACCCTGGACATATAGGGCCAATTCAGAGGTCGGCCCTGTATGTCCAGGATATGCCAGTTAGACGGGGGACTTATTTCTCAGAGGTGGAATAAGTACCCCTGGATGCTGGGTAGCAGTGGCAGCCGGCGAGGACAAAACAGAGAGGCATGCAGGCATTTCCCTGCAGTCAGACCATGGCCATGGGAGGCCAGATCGGGAGTCTGGCTCTAGGGAAAGGACAGTCTTGGTGGTGGGCGGTGTTCACAGCTCCGTAATGGAGCCGCAGTGCCATGGCAACGAGACGCCATGGCACTGCGGCTCCATTACGGAGCCAGGCTCAGTTAGCCAGCTATGTGGTAGACCCATTTCTGCTGGGCCACACAAGGGGCTGGACGTCCATTTGTGAATAGGCCTCTATACAAATAAAATTAGCCAGTTATCAATGGTGTTGTAGATAGAAAACAGGCAATTTCCTATTGTCCAGGGTATTGCCACGGGGGGGGGGGGTCCTGGAGGGGCACAGGCCCCTCCATTTCCATTTCAGGTTCCATGCCTTTTTTCTTTCCTCTCTGCCAACCGCTGTCTTCTGCTGGAAGCCATCCCTCTGCTTCATGCTCCGGATTGCTCCATTCACAGTTCGCATACTGAAACTTTGGGACCGACCCTGTTGATGATTTTGTGATTTCATCATTGCGATGTGCCACCCTTGAGGTTTCAATGTGTGTGTAAGCTGAGGGAACTAAGGAGAGAGGTGGGAGAATGGATGCTGGGGAATTAGACAGGGGGGAGTGCAGGGAAGAAGAGACAGATAGGCTTGTGCACAGAAAGGGGGAGAGGGAGAGGCAGTGAGGAGACGAATGCTTGCAAAAGAGATAGGGAGACAGGAGAGTGAGTACAGAGAATTTGGGAATGAGGTAGGAGGTGGGTACTGGGGATAGGGAGAACAGGGACTAAGTTAAATAGGGACTTGGGGATTGGCTATGAGAACAGAACAGACTTGGGACTTGGCTGGGTGCTGGGAGAATAGGGACTTGTAGCTTGGATGTGGGAAGATTGAGTTTGAACAGGGACTCGGGGTTTAAGAGGACAAATGTGCACTAAGTGCTTTGGTGTGGAGGGTAAGACTAGGGATGGATTAGATGGAATGAGGAAAGGTGGGAAAGGAGTTGAGTCAACAGAAAGGAAGAGGAGGATATGGAGGGGGGAAAGCCATAGGAGAAGTGAACAAAGAATGACCTGGAACAACCTAATTAGAAAAATGATCAGATACAGCAGAGCATAAAAAATACAGGGGTTGATTTTCAGTGGCAACAGTCAGTGCTGTCAAAGCAACCGGTCGCCCCCAATTTAAGTTAAGACCAAATATTCAGCACCATTGTATATCCAGCGACCAGTGTTGAATATCCAGTTTGGCCAGATTGCTGCTTTACAGTCTGATTATAGGCGATATTCAGTCGCTACCTGGATTGCCAAACCACATAAAGTTAGGGCAGCCTGTCATCTGCTTTAACTATGCTGTTAGTGACTGAATAGCGCTGTTAACTGCAAAGCTACGACTGCCCCCCCCCCTTTCTGCCCGCAGAATGCCCTGGTACCACCTGGATAGCGCAAGAGCACTTAACCTGGTTAGGAGGGGATATTCAACATTATCGAACAGCTGAATATCCCAGTCAGCGGCATTTATGCAGTTTGAGGTCTGCAAACCACCTAAATGCTTGTGAACATGTCCCTGTATTTTATTTTGAGATTTACCGATGGCAGTATGTCAGCTTTGGGAATACAAATGTCTTATAGTTTTTGTTTTTCTCAGTACAAGAGGAAATGCGTTTTCTTCAGTGTTCCACAATTCACTGTCTGGATTCTGGAGTTAGAAACATAGAAACATGACGGCAGAAAAAGACCACATGGCCCTTCTAGTCTGCCCTTCTATATCAACTACTACAATAGTCCCCTTTATACCTTTAGAGATCCTCTGTGTTTGTCCCATATAAAAACATAGAAACATAACAGCAGTTTTATCTGCACATTTTTGTTGCTAATTTATAGTCTTTTATTCTCTTTTAGATAAGGGTCATTGTATTCTGTGTATGAGACCAAGGTACACTATTTCTACTTGCATGCAGTTTTAGTTTAGGGATCTGTAATATTCCAGTTGGTTCTGTTTTCACAATAGGAAGTATAGTGGAGTTCTAGGGCTTGGTAGAATATTTGCAATGTTGCTTTTTCATAGGCTAAGTCCTGTGAGATTAATAAGCCATTTGTTATACAGCAAAGTTGAAGGATATATACTAAATTATGGTAATTTACCATAACATCAGATGAGTTTTGAGCACATGCTACAGAATAATGTATTTGCTAATATATAAGGATACTGTTTCTTAAGAGATCTTGAGATATAATTCAATTGTAGCATAGGTAAGTGCTTAAAATACCCTAGTTTAAAATATTTAAAGAGTTGCCCATGATGCAAGACCTTGACAACTGTTGCAGATTACTTAGAGTACACCTGACAATGAAATTCTAAGCCATTATCTGTCGATAAGAGAATAACTAGCATGATCCAGATCCATGTTAACTTGAGCCCCACCAAAAATTAAATTCTGGTTATGCCACAGCTATTAGCATAGAAACATGATGGCAGAAAAAGCCCATATGGCCTATCTAGTCTGCCCTCCCATAACAACTACTATAGTCCCTTTTTTTTCTTTAGGGATCTTCTGTGTTTGTCCCGTGCTTTTTTCAATTCAGATACTGTCCTCATCTCTACTACCTTCAGTGGGAGACTATGGGGCTTGTTTACAAAGCCGCGGTAGCGATTCGCGATTGTTATCGGAGCCGCCGCCCCATTGAAATCAATGGGGCGGCGGCTCCGATAACGATTGCAAACCGCTACCACGGCTTTGTAAACAAGCCCCTATGTATTCCACACACTTACCACTCTTTCCATAAAGAAATATCTCTGCATATTACTCCTGAGTCTATCCCCATTCACCCTCAACCTATGTCCCCTCATTGAAGAGCTTTCTTTCAATTGAGAGGCTCTCCTCCTGTGCATTTATGCCACGGTGGTATTTAAACATCTGTATCATATCTCCTCTATCTCATGTTTCCTCCACTGTATACATATTGAGATCTTTAAATCTGTCCCTATATGGTTTATAATGAAGATCACTGACCATTTTGGTAGTCACCCTCTGCACTAATTCCATCCTGTTTATATGGTATCCATTTGATTGCATTGGTTATTTCTTCTTCTCTTTGTATCTTTGCTTTCTTGACTATTTTCCTAGCTTCTCTTAGTTTTTCCAAATATTAATGCTTGCCTTCCCCTTTCTGTCAACTCTTGTATTTTATGAAAGCTTCCCTCTTTTTCTTCACCTTTTCAGCTACTTCTTTTGAGAACCATGGTGGCCTCCTTTTTCTTTTACATTTATTTACCTTTCTAACAAAAAGATTTCTTGTCCTTAAAACATCCCTGTTCGGTTTTGCCCATTGCTTTTCAACATCCCCCAGCTGTTCCCATCCCACTAAATACTCCTTGAGGTATTGTTCTATCTTGGCAAAATTAGTTTTCCTAAAGCCTAAGATTCTCGCTTTTGAATGGATTTTATCAGCTCTAGTCCTAATACTGAACCACACCATCTGGTGATCACTGGATGCAAGATGATCTCCCACTCAGGGCCGGCCCGCCCATTGAGCGAGAATGTTTTTTGCACAGGGCCCCGCGTTTCAGGGGGCCCCGCGCAAAAAACATTCTGATTTAAAAGTAAAATTTAAAATAAAAAAAAAGAAAAGCTGTCAGCTGTCTGCTGCCGCTGCCGGGACCACCGCGGCAGAATCGAGTGTGCCGCGGGGCCCCCCCTGCTCAGCAGAGCCTGCCCTCCCCTGTATCAGCTCCCTCTTTCAGCAGCAGTCACACGCGCTGGCTTTCAGAGCGCGAGGGGAGAGTTTCTCCCTCGCTGCTCTGTTAAGCCCGCGGGGGCTGATGGGAAGTTCCCATTAGCCCCCGCGGGCTTAACAGAGCCGCGAAAGGGAAACTAGTCCCTTTGCGCTCTGAAAGCCGGCGCGTGTGACTGCAGCTGAAAGAGGGAGCTGATACAGGGGAGGGCAGGCTCTGCCGAGCAGGGGGGCCCCGCGGCACACTCGATTCTGCCACGGCGGTCCCGGCAGCGGCAGCAGACAGCTGACAGCTTTTCTTTTTTTATTTTAAATTTTCCCTGGGCTGGGCTGGGGGTTAGGAGTGGTGATGGGCTATGGGGGAGCTAAGCCTGGATATGGGCTGATGGGATTAGGACTGGAAGTGGGCTGATGGGGGGTTAGGACTGGTAATGGGCTATGGGGAGCTTAAACTGAAAATTGGGTGATGGGGGTTAGGACTAGAAATGGGCTGATGGGATTAGGACTGGGAGTGGGCTGATGGGGAGGTTAGGACTGGTAATGGGCTATGGGGGGGCTTAAACTGAAAATTGGGTGATGGGGGGTTAGGACTGGAAATGGGCTGGTGGGATTAGGACTGGGAGTGGGCTGATGGGGGCTTAGGACAGGTAATAGGCTATGGGGGGCTAGGACTGGTAATGGGTGGGTGGGAGGGGTTGCTAGGACTGGTAATGGGCTGAGTGGAAGGGAAGGCTTGAACTGCAAATAGCTGATGGGGAGGGGGGCTTGGAATGGAAATGGGCTGAGTGGAAGGGGGCTTGAAATGGAAATGGGCTGAGTGGAAGGGGGGCTTGGAATGGGCTCTTAGGGGAGGGAGCTAGGACAGGAAATGGGCTGATGGGTTAGGATAGGCCTGGGAATTGGGTGTTGGGGGAGCTAAGATTGGAAATGGGCTGTGGTGGGGGCTTGGATTCAAATGGACTCATGGAGGGGCTAGAACTGGAAGTAGGCTTATGGGGGGCTTGGATTGGAAATGGGCTGAGTGGAGGGGAGCTAGGATTTGACATGAGCTGATGGTTGGGCTAGGAAAGGACTAGAAATGGGCTGATGAGGGGACTCGGATTGGACTGGAAATGGATGGGGGAGCTAGGACTGGAAATGGGCTGATGGGGGGCCAGGACTGGAAATGGGCTGATGCGGGGACTAGAAGGGAGCGGATACTGGGTGGGGCTGGAACTAGAAGGGAGCTGATGTTGGGGGAGATTAGAAGGGGTTGGGGCTGGGAGAGTGAAATGGAGAGGGGAAAAATATTTTGTGTGGGAGTGAAGAAAAATCTACAATTGGCCGGGTATTGGGAGACTAAGTAGGGATTGACGGGTAAAATTTGAGTGGATGAAATAGGAATGAGGAAAGAGCAAAAGGAGAAAGATTAGTATGTTAAAGCAGATGTAGAGAGAGAATGGAAAAAAACTAGAAGAGAGAAGAAAGGACAAATGGACAGCAGACGATGGAGAGTTAGCAGAAGATACAAATAAACCAGAAGAAAGTGGCTGGAACAATTGCAACTGAAAAAAAATGCACAAAAGGTACAAAGATATCTCTTTATTTTGAATTTATTAACTGGAATATGTCAGCTCTGGGAAATGTGCATCATTAACGTCTGTGCTTTGTTTAGTACAAGAGGAAATTAATTTATAGTTTTATTTCTACATTGTTGTTATAAATTCCAAGTTTGGCTTTTAGGGTTCCCAGTTTAATTATTGTCTTCCTGTTTTTAAATTGTGATTCCTTGTTTGGTGATGGTCTGTGTTCTGCATGTGTAACTAAGCTGAGGTATTCTGTTTATGTAATTCCTATTTGACATTGCCACTTGTTCTCTTTCCTCAGTAGGTCATGTATTGTTATTCTCTGAAATGTATTGGTTTAATATTTGCAGTGTTGCCTTTTGATAGGTAGGGTCTGGTGCTTTGTGAGTCCTGGTAGTGCTGTTAGGATACGGTGGGTTTGCTATGGGTTCTAAATGGGCAGTGTTTGTAGTAGTTCCTAATGTGTCTGGCGGTTGGCACTGGATTATAGTAATGTAGAAATCTTTTAGTCTTTCTTTATCCATACACTCATGAAGAGGTATGTTTACTAAAAGTTAGTGTATGGTAACATTATGCAAATGCTTATGCAAATGATGCCCCTTATGCAAATGAGGCCCCGCACCAAGTCTCCGCACATGGCCCCGCACCCCCCTTGGGCCGCCCCTGCTCCCACTATAACATCAGAAACACTTTCACCATTAGTAAGTACCAGGTCCAGTATTGCCCCTTCACGTGTGGGTTCTATTACCAGTTGCTGGAATAGTTCTTCCTGTAGAGAATCCAGGATCTCATTACTTCTAGATGACACCACAGAAGGGATGCGCCAGTCAACAGCCGGTATATTGAAATCACCTATCAGTAGCACTTCCCCTTTCATGGCAATACTGCGTATGTCTGCTATTAAATCTCTGTCCACTTCTCCCTGTGAAGGAGATCTGTATATCACACCCATCAGTGATTTCAAAGAACTTGCCTACCTTTTTGAACTCGAAGGCTAAAGGAGAAGAAAAAGAACTCTAGCAGGAGAAAAAGAAAGCTTTTTCCAAGAACACAAACTATTCCCCTTTTGCAAGACAGCTACAGCTTACTAGGCAATGCAGCAGGAAAAAAATTAGCTATTAATCAAATCCCAGTTTCTAGAACATTTTATCCAAATTCTTTACTATTTACTTTTGAGTTGATTGAAAGTGTCCAAAACAATGATCCGAACTTTCAAAGATATGTGGATCTACAAATATCCCTTTTTTAAGTGCATTTTGCTAAACCAATAGCATCTGTGGGAGAAGGTCACTCTGTCCATTTGTTTGTCTGCCTTTTTGTCCATCCATCCATCCATATGCATAGATTTGTTTGCACACGCACAACTGAACATGTGCACATGGAAAAAAATGATTAGCGTTAGGAGCTGCATGGTGGCAGGGACACCAGGCCCTGGCATCCTAAAGAGAGTGAGTGAGATGCCAGTGAGGATCCTACCCTTGTTGACAAAAGAAAATGAAGAGGACCATGACACCACACTAAGAGAGGTGCCAGCAAGGCTCCCGGCCTCAACAGCAAGTGACTGAGGTTGATCATGGCTGCAGCAGAAAGAAGGAGACAGTAAGTGAGTCCTTGCTTCCAGTGAGGCTAGAAAGCTGTTCTATTATATATATATGGTGATTGCATTGTGTGTGTTTCTCGGTCTCTGAGATCTGATAGAACTTATAATCATTCAAGGGTTTCATCAATATTAGAAAAGGCAAGAGCGCGGGACTTAAGAGCAGCTGTCAAAGACCTAAGGCTCTTTTCCTGAGGCTGTTCTGTCAGACCAGCAATCGCACTGCAAAGTACAGAACACAAAGAACATATCCCTTCAAGTATCTTGCTGTGGGGGACCTTCTGTTTTATGAGCTAATTTTCTGTGATACATGCAAGGCCATAAGGCTTTACTGATAAACAAACTGAAAGTGTAAATAGTGTTTATTAAGCAATTAGCAAACAGTTATGTGTTAAATGGACTTAATCAGATGTACCTGGCAGCGTCTCCTTCTCCCTCCCTCCTTTCATTAAATGTTTTTTCTTTCTTCCTTCCTTTAAGCTGCTCATATATTCCTGTTTCTTTCACCCCCAGACTGAAATCCTGTAATAACACAGAGCTTTCTGTAAATGGTTAACCAAAGCTCCTGCTCTGGAGGAACTGATAGGTAGCAGTGGATAAAATGTGATAGCAAGGGTTTCAAGGATAGTTTATGAAAACAAGTAGTTAGATATGTTTTACTTACATACAAAACTTAGAGAATGATTTATTAAGGGCTTGTTATTGGGATGTGGAACTTGCGCGGAAGCAGGGCAGCATGGATGAGGGAATGCTGCTGCACTAATGCTTGCTTACCTGTTCTCTTCCACGACATCTCTGCAGGTTTTAGCCTGACTCCCTCACAGACTTCTTGTTTCAAATGTAGCTGAAAGTTTTATTATGAGTTTTTCCTTCTACAGCAAGTTTCTTTGCAAATTCTTTTTGCCTGCATCTAATTTATGATGCTTTGCATCTAATTTATGTTTGCTATTTTTTTCATTCAGTGCCTTTTTCATTTTTTTAAAGATGTTGATTTGACTATAATAGCCTCTTTCACTTTACTCTTTAACCATGTCAGCAGTCATTTGACCTTCCTTCCACCATTTTTAAAATCATGAAATACATCTCCTAGGCAGTGGAAAAGGGTAGGCCACAGAGGCCATGCCTGATAAACATTTTGATCACACAGCATTAGTGACTAGGTAACTTCGAGGACAGGGGCAAAAACTGATTGGTTTACGCACATGTACACACACATCCCTGCTGCCATTGCATTTTGTCTGGGCTTCCAAGATGGTATTTTTTAAACATCAATGCTCTATCATGAGCCACCTATTGAGGTAGCGTTAGGTGAATCTGCACTAATGCACTTAGCACATTGTGTGAACCCAGCACTAATTACTCTGAGCTCAGCATGCCCATTCTCCGCCCCGACCTGCTGACTTGCAACCCTAACGTGATTTGCAAAGTTAATGTGGGAATTGTCCCATGTTAACTGTCATGGACACACGCTAGCTGACAATGCGCGTCCTAGTGCTCCTTCAGCATTCGCCAGAACATGCATTGCCAGCTAGCGTCCTTTAGAAAAAGACCTCCTTGGTCTAACTATGGTTGTTCTTTTATTAGTTCTATTGTAACCCACCTTGCAGAATTGTTTCAGTCTAAAATGTTGCCCCATTAGATAAGATTATCTGAACTGTATGTACATGTTGCCAGATTCTATATGGAAGTCACCACCTACGTAAAGGATTTAGAATTCAGTGTAGACAATACATTGAAATCCTGTTGTTAAGTGCTGTTGAGTCAGTGCCAACTCATGGCGACCTTCCAGATAGCTGTCCTAAACTGTATTCTCCAGTCAAGTAGCTAATTGTTGAGAGTGGCATCCATAGCTGCCGTTGGTGCAATTGTATCTTGAATGCTGTGTACAGTTCTGGTCACTCCATCTCAAAAAGATATAGCAAAACTAGAAAAGATAAAAAGAGCAACCAAAATGATAAAGGGAATGGAATGTTTCTCTAAGAATTAATACCAGTTTGGAGAAGAGACAATTGTATCTGGATTTTCAGAAAGCCTTTGATAAGATCCCTCATCAGAGACTCTTGGCAAAATTAAAAAGCCATGGGATTAGAGGCAGTGTAGTATTGTGGATCAAAGATAGAAAGCAGAGAGTAGGGCTAAATGGCCAATTTTCCCAATGGAGAAAGGTGAATAGTGGAGTACCTCAGAGAACAGTGCTGGGTCTGCTGCTTTTGAACATATTCATAAATGACCAGGAAATAGAAATAACAAGTGAGGTGATCAAATCTGCAAATGACAAAAAAAATTTTTAAAGTTGTGAAAACACAAGAGGATTGTGAAAAATTGCAAGAGGACCTTGATAAAGTGAAAGACTGGATGTTCAAATGGCAGATGAAATTTAATGTGGACAAGTGCCAAGTTATGTACCTAGGAAAGAACAACCCAAATAATGGTTACACGATGCAAGGTACCACTTTAGAAACCACCACCCATGAAAAAGATTTAGGCATTATCATGGATAATATGTTGAAACTCTCCACTATTCACCTTTCTCTATTGGGAAAATTGGCCATTTAGCCCTGCTCTCTGCTTTCTATCTTTTAACCAGTTCCTGATCCACAATACTACACTGCCTCCAATCCCGTGACTTTTTAATTTTGCCGAGAGTCTCTCATGAGGGATCTTATGCAGCGGCGGCCAAGAAAGCAAATAGAATGCTAGGAATCATAAGAAAAGGAATGGAGAATAAAAACTAGGATATTATAATGTCTCTATATCGTTTCATGGTGCAACCACACCTTGAATTTTGTCTTAAAAATAATATAGCAAAATTAGAAAAGGTACAGAGAAGAGCGACAAAAATGGTAAAGGGATGGAAGGATACTCCTATAAGGAGATGTTTAAAAGGTTGGGGCTCTTCAACTTGGAAAAGAGACAGCTGAGGTGGGATATGATAGAGGCAGGGCCGGATTTACCTTGAGTGAGGCCCTACGCCAAAAAGATTGTGGGCCCCCAGCAGGGGCGGCCCAAGGGGGGTGCGGGGCCTCATTTGCATAAGTGGCCTCATTTGCATAAATATTTGCATAATGTTACCATATACTAACTTTTAGTAAACGTGCCTCTTAATGAGTGTATGGATAAAGAAAGACTAAAAGATTTCTACATTACTATAATCCAGTGCCAACTGCCAGACACATTAGGAACTACTACAAACACTGCCCATTTAGAACCCATAGCAAACCCGCCGTATCCTAACAGCACTACCAGGACTCACAAAGCATCATACTCTACCAATCAAAAGGCAACATTGCAAATATTAAACCAATACATTTCAGAGAACAACAATACATGACCTACTGGGGAAAGAGAACAAGTGGCAATGTCAAAAAGGAATTATATAAACAGAACACCTCAGCTCAGTTACACATGCAGAACATAGACCATCACCAAACAAGTAATCACAATTTAGAAACAGGAAGACAATAATTAAACTGGGAATCCCAAAAGCCAAACTTGGAATGTACAACACTGTAGAAATAAAACTATACATTAATTTGCTCTTGTACTAAACAAAGCGCAGAGTTAATGATGCACATTTCCCAGAGCTGACATATTCCAATTAATAAATTCAAAATAAAGAGATATTTTTCTACCTTTTGTGCATTTTTTTTCAGCTGCAATTGCTCCAGCCACTTTCTTCTGGTTTCTTCGTGTCTTCTGCTAACTCTCCATCGTCTGCTGTCCATTTGTCCTTTCTTCTCTCTTCTAGTTTTTTTCCATTCTCTCTCTACATCTGCTTTAACATACTAATCTTTCTCCTTTTGCTCTTTCCTCATTCCTATTTCATCCACTCAAATTTTACCCCTCCATCCTCAATCCCCACTTACTCTCCCAATACCCGGCCAATTGTAGATTTTTTATCCCTCCCACACAAAATATTTTTCCCTTCTCCATTTTACTCTTCCAGCCCCATCCCATTCTAATCCTCCCCCAACATCAGCTCCCTTCTAGTTCCAGCCTCACCCAGCATCCATTCCCTTCTAGTCCCTGCATCAGCCCATTTCCAGTCCTAGCCACCCATCAGCCCATTTCCAGTCCTAGCAACCCCCCAACCCAATACCAGTACTAGCCCCCCATCAGCCCACAGCCCATTACCAGTCTTAACCCCCCCATAGCCCATTACCAGTTCTAACCCCCCCCAACAGCCCACAGCCCATTACCAGTCCTAACCCCATCAGCCCACCTCCAGCCTTAACCCCCCCAGCCCATTTCCAGTCCTAGCCCCTCATAGCCCATTACCAGACAGCCCCCATCAGCCCACAACCCATTACCAGTCTTAACCCCCCCAAAGCCCATTACCAGTTCTAAACCCCCCCAACAGCCCACAGCCCATTACCAGTCCTAACCCCATCAGCCCACCTCCAGTCTTAACCCCCCCAGCCCATTTCCAGTCCTAGCCCCCCCATAGCCCATTACCAGACAGCGCCCATCAGCCCACAGCCCATTACCAGTCTTAACCCCCCCATAGCCCATTACCAGTTCTAACCCCCCCCAACAGCCCACAACCCATTACCAGTCCTAACCCCATCAGCCCACCTCCAGCCTTAACCCCCCCAGCCCATTTCCAGTCCCAGCCCCAGCCCCCCCAATAGCCCATTACCAGTCCTACCCCCCCCCCCCCCCATCGGCCTAAAGTAAAATTTAATTTAAAAAAAAAACTGCTGGCTGCCGCCGCGGGGCCCCCTCCCTCTGCTGCCGCGGCTGCATGGACTGACCGGCGGGGCCCCCTCTGCAAGCTGAATCAATCGGTCCGTCCGTCCCTCCCTCCCTCCGTGCAGGCTTTGAGAGGTGCACGGAGGGAGGGAGGGAGGGAGGGAGGCACGGACGGACCGACCGACCGATTGATTCAGCTTGCAGAGGGGGCCCCGCGGGTCAGTCCATGCTGCCGCGGCAGCAGAGGGGGCCCCGTGGCGGCAGCCAGCAGGTTTTTTTTTTTAATTTTATTTTATTTTTAAAAAAAGCTAATTTGTTTGATTTTTGTGGGCCCTTGCCAGCTGTGGGCCCTACGCCATGGCGTACATGGCGTATAGGTAAATCCGGCCCTGGATAGAGGTCTATAAATTAATGAATGGACTGGAACGGATAAATGTAGATTGGTTGTTTATGCCATCAAAAAGTAGAAAGACTAGAGGACATGCAATGAAGCTACAGTATAACACATTTAAGACTAAAGAGAAAATATTTTTTTACTCAAACGCAGAATCAAACTCTAGAATTCGTTACCAGAGGATGTAGTAAAAGCAGTTGGTGTAGCTGGGTTTAAAAAAGGATTGGAGAAGTTCCCAGAGGAAAGATCCGTAAACCATTATTAAAGAGGACCCAGGAAATCCACTCTTTAGCCCGGGACAAACACTGTGGAACCTGTATGCCTGTTTGGGAACCTGCCAGGTACTTGTGGCCTGGATTGGTCACTGTTGGAAACAGGATACTGAGCTTGATGGACCTTGGTCTGACCCAGTATGGCATTTCTTATGGGCCCGATTTTCGAAGGCATTTACATGGGTAACTTCCCTAGTGCTGGCATTTTCGAAGGCATTTACACAGGTAGTGCCTTTCAAAAATCCCGGATAACTCCCTAACGCGCCCAAATGCTAAGCTGTTAGCATCGGGGCATGTTAGGGGCATTCTGGGGTGGAGCAGGGGCAGAGAAAAGGGCTAAATAGGCAGCAGCGATTTTCTGTTACTCGCTTAACCCTATGCATCTTAAAGATAGGTGAGGTTTTTCCTCACCTATCTTTAAGGCGCAGGGACTAAGCGGGTAGTATCGAAAATTGCTGCTACCCGTTTAGCCTCAGTGGCTGCCAGCACATCAAGACAAACCCAGATTTTCACTTCCGCCGCCGTGGAAGTGACAATCCGAGTTAAGGGGTCGGCGGGTAGGCTATGCACTGCCACGGCACATAGATTGCCTAACTGAAAATCGGGCCCTATGGTCTTCTATGATATGTGTCTATAAAATCATGAGAGGGGTGGACTAGATAAATAGGGAATGATTGTTTACCTTTTCAAAAAGTTCCAAAATAGGAGGGCACTGCCGTGGCAGATTGTCCTATCAGGGGATTGGTCACCCCTCCCCTCACCCCCCACCCCTGGCCACTGATATAAACAAACAGTACATTCCCTCTAGTCTGTTTCTTAAAAGGATACTTGTGATTGTACCATGACACTGCTAATCCTAACACCTTATAATTACCACTATATAGATTTACCAGTGGTGTGAGGTCTCAGACTTATGATGGCAATGCTCAGATTCTCCTTAAGCAATATGCCTTATTGCATCAATGACCTCAACATATCACTGGATTTTTTTCTATTTTAAAACTTCATCTTAAACGTATATCAAATTATATCAAATTATTCTAAAGTGCTGAAGCAATTGTAATTTTCTCCCATGTATCAAAGTCTTTTGGAGCTTTTCAAACAATCATGTTTCAACCTCTTAATGTAAGATTGTGCTTCACAACTAAAATCAATGCAATTTCATGCTTGCTCGTGCGTGTTTCTACTTGCTCTCCAAATGTAACATTCAATGCAGCTTATCTGGTAATCGCTGATTATGTCCCCGACGCCATCAACTGGGTACCGCTCTTTGCGTTTCGTTAGTCTTCTTCAGGGGGAATTTAAATAATTACTGCACGATCTGTTAGCTTGCAGATAAACTCTTAACAGCACACTCTGTCCTAACCCCATCGCGCATGCGCGGCGTCTTTTTGCACTTTGAAGATTAGGCTGGAAGGAAGCCTTGGTGAATACAAGTGTAAAGTTTATCCGCGAGTTCAACAGAGTGTGCTGTTAAGAGTTTATCTGCAAGCTAACAGATCGTGCAGTGATTATTTAAATTCCCCCTGAAGAAGACTAACGAAACGCAAAGAGCGGTACCCAGTTGATGGCGTCGGGGACATAATCAGCGATTACAAGATAAGCTGCATTGAATGTTACATTTGGAGAGCAAGTAGAAACACGCACGAGCAAGCATGAAATTGCATTGATTTTAGTTGTGAAGCACAATCTTACATTAAGAGGTTGAAACATGATTGTTTGAAAAGCTCCAGAAGACTTTGATACATGGGAGAAAATTACAATTGCTTCAGCACTTTAGAATAATTTGATATAATTTGATATAAGTTTAAGATGAAGTTTTAAAATAGAAAAAAATCCAGTGATATGTTGAGGTCATTGATGCAATAAGGCATATTGCTTAAGGAGAATCTGAGCATTGCCATCATAAGTCTGAGACCTCACACCACTGGTAAATCTATATAGTGGTAATTATAAGGTGTTAGGATTAGCAGTGTCATGGTACAATCACAAGTATTCTTCTGAGTACAGGTAGAGGGCTCATTTTTTACTTTTGGTTAGTATAAACCCTCAAGTATCGGACCTAGTAAATAGTGTTTCTTAAAAGGGGCAAGGTTTTGCAGGCCAGTAGTATAGGAATAGCGAAGAGCTCATGAGCTCTTGAGCCTTTAAATGGGGAGACTCAGAGGGGATCTACTGCTGTAAGAATTTATTGACATCAGCTGAGGCAGGGGAATGCAGCAAAAGCAGCCCACGCCTGGAGCAGCAGAGGTTACAGTATCAAAGGAGGAAAGAGACTGAGGAGAGGATGGGCCAAGGACAGGATCCTCATGCCCAAGCCAATCTTTGGTCACGATCTGCCCCTGGACACTCTGAGAAACTAATAGGTAGCACATTTAAAATTAATCAGAGAAAGTACTTTTCCATGTTGTTGTTGTTAAGTGCCGTCGAGTCGGAGTCGACTCATGGCGATCCTCTGGATTGTTGTCCTAAATTGTGTTCGGTCTTGAGTCAGGCGGCTCATTGTTGACAGATTGGTACCCGTAGCTGCTGCTATTGTATCGATCCATCTCATTGCTGGCCTTCCTCTTTTGCGTTTACCTTCTATCTTGCCAAGCATGATGTCTTTCTCTAATGATCTCTCTCGTCACATGATGTGTCCAAAGTATGAAAGTCGAAGTCTTGTCATCTGAGCTTCTAAAGAAAGCTTAGGTTTGATCTCCTCTAGTACCGACTGGTTTGTTCTTCGGGCAGTCCATGGTATACACAGTATTCGCCGCCAGCACCATAATTCAAAGCACTTTTCCATAGAAGATACAATAAAGACGTGGAATTTGTTATTAAAAGATTAGCTCAAGGCAGCTGGTATAGCTGGGTTTAAAAAGGCTTTAGACAAGTTCCTGGAGAAAAAGCCCTTAAAACATTGTCTACAGTATGTAAACTTTTGGGTATGAGCAATAAGGAATGGATCTACTCTTTGGGATCCTGCTGAATATCTGTGAACTGAATTGGGCAGTTCAGGATTCTGGACTCAATGGACCTTTGGTCTAACCCACTATGGTACATCTTATGTTCTTATAGTTTTGGCATTTTGAGGGGGTTTTTTTCATAAATGTTAGCATCTCTAAGAAATAATGTCATCAGGACAGCTTTCCAATGCTGTGTGAAGCGCAGCAGAAGGAACAGGGAGAGACATGCAAAGCAGATTTCATGTATATATGATACCTGAAGAGATGAAAAGCATTAGAGAAGAAGAATGGGTTTCTAGGTTATTATTTGGAACTATAACATCTCTCTGTCTGATATAAGGATCCAGCTAGTCTTGTCCTGACAAATAAATATGATGTCATCAAGGTGCTGGAATTATGTGAATATTACCTTTCAGTGTATGGGATGCTGAAATAAAAAGAAATCCTGGCTATCATCCTTACCGAAAACAGGAAAAATTATAACAAGGTCTACTGCAATACAAAATTAAAGGACTAATGTGAAGGCTTTACAATTAAGATAATTTTGATCATAAAAAAGTAAGCATCATGTAGCTATTTCTTTCTAATCTATGATTCAAGTGATGTCTCCGAAGTGAGGGTCATTTTCGTTTTAATAGTAGGCTTACAGCTCTCATTGAAACTCTTGTCATGTAACGCAATTCAAAGTGTATGGTTGCCCTGCCACCTAGCTTCCAAACTAGTGCATGAGTGTTTATAAAGTTACGAACAACCCTAATATTCTTGTAATGCTATTAACGTTATGCCTACACTCAACAGTATATAACTTTAACACATAAAGATTAATTTAAGTTGAACTGGAGAATAATTCACAGAACAATACAGGATAAGTTTATGCTAAATCAATTGAAAAAATCCCTAATACAGAAACAAGGAGATGTCTGAACATTTCATAACAAGCACTGCATGCATTACATTAACCAATGACAGGGCAACTTTCAGAATGCTTTATGCGTCACAGTGCACATTGTTCTCCCTGAGAGTCCAGCTGAAATGAATTGCCCTCATTTCCCTTTAGGGAATAAAAAGGGATTCTAAGCAACATTCCTGCCAAACTGTATGGGAGTCCTCCAGCCGTGTTGCAGCTGTAAGGGGTAGGTGCTGCAATATCGCACTTTTAGTAGTGAGGGCAGATGATATCGCAGCACTTATACCTACTAGCTGCAGCGCAGCTGAAGGACTCCTGCACAGCTTGGCGGGAATGTTTGTAAGTACCGTGAATATTGAAGGAACATGAAAAGTATGAATCAGGGACCATGGAATACTCTACTGTCTGTGACAGAAATTTGAATGAAATGGAATGATTCTTCAAACATTATTGGGTAGGGGAAATTTGTTTATTTATGTAAAACTCTTATAATCCACCCTTCAAAGAAAAGACATATGCAGCATTCATATATGATAATTTTAGAATGCTAGTTTCCCATATGATAAAAATTGTGTGGGGTGATAGGATAAATCTATGTTGGTGTGAGATCTCCATGCTGTCTACAAAACTCCATAGACCTGTAACCTATTTTATAACTGGGAATCTCAGGATTTATAGGTGCAGGCTTTTGGGTCCAAATGTCTATTTTAACCTGGTTGCTTTTATCCTTCCCCTTATCAATCTGTTCCATCATACTTGCATTTCTTATCTTTGGCATACCTTGGGCCTCATTCAAAGGAATTTTTTCCTCATTCTGTGCCTGAGGAAAAAAAAGATTTATTTAATCAGAAATCTTTCTGTCCCTCAATATTCAAAGTGTGATGAGAATAGTTGTGTTGAGTCTCATGCTGCGAAAGCAATGAGGCCAAGTCTCATATTTGCCATCCCAGCACTGGAGAAGCCAGAAAACGTAGAGCTAGAGGCACCAACAGAGTTCCTGCCATCAAAGGCATCCTTCCCTGGAGCTATTTGAACTGACCCTGGGTAGGATCTTCCTGCACTGACCATAAATGAGCACACCATCATACCCTCCTCGCTTGCCAGTAGTGATGGGATGACATCACATGGACAATACACTCAAGAAGGTCTCAAGAAGCATTTGCAGAACCATTAGATGCAGTAGTTGGTGGAGTCCATGCCATGGACAATGTGGGGAAGATGGTGAACGAATAGTCTGATCATCAGTAATGGTACCTAGACAAACAGATAATCATCTCTAACATTTGAAAGAGTTCTAAGAGTCAGTGAACAGCACCCCACGGAAAGGTTCTAGGGAAGCTTGTATAAAGAACCTTATTTGCAATTTCCACATGGAAAATCTGGCATTTACATGTTGATTTTATAAAGGGCTAAATTTACACATCGATGCCCATAATATGCAGAAATTGCAAGGGCAAGATTAGAGTGTGAACGAGTCAAATATTTGCATGTATATTCTCTATTTCATATAGGGAATGCATGTGTATGGCCAAAACTTTCCACATATAGGTTTTTGCGAAGAGCTTTTTTTGGCTAGCCCTTCACATTTAAGGGGATTATCCTGTTTAATTCCCATTATTTCCCCCTCCAAATGGAAATGATATGCCTTTTGCTGACCCGATTCCACCAACCTCTGTAATGTAACAGAACTCTATCATGTTGCATGTCAGTGTTTTCAATGTCACTGTTCCAAGGTTAATGACTAAAACTCAAATACTCTGGTCTATAGGTGTGAAGCCAGACAGTCACAGAACAACAGAGACATCATGACAAAAAAGTGGCGAGCAGAGATGAAATACCTGTCCTTACAAGGGAACGTGGCAAAAGAAATTGACAATGATGTGGATGTCACAGTAGGTGATAAGTGTCCCTCCTATTCCACAATTAATAACTATGTTGTTAAGCTGAGGTCAGGATATTGCAGCTATGAACATGAATAACATCATGGGAGGACAAGGGAGGTGGCAATCACAGAACATGTGGATATTGGTCATCACATGGTCCTGGAACATCTCCAAATATCATCTAACAACATATCAAAAACATTGAAGAAATCACCAGAATGTGTGGCCTATATCATCCATGACATTGTAGCTATGACAAACCTTTCAGCCAAATGGGTTCCCAAATGCCTAAATGCTGGTTTAAAGTGTGAATGATTGCCTGCGTCACATGCCTTCTTGAACAGATGCCATTCAATTTCTGTGGGATACCTTGATTGGATTGCCACTAGGGATGCATGTTGGATCCATATGTATCATCCAGACACCAAATAATAATGCAAAGAGTGCAGATGCAGTGGTTACCCAGGTCATAGGAGGTTCCAGACTCTGACACCAGCAAGCAAGATGATAGCATCTATTTGTTGAGACAAAGAGGGAATTGTGCTTGTTGATCACCTGCAAAAGTTCCCTCTTCTCCTCTCCCCCTGCCTGTCTCGTTGACTGATTCTGTTGATTTGCTTTCCTATTTTTATTGTAACTTCCTTTCCTTTTTCACAAATATGATTTCTTTATGTTATTGTATCCTGTGAACCGCTCTGATGTTTAACGAAGGGCGGTATAGTAAGCTCAATAAACATAAACATAAACATAAAAGGGGGAACCTATATGGAAAACCTCTATGTTTCCTTTCTGGACAAATTGATGAGGGAACTGGTCTCCACATGTCTATGAAAGCTTGCAAGACACGTCTGATGTCTGCAGGGCAATGCCTCTTCTCACATTGCAGCCAGCATGCAGCACACACTGGCTGATCAAGGTTTTGAATTGCTGTAACACCAGGCATACTCGCTTGAACTGGCCCCTACTGATTATCACCTGTACCCTAACCTCCAAAACAACTTGAAGGGAGGAATGTCTTCAAGCATTGATGAAGTTGCATCAGCTGCTGAAGACTGGTTTGCAGAGCAACCAACAGAGTTACATTTCAAGGACCTGAATAGGTTGGAGCAAGAAAGTTACACGTGTGTGGAAGTCAGGTGTGAATATGCTGACTAAACATACATGTTTAGTCAACATAGATTTCAGTAAAGCATTTGACACTGTTCCTCACAGGCGACTTATAAACAAATTAAACACCTTTGGAATGGACCCTAAAGATACTGTTTGGGTTAGAAATTGGTTGAGTGGGAGGCGACAAAGGGTACAGGTAAATGGAGTTCACTCTGAGGAGAAGGAGGTTACCAGTGGAGTGCCGCAGGGATCTGTCCTTGGTCCGATTCCTTTTAACATCTTTGTTAGTGATATAGCGGAAGGGCTGTCGGGTAAGGTTTGCCTCTTTGCAGATGATACCAAAATTTGCAACAGAGTAGACACCCAGGAAGGTGTAGATAACATGAGAAGGGATCTAGCTAAGCTTGAAGAATGGTCTAGAATTTGGCAGCTGAGATTTAATGCTAAAAAATGTAGAATCATGCATTTGGGCTGCAAAAATCCAATGGAGCAGTACTGTATTGGGGTGATGTACTTTTGTCCATGAAAGAAGAACGGAACCTGGGCCTGATTGTGTCTGATGATCTCAAAGTAGCTAAACAGGTAGAAAAGGCAATGGCAAAAGCTAGAAGGATACTTGGGTACATAGGGAGAGGAATAGCCAGCAGAAAAAAGGAGGTGATAGTACCTCTGTATAAGTCTTTGGTGCGACCTCATTTGTAGTATTGTGCAATTCTGGAGACCGTACCTTCAAAAGGATATAAACAGGTTGGAGTCGGTGCAGAGGGTGGCTACTAAAATGGTTAATGATCTTTGTTATAAAGCATATGAGGACAGACTTAAGGATCTTAATATGTATACTTTAGAGGAAAGGGAGGACAGAAGTGATAGGACTGAGACGTTTAAATACCTTTGTGGCATAAATGCACAGGAGAGCCTCTTTCAATTGGAAAGCAAGCTCTGCTAAGGGGGACATAGGATGAGGGTGAAAAGGGATAGACTCAGGAATAATATGCAGAAATATTTATTTATGCAAAGAGTGGTAGATGTGTGGAATAGTCTCCCAGTGGAAGTGGTAGAGATGAGGACAGTATCTAAATTCAAAAAGGCATGGGACAAACACAGAGGCTCTCTAAAGGAAAAAAGGGACTCTGTAGTGGGTGATATGGAAGGGCAGACTAGATAGGCCTAGTGGTCTTTTTCTGTCGTCAAGTTGCTATGTTTCTGTTTTCAAACATGTAGACTGCTTTTATCATCATGAAGCCAAAGATTTATTAGCTTGTATGCTGTGGACACATTCGAAAATGTAAAATGTTGGAACAAACTACCTGCTGACATAAGAGCAATCAAAGACCTCATGCAGTTTAGAAAAGCCATCAAACATCACCTGTTCCTCATGCACTTTACACAGCCGGGTGATCCCCCCCCCCCCCACCTACACACTCACTCATATATGGCAAGTGAAACCACATTTACAATAAAATATAATCTAATTCTATCCCATACTATATCACAGCTCTCTAATTTCTCATTACCAACAGAGTACAAAGACGATGTAAGCTAAACTGACAGCAAAACCTTGTTATGAATCCAATCTGTTAATTACCAGTAGCTAAATCTCAAATGTATATAGTTCCCCCAGTTCTCCCATGTTCAAATCCCTGTTCTCTGTAAACGTAGGACTAGTTCCAACTATTAGATAAACTGAAGAGTAGCAAATCACCTGGGCCGGATGGTATACATCCAAGGGTGTTGAAAGAACTGAAATTTGAGATTGCAGACCTGCTGTCAGTAATCTGTGAACTATCATTAAAATCATCTCTAATACCTGAGGATTGGAGGATCGCCAATGTAACACCAATTTTTAAAAAGGGTTCGAGGGGTGATCCAGGAAACTACAGACCGGTGAGCCTGACATCAGTACCGGGAAAATGGTAGAAACCATCATAAAGAATAAAATTACTCAGCATGTAGATAGTCACGACCTAATGGGAGACAGCCAACATGGCTTTAGACAAGGAAGATCTTGTCTTACTAATCTGTTATGTTTTTTGAAGGAGTGAATAAACAGGTGGACAAAGGTGAGTCGGTTGATATTGTGTATCTGGACTTTCAGAAAGCCTTTGACAAGGTCCCTCATGAGAGACTTTTGGCAAAACTAAAGAGTCATGGGATAGGAGGCAGTGTACTATTGTGGATCAGGAACTGGTTAAAAGATAGAAAGCAGAGGGTAGGGCTAAATGGCCAATTTTCCCAATGGAGGAAGGTGAATAGTGGTGTACCCCAGGGATCTGTGCTGGGTCCGCTGCTTTTTGACATATTCATAAATGACCTGGAAAGTGGAATAACGAGTGAGGTTATCAAATTTGCAGATGACACAAAACTATTTAAAGTTGTTAAAACCCAGGAGGATTGTGGAAAATTGCAAGAGGATCTTGATAAATTGGAAGACTGGGCATCAAAATGGCAGATGAAATTTAATGTGGAGAAGTGCAAGGTTATGCACCTAGGGAAGAACAACCCAAACTATGGTTACACGATGCAAGGTTCCACATTAGGAACCACCACCCAGGAAAAAGATTTAGGCGTCATTGTGGATACCATGTTAAAACCCTCGGCCCAGTGTGCAGCGGCGGCCAAGAGAGCAAATAGAATGCTAGGTATGATAAGGAAAGGAATGGAAAATAAAACAAAAGATATTATAATGCCTCTATATCGTTCCATGGTGAGACCGCACCTTGAATATTGTGTGCAATTCTGGTCGCCGTATCTTAAAAAGGATATAGCGATTTTAGAAAAGGTTCAGAGAAGAGCCACCAAAATGGTAAAGGGGATGGAAGGCTACTCCTATGAAGAAAGGCTAAAAAGATTGGGGCTCTTTAACCTGGAGAAGAGAAGGCTGAGGGGAGATATGATAGAAGTCTATAAATTAATGAACGGAGTGGAACGGGTAAACGTAGATCGATTGTTTACCTTATCAGAATATAGAAAGACTAGGGGACATGCAATGAAGCTACAGGGTAAACTATTTAAGACTAATAAAAGAAAATATTTTTTCACTCAACGTGTAATCAAACTCTGGAATTTGTTACCGGAGGATGTAGTAAAGGCTGTTAGTGTAGCTGGGTTTAAAAAAGGTTTGGACAAGTTCCTGGAGGAAAGGTCCATAAACCATTATTAAGAAGGGACCCAGGATATCAATGCTTGAACCAATACAAGCATTGTGGAACCTGTGTCCCTTGGGGAAACTGCTAGGTACGTATGACCTAGATTGGCCACTGTTGGAGACAGAATACTGGGCTTGATGGACCTTGGTCTGACCCAGTATGGTATATCTTATGTTCTTATGTTCTCAACCCGCCCCCTCAACTCCTATTCAAACACCGCCCACACTCGAGCTGCTTCATAATATCTTGCCAAACTAGGGACACCCAAACCTCCTAACTTCTTATGGGCACACAAGATGCTTTTTGCCACTCAGGGTTTTTTCCCATTCTAAATATACTTCATGATCATATTTTGCAACTTATTTAGGAACCCCACCGTAACCTCTACCGGTAAGTTCAGAAACAAATATAGTAATCTAGGGACCACTATCATCTTAACCAAGTCTATTCTACCCATCCAAGATACTTCATATTTCCCCCATTCTTCTAGCTCCTGAAACATTTTATTCTTAGCTATCATGTAGTTTCCCTGAAACAACATATTACGCTTAGATGTAATCGGTACTCCTAAATACCTAATACTAACTTCCGCCCATCTAAAGGGAAACTTTTGCCGTAATCGATCCTCCTCCTCCTTTTTTATGGTTAGGTTCAGCAACTCAGACTTAGCAGCATTCATATGAAAGCCGGATATCTCCCCATACCCACTTAGTTCCTATAGAATCGCACTTAGTGATCGTTCCGGGTCCGATATAAAAAACAAGACATTGTCCGCAAACAATGAAATCTTGTGGGAAGACTGCTCTATTTGAACCCCCGAGATATCCCCCCACTCCCGAATTCGCTGCACCATGGGCTCCATTGTTAAGATAGACAATAAAGGCGACAGTGGGCAGCCCTGTCAAGTGCCCCTGCCTAGCTCGAATGACCTTGTTACCGAGCCATTAATTTTTAAGCAGGCCATTGGCATTTTATAAAGAATCTGTACCCATTTTAAGAACGGTCCCACTACGCCCACTTTTTCTAAAACTTTAAATAAAACAGCCCAACTCACCCTATCAAAAGCCTTTTCGGCATCGACTGCCAGAAAGGCCAAATCCTTCCCCCTCTCTTCCCTCCACCACATTACATTCAGGGCCCTTCGAATATTGTCAGACGTGTACCGCCTTAGCACAAACCCGGACTGATTCTGATGGATCAACCTTCCCAGATGCGGCATCAACCTATTGGCCAGGATCTGCGGAAAGATCTTAAGGTCCGCCCGCCCCCCCCCCCCCTCCAGTAATGAGATGGGCCTGTATGAACCACATTCAGCCGGGTCCTTCCCCTCTTTATGTAGTATACTGATCACCGCCATACGCAATGACACCGGCATCATATGATCTATACTAAAGGAGTTATACATTTTTGCAAGTGGTCCACCAAAACCTCTGAAAATACTTTATAAAAGTTATTTGGGTACCCATCCAACCCAGGTGCCTTTTTCTTCTGCAAGCCTTTAATCACTGCCAATATTTCTTGCTCCCCAATCGGGCCCGAAAGTTCCTCCGCTTCTTCGCTAGAAAGCTGGGGAAGCACTAGCCTTCCTAAATATTCTTCTATTTTCCCCTCATCAACCAGCTTTTCCGGAGAATACAGCTGCTGGTAGAATTGGACAAACCGTTCCTCAATCTCCTTCCCATCCCATACTACTCTCCCCTCTGCGTCCTTAATTTTTACTACTGTATTTCTAGTTTTTAATTTTTTAACCTTGCGGGCTAACATTCTCCCCACCTTGTTGATAAATTCAAAACTCTTCTGCTGCAACATAGTGAGCTTATAGCTAATATCCTGCATATTCAACTCACTCAATTCCCCCCGCAGCCCATGCAGCTCCCTCTTCAAATTGACATCCCCCGGTTCCCTTTTCACCTTTTTTTTCCCTCTCCCCAATTGCATTCAACAGGTGAACTTGTTGTTGCAACCTCTTCTTCTTACGGTGCGCCCCCAGCGCAATGAATTTCCCCCTTACCACAGCTTTCAAGCAATCCCAGACTATACTTGGAGAGCACTCCCCTGTATCATTCAGCAACACATACTCCGTTATCTCCTCCTTAATCTGTCTCACCGCCTCTTTTATCTTCCAGCAAAGATTCATTCAGTTTCCACCATGTTCTATTTATTCTTGGGTCCCCCATTTGTATCCTGCATGTAATTGGGGCATGGTCAGACCATGTTCGCTCTCTAATTTCACATTTCCCCATGCCCCCCTCTAGGGGTTTGTCTACAAGGAACATATCTATTCGAGAGAATACCCCATGCACTGCGGAGAAGAAAGAATGGTCCTGCTGCCCTTCATTCATCTCCCTCCACACATCCACCAGATCAAACCCCTTTAGCAGTCTCTTCAAACAAGTTCTGTACTGCTTTGGTGTCGAAGTAGCCCCCTTAGATGTATCAATAAGTGGATCAAGGGCAACATTAAAGTCTCCTCCCACAATCAGATTACTCTCTGCCTTATTGATTAGCACATTCTGAAGCTCCCGAAAGAATTGCACCTGGTTTACATTGGGGGCATATACACTCACTAGGGTGTAAGTCCTCTGTCCCCATCACAATTTTACAATCACATATCTGCCCTTCTTATCCTTGATTATTTCCCCTACTTGACCCAAAATTTTTGTGGACAATAAAATGCCCACCCCTCCTTTTTTCCTTTCCAGCTTATTTGAAGTAAAGAACTGCTGGGGATAATGATGGTGCCCTATTCGTTTCTCGTCTTTATATAACAGATGTGTCTCTTGTATGAAGATAATGTCACCTTTCAGTCTCACACATTCTTTCATTAACAGTTGTCTCTTGTTAAAGGAATTGAGGCCTCCGACATTCATAGTCATTAAAGTTATCTCTGACATTCACAATGTTTCTCCCCCAGATATTTACCACCACCCTCTGATTTTTTCCCACCTCCCTCCCTCCCCCTCCCTTCCTCCCCCTCTCCCCTCTCCCTCTCACCCTCTCCCCCCTTACGCCCATCCCCCCACCCATCACCCCTTCCTTCCCTCGGATCCATTAATAGATCCCCTTCAGGTGACATCAGGCCAGACAGGCCCCAAGTTTCTCCTTGGTAAGCTGTTCCCCTAGAAGGCAAACCATAATTACCACAACTTCAAACATCGCTCCCTCCCTCTTCCTATATCTTCCATCATAACCCCCAACTCTCCACATGCATATAGTTTACAATGATAGCAAATTATAACATAATCCCTCTCATTTCCAGGCCTCTTTAGCCCTACTAGGCTCTCACTCTTCCCAGCATCAACAGCACGAAGCACAGTTCCAAGACAGTCTTGCTGCTCATGTAATCAATCTTTGACGTCTCAGTTGTTTCTCCCCTCCAGGCATTTGGCTCCACTGCTTCTGAGATTTTTTCCGAGAGCCACCTTTACCAGGTGGACCCTGACTGTCCGGCTGCTTTTCAGGGATGTCAGTCTAGCCCGCCTGCTTCATGCTCACTAATGCAGCTTCCACTAAATGAGCAGTCAGTGTTTTTGCATTTACAGTCATCCCTCGCTACTTCGCGGTTCATTTATCGCAGCCTCAGTACATCGCGGATTGTTCAAAAATTCAAAATTGAGGAATTATGGCGCGAAAGTTGCCCGCACGCCAGCAGAAGGCAGGGAGTGCCCACACAATTCAAAATCCACGTCTCTGATTGGCTGCTAGCATCCCGCCATTTGATATCCCTCCCGACTCGGGAATCTCGCAAGCTGATTGGCCTAGACGTTTCCCCCACCTTCGCTCTCATACCCAGCGAAGACGACCGCGCTCATTCAATACCAATATGATTCGGACTAAAGCCAAAGCCCTGTATGATATACTGTACACTTATTGATACTATACATACACAAAAAATGTACGTATGTTAAAAATGAGACACTACTTCGCGGTTTTTCACTTATCGCGGCCGGTTCTGGTCCCTATTAACCGCGATAACTGAGGGATGACTGTATAGTGAATTGTAAGCCTACAGGGAACAGCCATCTGTAGCGTACGTTCTCTTCCCTCAGTTTTCTAGTCACTGCTTGATATTCCCGGTGCTTCCTTATTGTAATGCTGGAGCTATCAGAATACACTTCCACTTCGGCACCCTGCCACTGAATCTTACCCAGCTTCCTTGACGCCATCATCACCAACTCTTTAGATCTAAATTCATGTAGACAGACCACCATATCTCTCGCTTTGTTCTCCCTCCTCGGGCCCAGAGCTCTGTGAGCCCTATCTACAGTAAGGCACCCTCTTTTCACTGCCATATCTGCTGCTTTGAGAACCGCACTACAAAATTCCTGAGCCAGATTTATATAATTGTGCTACCTTCACTTTCAGGTAGGCCTCTTATCCTGATTTTAGATCTTTGGGACCTGTTTTCCAGGTCCTCTACTTTCTACCATAGTTCATCTTGTACCTCACTTAGTGACTCTAGGCGTTGTTCACAGGGAGCCCACTGGCCCTCTTGTTCTTCCATTCTGTTTTCTGCCTCCTCGAGCCGCGCACCCAACGAGGCCATATCTCTTTTTATTTCCTGGAGCCAACCATGCACTTCCGATTTTAGCGCTCCAAGAGCCTGTCTGGTGGAATCAAACCATTCCTTCAAGTCTGCCCGGAGCGCTTGAATCTCACTCGATGTGCCTTTCCCAGCTTCAGACTCTTCTGTTCTGCTGTGCTTGCTGCTGCTCACCGCCATTTTCCCCACGTGGCCCTTGGTACCTGCAGTGCCTTTAAAGGAGAAGGATTTTAAGTCTACTCCCGTTTTCTTTGCCGCCATCCGCGCTATCTCGGCCTTCCCAGCCATTTGCCTTACCTTCCAGTGCAGGGGAGACTGTTATACTCCTCTCCGTTTCCCTTCTAAGAGTGCTAAATTGTTCATCTTCACTGGAGTTCCGTTTTCAAGCGGCCATCACAGTGCTGACATCACCGGAACCCCACACCATGATATTCTAACTCCATAAGAGAATCCAAAAGGAAATTACGACAACTGGAACGCTGCTGGAGACGGAACAAATCTGAAACTACATTGAAGTAATATCAGGAGATGCAAAAAGAATACACTAATCTAATTAACAAACATAAACCACACAAACCTTGTTCTAAAAGCTTGTAACAAACCCAAAGGGCTCTTTAACATTGTGCACACTCTTACAAATGACCCGACCATGAAAGATGAAAGCAAGATTCACCCTCAAACTTTGCTGATTTTCTAATATCTAAGAACAGTCCCAATCACAACACACCCCATACAAACATCCCCATTATGGACACACCATCTACAGATACTGACTGCACGACTACCAAGCAATGGAAGAACTTCAGCATTCCATCAATGAAACAAATAACTCAAACCATCACTGCTCTAAACACCACCACTTCTCCATCAGATCCCTGCCCGGTGACATGGATTAAATCCACCAAAGAAGACCTAAGCACATACATCCAAAAGATAGTAAGCACCTATCTCACTCAGGGTTACATGTCCAAAGCACTCAATCTACTATACACCCTATTCGTAAAAACACATCAGCTAATAGTACCGACCCCTCAACCTACCGCCTAATATCAAGCCTTCCATTCCTAGCAAAAATAACCAAAAAAAATTGTTCAGAGACAGCTTCAAGAACATATTGATGAATATGCCTCACTAGACCCTCACCAGCACATATTCTGCCCAAACCACAGCGTTGAAACACTTCTCATACATCTTTTCAATAACATAATCAAAGGAATAGACAAGATAAAGAAGGGCTTCTTACTAATCTTTATCGACATATCAGCTGCCTTTGATACAGTCTCTCATCACATCCTACTAAAGCGCCTAATGGAGATTGGTCTCCAAGACACCACAATAAAATGGTTTCAATCATACCTTGAAGACAGACAACAAAAAGTAACATCCGGTAACCTCACCTCAGCACCCTTCCGTACAAATCAAGGAGTACCCCAAGGCTCCTCACTATCTGCACTCCTCTTCAATATCTATATTCAACCTATATGCAAAATATTTAATAAATACAAGATACAATATGCCATATATGCCGATGATATCATGGCATATACTCCTATCCACCTGGATGCTCCAGACTATACCACAATATCAACCTGCATTCATGAAATAATGACCTGGCTTACTAACAACAACTTAAAGATCAACATAAAAAAATCTGAAGCAATCATCATCACAAGGGAATCCACATTCACTCTTCCTACTACTATCAACATCTCAAATATACCAATCACTATAAAAGAAGTTTGGTATCTTGGAGTGATACTAGACAAACAACTTACCCTCCAAGCACACATCAACAAGACGTCTAAAACAGCCTTCTTTAAACTAGCAATGCTCCAAAGACTAAAACCTCTTCTCAATAAAGAACACTTCCGTACAGTATGCCAGGCCATCATCACACCAGTGCTGGACTACTGTAATCTCCTCTTCCAAGGTCTACCCAAACAATCCACTCGACCCCTTCAAATAGTCCAAAACACTGTTGCCCGTATTATTACTGGCGCATCACTACAAGACCATATAACCCCCATACTACATGATCTGCACTGGCTACCAATCTCTTCACGAGCAAAATATATATCAGCGCTCGCCATCTTCAAGATCAAAAATAGCATGTCAGCAGGAATACTACAAGAGCTCATTGGAACCAAAGCAAACAAAAGACCGGACAGAAACAGCACTAAAAACACAGTACCAACTCCTAGTCTATTCACAAGAACCACATCTCTTGCTGCCCCTGCTATTTGGAATGAACTACCGGAAAAGCTAAGATCCACAACTGATCTAAAAGATTTCCGGAAGTTACTCAAAACCACCCTATTCATTGAACATTTCAATGAAGATCCCCAATCTCAGTAACCTTCACACAGAACCTTGTCTATTCCACCACATAAGCCAATTTTCACAAGACAAGCTATCTGCACCATTCCCCCTCCCATTACTCATATTACGATGTATATAGTTTCACTCCCAGCTAACTCTACCCTTCGTTTACATAAAAACTCTTTGGAGATTATTTATATCTTGAAATATGAAGTTACAAGAGTCTGTTTAAGTTTTTGATATGAGATGTTACTGTTACAATTGAAAGTTCTTTGTAAAAGTTATTGTTTATAATTGAATGTTCTTTGTAAAAGTTGAAGTTAATGTAAACCGCCTTGATTAAATGAAAAAGCGGTATATAAAAACTGTTAATTAATTCATTAATTAATTAAATAAATAAATATGTCCTTGGAAATATCATCAGACATAGTGTGTCATTCACCAATGGGACTGCTGAAGAGCAGGTGTGCTGCCTTGATGTATGGAGGGAGTGCAGGGACAGTTCCTACTAGTATCAGTGGTATGTAAACTGCACAGATGAAGCAGACCTCCAGAGATGCAGAGTCAGTCATGTGCTTGCACACCACAGTCATCGCATGGTTCAGAATTTTACATAGCTGCTCAAGACACACATGCCTTGACATATGCAGCCATGGGCAATTTGCCCAGATGCACTCTGCAAAACCTATGTGCGATAACATTCATGAAAACCTGCACCTAGATACACACTCATAGTGCCTCACCCAGCATGAAGGTCTCAATGTCAGAAACAGCAGAAAAACAGTGAGCTGATGTGTTCTGAGACCCATGCAAGAGCCTCAGGACAAACCCGGATCATGACATTGAGGCCAACTTGCAATGTGCAGTAGTGTGTGTTCCACAGACCTGTCTCAGAGGGAGTCATGACTGTCTGCCTGGCATAAGCACATCACCCCTGCAGCCATATTTGTCTGCCTCAGAGATGATTTGCTCAATGCCCAAAATTCAGGAAGGGGACCTCTAATGTAGAAGCAGGGGAGCATGATGCTAGTGATGTGTGCCAAAGGAGCTTGCAGGCTGGGTACAAGGGCATGACAGTGTCACACAGGCAATCAAGGATTCTGTCATATGTAGCCAATAGAGACATGTCCCTAGGTCTCGTGGCCTTGCAAAGGCCAGACATATTAGGCCAGGTACTGCTGCTGTTTACTGTGATACATGCCATCTGGGAATGTGTACAGATTCATCAGATGGTGAATAATGTATGTCAGTGAACAGCAGGGTGTCTCCCCTATCTGTGAGTGTGTACTTTGGCCCCAGGGAGCACATGGCAGTGGGGTTATGGCATTGACTCTCAACTGACTGTCACTAAGGTCCCTTAGAGGTTGGTGTAAGAGACCGTATGTCAGGCCACATGACCCATGCAAGAGAGCTCAAATCATACACAGTGAGAGGCTTTGTGCATGTCAGCATCAAAGTTGTGTGGGTGCATCATTGACGCACCCTTAGAAGTGCATGTGTAGTCATTAACTGAAGTGGCCTGAGGGTATGTCCAGCAAGGTCACAAGATGATCACTGATTGCATGGCCACCATTGGAGATGTGTGGATATTAAGGCTGGATGATGTGTCTTAGCAGGCATGACCAGAGGTTCATGAACTCTCTGTGACCCACATATTGTACAAAATGTGAATTGGAGCTCCTGCACATATGGGTGGTTATCAGGGCATGGGAGTTGCACATCATGTGTGCGCACAAAGGTGCAGAATGGATGTAATGGCAACCATTATCAACAACTGCAAGTGTGGGCATGAGGGTGATGACAGCTGTCCCAACACTATGATATGTGTGTGTCCCTCAATGAAAAGGCTGGAGAGGACCTGAATGGTGTCTGAACCTATGCCTCCAGATGGTAGTGAATGCAAAAACACATAGTGTCCACATTTGCACAATGGGAAACTAGCAGTGGTAGGATCTTAGCAAAGATGGAAATGGCCGAATGGGCAGAACATTGCTTGTTAGAGATGTGTGACCATGGTACACATTGGCAGTGCACAACAAAGGCACACATGCACACACATACCACTATGTCACCAGGATACACAGGCAGTGCTTTGTAGCACACAGGTCAACTAGCTCATGCACCACAGTACCACAGTTGCAACAGTCACGTTATCCAGAGGTACCCTCCCATGTTAAACTAACAAAGACATATGAGATCCAGCAAGGGCAATTGAATAAGTGAACTGTTCTGTGTGTGGGATGGCTAAGCTATGATAAAAGGGATAAAAGGGGGAATGATATGTAGATCCTGATATATTGCTGCCAAGGGCACAACTGGTTTACACACATCATGTGTGCAGACTTAGGGTGCACAGTACATGTAGGCCCTGGTTACAGGTCACAGTTCCCACAACAAAAGGCCATGGAATGAGACATGCACATGTAGCAAGACAACCATATCTATAACATACTGAAAGAAATACACACCTTGCTGTACAGACAGTGACCTACATGCAAAGCATGCCCCTGTGAACAAGTATATCATCGTTTGGAAGGCATCCTCATCCCCTCCTTGGTGCTGTGCCTGCAATCCCTGTAGGACCACCTGCCTGGTGTCGGTTGTTGCAGCAGCCTTCCAGTTGCACAGACAGCGCCAAAAAAAAACTTCCACTCAACTGTCCTAAACAAATCTATAAACAGACCAAGAGAACTATTCTCCATTGTCCAAAACCTAACTAAAAACACATACAACTCGTCATGAAGCCGACGATATATCTCCCCAAACCTTAGCAAATCACTACATAAACAAATCAGAAATAAAGAATATCCCACCAATTACACAAGCCATATCCTACCAACCTCTACCAGATTCTTGGAATAAATTCTATCCCATAACTAAAGAGACCCTTAAGAATATAATGTCGAATTTAAATACTACAACTTCTCACCTTGATCCCTGCCCCATAACTTGGATAAAAACACTCTTCCAACATTATCCCCATTCATTCTACCACTAATTAATCTCTCACTAAATCAAGGCTACCTCCCGCCCATACTAAAATATGCACAAATCAGACCCATATTAAAAAACAATACTCTGGACAAAACCTCACCGAATTCATATAGACCCATTTCTAGTATACCTTTTATGGCCAAACTCATAGAAAAAGTAGTTCAAACTCAAACACAGGAACACATTGACACATCAGCTCCCCTTGATGACCAACAATATGGCTTTCGCCCTGGCCATGGGGTGGACACTCTTTTAACTGTACTCCTAGACACACTAGTAAGAGGAATAGACAGCCCTAAAAATGCATTCCTACTACTTTTTCTAGACATTTCTGCAGCATTTGACAGTGTTCACCATACACTAATGCTCAATAGGCTCAGACAAATAGGTGCCAACTCAATAGTTCTTAAATGGTTCACATCGTATCTATCCAACAGAACCCAAACTGTCAGGATCAACACTCAAACCTCTAACACATACAAACAGGAAATAGGCCTCCCCCAAGGATCTGCCCTCTCTGCACTCCTATTTAATATATATATACAACCAATTTGCAACATCTTTAAAAAATTCAAAATCCATTATCACATATACGCGGACGACATCATGTTATTTATTTATTTATTTATTTAACATCTTTTATATACCGCGCTATTTGTTGTCAGTGCGGTTTACATATAACAAAGGTTGCACATTCGGAGGACAATTGTGTGCTTACATTATAACAGGAAACTTAAACTTGGAACAACAGGGTAAAACTGTAACTATGTACAAAACATATTAGATTCTTTAGTATTCACAAGGAGGGCTAAGGCAAGACCGCAGAGAACTTGAGGTGGAGTTGCCTATGAGGGAATTGGGAGTGGAGATTGAGAGTTTTTGGGTTTAGGAGTGCTGAAGTGGAGAAGGAAAATGTGGTGCTTGATTGCCTTGCAGAATTGAGTGAGGTCTTTAATTGCTCTTATTTCAGGTGGGAGGTCATTCCAGCATTTAGGTGCATAGAAGGCGAAGGTCCTTTTCTTGGTTGTCTGGGTGCATTTGATGGACTCTTTGGGGATGATCAGGGTGTTGTCCATTATTGACCTTCTCGTTCTGTTTTTTGGGGTGAGGGAGATGAGATCATTGAGGGATGTGGGGGCAAGGTTGTTGATGATCTTGAAAGTGATGAGGAGGATTTTATAGGTTAACCTGCAATGAATTGGTAGCCAGTGGAGTTCCATGAGAATCAGGGTGATATGGTCTGATCTTGCTAGACCACAGAGCACCCTAGCAGCCGCATTCATAGCGAGTTGCAGCGGATTAATGATGTTCTTGGGGAGTCCGTATAAGACGACGTTTGCATAATCAAAGTGAGGTAGTGTGAGGGCCTGGAAAATGGTCCGGAAGTTGTTATGAGGTAGCATGGGTCTGAGGTGCCTTAGAATTCTGATTTTATTGTAGACAGATCTGGTGGTATTCCGTATGTGTTCCTTAAAGTCAAAATGCTGATCCAGTGTAATGCCGAGGTAGCGAATAGATGGTTTACTAGGGAGTTCCGCATCTCTTACTCTTAGGGAGGATGGGGGGGAGAATTCTTTGTTTCTTGATATGAACAGAACTTCGGTCTTCTTGAAGTTTATACGGAGGTTTTGAGATAATAACCAGTCTGTGATGGCGCTGAAGCAGTGAATAAGGTTGGTGAAGTCTGGTTGTTTGACTTTAAATGGTGTAAACAGTAGGACGTCGTCAGCATAGATTAATGTGGAGATATCGAAGGTGCGTATGATGTCACAAATAGGCTGTATGTATACATTGAACAGAAGCGCAGATAAAGAAGATCCTTGCGGAATACCTTGATGTTGGTGGAAAGGTGTGGAAGTGGTGGATCCGACTCTGACATGCTGCCAACGCTCCGATAGGTAAGACCTACACCATTCCCAGGCGAGGCCACGGATTCCCTTCTCCAGGAGGCGGGCGAGGAGTTGATTATGATTAACGGAATCGAAGGCAGCGGAGATATCTAGGAATATTAGGGCAAAGCCGTTTTCAGCCTTATCGAGACCTCTGTTCAGTGCGTTAGTTAGGGTGGTAAGGAGAGTTTCTACACCGTATGATTCCCTGAAGCCATGTTGACAAGGATCAAGCGGTGAGGCTATATCAATGTGATGTTGTAACTGTCTCTGAACAACCTTCTCTATTATTTTGGCTAATAGAGGTATGCTCGAGATTGGTTGGTAGGAGTCGGACTTTAATGGGTCGAGTCTAGAGTTCTTCAGGAGTGGTCTTATAGAGGTTTGTTTGAGGAAAGAGGGGAACGAGCCTGTTGCAAAGGATAGCCTGATGATGTTGATTAGGATTGGACTCAGTTCGGTACGTAGAGATCTGACCCAGTATGCTGGGCAGGGGTCACTTGGTGCTGTGGAGGTGTTGATGGAGGTGATGAGATCTTGAATGTTTTTCTCATTTGGTGTGGTGAACATTGTGATAGAAGGAAGTGGGGTGTGAGAGTGGGAGAACGCTGTAACTGAGACTGTGTCAGTTAAGGAGGTCTTGGATTGAAGGTAGTCGGCGTAAGACTGGGGGGAAATAGGAACAAGTTGTGTAGGTGATGGTTCTTTAATTAGGGATTTTGCTATGTTGAAAAGGTCTCTAGGTTTATTTAGTGAGCGGAGGAGAAGATTAGCATGGTATTCACTCATTCTGAGATAAATGGTTTCACGGTGGAGTTTGAGGTGGTTCAGGTATGTTACTTTGTCAGATTCAGAGCAAGACCTTCTCCATTTCCTTTCAAATTTCCTGAGGGAGAGGAGGGATGACCGAAGATCTGCTGTGAACCATGGCGATGGTTGTCTATTGTTTTGTTTGTTCTTATTGCTTTTGGTTGAGGCTGGTAGTTGTGCAAAAGACTTTAATGTGGCGTTCCAGTTGGTGATTGTTTCGCCGAGGTCAGAAGGCATTGAATTGAGTATAGGTAAGGCGTGCTTAATGAATTCTTCTTTGTCCAGTGGTTTGAAGTGAGAGGTAAGTTTGGGTTCTGTACTGGAGTCATTAGGTGGGTATTTAGAATGAAGAGTGGGCATCTGGAACATGATTAGTTTATGATCTGGCCAGGGGATGTGTGTGATAGTAGTGTTGAGGTTGGAGTTCTGGCTGATAGCAGCGTGGGGAGCGAAGATTAGGTCCAGTAGGTTTCCTTTATTGTGGGTGGAAGTGTTCACAAGTTGATCAAAACCAAGTGTTTGCATGGCTTCTAGGAAAGCATCTGCTTGGTTGGATTGTAGGGAGGGTAAGTTAAAGTCTCCAAGCATTCCTTTCACAATCCCTACGCTTCCACTTCAACTATTAACAGATTGTTTCAAGGAACTAGCAACTTGGCTAGAAGACCACAACCTTTATATTAACCATTCCAAAACTGACATACTGATTGTAACAAAAAAGAAATCCTACACCCCCCTACCCACATTACACTTCAGAAACATGACATCCACATAAAAAATGAAATAAAATACCTAGGGGTGATACTAGATACACACCTTAGTATGAACACCCACATAAGAAATACAACCAAGAAAATATACTTTAAACTCAAAGTATTAAAACAATTACGCCCTCTAGTGCACCTGCAAGACTTCCTGAGCATCATTCAAGCCATTATCACACCACATTTTGACTTCGCCAACCTCTCTCTACTAGGCACAACTAACCAAAATATCAAAAGGCTCCAACTGGCCCAAAACGCTGCAGCCAGAACTATAATGAAGGTACACCCTTTTCAGCACATATCACCCTATCTAGCCAAACTACACTGGCTCCCTATTCAATGTAGAATAAACTATAAATTAATAATAACCACCTTTAAAGCATTTAATAACACTGCCCCAGCTACCCTAAATAAACTACTCACTAAAGACACAGCCCACTCCGTACATAGAAGAGGCAACGCTAATAAAATAAGGATTCCAAAAGAATTCACAAAGACCAAAAAAACAACCAATAAAAAAGCATTCTCCCACGCAGCACCTATACTCTGGAACTCACTACCAGATGAAATCAGAGCCTTAACCGACCTTAAAGACCTACGAAAAACCTTAAAAACTCACCTCTTTATCTCCCACTACGGTCCACTGGCAAATTCCCAACACCAAAATGAAAAGGGATAATCTATATAACACATAGAAACTAACACCGCAATTGCCTTATGATATTATGACCTTTGACATTGCCTATGATGTTCTTATATATCTACCTCACTGCTGAACTCATTTTTGCTAACTGTATATAGTTAAATGTACATAGTTCTCCAAAGTTTAAAAGTTTAATTGTTAATGTACATAATTCATGCAATGTCCAATGTACATAGTTCTCTAAAGTTTAAAAGTTTAATTGTTAATGTACATAATTCATGCAATGTTCAATGTAAAAACAGAAATGTTTTTCTGTCCCTTTAACTGTTATATGTAAACCGCACCTGATCACCGGAAGGTTGCGGTATATAAAAGTTTGTTAAATAAATAAAATAAAATTGAATCTACTACTACTACTACTACTACTGAACATTTGCATAGCGCTACAAGATGTACGCAGCGCTGCACAGACACATGTAAAAGACAGTCCCTGCTGATCAGAGCTTACAATCTAGTCAAGACAGTCAACAGTAGCTGTATACATAGAATACATCTAGGGGGAATGGTAAGGAAACACAAAGGAGATTAGGCGAATGAAGATCCAAAAGTGACAGCGAAAGGTGAAATTAGACTTACCTGCTAATTGTTGTTCCTTTAGGAACTCCAGGCTAGTCCTGAACCTTTGGGGTCTTGCTCCTCCTCCAGCAGCTTTGGAGACTGAGAAACGTCACTTCTTTTGATGTCACCGGTATAAGTATCCCAGATCCGCCTCCTGACATCAGTAACCTATTGACAAAGCAAACTCACCAGAGCAACAATTAAGTAGTAACACTAACAATCTATACATAACGGAACCAATAAGAAACCTAAAAAGGGGGCGAACGAATGCAGAAAAAACATTGCATCCCCCATAGTTATTATCTCATATGCTGAGATCCCCATATTCTGATAGAAAAGAAAAGAAATAGAGTGTTTGTATCTATACTTCTCCCCCAAACACCTCCCCCTATGGACACCACCCGGGAACACAACCCGAGAAACTTACCTGTTATACATTAACTGCTTCAGGCGCTAGGCATCGTACAATCAGGGAGGGATACAGGATTAGCCTAGAGTTCCTAAAGGAACAACAATTAGCAGGTAAGTCTAATTTCACCTTCCTTAGCATCCCTCCAGGCTAGTCCTGAACCTTTGGGGATGTAACAGAGCAGTGCAAAGAATCAACGGGAGGGACCTGCCACCCCCGCCTGAAGCACCGACGATCCAAAACAGGCATCTCCCTGTGCCTGCAAATCCAGCCAGTAATGCCTGATAAACGAATGCAAGGAAGACCAAGTAGCCGCCCGACAAATCTCCACCGCCGGAACCAAACTACGCTCCGCCCAAGACGTAGCCTGCGCTCTAGTCGAATGCGCACGCAACCCCGCCGGGACTGGTCTACCCTTCAAAAGATATGCCGACGCAATCGCCTCCTTAAGCCATCTAGCAATGGAAGCTTTTGATGCAGCCTGACCTTTGGTAGGACCCCCAAACAACACGAACAGTCTATCCGTACGCTGAAACGAAGTGGTAGCTTTCAAATACCTCTTCAGAGCTCTCCTAATGTCCAATCTATGCAACTGCGGATCAGCGGTAGCCTCCCCACCATCCGCAAACACCAGCAGAGACACCACCTGATTCACATGAAACGGCGATACCACCTTAGGCAAAGAGGATGGCACCGTCCGCAATACCATTTTGGACTCACTAAAAACCAGAAAGGGCTCCCTACAGGATAAAGCTTGCAGCTCTGAAATCCTCCTGGCGGAAGCAATCGCTACCAGAAACACCACTTTCAAGGTCAGATCCTTCAACGACGCCCTTGCCAAAGGCTCAAACGGCGCTTGCCCTAAAACTTCCAGAACCAAACGCAAATCCCACTTCGGAACTAGCTGTCTACACGGCGGGCGTAACAACACTACTGCTCTCAAAAAATGCTTGACATCTGGGTGTCCGCCCAGTGCTTGATCGCGTATATTACCATGATAGCAAGATAACGCCGCCAACTGTACCTTCAGAGAAACAGCCGCTAATCCCTTCTCATATCCATCCTGCAAAAACGCCAGCACCTGCGGAACCGAAGCCTGTAATGCTGCAACCTCATGGACCGCACACCAAGCCTCGAATACTCGCCAAACACGAACATACGCCAAAGAAGTCAATCTCCTCCGAGCCTTTAATAACGTGGACACCACTGCTGTCGAATAACCTCTCGCTGTCAACCTTGCCTTTTCAATAGCCAAGCCGTAAGCGAGAACCGATCCACCTGAGGCATCAACAGAGGCCCTTGCAGCAAGAGGTCCCTCCGAACCGGCAGCTTCCAAGGCTTGTCCCCCAGGAGTCTGACCAGATCTGCACACCACGGCCTCCTCGGCCAATCCGGCACGATTAAAATCACTGGTCCTCTGTGAAGCTCGATGTGCTGTAGAATTCAGCCTATTAAGACCCACAGCGGGAACACATAGAGCAGACGGTCTTCCGGCCACGGTTGGATTAAGGCGTCGAGGCCTTCCGACATCCTCTCCCGCCTCCTGCTGAAGAACTGACTGGCCTTTGCGGTTTGAAAGGTTGCCATGAGATCCATGACCGGGGTGCCCCATCGCTGAACCAACAGTTCGAACACCTGCGGGTGAAGGGCCCATTCCCCCGGATCTACTCGTACCCGACTGAGAAAGTCGGCCTCCACATTCTCTACTCCTGCTACATGCGCCACCGACACTGCCATGAGATGCCTCTCGGCCCACACGAACAACTGGTCGGCCTCGGCTTCCAGTGCCTGACTGCTGGTGCCCCCTTGACGGTTGATATAGGCCACCGCCGTCACATTGTTGGAGAACACCCTTACGGCTTTCCCATGTAGGCACTCCCGGAACACCCTTAGCGCCAGAACCACTGCTCGCAATTCCAACCGGTTGATGGCCCACGTCTTCTCCTGATCGGACCACACCCCTTGAGCCAACCTGCCATGGACGTGCGCTCCCCAACCTGAAAGGCTGGCATCCGTCGTCAGGGGAACCCAATCCGGCACTTCCAACGGCATCCCTTTCTCCAACGACTCTGTCCGTAACCACCATAGCAGAGAGAGGCGCGTCCCCGGCTGACAGGGCAACCGCTGAGAAAGACTGTCGTTCTGATGGGACCACCGCCGGAGTAACGCTCTCTGTAGAGGTCTCATGTGCGCTCTCGCCCAGGGCACCACTTCGATCGTCGCCGCCATGGTACCTAACACTTGCAGGTAGTGCCAGGCCGTCGGGCACCTTTTGCGTAGAAACTTGCGGATGAGATGCCTCAAACCTTGCGCACGGCTCTGCGGGAGAAACACTTTTCCAACCCTCGTATCGAACCGTGCCTCTAGATATTCCAGGGTCTGAGAAGGCCTTAACCTGCTTTTGGCCCGATTGACTACCCAACCGAGGCTCTCCAAGAATGCTACCACTCTGCCCGTGGCCGCTTCGCTCTCCTCCGCGGACTTTGCCCGAATCAACCAATCGTCCAGATAAGGATGCACCAGGATTCCCTGTCTTCTCAAAGCTGCAGCCACCACCACCATCACCTTGGTGAAGGCCCGTGGCGCCGTTGCCAGGCCAAACGGCAACGCCTGAAACTGGAAGTGCCCCATCGGTACCGTAAACCTCAAAAGCTTCTGATGTTCCTGACGAATGGGAATGTGCAGGTATGCCTCCAACGAATCGAGTGACGTAAGGAACTCGCCCTTGTGTACCGCAACTATGACCGACCTCAACGTCTCCATCCAAAAATGAGACACTCTTAGACAGTGATTTATGCGCTTGAGATCCAAAATCGGCCGAAAAGTTCCTTCTTTCTTTGGTACCACGAAATAAATGAAGTATTGACCACAGCCGCATTGGTCTGGGGGCACTGGGACCACTGCCTCGAGGGAAAGCAGATGGTTCAGGGTGTCCCTTACCACAGCATACTTGGACGGTGCCTTGCACGGGGACAGGATGAAAGACTCGGTCACTGGATGCTGAAGCTCCAAGGCATAACCGTCCCGGATAATCTCCAGCACCCACTGATCGGACGTGATCTGGGTCCAGGCAGCATAAAATTTCCGCAGGTGACCCCCTATCGGCACCTGCTCCGCCTGGACCCCCCTGGCTTCATTGTGATTTTCGGGAATTGGAGGCTGAAGAGGACGCAAACCCTTTGCTCGCCCCTCTAAAGCCCCGAAACCCCTGGCTACGATAGGGAAACCTCCCTCTTTGTGTCTGGCCAAATCTAGGGGAACGAAACCGCCGAAACTCCCTTTGTTGCCCTTTAGCTGGCGGTCCCGAGCGACCTTGCTTCTGCTTATCCTCTGGGAGCCTGCCCCCTTTCGACTCCCCCAAATCCTTCACGAGCTTCTCCAGGTCCTCTCCAAACAGAAGCTTCCCTCTAAACGGCAGCTTACTTAGCCTAGATTTCGACGAAGTATCCGCTGCCCAATTGCGCAACCACAGATACCTCCTGGCCGCTACCACCGAAGCCAAGCTGTTGGACAACCCACGAATGCGATCGTAATGAATATCCGCCAGATAAGCTGCCCCCGTCTCTAACCTGGCCGCTTCGGCTCCCGAATCTACCGCTTGCCCAGACTGTAGACCCTGAGCCCAACGCAGGCAAGCCCTGGCTACCCAAGCTCCACAAATGGATGCCTGGAGGGACAGCGCATTAACATCAAAAACCTGCTTCAACAAGGTGTCTAATTTTCTGTCCTGCGCATCCTTCAGCGCAGCACTCCCCTCAACCGGAATAGTAATTAATTAATTTAATTTAATTTAATTAGCAAGTTTTTATATACCGCACCTTCCATTGATCAGTTGCGGTTTACATGGAACAACAGTAAACAGGACAATGCTGTTTTTACAAATAACAATATGAAATTACAATAATTAACATTTGTGAACTATGTGCAAGGAACCAGATTATATTATAACTATGTACAAGGTATATACATGTTCAATAACATCGGTTTGGGTTTTTTAGTATCTATAACATTTCAATAGTAGTTTTCTTCGTGACTGCCGACACCGAGGCATCCACCTTAGGAGATTTCAACAACTCCCGGTCCTGCTCCGCTAAAGGATAGAGTCGAGACATAACCCTAGACCCCTTTAGCCCCACTTCCGGTATATCCCATTCACCTTGTATCATTTCTTTAAACACCCTGTGCACAGGAAAAACCTTCTGTGACTTACGAAAGGCCTGCAACAAGGGGTCTTCCAACTCCGCCTCCTCTGCCGGACCCCCTGTTGGCATATTAAGCACCTTAAGCGTCTCAGAGATGAGCGCAGGCAACTCATCCCTTCTAAAAATGCGAACTACTCGGGCCTGGTCCTCCTGCTCGGTAATCTCTCCTTCTTCCAAGTCCTCCTCTAACTCTAAGTCCTGCCCCAGGTCCTCTAAATCCACGGCCTCTGAGGACACGGACTGACCCGACGGCTCCTTCCCGGACCGTAGCCTCTTCACTGGAATACCTGATCCCCCTAAGCTTAGAGGGGTACCCGGGCGCTTTTCCCCCAAACTCCCCTCTGCCGAACTAGGGGAGGGCTTACACTGCACCCCTGCAAACGCTTGCTGAATGAGAGATACAAATTGCGGGGAAAAGATTGCTTCCAAGCCCCCTGGGACTTGCCCCTGCGACACTTGGCTCACCAGAAGGGAAGACGGCCCCGCCACTGGCTCCAGGGAAGGCTCACCCAATCCCTTTGGCTCAGATAGGTCCGAAGCCCCTTCTAGGGCTTCCACCACTCTCCGCAAGTCCCTGCTCCATGGAAACTGCTTCTCTAAAACAGCTTCTGCAGACCCCTGTCTCGGAAACAGACCCTCTCTTGGAGCCACACAGCAAACAGAGGGACTTTGACGGCATGCCGTCTGAACCGGAGAAAATGACAATTCACCCTTTCAAATCACTTGCCAACCAAAACCCTACAAATACACTCAAAGCCGTTTTTTTTTTTTTTTTTTATTTACACAGAGCGGGCTTCCCCTCACTGTCTACACCTCATTTCCAGAAAGCAAAATGAAATTCGCGGGCTTTCCGACTGAAAACGGACCGAGAAAAAACCCTGCCGTTTGACTGCAGCTTTCCCGCGCGCAGCGATTTCCCCGAAACGCGGCCCACCATGGGCTACACACGCGGCCCGAGATCCCCACAGCAAGCCAACGAGAATCTCGATGACCCCGGCCCCTTACCTTGTTGTAGGAACTTCTCTGCCTGCAGAATCCAGCCCCCCCGGCGCTCAGCCGTGATCGCGGCTTCGGCGCCCAGGGCTAAACACAGTCTGCCACCGTCAGCACAGCCTGCCAAGTCCCGCCGGCAGCAACCCTCGGCAAACGACTTGCAGGCCAGCTCCCGTCTGTGCAACTACTCGGTTTGCCGGTTCCTCACCCAAATTGGTGGGTTCGGGAACCAGATGGCAGTACCCCTCCTCAGCACTTCTCCCCAAATAGGCTCCCTGAAGAAAAACAGCAAGGCAGAGCAATAGGAAGGAAGGGAGGGGGGGAGCAGAGAACTGACAGCTGAAACAAAGGCAGAAATAAGCAGCTCAGCACAGAAACTGCCCTAAAATCACTTCCCCCAAACAAAACCTAAGACCTTCAAAAAACTCTCCACACTCAACCCTCACTGCTTAATTGCTCCTCTAAGTGAGCCCTAACCCAGGGCTCACTAGCCCTCCAGCTGCTTGGAGACTGAGAATACTGATGTCAGGAGACGGATCCGGGATACTTATACCGGTGACATCAAAAGAAGTGACGTTTCTCAGTCTCCAAAGCTGCTGGAGGAGGAGCAAGACCCCAAAGGTTCAGGACTAGCCTGGAGGGACACTAAGGAAAGATGAGTTTTCAATCTGCATTTGAAAAGGGCCAGAGATGAAGCCTGACGTACAGACTCAGGTACTTTGTTTCAGGCATAAGGAGCAGCAAGGTGAAAGGAGCAAAGTCTGGACTTAGCAATAGAAGAGAAGGACACCGATAGAAGCAATTTGCCAGAAAGAAAGAAAGCCACGAGTCAAGTGAGAGAAGTAGAAATGGACTTGTCAGGGGGTTGATAAACCACAGCTATCCAGAGAGGTAGTGGAGTAAAAAGGCGGATGGATTGAACTTCGAAGGATGGACAGGAGTCAGACTGAGGAAGAAGGAGGGTTTGCAATTGGCAGGAATGGGTAAGTATAAACCCAACACCACTACCACGGCCAGTGGGACGCAGCATGTGAGAGAACTGGTAGCCGCCATGACAGAGAGCAGCAAATGAAGCTGAGTCCTCAGGGAGGAGCCAGATTTCACTGATAGCAAGTAGATGGAGAGCATTAGAGATAGAGTTCATGAATGAAGGCAAGCCTATGTAAGATGGAGTGCATATTCCTCAAGATGCAAGAAACAGGGAGAGAGGAGCAGGGCCAGCCCGTCCATTGAGTGAGAATGTTTTTTACACAGGGCCCCGCGTTTCAGGGGGCCCCGCACAAAGAACATTCCATTTTAAAAGTAAATTAAAAAAAAACAAAGCTGGCTGCTGCCGCTGCCGTGGCAGTGGTAGAATCAGGTGTCCCGCGGGGCCCCCCCTGCCCGACAGAGCACTCCCTCCCTCCCTGCTTGCCTCAGTCCCTCTCCGCTTCGGCTTTCAGAGCCGCGATTCCCATGAAGGGAGAGCTTCTCCCTCGTGACTCTGTTAAGCCCGCCGAGGCAGATAGGAAATTCCCAATAAGCCCCAGCGGGCTTAACAAAGCCATGAGGGAGAAGCTCTCCCTTCGCGGCTCTGAAAGTCGAAGCGGAGAGGGACTGAGGCAAGCAGGCAGGGAGGGAGTGCTCTGCCGGGCAGGGGGGGGCCCTGCAGGACACTCGATTCTGCCACTGCTGCCGCAGCGGTGGCAGCAGCAGCAGCCAGCTTTTTTTTTTTTAAGTTTTAATTTTCCCTGGGCTGATGGGAGGGAGGGGGTTTAGGACTGGTAATGGGCTGCAGGGGGGTTTAGGACTTGAGGTGGGCTGATGGGGTTAGGACTGGTAATGTGCTGTGGGCTGATGAGGGGGTTTAGGACTCGTAATGGGCTATGGGGGGCTAGGACTGGAAATAGGCTGATGGGGGGGAGGGGTTAGGACCTGAGGTGGACTAATGGGATTAGGACTGGTAATGTGCTGTGGGCTGATGGGGGGGTTCGGACTTGAGGTGGGCTAATGGGGTTAGGACTGGTAATGTGCTGTGGGCTGATGGTGGGGTTAGGAATGGTAATTGGTTGGGGGGGTTGCTAGGACTGGAAAAGGGCTAATTGGAAGGGGAGGCTTGAACTGCAAATAGCTGATGGGGATGGGGGCTTGGAATGGAAAAGGGCTGAGTGGAAGGGTTCTTGAACTGCAAATAACTGATGGGGAGGGGGGCTTGGAATGGAAATGGGCTGAGTGGAAGGGGGTCTTGAACTGCAAATAGCTGAATGGGAGGGGGCTTGGAATGGAAATGGGCTGTGAAGGGAGGGAGCTAGGACTGGAAATGGGCTGAGTGGGGGGAGCTAGGACAGGAAATGGGCTGATGGAGGGGCTAGGATAGGACTGAAAATGGGCTGTTGGGGGAGCTAAGATTGGAAATGGGCTGTGGTGGGGGCTTGGATTGAAATGGACTTATGGAGGGGCTGGAACTGGAAGTAGGCTCATAGGGGGCTTGGATTTAAATGGGCTGAGTGGAGGGGAGCTAGGATTTGACATGGGCTGATGATGGGGCTAGAAAACGACTAGAAATGGGCTGATGGGGGTTGGGTTTGGAAATGAGCTGATGGAGGGACTCGGATAGGACTGGAAATGGACAGGGGAGCTAGGACTGGAAATGGGCTGATGGGGGGCTAGGACTGGAAATGGGCTGATGCAGGGACTAGAAGGGAGCGGATGCTCGGTGGGGCTGGAACTAGAAGGGAGCTGATTTTGGGGGAGGATTAGAAGGGGATGGGGCTGGGAGAGTGAAATGGAGAAGGGAAAAATATTTTGTGTGGGAGGGAAGAAAAATCTACAATTGGCCGGGTATTGGAAGAGTATATGGGGATTGAGGATGGAGAAGTAAAATTTGAGTGGATGAAATAGGAATGAGGAAAGAGCAAAAGGAGAAAGATTAGTATGTTAAAGCATATGTAGAGAGAGAATGGAAAAAAAAACTAGAAGAGAGAAGAAAGGACAAATGGACAGCAGATGATGGAGAGTTAGCAGAAGACACGAAGAAACCAGAAGAAAGTGGCTTAGAACAGTCCATCATCTGCTGTCCATTTGTCCTTTCTTCTTTCTTCTAGTTTTTTTTCCATTCTCTCTCTATATCTGCTTTAACATACTAATCTTTCCCCTTTTGGGGAGCAATTGCAACTGAAAAAAAATGCACAAAAGGTAGAAAAATTTATTAACTGGAATATGTCAGCTCTGGGAAATGTGCATCATTAATGTCTGCGCTTTGTTTAGTACAAGAGGAAATTAATTTATAGTTTTATTTCTACAGTGTTGTTGTACATTCCAAGTTTGGCTTTTGGGGTTCCCAGTTTAATTATTGTCTTCCTGTTTCTAAATTGTGATTCCTTGTTTGGTGATGGTCTATGTTCTGCATGTGTAACTGAGCTGAGGTATTCTGTTTATGTAGTTGCTATTTGACATTGCCCTTGTTATCTTTCCCCAGTAAGTCATGTATTGTTATTCTCTGAAATGAATTGGTTTAATATTTGCAGTGTTGCCTTTTGATAGGTAGGGTCTTGTGCTTTGTGAGTCCTGGTAGTGCTGTCAGGATACGGCGGGTTTTCTATGGGTTCTAAATGGGCAGTGTTTGTAGTAGTTCCTAATGTGCCTGGTGATTGGCACTGGATTATAGTAATGTAGAAATCTTTGTCTTTCTTTATCCATACACTCATTAAGAGGCATGTTACTAAAAGTTAGTGTATGGTAACATTATGCAAATGTTTATGCAAATGAGGCCCCTTATGCAAATGAGGCCCCACACCGAGTCTCCGCACATGGCCCCGCACCCCCCTTGGGCCACCCCTGGAGAGGAGGGGGAAAGTAGAGGGATACAAATAAGATTTGAGGAGTTGTGTGTAGATCTGTCCTGGAAGTGTGACTGAAGTCTGGGGAGGCCAGGGTTGGGATTTATATCTCCAGATTACAGGAGGAGAAGAAGCAGACCAGTAGAGAGGAGACAGAATGGTGGTAGCAAGGGTGGGGTTGTTTTAAAGAGAGAACAGATGTCTGAATGAGAGGGAGAAAATGGTGAAGCTCAAGAGCTGATGATAAGGTAGGTGACAAGATGGTGGGGGAAGTAAGGATGTTGGAGAGGGGATGTTAAGGAGGGGGGTGCTTGAGGTTGTTGGTAAGAGGGGAGAAGAAGATTAGGGAGTGTCAACAATAGGAAGAGAGCATGATGTAAATCCATAATGTAGGAAACAGAGAAGAGAGCAGACGTCAGGCGAAAATTATGAAGGTAAGGCAGGAGAAAGACCTCAGGGAATTGGGGTGCACCTGTAAGTAATAGTGGTAATGAGCCCAGGACAGTTATGACAGACTGTTATCCAGGGGCTGGATGAGCTGTGGGGTGGGAGGGAAGTGAAAAGGAGACGCCAGAGTTACACGTTTAATGGGCCAGTCTGCATGACAGGGGAATGGTCTGGGATATCACCAGCAAGGAGGTGGTGCAGCTTGGGACAAATGAGGTGTGTACGACTGGATTACTTAGAACAGTCCTTTGTGCCCCTATGGATCATCTCCCCAGAAAACACAGCAGAGATGTGAGAAATGAGGACGCATGGCAGATGCAAGCAGACTGTGTAACGTGTGGGCTCCTGGCAGGATGTTAGGGAAAGGTGGGGGTTAAATGGAGGGGTGGTGGAAGGAGACTGAGGTGCACAGCTGACAGTTACACACGTTGAGGTGGCATCGCTGCAGGCAGGAGGGATATCATTGCAGAGAGGGGAAGCAGTCGCAGAGTGACAGCAAGGTGAGGATGTCTGTGAGCCAGCTCAGGAGTAGCAATGTGGGATATGTGGTCATATCAGTGCAAGGCTCAGAGAGGGGGCTGTGTCCTGTTCCCACCAGGAGAGACCTCATACATATCAGGAGGAGCAGAACTGCCTGCCTTATCCACCTGTCTCAGCCATTAAGAGAACAGCATAGCAGCACATACAGAGGTGACATGACACCCACACCTTCACAGGGTAAGGTGTGCATGATACCTCCCTTTCAGCCACAGTGTTGTTTTTGGGATGAGAGATTGCAACCTATCCTGCTTCTCTCATGCACAGCCTGACTATTATACCCACACTCCAAAGACATTGTGATGTCCCCAAATTCCCCAAACTGCAAATTCTCCAAACAGTACAGTGCAGAGCAGGGGTTGCGAACCCCAGTCCTGGAGTGCCGTAATGCAGCCTGGTTTTCTGGATGTCCCTCATGAATACCTATGTGATATATTTGCAGAGAATGGGAGGTAATTGATGAATAGATATCTCATGAATATTCACTATGGACATCCTGAATACCCGGCTGGATTGTAGCACGCCAGGACTGGAGTTCACCACCCCTGGTGTAAATAGCACTAGGAATGAGGGCAGCACAGCCCATAACCATGACATCTTTCCCCACTGCACCTGTGCACAGATATGTTACCAAGTCATCTAGTTTCAAGGCTGCATGCTGACATATGAGTACAATAGTTCCACACTATGTACATCTCATAACCATGGGGACGAGTCAGAGGCCAGGATCATGCAGGGACAGTGTAGTCCAGGAGGGCAATGACAGGGATGCATTTTGCATGTTAGAATAGCTACAGCAGTTGGGATAGGAACCACAGTTCAGAATAAACATGCAGTGTGATATGGGAGGGAGTGGGGGAGGAGGAATTAGCAAATCTACATTTGGGAACACAGTTCAAAGGAGAGAAGATAGTCAAGTGCCTCCCAAGCTCTTCAGCCAGCAGGAATACAAACCACATTGTTGAACTACTTAGCGCAGAAAGTGAACACTCCAAACTTGATGTTGTTATCCACTGGGGCACAAATGACCTGGCTAGAAACAGTACCTCTACAGTCCAAAAGGACTTCCAATCTCTAGGAGAGAAACTCAAGCCCATTGTTAACACTGTTGCATTCTCAGAGGTTCTATCTGTGCTTGGTAAGGGGCAAAAAGGCTGCATCGCAGTAACAGCTTTAATACATGGCTCCAGACCTGGTGCAAACAAGAAGGATTCAGATTTATTGGCGACTGGGGAAACAGATGGAACAACAAGAGACTATACTGTGCTGATGGACTACATCCCTCTGTCGCAGGGAAAAGAATCCTAAGTGAAAAATTCAAGCAATATGTGGATATGCATTTAAACTAGAAAAGGGGGTGACGAATGTAGAAGGTCAAGCTCTGGACGTCACCCCCTGCAAAAGCAGATTAAAATCAGAAACAGCCACACTTTTAAACCACACATCAAAAACAAGTGGGAAGATGTAGGCAGAACAAAATTAATGCTAAATACACACAAGCCAGTTAAATGCTGGAAAGCAATGAGCACAAATGCTCGAAGCTTAGCCAACAAAGTTTCGGACCTGGAAGCCCTAATGGTGGAAATGGATTTGGACATTGTGGCCATTACAGACACATGGCTAAATGAATCGCATGATTGGGATATAGCCATACCTGGCTATAATCTATTCAGAAGAGACAGAGAAAATGGAAAAGGAGTTGGAGTGGCCTTGTATGTCAAAAGCAATATTAAAACTACTGAAATACAGGAGGCATGGAGAAAAGAAGAAGCGCTGTGGATTGTGTTGGAAAGAGGAGATGGCACTGTTATCCATACTGCTGTAGTCTACAGACATCTGACACAAACTGAAGAGATAGATAACGAATTGATTATAGATATTGCCAACATAGCCACAAAGGGGGAAACGATCATATTGGGTGACTTTAATCTACCTGATGTGGATTGGATTACTCCTTCTGCAAATCTGGAAAGAAGCAAAAAAAATCGTGGATGCTCTCCAAGATGCGTTACTTAGACAAATAGTGATGGAACCAACCAGGGAAAGCTCAACACTGGATTTAGTGATCACCAATGGTGATAGCGTGTCGAATGTCTGTGTGAGTGCCACTGTGAGCAGCAGCGATCATCTCATGGTGTGGTTTGAGATAAAAGCCATGGTACAGGCCAATCATAGCAAGCTCAAAGTCCTGAACTTCAAAAACACTGACTTCAATAAAATGGCCGAGTACCTAAAGGAGGAGCTGACAGGGTGGAAGGAGATAAGGGAAGTGGAATTGCTATGGGCTAAACTAAAGGTGGCAATAAAAGGGGCAACAAATAAATACGTAACAAAAGTAAACAAAAACAAGAGGAGAAGAAAACCTATTTGGTTTTCCAAAGAAGTGGCTGCTCAAATAAAGGCAAAAAAACACAGCTTTCGCAAAATTCAAAAGCTCACAAACAGAGGAACACAGAAATGAATACAGGATCAAACTCAAAGAGACAAAGAGAGAAATAAGGATAGCAAAATCAAAGGCAGAGGAAAAAATGGCTAAAGATGTTAAGTGTGGCGACAAAACCTTCTTCAGGTATATTCGGGAAAGGAAGAAGATCAGAGGTGGAATTGCAGGACTCAGAAGTGCTGCGAATGGACTCGTGGAAAGTGACATTGAAAAAGCAAAATTGCTAAACGAATACTTCTGCTCTGTTTTTACTAAAGAAAGTCCTGGAGAAGGACCACCTGTGACTCCCAAATATAAAAATGGGAATGAAGTAGATACCACGCCAGTCGCAGAAGATGATGTGTTAGAACAACTTGCGAAACTGAAAGTGGACAAGGCCATGGGACCGGATAGGATACATCCCAGGATACTGAAAGAGCTCAGAGAGGTTCTTGCAGGGCCGTTAAAGGGTGTTTTCAACAGATCCTTGGAAACAGGAGAGGTTCCTCAGGACTGGAGAATGGCTGATGTAATACCTCTACACAAAAGTGGTGACAGGGAAGAAGTGTCAAACTACAGGCCTGTGAACCTTACCTCGGTGGCGGGAAAAGTAATGGAGGCGCTCCTGAAAGAGCAAATAGTGATCTTTCTCAAAACCAACAGGTTGCAAGACCCGAGGCAACATGGTTTTAACGAAGGACGATCTTGCCAAACAAATCTGATTGAGTTCTTTAACCGGGTGACCAGGGAGCTAGATCAGGGGCATGCAATGGATGTCATCTACCTGGATTTCAGCAAAGCCTTTGATACTGTTCCTCATAGGAGGTTTATCAATAAACTCAGTAGCTTCGGGATGGATCCTAAGATGATAAATTGGATCAGAAATTGGTTGACTGACAGAAGACAGAGGGTGATGGTAAATGGAGCTCACTCGGATGAAGGGAAGGTGATTAGCGGGGTGCCCCAGGGGTCGGTCCTGGGCCCGGCACTGTTCAATGTATTTGTGAGTGATATTGCTGAAGGACTGAATGGAAAAGTCTGTCTTTTTGCAGATGACACGAAAATTTGCAACAGAGTGGACTCCCCCGAGGGAGTGGTTAACATGAGGAAAGATCTACAAAAGCTGGAAGAATGGTCTAATGCTTGACAATTAAGATTTAATGCAAAGAAGTGCAGAGTCATGCACTTGGTTAGCAGAAATCCAAGGGAAATGTACGCGATAGGGGGCAAGAGGTTGGTGCACGGATCAGGAGAAAGACCTTGGTGTGATTATTTCTGAAGGTCTCAAGGTGGCAAAACAGTGCGACAAGGCAGTGGCAAAAGCCAGGAGGATGTTGGGCTGCATACAAAGAGGAATCACCAGCAGAAAGGAAGAGGTACTTATGCCACTGTACAAGTCACTGGTGAGGCCTCACTTGGAGTACTGTGTTCAGTTTTGGAGACCGTATCTTGCAAAGGATGTAAAAAGACTGGAAACTGTTCAGAGGAAGGTGACCAAAATGATTTGGAGCCTGTGTCAGAAGCCTTATGAGAAGAGACTTGAAGACCTAAACATGTACACTTTGGAGGAGAGGAGGGACAGGGGAGATATGATTCAGACCTTTAAATATTTAAAGGGAAATAATGAACAAACAAACCTCTTCCAAAGATGGGGAAGCTGTAAAACTAGAGGGCATAACAGGAAGCTGCAAAGTGGTAAATTGAAAGACAATGTCAGGAAATACTTTTTCACAGAAAGGGTGGTGGATGCTTGGAATGCCCTCCCGATGGAAGTGGTGGGGGCAAACACGGTGACGGAATTCAAAATGGCATGGGACAGACACAGTGGATCCCTTTACAGCAACAGGATAAAATCAAAGTAAACTGAACCATCTAATTTCTCAACAAATAGGGGTGTCCTGCATGGAATGGTGGGTTCACCCCTAAACAGGGATGTGGGGAGGGGTGGCCTGCACGGAGCGGCAGGTGCACCTACGCTTGCCATCGTGCTGGGCAGACTAGATGGACCATGCTGGTCTTTATCTGTCGTCATTTACTATGTTACTATGGAGCTATGAGGCCATATGTTTCTGTGAGGTGTAAATCATGGTGACAGGCTAAGGGACAGCAGGTATGGCAGCCAGCTGGGGTCACATTTCATAGATAGACAGTGGGTAACGGTTGCAGGATTGCACTGTTAGCCACTGGGATGGACAGCCTGTCATGGACTATGGACTTATGTACAGCTTTTGATGGTGCAGTATGGGATGTGCAACCCTGATTCCATAGGGGAAAGGTATGGACAGCACATTGCATAATGCACAACTAAGCCAAGTGTTACCCAGTAGTGGAATCAATGAGGCCTCCTGGAATGTAGTAGCCTTGTAACTAAGGCTATAGACACAGATGGGAGCTATTATACATCACAAACCATTGCCAAATGTACATGGAAAGAATACACATCTCAGAGCACAGACTGATATACAAGTATTTGTGGGTGTCTCCATACCTGATTCCTGAAGGCTAGTGTCCAGCTCAGGCGGCAGTTCAGCAATATAGATGATACCTAGCCACCAGACCAGGCGGTCCTCCATGGCAGTGAATTGGATTTGCATGGGCCCTCCATCACCAATACCCTGGGTGCAGGGACTTTTTAATGCCATTAAATCTCTTGTGCATACTTTCTGTGTCCCACTCAGGACCCTCCACAGCTGCCACAGTCTCCCTCATGCTGTCCCAAATGGCATGCCGTGCACTGACTGAGGTTTGGGAGCTGAAGCGCCCAAACAGATGCTCATAGTTGTCTGGTACCTTCTCTAGCAGCACCTCATTTTCCTCAGGATCAAAACTGGGTGCCCTCTTATGGGACTTATCTGGGACCCTCTTCTTTCTCTTCTTCAGAGGCTATCCCTCAGCCACCTGTCCTATGGATAGGCTCTGTTGGGCAGGCTGACATGCAGGGGATGTCCCTGGTTGTTTACTGTCCTGGCCCTCCACCCTGCTCCTTTCCTCTGGTGACGCATCTTGGGGAGGGTGTTCACCTGGTTGTCCTGTAGCCTGGGATGTTGCAGGGTCCTGCTCTGCCTCAGCTCTTCCACCATCCCTTCCTTGTCCACCAGTTGGGTCCATCGCTCTTCACACTTGCAGGTGCTGAAATAGTGTGAGCCAGCAGGAACTCTCAACTTATATTAAACGGGCTCTATGTGCACTACGTGAACAAGCATGAATATTGCCCATTTACGCCCTTTCATTGCCATCACATGAACATGGAATCACCACTCAGTGCTTGGCCAAGTTAAATGTCTTTCCCGGAAATCATATTGGCCTGCAGTGCAGCAGAGCTACTGTAAGTGGATCAACTTGGCTCTGATGATGTTCCCATAACTGTGTGTCCATTGTGATGGCAGTTTCAGCTACCCTGGAGGTGTGTATGAGGATTAGCTACATGAGTCCAGATGTTCCCACCAGACCTGATCCAGTCCATGCTTTACCCCATTGTATACAGGGCTTTGGAGCTCTCTGATCCACAATGCACTTCATGGAATCTGGCAAATCACAAGCTATGGGGTAAACACAGGCCAGAATCTGGACTGTTGGAAAGCCTATGTGGGTGTCATACCTGCCCATTGTCCAATGGCATTTCACTGTGTCTGCTGGGTGCATTATTTGGCACAGCACTACTGTTTGCACAGGATCTTGTAACCAGTATTTGCTACCTCACAGTCAAGTGGATACCCATGTGCCATGGTGGAATCTGGAGTGCCAATGGACATATTTAGACACTTAGCACTGTGGTACTGGGCCTGTTCTGCACCACCAGATTGTAGCTGACATTCTGGACAGGGGTTCCCATACAAATCTCACACATATTACCTCTCCTAGTGTATATGACATTCAGTTTGCTTTGATGATGTCATGATGCGTGCTGTTTTGGGGGGCCAAGGGAAGAACATATGCATGCAGGGATTGGACCAGTTGTACACTTATCATAGCTGTTGTGAGCTCTGAATAATCCACCTGTCTTTGATGCTGCAGCAGTTGACACAGGTGATTTGCATGCGCAGAGCAACACTTGTTGTAACTGTGTTGGCACTCACATCGTGTCCTCACCCCTCCATAACTTGCACTTTGTCTGTGTGGGTCCTATATTGTCTGTTGTCTGTGTGTACAAGCATTGTGCTGTGTATTCACAGATTTGCCATGATAAGAGACTGAGGAACCTTTTTTTGGATCTGGCCATTTCCTCGGACCACCTTGGTGTGTATTACCATGCCTCACACCATAGATGCCAATGTCTTTAATATAGGTGCACTGAGGTCTCCTTCCCCTCCCTGCACTGATCCTCCTAGATGGCTCCAATACCTCCTAGTGAAACAGTGTACAAACAATCTATGTACACAGGGTCCCATGTGTCAATGTGTGGTGTGTATTCATAGACGACAGTACTCTGCATGCTTTTGCTGTCAAATGTGAACCGAGGTCAGGAGGCATCAGGGGGGCCTGCAACTGCTCCCTGCCTCACACACCATATGCTGACTGCTGACTGGCAGTATCTGTCATCAGTTGCACATTAGGTCCTGCTTGGAGAGTGGCTGTCTATTGGTCTGACACCGGCTATTGGTCTGACACCCTATCCACCAATGTTGTGACCATATATGTAATCATGTCACGGGATTTGTGAAATAAATTAGAGGTGGCTCATAAATTGCAGACTGGTGAATCCAATGACTCTGGTCCTCCAGCTGAACTGGGGGGGGGGGGGGGACTACATTGACATACAGCACATACATGCATGTGCCTTTCCTGTGGTGTATCTCAGTACTATAGTCAAATACTGATCCCATTCATATTCTCTGTGGTTGGCTCCATCAGGAACCTCTCATTGAGATTCTGAGGCTGTGTTTATTACAAACATGCACTTCATGGTCACATTTCCAGCGTGAAGAACTGCTGTTTTTCCTTGGGAGGTGGACATTGGAAGCAGGGATGCTGTGGTTTCACCTGCCTCACAGTTCCTTGACATGTCCTCTGTTGCATGTAGCTGTATCTGAAGTCCCTACTGAATGTCTTACTGACAGTGTACTATATAACTTAATATCCCCAGGGAGCCAAAAATATCAATAAAAAAGTAAAACTCCCAACCAGGCACAAATAGAAAAAATAAAGGAAACCAAAAAGAAAAAGAATCAAACAGAAATCAAACAAAAATGTGAGAATATCTCAAGAAAACACCCAACTTAGAGCCAGTAGTGGTAACAGTAATACTAGCAACAGCCAAAAAAAAGGAAAAACTTAGCTGAAAAACAAGACACAAGGCACAATGTCGCAGGGCAGTTCAAATCCAATTTATTGAAACGGACCCCGACGCGTTTCGGCAGTCAATGCCTTCATCAGGGGGTAGCAGCTACAATATAAATATGAATAATACAAATCATAACACATAAAAACATAAAAATCAATAAATACCCAAAACATTTAAAATATATTATAGTATTGTATGAACAGAGAGAGGGACTGGTAGAACTATCATCCATATAGTTAAACAAAAACAAGTGTATGGAAACGCAGGACATGAAATATAATAAGAAGTGATAATAATTATAAATATATGAATATTGTGAGAAATGACAGAATGAACGCTTACGGACAATTATAATGAAATATAAGTAAAACTCTTAGGACAATGAACTAAAATTTATATATATCAAAAGTATAATAAATAAATAAACATAAAGAAAATTATTGTACTTACATACAACCATGTTCATGGACTAGTAATATAATCCTAAGTTCAAGGTTGGGCGTGTTCTGTCTCGCTATGTTAAAGAGACTGGATGTTGCCTAAATTAAACTACAAATATAATAACTAGAAGTGACGACAAGTAATGACGTAAAGCTGGGTTGAACATAAATATGTTAAGAAAATCATAAATAATTCAAATATGTATAGTGATTAAGAGTATAACTAGAGGTGAATACCAAATATGGGCTAAAAAATCTATGTATGTAAATAGATACGGTTATGATGATGAATACAATCTTGCAGACACTTCTAAATTAAAAAATATTGTGGAGACTGAATACATAAAAATGATAATGTTAAAATAATATAACATGTAAAGTAAATCAATATATGTGTAATAACTTATTATATTATTTTATCAATGTATATTAGCGCCCCAATTGTAAAAATATAAAAAATGTGTGCAAATATTTTGAAGTAATGATAAAAAACAGTGAATCACAGATTGAGAATCTACACCACATCATAAAGTCAAACTTGGAAAGCTATAGTTACTATTTCAATAATTAAGATTGCACAAACAAATGATACTATAGAACAGAATATTTTAAATTGTGCAATTACCTAACATCAAATAGTATGGATGGTGGACTTTATATGAGTATGAAGATAACATCAAATAATCTGAATAATGAACTAATGAGTGTGTTTATTTATGCCTACATCTTTGTATTAGAGATTGAGACCGATAAACTATGAATTGGTGTCTCATATACAATTTACTGTAAAAAAGTAAAATACCATTATGTAAAAGCTAATAATATATTTTATTTACAATTGGCGTTAATCCGGATATCAACAAATTGAGTGATGCGTTATTAAATGAATAAATAGATAAATATAGTTTATTTTGAACATATCAATAACCTAAAATCAATTATCTTGATTAGTCCTATGTCAAGAGCAGGAACAGGATGATCATACTAAGAAAATTGACATTGAAACAGTGTTATTGAGTGAAATTGATATATGAATAATTCAATTGAACATTTATAAATTTCTTGATGACGTATTGTTCTCCCTCATATCTCCCTCTTTTTATCGTCTAGTTTTAAACAAGTACTGACCCAGTCTTTTTTAAGTCTGCTACTTAGTGAACCCATGCGGTTCTCTCTATTTCACCTATAACAGCATGTGGCATTACATCAAGGCATATAAATCTATACATTGCACAGTTTTACATCATTAGTCCATTGCATTCTGATAACAATACAATGATATCAAGAAACGCATAAATGTTCAATTATGTAGTCCATTGCATTCAGAGAACAATACGTCATCAAGAAATTTATAAATGTTCAATTGAATTATTCATATATCAATTTCACTCAATAACACTGTTTCAATGTCAATTTTCTTAGTATGATCATCCTGTTCCTGCTCTTGACATAGGACTAATCAAGATAATTGATTTTAGGTTATTGATATGTTCAAAATAAACTATATTTATCTATTTATTCATTTAATAACGCATCACTCAATTTGTTGATATCCGGATTAACGCCAATTGTAAATAAAATATATTATTAGCTTTTACATAATGGTATTTTACTTTTTTACAGTAAATTGTATATGAGACACCAATTCATAGTTTATCGGTCTCAATCTCTAATACAAAGATGTAGGCATAAATAAACACACTCATTAGTTCATTATTCAGATTATTTGATGTTATCTTCATACTCATATAAAGTCCACCATCCATACTATTTGATGTTAGGTAATTGCACAATTTAAAATATTCTGTTCTATAGTATCATTTGTTTGTGCAATCTTAATTATTGAAATAGTAACTATAGCTTTCCAAGTTTGACTTTATGATGTGGTGTAGATTCTCAATCTGTGATTCACTGTTTTTTATCATTACTTCAAAATATTTGCACACATTTTTTTATATTTTTACAATTGGGGCGCTAATATACATTGATAAAATAATATAATAAGTTATTACACATATATTGATTTACTTTACATTTTATATTATTTTAACATTATCATTTTTATGTATTCAGTCTCCACAATATTTTTTAATTTAGAAGTGTCTGCAAGATTGTATTCATCATCATAACCGTATCTATTTACATACATAGATTTTTTAGCCCATATTTGGTATTCACCTCTAGTTATACTCTTAATCACTATACATATTTGAATTATTTATGATTTTCTTAACATATTTATGTTCAACCCAGCTTTACGTCATTACTTGTCGTCACTTCTAGTTATTATATTTGTAGTTTAATTTAGGCAACATCCAGTCTCTTTAACATAGCGAGACAGAACACGCCCAACCTTGAACTTAGGATTATATTACTAGTCCATGAACATGGTTGTATGTAAGTACAATAATTTTCTTTATGTTTATTTATTTATTATACTTTTGATATATATAAATTTTAGTTCATTGTCCTAAGAGTTTTACTTATATTTCATTATAATTGTCCGTAAGCGTTCATTCTGTCATTTCTCACAATATTCATATATTTATAATTATTATCACTTCTTATTATATTTCATGTCCTGCGTTTCCATACACTTGTTTTTGTTTAACTATATGGATGATAGTTCTACCAGTCCCTCTCTCTGTTCATACAATACTATAATATATTTTAAATGTTTTGGGTATTTATTGATTTTTATGTTTTTATGTGTTATGATTTGTATTATTCATATTTATATTGTAGCTGCTACCCCCTGATGAAGGCATTGACTGCCGAAACGCGTCGGGGTCCGTTTCAATAAATTGGATTTGAATTGTCCTAACTTTTGGCTTCTTGCTTCTTGTGGCTCCTGTTGAACTTTTGCAAGAACAGTGCTCCTTGTCTTTTCTTGTTTCTTCCTTTCTTGCAGGGCAGTTCAATACAGAACCTCACTGGATCCACAGCAGTCAAGGCAATGACCTGGAGCCCCGACACCGGGTGTTTCGCCAAAACAGCTTCATCAGGGAGCTCTTCTATAAGACATTGCTATTCTTAAAATATAAAAGGAAAGATACTCTCACAATAAAACATTTTCAAAAAAAGAAGAAAACCAAGAACTCACAAACAGAACCACTTCAAAAAGGGAAAGAACGCCGCTGAGCTCGCTGAACTTGCCGTTGAAACAGCCAGCAGGCAAAGCAAAAAAAAAAAACGCTGAACATGTGCGATAGAAAAAGGGGGCATCCAAATGACGTCAGGGTATCCCCAGACACGCAGCAAGCAGACGAGCCGAAAGATCAATTGCTAGTATTACTGTTACCACTGCTGTTACCACTGCTGGCTCTAAGTCGGGTGTATTCTTGAGATATTCTCACATTTTTGTTTAATTTCTGTTTGATTCTTTTTGTTTTTGGTTTCCTTTATTTTTTCTATTTGTGCCTGGTTGGGAGTTTTACTTTTTTTTATTGTTACTGATAGTGTATACACATACAGATTATTCCCTGGGATGCTGCTGTGGTGTCCCTTGCCAGGTTTTCTGGATGGCCAGTATGAGCACTATGTGGGGCCAATTACAGATGGTGAAGCAGTTGGCTTCCATCATGCTTTCCAGCTGGGGAGACTGCAATCAACTTTATGCTAGAGGGTGGAGCTCATCTCACCAGTGCAGCACATGACCCTACCAAGTGTCTGCTGCAGGTGTGCATTGGACTCCTGCATGCTGCATGTGTCTACATTATTGTCACTGTGATACACCTGCAGCATAATGGGGTTTCACATATGACTATATGGCTCAGCATGTGCTAACATCATATGCACTAAGTAATTGCTATGAGATCTTGTCTTACTAATCTGTTATGTTTTTTTGAAGGAGTGAATAAACAGGTGGACAAAGGTGAGTCGGTTGATATTGTGTATCTGGACTTTCAGAAAGCCTTTGACAAGGTCCCTCATCAGAGACTTTTGGCAAAACTAAAGAGTCATGGGATAGGAGGCAGTGTACTATTGTGGATCAGGAACTGGTTAAAAGATAGAAAGCAGAGGGTAGGGCTAAATGGCCAATTTTCCCAATGGAGAAAGCTGAATAGCGGTGTACCCCAGGGATCTGTGCTGGGTCCGCTGCTTTTTGACATATTCATAAATGACCTGGAAAGTGGAATAACGAGTGAGGTTATCAAATTTGCAGATGACACAAAACTATTTAAAGTTGTTAAAACCCAAGAGGATTGTGAAAAATTGCAAAAGGATCTTGATAAATTGGAAGACTGGGCATCAAAATGGCAGATGAAATTTAATGTGGACAAGTGCAAGGTTATGCACCTAGGGAAGAACAACCCAAACTATGGTTACACGATGCAAGGTTCCACATTAGGAACCACCACCCAGGAAAAAGATTTAGGCTTCATTGTGGATACCATGTTAAAACCCTCGGCCCAGTGTGCAGCGGCGGCCAAGAGAGCAAATAGAATGCTAGTATGATAAGGAAAGGAATGGAAAATAAAACAAAAGATATTATAATGCCTCTATATCGTTCCATGGTGAGACCGCACCTTGAATATTGTGTGCAATTCTGGTCGCCGTATCTTAAAAAGGATATAGCGATATTAGAAAAGGTTCAGAGAAGAGCCACCAAAATGGTAAAGGGGATGGAAGGATACTCCTATGAAGAAAGGCTAAAAAGGTTAGGGCTCTTTAACCTGGAAAAGAGACGGCTGAGGGGAGATATGATAGAAGTCTATAAATTAATGAACGGAGTGGAACGGGTAAACGTAGATCGACTGTTTACGTTATCAGAATATAGAAAGACTAGGGGACATGCAATGAAGCTACAGGGTAAACTATTTAAGACTAATAAAAGAAAATATTTTTTCACTCAACGTGTAATCGAACTCTGGAATTTGTTACCGGAGGATGTAGTAAAGGCTGTTAGTGTAGCTTGGTTTAAAAAGGTTTCGACAAGTTCCTGGAGGAAAGGTCCATAAACCATTATTAAGAAGTGACCGAAGATATCAATGCTTGACCCAGTACAAGCATTGTGGAACTTGTGCCTCTTGGGGATACTGCTAGGTACATATGACCTAGATTGGCCACTGTTGGAAACAGAATACTGGGCTTGATGAACCCTGGTCTGACCCAGTATGGCATATCTTATGTTCTTAAGTTCTTATGAGCTGCCACAGTGATTGTTTTATGTTAAGAATGTCACACTGTCAGGTGAATTGGAGACAGAGCCCTGATAATGCCTTGTGTGTGATGCAGCTCATGCTTACCTGTATGTTCTATATTCACAGAGGCCGGGCCTTCTACAGCAGCTGATGGGAGCAGCAGAGCTCAGGAATCCACCCCAGAACCTGGGGAAGATCCAATGGCCCCAGGAGAAGAGGCAGAGGAGGAGGAGGATAACTCCTCTGAGGAGGGATTGGGCATCCTGGAATAGGAGGTTGCTGGGCTAGAGGAGGAGGGGAGGCCTGGAGGAGACTCAGAACAGAGCCATGGAGGAGACAGCCCCTGGTCAGATCACAGGATGCAGCAACCAGCCCCATCCCTCAGACCCAGGATGCAGCAACCAGCCCCATCCCGCCTCCCCCTCTGTTCAAGAACCCCTGGCTGCAGAGGACCCTGAAGAGCAGAGTGAGCTGCTCCACAGTACACCGGGGTCTGACAGGCAGTCATCTGTGTCAGCAGCCACTGCCTTAGCCAAGTCACTGTCAAAGGCTTCCAGCCAAACCCTATATATGTGGAGTGCTTGGTTGGGGAACCCTGACAGTGTCGTGGCTCTGGCAATGGCAGCCAATGTTCAAGCACAACATGACCTGACGATGTCTGTAGAGCAGTTGACCACCCATGTGGCAAGGGTGGCTGATCATCTGGAGAAGCTGTAGGGTGGAAGTTGGGCTTCTCCAGACCATTAGTCATCCCCACATGTGAGGCCAGAGTCCCAGGAGTGAAACCTGTGGGGCAATATCCTTTAGGGCACCTCTGCATCCAGGGGTCCTATGCCATGTGAGGTGCCATCCAAAACTATCGGGACATGGTGACGGAATTCAAAATGGCATGGGACAGACACAGTGGATCCCTTTACAGCAACAGGATAAAAACAAAATAAACTGAACCATCTAAGTTCTCAACAAATAGAGGTTTCCTACATGGAGTGGTGGGTTCGCCCCTAAACAAAGACATGGGGAGGGGTGGCCTGCACGGAGCGGCAGGTGCACCTACTCTTGCCATCTTACTGGACAGACTAGATGGACCATACTGGTCTTTATCTGCCGTCATTTACTATGTTACTATGTGTCCTAGGCTCTAGGTGTTTGCACTGAATTGGTGTTCATCAACAACTTCTGGACAAGATGTGATGCATGAGCTGGGGCATTATCATGATGGATCTACCATTCACCATTCCTGTGCCATTCTGGTGTCTTGCGTGAAGAAGGTTATCTCTGCAACATGCCCAAAATGAGAAGTGATACTCTGTATTGATGGTTGTGCTTTTTTGCACATACTATTGTGGCACTCTTACATTTTCAGTAGGTTGTGTATAATATATTGGAAATATTCTAACTGTATGTCATCATAATATTTTAGAAACATGACAACAGAAAAAGAGTTCATGGCCTATCTAGTCTGCCCTTCCATATCAACCACTACAACAGTCCCCTTTTTTCCTTTAGAGATCCTCTGTGTTTGTCCCATGCTTCTCTGAATTCAGATACTGTCCTTATCTCTACCACCTCCACTGGGAGACTATTCCATGGATCCACCACTCTTTCCATAAAGAAATATTTCCGGATATCACTCCTGAATCTATTCCTTTCACCTTCATCACATGTCCTCTCATAGCAGAGCTTGCTTTCAATCGCCACGGAGGTATTTAAACATCTCAATCATATCACCTCTATCCCGCCTTTCCTTTAAGCTGTCCCACTCTTTAGTGGACAAAAGTACTTCACCCCCTATACTATATCACTCCCTTAGACTGCTGCAGTCCAAATGCATGACCTTGCATTTTTTAACATTAAATCTCAGCTGCCAAATTCTAGACCATTCTTCAAGCTTAGCTAGGTCCCTCCTCATGTTATCCACACCTTCTTGGGTCTCTACTCTATTGCAGATTTTGGTATCATCCACAAAGAGGCAAACCTTACCCAACAGCCCTTCCGCTATATCACTAACAAAGATGTTAAAAAGAATCGGACTAAGGACAGATCCCTGGGGCACACCACTGGTAACCTCCTTCTCCTCAGAGTGAGCTCCATTTACCTGTACCCTTTGTCGCCTCCCACTCAACCAGTTTCTAACTCAAGCAGTAACTTTAGGGTCCATCCCTAAGGTGCTCAGTCTGTGTATAAGTCGCCTGTGAGGAACAGTGTCAAAGGCTTTACTGAAATCTAAATACACCACATCTAGGGCTCTCCCTTGGTCCAACTCCCTGGTCAGCCAGTCAAAGAAATCAATCAGATTTGTCTGACAAAACCTGCCTCTGGTGAATCCATGCTGCCTCAGATCCTGTAATCCGCTGGACTCTAGAAACCTCATTATTTTCTCTTTCAGCAGTGCTTCCAATAATTTACTCACCACTAAAGTTAAATTAACCGGCCTGTAGTTTTCAACCATGTCCTTACTTCCACTTTTGTGTAAAGGGACCACATGTGCTTCTCTCCAATCTTTTGGCACCACGCCAATGAGGAGTACGTTCCAAGTTGCACAACAACACAAGAGAGATATCTGTGCAATTGAGATGTACTTTCTAAGTACAACACACATAATGACATGGACAGCATTATTGCCACCCTTCACTGACATTTGGTGGCACAACCCTTGGCAGTGATGACAGCCTACAAGCTTTTATGATAGCCATGTTTAAGTTTCTTACATCGGTCTACTGGTAGTGTCTCCCACTCTTCAACTGAGATTTCTTTGAGCTCATAATGTTTCTGGTATTCTTTTTACCAATGCCAGATATCAGCTCTTTCCAAAGGACTTATTGCTGGCCATTTTCACAGAATCCATTTGGTCCTCTGAAACTATAATTTTGTACTTTGGATGTATGACCTGGGTCATTGCACTGTTATGGGACCCATGAGCTTCAACCCAGACCTAGCTTTCTGAGCCTAGGTAGCACGTTCCACTTGGAAAAACATTGGCAGTTCTGTGACCTCATGATTCCTTACATACGTTTCCGGCCTCCAGTTCATGAGGCAGCCAAAGGGACATACAACATTATGGCACATCTACCATATTTAACTGTAGGCAGGGGGGGTTTCCTTAGATCCCGCATTTCTTCACCTTTAGATGTATCAGTGGTCTGCATTGGCAAAGAGGTCATGTTTGGTTTCCTCTGTCCACACAACATTTTCACAGGAGGATTGTGGTTTCTCAAGGTGGGTTTGAGCAAATATCAAGCATGCCTTTTTAGGTCTGTGTTTGAGCAGTGGAGTTCTGCTCAGCCTTGGGCAATAAGGTCCTTCTTTGTTTAGTCATGGCATATGGTGCAGGTTGAAACCACCACTCCAGATTGATGCAGGTCATTCTTAGGCTGGATGGTGTACGGGGTGTTTTGGTCACAGTCAGCATTAACTTTCAAAGATTTCTAGGATTAATTTCCCTCTTCCTACCACATCCTGGGAGGTTCTTGAAAGTTCCATGAGCAGAGACGTTCACAATAACATGGCATACTGTTAACACAGGAACCCTGAGGTCCTTGGAGATGGCCTGATACAGCTTTGAAGTTTAATGTTAGGTTGATAACGGCTTTTCTGATGGTCTCAGCCAGCTCTCTTGTCTTCACCATTGTGAAAACTGGAACCGTGAATGAATGTGGCCATTTTACACACTAGAGCCATCATTTATTAGTTGATTTCAGTCATGCGAGTACTGACAGTTGATCGCATGTGCCTCTCATGTTACTGCAATGGGATTATGGTTCTTTCTATTAAAACTGATATGAATAGTTTATAAGGGTGGTGATAATCATGTCCTGCCAATGTCACAGTTCCAACTAATGCCTCATTTAATTAGTCTTGTTTTATTTGATTCATTTATGTGTCACATATCTGTGCAAATATCATCCCAAGCCATTTTATTGGCCACTTTTCTTTAGGAGATATTTGACATTTAGGGGTTGGACTGAGAGGCTGTCAATATTGTTGACCACAATTGTACTCATACGGAACAAGATGCTACTAAGTCACAGAAACTGTGATCATGACGTTCACATAGCTCCTCCCCTAGCATCTATCAAGTATGAGAGAGTCTGGAGTCTTGCATTGTGAGGACTGACCCTTAATTTCTGAGTCATGACCATATACCCATGAATAATTAACCACTAATAATCATTTGGATGGACACAGAGTCATTTTATGCACATTCCAACAACTCTCTGGCTGCTGGAAGGCCATCTTCATTTGATTCTGGGTCTAGGACTTTCTGCAGAGACTCTTCAGACCACATCTCATCCACAAAGTGACAATATGACTATACTTTGCGCAGCAGAAAATGCTTTCCATAATCCTCAGCAAGTACATAATGCAGCACATAGTGTTTAAACTTAGTCTTCATTCCTGTTCATGTGTAGCCTTCCAGAACATTCATCAGCGTGCAGACTTTGGCAAACATCCTGAATACATTTGGACCAGTCATGGAGTGTGACACAACTCCAGCATTCATCCCCATACACTGGATGTAATTTGCCATACATTTCATTGCAGACATCTCCACAACTCAAGCAGAGCTGAATTCAAATTGACAGTTCACCTTTTCCCAGTTATCATCTATGTCACAGACTGCTTTGACAGAATACCCAACATCATAGGATTACTGCAACGTACTGTTGTGATGCAGGCAAGCCACATTCAACAAATGCAGAGCATATAATTATATCAGTACATGTCTGCTATCATCATGGTGCAACAAATGTTCTACAGCAACACAACACATGCAGATAGTTTTGGATGACACCTCATATGGCCTGTCCCTCCCTTGACTACCCCATCCACATGTTTACATTCACAAGTTTCTGTTAATTTGCCAGAGCAGCTGTAAATTGTGTTGAAATAAATATTTTTCTATGTTATTGTATTCTTGACTCACATGAGTGCTTCATTGGGTTCATGTCTGTTCACTGTTTCACACATATGGCAAGTATGATGATGTGGTATGCACTAATTTGAGACACTCTTTTAATAGGTGAATGCATACTGGCAGCTGCAGCATACTGAGACATACATCAGCAGGTATGTTGACATGATCCAGTCCTTGTGAGTGACATATATGAAACTGTACTCCCACGTATACTTGCAAACGTGACTCCCGCCTAAACTTAGCACATAGGTAGATTCACATACCCTTGATACCTTGACTGTTCACTCACACCTAACTTGGCAGTATGTCCATGACAAATGTTTTCCTGGACCTAATATGGCATACCTTTAATGCATGTTGAAAGACTGGCATGACACCTGCTGTAGACACACCTCCACAATCCTATGCAGCAGCCCATCACCCTACATGCATTCACCTGGCCATCCTTTCTGTTTTTAAACCTCAATAAATAAATACATACAATTCTGACAATTCAAAGTCAGAGAGGATATTGTCCCTTAGGCACACCACATCATTTCTTGTAATGTCTCCTCTGATTTACAAGACATAAAGTGCTGTATTTGACATGTGATACATATGATATGGAATTTACTAAGATACTGCATGACACTTGTGATGGGGTCTGTAAGATAGACCTCCCTTGAGCCCTATTAGGCGGCTGCCTAGGGCCTTGAGGTTCACGCTGCCTTTCTACCAAAAAGAGTCTTGCAGTCAAATGGTAAGGCAAAATAATGTCAGGGCTTTATTCCTCTTCCCAAACGGATATTCCTTGGATACAACACAAACAAAACAGCAGAAAAACAAAAAAGAAACTGCTACAAAGAAAGCACAGTTACTTACCTGTAACAGGTGATCTCTGGGAACAGCAGGAATAAGTCTTCACATATGGGTATCGTCGGTACCAACGGAGCCTGTGCGGGAACGCTCCCCAGCGTCCAAAAGGAAAGCCTTTGGGAGCATCCCACAGCACCTGCGCGTTGCCTTCCCGCCTTTCCTAACTGCCTCTCTCCAGTTTGAGTTTTAAGCTGAGACAAAGAGAGAGAGAGAGGAAAGGAAAGATAGATAGAGAGAGAGATACAACTCCTAGGGGAGGTGGGTGGGTTGTGAAGACTTATTCCTGCTGTTCCCAGAGATCACCTGTTACAGGTAAGTAACTGTGCTATCTCCAGGAACAAGCAGGAATGAGTCTTCACATATGGGGACTCCCCAGCTAGAGATGCCTGGGAGATCACCCAGGTTGTGAGTCCCTGGAAAGGGCTCTACCTCCACCCATGAATCTCAGGCATCTAGTCAGGGATGGAGGGTAGGAGTTGATTAGGTATGGAACAGGTGTTTGAGAATAGCCTGACCAAACAAGGCATCCCGGCGGGAGTCCTTGTCCAAGCAGTAATGGGCTGTAAAGGTATGAACCGAGGCCCAGGTGGCCGCTCGACAGATTTGGTCGATGGACACGGAGTTTAGATGAGCCATAGAGGTTGCCATGGCTCTCACATTGTGAGCTGTGACAAGGCCCTCCAGAGAAAAGTGCTTACTGTGGTAGGCGAAAGAAATACACTGAGCAATCCAATTGGACAGAGTTCTCTTAGAGACTGGAAGTCCTAAATGAGAGGGATCAAAAGCAACAAAAAGTTGAGAGGACTTTCTATGTTGCTGTGTTCTTTGTAAGTAGAAAGCAAGTGCTCTTTTACAATCCAGGGTATGAAGATTCCTCTCTGCACTTGATGCGTGAGGTCCTGGAAAAAAGACAGGTAAATACACCTCCTGGTTCAGATGAAAAGGTGAGACCACTTTAGGCATAAAGTGTGGATTAGTTCTGAGGACTACCTTGTCATGATGGAACCTTGTATAAGGAGGATTAGCCACTAAGGCTTGCAACTCACTGATACGGCGAGCTGAGGTGACTGCAATGAGAAAAATAACCTTCCAGGAAAGGAATTTCAAGGAGGTAGTGGCTAAGGGTTCAAAGGGTGGCTTCATAAGCTGGCCAAGAACCAGATTCAAGTCCCATGCCACTGGAGGTGGTCTAATGGGAGGTTTAGTCAAAAGAAGGCCTCTCATGAATCTTGCTATAAGAGGATGAGAGGAAATAGGTTGTCCATTGAGGGGTTTAAGGGATGCTGCAATAGCACTCAAATGGACTCTGATTGAATTCGTCTTAAGGCCTGCATGGGATAAATGCAGCAAATACTCCAGTAAAGAATTCAGAGGTATTGCAAGAGGGTTAAGACCCTTCTCTGCACACCAAATGGTAAACCTCTTCCATTTAAAAGCATAGGAACGTCTGATGGAAGGCTTTCTGGAAGCATGAAGGATATCCTTCACCTGCTGAGAAAGAGGTAAATCTTGAAGGTCTAGGCCTTCAGCAACCAGGCCCTGAGATGAAGAGACTGGGGATTTGGGTGCCACAACGTTCCTTCCTCCTGGGAGAGGAGATCTGGAGCAGACCCCAAGTCCAGGGAGGGAGCTTGAGAGAGATGCAGAAGTAGAGGGTACCACACTTGGCGTGGCCAACGTGGTGCTATGAGGATCATAGACCACGTGTCTCTCTGAAGCTTGAACGGTGTCTTGGGAATGAGGGGAATAGGAGGAAAGGCATAGAGGAAATCTTGCCCCCAATGAAGGAGGAAGGCATCCCTGGCCTGAACTCCCTGACACGGAATCCTGGAACAGAACCGGGGAAGTTTGGCATTCCACGGACTTGCAAACAGGTCTATGTCTGGGGTTCCCCAAATTCGAAAGATCCTGGCTATCTGGTCCCCATGGAGGGACCATTCATGTGGAAGCAGAACTCGACTGAGTCTGTCTGCCCAAGAGTTTTGAACCCCTGGAAGATACACTGTCATGAGATGGATTTGATGCTCTCTGGCGAAGGCCCACAATCTCAGAGCTTCGTTGCAAAGCGACAGAGAGCCAGTCCCTCCCTGCTTGTTCACGTAGAACATGGCTACTTGGTTGTCCGTGTGGATGAGGACTGTCTTGTAGCTGAGCAGGGTGTGGAAGACTCTGAGAGCCAGAAAGATTGCTCTGAGCTCTAAGAGGTTGATATGTAGAGATGTCTCCTGTGGAGACCAGATGCCTTGGGTGGAGAGATCTTGTAGATGAGCTCCCCAACCCTTTGGAGAGGCATCTGTGGTAACGGTTGCTTGGGGTAACACCTGTTGAAAGGGGGATCCCAGCAACAGGTTTTGAGTGGACTTCCACCAATGGAGCGAGGAAAAGAGGTGACTGGAGGTCGCTATCTTGTCTGACTGGCACCCTGATGCCTGGGTCCATTGGGTGGACAAAGTCCATTGAGCTGCTCTCATGTGAAGGCGAGCATAAGGAACCACATGCACGGTGGATGCCATGTGGCCTAAGAGTTGTAACATCTCTCGAGCAGTTAAATGGGATTTTAACTGAATCTGTGAGGCTAACTGCACCAAGCGTAGGCAACGGGCCTGGGGGAGATAGGCCCTTGCAGTTGTGGTATCCAGCAAGGCCCCTATGAACTCTAGAGATTGAGTAGGGGTGAGATGGGATTTTGGCATGTTTATTACCAGTCCCAGATACTGAAGAACACGCCTTGTGCAGGCCAGGGAAGCCTGGGCCTCTGACTGGGATGGAGCTCAGATGAGCCAGTCGTCCAGATATGGGAATACGAATATCCCTAGAGTGCGTAGAAATGCAGCTACTACTGCCATGCATTTGGTGAACACTCTTGGTGCAGAGGCCAGACCGAAAGGAAGCACTTTGTATTGGTAGTGCTTTCCTTGGTAAAGGAACCGAAGGAACCTTCTGTGTGTTGGATGGATGAGGACATGGGTGTAAGCATCCTGGAGATCTAGAGAACAAAGCCAGTCCTGACTCTGGAGGTATGGAAGGAGAGTTCCAAGAGAAGTCATCTTGAATTTCTCCTTGCATAGAAACTTGTTCAATTCTCTGAGATCTAAACTGGGTCTGTAGCCCCCTGTTTTCTTTGGAATGAGAAAATAGGGGGAGTAGAACCCTGAGCCCTGTTGAAGAAGGGGTACTTCTTCTATTGCCCCTTGGGCAAGAAGGGTGGCAATCTCTTGACCTAGAAGGTTGAGGAGAGATGTTGAAGAATTGAACTGTTTCACCATAGTGTGAGGAGGAAGGGTTAGGAAGTGAAGCTTGTACCCGTCTCTTATGATAGAGAGGGTCCATTGCTCTGCTGTGATTTGTTCCCATCTGGGAGCAAAATGAGCTAACCTTCCTGGGATGGTGAGAGGCTCTGGATGTTCTAGAACCAGAAAGGCTAAGTTCTCTAGTGGTAAGTCAAAGGCCCTGAGGAGGCTGAGGCTGTTGGGTCGTAGCAGTCCTCGCAGCCTTAGGCTTGGCCTGTTTTGGTTGTTGTTGCCTTTTTGTAGCAAAACGACCTGCAGAAGAGGCCTGACCATAAACAGAAGAATATTTCCCTTTTTGGGGGAAAAATCCTTTTTTGAACAATCTCTTTTTAAAAGGAGCAGAAGTAGACTTTGAAAGTCTATCTAAAGCAGAATTTTCAGCATCCATCTGGTTGGCCTTTGTTTGCCAATCTTTGCCAAACAGGTTTTCACCTGTACAAGGAAGGTTACCTAGCCCATCCTGAACCCAAGATTACAAATCAGAGGCTTGTAACCAAGCAACTCTGCGTGCACCTATGGCAATAGCCGAGGCTCTGCTGGCACCTTCAAAAGAGTCAAAGGCTGCACGGTTGGAAAACTTGGAAATATCCTGGGCATGTTTAAGCCAGGTGAGAAACTCTTCCCTTTTATTTTCTGACATAAAAGGAGATAAGGTTTGCAGATGATCTGTAACTTCCTTTAGAAACATCCCCATATAGAGACTATAGGAGTTGATTCTGGCTACAAGCATACTGGCCTGGAAAATTCTCCTGCCAAAGGCATCTAAGGTTCTGCATTCTCTTCCTGGAGGAGTAGAAGAGTGCCTCTTTGTACTCTTGATCTTTTTCATAGCAGACTCCACCACAATGGAGTGGTGAGGAAGCTGAGTCTTATGAAAACCAGGACAAGGAGGAACACGATACATGGTGTCCAACCTACGAGAATGAGGGGAGGTGATAAGAGGAGTCTCCCATATGCCCAACATGTGATCATAGAGAATCTCATGTATTGGTAAAGTGGCTGCCTCTTTGGGAGCCTTAGGATATTGTAAAATATCTAATTTTTTGGCTCTAGGCTCTGTCTCAGAGGCCACTGAGATGGAAAGGCCCCTGGCCACCTCCCTGATAAAGTCTTGAAAAGACAAGTCCTCTGGAGGAGACATTCTCGTTTTTGGAGAAGAGGGTTCCTGAGGAAGGATGCCCAATGCTTCGATAGAGGCCTCAGATTCATCAGAGTCCTCAGAGGAATCGAAGTATCGCCTGTCTGGATGCTCTCGCAGAGCCCGATACGCATACCGGGGGGTATCGACATCGGGAGTACTCGGTACCGGATCGGTACCGATGGGCATCACAGGATAGTGTACCACTGCCGTCGATGTCGATGCAATCGGTACCGGCAGCGGAACCGGTTTCGGGTCCGGTACCGGAATCGGTACCGACAACGGGGTTTGTTGCGGTACCGAAGGCGTCGCAGCTTGTATGAATGCCGTGATAGCACGCTGCATGGTCTGAATATTCTGATCCATCGACGCCACCAATGTCTGGATGTCGGTACCAGTGTGAACCGCCGGTACCCCAGAACATTGTAGCAGGTGATCGGTCGAGGCCGAGCCATCGCTGTCAACCTGTGACCCCATAGATAAAGCTTTGGAAGCCGGAGCCTCCCGCCGGGGTAATTTTGCCGGTGTGGATTCCTCAAGAGCAAGCCCAGGGGTATCTCGATACTTAGAGGGAGATGTACTCTTCGAGGACCGGCCAGATTTAAGTTTGGTTACCTGAGATCCATGGGAGGAAGAAGAAGACCTGGAAGACGCCGATGCCACAGAAGCTGCATCAGAGGGAAACAGGGTACTGAGCTTGGCTGCTCGATTCTGTAAACCTCTTTTAGACATCAAGGAACAAGACTCACAGTCCGCGATGGAATGGTCAGGACCTAAACATTTAAGACACCAGTCGTGGGTGTCGGTGACAGAAATAGTGCTACTGCACTTCGTGCGCTTTTTGAACCCGGAGGCAGACTTTTCCATGAGGAAAAATTTTCTGTAGGCCTAAGGCCACAGGAAGAAAAAATGCACTGAAGTAGGACACTTCCGGTTTGGCAATGAGCTGATTGGACGGCTCACGATCAGCTCCGGGCAACTGACCCCACAAAACGGCTAAAAAACCCTTTTAAAAATTCTTTTTCTACCACCTCCCTAGCTTCTTTCCTCACGGGGTGTTAGGATTACACCGCTGAAGAGACTTGCGGCCATCCCTGACTAATTGGGGCAGATAACCCAATAGACGACGTGCCGGGGTGCGATCGGGCACTTTTTCCACCGCCATCACTAACCCCTCTCCCGCGGGGTATTGAGTCTTCAGAGGTATAGCGATCGGAGGCCAGCCTCGCCCGATCGGAGAAGAAAATTGCACATTTTAAACGTGTGCCGAGTTACGATCGGGCTCTTCCTCCACTGCCAACATTGGATTTCTCCCCCCCATGAGGTATTGGGTCTCCGGTGGTGAAGAGGTTTAAGGCCGTTCCGGCCCAACTCCGGGTAACCCCCCTGCCGTCATTATAAACTTCCCCCTTGTGAGGTACTGGGGCTCCAAAAGCAAAGAGACCTGTGGCTGCCCCCGCCTAGCCGAATTGTACCCCCAGCGGAGAAAGGATCTGCGAACATCCTGGCCCGATCGCGACAGACAACGGCACAGAACAGACACTTTCGACGCTACCATCAACCTTCCCTCCACGAGGTGAGGTGCCTCCAGCGGTAAGGGGACCTGTAGACACTTTTGTTTGTCCGGAGCAGATACTTGTATATAATAGTAAACGCGCCAAGGAGCGATCAGACATTTTCCCCGCCGCCGCTTTCAACTTCCCCTCCCTGGGGTATTGGGCCTCAGGCAGCGAAGAGGACTGGGACCTCCCTGCCCGGCCGGGGCAGATAACACCGAGCAAGAGATAGCACGCTGAAGTGAGGCTGCGATAGACAAACCCGCGCTTGAGGGCCTTGCCGGAGGGCTTTTTGGAGTGGCCTCTCAGGCGTTGCCTTTTATCTAAAGTCAATCGCAAGCAGCGGTGGGTGCTGCAGATTAACTCTGACCAACTTTGCTACAAAGTACCCACGCTAGTTGAGTGGGTCCTATCTCCACATCTATTGAGCATTATCAGAGGGGATACTCACCTAGTACTGGACACGGTCTTCACCCCACCACGAAACCGAATGGCGTCGAAAGCGCCACGAAAGGAGAAGCCGCGTGCCCCGGAGGGGAAAATGGCAGAGGGGGCCAGTTAGCCCGAAATCTGGAGGTACTCCGGATCTGGTCACGGAGGTGAGTGCTGCGGTGGTTCAGGCACTAGACACCCGATTCCAAGACTTGGCAGATCAGATTCAGACTGTGAGCCAACGCTTTACGGACTTCACCGGGAGGCTGGACCAAGTAGAGACCCGAGTTTCAGATGTGGAGGACAACCAACACTCCCTGGCAGCTAAAGTGGAGGCGTTGGAGACCCTGGTAAAGCAACAAGGTGACAAGCTGGATGAGCTCGAAAACCAGGGGAGACGCAAGAACCTGCGCTTCATTGGGATACCGGAGAGTGTGGCGGATGGCGCCCTTTTCGGATATTTACAGACCTGGATTGGAAACCTGTTGCAAAATCAGGACGGTGATTCTGTAAAATTGGAGCGCGTGCATCGACTGGGTCAGCGAAGAGACCAGGCGCGACGGCCACGAGCGGTTATTGCACGCTTTTTGGATTACCGGCAAAAAGAAGCTGTGTTAAAAGCTGCCCGGAGTCGAAGGATGCGACAGCAAGATACGGAACCGATAATTGTGTTTCAAGACTACTCGGCCTTAGTTAGCCAGCAGCGCCGGGCCTTCTCGGGGGTCTGCACACAATTGCTGAACAAAGGAATACGATTCTCGTTGCTGTATCCTGCTCGGCTTCGAGTGGAGGTCCAGGGACAGACCTGCTATCTGATAACACCGGCAGAGGCTGCTGCTCTTCTGGAAACCCTGAACGCCCAGGCTGCCTCCCCCTCGTGAATCTTGGACTGCCACTGGGACTGGTATTTTGATGTCTTGCTGACAAGGAGGGGCCCAAAGACCTGATGTGGCTTTGGGCTATAGCAGCTAGTTTTCTTTTGATGCCAGGGTAGCACCGTTGCTTCCTGGATTTGTGTAAGCTGTAACTTGTTACATTTAGCCATATTGTGTCAAATGCTCACTTGTTTAAGCCAGGTGGCTGGCAACATTGTTAAACTATTACTATGTTTCAATTGTTTGGCTGAGCAATTGTGTGTGCATCTCGCTACTGTTTGAGCTGGGTGAATGTTGTATTAGTATGTGTGGCCAGGTGGGGGTTTGCGGCAGACCTAGGGGAGGGAGGGGGGGGGGTTATAATATTGTCAATGGTAATTCTTTGTAAAGTCTTATTTGTGCTTCCTCCCCTCTCTCTTCTTCTTCTTCTTTTTCTTTCTTTTTCTTCCTTTTTTATCTGCACTGAGGAGAAGTATGGTGTAGGAGGGAGATCTGTGTCTTGTAGGCCCCTAATCTCTATATGGCTGAGGGGGAGGAGTCGGGGGAGGTGGGCTATGGGTTAGTCGGATTAGACAGCATTGGGGGGGGGGAGATACCAGTAGATGGGGTCCCTAGAGAGGCGCGAGGAGTTCAACCTAGTAATTCCTCGGTAGTCGCCCTGGGGATTACATCTGTATGAGAGGCTGCTGATAGATAGGTTAGGTTGCATGAGAGAGAAGAATGTGGGGAGGGTGTGTGTTCTGGGAGTAAGCTTGGAATGCAAGGAGGAGTGGGATGTTTATCTTATACTTATGACATTTTCTAGATGTTTCGTTTAATTCCTGTGGTGGCCCCCAGAGATTTGCCAGGCCCCCCTATGTCATTCTGGAAATAATAAGGTGGCAGCCCTACCGAATCGAGAAATGGGGGTGTGGTATGGGTAGATTTAATACGGTGATCTTAGAATATACCTCCGAGGTGAATTATGTTCATGTCAATTTCAGATGGGGGGGGGGATGCGGCGGAGAGGCGTAGGGCCCTAGGTTTGGGAGCGGAGGGGGTGGGAGGCCCGGGGGACGTCAGCAAGCAGGGGTATGGGATGGGGGGGGGGCCTGGTGGTATTAAATTTCAACACCTAATGGAATAGGTTAAGGAACGCTGAGGCCCTAGGGAAGAGCGGAGAGGGGGAGTGGTGGGGAGTACTGTCATTTTTATTTTTGGGGCGGTCAATAAGAGAGTGGAGTCCTATCAGATAGGTAGGTTCAGTGTTGGATTCGGGGATGTATGGGGCAGACCCGATTGCCATAGGGAAGTTGTCCAGCCTAATGGGTGGACTTGGTAGTTTAGGGGTGGGGGAATGGAGGGGGTGGGGGGGTGGGAGGGGTGGGTAGGCCAATGGGGGTTCAGGGTGGGGCGGGAAGGCAGGGGAGGGGAGGGGGGGTGAGGGTGGGAGGGAGAAGGGGGGAGGGGGGCTGTGTTTCTTTTAAGGTTTGGTTGCAGGGTTGTGTTCTCCCAAGCATTCAGCGGGAGGGGTCCCAGGCTGGGGGGACCCTTCTCCGCCATGAGGAATTTGTCAGTAGGTGGAGCCTTGACACTGCCTCGTGCCCCTGAAGATCATCACTTGGAATGTATGTGGGCTGGGGAATCCGATCAAGCGATATAAAATTTTGCAGGCCTTAGCCAGACACCAGTGCGATATCGCCCTGTTACAAGAAACCCACCAGACGGCCGAAGAGCACAGCAAACTTTGTAAGTCTTGGGTGGGGCAGGTGTGGGGTTCCCCGGCCAAAGGGAAAAAAGGGGGGGTCGTCACACTGGTCCATAAAAAGGTCCGGTTTGCGGCAGACTCGGTCATAGCCGATGATGAGGGACGATACCTTTTGCTCTCCGGCCACTTAGAAGGGAAACCAATACTAATAGGCAACGTTTATGGGCCCAATGTGCTAGACCCCAATGTTTATAATGGCCTGGCCTCTAAAATAGAATGTCTACCGGACTACCCTCTAGTATTAGGGGGAGATTTCAACGGGGTCCTCGATGTCGATTTAGATACTTCGAGAGGCGGAGACGGACGGGACAGAGTCCCTGTAACCCCGATACTACAAAGATTTCGAAAGAGACTAGACCTGGTAGACCCTTGGAGGCTGCTCCACCCAGGGGAGCGAGACTTCACTCACCAGTCCCGAGCACATGGTACCAGCGCCCGTATCGACTATTTACTTCTTTCGGGGGGACTGTTCGCCCAGACAGGAGAGGCCCAGATTGGCCCCCTGGAAATCTCAGACCATGCCTTGGTATGGATAGAGCTACATTGGGGGGGCGATCCCGCGGATCGGACGCGACTTTGGCGCTTCCCTTTAGATTTATACCAGGATGCTCAATTTCATACCTTTATTCGACAACGCTGGCAGGAGTTTATGAGCGACCATGAATGCCATAGCGAAGATCCAGAACTGATCTGGGAAACGGCGAAGGTGGTGTTACGGGGCGACATCATCGGTTTCGCGGCACGAAAACGCCGGATGCTCGCTGAGCGTATCATCCGTCTTGAACGGCGGGTTGTAGGCCTTCGTCGGCTATGCGCCCGCGCCCCACTAGCCGCAAACAACAAATGCCTGTGGGAAGCCCAAGTCGATCTAAACGAACTGCTCCATCAACGGGCAAAGAAATCTCATCTTTACTACCGCTATCAATTGCATTGCCACGGGGATAAACCGGGGAAGATGTTAGCCCGGTGTTTGAGGGGACGGCGGGGCTCCTCCTAGATAGCAGCTCTCCGCGATGGCGGGGGCAAATTGCAAAGGGAAAGTAGGGAGATAGCCCGAGCATTTCGGAATTTTTTTCAGTCCGTCTATGAGGCGGAACGGCCGTCGGGAGAAATAAGAGACTATTTGGAGGGACTAGACCTCCCACAACTGACCGCAGGACAGCAAGCGCTGCTGGAACAGCCTCTGGCTATTCAGGAAGTGCAATCGGTCATATCTGCGGCGACTTGCTACAAATCGCCTGGTCCCGATGGTTTGGGGGCGGAGCTGTATAAGATTCTTGGGGAGGCTGTCTGTCCACTATTACGAGAGGTCTTTGGTAGTCGCACAGAGCACGGGACATTCCGATGGGGGCGGAACCACGCTCACATTAAATTGATTCCCAAACCAGGCAAGGACCCACTATCGGTGGCCTCCTATCGACCTATTTTGCTCCTCAACTTTGATTTAAAAATTCTCGCAAAAATTTTAGCAGTTAGACTGGCGGAGGTCTTGGAGCACCTGGTACATGACTCGCAGGTTGGCTTTGTAAAAGGCAGATATGCGGTCCAGAATTTACGGAAAATCGTGGCCTCTTTGGAATGGGTGCACCACCACCAACTGCCGTCCTTGCTGGTGAGCTTTGATGCTGAGAAGGCCTTTGATAGAGTCAACTGGCACTATCTCTGGGGCCTTCTACCGAAATATGGACTGGGGCCCATCTTTTGTCGGATGGTGATGAGCTTGTATGCCCAACCGACAGCCGCGGTGTTATGCAATGGGCTCCTTTCGGATGCCTTTGCGTTGGGTCGTGGTACACGACAGGGATGCCCGCTTTCCCCACTTCTGTTCGTCCTTTCGCTTGATCCATTGATAAGGACAATTGAGGGCTCGAGGGTGATCCAGGGGGTCAACATAGGCGAACAGGGATTTAAAGTATCCGCTTTCGTGGATGATATACTAGTCCATTTACTTAATCCCGGACGATCCCTGCGGAAGCTGTTGGCTGAATTCGGGAGATTTGGGAAAGTTGCGGGGATGCGTATCAACCAGGAAAAATCTGAAGCTTTAGATGTCCTGGGAAAGCTGCGAGCCACATGGGAGGGGACGTTCCCGTTGAAGTGGGCGACAGATGAGTTTATATATCTGGGGATTGTGCTGACTCGACAGCCTACGTTGCTGTATAGGAGCAATTTTGACCGTACTTTACTACGCCTTCAGATGCAGCTGAAGGCTTGGAGCTCCCTCCCGCTATCTCTGTCTGGGAGAGTGGCGGCAATACAGATGGTGGTGCTACCCCGATTATTATATTGGTTACAGACACTACCGGTGTGGCTATTACGTCATGACATGCGTCGGCTAGAGGCATGCTTTCGTAGTTTTCTTTGGAAAGGCGGCAAAGCCCGCATACCGTGGATTCGGCTCTTGGGGAAATGGAAGGAGGGAGGGATGGGATTCCCCGATTTAAAAGCCTATGCGTTGGCTTGTCAAGCATGACATGTTGGGGATTGGCTGGGTGGGACAGAGTTCTATACACCCCGGGCCTTGGAAGAATGTTTTGTGGGCCCGCTAACCTTGCTGGGGGTTCTTCATGGGGAGACTCGCAAGCTCCCTAGTTACCTTGTGCGGAGTATGCTTGTTAGCTCGGCTAGACGGACTTGGCAATTTCTTAATGGGGCGTGGGGCACGCCCTGGCACATTTCTAGCTGGCTCCCAATACAGGGCAACACGTCCTTTCCCCCAGGCTCTGACTATATGCCCTTCCGGGAGTGGCATGCGCGGGGATTGAGGAATATAGGACACTTAGTGGAGGTGACAGGGAAATGTAAATCTTTTATGACGCTCAGTCGGGAATATGATCTGCCCCCCCGACATTGCTTCGCGTATATTCAGGTGACTCACTATGTCTCTTCACTAACTCAAAACGCTTTACAGATTGAACGCTCCGCACAGATCCTCGAATTCTTTGGGCTGGGGGGGGAGATACCGTTGTCAATTTCCGAATACAAATCCCGATTGGCACAATCTCAGGCCTTGCCAGATTACCGAAATGTAGAGGAGGATTGGGCGGCTGAGCTAGACGGAGAAGTGGCCCCGGGTACGATCCGAGCGGCCCTCCGAAGGATAGTACGATTAGTACAGGGGATGAGGTGGAGGGAGATACAATTTAAATGCCTCACTAGAGCTCACTTCTCGCCGAGGCGAGCGCTGCGCAGTCGACTGACGACCGATGGTCGCTGCCCCCGCTGCTTAGAACCTATGGCGACCCTGCTACATATGTGGTGGGGCTGCAAAGTATTGGAGCCCTATTGGGCGAGGATTTGTTCCTTTATAGGGGGTTTGCTGCAGCGGAGATTGCGTTGGTCCGGACCCCTTGTGGTGTTGGATTGTATACCTGCTCCTTGCCCAGTTAAACCAGGGGAACGTCTGCTGATGCGTAAGGCTTGTCTGGTGGGGAAAGCGCCTATTCTTAGGTTGTGGAGAGATTCTTCGGCCCCCACCTTTGGCGAGTGGCAGAACTGTTTTCACCAGCTGATGTTGACGGAGAGATGGGGGGCGCGGGGCAGTGTCAAACACTGGACGGCTTTTATGGCGGTCTGGGAGCCCTATATTCAACAGTTGGGGGCTCGCAGTCGTAACAAGATTTTGCAGGTCGGCAGTTGAAGACGCCCACAATGGAGGGGACTTGGAGTAGAAGGGATATAAGGGAGATAACACTGCACATAGAGAGCGGGGTGGGGGGGGTGTGGAGGAGGGCGACGGGCGGGGGCTGGGTGGGGGGAAGGGCAGTAGGGTAAAAAAATGTTAAAACCTACCTCTTGTGTGTTTACTTCTGCTGTGCGCCCGTGGGGGGGATCAGAGTACAACCCCCCCCCCCCCCCGGAGATGTATTCTTCTGTTATTGCTATTATTGTTGTTTGATGGTTTATAAATAAAGTTATATAAAAAAAAATGCACTGAAGTAGAAAAGAGTTTTGTTTTTGTTTTTTTTTAAAAAGAAAGAAAAAACCGGCGGTACCGGTCCGGAGTCGAGAAGGCAGACACGCGACTAAAGAAATAAAAGAAAAAATAAGAAATTCTTCAGCGGTGACAGGAAACACGACCTGCTGGCTCCGCGGAAAAAGAAGAACTGGAGAGAAGCAGTTAGGAAAGGCGGGAAGGCAGCACGCAGGCGCTGTGGGATGCTCCCAAAGGCTTTCCTTTTGGATGCTGGGGAGCGTTCCCGCGCAGGCTCCGTCAGTACCGACGATACCCATATGTGAAGACTCATTCCTGCTTGTTCCTGGAGATAAATATCTTCTTTTCCTTTGACACTAGCACATGGCTGCTTTCCACAGGCTTAACATAAGAACATAAGATATGCCATACTGGGTCAGACCAAGGTCCATCAAGCCCAGTATTCTGTTTCCAACAGTGGCCAATCTAGGTCACATGTACCTAGCAGTTTCCCCAAGAGACACAAGTTCCACAATGCTTGTACTGGATCAAGCATTGATATCTTCGGTCACTTCTTAATAATGGTTTATGGACCTTTCCTCCAGGAACGTGTCCAAACCTTTTTTAAACCCAGCTACACTAACAGCCTTTACTACATCCTCCGGTAACAAATTCCAGAGTTTGATTACACGTTGAGTGAAAAAATATTTTCTTTTATTAGTCTTAAATAGTTTACCCTGTAGCTTCATTGCATGTCCCCTAGTCTTTCTATATTCTGATAAGGTAAACAATCGATCTACGTTTACCCGTTCCACTCCATTCATTAATTTATAGACTTCTATCATATCTCCCCTCAGCCGTCTCTTTTCCAGGTTAAAGAGCCCTAACCTTTTTAGCCTTTCTTCATAGGAGTATCCTTCCATCCCCTTTACCATTTTGGTGGCTCTTCTCTATACCTTTTCTAAAATCGCTATATCCTTTTTAAGATACGGCGACCAGAATTGCACACAATATTCAAGGTGCGGTCTCACCATGGAACGATATAGAGGCATTATAATATCTTTTGTTTTATTTATTGTGCAATCCATAGGGACCGGGTCAGGAGTACAGCTGTTATTCTCCCACTGCATTAATTCGGATTCACTCCCGATAGCATAAGGGTCACACTCTTTACATGTGCTGGCTTCCTGAAAACCCTCTTGTGGTGCATGGATTACTTTTCCCAAAAAGTGCTCTTCAAACCTAGGGCTCTGAATGCCTGGTATGGTGATAGCTTCTTTCTGCCTTTCCTTTCTCTTCCAACCTGGTGGAATCACTGGATATCTTTCAACATCAAAGTCACTTCCAGTGCCACGCCCTTGCCCTTTAAAACACACAGAGCCTTTAGCCCTTTCCTCAGAAAAGCAAGGTTCCCACCTTTTAACTGTGTTTCTGGTTCTTGTTTCTGGGCTTCTGACAGCTCTCTCCTGGACTCTCCAACCACCATCAAACCTAGCAGGCTCCTGGCCACGTCCCTGGCTGCTTCCTGCTCTGGGGTCAGACCTACTGTTTCCTTCTCCCGGCAAACTTCCTTCAGCATGACACGTGCTCACTGGTTGCTTGCTCAGTCCTTCTGAGTCGCTGCCCCTGCTGGCCTTTCCTGGTTCTAGCCAGCAACTTATATGCTTCCCTTCTCTGCACGCTACGTGGGTCTTTGTGAACAGGTGTTCCTGATGAGGCTTTCTGTTTCTAACTACGTCAGGACTATCACCAGGAAAATTCATTCTAATGCCTTTTGGCTTCTCCTGTGCTGAATGTATTTGCTGCTCAGCTGTTCCTACGTGTACTGAGTTTATTTGCTGCTCAGCTAAATCTGAGGTAAGTTCCTCATTTTCTCTTACCTCCATGTGCTCTATACTGCCTACTGTGTCACACACTGCATCACATACCCTTCTACTCACTCATAGCATTGACATCCCAAGATATTGAAACTGCACACAGACAGCAAATGATAGGTAGCAGACATATATCTGATCACCCAGGTTTGTCAAATGTACAATGAGTGCACATAAACTCCATATCAAATAATGTGTGTACACAACTGCACATTGTTCCTGCCAGGATGTATGAGCAATCAGTTAGATGCCTTCAGCCCAGCAATGTACAGTATTACACGGTTCCTCTATGAACTGTGCATTTCAAACAACCAACAGTGTCTTGAAGGACTACAAAAGAGGACTGCTACTTCTGGAGAGAGATCTGCAATAGTGAGTATATACTTCTGGGAATTTTTCTGAAGGGAATTCTTTGGATTAAAGCTGATTAATCTGTGAACTCAGTGTATTTGTTAAATCAGTCAGGGTCTAGTAGCAGCAGTTTAAGTTTAAATTTAAAAACACAGAAGAGAGCTTTCTGGTTAAATTTAGAACCCAGAAGAGAGCTTGTAGTTTAAATTTAATACTCACTCAGGGCCTAATAGCAGCAAAGTGCTTTTAGTTTAAATTTAAAACACAAAAGCGAGCTTTCTGGTTAAATTTAGAACCCAGCAGAGAGCTTCTAGTTTAAATTTCATACTAGGTCAGAGCCCAGGAGCAGCAAAGAGCTTTAATTTAAATCAAATCAGATTATAACTTAGCATAAAAGGCAAAACAGGGTCAGTATTATTTGAGCAATAAATAAAGTCTTCTAGAGACCTTTACAAAGAGGCCTTCTACCTAGGGGCAAGAGACCTGTGAAACATTTTAAATAGGTGTTAAAGCAAGGGGGCAGGTCAAAAAGCCATTTTGAAAGACTCCTTCTATCCAAGCAAGGACTGTTAATCACCCAGGAAGTTGGTCACAGCTTACCTCAGAAGCACAGGACAGGGAACTGTGTAGCAGCCCTCTTCTAATAAGTCTTATTTCCCTCGCTCTCTCCCCAACACCCACCCACTCCTGGGATAATTGTAGCTTTACAGGTACTTACACATCTTAAAGGAGCTGCTCTCAGGTACAGCTCTTTATCCAAATCAGTCATACATTAAGGACCTGAGATTAATTAAGCTTCAGGTGAACAAGGTATATTAAACACATTAGATACACATTTATTAGTATAAGCATCCACACCAACCCTTAGTAAGTAAAGAACTTAAAGATCTAAACACAAGCTTGAAACTAAGATGCAGACAGCAGTCCAGCAGCGAGATGGGGGCTTTCCAGTCTTTTGCATTGAGTGTCACATGTATGATTTTCTTCCAGTTGGTGAGAGGTCTTATGTGTGCACCAGGTGCAAGGAGCTCTTTGCTCTCAGAGAATGAGTCTGCTCTCTAGAGGCTAGAGTAGCAGACTTGGAAGACATAAGAAAGACAGAGAGGTACATAGACGAGACCTACAGGGATATAGTCCTGAAGTCCCACCTCCAGTCTGGCAGCATCCCTGTTGCCATGGAGGAGAGAGGTCACATGACGGAGAGCATCACCCTGGTGTGGCAGGAAGTGATCCTGTAACTAGGACCTGTCCTCCAGGTGATGTAAAACCCTCTCGCACAGAGGAAGTTTCTCCAGGGCCATGTGCCCATGAGGGAAGGGTTAGGACAGCCATTATAGTTGGAGATTCGATCATTAGACATGTAGATAGCTGGATGGCTGGTGAACGTGAGGATCGCCTTGTAACATGCCTGCCTGGTGCGAAGGTAGCAGACCTCACGTGCCACGTAGATAAGGTCTTAGATAGTGCTGGGGAGGAGTCTGCTGTCTTAGTACATGTTGGTACCAATGACATAGGAAAATGTGATAGGGAGGTTCTGGAGGCTAAATTTAGGGGCTTGTTTACAAAGCCGTGGTAGCGGTTTCCAATCGTTATTGGAGCTGCGGCCCCATTGATTTCAATGGGGCCGCAGCTCCGATAACGATCAGAAACCACTACTGCAGCTTTGTAAACAAGCCCCTTAGGCTTTTAGGTAGAAAGTTGAAATCCAGAACTTCCAGGGTAGCGTTCTCTGAAATGCTTCCCGTTCCACACGCAGGCCCAAAAGGCAGGCAGAGCTCCGGAGTCTCAATGCGTGGATGAGACAATGGTGCAAGAATGAGGGTTTTGGATTTGTTAGGAACTGGGGAACATTCTGGGGAAAGGAGGGGCTCTTCCAAAGGGATGGGCTTCACCTTAAACGGGATGGAACCAGGCTGCTGGCATTAACCTTTAAAAATGAAATAGAGCAGCTTTTAAACTAGATAATAGAGGAAAGCCGACAGTCACCCAAGAGCATATGGTTCGGAAGAAGGTATTCTTGAAGGATACTACCAAAAGCAGAGAGATTCCAAAAAAGAGTAAAGTGGCCCAAATGCCCTTGAGTATGGTGCAGACAGATTCCAAATTACCCATGCCTACCAGTAGCCAGATTAATTTGAATAAAATACAGTTTCTAAAATGCTTGTAGGCAAACGCTAGAAGTCTAAAAAATAAGATGGGATAGTTAGAATATATAGCACTAAATGAAAGGTTAGATATGATTGGAATCTCAAAGACATGGTGGAAGGAAGACAATCAGTGGGACACTGTGATACCTGGGTACAAACTATATCGTAATGATAGAACTGATCAAATTGGTGGAGGGGTTGCACTCTATGTTAGAGAGGGCATTGAGTCAGAAAAGATTAAAGTTTTGCAGGAAACAAAATTTGCTGTAGAATCTCTATGGATTGAAATTCAATGTAAGAAGGGGAAGGCGATGGCAGTGGGGGTGTACTATCGACCGCCTGGCCAGAATGAACACATGGATGATGAAATGCTCAAAGAAATCAAGGAAGCTAACAAAAGTTACAGCACAGTAATAATAATGGCTGATTTCAATTACCCCGGTATCGACAGTGTCAGTGTCACGGCAGGACATGCTAAAGAGATAAAGATCTTAGATGAAATAAATGACTGCGTCTTGGAGCAGCTGGTTCATGAACTGACCAGAGAGGAAGCCATATTGGACCTAGTCCTTAGTGGAACACCAGATCTAGTGCAAGAGATAAGGGTGTTGGGGCCACTTGGCAATAGTGATCATAGCATGATCGTGTTTGATTTAATTAGTAGAGGAGGGATGGTAAGGAAATCCACAGTACTACCTTTTAACTTTTGAAAGGGAGACTATGATAAAATGAAGAAAATAGTTAAGAAAAAACTAAAAGGAGCAGTTGCAAAGGTTAAAGACTTACATCAAGCTTGGGTGTTATTGAAAAATACTATTTTGGAAGCCGAGATCAGCTGTATTCCACGCATTAAGAAAAGTGGAAGGAAGTCCAAAAAACTGCCAGCATGGTTTAAAGGTGAGGTCAGAGAGGCTGTTGTTGCCATAAAAGCATCTTTCAGGAAATGGAAAAAAGAGCCAAATGATGAAAACTGAAAACAGCACAAGCACTGGCAAGTTAAATGCAAGGTATTGATAAGGCAGGCAAAGCGAGAATTTGAGAAGAAACTTGCTACGGAAGCAAAAACGCGTAATAAAGACTTTTTCAAGTGCATTTGTAGCAAAAAACCTATGAGAGAGTCAATTGGACCATTAGATGATAGAGGGGTAAAAGGGGCAGTAAGAGGGGACAAGGCTATAGCAGAGAGACCGAATTAATTCTTTGCTTCGGTCTTTACTGAGGAAGATGTAGGGATGTTACCCATGACTGAAGTGATATTTAAAGGTGATACTGCAGAGGAATTGAAAGAAATATCGCTACACCGGGAAGATGTTTTACAACTATTTGACAAACTGAAGAGTAGCAAATCACCTGGGCCAGATGGTATACATCCAAGGGTGTTGAAAGAACTGAAATGTGAGATTGCAGACCTGCTATTAGTAATCTCTGAATTTTCATTAAAATCATCTGTAATACCTGAAGATTGGAGGATCGCCAATGTAACGCCAATTTTTAAAAAGGGTTCCAGGGGTGATCCGGGAAACTACAGACGGGTGAGCCTGACATCAGTACTGGGAAACATGGTAGAAACCATCATAAAGAAAAAAATTACTCAGCATGTAGATAGTCATGGCCTAATGGGAGACAGCCAACATGGCTTTAGACAAGGAAGATCTTGTCTTACTAATCTGTTATGTTTTTTTGAAGGTGTGAATAAACAGGTAGACAAAGGTGAGTCAGTTGATATAGTGTATCTGGACTTTCAGAAAGCCTTTGACAAGGTCCCTCATCAGAGACTTTTGGCAAAACTAAAGAGTCATGGGATAGGAGGCAGTGTACTATTGTGGATCAGGAAATGGTTAAAAGATAGAAAGCAGAGGGTAGGGCTAAATGGCCGATTTTCCCAATGGAAAAAGATGAACAGTGGAGTACCCAGGGATCTGTGCTGGGTCCGCTGCTTTTTGACAAATTCATAAATGACCTAGAAAAGGGAATAACAAGTGAAGTTATCACATTTGCAGATGACATAAAACTATTTAAAGTTGTTAAAACCCAAGAGGATTGTGGAAAATTGCAAGAGGATCTTGATAAATTGGAAGACTGGGCATCCAAATGGCAGATGACATTTAATGTGGACAAGTGCAAAGTTATGCACCTAGGAAAGAACAACCCAAACTATGGTTACACGATGCAAGGTTCCACATTGGGAACCACCACCCCGGAAAAAGATTTAGGCATCATCGTGGATAACATGTTAAAACCCTCGGCCCAGTGTGCAGCAGCAGACAAGAGAGCAAATAGAATGTTAGGTATCATAAGGAAAGGAATGGAAAATAAAACAAAGGATATTATAATGCCTCTGTATCGTTCCATGGTGCGACCGCACCTTGAATATTATGTGCAATTCTGGTTGCCGTATCTTAAAAAGGATATAGCGTTATTAGAAAAGGTTCAGAGAAGAGCCATCAAAATGGTAAAGGGGATGGAAGGCTACTCCTATGAGAGGCTAAAAAGGTTAGGGCTCTTCAACCTGGAAAAGAGACGGCTGAGGGGAGATATGATAGAGGTCTATAAATTAATGAATGGAGTGGAACGGGTAAATGTAGATTGATTGTTTACGTTATCAGAATATAGAAAGACTAGGGGACATGCAATGAAGCTACAGGGTAAACTATTTAAGACAAATAAGAGAAATTATTTTTTCACTCAACGTGTAATCAAACTCTGGAATTTGTTACCAGAGGATGTAGTAAAGGCTGTTAGTGTAGCTGGGTTTAAAAAAGGTTTGGACAAGTTCCTGGAGGAAATGTCCATAAACCACTATTAAAAAGGGACCCAGGATATCAATGCTTGACCCAATACAAGCATTGTGGAACCTGTGTCTTTTGGGGAAACTGCTAGGTATGTATGACCTAGATTGGCCACTGTTGGAAACAGGATACTGGGCTTGATGGACCTTGGTCTGACCCAGTATGGCATATCTTATGTTCTTATTTCTTCACAGATGATGGAGCAATATAGGAGGCATAATTGTGGTCAGACATGATAATCTCCAGGACTGCCATTCCTTGCTGCATACAGATCCAGGCTCCCTACAATGATGCAGCTCTGATCGTTGTATGCATGTAAGTCATAGATCACATATGTTGATTTGCCTATTGTTTCTGCCACAGGGTGCTTCACACCAGGGACTATGTTGGATTCCCAGTAGCACTCATGGTGCTCATAGACCAGGGGTCTCAAACTCAAATTGCTTTGAGGGCCAAATCAGGACTTGTAAAGTAACCCGGGGGCCGCATAAGACGCGGGCCTCATTTGCATAAGGGGCCTCATTTGCATACATATTTGCATAATGTTACCATACACTAACTTTTAGTAAACATGCCTCTTAATGAGTATGGATAAAGAAAGACTAAAAGATTTAGAAACAGGAAGACAATAATTAAACTGGGAACCCCAAAAGCCAAACTTGGAATGTACAACAACACTGTAGAAATAAAACTATAAATTAATTTCCTCTTGTACTAAACAAAGCGCAAACGTTAATGATGCACATTTCCCAGAGCTGACATATTCCAGTTAATAAATTCAAAATAAAGAGATATTTTTCTATCTTTTGTGCATTTTCTTTTCAGTTGCAATTGTTCCAGCCCCTTTCTTCTGGTTTCTTCATGTCTTCTGCTAACTCTCCATCGTCTGCTGTCCATTTGTCCTTTCTTCTCTCTCCTAGTTTTTTTTTCCATTCTCTCTCTACATCTGCTTTAACATACTAATCTTTCTCCTTTTGCTCTTTCCTCAATCCTATTTCATCCACTCAAATTTTATCCCTCCATCCTCAATCCCCACTTAATCTCCCAATACCTGGCCAATTGTAGATTTGTCTTCTCTCCCAGACAAAATATTTTTCCCCTCTCCATTTCACTTTCCCAGCTCCATCCCATTCTAATCCTCCCCCAACATCAGCTCCCTTCTAGTTCCAGCCCCACCCAGCATCTGCTCCTTTCTAGTCCCTGCATCAGTCCATTTCCAGTCTTATCCTAGCCTCACCATCAGCCCATTTCCAATCCTAGCCCCCCATCAGCCCATTTCCAATCCTAGCTCCCCCCCCCACAGCCCATTTCCAGTGCTAGCTCCCTCCCCTCACAGCCCATTTCCATTCCAAGCCCCCTCCCCATCAGCCATTTGCAGTTCAAGCCCCCCTTCCACTCAGCCCATTTCCAGTCCTAGCAACCCCCCTAGCCCATTACCAGTCCTAGACCCCCCATAGCCCATTACCAGTTCTAACCTCCCCATAGCGCACTTCCAGTCTTACCCCCCATCACCCCATTTTCAGTCTTTCCCCCCCCCATAGCCCATTACCAGTCCTAGTCCCCCCATAGCCCACTTGCAGTCTTACCCCCCATCACCCCATTTTCAGTCTTACCTCCCCTCATAGGCCATTACCAGTCCTAACCCCCCCATAGCCCATTACCAGTCATAACCCCCTAATCAGCCCACCTCCAGTCCTAACCCCCATCTGCCCATTTCCAGTCCTAGCCCCCACCATAGCCCATTACCAGTCATAACCCCCCCTGCCATTAGCCCACTTCCAGTCCTAACCCCCCATTACCCCATTTCAGTCAGCCCCTCCATAGCTCATTACCAGTCCTAACTCCCCCCATCAGCCCACCTCCAGTCCTTCCTAACCCCAATCAGCCCATTTCCAGTCCTAGCCCCCACCATAGCCCATTACCAGTCATAATCCCCCCTGCCATTAGCCCACTTCCAGTCCTAACCCCCATTACCCCATTTCAGTCAGCCCCTCCATAGCTCATTACCAGTCCTAACTCCCCCCATCAGCCACCTCCAGTCCTTCCTAACCCCCATCAGCCCATTTCCAGTCCTAGCCCCCACCATAGCCCATTACCAGTCATAATCCCCCCTGCCATTAGCCCACTTCCAGTCCTAACCCCCATTACCCCATTTCAGTCAGCCCCTCCATAGCTCATTACCAGTCCTAACTCCCCCCCTCAGCCCACCTCCAGTCCGTCCTAACCCCCAGAAGCCCATTTCCAGTCCTACACCCCCCCCCTCCCTCCCTGCCTCCCATCAGCCCAGGTAAATTTAAAAAAAAAACCTGGCTTCTGCTGCTGCCGCCGTGGCAGCGGCAGAATCAACTGTCAAATTGTTTTAAAAAACCTGGCTTCGGCTGCTGCAGCAGCAAAATCAGCTGTCCTGCGGCCCCTTCCCCTCTGCCCGGAGAGCCCTGAGTCTGCTTCATCAGCGGCGGGCTTTTTAAGCCGCGAAGAGAGTATTTCCCTCTCGCGTGGCTTAAGCCTATTCACTTTTCAAGCCGCGCAAGAGGGAAATACTCTCTTCGCGGCTTGAAAAGCCCGCTGCTGATGGAGCAGACTCAGGGATCTCGGGCAGAGGGGAAGGGGCCGCGGGACAGCTAATTTTGCTGCTGCAGCAGCAGAAGCCAGGGCTTTTTTTTTTAATTTGACAGTTGATTCTGCCGCTGCCACAGTGGCAGCAGCAGAAGCCAGGGTTTTTTGGGGTTTTTTGTTTCCCTCCATCGCGGGCCACACAAAGTTCTCTCGCGGGCCGCGTGTTTGAGACCCCGGTCATAGACCAAAGTATTAGACCTCTATTGCATTTGAGACCACCAGACTATTCTGTCACATTCCAGGTATCAGTAGGGGGTAGGGGCTTCTGCATCTGCAGGATTCCTTACCAACATCAGGGCACACATATGCTTAGGGACTTGCCTTCATAGTTTGTTTGGACAGCACATTGTGTCTGCAAGCACAGACATCATAATCATGCCCTGCAGACTGCATGACTGTATGGCGGCTCCTGCAGCACATTGCAATTTGGCATGCTCTTGCAGGCTATTTGTCCAGGACATCAGAATTCAATATGTCAGTGATAGTGCATGTTACCTGCAGGCCAAGTAATTTGCCTCCTTCACATATATGCAGTACACACTGCCACATCCCACTCCTGTGACGGTAAGCTGCAAAGATGTTCACACATTCTGTCTGCTTCACGTGCACAATATGACAGACAGTTCATTTCAGAGACATGACTGGACAACAGTGGAGTCAATTCATGCGAGTGAGTCTGTGACATCATGATGTATCACAGTACAGCTGCTGGGCTAACACTCCCAATGTGGCCAGATCCTATTTGGCTGCAGAGCATTTGGCGTTTGCATGTTACATGTACATATTAGTCACTATCATCTCCTGTCATCATGGCCTAGTTAATTTGTCAGGCAGTGAATGCATGTATGTCCCACCAACTGTCTGTTTATTAGAGCACCTAATGCAAATATTTGGGGAAGCTGCTGCAGGGCAACGACCCATAGGACTTCCAGGATTTGTGGCACACAATGAATCACATGACAGCAACATTATGGAGCTCACATGACATACAAAGAGCCAGGATGGATGCAGAGGCGCAGAGGCAAGGTCCATGCTTGTCAGACTATTTGACAGAAAAGTCTACCTCCGAGGATCCCTAACCAGCATACATTCTATATATATTGTAGTCAGCAATTCAATCAATAGTGGGATAATTGAAGTCTCCCATTAGTATTGTGTTACCAAATTTCTTAACCTCCCTAATTTCTGTTAACATTTCACTGTTTGTGTCTTCATCTTAAATAAAGCACATTTAAGACTAATTGGCTAAAATATTTTACTCAACACATAATCAAACTCTGAATTTCATTGACAGAAGATGTAGTAAAAGCTGCTAGTGCAGCTGAGTTTAAAAGATTTGAACACGTTCCTGGAGGAAAAGTCCATAAGCTATTATTAAAGTAAGCTGGGGAAATCCACTGCTTATCCCTGGAATAAGCAGCATGGAACTTGTATACCTTTTTGGAAATCTGACAGGTACTTGTCACCTGGATTGACCATTGCTTGAAACAGGATATTGGGTTTGACAGACCTTTGGTCTGACCCAGTAAGGCAAATCATATGTTCTTAGGTGGACCGTAGTATACTCCTACTACTGTGCTCCATAAAGATTCCATTTTATTTCCTGCAGTACCTTTATCCTGTTTGACTCCATCTAACTTTAACATAAATGAATTAATGTATTAAACTTGCTATACCACTTAAATGAATCTCTAAGCAGAATATTCTTACAAATAAAATATTTCAGTAAATGCCAGTAATCATAAATATAACAAAAACACATTCTCTAACACTATCCTGGGATTTCCTGAGCAAACATAGAGCATCATCCCTGCACCAATCTGATCCACCCTGTCATTTCAACGTAAGTTGTATCCCAGCATCAAGTCATTTTTGCTTGCATTTAGACATATAAGCATACAAATGGCCTCTTACAAGATCTTGACTGGTGTAAAAGTCCACTCTTTGATATGATGATGCATCCTTTGCTAGTAGGTGGGCACAGGGGCAGCGTTTGGGTGGAACATGGCAAAGTGCACGGATACGCACATAAATTAGAAAATACTACAATTTTTTAAATCACAGACATGGGCATTTACACCAGCTCCAGGGCTGATATAAATGTTTATCTCTTGGGGGTCATTTTAGTCGCAGACGCTCATTCATGGCCTCTTATAAAATTGGGACAAAGCAATACTAGCAGTGCTGGCCATTCTTCTAGTACCGCCCAGCCTACTTTTGCCACTTTCTTGGTTGAGCATCATAGTGCGTTGATGCTGCTCTTCTTGCTGCCTCCCTTGGTGCTCAGTGTCTCTAGGTGCCTTGGGCTATTTTTACCTAAGAAGCGGCTGCCTTGACCTTCACTCTTTACCTTATGCTACAGCTTGATAGACGGCTATCACCTCCACTCCTTCTGCTCTACCTCACATTCAATACCTTGGCGTCATCGCAAACTGTAAAGTGAGTATGCTCCAGACAGCCAGTTGTTTGTTTCTTTCTTTCTTTCTTTGACGGTATTTGACATACTGTTTTTCATAAAAACAAATTATAACAGAATTGTTCTTTTTTGTTACAGTTAATTTTATATTGTAAAACCAAACAAAAACAAAGTAAAAATACAAGACATAAAAATGAGTCTGGGAACAATGCATAAGACAAAAATAACCATACCACTGTACATGCATGGTGTAAACCTTTCCAGTAACCAGCATGAAATTAAACTATATCTTCATGTCATTTTTGTTTTCCCACATATAGGGCTTGGCATTATAGCTGTATTTTTTTCACACAAGAATATTTTTTAAGAGGTAATACAGTTATTTCTTTAGTGCAATGTTTCCTAACCAGTGCTATGTTGTCTCTTCTCAGTGCCTTGGAGTCTTCCTACCACTGCTTGTGTTTTGCCCCTTTCATGGTGTTTTGGGGTGTTCATGCTATTTATTGTACCACTTTGTCCCACTCTTGATGCCTTGGAGTGCTGCTGCATCTTCTGATGATTTCTGCCTGCAAGTTTCTAGAAAACCCAGCCTTGGAGTTAGAATTAGGAAGAATTGCTTCTCCCATTGACTCTACTGGGAAAAAAAATAAACAAAGGGACTCTTTTTCTAAAGCGCAGTAAGGTTTTGCATAGTAATTGCTCAAATTACAGCACAGTAACTGCAAAGCCTCTGTCAGGGATGTGCCCAGCATCTGCCCATGCCATTAATGCAGACACAATACTTTTATTGCTTGCTAAGCGCATGCCAGATAAGGTAGATCCACTTAATGCCACCTATTGAGGTAGTATTAAGAGATCTATGGTAATAGTAAGTTACCTGCATCAACTACAAGGTGCCGTCCATGCTTTTTACATATTTCCCTGCGCCTCTCTATCAAATTGCAGCTATCCAGATAAGCGCATTCAAATAGTAACCTATATGCCTTTATTATGTTTTCATTTTGGGGTGAAAACCTACAGCATATAAATTTGAAATAAATAAAATATGAATGAGATGTACTCAAATGGAATGAAGGCAGCACGTGCAGATAGACTTGCAGGTTCGTTGTGGAACTCCAGAAAACCTGACTGGGTTGAAGATCTCAAAGAACAAGTCTGGGACCTCTGGTTTAGAAAATGTGGTTTGTTATTGTAAGAAGGCCAAACACCCACCAGAAACTACTTTAAGGACATCAAAGATTTGTGTTTGCAACCTTATCCAGATTAGAAACCAGCTCTTCTGCCTTATTATTCTTTTCTTTTAATTTTATTTCTTGTATCAGTTTTACTTTATGGATTTTAGCATCTGCAACTTCTAGCAAACACATTCATAATAAATTCATTCGCACTACTTGCATCAGATCATTTAAATGTAGGACAGAGGCCAGTCCTAAACGAAATGCAAATATGTCCCCCACGACTTTGAAAGTTCCCTTTGAAACATCTGGTTGTCACATATTTCCTTGATTTATAATGCTGTATGATCTGTGGGCTTTTCATACATTCAGAATCACATATGAAATGCATTTAAACAATCATGGGTTTATTTTAAGAATAAAAAAGTAATACATCAATGTCTTTTATTTATCCTCTGATAGAAAATTGTATTTCCCTCCAGGCTGTCCTACAAGAATTTGGAGCTGATTGGTATTAATATATGAGTCATTGAAGAATACTTATGCTGTACCTGTGCTGGAGGGGAAACAGTTGCTCAGTTATAATTCATTTTGCTTCCAAATAACTTCTTATGCTTTCCTGCTGGGAAGAGTGGTTGATTTCAATCCACTTTTAGAAGAAACAAAATTCAATTTATATTGCGAGCTGAGAAAATTCATGGTTCTGGCACTTGTTTAATAAACAATCAAGATGCTAATAAAATAAAACACTGGAAGAAAGAAAAAAAAACTATAGCCAGGAAACAAAACTTAAGCACACATGTTCCTCTTTTTGATAAAATAAATGATTACGAATAAGAAGAAGGTGAGAATTTTCCCCGTAGGTGTCTGGCTCTCCAGCTGAGGGGTTGTGGACCTCGTTATCTGAAAAGAATCGAATGCTGAGCCACACATAGTCCACCTGCCTAAAGTTCTGTGAAAGCTACCAAGCACCTAACTGGAGCTCCTTGATGCAGCAAGAGAGGAAGTGCCCAGGTTATCAGTACTGGTGCCGACTGCACCAACCGATCCTCGCAAAGAAGATAATTGAGCCCAACAAGATGAGGCCACTGAGGAAAATACGGCAGACAAAATAGTGAACAGGAACTGTCTTGATCTTAACATCAGAAGCCAAGGTAGGCCACCTAAGGCGACAATATTCTATGAATAACTATTACAAGATTAGAATGGAAAGGCTGTGGAGTAAGGTTTTCCTCTTTGTGGGTGATGCCAATAACTGCAATAGAGTAGACACCAAGGAAGATGTAGATAACATGAAGAGGGACCTAGCAAAGCTGGAAGAATAATCGAGAAAATTTGGCAGCTGAGATTTAATGCTAAAAAATGCAAGGTCGTGAATTTGGGCTGCCAAAATCCAGGGGAGCAGTAGAGTATAGAGGGTGACGTACTTTTGCCACTGAAAAAAAGAACAGGACTTGGGATGATTGTTTCTGATGATTTTAAGGTTTATGTTTATGTTTAATGACTTTATATACCGCTAAACGAATAGACATCAAAGCGGTTTACATAGCTTGAATAAAAAGACCATAAGGTAGAGGAGAGGAAAGGAAATTACAATATTGGATAGGAAAGCAAACCTAGCAGACTCATACGATGAGACAGTAAGGAGGGGTGAGAGAGAAGGGGGAGAGAAAAGGTAAGGTTACACAGAGGGATCAGGGAGTCAAAGGCAAGGGCAAAGAGATGGGTTTTGAGACTGTTCCTGAAGGTGGTATGCCCTTGCTTGAGCCGGATGGAAGAGGGTAGGGAGTTCCAGAGGGTGGGGCCAATGAAAATGAAAGCAGAGGAATGAGTAGACTGGAGGCGAGCACGGGCAGGTGAAGGGAGACGTAGGCGATTGAGATGGAGAGATCGTAAGGAGCGGGCTGGGGTATGGAAGTGAACGAGATCAGCCAGATACTGGGGAGAGTGGGTGTAAAGGACGCAGTGGAGAAGTACCAGGATTTTGAAGTGGATGCGGAATTTGATGGGAAGCCAGTGAAGATGGATAAGTAGAGGTGTAACGTGATCACGTGAAGAGGAGTGAAAGATGAGTTGGGCGGCAGTGTTTTGGATGCGTTGGAGGCGGTGAAGTTGCATGGTAGGGAGACCAGCTAGAGCCGAGTTACAAAAGTCGATATGGGACATAACCTCCTTCACCACACCTCCCCTTCTCACCCTGACCTCTCCGCACTCAACTCCTGCCTTTCTATCGTCGCAAGCTGGTTAACCCAGAACTGCCTCCATCTCAATCTAACCCAAAACCATTGCCATCTGGTTTTCCCATGGTATCCCACCCCCCACGCTGGCTACATCCTTTTCTGATTCTCCCATCCCTCTGGTCTCTACCTTCCGCTACTTGGGTGTGCTCTTCGACTCTGATCTTTCTTTTCAGGCGCACGTCTCACATATCACCATGACCTCTTTCTTCTTTCTGCGTCAAGTTCGCGCAATTCGCCCTTTTCTCACCCCACCCGCCCTCACCACGCTGTTACTGTCACTAGTCATGTCACACCTAGACTTCTCTAATTCCATCTTCACTGGCCTTCCCAAATCCCAACTCAACAGACTACAGAGGATTCAAAATACTGCTGCTCGCATCATCACTCACTCCTCTCCACGTGACCACGCTGCTCCCCTACTTGCTCATCTTCACTGGCTACCTGTCCCCTTTTGCTTTCAGTTTAAGCTGCTCACTCTTGTTCATAGGGCACTTCACACCACCACCCCGCAATACCTAGTGGATCTCATCATCTTCCATACCCCCAGACACACTCCTCGCTCATTTCACCTCAATCGCCTCCATCTTCCCTCCCCCTCCCTTGCACACCTTCAGTCCACCCGTTCCTCAGCCTTCTTTTTCGCAGGCCTTGCCCTCTGGAATTCACTCACCACCTCACCTTTAAGCGGGATCTAAAGACCCATCTCTTCTCCCTCGCCTTTGATCTTCCCTCCCCCTTTGAGTAACCCAACCTCCAGTCTCGTCCTACTCTCTTTTTCTTTCTTGTCTACCTATCAATAATTGTAACTTCCTTTCTTCCTTCTGGCCTCGTGCCTCTTTCTTATGAAGTTTTGTATATTGTAAACCGCTCTGTTTTTCCAAAAAGGGTGATATATCAAATAAAAATAAACATAAACAAACATAGTAAGTGCCTGCGTGGTAAGGAAGGGCCTGATAGCGCGAATCTGACGAAGGGAGAAAAATGAAATTTTAGAGACGTGATCAATGTGATCTCGAAAGGATAGATTGGAATCTGAGAAGACGCCCAGGTAATGAAAAGAAGAGACTAGGGGGACGGGGGAACCAGAAAAGGAAGGGGAGACCTGAGGGAATGTATCACCACGAGAAAACCAGATGGCTAGGGTTTTTGTGAGGTTAAGATGGAGACAGTGAGTGGTGAGCCAGTCAGCAATGGCTGTGAGGCAGGAGTTTAGAGGGGAGAGATCAGGAGAGAGGGGGGAGGTGTGATGCAGAAGAACCAGATCATCGGCATAGTAAAAGGCAGAGATCCCGTGTTGTTGAACCAATAAAGCAAGAGGTGTGAGAAAAATATTAAAGAGAAGGGGGGCCAGGACTGAGCCTTGAGGGACATCGCAAGGAAGGGGAAAGGGCTCGGAGGCAGATGAGGAAGTAGATGAAGGGAGGACGGAGTAAGTTCTGGAAGAGAGGAAAGAATGGAGCCAGTGAAGGACAGTGCTGCAGAGACCCGCCTCCCGTAGTCGGGCCAGAAGAAGGGAGTGGTCAACGAGATCAAAGGCGGCAGAAAGATTGAGACAGACCGCCACCGAAAGATCACCACGGTCATGAGCTGTATGGAGTTCGTTTAGAAAGCCCAATAGAACTGTTTCAACACTGTGGCCGGGCCGGAAGCCAGACTGGCGGGGGTGGAGGAAGTGCATAGAGTCAAGATAGGAGGATAATTGGGAGAATACAACCTTTTTGAGGATTTTGGAGAGAAAGGGGAGGTTGGAGACTGGGCGATAGTGAGCAGGGATCGTGGGGTCAAGTGAGGGCTTTTTAAGAATAGGGCGAACCAAAGCATGTTTCCAGGGCTGAGGGAAAACACCTAGGGAAAGACGAGTTGATTACAGTAAGCGCTGGTGGGATGAGAGCTAGGGAAGAGGTGAGCAGCCAGGAGGAAGGAACGGGGTCCAGTGGGCAAAAGGTTTTCTTGGAGGAGGAGATTGTTGCAATGAGCTCGGGAGAAGTGATTGAGTGAAATGAATGCCAAACATGAGACAGGTGAGAGGTGGGAGGAGGGGAGGGGGCTGGAAATAGGGGGAGGACAGTGAGGCAGGGATTGCCTGAGATCAAGTAAGGTGACTAAACAAGTAGAAAAGGCAATAGAGAAAGCCAGAAGGATGCTTGAGTAATAGAAGAGGAATGGTCAGCAAGAAGAAGGAGGTGATAGTGCCTCAGTATAAGTCTTTGGTGAGACCACATTTGGAATATTGTATGCAATTCTGGAAACAGGATGGAGTCAGCACAGAGGGCAGCTACATAAATGGTCAGTGGTCTTCATCATAAGGCAGAAGGAGACTGACTTAAAGATCTCAATATGTATAATTTGTAAACTGCTTTGGTGCGTGCAGCTAAAGGTGGCATATCAAGATAAAAGAGGAGATAAGATATAGATATTTAAATAGCTCTGTGGCAAAAAATGCACAGGAGAGCCTCTTTCAGTTGAAAGAAAGCTCTACAACTAGGGGATATAGGATGAAGGAAAACGGGGATAGATTCAACAGTAATCTCAGGAAATATTCATTTATGGAAAGAGTGGTAGATGTGTGGAATAGCCTCCCAGTGAAGGTGGTAGAGATAAGGACTATTTCTGAATTCAAGAAAGCAAGGGACAAACACAAAGGATCTCTAAGGGAAAGAAGGGGCTGTAAAGCTTAGGAGATGTAATGGAAAGGCAGACCGGATAGGCCATGTGGTCTTTACTTGCCATTATTTTTTTCTGTGTTCTGTTTATCCTTACAATATTTTTAGAACTAAAAGCTAACCAGTAGCTCTTTTCCTTCTTTTTTTCTTATTTATTTTAGCTCATATCTTTTCATTGGCAACTCAAGGTGAGCTACAGTCAGGTACAGTAGATATATCCTTGTCCATGAAGGCCTGATTTATTAACTGGCAATGTGCATTAGTAAATCAGCATTTATGTGAAATGCCCAAAAAGCACCTACTTTATGGTTATGGTTATGGTTAGGCATTTGAATATACCGCCCTTTACTTACGCATCAGAGCGGTTTACATGTATATACTAACAGGTACTTTTATTCCCTTGTCCCCGAAGGGCTCACAATCTAAGTGTACCTGAGGCAATGGAGGGTTAAGTGGCTTGCCCAAGGCCACAAGGAGCAGCCATGGGACTAGAGACCTCAGTCCCTCTGGCCTGAGGTTACTTGTCCCCATGTGGGAATTGAACCCCTGGCCCTCCGGCCTGAGGTAACCTGTCCCAACCACTGAGCCACTCCTCCCTCCAGAGACAATATAGGTGCCTATGTGTATTTATAAAACAGGTTCCGACAAAGACCCCAATATTGCATAAATATTCTTGCACAAATTTACATCTGCTCCGATGAAGGTATAAATGTATGTGCATACTTACATATTTTATAAAATGTGTGCATACATCACAACTTTACCCCTGTTCCATCCAAACTACATTCCCAGATATGCCCACACAGTCTACGTATACGTGTGTGCCATCTTGCACAGCACATGCACTTATAAAATTGGATAACCAAAAATATATATTTAAGAGCCCTTTTGCACCTGGCTTTACATGCCAAAAATGCTTTATAAAATTATCCCTAAGTTAGTAAATAGATCAGTTTTTTAGTAATGGAAAAACATATTAATGTGAATTAATGCATGCTAACACCTTAACACACATTACTAGGGAGAGGAAGTGATGTCACTTGCAGAATGGCAGCATAAGTGTGTAGCTTCGTGGCCAAGTTAAAGTTTTATCCTGAAAAAAACATACCCCATAGCCAAAAGGTAGAAATTTGGGGCGAGATCTCTTCCCCTGAAGGACTTGTGTATGGCGGGGAAGAAAGCAGCACCTGACCTTTAAGCCTTCGCCTTCAAATCTGTGGTGAATGCAAAAATGGCAGCGAATAATGCCAATGCTGGAAAGAAGCACGAGACCCCGGAGGTGCACAAGGGGTTGGTGAGCGGTATGCAGCAGTTATGCAAAGACCTTAAAGGTTGGTTCTCCACTTTACACCAGGATATTATTGACCTGAAGCAAGAGGTGCAAAAGTGGATGGTGGACCTACGGAGCAATCTTGCAGAATTAGGCCAGCATGTGGAGGGGACAGAGGGCATCTTGGAAGCTCACTGTGGTCAGTTACAGACCCTACAAGATAATAGAGTGCTATGAGGAATACGGGAAGAAATTACCATAAAACTTGAAGACCTAGAAAACCGCTCATAGTGGGCCAACTTGATACGAGGGATCCCCGAGACAGAGGGCACAGTAGGTTATAGAATTTTAACTGAGAGTTCTGAAGAGTGGTAGCAAAAGCAGCAGGCTTAGTAGAGACCAATTTCTGTTTCAAGACTGAGCGGGCGCACCACGCATTAGGGCCCCGACATGAAGGGAATCTCCGTGATTAGTGCCTGTATGCACAAGTACTGTATCAAAAAGGCCATCCTGTCTGCAACATGGAAATTCGGGAAAATTCAATGGGACAATCAGGAGGTGGAGGTCTTTGGGGATCTGCCTTTGCTGACCTAACAAAAGCGGCGGGCTTACCACATAATTACACAACAGTTTCATAAGCAGTGCATTCAGTACCACTCGTTATTTCCTATAGGCCTGCAGTTCAATATTTCTGGGATTACAACTTCAGCGCATTCGGTAGAAGCTGTGCTACAGGCGCTGCAACAGGCTGGATGGTCAAATTTACAAACAGGTGCAGAAGCGGACAGCATGCGGAAACAGGAAGGTAAGAGGCTGATGGGGTGGTCCCGAGTATCTGGGAGTGATTGTCAATTGCACAAACAGAAGATGATAGCAAGTGGAGAGAGTACTGAGGTAGCTAGTGATGACCAATGGGACAATTTGAGACACGGACATATTATTGAACTGAACCTGCACAGGCACTAAAAGATCTGCTGGGGGTTCAGTACACAGTATATACCTCTGTGGACAGAAGGTGGGATGTGTGTATTCCTGGGGTGATTGAGTGGTTTTCTTTTGGGGGGGGGAGTGATGTGTGAGGAGCTGAGTAAGGAGACAGTATGTTCATGTGATATATGGGGTATGATGATTGTTAAGCGAGTATGAATGCGGGGGACATAGAACTAACAAAAGTGGCCAGGCAGTGACTTCATGCCTCCATGGGCCCTGAGCGAGCGTGATATAGGGCTGGAAATTGGAGACATGGGGGGGGGGGGATGGGGAGATAGAGGTTGTTGCATCATGCACTGTTGCTTCTGGCTTGACGTTATAGATGGGGGAACAATGTTTTGACTCTTAATATGAGAGGCCTTAATGCTCCAATGAAACGCCAATTACTGTTTAAAATACTCAACAAACTTAACTGTGATATTGATCTTCTGCAGGACACCCACCTCCAAACCATAGACGAATTGCGGATGTCTAGTCCGAAATATCCGGTTAGAAACTTTGCCTCTAACAGGGTGGAAAAAAAGAAAGGTGGAGTGGTTATTTTAGTGTCGTCCCGAGTACAACTGCAAACACTGGAAGTTAAAAGAGATAAGAGGGGTAGATACTTGCTCATTAAGTTTGCCTTGGGCAGAAAGAAATATATGCTGATTTGTGTATACACACCCAATATAGACTAATTTGGCTTCTTTAAGGACCTCATGGGGGAAGCCGTCGGGTTTGTGGAAGGGCCATTTATTTTAGGGGGTGACTTCAATCTTGTGGTCAATCCGCACCTGGATATTTCTAGGGAAGAGAGAACAGTATCCAGCAAACCGAAGAAGGCAATGAAAGCTCTTATGACCAAGCATGGGGTGGTGGATCTATTGCAGGTGATGCATGGGAATGGATAGAATTATTCTTTCCATTCTGCGATGCACGAGTCCTTCTCTCACATCAATATACTATGGGTGGATAAAAGATTAGCTGGAGAGGCTAAAGATAGTGGAATCGTGGAGGTGACTTGGTCTGACCATGCCCCGGTGTGGGGAGTACTCCAAGGGCTGGGGGAGAAGAGGGGGCAATGGTGACATCTTAATGATTCACTGCTCGATGACCCAGAGGTGGTGGCTCAGGTGAAAATAGCTATAGGGGAATATGTAGAGCTGAATGATGTGGAGGGATACCCACCAAGTTTGCTGTGGGAGGGTCGTAAGGAATGGCCTAGTGGTTGGGGCAAGTTACCTCAGGCCAGAAGGTCAGGGGCTCAAATCCCACTAGAGGACAGCAACTTTGGGCCAGAAGGACTGGGGTTTCTAGTCCCACAGGTGCTCCTTGTGGTCTTGGGCAAGCCACTTAACGCTCCATTGCCCATGTTCCCTGTAAATAGTCATTTCCAAGTTATAATGCCCTGTTCAATGTAATTTAAGTTTGTTCAATGTAAACTGCCTTGATATCATGAAAGGCGGCATATAAGAAATGTTAAATAAATAATTTGGGGGAAATTTATTGCAGTGGGGGCCCATAAAAAGAAACAGAAAATGCAGGAGACCACTCTGTTATGTAAGGAACTTGAGGAGCCTCATAAAAGGGGGAGTTTGGATAAAAAGGGATCAAGAGAATGGGGGGAATCAGGCAGGCCCTACAGGAAGTGCAACTGGAAGATATTAAGCACCAACTAGAGCGGTTACAACAGCAATCCTTTGAATTTGGAAACAAAGTGAGTTGACTGCTCACTCACAAATTAAAGAAATGTCACACTAGAAACCATATTGTTAAGGTTCAGGATAAAGAAGGGCAAGGAGCTAAGGGGAGAAGCAGATATCAGTGACCGCTTCATGGAATTTTATCATGATTTATATACCCCGAAGGTGGCAGCTACTCTGGACCAGGTAACCTGGTTTTTGGAGGGGACACATCTCCCCCATTTGTTCAAATATGAGAAGTGATTGTTGTCATAGCCCATAAGCTCACAGGAATTTTTTGAAGTGATAGAAGGGTTGCCTGCCCATAAGGCTCCTGGGCTGGATGGATTCTCTAATAAATTCTATAAAAAAAAAAAATTGGGGGGAGGGGGTTGACCTTCTGACCCACATGTATAATTCTTTTGCTGAGTCAGATATGATGCTGGAATCCCTACGCATTGCTGGGGTCACTATTCTACTTAAGGAAGGTAAGGACCTAGTCTTTGCAACTCCTACCGTCCCATCTCCTTGTTGGGATCGGATTTGAAGTAATTTACAAGGATTTTGGCCAATAGACTCATGAGGGTGATGCCAAAGCTTGTTCACCCTAACCAGTCTGGGTTTATCCTTGGGGAGCAGGCTTCTGATAATATCTGGATGGTGTTAGACCTGATTTGGCAGGAGGAAAGGAGGAAGGAAGAGATGGTCTTACTCAAGGTCAATACGGAAAAAAACTTTGACCGGGTATATTGGCTTTTTTTTTTTAGTTCAGACTATGGGATTTTGGGGATCCTTCCTGAACTGGGTGAAGATTCTTTATAAGAAGCCCCTAGTGCAAATTAAAGTTAATGGTAAATATTCCAAAGCGTTTGAGTTATACAGAGGCACACGTCAGGGGTGTCTCTATCCCAATGGAGACCCTGGCTCAGAGAGTGAGGGAAGTGCCCTGCATCCACAGAGTGCGGGTAGGAGACAGAAACTATAAAATATCCCTGGTTGTGGATGACTTACTTTTTACGCTGGCAAATCTGGGGGAATCCCTGCCAGAGCTTATTAGCGTAATGGATGAATATGGGCAAGTGGCGGGATTCAAAATGAATGCCACCAAATCATAAATACTTAATATTTCTCTTTATGTGAATAGTCAGGAGGGCCTTAAGAGGCAGTTACCATTTAAGTGGGCAAGTGGCAGTATTCACCATCTGGGGGTCAATGTCACACCAATAGTGTAGAATTTATTTAAGGCCAATTACCCTCCCTTATGGAAGCGGATAGTTGTGGATCTTGAAATTTGGAAGAGGGGGAGCCTAAGTTGGTGGGGCTAACTTTCCAGCATTGATGGAAATGGAGGAGGATTTGGTTGGGTCCCCAAGGATATTTAAAATGTACACCCTTAGTGGGCAAATGGGACTTTGCATCGGGTCTGGAGAGGGGGGTTTCTATTCCTGAGGGACAAAAGGGCTTCGATGAGTGGGACAGTGCTTGAAGGAGGGGCAGATACCTGGTTTTTCAGAGTTGAAAGAAGAGTTTGAGTTAGTTGATTCTGATTACTTCTCTTATTTGCAGCTGAGACTCTAAATATCCACCCGAGTGCTGAAAGCGCTACAGATCCTGCAAACCTTGGTGGAGAAGCTTTTCTCCAAGGATTGGATTAAGGGGGCCATCCCACTTCTATATCGGATGATGGAGGGGACACTAGAAGTAAAGCGAGGTTTCAGTGTCACTGGAGGAGGACTTGGGCACAGCCTAGGATGAGGATTGCTGGGCAAAAATGTACAAAGGCCTATACAAAGGAGTATTGGTGAGTAATCTGATCAAACACAATTATGAAATGCTGTATCGCTGGTATCTCACTCCAGAGAAGATAGTACATTTATATGGGATAGAGGGGGTGACCTGTTGGAGACAATATGGGGAATGGGGTACCTTTTTCCACATGTGGTGGACTTCTGCAAAGATACAAAGGATGTGGCAGAGAGTGTTTGTATGGCTGAGGAACATTTTGGGTTTTGGATTAGAGGCTGGCCCAGAGATGGCTCTCCTGAATATCCAATTTCAAATTCCAACCCTCACCTGGATGGAGAAAAAGGAAAATTTGAATAGACCTCTTTTCTTTTGACCTTCAACTGATTTGGTGTTCAGGACTCATGCCATTAAGCTGTGGACCTCCTGAAAGAGGTAAAGAAAAGAACAAAAAGACAAAAAACCTCGCTCAATAGAGCTATTATATCTAAATATGTTGTCGTCTAATCTCCATAACTTCTCCCATGGTCTTTCAAGCAGGGGAAGCCATCTACACATATATCACAAAGTACCAGGTGCAAGGGGTAACCCCAAAACACACCTTTAATTCGCAACCTCCATATGCAGAATTAATCTCTGAAGAAAACTACAGCAGAGACAAGAACTAGTTAAGGAGCTGTTATTACCCTCCCCCTCTTACATAAAGAAACTGAGCACCCTTGATATGTTCTGTATTCACGAAAGAAAATCCTGGAGGACCACGTATGATTCACAAATATACAAATGGGAATGGAGTAGATACCACATCATTCACAGAAGATGATGTTTTTGAACAGCTTGCAAAACTTACAAGTGGACAAAGCCATGGGACCGGATGGGATACCGAAAGAGCTCAGCAACGTTCTGGCAGGGCCTTTAAAGGATGTTTTTAATAGATCCTTGGAAACAGAAGAGGTTCTGCAGGACTGGAGAATGGCTGATGTGGTACCGGAGACATGCATCTTTACCGTGCTGCTTATAAAGTTGCTACCATAATATGTAGTAAAGACATTCTCTGCAGTAACTGAGAATTTGCTGGACACATCCCCAGCAGTTACTGCAAAGGCTTTGCAGTTACCTTACAGTAATTTGGGTTGCTCCTTGACTATTATTTTTTCTTTCTTTCTCTTTCCTGTCTATGAATTGGAGTTCCTTCCTTATGTTTGATTCTATCATGATATTGTAAATCACTTTGATTATATATAGAAAAGCAGTATATTCAAAATCTAATAAACCATAAATCTATCTCTTCACAAAAGTGGTAATAGGGAAGAGGTGACAGACTATAGACTGCTAAGCCTTACCTCTGTGGTAGGAAAAGTAATGGAGGCGCTCTTGAAAGAAAGAATAGGGGACTTTCTGGAAACCAATGGATTGCATGATCTGAGGCAACATGGTTTTACCAGGAGAAGATCATGCCAAACAAATCTGATTGAGTTCTTTGACTTGGTGACCAGAGAACTAGATCAAGGGCATGCGATGGATGTGATATACTTAAATTTTAGCATAGCCTTTGATACCGTTCCTCATAGAATGCTTATCAATAAACTGAGCAGCCTGGGGATAGGTCCCAAGGTGGTGAACTGGATCAGAAACTAGTTGACTGACAGACAACAGAAGATGGTGATAAATGGAACTCACTCAGAAGAAAGGAAGGTGCATAGTGGCATGCCTCGGGGATTGGTCCTGGAATGGTTACTTTCAATGTATTTGTGAGTGATATGATGGAAGGATTGAATGGAAAAGTCTGTCTTTTTGCAGATGACACAAAAATCTGCAACAAACTGGACCCTTCAGAGGGAATGGACAACATAAGGAAAGATATAAAAACACTTGAAGAATGGTCTAATGCTTGGAAGTTAAGATTTAATGTGAAGTGCAGAATCATGTACTGGGATGCAGAAATCCAAAGGAATTGTATGTGCTAGGGGGAGAGAAATTGGTGGGCACGGACCAGGAGAGGGGCCTTGGAGTGCTAGTGGCTGAGGATCTCAAGGTGGCGAAACAATGCAACAAGGCTGTATCCAAAGCCAAAAGGATGCTGGGCTGCATATAGAGAGGAATACCAGCAGAAAGGAGGTATTAATGCCCCTGTACAAGTCATTGGTGAGGCCTCACTTGGAGTATAGTGTTCAGTTTTGGAGACCATACCTAACATACCTTGTTTCTTGTACACCACGCTTGATCTTTGGAAAGCACAGTATAAAAATGTTTATTAAATAAAAATAAATAAAATAACAAAGAATGTAAAAAGGACTTGAAACGTTTCAGAGGAAGGTGACCAAAATGATTTGGAGCCTGGGCCAGAAGACATATGAGAAGAGACTTGAAGACCTAAATATGTATACCCTTGAGGAGAGGAGAGGAGAGACAGGGGATGAAAGAAAGCTTGTCTGTACAGGGCTGTGTACACAGTGAGGGTACTAAATAACATTATATTACTGAAAGCCCTAAGAAAGAGTTAACACCACAGATTCAGTAACTCAGACATTCCAGGGCTTATTACTCAGCAACAACCTTGAAAGACTCTACTGAAATAACTAGGCTGAACTTTCCTATAACAAAGACACTAAGGGACTTGTTTACAAGCCCCTAAGTTTGTTATGAAACAGATAGTACAGGGAGAAGCTGTCTCTTCAGTCTCGAATTAGAGATATCAAAACTGCTAGTGTTAGAATTATTGTTTAAGAAGTTATTTCTGGGAATACATGCATGTCTCCTCATGATGACCTATGCTAATAAGAACTGACCTATGACATAGAGACATAGAAATGGAAATTACACTTACCTGGTAATTGATGTTCCTTGAGGGAGTACAGTTCAGTCCTCCACCACTGGGTAGTGCACCTCCTCCTGCAACATGGAGACTGGACAAGTCAAACTTGTGACATCACCGGGTATATCCTGCTGGTCTTCTCCCATGATCCCCCAGTGACCTACTGTCAAAGCAGACTCAAAGGAGCAAACAAACAACCAGTTAAAGTACTAAATACAAAGCTATGCTCAAACTTCAACTTTAAAATCACAGGGCCCCAAAAAGAAAGGCCGAAAACACCCTCCTCCGTGCCCCTGTCCCCCTGCGCACCAAACAGCGGAAGACAGAGAGCTAGAAGGAAGGAGAACTAAGGAAGAGTATAGGCAGAAAAGGTTGCTCTCGCAATTACCTGCCAATCAGAGCCCGTTGCCGACTCTAGGATCCGAAAGCATACTCGGAACTGACGCCTCGCGTCTGAAACATCCATCCCCGGGCGGGAATGAGGACTGAACTGTACTCCCTCAAGGAACATCAATTACCAGGTAAGTGTAATTTCCATTTCCTTATCGGTCCTACAGTTCAGTCCTCCACCACTGGGATGTACCAGAGCAGTAATCATTGGGAGGGACCTATCCAGTCGGCTCGGCCACTAAACGAACAGAGCAGGCACCGACCCCAGCCCGCTCCTCACGTCAACAGGCGGTAAGCCAACCAGGAAGACACGACCGAGAGCCCACTTGGATCCTCTTCACTGGTGAAAACAGCACAGAACTCTGCCCCAAGCAGCACTAGTGCTTCAGAAAGACAAACTCGCCATCGCAAACACATTGAACGCCCTAGAAACAGACCTACTGAGAAGGTTACCGGAGCTCCGCCTGAAAAATCCGCTTGATCTCCCCCTTGGCTCTCGACCCCACCAGGGTGTCAAGTGTTAGCAACCGCTGCTCTCCCGCAGAACCCGCCTCCATGGAGGGACAGGCAGTGAAGAGACCTCCCAGAAAGCGACGGAACCTCACCTAAGGTCCAAGGAACGCAGGTTACAAGCAAAGTGTTCTTGCGTAAGTCCCAAACCGACAACTAAACAGGCACAGCTGGATTCCACGAGGGAGAACGGAACCGAGGTCCATCCAGACAGAGGTGGGAAGCAAAATGAGGGAAATGGAAAAACCACCAGCGTCAAACACCCTATTTGTCACACCTCTTAAGGGCTTTATTCTTTGCAACACAAAGTAGCTCTACAGCTATGTCCTGGACCAGTTGGAGTCTTTTTAATTGAGAATGTGGAATGCAGCTAAGCAATGAGTTGCAATAAACCAAGCGTGATCCACCAAGGGCATATAAGAGGGTGTCAAGTGCCCCAGAGTCCAGCGTTGTTTCAGAAGATGTGGAGTCTTACATGGTGTGACAAAAAAGAAAGGAGACTCTGGTAGCCACGCCCACGACGCAATGCCAGTAGGCCAACCGCTTACATCACCTGGATATGCCCTCCGGAAGTGGAGGAACCATGCAGAAGTAGCAATCGCCGACGTGATCCATGGGCCCTCTCCAGATCATTGGAACCGCAAAAGACTTTGATGGTCTTTTCCCATCCATCCACAGCCTGAGATCTGCTACACATGTATTGCAGCATATGTGTGGCGCCTAGCTTTTATCCTGATCTTTTATTCTGCAGCCAAAATATAAATTGTAGGCTTTCTGAACCGCCACAGTCATATGCCATTTTTTGTGATGTAAAAGTCACATCACCACAACTAGAGCAGAAATTATCTGCATGATTAACACCAGGACGAGGAATCGCCAAATATGCTGTGAGTGACCTATCGGTATAAAATAAATATGTCTTTTTTTTTTTTTTTTTTTTTACTGTCAAGCGAGGCAAATTTAAGTAGTGACTGCATCAACTGGTTTTGGACAGTTATTTCGATTGGTTGCAAGTAAAGATTATGCAAGCTCACGCAAATGTTGCAGAATACACTGGTAATGGTCCCCACGAAGAGCACATATCTTAGCAACCAGACCCAGTCGGCCATTTTCACTATGACCTCTGAAAGGCATAGAATGGACCGGGCCAAGGCCCCGTACCAATGCGTCGACGCTATCCAGTAGCCTCATATGTCCTCTGCTAAACATCGACCCGTCGCCGCAGACTGACAGGTCGCCATGAGGTCCAATATGGGCTGACCGCATCTGAGCACACGCGGCGCGCACACCGCCTGATGCAATCTCACTCCTCCGGCAAACACTCGGACCCCGCTAAGGACATTCGCCACCACAGTGTCCCCACCGAAACGCAGGCCACCAAGGCTTCAACCGCGCACGCTGTCCCTTCGCTCGGGCCACCCTGACCACCCGACCGACTCCACCCTGCCGATCAAAATAGGCCACCATCCCGGAGATCTCAGACAGCACCTACAGAGCTCGATCCGCTACCGTGTCCGTGAATGCCTGCCACGGCTGACGTACCGCGCACCGTTCCAGTCAGACGAAGGAACACTGGGCGTGCTGCGTACACTAAAACGCCTTGTACATAAAGGATCCCCAAAATGTAGCTGAGTCTAACCACGCTCCGGCCAAGCTCCCGGAAGAAAGGGACAGAACCTTATAAAAAAGAAGTGGGGACAATTAGGAAGGCTTTCCTGTTTGATCATTCTTTTTTTTTTTTTTTTTCCTTCTTACAACTCCATAAGGGCCACAAGGCACACAACCGAACAGGGCATTGTCCAGAGAACGCAAGGCCCCTCCTCCAGGCTGACTCCACAGCCTAAACCGGCAGTCACCTTGGCTGATGCCGAGCAGCGCGAAAGCCAACTTGTAAGCCCAGCATATGAAGTATGCCTACTAGTACAGCATTCCACAATGGAGGGACATGTAACCGGACGGCTTTGAATATGAACCTACAGATATCCCGCGCTTGCTCCAAGACAAGCACTGTGCAGCCTACTGGTCTTCTCGGAGCACCGCCACGACCCGAAGACCTAAACCGGCCAGCAAAAGACGACGTACGCTGGGCCCGAAGGAACCTGGTTGAACGGATCCCAGCACTCCCTGTATCGTTAGGATCGGAGCCTCCCCCCAAGGACTCAGCCCTGGCTGGAACCGGCTGAGCATAACTCCAGGCCCTGCGGCGAGCCCCCACGAAGAAGTGGGACGCAACAATGCCTTGAGGAAAGGGAAGGCCCAATGGGTGAAGCAAGTTGCTAGCCGACCAAGGGAGTAAACCCCACACGCGCACCTCAACGGAAGGTCGGAAGAACCGAGGATTCTGGTCCCACGGGTGCGCCTGCTAGCCTTTAACAACATACACCTCCGCAGGTACAAAAAAAACTTAAATTGTGAGCACCTTCAGGGGTAAGGGGAATAGACGACAGCCTCCGACTGTTGACCACCTTGTCTTGCACAACGGACAGCAGCACCCCACCAAACAAATGATTGGGAATATATGACCTCAGAACCCCAAGACAGAGGTAAAACAGTAGAACATGCAGTGGACGTGAATTTCCAGATCTGCCAGCCCCCCTGCCCACATTGAGAAGAGGCAGGGAAGAACTGGACCGGCGGATCTGGAGGGGTGCCTCCTGGACAGCCGGGCCACCGAAGGGAAAGCTGATGACTGAGGCCCAAACTCCTCAGGATGGCCCCGTCTTGCATTGGCAACCCCTTGCAACACCATGACAACCCCGCTCACGATATCCCAAGCGATCTCTGTCATTGCTGCAACAATCACCTGAGCATGAGATCACAGACGGAACACGGACATGCAGACGCACTCAAGGAGAATGCACCTAAGAAGAATGAGCCTATCCAACATCCAGCACCACATGTCCAGGTGTCCCACTCCTGTCACCCAAAACACAGGACGCTTGAACCTAGGTGACCGTCATAGCAAAGACAGGGAGGCCTGACTGCCGCTATCAACCCTTCCAGGACCCTGGAACACTAAGCCCCGGACTGTGCCATCCAGCAACACTTCTCACGATCCCCAGCAGGGGCCTTTCCCCAGATGGCCCAGATGGGCAGTGTTCCCGCCAAATGGGCAAGCTGCGCTCTGATAACATAGTGCAGGAAACCAAATCAAAGTGTCTTAACCTAGCTAATTTTTGTCTAATAGTGATCATTCATAATATCAGCCAGGCTCAATCATAACATTAGTATTAATGATCTCTAAAGATTGAAGAGTTACTAATGTTCAATTCCCTGTTCTTTGTAAACTCAATGTTTGTATACATTGCAGTATTCTTGTTCGATGTACACCGCGCTGATTTTAATAGCACGGTATAGAAAAAATGTTAAATAAAATAAATAAATAATTGGTTGTTTTTTTTTTTTTTTTAAAGAGCTTCAAAGGCGATCTTGGAAACTACAGACCAATGAATCTGAGTTCAGTGCCAGTTAAATGATAGAACTTGTTCTGAAAAGCAGCACCAAGCTGTCTTTTCAAAGGGTTAATAAACATGTGAGTAAGCCAAATGATATATATCTGGATGTTTTAGAAGGTACTTGACAAAGCCCCTTATGAACTTCTCCTGAGGAAGGAGATGATGTGCTATTATAGAATAGGAAATGGATCAAAAACAGGAACACAATAGGACTAAATGGCCAGTTTTCTCACAGGAGACCCGTAAATAGTGGAATGTTTCGGGATCTGCACTGGAACTGGCATCTGGTAACAGCTACTGCACTGAAATGATCTGGAAAAGAGATCAGCAAGCATGGCGATCAAATTTGCAGATGGCATAACGACATTTAGAGGCTGTCTGCACAATTTCCAAGCGAATAAACATGGAAATAGCATCCTTATGTAAATGACAATTTCAGAAAGGGCTCAATTTGTAGGTGGTTGTGCCGCCGATGACCCTGAATGGCCAAATCCTAGCACGGAAACCTGCTGCTGACAGACGTCGCTAACTGCCAGAATGCAGACAAAGGTAAAGGCACCCCCCAAGAAGTAAAACCCAAACCAATCACATTGCATTCAAAGAACTATAAACTATCATGAAATTAAAAGGAAATTAAAATTAGAATTAAAATTAAAAGTAACAGCAAAAGGAAGTCCTTATCTGGGTGTAGCCGCGTGGAACAGCGTCGTCTGCTCAAATGCGGGGCTGCTCCGCTCTCCGCCACGAGGCCTCAGCCCTGCCGAGAAAATGGCGCCAATCCGAAGCAGGCTCGTTTGGCGCCAAACACCACAGAGGCGGCAAGAGCTCAGAGCCCCTCCATGCGAACTCGAGAGACTCCCTTGTGGCGTCGGGATGCAGCAGTTACCCCGCTGTAGCTGCGGGGTGAAGAGCTGTCCAGACACGCTGCTGCCTCGCGCCACCAGAAGTAGCAGACGCTGCGAGCCCCGGCCCACCGGCTAAAGAACCTCGAACGGCCTGAGGCTCCCGCCGCGATGGGAATCTGCCGCATGGACACTGCCAAAATGCAGGTGTTCCACAGAGCTCTCCCCCGTACAGTCCTGGGGGAGAGATCATCACCGGGCACAGAGACCGAAGAATCCCAAGCAGAGAGGCTAGCTGGCAGCGTGAACTTTGAAAAGGGACAGAACCCCCCTTTACACTAAGGCAGACTAGGTGAAAATAAATAAAGTAAAAGTAAAAGTAAATGAAATTAAATGAAAATGAAAATGAATTCAATTTACAGGATTACACCTAAAGAAGGGCAAAAGAAATGCAAGGTAAATCAAATCCTGACTAACTGCTCCTAAACTGCTTCTCAAGTGAGCCCAGCACCTAGTCTCACTACGACCTCATGCTGCATGGAGACTGGACACACTGGGGGATCATGGGAGAAGACCAGCAGGATATACCCGGTGATGTCACAAGTTTGACTTGTCCAGTCTCCATGTTGCAGGAGGAGGTGCACTACCCAGTGGTGGAGGACTGAACTGTAGGACCGATAAGGAAATGCAGGTTATGAATATACATGATGCTTGACGTAGAAAAATAAGGTGGAAATTATGCTGTGTAATGGAATTTTGACCTATAAATAAAATAGCTGAAGGCTGTGATGGCAGAGTGAACAAGGTGCTGACTTTGTTTTCTCTCCCAAAGCTTTGGTGGTTTTTATAGTACAAGTGTGTGTTGTGTTTTGTATCATTAACCGTGCTTGCTTCCTTCTCATTGCTTTGGGTGTGGAAATCCATTACCCAAGAACCCAGGTGCTGTTGCCGGTGAGGGGAGGTGCAGAGTACACAAACAGGGGAAATATGATACAGACTTTTAAATACTTAAAGGGTATCAATGAACGAACAAACCTTTTTCAAAGAAAGGAAAGTTGTACAACTAGAAGACATATGATGAAGCTGCAAGGTGGTAAACTTAGAAGCAACATCCGGAAATACTTTTTCACTGAAAGGGTGGTGGATGCTTGGAATGCATGGAGGTGGTGGGGGGGTAAATACAGTGACAAAATTCAAAATGATATGGACAAACATAATGGATTCCTTTATAGTAACAGAATGAAATCAAAGCAAACTTAAATTTTATCTTTTATACTTCAATAAATGGAGCAGCAGGTAGATACAAGTATAGAGAGGAGTAACCTAAACAGAACTGCAGTTACAATCACTCTAGCCACCTTACTGGGCAGACTAGATGGACCATACTGGTCTTTATCTGCCATCATACCAAAAAGAAACCAAACTTGCTAAAGAGGGCACAAGCAAGCCAACACAGCAGACTCGTGATAATGGTGATGTGTAGTGATGACCTTGCGCTTTGGCCTCCCACTTGCTTGATCACACCATGTGAGTTAGTTGACTACATGCAGTAGAGTGAAATTGTCTCATGTGCCTTTCACTATGTTTTTTGCAAGTTGAAATATGGAGGATCTTGAAGAGCAACGTGTTTGCATGAAATTCTGTGTGAAATTGACTTTTACCAAGACTTTTCAGATGTTTCAGCAAACTTATGGAGAGGATTGTTTAAACCACAAAAATGTTATGAATGGTACCAACATTTCAAATCGGGCAGAACAGCCAATGAAGACAATCCCAAAACTGGACAGCCTTCCACATCAATGGACGATGTTCATGTTAAGAAAGTGCATGCTTTGATTCTTGAAAATCATCGCCTGTCCAAGAAGTTGCTGAAGAAATAGGGATTGGTAATTGTTCATGACACACAATTGTGACTGAAAAAGTTCAGATGCATTGTGTTGCTGCAAAATTTGTCCCACATCTCTGGACAGATGAGCAAAAAGAGAACCGTGTCACAATCACTCCATTCCCTATCCCTGAATTTTTGGCTTAGCACGAGATCTTTCTAGTCCCACAGCCTCTGTACTCTCCAGATTTGACCCCTACAGACTTCTTTTTGTTCCTGAAGTTGAAATCCACTCTGAAAGGTCACTTGTTATGACATGTTTCAGAAATAACAAAAGGCACATGAGACAAGTTCACTCTACTGCACGTAGTCCATTACTATTTCACACAGTGTGATCAAGCAAGTGGGAGGCTAAATCTCAAGGTCACCACTACACATCACCATTATCGTGAATCTACTGTGTTAGTTCACTGGCACCCTCTGTACAAGTTTGGTTTCTTTTTGTACAGACCTCGTCTACTATGTTATATATTATGACCCTAAAGTGACCGCTGGGTCAGAAATTGGTTACGTGGGAGGAGAAAAAAAAGATAGTGGTAAATGGAGTTCATGCCAAAGAAATGATGTGCCATAGGGATTGGTCTTTGGGCTGTTTTTTCTTAACTTTTTGTAAGCAATATTACAGAAGAATTATCAAAGTAAGATATGTCTACTTGTGGACACAATACAAAAATCTATAACAGGATAAGACACCCTAGAACGTATGGATAGCATAAGAAGAGATTTAATTAACCTTAAGGCATGACTTGCAGTTTGGCAGCTAACACAGTACTAATAAATGCAAGGTTATGCATTTATTTATTTAGTCATATTTTAGTACATGCTTCACTGCAACATTTGAAGCAGGTTCCAATAAAATAATTCAATAAAATTCAACACACTGTAACAATAATAATCAGCTGAAGGGCAACACCCAGTTCCCAACACCATCACTTAATATATCCAAAGAGCAATATTGTCACCCCTTTCCTTAAACTCAAAGATATGGTAAAACATGGGGGTGAAGTTCTATGCACAAAACAACAGAGCCTGGGGGCTAATCGTATCTGGTTATCTTAATATGGCCAAACAAGTAGATAAAGCAAAAGCCATAAGGGTGCTTTGATGAACAAGGAAAGGAATGACCATCAGGAAAAAATATTGTCTCTGTGTAGGTCTTTGGTGAGACTTCATTTGTAGTGTTGTTGTCAGGTGCCATCAAGTCAATATCAACCCTATGGATAGGGTTTTTGTTCATGTGTTGTTGATTCAATAACAGCAACTCTGGATGCCATTTTATCTATCCATTTCATTGCTCGCCTTCTGCTCTTGCAGTAACCTTTAACCTTGCCAAGCATGATAGCTTTCTCTAATGCTCTCTCTTCACATGATGTGTCCTTAGTATGAAATTTAAAGTCTTGTCATTTGAACATCTATGGAAAGCTTAGGTATGATCTCCTTTGTTCTTTGAGCAGTCCATAGTATACACTGTATTCTTCACCAGCACACAACCCAGTCCTCGGGACATACCTAACCAGTCAGATTTTCAGAATTATCTAAATTAATGTACACAATAGAGATATACATACAATGGAAGCAGTGCATGCAAGTCTCTCTTATGCATATTCATTATAAGTTATCTTGAAAACCTGACTAAGTGCAGCCCAAGGATTGGGTTGAGAATCTCTACTTTGGAGGAAAGGTGGGAGATGTAATAGAGACGTTGAAATACCTCAGTGGTATAAATGCACAGGTGGCTGCCCTCTTTCAGTTGAAAGGAAGCTCTGAAATAAGAGAATGAAGGTGATAGGGGATAGACTCAGAGCAATCATGGAAATTTTTTTTATGGAAAGGGTAATGGATACATAGAACAGTCTCCCAAGTGAAGTAGTGGAGACAATATCATAATTCAAAAATGCATGGGACAAGCATAGAAGATCTAAGGAGGAGGAAGTGATTGAAGAGTTGAGCAGTTTATGTGGATGGACAGACCGAATGGGGCACATGGTATTTTTCTGCCATAATGTTCTTTCTATGTCTAGTGTTCAGTCTGGTTCATATGCGAAAGCTTCCCCAACTGTTTATCAACATATAGGTCAATTTTCAAAAAATCTCAAGCGTCAAAGGATGATCCAACACCCACAGCACTGGCTGCAGTATCTGGATATGCAGCAGCAGTATCCAGATAGATAGTTAAGGTTGGCACTTATCTAGATAGCGGCAGTTATCTGAATAGCAGCGATTTTCAGCCAGCACTTATCCAGAGCCATATAGACATGTTAACTGAAATCATCGCTATCCACATAAGATCAGCACTTATATAGATAGCAGCTGTACTGCCCTAGCTCTGCCTCAGACACGGCTGGAGGGGTCCTGTGGAAATATTCAGCAGCACTATCAGGATGCTGCTGCTGAATATATCTCTCAGTGTCTTTATCCAGATAATGCTTGTGAGCTATCTGGGTAAGGGCTTTGAATATCACCCCACTAGACTTTTCAATTTAAAAATCTGCTGGCTCTGAGAACCTAAATGAAGGCATCTAATCTAAGAACTTTAAAAGAAGAGGGGGTCAAAGGTGGAGTTAAGATATGGGAATGAAGCCAGATGGTTCAGCAATAAATTTTCAGCACCAATTTCAGGGCTCAATTTAGGTGCCTTAGTTTAAGGCTGCTAAAGTTAAAATTAGGAACTTCTACCTGTTGAATATAATTTTAGCTCTTAACATCAATGCCTCCATTAAAGTGCTTAGATCTTTTTGAATATAAAGGTTAGGGAATTTTTGTCTCTTGCCAGGTACCTATATTACAGCAGGAAACTGTGTAAGGATTTGTTTTCAGGTGTCTAATTAAAAGCATAGTTTGGACTAGATATTCCTTCTGAAGGGAAGCAAAAGCAGCAGCAGTCAAATCAAAAACAGAAGAACTGACTGCTAAACAAAGAGCCAGTGGCACATTCTCTTACCTGCAGGGAGAGAACGCACACATTTCCATACAAAGTATAGTATAATATTTTAATGTAAGATATCCAAAAATGCATTGTTACAGAATTGTTGCAGGATGGATGTTAGGGATGATTATGATTGTTAAGGTCAATTATCAAAATCTCATTGGGGGGGTGAGGGGGGGGGTTAAGGTTGACAGTTTGCTAAGGCACCAAATACTCTTCTGCCCATCCCAAATGTCCAGGTACCTGTTGCAGCCTTCCCAAGTTGGTGCATCATACCATCTTAAGCCATATTCAAGTCCCACCTAAGAATCTACACGTTTAGGTTACTTAAAAAGCTTAAGCCCTAGCTTTTTCCAATCATAGGCTTATCCATTTTAACTAGGTCTACTCTAGCAAATACATTTCATGGCACCTTTTATTTCTTGTGGAGTGCATATGTCTTTACCCAGCACAATTGAAAGATTTTCTTGTGTGCAGAAGATGCTGGAAAAAGAGTACGAGATTATGAGTTGAGGGCAAGATATGATACAATAGAAAACAAGGGCAGAAAGCCAGCAAGAAGCCAGACCATGCTTACTCTTGGTTATGTATTTGTATTAGAGATGGCGGATTAGGGAGGAGTGGTCCAGTGGTTAGGACAAAGTACTTCAGGTCAGAGGGCCAGGGGTTCAAGTCCCACCTGGGAACAGCAATCTCAGGCTGGAGGGACTGGGATTTCTAGTCCTATAGGCACTCCTTGTGGTCTTGGGCAAGCTACTTAACCCTCCATTGCCCATGTTCCCTGTATGTGTCTCATATCCCCTCATGTTAAATGTATCCCCCAAATGACCCAGTGAAAAGCAGGATATAAATACAGAAAAATAAATGGCATCCAGTATTTAAGATCAAAAGCCTGGATACCTTTTCTATGGCATGACATATATCCTCCCAAAATACATCTTTTCTTCCTTTTTCTACCTTGGGGATTCTCCACAATGTACAAAAGTCAAAGTCAAGGGCAGCCACATTCAGAAATTAAGGACAGCAATAATTCTCCACCCAAGAAGGGATATCCGAAATAACATAAAAATATAATTCTTGATCTGTGTACCAGTAATATTAAATATTTAACAAAATTGTACCCTTGTAGTTGTTGCAAGCTTTTAACATTAATGCAATGTACTTTTTTTTTTTGAAACAGGAATTTCTTTTTACGAATTTGCTTTTATCTTGAGGTGATGACTACAGCTAAAGAAAGCCAGATTTTTATGAATTGTAGTTCCTTAGAACAAAATTGAGGAAAGAATAAGTGGACGCTGCAGGTACTTATCTGAACTGACCACTTTCAAAGAGAGAATGGTGGGCCCAGTGGACCTCAGCATGACTTTTCTTATATCATCTCTTGTTCTCTCTACCCTGAGACTATAATCTTATAAATTCTCTATTCTCATGCTTTGAGCCAGAGCTGTACAAAAATATGGAAAATATGCTCAAAGCTGACCTTCTATACTCTCAGGGAGCAGATTGGTTCATAGTTGATGGTGGTGGTAGTTTCTTTCCACATTAGTTTTCATTTGTTTTCCCGTGACAGATAAGATAAGTGGACAATGGAAGAACGAGCTTCAGACACATTTAAAGGTCCCAGCGGGCCCTGGCACACTTTATTAACAGATATAAATATCCTTAGCAGAAAAATAGTAGTTTCAAAGTCATAGAGTAAAGGCTCTATCCCTAGAGCAGTATTTCTCAACCCCCTGCTGTAGACACATCTTGCCAGTTAAGCTTTCATGATCCCTATAATGAAGATGCATGGGAAAAGTTCACATGCAATTTCTCTCTTAAATAAGCATATCTATCTTATGCATATTCATTAGGGGAATCTTGAAAATGCAATTGGTCAGATGTGGCTCCAGAAGAGGGTCGAGAAGCATTGCCCTAGAGAATTGGGTACACATGAACCTGAGACTAATGACAACATTAGGACTTGCCCCATAGGAACCCCTTGCTAAAACATTACATCTCACACAGAACTTAAAACCGCTTTTACCCAAAGTATTCCTTCATATCTGCCGCTTAAACCTAGTAAAACTAAAGTGGCATTCAGATTTTATTTTTTTTTCAGCTGAAAAAGTTAAACATGATGTGGGAAAAAATGGCACCATGTGGAACTTTCCTGGGGCTATAGACAAGCATCTATACTTGGGAAGGGAGGGGGAGGACACTAAGTAGTCAGGAAAGCAGAGATACAAAAATAAAAATAGGCAATACAATTTAAAAAAAAGGGAGGGGAATAACACTTTTCAGATATGTTAATGAGAGGAGGAAAGACAAAAGTGGTATTGTCAGACTCAAGGGTAAGAAAACGTAGAAGCAATTCCACTTTATCATCAGTTTAATAAATATTCTATTTTTAGGTAATTTATTTTCTGCCTAAATGAGTACATTAAACAATGTAAAAGTCCTTTCTCTTATTATAATGCATTATTAGTCACAATAGCCTGACCACAGTAATCATGAAAGACTGAGCTAAGCTTGATCAGGTATAATTTGCCAATTTCTGTAATCCATTGCAGTGATTGTCTGAGAAAGTTACACAAAATCTAGCAAACAGGAGCAGGCTGGGCAGAGGAGTTCATGGTATATTCTGCTCGCAGCAATTCCTTGTTTTGTCCTAGAGGCCAGTACTATCTTGCCACTATATGTATTTATCACCACCCATGGACTGTTTGCTTTACCCCTCTTCTACAGTAAGCACAGCAGGGCTGACCTGCACATGTTCTCTGACCTAGGGCTGTGGGGGTCTGTCTGCTGGTGTATATCTTGCATCTGGGTTCAAAAACTCTTTTCCTCTGCTGGGCTGAAGTGGTGTCTGTCTTTTTGACTGGTATGCTATGGATGCAATATGTTCCTGGCCTTGCCATAGTGCTCCCATGTGGCTACTGTTAACAGGCTGAGTAGGCACATTTGTCTGACCCAATGTGCCACTTTTTCACCTGATGCCAGTCATCAGATAAAAAGGTACATCAAGCTCAGACTCCTGTTTCTGACAGTGGCTAACCCAGCTCACAAATATCTGGCAAAATCTTAAGGACCAGAACCATTCCCTACTGTTCCCGTATTGCTCAGAGATAAGCACCTTTATACTGCTTAAGGACTCTTCCTTCTGGAACTTGTTTAAATACTTTCACATCTTTTGCTACAAAACTCTACAAATTCACTTTGAAACAAATACTTTCTCAGATTTGTTTTAAATGTGCTACCCGTTTCATGAAGTATCCCTTTGTCTTAATTTCAGAATCATGTTGAAGAAATAGCACTAAGAAAATTGTGTGGACAGACTAGCCAGATCTTGTTTTATTTCCTTTATAATGTCATGATTTGACTTCAGGAACAACCAAAGGAGAGCAACTAAATACCTGCAGCATACTACAAGGAACAGAAGGAGCTGGTACAAGGACTGGTGGATTTCTGGTTATCTGAAATCCACCAGTCCTTGTACCATGATTTGACTTCAGTACTACTTTGATATTTTTTCAGCCCTAGTAAGATTGATTCAATAGATATGGCAGAAAAAGACTTCATGGCCTCATTTTTTGTTTCTATCTAGTCTGCCCATCCAAATCCACTGCAGTAGTCTCCTTTTATCCAAGAACAAGCAGGAAGTCGGTTCTTACATATGGTGATGTCGGCACCGACAGAGCCCACACTGAGCATTTCCTCAGCTTTCAAAGAAAGCCTTTGGGAATGCCACATTGCATGCAAGGGTGCCATCTTGATCAGTCTCCCTCCCTTCCCTTCCCTTCCCCCCCCCCCACCCCCACCCCACAGAGCCCTTCAGACATACATCCCTGTACCTCAGAAAAATGGTTTTCATATTGTCTTCTATTCCGGTTTCCCAGTCCTCTTCCTGCCATCCCAATGCCCCTGCTACAGCAGCAGACCCCAGGACTTTTTTTCATATTTTTCTCTTTTTCTTTGTGAATTCATCTCAGCGTGTTTTCAAACCCTTTTCAACTGCTGGCCAAACTGATGGTCTTTGACCTTGTAGGGATCCTTTTTGCTCCCCTGGCCTGCGGTTTCAAAGTGTGACATGCTCCAAAACCATGTCCCTCACAGACACCCATGACTGTTGTCTTCAGTGTCTTGGAGCAGACCATAATCCCGGAGCTCTGCTCCCTCAGACCCTTCTGCAGCTACCAGGAATGTGGTCTTCTGGGGACCCAGGGTCTTCAGCTACCAGTGTCTACTCACAGCTCACCATGGCACTTTTCTACAGGTCCTCAGTAGCCTGTAGCTGGGGATTCCCATGTGAAAATTGGCTTCCTGCTTGTTCCTGGAGAAAGCGTAGTTACTCACCTGTAACAGGTGTTCTCCAGGGACAGCAGGAATCAGTCCTCACAACCCACCAACCTCCCCTAGGAGTTAACCGCTTTTTTTTTTTATCCTTTGCCTGAGCTATGTCATCTGACTGATCAAGATGGCACCCCTGGGCAGGAAGGGGACCACACGTGTTCTTTGAAAGCTGGGAAAATGCTCTGTGTGGATTCTGTCTGTGCTGACATCACCCATATGCGAGGACTGATGCCTGCAATCCCTGGAGAACACCTGTTACAGGTGAGTAACTACACTTTATCCTTTAGAGATCTTCAGTGCTTGTCCCATGCTTTATTGAATTCAGATACCATCCTAATCTCCACTGGACAACTATTCCAAATATCTAGTGCTTTCTGTAAAGAAATACTTCTACATATTACTCCAGAGTTTATCCCCTTAGGCATTTATGCCACAGAGGCATTTGAATAGCTATCATTTCTCAATACTCCCTTTCCTCTGACATATATATATTAAGCCTGTCCCCCAAATGCTTTAAACACAAAGATCTCAAACCATCGTAGCCACCCCTCTGCAGACTCCATCCTGCTTATATCCTTTTTGAAGCTGTGATCTCCAGAACTGCACACAATACTCCTAATGTGGTCATACCAGGGACTTTCCTAGAGGCACAGGTACTCACACTCTAAATTCAGCAGAAAATTTTCTAAGTACTAGCCTTATTCCATGTATCCAGCAGAACAGGATCCACATCTGCAGGGGAAGTTAAAATGTACACAGGCCTTTCCAGACTATGATATACAGGTGTCTGCAGCAAACCATGACTATTTGACCCCTCCCAGCCATAGGCAGATATTCCTATGCAAGTACCATGGACATCCCTGCAGCCTGTGTACCATAAAATGCCCACAGATGTTTTTTGTGAGATGCATGTCTCCCATGCAAATTGCCTATTTGGGTTCTGGAATGATTCCTCCTCCTCCTCCCCCCCCCCCCCCCAATAGTAATAAGCTTGTCAGTAATGAGGTCTAGTATATTAAAATGTTAGTACACATTAATTCAGGTTAGTAAGTCTAGCCTAAAGACTAAGCACTCTGGGGGGAAATACCTACCATAGCTGCAGGTAACCTTCCTTGAACTATCAATGTCTGAATGTAGCACATGCCATACTCATGTTTAGTACACATAAGCTTTGCCAATTTGTCCATCGAACAGGAACCTGACTACAACAAACAGACAATCTAAATTGGGATACAAGAAAGGCCTATGATGTAATTCATTTTGCATTTATATGTTTTTTTGTTATACAAGTTAAGCCCATTTCAGTTACAGAGGAAGGACCTTGCTTAGCCAAATTTGTGTTTTAACTGTATGGTAGCTGTTTTAAAAGTAAACTTAATCAAAAGCAAGCATATCTATGTGAAACCTAATAAACTCATGTTTATCATCCTTTGCCCATTACAGCCAATGAATATAAGCAATAAACTGATGACAAAATAGAATACATCCAGCAATAAGATTCTGCATTAGTCTGAGTGGTGGCCCCAGAGTTGGTTCAAAGTGTTGGCACCCTAGGCAAACACCCCCCCCCCCCCCCCGGTGTTAATCTGTTTAGCTTTGAACATCCAGCTCTACTACTTCCACACCCACACCCCCACCCCCACCCCTCTCCCTGATTGAAGCTACTTCCCTGGGTGACTTGTCTATCTTGACCGATTGTAGGCCAGTCTGGTATACTCCTTTTGTAGGAAATAAAATGACCAGTTAAATACAGCACTATATGGCCAGAGAACATGCACTTTACAAAAAGCATTACCTTGTATCAATTCAGTTTAATTTACATTCAATATGCTACTCGGGCACGTTGAAGATGATATCAAGTTTATTTTATGTACAAAAACAGCAATGCTTCAAATTTGAGTCAGGCACGCAAGTCCAACTGATTAGGGCATCATCCTTTACCACTCTTGATATATCCAGATATTTAATCCAACTGAAAGAAATACAAATAAAATTAAGACAATAGTTCAACTTTTACAAAATCCCAAAGTATAGCTTGTTTACTACAAAGGACAAGATATTTACTATATTTGTTTTACATTGGTTCATGTGTTTAGAGACCAGACAGCATGCTGCACCAAAATTAGTTTATTTATTTGAGCACATTTTTATACTGCTCCTTCCAGTGATCAGCAGCAGTTTTACATTTAACAATTAACTCTGCATAGTTTAACAGTTACATAAAACATTAAGAAAACATTAGAACATTGAAAGGTAGCATTGTTTTAAGATAACTCAATAAATAGTTCAAAACTGTTTACATGAAAGAACATGTAAACATACATGTTAAATATTTAACTATATACAGTATTTGTGAACGAAAATACAAGTAGATTTACTATTTAATTCTTCATGGATTTGAGGTTTCAAAATGGTAACAGGGGGATGACCTCCATCTAGTTGTTTTCATCACAGAATTACTCCAAGTTATTTCTGTCTGATTGAAGTATTCTTGAAATAGATGTGTTTTAAGGCTTTTACGGAATGTGAGATCTTTGTTAGCTCTTAAGGTGTCGGAGTTTGTTCCATTGTGTTGGAGCAGTGTATGTGAATGCTCTATTACTGGTGAGTGCCTTTGCTTTGCAAATGGAGAGGGTGGTTTGTAGTGTATTTAGGTTGTGTGTACGTCTTTTCCTGTTGGTGGTTTGTGGCTTTATGAGTGAGGCAAGGTAGGATGGGGCAGAATTGTGTATTAGTTTGAATGTTGTAATTGTTTTGTATCGTATGCGTGCATGTATAGGTAGCCAGTGAAGTTCTCTTAGGATAGGTGTGATGTGATGTGATCTGAGAAGGGTACGTTCATTAGGATTCAGGCTGTTACATTCTGTGCCATCTGGAGTATGTTTGTTGTTTTTTTGGGCAGGTCTTGTAGTATGCCATTACAATAGTCCAGATGTGGCATTATGATTGCTTATATTATTGATCTAAAGTCTGATAGTTCAATGATGTTACATAAAGGGCTGTAGGGTTCTTAGTATGTAGAAAATGGTTCTATTTAATAGTCTTAGGTGGGTTTCCATGTTAAGTGTCATATCTAGAGTGACACCTAGGTAACAGAAACATGACAGGCCATGTGGTCTTTTTCTATCTAGTCTGTCCTTCCATAACTACAACAGTCCACTTTTTACCTTTAGAGATCCTGTGTTGGTCCCATGCTTTTTTTTAATTCAGTTACTGTCCTCATCTCTACCACCTCCACTGGGAGACTATTCCACAGATCCACTACTCTGTAAAGAAATATTTACCGTATTTTTCGCCATATAAGACGCTCCGGAATATAAGACGCACCCAATTTTAAAGGAGGAAAATCTAGAAAAAAAGATTCTGAACCAAATACTGTAGTAAAATATTTTATATCAACTGTATAAAGTTAACAGCAGTTTAAGAACAATTTTATGCCAACCATGTAACATATTAAGAACTATCTTTACTCTCATTAACAGTCAGTAAAGTCAGTAAACAGTGAAAGTAACAAAAATAAGGCTGTAATGTTTTTATTCAAACCCCAATAATTCCTCTTCTTCGCTGCTATCAGAAATGAGGAAGGACAGATCCACGCAGTCATTGTCATCACTTTCTTCCTCATTGGTGTCAAATAAGACGTTGTCTTCTGTTCCATCCAAGGCATTACTAATGCCACACTTCTTGAATGATTTTACAACAATGTCCTCCTTCACGGAGTCCCATGACCTTTTAACCCATTCACACACTTGTGTAATAGTGGGCCTCTTCATCCGCCCAGTAGACGTCAGATCATGGTTCCTAGCTGCCATCCAGGTGTTCCACTCCTCTCGCATCAGAACTTTGAACGGTTTGTTAATGGAAACGTCCAGAGGTTGCAGCTGGCTGGTAAGACCACCAGGAATCACAGCTATTTGGGTCTTAATTCCTTAAAGTTCTTTTTAGTAGTTTCCGTAAAGTGCGCTCTGAACTGGTCAAGCACCAACAAGGAAGATTTCTTCAGAAGCCCGCCAGGACGTTTGGACCACACTGTCAATCCACAGCCTCATGCCATTTTCGTCCATCCACCCTTTATCATGAACGTGCACGATGACTCCCCGTGGAATTGTTTCTTTTGGGAATGTTTTCCTTTTAAAGATCAACATCGGAGGCAGTTTGGTACCATCTGCACAGCAGGACAGCACAACCGTGTAGTGGGTTTTCTCATGCCTTGAGGTTTTTACAGTTATGGTTTTGGCTCCTTTGATATCTACGGTTCTGTTAGATGGCACATCAAACGTTAGCGGGACTTCATCCATGTTCCCAATCTGGCTAATTTCAAAGTTATTCTTCTTCCTCGCATCAATAACAAACTTATGAAAAGACAGAATCTTTGATTCGTATTCCTTTGGCATTTTTTGTGCAATTCTGGTTTTGGTGTGCATAGAAAGGCCAGATCTCTTCATAAATCTATAGCACCACGATGGTGATCTGATGAAATCCTGAATGCCTTTCTCCACAGCAATGCGTTTGGCCTCATAGATTATCATTTTTGTTGAGACAAAGTCCATTTTGCCGGTGACGTGTGATCCACTCCTTCACTTCTACCTCTAATTCTGGCCACTTTGCAGTTGGTCCACGTAAGGTGTGCTTGCTTTTATCCAACTTTTGGAGCTGATCCTCCTGTTTCCTCCACTCTCTTATCATTTTCTCAGTTGGAGGTGGCCCGAAGTGTCTCTCCGCTGCTCTGTTTCCATTCTCCTTAGCAAATTTGATTACTTCCAGCTTGAAAGCAACTTTATATGCCAGTCTCTTCTGCTTAGACATCTTGAAAAGGAGGTACAGTAACGGTAATTTTCTGCAAGAAATCCAGAAATGAAAGAACTCAGAGTTCGGATCGTTCCACGGATCAGGAGTCACGGATCGGATCTTTTTTGGATCAGTAAAAAAACAAGACAAACATACCAGTACGTTTTGTCTTTGTTTAATACATCATCCACCATTGCCCCCACTCATCACTGTAAAGTCCACCATTGCCCCCCACTCGTCATCACCATCACTGTTCCAGTGCAACATTGCCCCCACATTAGTAATAATAGCCAGTAACATTGCCCCCAACATAGTAATAATAGCCAGTAACATTGCATTGCCCCGCTCCTCACCTGTTGTAGATCCGCGCTATGGTAGGATCCACGAGCAGAGGGGGTGATGACGTCAGCGCGCACCGCCGGGTGTACTAAGATGGCCGACCGCTCCGGAGTTAGGCCAAAGCCGTGGCCTTTCCTACGGCCGTGGCCACGCCTCACGGATTCTCTCTATTTGTCGTATAAGACGCACCAACTTTTCCCCCCCAGTTTTGGGGAAGAAAAAGTGCGTTTTATACGGCAAAAGATACAGTACTTTAGTTCTTGTTTAGTGTTTAGGTTGTATTTAGTATGATTGTGGGGGGGGTGTTTAAATTCCGGCTTTTTAGAGATAAACATTACTTCAGTTTTTTTATGATTGATAAGCATATTGTTTTGTTGGAGCCATTGTTGTGCTTCATTAAGGCAATTTTCTAAGTGGCTGTAATCTGGGTTACATATATCCATTTGTGTATAAAGCATTATATCATCCACAGAGATGATAGCCAATTTTGTGTTTTTGGAATATTGTGCAGATAGGTCTTAGGTATAGGTTAAATATGGCAGATAATGCCGAGTCCTGTGGAATACCTTGTGTCTGTGGGAAGGTATTGGATAGATTTTTATCAAAGTATACTTGTTGTATCCTGTTGGATATATAAGAGAACCATTTTAGAGGGGTTCCATTTATTCCTATTGTTTCTAATCTTTCTATGAGGATCTTATGATTCACTGAATCAAAGGCTGCAGTTATGTCGATGAAAATTAAGACATTTTTTTGCAGTTTTCAATGCCTTTATAAAGTTTATCAAATAGTACTAGTAGTAGTGTTTCTACTCCATGTGATTGTCGAAAGCCATATTGTTGGGCATCAAGTGCATTTGTGTTATCTATGTGATCTTGCAATTGGTATCGTACGGATTTTTCAATAATTTTGGCTATAAAAAGGTATACTTGATATGGGTCTGTATGAAGATGGATCTGCTTTGTTTAGTGATTTGCTTTTTAGTATAGGTCGTATTAGAGATCTTTTTAGTTCTGTTGGCATGTTTCCTTGTATTAGAGATTGGTTTACAATGTTTAGTATTATGGGTGCAATTTCTGCTTTAGTATTCTTGATCCAGTCTACTGGACATGGGTCAGGGGGGGGGGGGGATGTGGTGGTGTTTATGTTTGTGATGATGTTTAGAAGCTGTCTGTTATCTATTGAGTAAAGGTTTTCCCACACTACTGTGAGGTTAGTATTTTGTGTTACCTTTTGAGATGCATTATTTTCAATTTTATGGGAGATTTTCTTCGTTAGGGTTTAATTTTTTTTAGAGTAGTGATCAGCCAGTGCTTGAGCATTTATAGGATATTTTGAATTAACGTCTTTTGGGGGTTTGGTGAGTGATTTTACAAGCTCAAATAATTCTCTTGGTTTATTTAAAGCATTAGTTTTCTGGTGTGAATTCTTTTTTGCCGTATTTACTATTTCTTTATAGGATTTAAGTAGTGATAAGTATTGTTTTTTGGTCTCAGTTGATTTCCTAGCTCTCCATTTTTTTCCATTTTTCTGAGATCTTTCTTTGCTTTAGCTAGATCTGCTGTGTACGAGGGTTCAGATCTTTTCCTTGGCTTGTTGCTTTCATGAGAGGCGATTTTAGATGTTTAGAAACTGTTTCTATTCCATTGTTCCATTGTTTTATTAAGGTCTTCCAAGTTTGAAGTTTGTTTTTACATGCGAAAAGATCGAATTAGTGTCTTTATCTAGTTTTTTTAAACATGTTTTTATGTGTATTAGTAATAGGTTCTATATTGGGTGATTATGGCATTTCAAATGTAACCTGTGTTATTTTTGGGGTTGTACTTGTTACTGTGGTGTTTGAGTATTTTTTGGGAAGGAACACTACATCTAAGGTATTTCCCTTGTCATGTGTGGGTATTTGGATTATTTGTCAGTAACCCATTTGATCCATGGCCTCAGTGAATGCATTAGTGTGTGTGGTATTAAGTGAAGCAAGGTTTATATCGCCTAGTATCACATATATGCACACATTTAACTATTTCAGTGTCCAATTGTAGGACTATTAGAATTTAATATTCTAAAATCATTAGTTCAACTCAATCTATTCCAGGACCCCAAGATGAGTTGCCATTTGAACAAACACACACACACTAAAACGCCAGTTACACCTTAGGATTAGAAAGAAAACAGAAGAAATTAAACTCTTAATTTTGAGCTGGATTACACCTAGCACAAGGGAAGGAAAACCAAACCCAAAAAAGGCCCAATCCTTCATCCCAGACTGTTTGGTATAAAAAAAAAATGTAACTGGATTTTCATAGGATACCCCAGCCAGAGACCTAGTAGGGCATCATATTACTTATGTCAACACCACCAACACAAACTAGGTTATTATAGTAGGAAGACCATCTACCATTTATAGTAGTTGAACATGTTACTAAGCAAAAGGATTAAAGAAAAAGGATTTTGTTTAGCAAAAGGGAATTCCTGTATGAAGTCATACTTGTAAAAGCTAACTACTAAGATGCTCCTTGTGGCAAAAAGCTTGGAGTTTGTCACATGGCTGAAGAAATTTGCTATTAGAGTTCTGCTGAAAAATGAAGAGTTAGAAGAAATGGATTTGAATTATAGGTCAGTATCTAATCTTCCTTAGAAAACAAATTGAGAAAACTGGTCTTAAATCAAGAACTTTGTGGAAACAGTTTTGCTGGACAGGCAGGTTTCTGGAAAAATAAAATCAGAACAAAAAACAACAGTCTTCATGACAGTTGAGCTTAAGAACATTTTACATGATTGAGTTTACAAACAAAATTGGTGCTGCTTAACACTGCATTTGCTACTACTGACCATGCCATGCTACTTATTAGGTTAAGAAAAAAAAAATCATGAGGGGGTCTTCAGTAAGTTACAGCGATAGAGAAATCACTCAAAGTAGTTCTGGTTCAGTGGACCATTCCTTGGAGTTCTGTTATTTCTTCTTTAACTTCCACCTGTGCTAAGTTCATTGATAACCAACCCCCCCCCCCCCCCCCCCCCCACACACAGATCAATAGAAGTTTCAGAAGGTGGAAGTTGAAAAGAAGTTGCAAGTGTGAATCCAGTAAAACAGAAATGCTAAGGGTGAGACAGCATAGTAGCCAAAGGTCTACACAACTGTGTCAAAACATTTCATTATAATCCTAACTTTAAATTTCCATAGAACTTTAAAGTTCTAATAATTAGATACCAGTCCAATAGGAAATCTTCACGACAAGTGTGTAAAAATGTCAGAACAAATCACAATAGTAATCTCCACCAATATTCAGAAGTGTTTTCTTATGCTGATCTTCAATTTAAAAAACCTGCCAAACTTCAGTTAATGGATACTACAATTTCTCCCTGAAAAAGGCTGAGGGGCAAAAATGTGATCTACATCCACAACTACACAATATTCAGTTTCAAATACGTTTTAAGTACTGCTAGAGATGAAGCCAGTGGAATAAGTTATGTACTTTTTGTTGTACCATCATAAAAGCAAATAAGCCTTTGAGCCAAGATGGCTTGAGCAGCAGCAGCAAGGCAGGATGTATTTTTTGGAAGCTGAAGTGTTTACTACCCTGATGCCTCCAGCTTGTGCCAAGAGGAAGGTGAAGTCATGGAGTCTATCTCCACTTTGACTCCAAAGGCTTTGGTACAAACAAAGCTTAATTCACAATGCCTGCTTCCTGAGACTTGCAGTCTTCTTCAGCATAGTCTACGGTGGTGTCTGTAGACCCTAGCAGCAGTGGAGCTTCATCAAGTCCCAAGCAATGTTCAGCCCTGCCACAGCCTGGACCGGAAATGAATGCAGAGGCAAGGTAGACCTTGTTAGAGGGATCCCCTTTGGGTTTGAGGCTGTAGTGGAGGCTTCTGTGATGGATGGATTTGCTCTGGTAGATCTGGGAAGAAGCTCCAGTCCTTGTATATCACTCAGTTAACAGCAGTGGCAACCAGACCAGCTGTAGTCACTATGGAAGAGTTATAGGATGCCAAAGGTGTGGATTCAAATCTGGCTATTTTAAGTCTGATTTGAAAACCGTTAATGCAAAGACAGCAGAGTATGGGCTGTCTCTTGCTCAGCAGACTCTGTAGTTAGAGCATGTGGATCAGCCTTGGAAGTTCTTCAATCCGTGAGTACTGCCCAAATTAAACAGAAAAGTACTGAACAGGAAACTGCTCTATTTGGAAAGCAGTTTGTAAGAATAGCTTGAGATTTCTAAATTTGCCTAAAATGTCCCCTAATTATCTGTGGACATGCTGAGGAGATAAGTGAAGTTTTGAAGATGCTTGGCTAAGCAATACCACCAATTACTTGGGCTGCATACTTGTCACTCAACTGTTTGTGGAGGGTCAGGTGCGAGTCCTAGGGTAGGAACAGATGTGGGGATTTTGACTGCCTTCTTAGAGTCATCTTTGGAGGTTATTACAAAGAGGACCACATTAGTGGCTTGCTTTGCTTTTAAGTCAGACAGGAATGCTGTCTTAATGTTGTCTTCATTAACATGCGAGTGACTTTCTTGGTTCAAAAATGTATTTTATTTTGGTTATGGTTTGGATTTTGTTTTTATAGTTTCTGCCATTACCTTTTCATTCAATTTTATTTGGACAAATTTGAAGTTGCATAAGCATAGATGGTTTATGCATCAAAGACTTAATACAAATTTAGTGATTAGTTATTGCTAAAGCCTTTGCAGACTTACAATGAATGTTTTCTACTGCGCTGGTATCACATTATTAGAACTTAGAGAAAGATTACGTGTATGATAATGAAGTGTTATAACAAGTTATGCATATACCCCTCTTCAAAATCTATTAAAAAATAGAGAATTTTGCATGGACTTTCACCAGCAGATGGAAACAGAACAATCTCAAACCTCTCTTAAGTAGCCTGTACAGTCAAACCTCGGTTTTCGTTTGCCCCAGTTTTCGTATTCTTCGGTTTTCGATGTCTTTTTTCAATGAGATTTTGTCCTGGTTCTCATACATCTGCTCAGTTTTCGTACACTTAAAATGGTCCGTTCTGGGGGTGGGGGTTCGTTCAGTAAAGTACACTACTTATCTACTGCCTGGCTGAGGCTTCAGGGCTCGTGCTGCTGCAGGCATGCGCTTTTTGTTAGTCATGTGTGGTGAGAGCATGCAGAGTACGGAGCTGGTTGCTCTGTTTTGCTTTTGTGCCTGTTTCTGCTGGGAGTACAAAAGACTGAAGAACTGACCCGAAGGAGTTTGTCAGTGGCACGTTGAGGATTAAAAGTTGAAAAACAAAATGAGATGTGACTGCACTGGCCCTTAAATGATCACTGTGCGATCAGGGCAGAGACCACCAGTGCTGTTGAGGTGATCTGGAGGTGACTGCAGATCCTGCAGGGGTGAATAGTGCATAGGTCTTCATGTTGCTTGCAGTTGGCACAGTGTGGTCTGTCGGATTAAAGGATTTCTTTTTGCTGCAGTCGCTCTCATACCCTCCTCTCCTGTGCCTTTTTCCCTCACTACTGCAGATCCAGGCCTTCCTTCTCTCACCTCCAGTGCACATCACCACTGGAAATCCAATCTACTTTGCTGCCAATCATTGCCTCCCCTTCCCGCTGAGGATGAGAGGGCTAGAGGGACCCCCCTTTCTCTTCATCCTCGTGCTGGGCAGAGTTGAAAGTACTAAAAAAAAAAAAAAAAAAAAAGACCAGCAGGGAAGAGGAGAGAAGACTGAAAGACTGGGGGTGATGGATAAGAGGAAGAATAAGAGGGTATCAGCCTTTTGGGGTCAGTCTGGAAGGAAGGGAGGGGGTGCAGAGATGGATGATTGAATCTGAGGAAGAGTAGAGAAGGAGAATTGATGGTGTGAACCTGGGGAGAATGAGTCTGGCAGAGGTGAGCCCAGGGGAGAGTGAGAGAAGGGATGGCCCTGGTGGGGGAAGGAATGGATGAGTGATTGAATGGACACCACTGGCAGTCCTGGGAACACAAGGGGATTGACTTAAGAGGAGTAATGTTGGCATGATGAAGCTGGCGGAAGATTAGCCGCGCAGCAGAGTGCTGAACAGATTGAAGGGGAGAGAGATGATTCAAAGGGAGACCAGAAAGGAGTATGGCTCAGTTCTGCGTTCCAGGTTGCCTGAGCGGGAGAATGGTGTTTCCGGTGGCTGTGGCTGGTGCCTTTACTGGAGGCTTTATTTTTGTGGATCCTTCTTGTTTCTTTTTTTTTTAAATTCCTGTGCCAGTAAAAGACAAAGAAGGGAAGTAACCCTGGGGCCTTGATACCTGAGGTCCTTATGGAGGAGGATTCCCCTTCCAAACAATAACCTCTCCTCCTCCCTCTCCCCTCCTCACCGTCTTCCATATGCCAACAAGAGTCTTCAATAAAGGTAAAAGTGATGTCAAATGTTCATTTATTCATTTCATTAGTCATTTATATTTCTCATTGTTTTCTGTATGAAAAATATAGTTTCTCTATAAAATGTATTTTTTGTTAATATTTTTGGGTGTCTGGAACGGATTAATTGGATTTACATTATTTCTTATGGGAAATATTGCTTCAGTTTTCATACGTTTCGGTTTTAGTCAGACTTTTTTTGAACGGATTAATCATGAAAACCGAGGTTTGACTGTATGCCACTGCAGAACCAGTATGATCCCCAAAAAGCAGCAGAATGGAGTCCCAGAACCCCATCAGCCCTGTAACAACTGGTGCACCAGAACATGCACTGTGCATCATCTCGCAGCTCTCGTCTTCTTTGCAAGAGTGCCACGGTAAAGTGACCCTTACCCCCCCCCCCCCACCTCCAAGATCCACAACGGGGAAGCAAGCAATGCAACAGAACCACAAAAGAAACAAAGGAGAACCACCAATCTAATGGTCTAAATTGCCCATTCTGTCTCCTTTAGAACAGGCCCAAAATCAGAAAGACAGAAGCAAAGTTCCATGAAGGAACTGGTGGGATGCCACGAAAAGTCAGCAGGAAAGGCCTAATTTCACCTTCGTTTGTCCCTCTGGTCCAGTCCAGGCGTGTGGGGTGTAAAGTAGTACTATCACAGAGTGGATACTGAAATGCCAGCCTACAGCACACCATCTGAACACCATGCCCTTTTAGCAAATATGTGAATTCAATAGCATTCTGAATCCATTGGGAAATAGACACCCTAGCAGCTGCCTCACCCTTGCAAGTCCCACCAAACAGGACAAAGAAGTTCATTTTATTTTTTTAACATGTGTTATACTGCTTTATCATTATAGTCAAAGCAGTTTACATGTTAAGTTAAAACTTGTTAATGTACTTTAAAAACAGGGACATTAGTAACTTGGATTCTTCCAAGGCAATGGAGGGTTAACTGACTTGTCCAAGGCCACTAGGAGTGCTAGAGGGGATTGAACCCTGGTTTCTTAGTTCCCAAGCCAGTGCTCTAACCATTAGGCTGCTCCTCCACTTCAGAGTGCTGAACCACCACTATCACCTTCAAGATCAACTTAAGCACCTGGCAGACATCGAGCGAGCACATATCACTAGACTCAGTCAAGTCAAGGGAATTGGTAAAGTCACTACTTGATTAAGGTGAAACACCAAAACCACCTTAAAAAAGGGGGAAGGAACCAGGTGAAAGACCACCCTTTCCTTTATCAGCAAATAGGGATCCATGCATGAGAGAGTCTATAGCTCCAAGATGAGGCACACCAAAGAAATTGGCAAACAAACCACCTTCAGCATCAAGTCTTTCAAAGATGCTCCCAAAAGAGACTCCATGGGGGCTCTGAGGACAGAGAAAACCATGTTAGATCCCAGGACAGAACCAGGGGATGACAAGGGATCTCAAATGTTTGACTCCTTGCAGAGAACAGACCACACCATGAGGGGCAAGATTCTCACTCTTTATCTGGGCCCCAGAAGCAAGCCATGGCCACAACCTGTACCTTCAAGGAATTTAAGGCCAAACCCTTGTCACTACCATCCTGCAGTAATGTCAAAATGTCTGGGAGAGCAACCCTTAGAGGTCAAACCTCTCTCTCCACACCAAGCCTCAAAAATGCACCAAATCCCACATAGGCCAAAAGGTGTAGAGCACTTCCGCACATACAGCAAGGTTATCAACCACCAGATGGGAGTGTAAGACATGGATCAGCTCTCACTTAATGGCCTGGCCATTGAGAGGGCATGTTTCACTCAATGGCCAGGCCATTAAGTGAGAGCTGATTCATGTCTGGCATCCAAACAGGACCCTGTGTTGAGAGCCAACTCCCGAGGAATAAGGAAGAGCTTCTCCACCTGAAGCCGCTCCAGGTCTACATACTACAGCCACCTGGGCCAATCTGGGGCCATTAACATTACACATCCTGTGGGGGCCTCAGCCTGCTGCAGAACACAACCAACTAATTGCAAAGGGGGGAAACACTTAAAGAAGCCTGTCACTGATCCAGGATTGGACCAGCCCATAAGGTTTCAATGCCATGGGCTCCCAGCACCTGCTGAAAAAGCCTGGGGGCCTTGGTTTTCACCTATGTCACCATGAGGTCTATCCTGGGAATGCCCCAGCACTCCACAAATCACCTGGAAGGATGTCTGACAGAGGCCACGCCCCTGGTGATGACAGCTCAGATAATCTGCCTGCACACTGTCCTTCCCAGCAACATGTGCCACTGATGAGAGCAGATGGGCCTCCATCCACTGTAGAAGCAGAAACACCTCCACCACCACCACCACCACAAGTGAGCTCCCGAGTGTCGCTCCGTCAATTGATGTAGGCCACTGTTGGGGCATTGTTTGTCAGCACTCTCAACACCTGCTGCTAAACCATGGGGAGAAAAGCCAGACTGGAATGTACTGCCCTTATTTCCAGGCACTTGATAGACCATTGGCTCTCCTCTAGTGAGCACTGCCCCTGGGCCATGTGGCCCTGACAATGAGCCCTCAACCAAAAAACTGCTGGCATTCACCACAACATAACCCAACCTGGCGTCTCAGGGGGGCATCCCAGCAGCAAGGTTTGTCAAGTTAAGCCACCAGGTCAGACTCACCAGGGCCTCACCTGGGAGAGCAAGGCAAACTTCCATTGACTGCACTTGACCCTTCACTGTGCCAACAGCATCGCCTGGAGAGGACACATGTGGAGCCAAGCCCAAGGCACTAGGCTTCAGGGAAGCTGCCATCGAATTGACTACCTGCAGATAGTCCCCAAACCCTCTGGTGAGGAACCACCCATAGCCTCCAGTACCTGGCTTTGCAACTTCTCTATCCTGCCCTCCGGCAGAGACTAGTCCCTGCTGAGTGTTGAAATGGGCACCCAAGTACTCCAAGGACTGTAAAAGAGATAAGACTGCGCTTTGCAAAATTCACAAACCAACCTAGCTCCTGCAGCTGGTGAATAACGCTGGCTGTCACCTCCCAACTCTCCTGCCATGATTTTGCCCCGATCAACCAATTGTCCAAATATGAGTGCACAAGGATGCCCTGCTTCCACAGGGCCATCGCTACTACCACTATCACCCTTGGTGAACACTTGGAGGGGAGCAAGAAGCCAAAGGGGAGAGCCTGCGGCACTGTGAAGTGCAGAAAACACTGATGCTGTGACGAATAGAAATCTGCAGATACGCCTCCGACAGATCTAAGGATGTTAAGAACTCCCTTTGTTGTATGGCCACAATGATGGAGCACAGTATTTCCATGTGAAAGTGCATTACCCAGAGAGCCCTATTTACCCCTTTCAAACCTAGAATGAGCCACCAGGAAACCCCCCTCCCCTTCTTGAGAAACAAAGTAAAACAGCATGCACCCCATTCCTCTGGGGGCACAGGGACCATGGCCTCAAGCTGCAGAAGATGTGTCATCTGGACCACCTGAGCTTTTTCAGGGCTCAACAAGGAGACACTATGAAGGCTTTTGCAAGGGGCCTTGTAAACCTGATGGCATAACTCACAGATGATCTCCAATACCCAGGCATCTGTTGTAATCTGGGCCCAGGCAGCTGCCTATCAACTACATATCCACCTGGACCCCCAAAGCCTCATTGTGCAACTTTGGTGGCTCCTGGGGCTCCACCTTTGCCACCCCCACCTACCTCCATGAAAGAAGGGGCCTTTTGGAAGAAACCAGGACCTCTGGGGGTTTGCCACTCTAGCTGAGCGAAACTTCCACATCTCATGCTCCTAGCCCTGAGAAGAGGACCCACAGCCCACTGTCTTGGCTTCTGGAGGACAGGCCCAAGACATCTTAGTGTCCCCCAGGCCCTTTACCAACTTTTCCAAGTCCTCCCCAAACATCCTCCGAGACAGGAAGCTTACTCAGCCTTGTCTTGGAGGCTAAATCCACTAACCAATTCCATAGCCACAGGAAAAGCCAAGCCACCACCCTAGTCACCATGGACTTGGCAGATGCCCTGAGCAAAATCATAAAGGAGATCTGCCAGGAAAGCAGTGCCAGCCTCAACTGGGCCACCTCCTCACAGGAAGCTGCCTCAGCCAGCACCGCTTCAGTGATCTTTTATGACCAACATAAGCAAACGCTTGTCATAGGATCCACAAATGGCCCTCTGCAAGGCCAAGACAGAAACCTTGAAGGCTTGCTTGAGCAGCAACTCCTTCCGCTGATCCTGCAGGTCTCCCAAGGACTCACCCTTTTCCACTGGGATGATACTTTTTCTGGTGACCGCAGTCACCAGTGCATCCACTTTGAGGAGCAATTGCTCCCTCTTGTCTGGGGGAATAGGGCAAGGCATGACCATACTCAGAGCAAACAGCAAACCTGCATCGGGGACCTTCCACTCCTCAACCACTGCCTTTGTGGACAGGGAAGGAGCAAGGTAGCTTCTGAATACCCCTCGAAGAGTGATCCTTTGTCTGCTCAGAGGGGTCTGGCAGCGGATCATCTGCAACCTGCTAAGGTTTTAACAATCAAGAAGGGGAGCTCAACCCTGTGAAAAATTCTGACAGCCAAGGAATCCTACCCAGTCAGGAGTTCCCCCTCCTCAGGAACCAGATCCTCCACAAATTCAGAAGGACCCTCCAGGGCCATGAGGAACCCTAACCACCCCATCCTTTAATGGGGGGGGGGGGGGGAGGATCTCTCCCACTGCTGGCTCCTCCCTGTCGCCAGCACCCCCCCCCCCCAACCCAACAAGGATGATGGTCCCACTCAGGAGATCCCGAAACATGCCCCTGCTGCATCAGGAAGGCCTGATGCAATAGCACAAACTCCAGGAAAGGGGGGGGGGCGGATTCCACTAAGGGTACCAGGCAGATTTGGGGACAATGGCTGCAAAAGGAAAGCTTCCCTGATCTCCAAAGCAGCAGAGGAAGAAGCAGACAAAAGTGGCATCCTTCCCTGCAGGGTGATCCCTGCCGAAAACCATCACAACCAGGCACTCTCCACGGCAGCTGTGGTTTCCTTAACACATATGTGACCAATCCTGACCACAGACGGCAGCCACAGGCTGCCACATATTGGCCCCTCCTGCTCAACCATATGTATGCCACACAGGAGAACCCCCCCCCCCCCCCCGCAAACAAAGACTCACTGATGGGGGGGCCCACTGTGCTGTCACCGTCCCTCCCCAACACAGCCTCAGTCTTTACATTTTTTTATGAATAAACTCCAGCCCCTTCCAGGAGCTGGGGAGCAGCCGGCTCCTACATACCCCAAGGAGCAGCTAGAGGAAAGGTTGGGGCAGACCTGGTGCCACCAGGTTCTGCACCCTTAAGCTGCAGTCCAGAACTTAAACGACAGCCAGAACCTGCTATGCTCATCCACCTGCTGGAGACAAAAAAAAATACTGGCTCTGCAGGGAGTAAAGGCAACTTGGAAACTGCGAACAAGCTCAGCTCTCTCATCTGCTAGTTGATGAGCAAAACCCATGTGTCTGGACTTAACTGGAAACAGCTTTTCTTCCTAAAGCATGCGACATATCATAACCCAGAGATCTGTTAGAATCTAAAGACTAAGCAATTAACCTGAGTGTAAACCTAGTGGGTTGACATTGGCTCGACAGGCATCAAAATGTGGTGTAGTTTTATTTCCCCTGGTAAGATTTGGAGGGAAAAAGAACCACAGAAGTTTACATCTCTTGTACATGCAACATCCCATTGAGATTACTTATACTTGTGTCTCCAAGAATCTGGAAAGACATGCCAGGTTAAAACAGGCTAACCTAGAAAGTTCGTTGCTTGCTAGTTTTGGCTAACCTTTGCTGGTTTTGTAGCAGCAATCGCTGTGAAAAGCTCTTATTCAATCACTCACCCACAGAAGGAAAACTCACAGGCAGGCTGGAATGCAAACAGGATCTTTAATGTGCACAGGATCAGACAGAGATACCAGCAACCTCCACAAGGGTCTGAACCCCGAGGGACGGCCTACAATGCCTTATATACAGTACAGTTTTAAACTCATTCTACAATCCCATTTGCCACAGGTATTTCCTGCCCACCAATCAGCAGCCCCTGGGGAGGTACCTGGGTGACCTGTCCAAACCGGTATGCTCTGGTCTGTTGGTTTCAGGGCTAGGGAAATACTGTGCTCAGACCTGGAGTGGGGGAAGGGTGCCTACTGGAATCTCAATGTCTCTCTTAGCAGGCTGATTACCTCATGGCTTGCGGGGGAAGGGTCAGGCTGATCAGAGCCTCATGGCTTGCAGCATGGCTTGGGGGAAGGGCTATCTACAGTTCGCAGCATGGCTTGGGGGAAGGGCTACCTATAGCTACCTCATGGCTGCCTCATTCCCCCCTTTTTAAGTAAGACCTCAACCGCTAGAGGCGGTTGAGGGCTGTATTACTGGAGGCAAGCCGCAGAGGAGTATATTGGGTCAGGGCCATGACCGTGGCAGCCGCCTTGCGTTCTACCAGGGTGCCAAGGGTGGAAACAACCTGTAAGGAAAAAGGCACTTGGTTAAAATGTACGGTACAGCAATGGGACAAGTTAAGGTAGAGAGTTACGTATACAAAGGTCTGCATGTTCAGAGCAGTTTGGGCAAGTAATACTGCTGTGTTAGTAGTCTCTGCACTTGTTTGAAAGCAAGTCTATATCAGCTAAGGCACCTTTTCTCAGTCTGATCCCGGTTCCAGGAAAGGTGTCTGTAAATCAGTCTCTCCGGTGGTCCAGAGTTCGTCGGCAGTCTGTTAGAACCCCGTACTGGGCAGAAGTGTCAAAGCGTAGGGGCTGGTTTGGAACTGTGACAGAAGTCCAGGCTGGAACAATTTCTGGTGCAGCGGCCTTGACACGAGAGTGATGGATCCTCGGAGCAACTTCAGCCACCTTGACAGCCGTGGGGGTGGTCCGCAGAACAGTATACGGGTCTCGCCACTGGGGAGTCAGCAGATCCTGCTTCCACTCCTGGATCCATTATCACTGGAGGTTCCTTTGCTGGTAGGAAATATTCCATTATGCCCTTGACTGATCTCCACATGTTTACAGATCAGACAAGTGCACGCGCGTGTTCTGTAATTCTGACAAGTTTTAGAATCACACCAATTTTTTTTTTTTTGCCTGTGAGAATTTGTCATCAATTTATCCCTCATCATTTTTTATATTCATTAGCCAGATACATCACTTCACATCATTAAATTGCCTTCACCAGTTTACTGTCCATCAGAGTCCTTCCACATCATTAATTACCTTCATCAGTTTACTGTCCATCAGAGTCCTTCCTCTTAATATATCACTTTACCCCTCACAACACTTTCCACCAACTACATACATAGGTCCTTCAATTTTTTTCTTTTTCTATACCATACTAATGTATCCTTATCTGGCAAGGCTGCTAAAACAATTGTTAGAGACATAGTATTGTTGTAAACAGTGTCCATTTCCCACTAACTTAATTGGTGCAGTTCTAGATTGGCATGGGTGCTCATTCTAAATAGCGACTGTCTAAACAATCTTCAATATAAAACGATACATCAATTCCAATAGAAAGAAATATGGCTCCTAACATGACAGCCACATATCTCTCATGTATGGCTAGAGTCTATTGTACACCTGGTTCCCAGTGAGAGTACTGTAGGAAACTTAAAAATACTTGGACTGATCTTGAAAATGCAGTGGTCCACAAAGATTTATGTAAGCTATCCATTAATTATGGTGTCAAAAGAGATCCTCTTGAGGTGAGAGACTAAGAGGGCACAAGGCATTGGTGGTTGGGCCTCATGGCGATACTCCTTCTGGTTCTTCTTGGCCTGCAAGGCATTTGTGAATAGGCCTCGTGGCAATACTTCCTCGGGTTCTTCTTGGCCTATTCCCCCCTGCCTATTCATGTCTCTTCAGAGGCATAAATGTACAAGGTTCGTGTTTTCTCAGGCCTTGTGGGTCCTCGAGGAGTCTTAGAGCAGTCAGAATTCCAGTGGCCCAGATCATCACACTTGGAGTAGCACGTTTTATTGCCTTTTTCCTAGGCTGTCGTCTCACCTTCTGCCCCTCTCTCTCATTCATTTTCTCAAAGCTCTCCTGGATCATTGCTGACAAGTAAGATTTAGTTTTATCCAATCAACTCGAGTTAATGTTATCATTATATTTGTAAATAATATTTTTACAAATATTTCCATATTTCTGGGAATCACAGTTCCATCTTTCCACTAAATTTGCTTTATATACTTGGGAACCAAGCGATTTCAGATCAGCCCCTTTCCAAAATTTAATATTTACTCATCTTATTGCTGTGTATACTGGACCTCTACATAATGTACTCCTACCAGTATATTTGGTAACAAAGTACAAATGTATAAACTAAAAAGATTTGTATCTCACAGTGCTATAATATATTGTGCTCCTGAACTCTGGACACCAACATGTAAAATTCAAATACAGCAGGACAGGTGAATTTATTCTAAATAGCACCTATGATGTTACTGTCCTGTTCATCATTCATGAGCACAGAGCTTAACAAGGCAAAGTGATTACCTTGTATCTTATAGTTCAAAACAGGCATGAAACTGATACTTTATAAGAAGGTTGGTGGATATCTGGAATGCAATATCATTGTAGTATCAGAAAAATGAATACAGTTGATCAAGGCAGTTTAAGGTACCAAGCAGGAAAGAACGCAATCATCAGCACAGCATTTACTGTCTGCAGAATAAACTGCCAAAGATGGCATATCATTCAGAAGTATTACTTGCTTAAGTTTGTATGTGCAGTCAAAACCAAATATATGTACCAGAGAAAATCCAGGCTTTAAAGGACAAGTAAAAAAAAAATCTTCATTTCTTCATGATCTTATAAGGATTTTTCTCCAGCCTTTGTTTGCTTCCAGCAGACATTTGAGGATGCTCAAAGGAGGCACCTCATGGTTCTAGAAGCTCAAACTCTACAATTAAAATTGATGACAAGAGGATTGTTTGCAGGCTAGGTGTGGCTAGGTGAATTGGGGTTCTTTGTCCTCTAGGAGAAAGACTCCTAGATGATTTTTTTTTTTTTTTTTTGTCCTCTAATGGGCCTCCATTCATCTGCTAGAAGAAGGAACTCCTCCCAGTATCTTTCTATAGCTATGCAAACTATTTCAGCAGTTCCAACTATCCCCCAGTCACCGCTGAGAGGTGTGACCAAAACACCTGGTTCCCTGACCACTGATCATGCATGTAACATAGCAATGAAATTGGATATGCATCAAACAATGCAATTGTCTTCCTTCACTGATATACCAGTACCACAGTCCACACACAGCAAACCCCACCCCCCCCCCCTTTTCCAAACTGTCCCCTTCCCTGCAATCAGTAGACCTGGTGTTTTTCACTGTTTGGGGACACAGGGGCGACTCGTCAATAACTTCACCTTTTACTGATAGAGTATCAAAATCAATCCTGAAATATAAAGACCTAATGTCTGGACAAAAACTTTCTTTCCCTAATGTCACAACCAAACACAGAGCCACTAACAAACACAGAGCCACTAGCAATTTTTACATAACAGTACATTAACCATATGGGCCAGCCATGAATCCATACAGGGAAGCTGGTCCGGATACTCCCTCACCACAATTCAGCCTCCGGACCCCATGCCCCAATCACAATTCACAAATCACAATGTTCAGTGTAAATTTTCTAATCTCACCTCTGGGAATACAACATACAATATAATCCTGGTAACAGGCAGAGTCTGGCTGCACAAAACGCACAGGACCACAAAGGGAAAAAGAAAGAGGGAAAACAGAAAACAGAGACGTCTCAGCAGCGAATACTCACACACTCTCCTTCCCCAGCAGCAGCTTGTTACAAATACATCACAGACACTCTCTCTAGCTGTATCATAGGATCTAACTTTCACCATGAGGACATTAGAAATACAGTATGAGAAATATAGCTAGCTATTTTCTAATGTCCACTAGATGGAGCTCCAGGATCACTTTAACCATAAGGATAAAAATACAGCTAGTTTTTAAATGACCACTAGATGGAGCTCCAGGATCACTTAAAACACAGGTAATAGTAGTAATTACAGCTAATGTCCACTAGATGGAGCTCCAGAGTCACTTTAAGTATATTGCAGTGTAGCTTACACGTGGTCTTTTCAAGATGGCCGCCTCCACGTGTGTTCTACTGCCCGATTCAGCTCTGGATACCTCTGGACAGACTCAGCTGTTCCCAACTTCATAATCGGGTCAGCCGGGCCTCAAACATGCGGGAGGAGGAGGAGAAAAATACACTTTTAAAATCGGGGAGCCAGCCGGACCTCAAACATGCGGGAGAGGAGGAGAAAAATACACTTTTAAAATCGGGGAGCCAGCCGGCCCGCGGCACACAAATTACGGTCAGTATGATTTTTTTTTTGCTTGGGGCAAAAATTAATTTAATAGCTTTTGGCAGCGCTGCACTCTTAATACCCTTTAAAGGGGCTCAGCGGTGCATCGGGACAGCATGGGAAAGGCAGAAAATTCAGCGGGTCAGCAGGGGGGCTCAGCGGTGCATCGGGACAGCATGGGAAAGGCAGAAAATTCAGCGGGTCAGCAGGGGGGCTCAGCGGTGCATCGGGACAGCATGGGAAAGGCAGAAAATTCACATCGGGGCACAACGGAGAGAGAAGTTCACATCGGAGCAGAAATTAACACAGCGGCAGCATGGGAGGGGGGACAGAAATTTACGTTGGAGCACAGAAACTACATCGGGGGTTCAGGGAAAGGCAGTAGATCCACACCGGAGCACATGGAGGGCAGAATTCACACCGGAGCAGAAATTAACACAAATTAGAAACGGAACGGAAGCATATTAGAGCCCTCTCCTTGCAGTCACGCTTCAGAAAACTCTCCACAAGCAGAACGGAAAGAAGAGAAGCAGCGATCTATTCTTTATCTCAGGTATGTTTAACTTATCAAGTGCTATATTTAGTTACATTTTTTTTCTTTCGGCAGCGCTTTTAAAAGATCTCAGATTACTGCAGTTTCAGATATTCAGATTTTACCGGTATTCAGATTCAGATACAGGACGAGCAATGGCTTCAGGGCCACTAAGGCCCGTACTAGGACTGCTCGTGCAGTTGATCAGGCTGCTACAGGTTCCCAGAAATTACCAGGACTCACAGATAGAGTACAGAACTAGCCCCAGACAAGGTAGCAGTACTCACCAGAACTCTGATCAGACAGGAAGTTTGGATGCCAGTCTATCCAGCTGGTTTTTCAATCGGGGATTCAACCGCAGGGACCAGCTGTCCAGACAAATCAAGGTGTCCTTCCGAGCACAAAGTGGCCCGGGGGCGCCAAGGACAGTTAATCACCTGGAGGGGCCGGTCCCTGACTGGTGGAGGCCCAGATGCTGCAAAAGCAGAAGTCTTCCCACCGTGGGTGTGATGAGAGAGGCTTTTCTTTTAATATTTCCCGGCCAATGCACCAAAATGTAGCAGCAATCGCTGTGAAAAGCTCTTATTCAATCACTCACCCACAGAAGGAAAACTCACAGGCAGGCTGGAATGCAAACAGGATCTTTAATGTGCACAGGATCAGACAGAGATACCAGCAACCTCCACAAGGGTCTGAACCCCGAGGGACGGCCTACAATGCCTTATATACAGTACAGTTTTAAACTCATTCTACAATCCCATTTGCCACAGGTATTTCCTGCCCACCAATCAGCAGCCCCTGGGGAGGTACCTGGGTGACCTGTCCAAACCGGTATGCTCTGGTCTGTTGGTTTCAGGGCTAGGGAAATACTGTGCTCAGACCTGGAGTGGGGGAAGGGTGCCTACTGGAATCTCAATGTCTCTCTTAGCAGGCTGATTACCTCATGGCTTGCGGGGGAAGGGTCAGGCTGATCAGAGCCTCATGGCTTGCAGCATGGCTTGGGGGAAGGGCTATCTACAGTTCGCAGCATGGCTTGGGGGAAGGGCTACCTATAGCTACCTCATGGCTGCCTCAGTTTCAAACTGAAGAGTATGGTTTAAAGCGCTGATGATCACCTAAACATAGGTGTTTGGTTCCACCCTATTTGACATCAAAATTGATCTTATACATCTGCTCAGTCATAATGCTCCCAGGCAAAGAATTGTTTGAAGCCGTATGTTCATCTAGATTTTGGTTTTCCATTTCTGAACAATTTTGGTTTTGGTTTTTTAAATATAATCCCATTTCATGGAATAGGTTACTGCTAGAGATTAAAAGAATCCTTACTAAGACTTAAAAAGCCATGTTTCAAGACGTTCCAAAACCCTTTTAAACAGAGATATGGGTTATTATACAATAAGCTGCAAGATATATTGAGGCAGCCATGAGGTAGCTATAGGTAGCCCTTCCCTCAAGCCATGCTGCGAACTGTAGATAGCCCTTCCCCCAAGCCATGCTGCAAGCCATGAGGCTCTGATCAGCCTGACCCTTCCCCCGCAAGCCATGAGGTAATCAGCCTGCTAAGAGAGACATTGAGATTCCAGTAGGCACCCTTCCCCCACTCCAGGTCTGAGCACAGTATTTCCCTAGCCCTGAAACCAACAGACCAGAGCATACTGGTTTGGACAGGTCACCCAGGTACCTCCCCAGGGGCTGCTGATTGGTGGGCAGGAAATACCTGTGGCAAATGGGATTGTAGAATGAGTTTAAAACTGTACTGTATATAAGGCATTGTAGGCCGTCCCTCAGGGTTCAGACCCTTGTGGAGGTTGCTGGTATCTGTCTGATCCTGTGCACATTAAAGATCCTGTTTGCATTCCAGCCTGCCTGTGAGTTTTCCTTCTGTGGGTGAGTGATTGAATAAGAGCTTTTCACAGCGATTGCTGCAACATTTTGGTGCATTGGCCGGGAAATATTAAAAGAAAAGCCTCTCTCATCACACCCACGGTGGGAAGACTTCTGCTTTTGCAGCATCTGGGCCTCCACCAGTCAGGGACCAGCCCCTCCAGGTGATTAACGGTCCTTGGCGCCCCCGGGCCACTTTGTGCTCGGAAGGACACCTTGATTTGTCTGGACAGCTGGTCCCTGCGGTTGAATCCCCGATTGAAAAACCAGCTGGATAGACTGGCATCCAAACTTCCTGTCTGATCAGAGTTCTGGTGAGTACTGCTACCTTGTCTGGGGCTAGTTCTGTACTCTATCTGTGAGTCCTGGTAATTTCTGGGAACCTGTAGCAGCCTGATCAACTGCACGAGCAGTCCTAGTACGGGCCTTAGTGGCCCTGAAGCCATTGCTCGTCCTGTATCTGAATCTGAATACCGGTAAAATCTGAATATCTGAAACTGCAGTAATCTGAGATCTTTTAAAAGCGCTGCCGAAAGAAAAAATGTAACTAAATATAGCACTTGATAAGTTAAACATACCTGAGATAAAGAATAGATCGCTGCTTCTCTTCTTTCCGTTCTGCTTGTGGAGAGTTTTCTGAAGCGTGACTGCAAGGAGAGGGCTCTAATATGCTTCCGTTGTGTTCCGTTTCTAATTTGTGTTAATTTCTGCTCCGATGTTGAATTCTGCCCTCCATGTGCTCCGGTGTGGATTTACTGCCTTTCCCTGAACCCCCGATGTAATTTCTGTGCTCCGATGTAAATTTCTGTTCCCCCATGCTGCCGCTGTGTTAATTTCTGCTCCGATGTGAATTTCTCTCTCAGTTGTGCTCCGATGTTAATTCTGCGCCCCCCCCCCCCCATGCTGTCCGATGTGAATCCATGCTCCCCATGTGCTCCCATGTGAATTACTGCCTTCTCTTGGGCCTCCGCTGAGGTTTTGTGCCTCTCGGTGCTGTCCCGGTGCACAGCTGACCCCCGCTAAATTTTCCGGTGTTCCCTTGAGCCCCCGCTAAGGTTCCGGCCTTCCCTTGGGCCTCCGCTGAGGTTTTGTGCCTCCCGGTGCTGTCCCGGTGCACCGCTGACCTCCGCTGAATTTATCTGCCTTCCCTGGGCCCCCGCCGAATTTCTCTGCCTTCCCTGGGCCCCCGCCGAATTTCTCTGCCTTCCCTGAGCCCCCGCCGAATTTATCTGCCTTCCCTGAGCCCCCGCCGAATTTATCTGCCTTCCCTGGGCCCCCGCCGAATTTATCTGCCTTCCCTGGGCCCCCGCCGAATTTATCTGCCTTCCCTGGGCCCCCGCCGAATTTATCTGCCTTCCCTGAGCCCCCGCCAAATTCCTCTGCCTTCCCTGGGCCCCCGCTGGGTTTCCTGCCTTTAAAACCAAAAATAAATAAATAAAATGCTAACCTTTTGTTTTTTTTTAGTTGATTGAAAGAGAAGTGATGCTTGGAAGTCCACCATTTCCCCTTTTTTTCCATCTGTAAAGAGCCGGTGTGGAAGAGCACGAGGAGGTAGCAGCCATCTTGTGGACACCACGTGCGTTTCTCTGCACTGATCTAGTGCACAGCACGTGTATTTCCCTGTGCAGAAGTATTGGGCTGCCCTGGAGTGATCCTGGAGCTCCATCTAGTGGTCATTTAAAAACTAGCTGTATTTTTATCCTTATGGTTAAAGTGATCCTGGAGCTCCATCTAGTGGACATTAGAAAATAGCTAGCTATATTTCTCATATTTCTAATATCCTCATGGTAAAAGTTAAATCCTATGATACAGCTAGAGAGAGTGTGTGTGATGTATTTGTAACAAGCTGCTACTGAGGAAAGAGAGTGTATGAGTATTCGCTGCTGAGACGTCTCTGTTTTCTGTTTTCCCTCTTTCTTTTTTTTCCCTTTGTGGTCCTGTGTGTTTTGTGCAACCAAACTCTGCCTGTTACCAGGATTATATTGTATATTGTATTCCCAGAAGTGAGATTAGAAAATTTACACTGAACATTGTGATTTGTGAATTGTGATTAGAGCATGGGGTCCGGAGGCTAAATTATAGTGAAGGAGTATCCGGACCAGCTTCCCTATATAGATTCATGGCTGGCCCATATAGTTAATGTACTGTTATGTAAAAAATTGCTAGTGGCTCTGTGTTTGTTAGTGGCTCTGTGTTTAGTTGTGACATTAGGGAAAGAAAGTTTTTGTCCAGACATTAGGTCTTTATATTTCAGGATTGATTTTGATACTCTATCAGTAAAAGGTGAAGTTATTGACGAGTCGCCCCTGTGTCCCCAAACAGTGAAAAACACCAGGTCTACTGATTGCAGGGAAGGGGACAGTTTGGAAAGGGGGGGGGGGTTTGCTGTGTGTGGACTGTGGTACTGTTATATCAGTGAAGGAAGACAATTGCATTGTTTGATGCATATCCAATTTCATTGCTATGTTTCATGCATGATCAGTGGTCAGGGAACCAGGTGTTTTGGTCACACCTCTCAGCGGTGACTGGGGGATAGTTGGAACTGCTGAAATAGTTTGCATAGCTATAGAAAGATACTGGGAGGAGTTCCTTCTTCTAGCAGATGAATGGAGGCCCATTAGAGAGGACAAAAGGAAAAAAAAAATCATCTAGGAGTCTTTCTCCTAGAGGACAAAGAACCCCAATTCACCTAGCCACACCTAGCCTGCAAACAATCCTCTTGTCATCAATTTTAATTGTAGAGTTTGAGCTTCTAGAACCATGAGGTGCCTCCTTTGAGCATCCTCAAATGTCTGCTGGAAGCAAACAAAGGCTGGAGAACAATCCTTATAAGATCATGAAGAAATGAAGATTTTTTTACTTGTCCTTTAAAGCCTGGATTTTATCTCTGGTACATATATTTGGTTTTGACTGCACATACAAACTTAAGCAAGTAATACTTCTGCATGATATGCCATCTTTGGCAGTTTATTCTGCAGACAGTAAATGCTGTGCTGATGATTGCGTTCTTTCCTGCTTGGTGCATTAAACTGCCTTGATCAACTGTATTCATTTTTCTGATACTACAATGATATTGCATTCCAGATATCCACCAACCTTCTTATAAAGTATCAGTTTCATGCCTGTTTTGAACTATAAGATACAAGGTAATCACTTTGCCTTGTTAAGCTCTGTGCTGATGAATGATGAACAGGACAGTAACATCATAGGTGCTATTTAGAATAAATTCACCTGTCCTGCTGTATTTGAATTTTAAATGTTGGTGTCCAGAGTTCAGGAGCACAATATTATAGCACTGTGAGATACAAATCTTTTTAGTTTATACATTTGTACTTTGTTACCAAATATACTGGTAGGAGTACATTATGTAGAGGTCCAGTATACACAGCAATAAGATGAGTAAATATTAAATTTTGGAAAGGGGCTGATCTGAAATCGCTTGGTTCCCAAGTATATAAAGCAAATTTAGTGGAAAGATGGAACTGTGATTCCCAGAAATATGGAAATATTTGTAAAAATATTATTTACAAATATAATGATAACATTAACTCGAGTTGATTGGATAAAACTAAATCTTACTTGTCAGCAATGATCCAGGAGAGCTTTGAGAAAATGAATGAGAGAGAGGGGCAGAAGGTGAGACGACAGCCTAGGAAAAAGGCAATAAAACGTGCTACTCCAAGTGTGATGATCTGGGCCACTGGAATTCTGACTGCTCTAAGACTCCTCGAGGACCCACAAGGCCTGAGAAAACACGAACCTTGTACATTTATGCCTCTGAAGAGACATGAATAGGCAGGGGGGAATAGGCCAAGAAGAACCCGAGGAAGTATTGCCATGAGGCCTATTCACAAATGCCTTGCAGGCCAAGAAGAACCAGAAGGAGTATCGCCATGAGGCCCAACCACCAATGCCTTGTACCCTCTTAGTCTCTCACCTCAAGAGGATCTCTTTTGACACCATAATTAATGGATAGCTTACATAAATCCTTGTGGACCACTGCATTTTCAAGATCAGTCCAAGTATTTTTTAAGTTTCCTACAGTACTCTCACTGGGAACCAGGTGTACAATAGACTCTAGTCATACATGAGAGATATGTGGCTGTCATGTTAGGAGCCATATTTCTTTCTATTGGAATTGATGTATCGTTTTATATTGAAGATTGTTTAGACAGTCGCTATTTAGAATGAGCACCCATGCCAATCTAGAACTGCACCAATTAAGTTAGTGGGAAATGGACACTGTTTACAACAATACTATGTCTCTAACAATTGTTTTAGCAGCCTTGCCAGATAAGGATACATTAGTATGGTATAGAAAAAAGAAAAAAATTGAAGGACCTATGTATGTAGTTGGTGGAAAAGTGTTGTGAGGGGTAAAGTGATATATTAAGAAGAAGGACTCTGATGGACAGTAAACTGGTGAAGGCAATTTAATGATGTGGAAGGACTCTGATGGACAGTAAACTGGTGAAGGCAATTTAATGATGTGAAGTGATGTATCTGGCTAATGAATATAAAAAATGATGAACATTTTATTCAACTATGCCATCTCCAGTATCTTCAATTTAGGAAGTCATCTAGGCCCCACCACAATACTCAAAGATTGTAAGTAGGCACCTGGAGACAGGCTGGGTGCACCTTGCATCCTGATGAGCTTTGGAAAAACCCCGCACTGACCATGTGGTACTTCCAGATGTTTTTTTTTTTTGCCTTACTTTTCCTCTGTGTGTCCTGGCCAGGCATGCAGAGGCAAAGGGGGATAAATTGATGACAAATTCTCACAGGCAAAAAAAAAATTGGTGTGATTCTAAAACTTGTCAGAATTACAGAACACGCGCGTGCACTTGTCTGATCTGTAAACATGTGGAGATCAGTCAAGGGCATAATGGAATATTTCCTACCAGCAAAGGAACCTCCAGTGATAATGGATCCAGGAGTGGAAGCAGGATCTGCTAACTCCCCAGTGGCGAGACCCGTATACTGTTCTGCGGACCACCCCCACGGCTGTCAAGGTGGCTGAAGTTGCTCCGAGGATCCATCACTCTCGTGTCAAGGCCGCTGCACCAGAAATTGTTCCAGCCTGGACTTCTGTCACAGTTCCAAACCAGCCCCTACGCTTTGACACTTCTGCCCAGTACGGGGTTCTAACAGACTGCCGACGAACTCTGGACCACCGGAGAGACTGATTTACAGACACCTTTCCTGGAACCGGGATCAGACTGAGAAAAGGTGCCTTAGCTGATATAGACTTGCTTTCAAACTAGTGCAGAGACTACTAACACAGCAGTATTACTTGCCCAAACTGCTCTGAACATGCAGACCTGTATACGTAACTCTCTACCTTAACTTGTCCCATTGCTGTACCGTACATTTTAACCAGGTGCCTTTTTCCTTACAGGTTGTTTCCACCCTTGGCACCCTGGTAGAACGCAAGGCGGCTGCCACGGTCATGGCCCTGACCCAATATACTCCTCTGCGGCTTGCCTCCAGTAATACAGCCCTCTACCGCCTCTAGCGGTTGAGGTCTTACTTAAAAAGGGGGGAATGAGGCAGCCATGAGGTAGCTATAGGTAGCCCTTCCCCCAAGCCATGCTGCGAACTGTAGATAGCCCTTCCCCCAAGCCATGCTGCAAGCCATGAGGCTCTGATCAGCCTGACCCTTCCCCCGCAAGCCATGAGGTAATCAGCCTGCTAAGAGAGACATTGAGATTCCAGTAGGCACCCTTCCCCCACTCCAGGTCTGAGCACAGTATTTCCCTAGCCCTGAAACCAACAGACCAGAGCATACTGGTTTGGACAGGTCACCCAGGTACCTCCCCAGGGGCTGCTGATTGGTGGGCAGGAAATACCTGTGGCAAATGGGATTGTAGAATGAGTTTAAAACTGTACTGTATATAAGGCATTGTAGGCCGTCCCTCAGGGTTCAGACCCTTGTGGAGGTTGCTGGTATCTCTGTCTGATCCTGTGCACATTAAAGATCCTGTTTGCATTCCAGCCTGCCTGTGAGTTTTCCTTCTGTGGGTGAGTGATTGAATAAGAGCTTTTCACAGCAATTGCTGCAACAATATAAGATGTGTTTTAACAGGGCGCGGGGGCGGGGGCGCGGGGGCGGGGGCGGGGGCGGGGGCGGGGGGGGGCTCATTGTGAGGCTCATAATATGAAATTGTACTTTATGTTCACAATATGATGGCTATTTAAAGAGGCAGCATATACAAGATTAAGACTATTCAACGAATGTTCAATTCACTATTCACCTTAGTAACTAGCTCCCAGTTAACAGGGGACATGAGCCAAAATAAACGTTAATGTTAGCACAGTGAACTAGTGACATAGCCAGGAGTTATTCTTTCATGGGACCTAGGATTAAACATTGTGGGCACAAGAGTGCCAATACTGATACTACTTCTAGTTTCCCTCTCATCCAGCTTGTTCTACTACCCCTGACTGGGTGGGTACCTAGACCAAAGTAGAGGGACATGGCCATGGCCCACCTTGGAAACACTACAGGTAAGTGGCACGTCTACAACAGAACAATGTCGTTAGATACAGCAGCACAGGTAAGAGAAACAAGTAAATGTCAACGGGCTAAGGGTATAATTGTTTTGTCTCTTGAATTGCACAAAAGAATAAAGTGACTTACTGTAGTTTGCCAAAAATAAAATTTAAAAAATTAAAATTAAAAAAAAAGAGCCAGATTATAATCCTTATCCAGTTGAATACTGGTGGAAAATCATTTTGATATTTGAGGACGTTTAAAGTCATCTCCTTCAAGACGGTTGGTTTACTTACCTTGATAAAGCCGATGTCTTTGGCATACTGCCTGAAGCACTGACGGCACATGTTTAGCCCATATTTACGGATCAGTCCATGTCTGTTTGAGCACACACGGCTGCAAAATATAAGTATTCAAGTATTTCTACAATATACGAGTTTTATTAAAGACAAAATATATAGTCCTACTCCTCTACAATGAGTCCTACTCGACTGCTTTATTACTGCAAAACCTTAAGACTCTTCCGTCTCCTTATTACCCACACACTTTCAACTGTCCACCTAGATCTTACTCTGCAAACTTTATACACCTCACACGGGGCCCCGGAGTCATTAACCCTTCCGCTGAAGCCGCAAAAAGATTTTTGCGCACACCCCCACCCAAAAAAAATCTCTCTTCAGAACAAAAGCCATAAACTCAAGTGCAACCAGCCTAGAATATCAGGGTTCTAAGCCTGACGAGGCCCAGGCCGCCGCCATTATTAGCCATATGCGGGCGGCAGAAAGCGCATTCTATCCCACTCTGGTTCTAATCACCCAGCTCCCCCTCCTTTCCCACCACAACAGCTTTGGGACGGGGCAGAGACTATACAGAGTCAACACTAACCAAGACCGGGACCCCTGGCCGAATTTCCGAGGATGGCTCCAGTACAATTGCTGGTGTCCCATCTTATCTTTCTCGGAGCTCGCGAAAAGGAAGAAAGTGAGGCGCGCATGCGCTATTCAACCCGTGACTGTCCCAGAAGCCACCGCGACTTCAGGGCGCAGATGTACCTCGCTAGAAAAATTAGGCTCACCTCCCATAAGAGAGGAGTCGGAGACGCACAGCTGCCATTTTTATTTGGGGGAAAACCTCCCATTATCTCCTTATCCAAATAGTTTTATAATCTAGATTATACATGAGGTGCTGAAGCAATTTGCCTAGTGTTACAATGACAGTCAGTGGGAGAGCAAGGCTTGAATTGGGGTCGTTTCTCCTGATTCTTAATCAGCTTCTCTAACCACTAAACTAAATTAAACAGGCTACTCGTTCATATCCTCTGTCAGACAGCAAACCCTATTTTTCTGGAGCCAACAACCTCTGCTGTTAGGTTTCCCTCTGCTGAAGGATGCAGTTACTATCATCCACTCCTAGAAAACAGATCGAACAAGTCACGACCGAAGTACTGATAGGTGATATGCATTTTATATAAGGACACTTTTCTCTTAAATTGCCTTTGAACAGATCTAATCTGATTTAAGAACCGGCAAAACAGTTTACTGTGCAAGGTTAGCGCCACATTACGTCATTTTACTTCCACGCCTCGCCACTCGAGTTACAGATTTAGCTGTTTTTCATTGTTCTGCAGAAATGTATGTAAATCTAGTTGGAACTTTTTTAACTTGGACAGACACTATAGCTGTGGAATTTTTTGCCCAAGGATGCAGTCAACCCATCTAGCATAGTTGCGTTTAGACAAATGTCTAGAAGTCCATAAAAATGATTAGTCAAATAACCAAAAGCTCTGGCTGGTCCTTGGGAGGGGGCTGCAATAAATAGGTATTTTCGTTGGGATCTGCTGGGTACTTCTGATGACCCAGATTAGCCACTGTTGAAGGCTTGATGAAGCTTTTGGATGAATACTTGGCAAATTATGCAAATAGAGGTCTTTCTTTGAGGGGGTATGCAGTGATACATAGTACTGTACCTACTCCTTTTTCATTGGTTGCTAAACTGATGCATGGTCCTCATGCGTTAATGAAAAAGCTCTGCATTTAAGTATCGGCACCTTTTTTTAATAGGAAAAATGCACTGTGCAAATGTATGACAGTTCTCTGCTGAGCAATGCATTCACTATAAACACCCCTAGAATAAATGGATGACACATGCAAGCAGCAGAGAAGGATATGCCCCACATGCAACTAGGGTTACCAGATTTTTGGAGAGCAAATCTAGAACACCTCGGCAGTGCTGAGATGAGCTTGGAAAAGCAGGGGTCCTCCCTCCTCGGACATCTTTTTCCCAGTACTTCAAAATGATCAATCCAAGTTGTTAAGTGCTGTTGAGTCGGTGTCAATTCATAGCGACCCTCTGGATAGTTGTCCTAAAGTGTGTTCGGTCTTCAGTCAGGTGGCTTATTGTTGACAGAGTTGCATCCATAGCTGCTGTTATTGTATCGATCCATCTCATTGCTGACCACCTTCTTTTGCATTGACCTTCTACCTTGCCAAGCATGATGTCTTTCTCTAATGATCTCTCTCGTCGCATGATGTGTCCAAAGTATGAAAGTCAAAGTCTTGTCATCTGAGCTTCTAAAGAAAGTTAGGTTTGATCTCCTCTAGTACTGATTGGTTTGTACTTCGGGCAGTGTTCGTCACCAGTAATTTCAAAAGGTTTAACAAAAAGACAGTAGCAGCCATTCAAGTTATAAGCATGCATACATACATACATACTAAGACACTTATTCATTCTTTAGTCACATCCCATATAGATTATTGCAACATCCTCCTTGCTGGTCTCCCTCTGAATCATCTCTCTCCCCTTCAATCTGTTCAAAACTCAGCTGTGTGGCTAATCTTCCACCAACCTCGATATACTCAAATAACCCCTCTTCTCAAGTTGCTTCATTGGTTCCCTATCCGTTTCTGTATCCATCCAATTCAAAATTCTCCTACTGATCTATAAGTGCACTTATTCTTCTGCTCCTCACTACCTTTCCTCTCATCTCTTCCTCCACCTCTCCTTAGGAACTACGCTCTTCTGACGGATCCTTTCTATCTGTACTCTTCTACTGCCAACTCCAGACTTTGATCCTTCCACCTTGCTACTCCTTATGCCTGGAATAAACTACCTGAGTCTGTGCATCAGGCTTCATCCCTGGTCCTTTTCGGATCCAGGCCACTTTTGGATCCTGATCTGCTTAGTCTCCTATGTGTTTCTTTACCATGCCCCTAGATGTATCTTTGTCCTCAGCTGTTGTGCTATCTGTCTTGACTAGACTGTAAGCTCTGATGAACAGAGACCATCATTTGCATATGTCTGTACAGCGCTGCATACACCTTGTAGTGCTATACAAATGATAAGTAGTAGTAATACATACCTATATGCTTAAACTTTATTTAAAACATATAGATAAATAAATATTTCTAAACGTATCCTCTTTTTTTCTTTCCACACCCCTGGATATCCCTGATTCACTCACTCATTGATGGCACACTTTCAACCCTGTTTCTCTGCACAGTCTCCAACTCCTCCAAGAAAACCACCCGTGTTCTCTAGATCCCCTTCCCTCCTCTCGGCTAGCCTCTACTTCTCTGGCGCTACTTCGCCCCCCTTATCAATCATTAACAATAGCCTTGCCTCAGGAGTAGTGCCACTCCCCTGGAAGAAGGCTATTATCTGGCCAATTCTAAAAAAACCCTGTCTTGATAAGACTATGACCATCAATAACTGCCCAGTTTCCAATCTTCCCTTCCTCTCTAAAATTCTTGAAAAAAATTTTTTCTCAAACTTACTGATTCTCTTGCCAAGACTAATACACTTCATCTGTGCCAGTCAAGTTTTAATTCAGGTCATAGTACTGAGACTATTATGAAATCCCTCTTCAGTGAAATACATTGTTCTCTCATTCAAGGTAATATTTCTCTAGCTTCTCTCTTGACCTTTCGTCTGCCTTCGACATAGTTAATCACTCTCTTCTCTGTTCCCGTGTTTACGATATTGGTCTCTGTGGCAGATTGTTACACTGGTTCTATTCTTTTCTCACTAACCACTCTTCCCAGGTTTCTCACGCGTCTTCTTCTTCGGTCTCTTACTCTCTTTCATATGGGATCCCTCAGGGTTCTGTTCTTGGCCTACTACTGTTTAATATTTTCATTGCTACTCTAATTCAGGACGCTGGTGTCTTTGCATACTGCTATGCTGACAACATCCTTCTCATTTCGCACACTCACCCCATCTGCTCTGATCTGACATCATTAATAACTGTCTAATACAGATAGCCTCTTGGTTGAAGACCAATTAACTTAAGCTCAACCCGCACAAGACTGTAGCTATCTGGTTCACTGGTTCCTCGGCAGCTCCCTCTTGTGCCTCGTTGTTAGAAGCTGCCTCTCTAATATTAACCATTTCACTCAGATACCTTGAGGTAACCCTAGATTCCAACCTCTCTTTCTATGATCAGATCAGTTCTGTTGTAAAGAAGTCTTTCCATGCTATGTGTCAAATCCGGTCTATTCATTCCTTCTTTAGTCCCCCAGCGCTTACCACATTGATTTTAAGCTTAGTTATCAACCATCTGGATTATGGCAACATCATCTATGCCAGTCTCCCAGACAATGAGCTGCAGAGGTTGCAAACTGTACAAAACACAGCAGTCAGACTGTTAGTGCACGCATCTAAGTTTGATCACATTACCCCTCTGCTGATTCAACACCACTGATTGCCAGTATCCTTCCATATCCAGTTCAAAATATTGACTTTTGTTTATAAAATATTGCACACTGGGATTCCATCTTACATCTCCTTTTTACTTATACCTCATGCTCCCCTCCGCACTCTCCATAATAATCACACTAATCGCCTCTATCTGCCTCCTGCATCCCGAGCAAGATACAACTCAACCAGATCCTCAACCTTTTACTTCTATGCTCCACATCAATGGAATAGCCTACCTCATGGCTATTCGGAACCCACTTATGTCTGTTTCAAATCAGCCAAAACCCCACCACTTTCAGAAAACATTTGATCTATTTTCATGACCACCACCCATGGACAGCCCTGCTTCTTCTACTATAACCCCTCATCTTTATCTTCCGTACTGCCCTGTCTCTACTCTTCTTGTATGACTGTGGTTATCTCTGCTGTCACTATACTGAAATTCTTTTCTTACTTTTCTTATTTTGTTTTTATGTAAACCACTTTGATTTAATTGAAGGGCGGTATATCAAATTTTAATAAACCATAAGTTAAGTTTGGAGTAGCCTAATGGTTAGGCTACTCCCTGGCTCTCAACTTGTGCTGTGAGGACTTGTGTGCATCTTCTTTTTTCTTCTTTAATCCCTAGCTGGCATTTGAAAAGAAGACCGTCCTCTCAGCCAATATGCTGCTGTAGGTGCTGCTGGATTTTGTGTGTTGGTCACAATACTCTTCCAACCTTGGCGATCAGTGTCAGCATTTCTGGCCTCATTGACCCTCATTGATGATCAGTCGTTTGTTTCTTAGGTCTTCCTTGATGTGTTTGAGTCATGTTTTTTTTGGTGCTGCACGTTGAACTCTCCAGTGGACAGGTCGTTCTCGCCAGAGGAGTTTGTATGGCAGCTGACTGGTATTCATTCTGAAAACATGGCCAACCCAACGCAGTCTGCGTTTTTGGATTTGTTCTATGACTGAGGATTGATGGTCGCACTTTGTCCGAATTGTCTCATTTCGATGGCGATAGCTTAGCCCTCAGCATCACTGATGCACACAAGTCCTCCCAGTATGACAAACTGCAAACCAAGTGAGGACAGAGGCTCATATCCCATTGATAATTTCAAACGATCATCAATGGGAAGTACCGTCCATGAGGTTTTAGTACACTTGTGGTGGTAGCCCCATAGCAGGAAGAGGAATCAATGCTAACCATTCTCTGAGTCTTCAGCCAGACGGTCCTGCGAATCCCAACCAGCTATGGTATTTCTGGAGGATATGAGCCCCTTCAGGCCCACACATAGTTATATCCCTATTACATCCTCAAAAACTCTTTATCCCCTCCTTCCCATTGATACTTGAAATTCCCTTCCCAGAAAACTCTCTTAGGAACAAAATATTTCAGGCACAAAATAACTGTGGAATTTTTTGTCTGCAGTTTCAAAAGATGTTTGGATAAGGTCCTGGATGAAACTTCCATAAAATATTATCAGCCAAATATATTTAGGTAAAGCCATTGTTTATCCTTAGAAATGAACTATAAGAACTTGATCTACTTGTTGGGATCTGACTTGGACTGGCCACACAGTCAGAGATAGGATGTTGGGCTTCTTGGTTGGAATCTTGTTCTGACACACCTTTGCCTACTTTATGTTCTAAGGCTGAATTACGCACACAGTTGTATTATTTAATATGGAAATTATTCTAATTTATGCTAATATACCATATAATTGCCTTTGAATTTGCAGACTCTTAACAGAATCTTGAAAAATCTGTCCCTAAGAAACACAGCAGGCTTTCAGCACAAGTGGCCACAGGAAATCCTCAGCGCACGCGCAAACTCAAGACGGCTCTGGACGAGGCAATTTTTAGCGCATGCGCAGAACTGTTTCTTCGTTTTGGCGGACTGTACGAAAAATAAAGTAGGACGTCGGGAACTGTACTACTGCAGTCGTTCTCGGAAATTCAGAGAGGGCTGCTGGTTCTAATCAGTGCTCGTCTCGTTCTGGAAGCCCCCCTCCCTCCCTGAGGTAGTGTGGTAGGAAAGGAGGAGATCTAGGGCGAGTAAAGTGAGGGGGAGGGGGGGAGTGCAATGTCTGAACGTCATCCGACTTAGAGCTCCGGATGTCGGTGACTCGGGTCTGGTTGTGATTTGGTTACGGGCCTGTAATGCTTGTCGTAAAACCAAACATGACGGAGGGAGTAGTGAGCCAGGAACGGGGCCCCTCCACGAGAGGCGCTTAAAGACACGAGCAAATTGCTGGGACGAACGTGTGAGCGTTATAAAGGGACAAATTAAAATCTGAGGTTTTGAAGTGCGAGTCGGATTTTTAATTTTTAGGGGAGGGATCTGTAATAACTCTTGTTTGATACCGTATTATTCTTATATTCTTATGTTGTAGCTGTGTGCTCAGACAGGCATGGGCTGATCTGTGAAGACGGACTGTGAACACATGCGCCGTCAGTGCTAGTTGCAGGCGAAGTGGACTTCAGTTGCCAGGGGCCGCGGAGCATTGCTACGGGAATGAAGCTGCAGTGTGAAGTAGAGGTGATCAATCGGATGCTGCCAACCTTTGGCATGAAAAACCGAGGCAGAGGTGTCCGAGCCGTCCTGTCCATCGGGCGGCAGCAGGAGAAGGTCCCCCTTAGCAAGGCTGCTTCTGTCTATTTGATGATCTGCACGCAGAAAGATAGGGCCGGCTCCAAATATAAGGTCAGATCCGGCACTCTTCGGCAGTCGCTGACCTACGTTTATGATATGCCTTGGGATGAGGGGGTCCCTCTTATATAGTTAAACATCCAAGCTTTCTAAAACTAGGATCGTTATTTTAAAAAAGTTGTAATGTTAGCTTTCAGCATTTATTATCATTTATGTCGCATTTTTCCAATTAGGGGCCCCAAAGCTGTTATGACATAAGTATTTACATGTTCAGTGTGATAGATGAAGACATATGGACAATACATCAGTTAATTAGGTTTAGAGGAATGGTTCTCAGCCCAGTCCTCCAGACGCATTTAGCCAGTCAGGTTTTCTGGATAATCTCAGTGAAACATGTAAGAGAGAGATTTGCATGAAAATCTTTCATATACATCTTCATTGTGGTTATCCTGACAACCTGACTGGCAAGGTATGCCCTGAGGACTGAGTTTGAGAACTGCTTTAAAGTTAGGCTACTGGTCTTGGTTCTAAGGCTGTCCTACTCATCACACTTTTTAAGAAGATATTGTAATAATCAGGGAATGTGATTTCTCAATGCAAGAGTTTACAAAATATTGAAAATAGCCCTTCTGTATTACCTTTATAACATCAAATCTAGGGTTGCCAAACCAGGTGCATTTGTTCAACGCAAGTTGATCAGAGTTCTTATTTCCTTAAAGGAAGTACTTCATGCCAGGGATATGCACCGATTTAAAGCCATAATCAAGGCAGCCTGTCCTGAAAATATGTAGTTAGTAAGCATAAGGGAGGCACAGAATGCAATGCACAGCCCTCCCATCTGACCATCCCTATCAATTCCCCTTCTCTCATTTGAAGCACCCATCACTGAAAATCGGGCTGGATGTAGGAATAGTGGAAATAATTGGCCACAGTTCTCATTCAAATCATAAAAACTAATTAAAACATGTCTATCTGAGGTTTAACTTGTGCAGTGTTGTAATCTCAATATAGCTTTTCCACATTTCACTCTCTGGTAACCAGCTATCAGCAAATCAGACTGACCCACCCATTATGAGATATGTGTAGCTACTAGATCAACTTTATTCTATGGTACCTGTCTTTCCACTAACTTTTTTGACCCTTCTGTTCCTTTAGTCTTCCAGCTCAATTGGAATCTGTTAGCATGAACTTTTATTGCAACTAACAGGAATTTCCTCCTATTTTTATATCTTCTACCAACTTTAGTCCATAAGAACATAAGATATGCCATACTGGGTCAGACCAAGGTCCATCAAGCCCGGTATCCTGTTTCCAATAGTGGCTATTCTAAATTACAAGTACCTAGCAGTTTCCCCAGAAGACACAGGCTCCACAATGGTTATATTGGGACAAGCAATGGATTTCTTGGGTGTCCTTTAATAATGGTTCATTGATCTTTCCTCTAGGAACTTGTCCAAACCTTTTTTAAACCAGCTACACTAACAGCTTTTACTACATCCTCTGGTAAGGAATTCCAGAGTTTGATTACTTGTTGAGTGAAAAAAATATTTTCTCTTATTAGTCTTATATGGGTTACATTCTAGCTTCATTGCATGTCCCCTAATCTTTCTACATTTTGATGGCATAAACTATCGATCTACATTTACCCGGTCCACTCCATTCATTAATTTATAGACCTCTATCATATCTCCCCTCAGCAGTCTCTTTTACAGGTTGAAGAGCCCTAACCCTTTTAGCCTCTCCTCATAGGGGTATCCTTCCATCCCCTTAACTACTTTGGCGGCTTTTCTAATTCTGCTATTTCCTTTTTATTTATTTATTAATTACATTTTTCTATACCGCCCCTTCCAGAGATAAGGGGCGGTTTAAAGAGAACCAGAACATGTTACATAGAACAAGAGCAATCTTTTACAAGATAACTTGACTTGAATCAATTTTCAAACATAACTATGTACAGGTTAACTATATACAGGTGTTCTTTGGTTTGGTGCGCATGATTTATTTTTATTATTTATTTATTTATGATCTGGTTCTGCATGGCCTTGTGTAGTCCTTTTTAAGATACGGCGACCAGAATTGCATGCAGTATTCGAGGTGTGGTCGCACCATGGAATGATACAGAGGCATTATAATAGACTTTGTTTTATTCTCCATTCCTTTCCTTTCCTTATGATTACTAGTTTCCTCTTCGTCTCTCTGGGCCAGTCCAGGAACCAATGGGTAGTCAATCCCCTTCAGCAGCTGAGGACTGAATAACAAAGTTTTGCTGACTGCTGCTCCAGCTCCCTCTGGTGACCATACCTCAGTCGTTCAGTCCTCAGCAGCTGAAGAGGACGTGGCTGCTTAGCTCCTGGTGAAACGAAGAGGATTTAAACGAGTTGTTATTTTCTAAGTGTTGGATTCTCTTGCTGGTGGTCCTAGCAGGACTGCTAAGGCAGGATTTGTCAGGGTTTGACTGCCGAAAGCGACAGAAGTAATACAGGGGTATACAGGCAGAGCCTGCCTGGCTTAGTGCCCTCAGTCATTCCCTCAGGGGGAGCGAGTGCGCCCGGGAGGCAACCCTCTGCCCGCAGTGCCTTATCTTTTCTCCCGCGAGCAGCAGGGGTGAATAGAGGGGTCGGTAGCAGTGCGGATCAGGTAAGGAACCTTTTTAGTGGTCTTCCGTCGCAGGACGCACTCTATTTCCTTCGGGGGTTTGCTTAGCTGCATGCGGGCCGGAGCACCGGCGTGTGCTGAGTGCGGCAGTCGACGGGGGCTGTCTGGCCCGGGCATTTGTCAGTTTTGTTGCCGCACGGGCAGTGTGCTTGAGAGAGCTTTTGGATCGATGGAGGCTAAAACGTCGTCGGGTCCGGTTTTAGAGGGTGAGCTCTGCTCAGAGAAAAAGGGGGGAGCGGCGGCCATTTTGCCGATGGCAGGGGCTGCTCCCGCGCTTTCTGTCAAAGAGGGCAAAAGAAAGAGCAAGTCTAAGAGGCCTAATTTGGAGACCGGTTCCAGATCGGTTCCTAGCCCTGTAGCCCAGAGTACTTTAGAGTCCGTGTTTTCCGCAGACTTTATTCTGTCTTTACACAAAGCCTACTGTTTAAAGCTGGAACAGGGCTTGTCTCAATCAGTCTCGGGATCTGCGGTTATGGGGAAGGCAGAAGCCCTGAGACAGGAGATGGCTGAAAGCTTCTCTTCCAAGTCAGGGGAGACGGAGGCCGCGCCTGCTGCGGACAGGGCACAGATTAGCGAGCCTAAAGCCACAGAGGAGGGGCACTCCCTCTCGGAGGGAGAATTGGAGCCCTGGGCCCTTGGAGAGCTCGAGGATGGTGAAATCGTGGCTGGAGAAGATCCCAACATGTTTAGGGTCTTCTGTAGGGAAGAGCTGACGGCGCTTATTGCACAATCGTTGGGGGCGTTGAACATTTCCCTTCCAGTAGTGCAGGAGGATCCATTAGAGGATCCCTTGCTCCAGGGTTTTAAACCTAAAAGGTGCTGTTTCCCGGTGCATCGCGTCATTCGGCAGATGATTGATTCCGAGTGGGAATGTCCGGAGGCGTCCCTGCGGGGTAGCAGAGCGTTGGCCAGGCTTTACCCGATCCCTCAGGAGGACAAGGACTTGCTGCGGATGCCCAAGGTGGATGCCTTAGTGACAGCGGTGACTAAGAAGACCACGATTCCTGTGGAAGGCGGTGCCGCCTTAAAAGACCTGCAGGACCGCAAGTTGGAGACGCTGCTCAAACAAGCCTTTGATACTAGCGCGTTCTCTTCAGGCTGCCATCTGTGGAGCATATGTTTCGCGGGCCTCTATTCGATGGCTGCAGTGCGACGTTGGGCCAGAGAAGGAAGAAGCTGGCTCTTCGGAGGCCGCAAGGTTGGAATTGGCTGCGGCCTATATGGCCGATACCTTTTATGATTTGGTACGGATTTCGGTGAAGTCCATGGCTTCGGTGGTTGCAGCTCGGCGGTTCCTCTGGTTGAGGAATTGGGCGGCAGATTCGTCCTCCAAGTCTCGCCTCAGCAAACTCCCTTATAAAGGCAAGCTGCTTTTTGGGGAAGCCCTTGAGAAGATAGTGAAGGATTTGGGGGATACCAAAGGTGGGAGACTTCCGGAGGATCGCCTGAGAGGCGCCCGGTCTGGCACGCCTACTAGGGGGCAGGGGCGTGAAGGGCGGCGCTTCCGGGGCTCTCGATTTACGCCTTACCCAAGGGGGCGCATCGCGACCCGTGGGCAGTCCTTTCGAGGAGCATGGGGGTTCGGCAGAGGTTATTTTTCCTCTCCGCAAAACGCCCCCAAGAAGCCGCAATGAAGGGCGGCCGGCTCAGGCGGAGCCTCCAGTGGGTGGCCGGTTGCAGGTGTTCCTTTCCATCTGGGCCGATATTACCACGGACCAATGGGTTCTGGAGATTATCCGCGAGGGGTATGCGCTGGAGTTCGCACAGCCCCTGGCGGAAGCCTTTGTTCCCTCCCCTTGCGGATCCCCCGCAAAGACGAAGGCGGTAGGCGACATGCTTCAGCGGCTGATCCAGCTCCAGGCAGTGGTGCCGGTCCCCCCAGACCAGTACGGGTTAGGTCGATACTCGATTTATTTCGTTGTTCCCAAGAAAAGGGGGTCCTTTCGCTCCATTCTGGATCTCAAGCACGTCAACCAGTGTTTGCGGGTTCCGCACTTTCGCATGGAGACCCTGAGAGCCGTCATTCAGGCAGTGAAGCCAGGAGAGTTCCTGTCCTCGATAGATCTGACGGAGGCGTATCTTCATATTCCGATCACCAGAGGTTCTTGCGGTTTGCGGTGCCGATGGGCCATTTTCAGTTTCGGGCGTTGCCCTTCGGGCTGGCGACAGCTCCTCGCACCTTCACCAAGGTGGTGGCGGCGGCGGCGTTGCGGAAGGAGGACATTCAAGTCCATCCGTATCTAGACGACTGGCTGATCCGGGCGGATTCCTGGGCAGAATCGATCGCCGCTACCGCGAGAGTGGTGCAGTTTTTGGAGGGGCTCGGTTGGGTCGTCAACCAGGCCAAGAGCTAGTTGGAACCAGTACAGCGGCTAAAGTACCTTGAGGCCTTGTTCGACACAGTGAAAGGGGCCGTTTTCCTGCCCGAGGAGAGAGTGGCTCAGTTGTGGAGGCAGATACGATACTTTTTGAGGGGTCAGGCGCCCACGGCGTGGCGGTACCTACAGTTGCTGGGGACCATGGCAGCGGCGTTGGATTTGGTGCCTTGGGCCAGGGCGCACATGCGACCTCTGCAGCAGTCTCTGTTGACCAGATGGTCCCCGCAGCAGCATTCTCTAGCCAGGAAACCCATGTGCCCGTTGGAGGTGAGACTCAGTTTGCTGTGGTGGTTGGACCCGCAGCGGGTTTCCGCGGGTGTCTCGCTCGCGGAACTGGAATGGTGTTGGTCACCACGGATGCCAGTCTGTCCGGCTGGGGGGCTCATTGCTTGTCTCACGTGGCGCAGGGAGTTTGGGGCACGGAAGAGCATACTTGGTCGATCAATCGGTTGGAGATGAGAGCGGTCAGCCTAGCGCTGCAGAGCTTTCTCGCACTCATCAGAGGGAAGGCGGTGCGCGTTTTCTCAGACAACGCAGTCACGGTGTCCTATGTCAACAAGCAGGGCGGCACAGGCTCTGCGGAACTGTTGGAGGAGAGTCAGGCACTGATGCAGTGGGTGGAGGCCCACTTGCTGGCTATCTCAGCGGTGCATGTCGCGGGGAAGGACAATGTTCAGGCCGACTATCTCAGTCGGACCCTCCTAGACCCCGGAGAGTGGGAGCTCAACGCGGCGGTGTTTCACGAGATAACTCTCCGTTGGGGCTGGCCGGTCATGGATCTGATGGCGACTCTCGAATGCCAAGGCGTCGCGTTTTTACAGCAGGTACAGGGTACCTATGTCTGAGGGATTGGACGGGCTCGTGCAACCCTGGCCGTTGAATCAGTTGCTGTACGTGTTTCCTCCGTGGCCGCTGATCGGTCGGGTGGTTCAGAGGATTGCGAGGCACACAGGGGATGTGATATTTATAGCTACAGACTGGCCCAGGCGGCCCTGGTATGTGGATCTGGTGCGGCTGATAGTGGATGGGCCGTGGCGGCTTCCTCTGCGGAGCAACCTGTTAGCTCAGGGTCCGGTGCTGATGCCTCAGGTGGATCGGTTCTTGCTTACGGCTTGGCTATTGAGAGGGCGCGGCTCAGACGGCAGGGGTACTCACCGGCGGTGATTGCTACCTTGCTGGGTTCCAAGAGGAGATCTACTTCACTGGCATATATTCGGGTCTGGCGTGTGTTTGAAGGTTGGTGCGTGGGTCACGGAGTTGAACCGTTCTCTGCGTCTATTCAGAGCATATTGTCTTTTGTTCAGGAAGGTCTTGATAGGGGCCTCGCTCTCAGCACGCTCAAAGTTCAACTGGCAGCGTTAGCTTGCTATAGAGGAAAGGTTGGGGGCGCTGTTCTGTCTACGCATCCGGATGTACGGCGGTTTCTTCGGTCCGTGAAGATCCTTCGGCCTCCTTGGCGGTCGGTGGTGCCGGCTTGGGATTTGAATTTAGTTTTGGAGGCGCTGTCTCGGCCACCCTTTGAGTCCGGTTCCGCGGTAAGTCTGCGTGAACTGTCTTGGAAGACGGCCTTCCTTGTCGCCTTGTGTTTGGCACGGAGGGTTTCGGATCTTCAGGCGCTCTCATGTAGGGCGCCTTACATTCAATTTACAGGGAAGAAGGAGGTCTTGCGGCCGGTGCCGTCATTTTTGCCTAAAGTGGTGTCCAGTTTTCATCTGAATCAGGCGGTGTCGCTCCCGACCTTTCGCAGGGAGTCGGGGGGTGACAGTTGGGATACACTTCGTCGGTTGGATTTGGGCCGAGTGCTCCGTAAATATCTCAGAAGGACGGAGTCGTTTCGGAGATCGGATAGGTTGTTTGTGATTTTTGGATGGCCTCGTAAAGGGGAGGCCGCTTCCAAAGCTTCTATTGCCCGTTGGGTGACGAGGGCGATTGGAGCAGCTTATGAGGCGCGCGGTAAAGTGGCTCCGCAGGAGCTCCGAGCGCATTCCACCAGAGCGCAAGTGACGTCGTGGGCGGAGTTCGCGTTGGTCCCGCCAGTGGATATTTGCAGGGCAGCGACCTGGTCATCGCTTCATACGTTCACCAAACACTATCGCTTGGATGTGCAGGCAAGGGCGGATGCAAATGTTGGCTCCGTGGCTGTTTTAGGGGGGCTCGCCAGCCCCGCCCGTAGTTAGGAACTGCTTTGGTACTTCCCATCGGTTCCTGGACTGGCCCGGAGAGACGAAGAGGAAGGAGAAATTAGACCTTACCTGCTAATTGTCTTTCCTTGAGTTCTCTCCGGGCCAGTCCAGGGCCCACCCAGTTTTAGAGGCAAGCTTTTTCTTGGAGGGGAGTCCTACGCTGTTGGCGGTGGCAGTTGCAGAAGAGTATTGTGTTTTTGCCTTCAACTGTCAAGTTTGGTGGGCTGGCTAGCTTGGTTGCGGTTCCCCCCTGGGGGAGGGGGGTGAATAATGACTTGAGGCGCACTACTCAGAATTAAAAAAAAAAAAAAAAATTTAAAGGCGAATGCCCAGAGCCAGTTTAGGTAATTTTTGTAGAGCTAGGACCGCTAGTAACAGAAATTCCTCACTGGGCGCCACAGTTGAGTCTGGATTAGGTCCGGTTTATCCAAGTTGTTTCTGGTTAAGTACGGTTTTTAGGGTTGGCGTGTTGAAGAAAGCTGCTTTGTCAATAGGAGACTGAGGTATGGTCACCAGAGGGAGCTGGAGCAGCAGTCAGCAAAACTTTGTTATTTAGTCCTCAGCTGCTGAAGGGGATTGACTACCCATCGGTTCCTGGACTGGCCCGGAGAGAACTCAAGGAAAGACAATTACCAGGTAAGGTCTAATTTCTCCATTCTGTTTGCTTTCTTGGTCACTATTGCACACCGAGCAGAGGGTTTCAACGTGTTATCCACGATGACACCTAAATCCTTTTCCTGGGTGGTGGTTCCTAAAGTGGAACCTTGCATTGTGTAACCATAGTTTGGGTTGTTCTTTCCTAGGTGAATAACTTTGCACTTCTCCACATTAAATTTCATTTGCCATTTAAACTGCAGCAAGAGTCTTATATGGGGCATCCAGGAAAGACCATGTGACGCCCATACTGAAGCACCTCCACTGGCTCCCGATACATAGTAGACTCAAGTACAAAACCCTACTGCTGACATTCAAAGCCATCAATGGGCTCTCATCTTCATCACTATCTGAATTGATCCAGACCACTCCCACTAATAGGTCCAGAAGATCGGTAGCACTCAATACACTTGACAGTCCCAAAATCAATAACCCAATGCACCCAGTCAACAGCAAGCAGGGCCTTCAAATTCTGTGCGCCTACCCTACCCTACCTCCCAACATCCGTGCAATTCCTGACCTATTCCAGTTTAGGAAAGCTTTGAAGCACCACCTCTTCCTCCTGTACTATCCGGCAGACAATGCTACAACAGCGCCAACCACGTGTACCACACAAAGCACCCACGGCTAGACCAATGAGGCGAACCCTACCTTGTTGCACGATTGTAAATAGTTACCCCTTGTTATCCAAGTTTTAACTCCTGTTCATTGTAAACACAGAGTACCCAAGGAAATGTGTAGTTCTATGTTCATTGTAAACCGCACTGATGTTGAATAGTGCGGTATAGAAGAGACTGGAAATAAATAAATAAACGTCCAGTTTTCCAATTTATGAAGATCCTCTTGCAATTTTTCACAGTCCTTTTGTTTTTTTAAACAACTTTGAATAATTTTGTGTCATCTGCAAATTTGATTGCCTCACTCGTTAGTCCCATTTTCAAGTCATTTACAAATATGTTAAAAAGCAGCGGACCCAGCACATATCCCATGAGGTACTTCACTATTCACCTTTCTCCATTGGGAAAATTGGCCAGTTAGCCTATCCTCTGCTTTCTATCTTTTAACCAGTTCCTGATCCACAATAGTACACTGTCTCCTATCCCGTGACTTTTTAATTTCGCCAAGAGTCTCTCATGAAGGACCTTGTCAAAGGCTTTCTGAAAATCTAGATATGCTATATTGACCGACCCACCTTTGGCTACCTATTTATTTACACCTTCAAAAAATTTAACAGATTAGTAAGACAAGACCTTCCCTTGCTAATGACACATTGGCTGTCTCCCATTAAGCCATGACTATCTACATGTTCAGAAATTTTGTTCTTAATAATGGTTTCTACCATTTTGCCCAGTACTGATGTCAAGCTCACTAGTCTGTAGTTTCCTGGATCACCTGGAACCCTTTTTAAAAATTGGTGTTACATTGGCCATCCTCCAGTCTTCGGGTATTACTGATGATTTTAATGATAGTCCAATTGTATTGACCGTTCTTGGCCAGAAGCCATGTAATCCTGTAGTTATGGGCCTAGCTCTGACCATTAGGTGCTGCTACTTTCCCTTAGGGACTGTGAACACTGCATCCACAGTATTCCCAGCTCTGGCTGACTTGTAGTGTTGAAGACTTGAGTCGGGAATTGAACTCTGGTCCTTTTGCAAAGCAGTGCAAAGTGCTACCACCAGGCCTGCTGTTTCTAAGATTTAATTATAAATGTATTTATTTATTTAGCAGGTTTTATAGACCGCTTCATTCTTAAATCAAGGTGGTTTATGTTACAGCTCAGTTTTTTACAGAGAACAGTATAACAACTTCTTAGGGGTGAAACAAGCTAACAATTGTGACGCTCGCGCCCCTACCAGGCGGTTGCCTAGTAGGGCCGGCTGGCCATCTGATATCCCTTCTAGGATTTTTGTAGTTGTGTACGAAAAGAAGAGCCAAGTGGTTAATAAAGCGCACAGGAAATTTTATTCGGTTTCCATGCTGGTAAGTGGTGAACATAAAATTCTTCAAGCATAACTTTTGTTTCTCCAGACAAAAAGAAAATACAGGATAATTTCTCCCAGAAATCAAAAATGTCCAAAACAGTGTAACCTTGAACAAACTTATACCAGCTCCTGTTCCTTACTGCAACTGCTTAACCTTAGCATCAGAAGAAAAAGGCATTTTAAAACTCTTCACATAGTGAGTGAGGTATCAGCTTCACCCCTGCTGTTGCCACACACAAACAGTTTCAGCTGTTTGAACCTCCACTGAGCTCCTGCAGTTTCAGCTTCTTAGGAGAGATTCTTAATCCTTTACATTCAGGCTTCCCCTCTCTTCCAGCTTCTGAAACTGTCTTTAGGCTACAACAGCCCCCTTTTTATGTTCCACTGTTTCTAGCTCACACTAATACCTTAGTGCACAGCTCGCATTCCATTTCAGAGACATCAGAATTAACAACACTTTCCTCAGGGCCTACCTCCATGCTCTCTATTGAGCTACAGCTGGGTGCTCCTTGAAAGTGTTCCGAGCTCTATTCCTTAAGAGCCTTCACCAGATTAAACAGCCTCTCCCAGTGCCTGGCCTTGCCATCTCCAGGCCAGTCTCTTGGGGGTCTCTCCTGTTTAACTTCCCTAGTGAGATATTTCTTTCTGTGCTGAGCCTTCTGGGGTATGACAGTCTCCTCTGAGTCAGAGCAAGAACTATCCTGCTGGCAATGCTTGGTCCCTGCGTACCTTTCTTGGCTGCCTATATAGTGGTTCCTCCTGCTGCTCTCCTTGGCTGCAAAGCTTCTCTTCAGTTTGGCCACAGAACTTTCCGGTCTGTGCCTTCTGAGAACTGGGCTAGAACCTGGGCTAGGCCTGGAACTGCAACTGCCGCTTGTGCTTGCTCTTGAATACCTCCTGGACCTTCTTCTCAAAGCCCCTTCCAAACTCCAACTGGCTCTCCCTCTTGTGTTTGTTTTCTCCCTGTTAACTGCTGAGCAGGGCAACTCCCTTCCTGGCTCCGCCCACTTGGACCTCCTACTCCTATGCAGGGTTGTCCTGTGGACTGGGATTGGTTTACCCTTAGCTCTGCCCCCTAGGTTCCTTTCAGGGCTTTTAGTATGGAGTATGTGATTTTGTGCACCCATCCCCCGTAAAGAAGAGAAATTCTTCTTTTTTTCAGTTTTTCCTAGCTGGGCTGCACCCTCCTTACCACACAATAAATAAAACAATCGTTAATCTGAAGAGAATAACATTACATGTGGGTACCCTTAACATATACCATTATACAGTCTGTATGTACAATATGGAGTTCTCATATATCATGTGAACAGATCTGGCTGCTTTTTTTTTCCCCTTGCATTTCCACCACCACTTCACTGTCTACTGTCAGCTTTCCAGATGGACCTTGAATCTTGCTGGCTCACTGTCTACTGTCAGCTTTCCAGATAGACCTTGAATCTTGCTGGCAGGTCTTTAATGTTTGCCATCAATGCAGGTCAAGTGGAATGTTAGCTTTGCACTAGTTTGTATCATTCATCTTTCCTAAGTGGTCATTCAAGGATTGATACTAGATTTTATGCCTTGTGGCACTATACAGATAATAATAAGAAGTAGTAGTAGTATTCTTGCCAGCTGCAGGAGCCCGCCTTCTTGTTCACCCAATGCTCTTTCAAAAGGCTGAACTCACCATATGACCTATTTATGTGCCTCCTAACTGAACCTACGGAGGCAGCTATCTTTCTGTCTCCTCTTACAAAGTAATCCAGCTATTCTCTCTTTTACCATCATCGCCTTTTCTGTCCTTAATTCTAATGTGATTCTTATGTACTCGGGGGTTAGAAAAAAGTACCACATGTTCAGGTGACTGTAAAAAACCATGTCAAAAAGGACAGGCTGATCCTGCTCTGTTTTACCCCTTTGCATGTATCAAGTACTTTTCTCAATGGAATCCAAACTATATCACCATGAATTAAAATGGACCAAGACTGGATCAAGATGTTCCATTTGACAAGGAGCCATGTATTCATCCAGCATTAAATGCATAGAAATTGATGGAATTCTTCACAAATTCGGGGGGGGGGGGGGGGTTGTTTGGCGTGTTCTTAATCAATGCAGTTCCAAGTATTGTCAGGAGATGGCAGGATTTAATCAGGCCTCTCACTGCCAGTATGAAGGCAATAGGACGAAGCTCTCCTTTGAGAGTGAAAATTGATTATTTAATGGTTTTCTGGAATGAAAACCGGAATACAGATATGAAATTTCCCAGTCCTATCAGTCAGGCAGAAGCAGAATGAAAAGTCTTATCTTCTACAGCTTGGAAACTAGCCTTTCCTATTGACTCTCCACTTCCTTGTTTGCTGCAAACATAAGCTCAGCACAAATGAATGGTGTCTGTTGCCTGTAGTGCACTAAAATGTTAATGACCCTACTGCAGAAAATCCTGTCACTTAACTGAAAAAAGCAGCAAATTTATGGAAAGATGTAGAGAGAATTACAGCAGTCATGTATTCCAATGAATTTATGATTTCAGAGACACTAAAATATGCAGAAATTACATTTCATTAGATTATTCACAAATTCTGCATATTAAGACAATTTGTGCAAGTGTAGAGAAAAATAAAATTATATTGTCATTGCATTAGAGTATTGATTTGAAGTATTGTTCAACCTACAAGGAAATGTGATGTTTTTTAGCACCAAGTAAAAGAATGATCATGCTAGCAGATAGAAGCACAAGAGGGCTTCCCTAACTTGGCCACTCTTTAGAGTGGAAACTGGAGTTGGGTGTCAGGCTTGGCCCTCTATGTGTTCAGGTCTGATTTCTTGGGTCTTCTTTTTAGCTTTGGATCGAGATTATACTCGGCAGTGCTGCTTTAAATAACAAACCATGTCACAGAACTAATCAGATATATGTTTTGCAAGGGGCCTGTAAGAAAGAAGACCCCACGCTTTTTTGCATTTGTCTTGGCTGGTTATCCCCAGCTCTGCAAAAAGATACAGTGACTAGAGCACATCATGGGACTCCACAATTAGCACTGAATGCTACACAAACGTGTGTGTGTGTGTGTGTGTATATATCTATCTATATCTATATATATCCCACCCTCATACACATCTGATTACCAGTCAAAGAATGACCCAAAGGTGATTTAGCACATGAGCTTGGGAGATCATATGTTGTGTAAATAACAGATTTTGTCAGAACTTACAAAACATCAATTTCTCCCCTGAAGACAGCAACTAGAATGCTGCTCTAAATATGATGAACAAAAACAGTCAAATCAGCAAAAGATTATCAGAACACCTAAAGGAAACATTTTTACCTAAGTGATTTTGTGACCCAACATTTTTCTCCTGCTTCTTTGGGCTTCCAGCTCAATGACAGCCAGGGCTGGGATGATTTTAAGCCCTGATGTTTGTGAGACTTCAATTTAACATTATATGCAAAATGAGCTTTTACTTTATTCATCCCCAGGAAATAGAAGTACATCTCATCTGGTGGTTCTTTCTTTCCAGTTAAAGGAAAATATAGAACAATTTTTCACCAAATTTGTGGAAGAAGGAAAAGCCACTGTTCGACTGAAGGAGCCTGCAGTGGATATCTGTCTCAGCAAGGTATGGACCCCAATGTGCTTTCCTCAGAACTTTGATTTGGGGCTGCTATTATTGTAACTGTGGATGCTTTCTCTCATTATCTCTTGACTCTTCCTATTCATCCCTCCAATCCAGTCCAGATGAGTGGGTTATGCTCATCTACCAGCAGGTGGAGACTGAGAACACAAACTTGAAGTATGCTATAAGTAGCCTGTGCCAACTGATAACAGCCATTCCTATTTGTCTCTCCGGGCCAGTCCAGGACATTTGGGTGGTCAATCCACTCCAGCAGCTGAGGACTGAATACTGAAAGTTTTCCTGACAGCTTACCCAGCTCCCCCTGGTGTCAGATAATCAGTCTTGTTTTCAGTCCTCAGCAGCTGAATAGGACGTTGGATTGCCCAGCTCCCCAGAGAGATGAATAGTGAATCTTCTTTTGTTTGACAGAGTTTAAAAAAAAAAAAAAAGAGCAGGAAGATAACAAGGGAAAGAAAAGGCTTTTCTATCCGTGGGGAGAAGAGTGTTCCTCTTTCTGGATTTTCTGTCCTAGCAGGGCAGTTTCAAAAAGAAAACATACAATAAATAATCAAATAACAGAATATATACACCCCAGAGGGATCCAGAGCAAATCTGTGGAGCTCCGGTTGTCCTGCCGACTGTTTCGGCTTCTAGGGGTAGAGCCTACCCCCTTGGGGACTTGGTGTACGGAGGGGTGACAGCATGTCTGAGAGCCCCAGGATCCTCTTCCTTCCTCCGATTTTGGGCTCTTCACCGGCTTACCGCTAGCAGCGGCAAAGCGGTGGGGGAGTTCTCTGCATCTGGCGGGCTGTGCAGGTAAGCCTCCTTAGGGGGGTACGTGTTACCGGAGTGAGATTTGTTTTCGCGGGGGAACTTTGCCGCCGCGGGGGTTTTGTTGTGTGCCGCCTCCGTTTCTCTTCCATGCGGTGACTATTTTTTCTTCACAGGAGCACGTGTGTCAGTTTCCGCGGTTCCGTTTGTTTTGGGGATCGGAGGGGGCCGCTTTTAGCTGCAGGTCTTCTTGCTGCTTGTGTTATCCTTTGATAGCATCAGGATATGGAGGACAAGGTTTCTGAGGCATTTTTAACTCAGTCTCACAGCTCGTTGGAGAGAGCGGGAACGGCGGCCATTTTAAGTGAGCCAGCCGTTTCTCCCACGCTACAAGGGAAACCGCAAAAGAAAAAATCTAAATCGCACAGGGCTTCTGCTCCGGAGGAGCCCAAGCAGCAGCCTTTGCCTTCAGTGCAGGAAACTCTGGGGTCTTTCTTCTCGCCGGATTTTATTTTGTCATTGCATAATGCATACCTTTTTGAAAAGGTCTCAGTTGTCTCACAGTGCTGTAGCTGACAGTCTATGTGGCTCCCAGAATGATGACCTGCAGTGGCAGACCCGGGAGAAGGCAGCTCTTCGGCAGAGAAGGGTTTGGTCAGGGGATTGGAGACTACGGTGGCTCCTAGTTCTTTTTCCCAAGGTGCAGAGGAAGGTGAAATTCTCTCAGAGACAGGGTTTGAGGCCTGGCCAGGAGAGTTGGAAGAAGGTGAGTTGGGACCGGGAGAGGATCCCAATGTTTTTAGGGTTTTCCGTAAAGAAGAGCTGGGAGCCTTGATTTCTCAGTCCCTTGCGGCTCTTAATATCGTGCTCCCAGCAGTGCAGCAGGAGCCTCTTGAAGATCCCTTGTTACAGGGGTTTAGATCTGAAAAGAAGTGTTTCCCGGTGCATAGGGTCATTAAGCAAATGATAGAGTCGGAATGGGAGTGCCCAGAAGCTTCCCTAAGAGGCGGTTGCATGATTGCCAGGCTATACCCCGTTCCTCAGGACGAGAGGGACCTTTTGCGTATGCCTAAGGTGGATGCGTTGGTTTCTGCGGTCACTAAGAAGACAACTATTCCGGTAGAAGTGGGTACAGCGCTCAAAGACTTGCAGGATCGTAGATTGGAGGCGCTGCTGAAGCAAGCTTTTGATTCCAGTGCCTTAGCTCTGCAAGCTTCAGTTTGTGGGTCGTATGTGTCCCGAGCCTCTATTTGCTGGCTGCAGGGGGAGCCGAATCCAGATAAGGTCGAGGATGCTTCAACGGACATCGCTAAGCTAGAGTCAGCGGCGGCTTATCTAGCGGATGCCTTTTATGATTTAGTGCGTATTTTGGCGAAAGCTATGGCATCAGTAATTGCCGCTAGGCGTTTCCTCTGGCTTCGGAATTGGGCGTCAGATGCGTCTTCTAAGGCGCGCCTCAGTAAGCTTCCCTACAAGGGCAAGTTGCTGTTCGGGGAGGCTTTAGAGAAGATTGTTAAGGATTTGGGGGACTCCAAAGGGGGTCGTTTACCGGAGGATCACCCGAGAGCGGTGAAGCCGGGTTCCCTGCAGAGAGGTCAAGGTAGGGACTTTCACAGGTTCCGGGGGGCTCATTTCACCCCTTATCAACGGGGCCATTTTGTGGCTAGAGGGCAGTCCTTTCGGGGAGCCCGAGGATTCAATAGGGGCTACTTTAACGCCCATCAGAACTCAACCAAGAAGCCGCAATGATGTGAGGCCGGTCCAGGTGGACGTTCCAGTAGGAGGTCGGTTGCAGCAGTTTCTCTCCACCTGGGCCAGCATAACTACGGACCAGTGGGTCCTGGAGATCATCAGAGACGGCTATGCATTGGAGTTTGCGCGCCCTGTGCCGGCCGCTTTTATTCTGTCTCCGTGTGGTTCGCAGGTAAAGCGGGATGCAGTCAACGAGACTCTGTCACGCTTGTTGCATCTTCGGGCCGTAGTACCAGTGCCTGCAGACCAGTACGGCTTAGGTCGATACTCGATTTATTTTGTAGTCCCCAAAAAGGAAGGTTCTTTTCGTCTTATCCTAGATCTCAAACACGTGAATCGTTGTTTGCGGGTGCCACATTTCCGGATGGAAACCTTACGATCGGTTATCCGGTCGGTGAGACAAGGCGAGGTACTTTCGTCCATAGATCTGACAGAGGCGTATTTCCACATCCCAATCAGAAGCGAGCATCAAAAGTTCCTGCATTTTGCAGTTCCCATGGGGCATTTTCAATTCCGGGCGTTGCCCTTTGGTCTGGCTACGGTGCCACGAACGTTTACCAAGATTATGGTAGTGGCGGCGGCAGCTCTTCGAAAGGAAGGGATTCAGGTCCATCCTTACCTGGACGACTGGTTAATTCGGGCGGCGTCTCAGGGGGAGTCAGTTGCAGCCACCACTCGGGTGGTGGAGTTCCTCGAGAAATTAGGCTGGGTCATCAACCACGCGAAGAGTCATTTGGAGCCGGCCATGCAGTTAACCTATCTCGGTGCTTTCTTCGACACGGAGGTGGGTTCAATTATTCTTCCGGCAGACAGGGTAAAAAAGATTCTGGCGCAGGTGTCGGCGTTCCTGCGCACCAAAGCCCCAACGGCCTGGAGGTATCTGCAGTTGTTGGGGTCGATGGCGGCGGCCTTAGATCTGGTTCCGTGGGCCAGAGCTCATATGTGACCTCTTCAGCAGGCGTTGTTGTCCCGTTGGTCGCCACAAGATCACCCTCTCTCCCAGAAGTTGGTATGTCCGGAGGAGGTGCGCTTCAGTCTGCAGTGGTGGTTGGTTCCGGCCCACTTGCAAGCAGGAGTTCCGCTGGATCTGCCGGATTGGGTGTTACTCACGACGGACGCGAGCCTCTCCGGGTGGGGGGCTCATTGCTTGGTGCAAGGGACGTGGACGGCGGAAGAGAGCAGTTGGTTGATCAATCGCTTGGAGCTCAGAGCGGTTTGCCTGGCTCTGTTGGACTTTGTCGGAGTGCTCGAAGGGAAGGCAGTTCGGGTTTTTTCCGACAATCAAGTCGCAGTGTCTTACATAAACAGGCAGGGAGGCACCGGCAGTGCAGCATTGCTGGAGGAAAGTCAGCAGTTGTTTCGTTGGGCAGAAGTCCATCTCTTAGCGATTTTGGCGGCGCATGTAGCAGGAAAAGACAACATTCAAGCCGATTATCTCAGTCGTCATCGCCTGGACCCAGGAGAATGGGAGCTGGACTGGGCAGTGTCTCAGGAGATCTCGCGACGTTGGGGTCCGCCAGTGATGGACCTCATGGCTACCCAAGCCAATGCCAAAGCAGCGCGGTTTTACAGCAGGCGCAGGGAGCATATGTCGGAGGGTCTCAACAGTCTGGTACAGCCTTGGCCGGCGGCTCAGCTTCTGTACGTGTTTCCTCCGTGGCCCCTCTTAGGGAGGGTCATCCAGAGAGTGGCATGTCACGGGGGCACAGTGGTTCTCGTTGCTCCGTATTGGCCCAGACGCCCGTGGTATGCTGACCTGATGAGACTTCTCGTGGCTCCTCCTTGGCGGCTGCTCATTCGGTTCGATCTGTTGCGGCAAGGGCCGGTGGTCATGCCACAGGTGGATCGATTCTGTCTTATGGCTTGGCTATTGAAAGGGAACGGTTGCGCCGCAAGAGATACTCGAAGTCGGTGATAGCCACTATGTTGCAGTCCAGGAGGCGGTCTACTTCGTTAGCGTACATTAGAGTGTGGAGAGTCTTTGAGGCATGGTGTAGCGAGCGTCGGGTAAGGCTCTGGGCGGCGCCTCTTCCTGAGATCTTGGGTTTCCTTCAAGGCGGATTAGAAAAAGGGCTGGCCCTTAGTACGCTGAAGGTACAGCTGGCGGCGCTGGCCTGCTACAGAGGTAGAGTGCAGGGCAGTCCGCTGTCCTCACATCCGGATGTGTTACGCTTTCTGCGGGCGGCAAGAAACATTAGGCCTCCAGTGCGACAAGTTGTTCCTCCTTGGGATTTGAACTTGGTTTTGCAGGCATTGACAGAGCCGCCGTTTGTAGCTCGATCGTCAGAGCATCTTCGGGAGTTGTCTTGGAAAACGGCTTTTTTGGTGGCGTTGTGTTCTGCCAGGAGAATTTCGGATCTGCAAACGTTCTCATGCAGAGAACCGTACCTTCAGTTCTCGGCGGAAAAGGTGGTATTGCGGCCGGTGCCATCTTTCCTGCCTAAGGTGGTCTCCTCTTTTCACGTGAATCAGGTCGTCTCTCTTCCCACTTTTGGGGTGCTAGGAGACAGTGCGTTGGATCGTTCGCTTCGGCGATTAGATTTAGGACAGGTGTTGCATAGGTATCTCAAAGAAACGCAGTTGTTTCGTCAGTCAGACAGGTTGTTTGTTTTTTTCGGGGACTCAGCTAAAGGTAAGGCTGCCACTAAGGCTTCCATCGTTCGCTGGGTGAAGCATGCGTATGAGTCAAAGGGCAAACCGGTTCCGGTGGGACTCGGGGCTCATTCCACTAGGGGTCAAGCAGCCTCATGGGCGGAATATGCGTTGGTTCCGCCGGTTGATATCTGTCGGGCAGCGACGTGGTCTTCCCTGCATACGTTTGCGAAGCATTATCGGTTAGATGTTCAGGCAAGGGATGATGCTAGAGTGGGGGCATCGGCGCTTGTTGCTGGACTCGCAGGGCCCTCCCGGATTTAGGTACTGCTTTGGTACTTCCTAAATGTCCTGGACTGGCCCGGAGAGACGAATAGGAAGAAGAAATTAGACCTTACCTGCTAATTGTCTTTCCTTGAGTTCTCTCCGGGCCAGTCCAGGGCCCACCCTGTCTGTCTGCGAGGCTTAGAAACTAAGGAGTCTTCGGCGTGGGTGTCGATGTCTTTGACGGCATATTGGAAATGGATCCTGGGGGTCTCTGTTTAAGTCTACAGAGGTTCTTCCATGGGAAACAAAACAAATCAACAACAAAAAAAAGCAAACCACAAATGATGATAATATGAGGAGAGGACATCCAAGAAATTGGATATGGTTACCATAGAATGGTCTCTTCTTTTTTCAAGGTAGACTGTTTGTTATAAGGTCGTAGTGGTCCATTTGTTGAGATTCGTTGTTTTGCGTTACCGTATTAGTTTGAGTTTCTCTGCTTTGATACTGTAAGACTGATTATCTGACACCAGGGGGAGCTGGGTAAGCTGTCAGGAAAACTTTCAGTATTCAGTCCTCAGCTGCTGGAGCGGATTGACCACCCAAATGTCCTGGACTGGCCCGGAGAGAACTCAAGGAAAGACAATTAGCAGGTAAGGTCTAATTTCTTCTTCCTTATCGTCCCTCCAGTCTAGTCCCAACATCTGGGGTTTAAGCACCTCCTCCAGCAGCTATGGAGACTGAGAAATGTCATTCTTCTGATGACACTGGTACAAGTACTCTCGGGACTGCCTCCTCTATCCAGTAATCTCAATCTCCATAGCAGCTGGAGAGTGGTGAGCCGGGAGGTTGAGGCTCACTGGAGAAACGGTTAAGCAGAGTAGTTTAGATAGATTGGGTTATTATTTAAAAAAAAAAAAAAAAAAAGCTGAGGGACATATCCTTTTAAGCAGAGGAGCTGTGCTGAGGCCTCCTTCCTGTCTCCCTCCCTTTTGGTGTCAGTCAGTGGGCTAGGGAGGAAGGTGAAAGTCTGAGGTTTAAAGGGCTGTGCGCCGGTTCCCGTAACCACGGCTTGGGTGAGGAACCGGCGACAACAGCAAAGGAGCATGAGGCGAGAGAGAGCAGTGCGGAAACACGCTCCAAGTCCGCTGGGCCCGATAAGACTGGCTCCTCAAGCTCTGATTCTTCCTTGTTGCGGAAGCCGCCGAGCGCGATGAGAATTGAACGGCGCAGTTACATTAAGCGATTCTGAGGTAAGCGGCTTACCTGTGGGTCTTCCGCAGGCAGGGGGACTGAGGTATGTGCAACTTTCCGCTCCAGGGGGGTCGCGGCCGCGTGGCCGAAGCGCAGGAAAACCGCGAAATTGTCGGGCCTGCAGGATCGTCGTTGTGAGATGTTTTTTCTTTCCGTTCGGGTGTAGTTTTTGCACTTGAGCAGTGCGGTGTAAGGCAGAGAAGGAATTTGACTGTCTTTTTCAGTTTCAGGAAGACAATTTGATCGGGGGATATAGATATATGTCTAGAATATAGTGCTGTAGATATATATATATATATAGATATATATGTATATGTATTAATCTCATTTCTGGGAGTATAAAAGCAGCCCCTAAGGGTGCCCGACGTAGGCAAGGAGAGATGCCATCTAAGGCACAGTGTTTGATGTGCGGTGTTAAAAAGGGGACAGTAGCAGAGACGGGTGTCTGTAAGAGCTGCTCCCAAGAAGCCATCTCAATGGAACTGGTGGTAGAGATAGCTGGGGAGGGCCAGAAGAGTCTTTTGTCAGCGCCTGCCTCTCCTGCAGTTCCAATACTGGAGCCGGTGGCCGGGCCCTCCTCTACTCCAGATATTGCAACTGCTCAGCCGGCTTTACCTGGCGGGCTAGCGGCAATATTTTCTCAAGATTTTGTGGCGTTGTTAACAACAAGCCTTCAGGGGCAGTAATAAGAACGCTGAAGCAGATCCGTCGGCAGCAGACCGGACCGTAAAGCGTCCAGGGACCCCTTTAGATTTGGGACTTCTAGAGGTGCCTTTAAAGAAGTCTAAGAAGGGAAAGAATTTGCAAGAGCAGTCAGTGGCCTCGGAGAGCACTTTATCAGAGGAAGGGGAGCAGGAAATGGATGATGAGTTGGAGGAAGGTGAGTTAGCGGAGCACGAAGATCAAGCGAGGGTGGTCAGGGTGTTCCATCATGACGAGTTACCTGCACTCATAGGGGAAACTCTAAAAGCGCTAAATATGCCTTCTGCCGGGCTGACAGAGGATGCATCTTTAGTGAATCCCTTGTTTCAGGCTTTTCGTAAGACACAAAGAGCCTTCCCAGTTCATAGAATGATGAGGGAAATGATTCAGGGGGAATGGGACATGCTGGAAGCGGGCCCTTAAGGGTTCCAGGATTATGGCCCGCCTATACCCATTGGTGGATCAGGATAGGGAGCTATTTAAGCCTCCAAAGGTGGATGCAGCGGTTTCGGCAGTGACCAAAAAGACTACCATCCCGGTGGAAGGTAGTGCCACTCTCAAGGATGCGCAAGACAGGAAATTGGATACCTTATTAAAGCAGGTATTCGACATCAGTGTGCTTTCCTTGCAGGCATCGGTTTGTGGAGCCTGGGTGGCTCGTGCCTGTCTCCGATGGTCACAACATATTCATGGCGATCAATTGGAAGAGAATGAAGGGCAAGCGGCCAAGTTAGAGTCGGGAACAGCTTACCTGGCTGATGTTCATTATGACCTTATTAGGAGTCTGTCTAAGATTATGGCATCTGTGATAGTGGCTAGGCGGTATCTTTGGCTGCGTAATTGGGCGGTGGATGGTTCCTCCAAGGCGCGATTGGGTAAGCTACCCTTTAGGGGTAAGCTGTTATTTGGTGAAGATTTGGATAAGTTGGTAAAGGATTTGGGGGAGTCTAAGGAAGGAAGACTTCCAGAGGACAAGCAGAAGCAAGGTAGACCTGGGCCAGTTAACAAGAATCAGCAGAGAGAATGTCGCCGTTTCCGTCCAACTCGATTTGGGCAATTTCAAAGAGGGCGTTTCTCCTATAGGAGCCAGGGGTTTTCGAGGGGCAAATAGAGGATTTGCAGCCTCCTCTTCCTCGAACCGTAGAAAGACACAATGAAGCCAGGGGGGCCCAAGCGGAGGTGGTTTCCGTAGGAGGTCGGTTACGGGAGTTTTACCCTGTTTGAGCCAAATTACCACCGACCAGTGGGTATTGGAAATCATTTGAGAAGGGTATGCTCTCGAGTTTCAGCGCCCAGTGGCCGACGCTTATGATCAATCCCCATGCAAGACGCCTCTGAAGGTCCACGCGATGCAAGAGACGTTGGAGAGGCTACTGAAACTCAGTGCTGTAGTTCCGGTTCCAGAGTAACAGTGCGGATGCGGTCGATACTCCATTTATTTTGTGGTGCCAAAAAAGGACGGGTCTTTTCGGCCGAGCTTGGATCAGGTGAATTGGTGTCTGCGCATCTCGCATTTTTGTATGGAAACTCTGCGGTCGGTAATTGTGGCTGTAAGAGCAGGAGAATTTCTTACGGCTCTGGATTTGTCTGAAGCGTATCTTCACATACTCATTCGACAAGAGCATCAGAAATTCCTCAGGTTTGCTCTGCCAATGGGGCATTTTCAATTCCGAGCATTACCATTCGGATTAGCGATGGCTCCACGGATGTTTACCAAGATCATGGTAGTCGTGGCAGCGGCATTAAGGAAAGAAGGGATTCTTGTGCACTCCTGTTTGGACGATTGGTTGGTACGAGCAAAGTCCAGGGGAGAGAGCAAATTGGCGACTGCCAGAGTGGTAGAGTTTCTTCAGAGTCTAGGCTGGGTGATCAACAGAGAAAAGAGCAGGCTGAAGCTGTCACAGACCCTGGAATATCTCGGAGCACGTTTAGATACGCAGATAGGGAGAGTGTTTCTGCCTTGGAGGAGGGCAGAGGGCTTGAGAAACCTAGTTCGCACTTTTCTCAGCCGCAGGATTCCCACGGCATGGCATTATCTACAATTACTAGGTACAATGGCGGCGACACTACAATTGGTTCCGTGGGCGCGGGCTCATATGCGACAGTTACAGAGGGCGTTGCTCAGAAGATGGTCTCACCAGAACGATCTGCTATCCCGGATACTGCCGTGTCAGCCAGAGACGAAGCAGGCGTTACAGTGGTGGTTGACACCGGGGATGCTAGAGAAGGGAATGCCTCTGGAGGCTTCCTCCTGGGTACCCCTTACGACGGACGCCAGTCTCTTGGGATGGGGCGCGCACGTTGAAGGAACCTTTGCCCAAGGACAGTGGACGGATGAGGAAAAGGCATGGTCAATCAACAGATTGGAATTGAGAGCAGTAGCTTTAGCGCTGAGAGCGTTTCGGTCTTCGCTAGAGAACAAGGCGGTGCGTGTATTCTCAGACAATGCAACCACGGTGGCCTATATCAATCGAGAAGGCAGCACCAGCAGTGCGCCACTGAAATCCGAGGCCGAACAGCTTTTGGAGTGGGCCGAAGCGCATCTGGAGGCATTGTCGGTGTCACATGTAGCAGGAGTAGACAATGTGACGGCCGATTTTCTGAGTCGAGTCAAGGTGGATCCAGCAGAGTGGGTGCTTCATCCAGAGGTTTTCGAATTGGTAGTGAACTGCTGGGGAGAGCCGGTGATGGATCTAATGGCGACGTTGGAGTCCACAAAGGCGAGCAGATTCTTCAGCAGAAGAAAGGAAAGAATGTCGGAGGGCCTCAATGCTCTCATTCAAAGGTGGCCGGAACGTCAGTTCCTGTACATTTTTCCCCCCTGGGTCTTAATAGGTCAAGTGCTGCAAAGAATAGAGGTTCACATGGGAACGGTGATTCTGATAGCACCAGATTGGCCGAGAAGGCTGTAGTACGTGGATCTTGTCAGGCTTTTGGTAGACCAGCCCTGGCGGCTTCCGGTTCGGAAGGATCTCCTGTTCCAGGGTCCCATCCTTATGCCCCAGGTAGATCGATTCTCGCTTACGGCTTGGCTCTTGAAAGGGCAAGGCTGAGAGCAAGAGGATATTCCTCAGCTGTCATTTCCACCATGTAGAAGGCTAGGAGATCTACGTCATTGGCGTATGTTCGAATCTGGCGGGCGTTTGAAGCATGGTGTGCGGATAGGAGGATTCAGGCCTTGGGTGCTTCTGTGTCACACGTGCTGGCCTTTTTGCAGGATGGTTTTGACAAAGGATTAGCGGCAGCTTCCTTGCGAGTGCACGTGGCAGCTCTAGCGTGTTACAGAGAAAAGATAAGAGAACATAAGAACATAAGATATGCCATACTGGGTCAAACCAAGGTCCATCAAGCCCAGTATCCTGTTTCCAACAGTGGCCAATCTAGGTCATACGTACCTAGCAGTTTCCCCAAAAGACACAGGTTCCACAATGCTTGTACTGGGTCAAGCATTGATATCCTGGGTCCCTTCTTAATAATGGTTTATGGACCTTTCCTCCAGGAACTTGTCCAAACCTTTTTTAAACCCAGCTACACTAACAGCATTTACTACATCCTCCGGTAAGAAATTCCAGAGTTTGATTACACGTTGAGTGAAAAAATATTTTCTTTTATTAGTCTTAAATAGTTTACCCTGTAGCTTCATTGCATGTCCCCTAGTCTTTCTATATTCTGATAACATAAACGGACGATTTACGTTTACCCGTTCCACTCCGTTCATTAATTTATAGACTTCTATCATATCTCCTCTCAGCCGTCTCTTTTCCAGGTTAAAGAACCCTAACCTTTTTAGCCTTTCTTCATAGGAGGGGAGACGCTGGGAACACATCCAGATGTTAAACGTTTTTTACGAGCGGTGTCTCTTCTTAGGCCTCCTTGTAGATCTCTGGTCCCTCGGTTGGATCTAGCTTTGGTGTTGGACGCGTTAGCACACAAACTTTTTGAACCTTTGGCGAAGGCGTCAGATAAGGATCTGACACTGAAGGCAGTGTTTCTAGTGGCGATATGTTCGGCACGTAGAATTTCAGAGCTACAGGCTTTATCGTGTCAAAAAGCCTTTTCTGTCCTTTTATGATAACAAGGTGGTTTTAAGGACAGTACCATCGTTCTTACCAAAGGTAGTTTCAGCATTTCACGTGAATCAGGTCGTTTCTTTCCCAGTGTTTCTCGACTGGGGGTGGGGGGGGAATCAGCCTCAGGTTCCTTGCACTCTCTGGACGTTCGGAGAGCGCTAAAGAGGTATCTTCGGAGGACAGCGAGTTTCAGAAAGACGGATAGGCTTTTTGTTGTTTTTGGAGGAGCACATAAGGGAGACGCGGCTAGTAAAGCTTCCAATGCACGGTGGCTTAAAGAAGCAATAGCCTCGGCCTACATTCTGAAAGGAGGTCAGTGCCAGAAGGCATCAGGGCTCATTCGACAAGGGCACAGGCAGCGTCTTGGGCAGAGTACAGTCTGGTGCTGGCTAGTGAGATTTGTAAGGCGGCTACGTGGTCATCGTTTAATACGTTTGTTAAGCATTACCGTCTCGATGTGCAGGCGGAAAGGGATACTAGCTTTGGCACAGCGATGCTTCAGGCTGGCCTAGCGGGTCCCTCCCATTAAGACAAGGTTTCACTGCTCTGTTACATCCCTAGATGTTGGGAATAGACTGGAGGGACGATAAGGAAGGTGAAATTAGACTTACCTGCTAATTGTTGTTCCTTGAGGAACTCCAGTCTAGTCCCATACAATGTTCCCTCTAATTTTCTGTAGGCTGTGTGCACATAAAATATCAGCTGTGTGCAGCTTTTTGAAGGAAGGTTAAATTTTTGTGCACCACATAACGACACTCGGAGTTATATACTTTAAAATTTGACTACACGTCAGAATACAGTATGTACACCACATTGATTTTAATCAAATTAAATGAAAATAGACGATTACTAAATGAAGCGGGAAATTTCTAGTAATTACAATCATAACTTTTAAATTTTAAGACGTCTGTGTTGTTTTCTATCAGAATCAGAGCTGTAATTTTTGTGCGCTCTGTTGTAAAGTATGTGCGCTCGCTCGGCAAGGTGTGTGCACGCGCACAGCTTAAAGGGAACAGTGGTCCCGTATCCCTCCCTGGTTGGTTCTATGCTGTTGGCCTGAAGCACGGTGTTAGGGCTAAAAGCTTAAAGAGAAGAATGCTAATGTAACAGTATGGGCTATATATCTATAGAAGAGGGGTTGTTAGAGACAAGAGGGATCCAGGGGACGTCTGGATCCTTCGGGGAGTGAGGAAGGGTGGTCTTCCTTAGCACAGGTTCATATACATACCTACTATTTTCCTTTTGCAAAACAAACAAAAAAAAAGAAGAGTAAAACATAGAAAATAAAAACACTGTAGCGGGAGTAGTTTTTCCCGTGAGTGATTTAAGGTTGAGTTGAGATGCAATTGATGATTATTTTATTGCTACTTAATTGTTGCTCGGATGAGTCTGCTTTGTCAATAGATTACTGGACAGAGTAGGCAGTCCCGGAATTATTTGTACCAGTATCATAAGAAGAATGACGTTTCTCACTCTCCATAGCTGCTGGAGGAGGTGCTTAAACCCCAGATGTTGGGACTAGACTGGAGTTCCTCAAGGAACAACAATTAGCAGGTAAGTCTAATTTCACCGTATTTCTCAGTCTCTAACATGGTGGTGAACATAGCCTGTGCAGTATAGTGCTGGATTTTGGCCGACAGCGTTGGTTATAGGCCAGATAGAAGAGATATGATAGAGATGTTTAAATACCTCTGTGGCATAAATGCACAGGAGGAGAGCCTCTTTCGATTGAAAGCAAGCTCTGCTACGAGGGGACAAGTGGCAGCTTTGGCATGTTTCAGGGGTCGTGTTCAGGATCAAGCCCTGGTGGCCAATGCGGACGTGATTTATTTCCTTCAAGGCATTAAGCATCTTTGTCTTTGTCTTGTAGGAATCCTTGCTTGATATTTTCCAAGGAGAAGGTGATTCTGCGTCTGGTTCCTTTCTTTTTACTGAAGGTGGTATCTGTTTTTCACCTCAGTCTCTCTGACGTTTTCCGAGTCACAGGATTTAGCGGAGGCTCACCTTCTTCATAAGCTAGATGTCTGTAGGTCTCTCAAGTGGTACTTGAAGGTGACTCAGTCTTTTCAGCGCTCCGAGAGGCTTTTCATCTTGTTTAGTGGTTCTCGGAAGGGTGCGGCAGTTTCTAAGGCTTCTATTTCCCGGTGGATCAGGGAGGCTATTGTGTCTGCATATCTTTTGAAGGGGCGTCCAGTGCCCTCTGGCTTGCAGACTCACTCTACGCAGGCTCAGGTGTCCTGGGTGGAGGTTGGCCTGGTTCCAATCCAGGACATCTGTAAGGCGACAACATGGTCCTTCTTTTGTGCGGCATTACCACCTGAATGTACAGGCCCGGAGGATGCGGCCTTTGGAGCGCACGTGTTGCAGGCTGGTGTTTCGGTTCCCACTTGTTGTTAGTACTGCTTTTCTATGTTCCACTTGACTGGACTGGAAGGACAAATAGGTGAAATTAGACCTTACCTGCTAATTTTATTTCCTTGGAGTCCCTCCAGTCCAGGACCCACACGGGATGTTTTGCTGTGTGGGGTGCTGTTTCACGTTTGGTCTTGCAGAATCAGATTTTGAGTGGGCGCATTTGGTACAGCTCATGCTAGGATTTTGAATAAGGGTCTCCACTGGGAGCTCCGTGTTTTTTGTTCAGTTGTTCCATGTGTTCGGGGTCTTCGCGTCGTCGTCTTCAAGTTTTTGCCCCCAAAAAAGAAGAGAATAAATAAATAGATAAGAGGTCCAAATTGTAGGTCAATAAGAGTTTGTTTGGTTGCTCCTCTCATTTTTCTTGGAGAGGACATAGGTAGCAGAGAATTGGGGTTTTGGGCTTCATTTTTCTCTGCTTTGTGAGGTTCATACTGGTTGTTGTCAGTTGGCACAGGCTACTATAGCATACTTCAAGTTTGTGTGCTCAGTCTACACCTGCTGGTAGATGAGCATAACTTACTTAACTGGACTGAACTGTTGGGACTCCAGAAAAGAAAATCAGTAGGTAAGGCCTAATTTCACCTTATTTTTTCTTGAGCTTTGTGGGAAAAAATGTTTAACTGAAATACATATTGAAGACTGAGCATCACTGCCTTATTACAAAATAATCAAGCATCCTCTGTGGTTGGGAATTCTGAGCTTCTCCATTGATCCAAAGAAGAGAGGAAGTTCCCTACCCCTGGATCAAAAGCACACATGCTTCCTATGATATATGTAGTGTGGCCTGGACACACTTGGTCTGCACTATTGAGTCACCTGGTAGGGTCTGTGCCAAAAGAGCACTGAAAACAGTGAACCAGTTTTGATAACTTGTTATCCTTTCTTAGCCAAGTATGAAGCTAGGCATTTTGTTGATTAGCGAACCGATTATATGACACATATTATATGAATTCCTTCTTACCCACTCACTACTTGTTAGCTGGCACAGGAGGCAGATTGCTAAGGAAACTAAGTTTGCATATTTCTGAATGCTAATGTGGAAAAGTATGTACACACATAGGAATAATGATAAAAGGCACACAGAGGAGCTGAATTATGTGTCTGAAACTTGTGAAAAGTAGTACAAATCTTTAAGACTTTAACCCTGGCTACTGTCTACTTTATGCATTTTTCATATGCATTCATAATTCAGTCAGCTTACAAAAAAATGTCTGTAAAGTAGAGAATATATGGCTTGAATTCTGAATACACAGGAAAGATGTGCAAGTAGCCATAGCTGAAGCCCTAACAATTAGAGCTGCTACTCCCAAGTTCTAAACTGTTAATTCATCCCACTCTTGTGTCTGAACTATAGCATGGAAATCAGAAAATTATTTTGTCTTACTTTGGATCCTTTTTGTTTTTTTAGGCAAATGCTAGTACCTTGAAAACATTCCTTTCTGTGGTGAGGCTGGCTCACCAGGGTAATGCCATTGAAAAGTTACCCCTTTCGACACTGACCCCTGCAAAGACCTCAGAAGTTGAAAAACCAAAGACTAAACTGGCCATTGTATCCAAACAAAACTATCCTCTCACCAAAAACTTTCCCTATTCCCTAGAGCAGCTCCAAGCCTCCTATTGCAAACTTGCCAGGGTTGACATGAGAATGCTCTGTCTTAAAAAACTCAGAAAACTAAACCTGAGTCACAACTATATAAGGAAATTGCCAGTGACCATTGGGGACCTGGTTGATCTCCAGGAGTTCATCCTGCATGACAACTACTTGGAGGCATTTCCGGGAGTACTGTGCAGCTCCACACTGCAGAGGTCTCTTCACACACTGGATCTCAGTCGAAATAGACTGAAAGCTCTTCCCATTCAGTTTTGCCATTTACAAGAACTTATGCACTTAAAGCTTGATGACAACGAGCTGATTCAATTGCCATTTAACATTGGGCAGTTGATAAAACTGCGTGTGTTTTCTGCAGCCCGCAACAAGCTTCCATTTCTACCCCAAAGTTTTCAAGAGTTGTCACTAGAAAATTTAGATCTCTTTGGAAATCCTTTTCAAGAAGCAAATCCTCTTGTCCCCAGTATCCTGCTAAAAATCCCATTAACCTTATTTGAATCTGCTGCAAGAGCAGTAGTAAATTACAGGTAAGTGTTCTCCAGCTAATGTTTGCTTTTGATTGGAGGAAGAGCTAAGGTAAAGGTTCAAAGATTAGCAAGAGTTGCATGAAGTGGGCTGAAGAAAGCGGTCCATTTATTGAAAAATATTGCAGAGAAGGAATGTTCCTTTTTCTAGATTAGCAGTGGCATACATATGAGGTTTAGTGGAGAGCAGTTCTATTCTTGGGCAAGAAAGATGAGCTTGAACTGATTTAGTAGGTTTTCATTGAGTGCTTAAAAGTCCGTGGCTGGAGTAGTTTATGGTTGGATGGTTTGGCATTATACTGTATTATTTTGTTTTCTACTATTGGCTGTTAAATGGCCCCTTCCTAAACACAGATTTTTTTTTTTATAAATGTCATTTATAGCATTTTACTATCGCTGGAAGCACATGAGTTACCCTCAGCTTTCAGCTATAGTGTGAACCTGTCATAGGGGCTTCATTGTTTTTTGTTTTGTTTTTAATATTCTTAAAAGGGCATATAAGGAAAACTACAAACTTTGATACTACTATTAAAATTTAAACAATATTTTAAAACATTTTGTTTTGGGATCTGGCCCATTGACTCAGACTGTGGAATAATGGATCATATTCATGTTCCTGTATGCTGTCTATCAAGGCCAGCAGGATTTGGTCGGGTCCTTTGAGCCCAGCGTGAAATTGGTTACTACTACTGTGCCAACCACAGAGGAACACAGCAAGGCGGGAAAAAAACTTGGTTCTATCTTTATGAAACCTTATCCTGTCTTTTGAGGTTAAGAATGAGGAAATAAAGATCCTATAATTAAAAGGAAATGGGGCCAATCTATGGCTTGGTGGCATAGGAAGACCTGACTTCAATTCTTGAACCAGTTTTCTGCTCTGACAGGACTGCCACCATCATAGGCAGAATTAGAAGAAGGGGATACAATAAGAGAGAAAATCATGGATAGCTGTGAATAAGGGCTTGTGGAACCATAATCCAATAAATGCTAGTTCCTTATCGTCCCTCCAGTTCAATCCCGCACTTCTGGGTAGTCAGCCTCCTCCAGAAGCTTGGAGACTTGATCATGTTATATTTTAAGGACATCAGTATATTAAGGCAGCCGGCGGCTCCTTCCAGCCCGGTAAGCTCTGTCTCCAAGCAGCTGGAGGAAGTGGTGAAGCCAGGGTGCTGGACTCACTGAAGGGACAACTAAGGAGTACATAGTTAGATTGGAGGTTGTAGCTGGGCATTTTTTATTTTTTTGAAGTAGCTTCTGAAGGACAAAATAGGAGTAATTACGGGGAAAGACAAAGTTCTTGGTCTGGCCACGGGATAAGAGGAAAAAAAAAAATTTCCTTTCTTTCCACCCCCCTCCCCAGGGAACGAAGGAGGTAGCTTCAGGGGACTCAGAATCCGGGCTAGACATCTGTAACGGCTCCCAAACCCGTTACCAGGTGAGGAGATTGCAGATCAAGGGCCAACAGGCATATTTGCAGCACTTCCTGCCTCAGCGTCGAAGCTGATGAGTGTGGGCTGAGCACAAGGCAGGTCACAGGCAGACAATCGCGGTTGCGAGAAGAGCCATCTGCAGTCGGTGAGTAACAAGTGGGGTGCAGTAAATCAAATTTGTCTCCCCTTCCCCTCTGGGAGTGTAGCTGGCATGCTGCAAGAGACCATGTAGTTTCCAGCGGTTCTCAGTAGCGCAGGAAAAGGTGCCATTTTAAAACGCTTTTTGGCAGCTATGAAAGGTAGAAAGGATTTTCAGGAACGCAGCTGCAGCCTTCTTTTACAAAGAAAAAAAGAAGGAAAGGAGCAGAATAACTTTCAACAGCAAGTGGGCCCTGCTTGCATTTGGGTCACAGAGGGCACTACAGCTGGGTCTTTTCTTGTGGCTTGGACTAATCTAACAATTTGGCTGGACCTGACAGGCTACAAGGGCAGGGGACACCGTTCAGTGGCCATGCCGGCGAGACCACAGTGCACAGTGTGCAGAGCCATAAGGGGGTCAGTTTCTGACACACGTGTATGCCAGAAGCTCAAGTGGCAGAGCAGGGGCCACTGGAGGACACAGAACAGAGTGTGGATAGCACAGGCTCCTCGGGAGCAGGAGGGGGTATGGTGCAGGCCCATGAAGGGCAAAATTCTACGGCGGGAGGAGTCGGAGGGTCTGCATCTGCTTCCCTGCTGCTAGAGAGTTTTGGTGGAGACCTGGTCTCCCCTAGACCTTCCATGTCTCAGGACCTTGGAGGCGACAGTGCCCCAGAGGGGTTTTCCCCAAATTAGTTCTGCTTATGCACAAGCCTTTTTACATGCGGGGCCCCATGTCAGCACAAGGACAAGGCACGAAAAGGCCTGCAGAGTTGTGTGCCACAGAACCGGAAGTGGAGACAGCAAAAAAGGCACAGACCTGAGGGGGAATGGGGAGAACGGTCCCTAATGTCAGAGGAACCAGAAGGGGTGGACCCAGAGGGAGATTTGGAGGGAAATGGAGAGGGGTCTGGAGAGCTTCCGCGAGAGGAGTTGTCACGGATTATCTGCGTTTTTCGCTGGGAAGAGTTAGCAGCGCTCATTGTGAAATCATTGAAGGCGCTTAATATGCCAACATATCTACCGGTGGAGAAAGAGGCACTAGAGGATCTGCTGCTCCAGGCAGTTTGTAAGACACAGAAGGTGTTTCCGATGCATAGAATGGTCAAGCAGATGATCCAGAATGAGTAGGATCTGCCAGAGGCTGGACTCAGAGGGATGCGGACCTTGACAAGGCTGTACCCACTACCAGAACAGGAATGGGAGATATTCTGGTCACCAAGAGTGGATGCAGCGGTCTCGGCGGAAACTAAGAAAACTTACGATCCCGGTAAAGGGTAGTTCCGCGCTCTAAGATGGCCAGGATAGGAAGTTGGATATCTTGTTGAAACAGTTGTTTGATATCAATGCGCTCTCTGCAGGCTTCCATGTGTGGAGTCTGGGTGGCCAGGGCCTGCCTGTGCTGGGCGCAGGGGGTTAGTGAGCCAGGAGATGGGGCTCCAGATCCAGTGGAGGCATCAACCAAACTACAGTCGGGAGCCATGTACCTTACAGACACCTGCTATGATCTTATTAGAGGCCTTTCCAAGAGTATGGCTTCAATGATAGCGGTTCGCCAGTATCTCTAGCTGAGAAATTGGGCGGCAGATAACTCTTCCAAGGCACGGCTTAGCAAACTGCCGTTTAAGGGGAAGTTTCTGTTTGGTGAGGTACTGGAGAAGTTAGTAAAGGAATTAGGGGAGTCGAAGGGAGGGGGGGCATCTCCCTGAGGATAAACAGAAGCAGATCCGCAGCTTGGGGTCAGCCAAGGGACTTCCAACGATTCCGCAGTGTCTGTTTTGCACCTTCTTAGAGGGGGTGTTTTCCCTCGCGAGGTCAGAGTTTTTGGGGAGCAGAAAGAGGCTATTTCAGTGCCGCCTCCTTCTTGGGGCCCAAGAAGTCACAATGAAGTGAAGGGAGCCCAGGCAGTAGTACAGCCCATAGGAGGTCTGCTGCAGGACTTTTATCCTGTCTGCGCCCAGATCATGTCTGACCAATGGGTGCTGGAGGTTATATGGAAGGGATGCGCACTGGAGTTGGCTAGACTTGTGGGCCTGTTCTTTGTACAGTCTCCCTGCAAGGCACACAGCTAAGTCACAGCGGTAAGAGTCACCGTCTCGCGGCTCCTACAGTTGGGGGCTTTTGTGATGGTACCCAGGGACCCTTGAGGGTCAGGTCGGTACTCGATTTATTTCATGGTGTCTCAAAAGGAGGGCTTGTTTTGGTCTTTTCTCGACCTCAAGTGCATAAACAGGTGTCTGTGAGTGTCCTGTTTTCACATGGAAACATTGAGGTCCGTCATAGTGGCAGTAAAAAGCGGAGAGTTTTTGACATCTCCTGATTTCACGGAGGCGAACTTACACATTCCTATCCATCTGGAGCATCAATGGTTTCTCTGCTTCACGGTGCCTATGGATAGTCTGTGACAAAACTGATGTTTCTGACCAAACGCTAAGAAAGTGCATCGTAAGGCAAACTATCTAGCAAGAACTCACTTTTGATCGATGAGAAGACGTATGTAGATCGTTTGAAAACGCAAGTAACACCTAAAGGCTGAATCTAAGAACAGCGTATTGCCAGTAGAAAGAGAAACCTCAGAGTGATCAGCAGTAGATATAGACGCCGTTTTTCGCGCCTTCTGAAATGACGTGACCAAAAGTGGGCGGAGTCATAAATGCAATGTAAGAGGGGGGTAAATTAAACCGAATGAGGGAAAGTGAAACATCAGAACAAAAAGGATAGCCTTACTAATGCCATCATTATAGAAAAAAGAGAGATGAGAAAATGTACTGAACAAATCACTGGAAAAGCATAACTCGGAAGAGTAAAAGGGGAGGCACAAATATGCAGCCAAATATAAGCCTGTATGGATAAATAATGCTATGTTGGTCAAATAGAATTACAACATTATATTAAGACTAAATGAACATAAACAAGAATGTAAGATGACCTGGCATTAATTAATAAACAATTAAACAATATTAAAAAAATAAATAAATAAATAAAATAAAAAATAAAATATATATTAAAATAATAATGATAATAAAATGAAATAATACAAATAATATGTAAAAAGAGAGCTAAATAAAATCATATATTAAAAAGCTCAATTTAATGCAAACGTAACCTGAATAACAAATAAAAGATAATAAATAAAAAATAAATAATAAATAAAAAATAACTAAATATAAAATATAAAAAAGGAATGTACAAGAGCAATTCATAAGAAAACAGAGAGGTCACTCTCTTGGTTAAGACCAGATGGTTCTAAGCTATTAAACTCAAAAATGTATCGTTGTTCTAACTTGAGAAGAGTATTGTTAATGTCACCTCCACGCCAGTGTGGAATGGCAGTCTTAATGACCAAAAATTTGATGTCACTGACCTTATGGCCCTTTTCTAACCAATGCGAGACTAATGGCTTTTCAACAAGTTGTCTCTGGATATTGCTCCTGTGTTCAATTATACGTGTCCGTACTTGTCGTAGAGTTTTGCCTATATAAATCATGTTACAAGGACATAAAATGAGATAGACAACATTTATGGTTTTACAGTTAGAGTAATGATTTATGATAATTTTATGACCCGTGGATTTATGTATGAAATAATCTTTGGTTATAATAGCATGGAGACAGACCGAGCAATTGCCGCAACTATAATGACCTCTCACTTTGAGAATGGGCCGAGAGACAGTCAGAGTGGAGGGGACTAAAAAATGACTCAAGTTGGATGACCGTTTATAGGATACCATTAACCGTTTAGATTGAAAAGCAGGTAAAACGGAAAGAAGATTCCATTCCTGTTTCAGGATATCCGTAATAGTCTTAGAGTATGATGAAAAAGTGAGAGGGCAAGTGACTCTCTCCGTTTGTGAACGTACCATGTTCTGTAGAAGTGTTGGACGATCTGTAGTAGATGCTCTCTTGTATGCTCTATGAATACAACTATTAGGATAACCACGCTGTTCAAACCACCGGTATAAATCCGTGGCATGTTTCTCAAAATCAATATTGTTAGTGCATAACCGCTTAATTCTAAGGAATTGGCTAACAGGAAGATTCTGTTTAAAGGCAGTGTTGTGACAGCTGTCGTATGTAAGGAAGGTGTTTCTGTCAGTTGATTTCCTGTACAAATCAGTGACAAAGCCCTTATCTGATTTTTTGATCATAATGTCAAGATATGGAATAGATTCTAAACTGTATGTACCCTCAAATTGTAGATTAGAATCTAATGTGTTAAGCCAAGTGTGGAAAGAATGTAGAATGTCTTCAGGGCCATCCCAAATAACAAGCACGTCATCAATATAGCGTTTCCAGAGACAAATGTGTTTCTTATATGGATGAAAAGATAAGAATTTATTCTCAAATTCGGATACGTAAAGATTTGCGATGTCAGGAGCCATGGGCGAACCCATGGCAACACCTTTTACCTGTTTGTAGAAAAGACCTCTAAAGATAAAATAATTCTCTGACATAACTAAGGAAGCCAACTGTGTAAGAAAAAAGTGGGAGTGCGAACCCGTTTTGGTCTTTGGATTAATACATTTGCTAGCACTTCCAATGCTGCTTGTTGGGGAATGTTTGTATAAAGGGAATTAATGTCTAGTGTTAATAAAATAAGACCATCATGGTAACCTTGAAAGCCATTGAGAATATTAATGATGTGAGTAGAGTCCCTGACATAGGAAGGTGCTTGGGAGACAAATGGACGCAAAAACAGATCTAAAAATTTGGAAAGAGGTTCAAAAAGTGAGCCATTGGCTGAAACAATTGGTCGGCCAGGAGGATTTTGCATGGACTTGTGTATTTTTGGAAGCATGTAAATAGTGGGTATTATAGGGTGGGTGACAGTGAGAAAAGTAATTTCTTTGGATGTTAGGTATCCTGCCTCTTTATCAATGTATAGTAAATTGTCTACTTTCTGTTGTAACATGCTTGTAAGATCATCAAAAATCTTTTGGTAAAATGTGGTGTCATTCAATTGACGGTTGACCTCTGCTATATACACGGTTCTGTCCTGTACCACAATGGCTCCACCTTTATCAGCGGGCTTTATTATTATAGCCTGATTAGACTGAAGGCCCTTTAATGCTGATTTCTGCAAGGCTGTGAGATTGTAGTATGAATTCTATTGTTTAGTATTATACAATGCATTAACTCTAGAGAGAACCATATTTTCATAGGCAGTGATCATGGGATCTGGATTGGACGGAGGGAACCAAGTAGATGGTTTCTTAACTACAGAAGAATCGACAGCGGGAGAGGGTTTTTTTGCGAAATAATCTATGATCTTAAGCTTACGAAAAAACTTATAAAGTTCCACATGTGTTAAAAACTTATCATGACGTTTGGTGGGAACAAAGGAGAGCCCCTTGTTTAAGACCTGAAGTTCAAGGTCTGTTAACGGGTATGTGGATAAATTGATGACTGCATTTACAAGTCCCAATCCAGATGTCTTTTGGCCATCATGCCTTGACTGTGCGTTCTTTCCCGCGGAGAGTACTGTCTTGTTTGTTGATTTCTGTACCTCGGTGGACGAGGTGGTGGTGATCTTGGAGATGCATTTCTTCTGCCTTTTGCCCACAGAGAATCCATATGAAAATCCCGCTTGTGATTATGCCTATGATGATGTACAGTAGGAGAGCGTGGTTGTGTAGGAAAGAGGGGAGCAGATGCTTCAATGTTGTCTTTTGAATGGTGCCGTGACCTTTTAGTGCTTCTTTCTAATTCTGGAGTGGCCGATATAGATCTACGTCTTGTTGGTTGTTTATCCTTTATATTAGTCTTGGATATATTACGTGGTGATCTGGAGGAATAATGTGGTCTGGGTGATCTATATGGTCTGGGTGAACTGTGTGGTCTCCTAAAAGAAGTACTTCTTTTCCTATCGTTATGATCGGACTTGCTATAAGTCCAGTAATAAACGGTGTTTTGTTTATAGTCCTCATCATCTCTCTTAAGTTTTTTGATCTTAGCTTCTTTAATGGATTGTCTATAATCTAGGTTATTTTTATCAAACTTGTTTTTCTCCAATTCAAACTGTGCATCTTTCTTCTTAAGATTGTCAATTTTTGAATCTATCTGTGGTTTGAGTGTCTCGGCCCTTCGTTTAGATGTATTAATTAAAAGGATCATCAGATCCAATGAACATTTGTTTAAAATTTTTATCCAATTAGTCATAAAAACATCATCATCTTTAAACATTCCGGGTGCCTTCTGCACCCTGAGTCCTCTAGGAATAGTCTTTCTTCTGCAATACTCAAGTAAGGAAGCTGCATGTAATTCTTCTCTCACATATTTCTGCGTCAACCAAACCAGTTCTCTCCATTCGTCTTCTAAATCCGGGACTGCTTCCTCTTCCGTGTAGAAGGGGTCCTCGGAGAGCAAACCTTTGAGATCATCTTCTTTGTAGCTCAAAACTCCTTGCCAAGGAGAGAACATGGCTCCAACAAGTAAGGGGACAAAGGGAGGAGCGGACCTCTTGCAGATCAAAGGAGCAACAAACGGAGCAAGAGATGTAGGTTTGATCCAGACTGCTTTATTTATAATTAGTCCCTACGCGTTTCGGCTTACGCCTTCTTCGGGGGACATACAGCTACCATAAAATAAAAATAAAAAAATAAATAAACAATGTTAAAATAAAATTAAAAAGCAATGCTTTTTATGAGGTCCCTGTCCCATTCTTCAGGACAACAGTCCTCACCGGCGAGTGCACACGGCTAGGACCACGGGTGCCCTGGGGGTTGCGGGCCTTTGGGCTTGGGGCCAGACCATGGGAGCCATGGAGCCTTGGATTCTTCCTCTGACTTCAAGTCAGACTGGGAGATCGAGGACGAGGAGTCCCCGGACACCTGGCAACACTGAGACATGCCCTCGGAGCCGTCTCCACTGGTGCCCCAGTGCCATTCCCCGCCCGAGGACATTGCCTTCCTTAACTTTGTGTGGGACATGGTGAAGGCGCTCATGTTCAAGACCAAAGTGGAGGAGGACCCCCGCACAGAGGAACTTGAAATCCTCCAGTACGAGCCCCCCCCCCCCCGAAGGAGGCCCTCACTGTTCTCGTCCCTCCGATCCTTGAGCACCTCCTCCTCCAGATATGGGAAACACCAGCGTCGGTACCCATTGTAAGTAGAAGGCTTGACTCCATGTACCAAGTCCACTGAAGTCCAGGGTTCCAGAATCCCTTGCAATTCTATGGTCGTCGAGTAGTCATGCAGCAACTCAATGCCCTCAGGTAGGAAGACCCAGACCTTGGACACCCTCAGCCAAAAATGCTACCAGGGCTCGATACTGGTTTGCCAATTCCAGTCCCTACCAGTTGTACGTTGGCATAAAGGAACTGGCAAGGGAGCTTGCCGGTTTCTCTGCAGGCCTTGATGGGGAACTTCTTCAGTGGTTCAAGTCACTGGCCTCAGCAGTCAAGGACTGCTCGAAGTTCCTGTCTCGAGCAGCTTACAATGCCTTCGAATCCTCAGCCAGAGTGGCTGCCATGGGCATCGGGGCCCAACGCCAGGCATGGCTGCAGTAGTCTAACCTCGAGTAATGGGTCCAGGACATCGATGTCCCTTGCACTGGAGAACCTCTTTGGAAAACCCATGTCAGACAAGGCTGCTGAGGATAGAGTGAGTTCCTGACCCAGGACCAGACTCTCAATGAAGACATCGGTGCACCTCCATAAGAAAGCCCCTGGAAAGAAGCCTTTCTTCCCAAGAAAAAAAGGGATGTTTGGTCATGTCTCACAGTATTAGGCTTTCTCTGCCCTACAGCAGGGGCAATAGTCCAAGGGGCAAGGACTTGACCCCCACAAGCCTATGATCCAGGCCCCGGCCCAGCCTGGAGGGAGTTTTGACTCCTGGGGTATGGCCTCCTCTCCCCCAGGAGGCCCTCAGGAGCACACAGGGGAAAGTCTGGCCCTGTTTGCCCACAGGTAGTTCTCCATCACCACCGATTCCTGGGTGCTGCAAATTGTCAAAGAGGGATACCTCCTCCACCTGCAACATACACCACCCTCGTTTTTCCTAGGAGAACCTATGAGGTCTCTCCTTCACCAAACTCTGATTCTCGCCAAGCTCGCAGGTCTCCTCACGGACAGGACGGTGGAGCCAGTGCTCAAACATCTCTGGGGCAAGGGCTTCTACTCCAGATATTTCCTTATTCCCAAGCGAACAAGGGGCCTCAGATCCATCCTGGACCTATGGGACTTGAACATATTTCTGGTGAGGAGACGTTCAAGATGATCTCTCTTGGAACACTGCTGCCTTACTTCCAGCAGGGAGACTGGCTATGCTCCTTAGACCTGAAGAATGTTTACACATCCTGATCGATCCCACCCAGACAATACCTCCGGTTCGTGGTGGGAGGAGGTCATTACCAGTATAGGTTGCTACCCTTCGGACTGGCGTCCTCTCCAAGGGTCTTCGCCAAGTGCCTAGCAGTGGTTGCAGCCTCCTTCGTCTCCAATGGGCCTTCGTCTTTCCCTACCTGGACAAGGGGAAGTACAGCTGCAGAGGTGCACCACGCCAGCGAGCGTCCTGCAGCATCTGGGGATTGTCATCAACTACCCCAAGTCCCACCTCTCTCCGGCACTGTACCTGGAGTTTGTAGGAGCTCAGCAGGACACCTTCCAGGTCAAGGCCTCCCTCCCTCCATAGAGGACAGAGCACCTCAGGGCGCTAGCTGCAGAAGTGCAACACCACCGGTTGGTGCCCGCTCACTTTCTCCTCCACCTGCTGGGCCACATGACCTCCATGGTCCACGTAACCCCGTATGCCCACCCGCATATGAGTTCGGTTCAGTGGTGCCTCTGCTCCCAGTAGACACAAGCCATGGGCAGGCTTTGAGACAGGGTAAAGGTGGCCTGCCAACTGACGGACTCCCTCGACTGGTGGCAGATCCCCCGCCACCTTCAAGCCAGGATGCCTTTCCAGGTATCCACCCCCCAGAGGGTCCTCACTACGGATGCCTCTCTACAGAAGCCTTCCTGCGAGGACCTCCGCACCCAAGGCATGTGGTCCCAGGCAGAGTGCCAGTTGCAGATCAATCTCCTGGAACTCCAGGTGATATCTGTAGCCCTCCGAGCCTTTCACCACCGGTTGCTGCACCAGTCGGTGCTGGTCCAGACGGACAACCAAGTCGCAGTGTTCTATGTCATCAAACAAGGAGGCATGGGCTCATACTCCCTCTGCCAGGAGGTAGTAGCCCTCTCCTCTTATGAGACATGCAGCGGGATGCTCCTGCAGGCGGTCTACCTCCCGGGCTGGAGAACACCCTGGTGGACAGGCTGAGCAGAGTCCTCCAGCCTCATGAGTGGCGCCTAGACCCCAGAGTGGCCTTCCGGCATTTTTGACTCTGCGGCGTCACCCTAGTGGACCTGTGTGCCAGCCCAGACAAAACGCAGTTGCCTGTTTCTGCTCCCGCCAGCCACACCTGTCCCGCGTGTCAATGGATGCGTTCCTCATCTCATGGACGGAAGGCCTCCTTTACGCCTTTCTGCCGAGACACTGGTCGCCAAGACCCTCTTCAAGGTCCACTGTGACAGGGCATCACTGATTCTGGTGGCCCAGGCAACCCTGGTTCCCGCTGCTTCTCTGCTGTGCCCCAGAACTACTCTCACAGGAGAAGGGCTCTCTCCTGCACCCCAACCTGGGGTCCCTGTCTCTCATGGCGTGGCTGCTGAAAGGGTAGCGCTAGTTCCCTTCAACCTCCCACATGATGTGGAGGAGGTCCTTCTGGTCTCCCATAAGGTCTCCACGAGAAGGGCGTATGCCTTCAAATGGAATCTATTTTCAGTGTGGTGCAGCAAGAGACAGGCAAACCCTTTCTCCTGCTTGGTGCAACTGGTGCTCCAGTACCTACTCCACCTGTCGCTGGTGGGGCTGAAGTCCAACTCAGTCAGTGCACCTGAGCACTATTGTGGCACACCACCACCATGCTGTTGAGGGCAAGCCCCTCTCGACACAGCCCTTTCTCTTTTCCTGCAGGGTCTTATGTTGTCCAAGCCCCCAGTCTGCCCCATTAATGGCGGAGTGGGATCTCAATGTGGTGCTCTCACAGCTCACTAAATCGCCATTTGAGCCTCTGGCCACCTGCGGTACCTCTCCTGGAAGGTTGTCTTTCTCATGGCACTCGCGCCCACTTGCAGGGTCAGCAAGCAAAAGGCTCTGATGACAGAGCCACCCTACACAAGGTTCTAAAAGAACAAGATGGTGGTCCGCACATACCCCAGGTTTCTGCCAAAGGTGGTGTCCCTCTTCCATCTCAATCTTCCTGAAGCCTCACGCCGGCAAGGCGGAGACCGTTCTCCATACTCTGATTGAAAAAAGGGCCCTGTCCTTCTGTCTGCAACGGATTCAGGGCCACTGCAAAGCGCCTCAGCTCTTTGTCTCCTATGACTCCAGTCAACTGGGACTTCCAGTAACTAAGCAAACTCTCTCCACTTGGGTGGTGGACTGTATTGACCTCGCCTATGAGCAGACTAGGATCTCACTAGATTACCGGGTCACAGCGCACCATGTCAAAGCCATGACCACCTCTGTAGCAAATCTGTGTTCCGTACCTGTTATGGAAATCTGTCGGGCCGCCACCTGGATTTCAATCCATACTTTCACTGCTCACTACTATCTGGAGAAGGAGTCCCAATGGGACAGCGCCTTCAGCCAGGCCGTGCTCCATAATCTCTTTGGGGTGTAGGCAACTCCTGCCTTCCGACCCTTCTGTGTTCAGGCTACCGGAGTGCTGGTTTTCTGCCAGACACTTGTGTCTTGTGAGAGTCTCTCAGTTGGGACTCAACTGCTGCAGCTCACAACTCACCTTCTCTGGTCGCAGTGGCATTTTGTAGAGGTTCTCGGTAGCCTGTAGCTTGGGAATCCCATATGTGAGGACTGACTTCCTGCTTGTTCCCGGAGAAAGCGTAGCTATTCACCGATAACATGTGTTCTCTGGGGACAGCAGGAATCAGTCCTCACAAACTTCCCTCCTCCCCTTGGAGTTGCTTCCTTACCACATACTTAATTTTTGCCATCTTAGCTATGTCATTAGACTGAGGCAAGATGGCACCCTTGGGTGGGAAGGGAACCACGCATGTGTGGTGTATCTCCCAAAGGCTTTCTTTGCAAGCTGGGGAGATGCTCCCACATGGGCTCGATCGGCGCTAATGTCACCTATATGTGAGGATTGATTCCTGCTATCCCTGGAGAACACATGTTACATGTGAGTAACTATGCTTTCTTGCCTGTCTCATCAGCACACCCTTGGTGTAAGGATTCTCTCTTGTGGATTGCAGCACAAACTCCAAGAATAAAAGAAGGGGCATCCTTGATGGGTTACCTATTGTAGAACGAAGAACTGAGAATCCCATTTGTCAACACGTTCACCTGCGGCTCTGTGTATCAACAACAACAAAGATACCTGCGGCTCTGTGTATCACATCAACAAAGAAACCTGAAAAACCAAACAAACAAAACCTCCTGAGCAAATCCTATGAAAGACCTTCTATGCATCGCAGCTCACCTTAGATTGGCAGGAAGCTATAGTGGCCAGATTCTTTCAAATACTGGAAATCACCTGGCAGTCCTTGACAAAACCAACTTGATCTTCCTTCAGTCAAGCAGGAAGGAATTGTGCCACTCAGCAAGAATTTTGACAAAATCTTAAGATCCGTGTTTAATAATGAAAGAGGCCTATAAGAGTCCATATGCAAAGAGTCCTTCCCAGACTTGGGGAATAATCGTAATTATAGGTGTATTAGCCAAGGTGTGGAAATTCCTTTATGTTGTTTATGTTTATTTCAATTGCTTAACTGCCCTTCTGTGTTAATCAGAGCGGTGTACATTACATAAAATAACAAAGTGAGGCACAAGGCCAGAAAATTGAAGAGAAATTTACAATTCTTAATAGGATAGGGGAGAGAAAATAAGTAGAGAACGAGAAGCACAAGGGGAAAGGCTACAGGAAAGGGGTGGGAAGGGTAAAAACTAGGGAAAAGAGGTGGGTCTTTAAGTCGCATTTAAAGGTAGGGTGATGGGGCTCTAGACGGAGGGAGGTAGGGAGAGAGTTTCAGAGGGCAGGGCCTATAAAGAAGAAGGCTGAGGAGTGGGTGGACTGGAGGTGGGCAAGGGAGGGAGGGGGGAAGTGTAAGGCGATTAAGATGAAAAGAGCGAGGGGTGTGTCTGGTTGTGTGGAAGTGGATGAGGTCTGCCAGGTATTGTGGGGTGCTAGTGTGAAGAGCTTTATGGACAAGAGTGAGTAATTTAAACTGGATGCGAAAAGAGATGGGTAGCCAGTGGAGATGAAGAAGAAGGGGGGTTATGTGATCACGAGGGGCGGAGTGAGTTACAAGACGAGCGGCAATGTTTTGAATCCTCTGAAGTCCGTGAAAACTGAATTAGAGAAGTTGACACGTGACATGACAAGTGATAGAAGTAGGGTAGTAAGGGCAGATGGAGAGAGGAAGGGGCGGATTGCACGGATCTGACGAAGGAAAAAGAAAGAGGTCTTGGTGATATGAGAAACATGATCCTGGAAGGAGAGGTCAGAGTCAAAGAGCACACCTAGGTAGCGGAAGGAGGAAACCAGAGATATGGGAGTACCAGAGAAAGACGGAGCTAAGGAGGGGGATGGGCTACCATTAGGAAACCAAATTGCAGTAGTTTTGGTGAGGTTGAGGTGAAGACAGTTCTGGGTCAGCCAGTCGGTGATGGTAGATAGGCAGGAGTTAAGTGGAGTGAGATCAGGGCAGGAGGGGGAAGTGTGATGGAGAAGAACGATATCATCTGCATAGTAGAAGGCCGAAATCCCGGATTGTTGTATCAGCAGAGTGAGAGGAGCTAAGAAAAGATTGAAAAGGAGAGGGGCCAGGACAGAACCTTGGGGAACCCCGCAGGAAAGAGGGAATGGTTCTGAGGGGGGAATCGAGATAGAGGAAGAAAGAACTGCACCTGACCGGGAGGAGAGAAAAGAATGGAACCACCGATAGACTGTGCTACAGAGGCCGGCTTCCTGCAGGCAGAGTAGGAGGAGAGAGTGATCCACCAAGTCAAAGGCAGCAGAGAGATCGAGGGCTACCGCCACCGAAATATCACCACGGTGAAGGCTACATGCAGTGAGTTAGTGAAAGCGAGAAGAAAAGTTTCAACACTGTGGCCTTGACAAAAACCTGAATGACGGGGGTGAAGAAAGTTGATAGAGTCAAGGTAGTGAGAGAGCTGTGCGAAAACAAATATTTCAAGGAGTTTGGAAAGGAAAGGGAGATTTGAAACTGGGCGGTAGTGCGCAGGGTCCAGAGGATCAAGGGACATTTTTTTTAAGGATTGGGCGAATCAATGCGTGCTTCCAAGGATGGGGGAAAGTCCCTGTGGATAGACTGGAATTTAGCATGGAAAGGATATAGGGAAGGGGTGAGTAACCAGGAGGAGGGGATGGGATCGAGAGGACAGTTACACTAGAAAAATAGGTTTTGAGGAGTCCATAAACCTTCAGCTGCAGAATCTTATAAAACTCTCCTGAAAACCCATCTGGATCAGGTGTTTTACGAGGCTTGAGAGATTTGATGGCCCTCTGAATCTCACACAGAATAATGGATACATTCAAGAACTCCAGCGCCTCGGGAGATAACTGGGAAAGAGCAGTCTTCCATAATAGGGTCATCACAGCTCCCTATCAACCACTTGAACCTCATACAAGGAAGCAAAATAATCTACAAAGGCACATGCAGTATCCCCCACTTCATGCAGCATCCATCCCTCACTGCCCATTAAAACTATGTTGTATTTAGGACCCATCCAGGGCTTGACCATCAGTGCTGATATCGTCCCAGGTTTATTCCCAGTAACAAAACAAATGATACCTGTAACAAAGCAAATCTTTTTGAGCTCATGAATAAGAATATTTAAAATGACCTGGGTTGCCAAAAATTGTTTTTTATTAGTCGCTGTAGGACTCTGGACATACCAAGCTATATCTTTATGCAATTGTTTTTTTCTGGGAACAAGCAGGAAGTCAGTCCTCACTTATGGGTGATGTCTGTGCCGACGTAGCCCCATGCGGAGCAAATCCCCAGCTTTCAAAGAAAGCCTTTGGGAATTGCAACCATGCATGTGTTGTCCCCTTCCCGCCCAAGGGTGCCATCTTGCTCGGACTCCTTTTTTCCACGGAGCCCTTCAGACGTAGTTCCTCCGTGCCCCGGAAAAAGTGATTATTTCTCTGTTGTCTTCGCTGGTTGACACCGGTATCCTTCCTATCTCCGGCTTCGGTATCGAGCTGGGTTCTTTTTTCCATTTCTTTTGTCCCTGAGGTGCTTTCATGCCCTTTTTGCCCCTCTTTTTCTCGCTGGAAGCCCGCAGGGTCTTCGACCTCGCCGGGGTTCTTTTTCCCCCAATGGCTACCAGCGGTTTTAAGAAGTGTGATCGGTGTGGGAAAATGTCCCTCACCGATACACATGACTGCTGCCTCCGTTACCTCGGGCCAGATCACGACCCGATGGCCTGTGGCCCATGTAAGAGGATGTTCTCTAAGGCCCTGAGGAGCCGCCAGCAGCAGCACAAAAAAATTTTCACTGAGTCCCCTGTGCCTCCAAGTGCCAGGACCTCGTCCGAGGCCTCGATGTCTCGGGGGGGAACATTCCGAGCACAAGCATTGTCGAGGTTCCTTGGAAAGGGGGTACTCTTCGCGGGAGCACAAGAGAAAGAAGTCCTCGAAGGCGGCGTCCCTGGATGACTCCGGCATCTGGACTTCTTGTGGCCATTCGCTGAGCCCCGAACGCCTGCCTGGATCATCGGAGAGGGAGCGGCCCGCTAAGATTCCTCGGCGAGACCCGGACCCATCTAGGCAAGCACAGACCATTCTTGTTGAGGACTCCTCTCCAGGGGAGCCGGCATCGGGGCCGATCGAGTCTGCACCCGAGCAGAGGCTGCGGAGCCTCCCGGACTCGTGTCCAGGATGGCGGCTTTGGAGCGCAGTTTCACTGCCTTCATCGCAGAGCAGCGGGTGCTGATGTCCGGTTCCTCTGCCCCGACCACCGGGCCCTCGACATCCAAGTCGACCCCGGAGGCCGAGCCGATCCTCGAGGCCTTTCGGGCTCAAGTCGATCCTCAGCCGAGGTCACCCTCAGCCTCCCGTTCGGGACCGAGGTCGTTGCCATCGAGCCTGCCGGCATCGGGGCGGAAGGCGCCGAGGCCCTCGATGCCTGCAGAGCCCCTCGAGTCCTCCTTGGAGGCCTCAGCTTGGGAGACGGAGGACGAGGAGTCCCCGGATACCCGCAGGCATAGGGACGTCCCGTCTGATATCCCGATATCCGAACCTCGGAGAAGGTCCCCACCAGAGGATATGCGGTTCCTGGACTTTGTGCGGGATATGTCCAAGGCTTTGGCTTTCCCCACAGAGTCCAATGATGATCCTCGAGCCAACGAGCTTGAGATCCTCCAGTATGAGGCTCCTCAGGAGACCCTCATGGTACCCGTTCCTCCGATCCTGGAACGACTGATGCTCCACGTGTGTGATCAGCAAATGACTCGGCTCGATTTATCGGGTCCGTTGGAGGCCCTGGCTTCCAGAAATCACAGCTGTCGCACAACTCCATGGTTGTAGAATCGGCCATGCGTCAACTGAAGAGTCAGACGATGCACTTCTCGGTGCCCCCCGGCAGAGAGGCCCAGAACTTGGATGCCCTCGGCAGAAAATGTTTCCAGGGTGCAATGCTGAACTGTTGAATCCAGGCATACCAGTTGTACATGGGCATGTACCTGAGGGACCTGGCGAAGGAGATCGCCGGGTTCTCAGCTGGTCTCTCCGAGGGAGCCTTTGCAGCGCTTCAAGGGCCTGTCCAAAGCCGTCCGTGAGTGCTCCAAATTTATGTCTCGGGCGGCCTATGACAGCTTAGAGTCGGCGGCTCGAGTAGCTGCGGTGGGCATCGGTGCACGCTGCCAAGCCTGGCTGCAGTCGTCCGACCTCGAGCAATGGGTTCAGGACAAGTTGGTCGATGTCCCATGCCAGGGGGAAAATCTCTTCGGCAAACCCATGACCGACAAGGCCACAGAGTTGGAGACTGAGTACATGATGAGGATACGGCTCTCCAAGAAGACCTCTGCCCCTTCTTGTAAGAAGGGCTCGGATAAAAAGTCTTTTTACCCGAGGAAGGTAGCTGCTTACTGAAATTACCCCCCTTATCAGGCCTCCCCAACAGGAGCAGCAGGCCAAGGGACAGAGGCATGGCCCACGTAAGCAGAAGGCCCCCAAACCCCAGGCCCCGGCTCCTGCCCAGCCTGGCGGGGGTTTTTGACTCCCACAGCATGGCCCCTCTTCCAGCCAGAGCCAGGCAGTCCACAGGGGACTGACTTGCCTTGTTTGCCCACAGGTGGACATCCATCCACACCGATTCTTGGGCATTACAGGTGGTCAGGGAGTGCTACTTCCTACACCTAGCACAGGTGCCTCCACAATACTTTCCAGGGGAGCCCTTCAGGTCTCCCCTTCACCAGGACCTCCTTTTGAAGGAGTTGTCAGGTCTTCTCGAGGATCAGGCGATGGAACTGTTGCCCCACCACCTTCAGGGCAGGGGTTTCTACTCCACGTGCTTTCTGGTACCAAAGAGAACAGGAGGCCTCAGACCCATCCTAGACCTGCACAATCTCAACAAATTCCTGGGAAGTTCAAGATGCTCTCCCTTGGAATATTGCTGCCTTATCTCCACCAGGGAGACTGGTTATGCTCCTTAGATCTCAAGGATGCCTACATGCATAGTATGATCCACACAGACCACAGGCAATATCTCCACTTTGTGGTGGGAGGAAACCACTACCAGTACAGACTACTTCCCTTTGGCCTTGCCTCGGCCCCCAGGGTATTCACAAAGTGTTAAGCGGTGGTCACAGCCTTCATCAGGCTTCAAAGAGTCTTCGTCTTTCCCTATCTAGACAATTGGCTCATCAGGGCACTTCAGTCAACAAAGTGCGACAGGCCACAGACCATACCATCCAGATTCTACATCACCTGGGGTTCATAATCAACTACCCCAAGTCTCATCTGGAACCGGCCCAGGAGCTCGAAATTCATTGAGGCAAGGCTCAACACCATCCATCAAGGGCCTTCCTGCTCACAGACAGGGCAGAGTGGCTCATGGCCCTGGCAGGCCAGGTGAGTCGCAGCCCCTCAGTATCAGCAAGACAACTGCTACGTCTTCTGGGCCACATGGCCTCCACGGTCCATGTAACCCCAAATGCCCGCCTCCAGATGCGAACTGCACAGTGGTGCCTCAGAGACCAGTGGTCCCAGTCCTTGGGACACCTCAGGGACAGGATCAGAGTCACCGGGACCCTGGTGCGATCCCTGACCTGGTGGCTCTCCCCCCATCACCTGGGAGCGGGTATGCCCTTTCAGGCCCCTCCCCACTCAAGGATCCTCACCACAGATGCCTCCCTACTGGGTTGGGGAGCTCATTGTCAGGGGTACCGTACTCAGGGAGTGTGGTCCCAGGAGGAGAGTGCACAGCAGATCAACTTATTGGAGCTGCGTGACATTTGCCTCGGCCTCACGGCCTTCAAACCCTACCTAAGCCACAGAGCTGTCCTAGTCCAAACGGACAGCCAGGTGGCCATGTTCTGCGTGAACAAACAAGGGGGCACGGGGTCCTGCATTCTATGTCAGGAGGCCCTAAGCTTGTGTTCCTTAGCAATTCAACAAGGGATTCTTCTGAAAGCGGTGTATCTTCCCGGTCAGGACAACTGCCTGGCCGACAGGCTCAGCAGGATCCTCCGACCACACGAGTGGCAACTCGATCAGGAGGTGGTTCACCAACTCTTTTGGACCTGGGGGAGGCCAGTGTTGGACTTGTTTGCCAGTCCAGACAACCACCAATTACCCCGGTTTTGCTCAGGGCAACTGCACCCAGCCATAGTGGCCCCTGATGCCTTTCTCGTCTCATGGTCAGCGGGGCTTCTGTACGCATGTCCGCCAACCATCCTGGTCGCCCGGACTCTGTTCAAGATTCTTCGCGACAGAGCTCGTATCATTCTCATAGCGCCCCAGTGGCCCAGGCAACTGTGGTTCCCGCTTCTGCAACTGGCGGTGGAGGCCCCCATTCCCTTGGGCTCGTCCCCACGGCTCCTATCCCAGGAGGGGGTGCTCTCTCCTACATCCCAACCTTCGTTCTCTGTCGCTGACAGCGTGGCTGCTGAAAGGATGATTCTTGCTCCACTTCTCCTCCCAAAGGAGGTGGAGGAGGTCTTACTAGCTTCTCGCAAACTGTCCACTAGACGGACGTACACCTTCGAGTGGCGCAAATTTGCTATCTGGTGTGCAAAGAGTGGATCCCTTCTCCTGTCCAGTTGTTCTGGTCCTGCAATACCCGCTCCATCTCTCGGAGCAGGGCCTTAAGTCTAACTCCGTCAGAGTGCATCTCAGTGCCCTGGCTGCAAACCACTTTCTCTATGCTCACCCAGTAGTGTCCAGGTTCTTGAAAGGCTTGCTTCTCTTAAAGCCCGGGGTGCGTCCCCCGGCAGCTGAGTGGGATCCTAATGTTGTCTTGGGACAGCTCACCCGGCCGCCCTTTGAGCCGATGGCCACGTGCCATCTTCGTTACCTCTCCTGGAAAGTGGTGTTCTTGGTGGCGCTCACCTCTGCTCGCAGGGTCAGTGAGCTTCAGGCCTTCGTAGTCGAGAGGCCTTATACCAGGTTTTACCAGAATAGGATGGTGCTCCGGACAGATCCCAAGTTCCTTCTGAATGTGGTTTCTCTGTTTCACCTCAATCAAGAGGTGGTGCTTCCCACCTTCTTCCCAAGACCACATGCCAGTTGGGTGGAGGCTGTCTTCCATACCCTGGATTGTAAGAAGGGCCCTGTCCTTTTACATTCAGCGTACGCAAGGTCACAGGAAAGCTTCTCAGCTGTTTGTTTCCTACGACCCCAGTAAGCTGGGGGTGGCTGTGACGAAACGTACGCTGTCCACCTGGGTTATGGACTGCATTGCCCGAGCTTATGAGGCAGCGGGTCTCCCGCTGGAGAGCCGGGTTACGGCTCATAGGGTCAGGGCCATGGTGGCTTCAGTGGCTCACCTCCGCTCTGTTCCATTGGCGGACATCTGCCGGGCCACCACCTAATCTTTGGGGCAGATCTTCGCAGCTCATTACTGCCTGGATAGAGAGTCCCGACGGGACAGTGCCTTTGGCCTGGCGGTACTCCGGAATTTATTTGAGGTCTAGGCAACTCCGACCCTCTCTGTGTTCAGGGTACCGGGGTGTCACTCCCTTGTTAGGGTTGTCCTTGTGACTCTCCTGAGGGAGCCCTTTTTTGGCTATGGGTTCCAGGTAGCCTGTAGCTGGGGAGTCCCATAAGTGAAGACTGACTTCCTGCTTGTTCCTGGAGAAAGCGTAGTTACTCACCTGTAGCAGGTGTTCTCAAGGAACAGCAGGAATCGGTCCTCACTACCCTCCCTCTTCCCCTTGGAGTTGCAGCTTTCCATTTCATTGTTTTTCTTTTGCCGTCTTTTTAGCTAGGTCATCTGATTGAGCAGGGTGGCACTCTTGGGCGGGAAGGGGACCGCACATGCGTGGTAGCAATTCCCAAAGGCTTTCTTTGAAAGCTGGGGATTTGCTCCACATGGAGCTCCGTTGGCGCCGAAGTCACCCATAAGTGAGGACTGATTTCTTCTGTTCCTGGAGAACACCTGCTACAGGTGAGTAACTACACTTTCTCCAGGAACAAGCAGGAAGTCAGTCCTCACATATGGTTAACGTCGGCACTGACGGAGCCCTCGCGGAAGCATCCCCCCAGCTTTCAAAGTAAGCCTTTGGAAGATGCCACCACGCTTGCGTGGTCCCCTTCCTGCCCAAGGGTGCCATCTTGCTCACTTTCTTTTTTTCCGTGGAGCCCTTCAGGCGTTGTTTGACTTATCCCCAGAAAAAGCTGATTTTTTTTTCTTTCTCCGAGTTTCACACTCTCCTCCAGTATTGCACTGGTACTCTTCCCGCCTATCAACCTCTGCATCGGGTTCGGTTTATTTTTTGTAGTCTCTAGTTATTTTTGTTTTCTGGCGTCTTTGCGCCTTTTTTCTCCCTCTGGCAGCCCTGAGAGTCTTCGACCTCGCAGGGGTACTTTTTTCTCCCATGGCTACCAGTGGCTTTAAGAAGTGTGATCGGTGCTCTAAAATCATGTCTTTGACCAACACACATGATTGCTGTCTTTGCTGCCTTGAGCCAGACCATGACCTGGCAGCCTGCGGTCTCTGCAAGAGGATGTCGGGCAAGGCCCTCAAGAGCCACCAGCAGCAGCACAAGAAGTTTTTCCCTGATGCCTCCGAAGGCCAGTGCTTCGTCTGGTGTCCCAACATCTCAACCCCGAGCCCGAACCTGAACTTCGTGGGTCCTCAAAGGGGGTCTCCCTCGAGGGAACCCAGGAAGAAGAAGAAACCCTCAAAGGCGGTGTCCTTGGATGGTTCCAACCGGTCAGGGGCTTCCTGGCCTGGTCCCACAGTTCGAGACGCTTGTTCGAGGCGTCTGAGGAGGAGTGACCTACGAAGGTCCCCGGAAGGATCCAACCGCAGACTGGCCTCTCCCCCAGACACCATCCTCGTCGAGGATTCCCCTACAGGGGAGCCGGCATCAGCCCAGAGTCCCTCGGTGCCCGAGCCGAAGGCTGCGGAGCCTTCTGGTCTGGAGTCCAAAGTGGCAGCCCTGGAGCGCAGTTTGTCTGCTTTCATGGATCAGCAGTGGGCGCTGTTGTCTGACATGACCAGTTCATCTGCCCTGACCACCAGACCCTCGACGTCCCTGGAGGCCGAGCCGATCCTCGACCAAGTTCCCGCTCAATGGGACTGCAGTCAACCCGGCAAGTTTGCCGGCCGCAGGGCATCGGGGATCCTGAGACCTGAAGAGCAGCTCTCCTACGAGTCCTCGACGGATTACTACGAGTGGGAGACAGAGGACGAGGAGTCCCCCGATATCCTTCGCCACCGTAATGTCCCTTCTGACTCTGCCATCTTGGAGCTTCTGCGGTGGTCCCTGCCCAAGGACATGGGCTTCCTGGATTTTGTCAAGGACATGTCTAAGACCCTGTCATTCCCGACTGAGTCGGAGGAGGACCCTCGGGCGAATGAATTGGAAATCCTCCAGTATGAGGCCCCTCCATGGGAATCGCTCACGGTGCCCATTCCTCCCATCGTGGAATGGCTCATGCTTCAAATGTGGGAGACACCGGTATCAGTGCCAGTGGTGAGCAAACTGCTCGACTCGATGTATCGAGTCCGCTGGAGCATGGGCTTCCAGAAGTCACAGCTGCCACATAACTCTATGGTGGTGGAGTTGGCCATGCGTCGGCTGAAAAGCCAAAAGATGCACTCCTCGGTGCCCCCCAGCAGGGATGCCCGCACCTTGGACACCCTCGGTAGAAAGTGCTACCAGGACTCAATGCTCATCTGCCGCATTCAGGCCTACCAGCTGTACATGGGCATATGTACCCTGAGAGACCTGGCGAATGAACTTGCCGGGTTCTCAGCTGGTCTCTCTGAGGAATCTTTGCAGCGGTTCAAGAACCTGGCCAAGGCAGTCCATGAGTGCTCCAAATTCATGACTCAAGCTGCCTATGATGGGTTTGATTTGGCGGTCTGGGTAGCCATGGTGGGCATTGGTGCATGCCGCCAAGCTTGGCTTCAGTTGTCTGACCTTGAGCAGTGGGTTCAGGACAAATTGGTCGATGTCCCATGCCAAGCCTTTTTGGCACACCCATGACCGACAAGGCTGCCGAGCTGGAGAACCGAGTTCATGACAAGGACCAGGCTCTCTAAGAAAACCGCTGCCCCTCCCTGACGGAAGGGCTTGGGTAAAAAGTCCTTTTTACCCGAAGAAGGGAGCTGCTTACCGAAACTACCCACCTTATCAGGCCTCCCTGGCTCCCTTACAGGGTCAACAGGCCAAGGGACATGGGCATGGCCCGTGTAAGCAGAAGGCTGCAAAACTCCATGCACCGGGCCCGGCCCTGTCAGAGGGGAGCTTTTGACTCCTTGAGTATAGCCTCTCTACCCAAGAAGATCAGCAGCTCAGAGGGGGACGTCTGGCCCTCTATGCCCAGAGGTGAACATAAGAACATAAGATATGCCATACTGAGTCAGACCAAGGTCCATCAAGCCCAGTATCCTGTTTCCAACAGTGGACAATCTAGGACATACGTACCTAGCAGTTTCCCCAAAAGACACAGGTTCCGCAATGCTTGTACTGGGTCAAGCATTGATATCCTGGGTCCCTTCTTAATAATGGTTTATGGACCTTCAGGAACTTGTCCAAACCTTTTTTAAACCCAGCTACACTAACAGCCTTTACTATATCCTCCGGTAACAAATTCCGGAGTTTGATTACACGTTGAGTGAAAAAATATTTTCTTTTATTAGTCTTAAATAGTTTACCCTGTAGCTTCATTGCATGTCCCCTAGTCTTTCTATATTCTGATAACGTAAACAATCGATCTACGTTTACCCGTTCCACTCCGTTCATTAATTTATAGACTTCTGTCATATCTCCCCTCAGCCGTCTCATTTCCAGGTTAAAGAGTCCTAACCTTTTTAGCCTTTCTTCATAGGAGTATCCTTCCATCCCCTTTACCATTTTGGTGGCTCTTCTCTGATCCTTTTCTAATAACGCTATATCCTTTTTAAGATACGGCGACCAGAATTGCACACAATATTCAAGGTGCGGTCTCACCATGGAACGGTATAGAGGCATTATAATATCTTTTGTTTTATTTTCTATTCGTTTCCTTATGATACCTAGCATTCTATTTGCTCTCTTGGCTGCCGCTGCACACTGGGCCTAAATCTTTTTCCTGGGTGGTGGTTCCTAATGTGGAACCTTGCATTGTGTAACCATAGTTTGGGTTGTTCTTCTCTAGGTGCATAACTTTGCACTTGTCCACATTAAATTTCATCTGCCATTTTGATGCCCAGTCTTCCAATTTATCAAGATCCTCTTGCAATTTTCCACAATCCTCTTGGGTTTTAACAACTTTAAATAGTTTTGTGTCATCTGCAAATTTGATAACTTCACTCGTTATTCCACTTTCCAGGTCATTTATGAATATGTCAAAAAGCAGCGGACCCAGCACAGATCCCTGGGATACACCACTATTCACCTTTCTCCATTGGGAAAATTGGCCATTTAGCCCAACCCTCTGCTTTCTATCTTTTAACCAGCTCCTGATCCACAGTAGTACACTGCCTCCTATCCCATGACTCTTTAGTTTTGCCAAAAGTCTCTGATGAGGGACTTTGTCAAAGGCTTTCTGAAAGTCCACATACACTATATCAACCGACTCGCCTTTGTCCACCTGTTTATTCACACCTTCTAAAAAACATAACAGATTAGTAAGACAAGATCATCCTTGTCTAAAGCCATGTTGGCTGTCTCCCATTAGGCCATGACTATCTAAATGCTGAGTAATTTTATTCTTTATGATGGTTTCTACCATTTTTCCCAGTACTGACATGAGGCTTACCGGTCTATAGTTTCCCAGATCACCCCTGGAACCTTCTTAAAAATTGTCAGAGGGGAGCTTTTGACTCCTTGAGGCTTACCGGTCTATAGTTTCCCAGATCACCCCTGGAACCTTCTTAAAAATTGTCAGAGGGGAGCTTTTGACTCCTTGAGTATAGCCTCTCTACCCAAGAAGATCAGCAGCTCAGAGGGGGACGTCTGGCCCTCTATGCCCAGAGGTGAACATAAGAACATAAGATGTGCCATACTGAGTCAGACCAAGGTCCATCAAGCCCAGTATCCTGTTTCCAACAGTGGACAATCTAGGACATACGTACCTAGCAGTTTCCCCAAAAGACACAGGTTCCGCAATGCTTGTACTGGGTCAAGCATTGATATCCTGGGTCCCTTCTTAATAATGGTTTATGGACCTTCAGGAACTTGTCCAAACCTTTTTTAAACCCAGCTACACTAACAGCCTTTACTATATCCTCCGGTAACAAATTCCGGAGTTTGATTACACGTTGAGTGAAAAAATATTTTCTTTTATTAGTCTTAAATAGTTTACCCTGTAGCTTCATTGCATGTCCCCTAGTCTTTCTATATTCTGATAACGTAAACAATCGATCTACGTTTACCCGTTCCACTCCGTTCATTAATTTATAGACTTGGTGTTACATTGGCGATCCGCCAATCTTCATATATTAGAGACGACTTTAATGATAGTTCACAGATTACTAATAGCAGGTCTGCAATCTCATATTTCAGTTCTTTCAACACCCTTGGATGTATACCATCCCGCCCAGGTGATTTGCTACTCTTCAGTTTATCTAATAGTTGTAATACATCTTCCCGATGTATCGCTATTTCCTTCAATTCTTTCGCACCTTTAAATACCACTTCAGTCATGGGTAACATCCCTACATCTTCCTCAGTAAAGACCGAAACAAAGAATTCATTCAGTCTCTCCGCTATCGCCTTGTCGCCTCTTAGTGCCCCTTTAACTCCTCTATCATCTAATGGTCCAACTGACTCTCTCACTGGTTTTTTGCTACGAATGTACTTGAAAAAAATCTTTATTTCGCGTTTTTGCTTCCGCAGCAAGCTTCTTCTCAAATTCTCCCTTTGCCTTCTTTATCAATGCCTTGCATTTGACCTGCCAGTGCTTGTGCTGTTTCCAGGTTTCATTGTTTGGCTCTTATTTCCATTTCCTGAAAGATGCTTTTTTGGCAACAACAGCCTCTCTGACCTCACCTTTAAACCATGCTGGCAGTTTTTTGGACTTCCTTCCACTTTTCTTAAAGCATGGAATACAGCTGGTCTGGGCTTCCAAGATTTATTTATTTATTTATTTATTTAACATGTTTTGTATCCCGCCTTTTCCTTCAATCAAAGCGGTTAATACAGCACAAAGTTAAACAAAGGTGAGGGAAACATACATTGCATTATCATTACATCACAACAAAACACTAGGAGTACAAACAGGGAACACAGTACATAACTTACATTACATTACCTTACATTAACTACAAACAGCATATCGCTGAACAGAATGAGCATATAGCAGCAGATAGTGGGTCTCGCAACAACTTGATGTAAGTTTTTAACCTTTGCAACTGCTCCTTTTAGTTTTTTCTTAACTATTTTCCTCATTTTATCATAGTCTCCCTTTCGAAAGTTAAAAGGTAGTACTGTGGATTTCCTTACTATCCCTCCTCCACTAATTAAATCAAAGGTGATCATGCTATGATCACTATTGCCAAGTGGCCCCAACACCCTTATCTCTTGCACTAGATCTGGTGTTCCACTAAGGATTAGGTCTAATACGGCTTCCCCTCTGGTCAGTTCATGAACCAGCTGCTCCAAGAAGCAGTCATTTATGTCATCTAGGAACTTTATCTCCCTAGCATGTCCTGCCATGACACTGACCCAATCGATACCGGGGTAATTGAAATCACCCATTATTATTACCGCGCTGTAACTTTTGTTAGCTTCCTTGATTTCTTTGAGCATTTCATCATCCATTTGTTCATTCTGGCCAGGTGGTCAATAGTACACCCCCATTGCCATCGCCTTCCCCTTTTTACATGGAATTTCAATCCATAGAGATTCCACAGCAAATTTTGTTTCCTGCAAAACTTATTAAATAACACTTATTAAAAGAGGGCTGCTACACAGTACCCTGTCCTGTGCTGCTGAGGTAAGCTATATTCTTATTTGATTTAAATGATAGCTCTTTGCTGCTGCTGCTGCTAGGCTCTAACTTATTATGAAATTTAAACTACAAGCTCTCTGCTGGGTTCTAAATTTAACCAGAAAGCTCTCTTCTGTGTTTTAAATTTAAACTAAAAATACTTTGCTGATGCTAGGCCCTGAATGACTATTAAATTAAAACTACAAGCTCTCTGCTGGGATGAAATGTAACCAGAAAATTCTCTTCTGTGTTTTAAATTTAAACTTAAACTGCTGCTACTAGGCCCTGACTGATTTAACAAAAAATAGTGGGTTCACAGATTAAATAGCTTTAATAGAAAGAATTCCTTTCAGAAAATTCCCAGAAGTATATACTTACAATTGCAGATATCTCTCCAGAAGTAAGAGTCCCCTTTTCTAGTTCTTCAAGACTGAGGATCACAGAGCTCTGGTTGAGCTATTTATGCCTGTGCTGCTGAGGTAAGCTGTGACCAACTTCCTGGATGATTAACAGTCCTTGCTTGGATAGAAAGAGTCTTTCAAAATGGCCTTTTGAACTGCCACCTGGTGTTAACACCTACTGAAAACGTTTCACAGGTCTCTTGCCCCCTAGGTAGAAGGCCTCTTTGTAAAGGTCTCTAGAAGACTTTATTTGCTGCTCAAAGAGTACTGACCCCGTTTTGCCTTTTGTGCTAATCTATATTCTTATTTGATTTAAATTATAGCTCTTTGGTGGATGTCCATCACCACCGATTTCTGGGCATAGAGGTGGTCAGGGAGGGTTACCTCCTCCATCTGACTCAGACACCTCCCCCTTATTTCCCGGGAGAGCTTCTCTGGTCTTCCCTCCACCAGGACCTTCTACTGAAGGAGTTGGCAGGTCTTCTCGAGAACAAAGCGGTGGAACCGGTCCCCCACCATCTCAAGGGCAAAGGGTTCTACTCCAGGTACTTCCTCGTGCCAAAAAGAACAGAGGGCCTAAGGCCCACCCTCAACCTGCGCAACCTCAGCAAATTCCTGGTGAGGGAGAAGTTCAAGATGCTCTTCCTTGGAACATTACTGCCATACCTCCAGCAGGGAGACTAGCTATGCTCCTTAGACCTCAAAGATGCTTATACCCACATCTTTATCCACCCCAACCACAGGCAGTACCTGCGGTTTGTAGTGGGCAGGCATTTGCAATACAGGATGCTCCCCTTCGGCCTATCCTCTGCCCCAAGAGTTTTCACAATAGGCCTGGTGGTCATGACCACCTTCCTCCAGCTGCAAGGGGTCTTCATCTTTCCCTACATGGACAACAGGCTCATAAAGGGAGGCACGGCCTTAGAGGTGTGGCAGGCCACCGCACACACCATCCAGCTCCTACAGCACTTGGAGTTTGTCATAAACTACCCCAAGTCTCACCTCCTTCCGACAGTGTCGAGTTCATTGGGGCAAAGATCGACACTCTCCAGTCAAAGGCCGCCTTGCCCAGGGACCAAGCCAGTCGTCTCTGGGCTCTAGCTTGGGACATACGGTGCCATCCCTCGGTGCACGCTCAGCTTTTCCTGCGCCTACTTGGACACTTGGCCTCCACAGTCCATGTCACCCCAGACGCCTTTACATGAGGATGGCGCAGTGGTGTCTCTGGGACCATTGTTCTCAGGCCACCGGCCACCTATGGGACAGGATTTCCGTGACCCGCCAATTGGCAGATTCTCTGGTCTGGTGGCAGTCTTCCCAGCATCTCGAGACGGGCATGCCTTTTCAGGCCCCAAGCCCCTCCAGGGTCCTCATCACAGATGCCTCCCTGCTCGGCTGGAGAGCCCACTGCGGGCATCTCCGCACTCAGGACAACTGGTCACCAGACGAGAGCACCTAGCAGATCAATCTCCTGGAGCTCCGAGCCATACACCTAGCCCTGAGGGTCTTCTGTCATCACCTGTGTCACCATCGGGTGCTGGTCCAGACGGACAGCCAGGTGGCAGTGTTGTACGTGAACAAGCAAGGGGGCATGGGGTCTCGTACCCTTTGTCAGGAGGCCCTAGCCCTCAGCTCATGAAATCTGACAGGGTATCCTTCTGCGGGCAGTGTACCTGCCCGGTCAGGACAACCAGCTGGCCGACAGGCTCAGCAGAGTTCTCCAGCTGCACGAGTGGGTAGTCAGTCGGCTTTTCCAGCTCTGGGGAGAACCCATGATGGACCTGTTTGCCAGCCCAGACAACTTTCAGTTGCCCTGCTTCTGCTCCTGACAGGCCCACCCCTCCAGGGTTCCTGGTCTCGTGGTCAGGAGGCCTCAAGTACGCCTTCCCTCCTACCCTGCTGATCACCAAGACCTTGTTCAGGACCCTCTGCGACAAGGCCTATCTCATCCCGATAGCTCCTTGGTGGCCCAGGCAGCCATGGTTCCCGCTGCTTCTACAGTTGACGGTGGACACCCCCATCCCCTTGGGGACCACCCTGGGACTCCTTTCTCAGGAGGGGGGCTCTCTCCTGCACCCCAGTCTGGGGTCCCTGTTGCTAACACCGTGGCTGCTGAGAGGGTAACTCTGGCCCCCTTCAACCTTCCGGTTGTGATGGAGGACATCCTGCTGTCCTCTCGCAAAGCCTTTACTGGGAAGGCTTACGCCCTCATGTGGCGCAGGTTCTCTAATTGTTGCGCCGATCACGGGGCTGATTCTTTCTCCTGTCCGGTGGCTCTGGTGTTACAGTACCTTCTCCACCTCTCTCAGTCTGGGCTCAAGTCTAACTCCATCCCGGTGCACCTCAATGCCTTGGCGGTGCACCATCATCTGGTGGATTGTAAGCCTTTCTTGGTCCAGTCATTGGTGACCCATTTTCTTCGGGGCCTGATTTTATTGAAGCCCCCGGTTCACCCTCTGGCAACCAAATGGGACCTCAACGTGGTGTTGGGGCAGCTCACTCTCCCGCCCTTCGAACCTCTGGCTACCTGCCGCCTCTGCTACCTCTCTTAGAAGGTGGTTTTCCTGGTCATGCTTACCTCCACTCGCAGAGTTAGCGAGCTCCAGTCCCTTGTGGTGGAGGCGCCCTATACCAGGTTCTACAAGAATAGAGAGGTACTTCACATGCACCCCAGATTCCTGCCGAAGGTGGTGTCACCCTTCCATCTCAACCAGGAAGTGGTGCTCCCTACCTTCTTTTCAAGACCTCACTCCAGTTGGGCAGAGACGGTCCTTCACTCCTTGGACTGTAAGAGGGCTTTGTCCTTATATATCCAATGCTCCATTTTCCCTGGTATCACCTTTCCATCTCTTTAATGTCTTGGTGGAATCGTTCACCTTGTTCCTCACTCACAGCTCCCAAATTTTCAGTAAAGTAGTCAAGGTGGGACTGGAGGAAATGCACTTTCAAACTCATCAGACAACCTAAAGCTTGAAATGCTTTCAGCATTCGTCTGACGATCTTTTTGTAGTGAGGATCTTTGTTATTGCCTAAAAATTTCTGTACAACTTCTTTAAATGCAATCCACCCTTCTTTTTGAGGATCCGTCATGGTATTGACAAACTCTTGATCAACTATAAGCCTTCTAATGTCTGGTCCGACGAACACACCTTCCTTCAATTTTGCCTCCGACAGGCCTGGAAACTTGGTGACCAAGTATTTGAAGCATTCTCCATCTCTTGGAAGTGATTTTACGAATTGCTTCATCAATCCCAATTTTATGTGGCGAGGTGGTAGAAGAACTTTATGGGAAGGTACCAAAGTTTCTCGGAGGACATTTTTTTCACCGTCTTTTAGCACCCTCGGCTGCCAACTCTTCTTGGTCCAGTGATTTTGTCGGTCTTGACTGTCCCATAGACACAGAAAACAAGGATATTTGGTATACCCATCTTGTTGCCCGAGCAGCATGCACAAGACCTTCAAGTCCCCACACACTTGCCAACCATGGTCGTCATATTTAAGTTTACGAAGAACCAATTCCAAGTTCTCGTAGGTTTCCTTCAATTGTACGGAATGACCTACAGGTATGAAAGCGTAAAAACCGTTGTGGAGTAAAACTGCTTTGAGACTTCTGTTTGAAGAATCTATAAAAAGACGCCATTGCTCTGAATCATATTGGATTTTAAATTGACCCATCAGACCTTCGACATCGATGCAATAAACCAACTTGTCTTCCTGGGCGAAGTAAGGAACGAACTCCTTTTCACGATGTCTGAACCATGAAGATGACACTCCTGGCAACAATAAATTCCTGCTTTTCAGCCTTGATCCGAGTAACTCAGTGGCATCTTTGGGAAGATTCAAGTCTCTTACCAAATCATTCATCTCCTCCTGAGAAAACAATTTTGGTCTTGTATCATCTTCAAAGTCAGAACTTGATTCGTCATCTGGTTCAGGTATGACTTCACCTTCATCGGAGCTAGGTATCTCTTCCAAGATAGCAGGGGGCTTGGGTACTGGTATATCTGTGCCATGGGGGATGGGACGAATTGCCGAGTGAAGATTAGGGTATGAAATGGAATGCTTCCATTTGGAATTAAACCCTTTCACATCGCATGAACAAAAGTAACAGTCGTCACTATGGTTCTTTTGCTCTCGCCATACCATAGGAATCCCATAACGGAAAGATTATTTCTTACCCTTGAACCAGTTTCGGAGGTCCTCAACACACCGTTTGCACACTTTATGAGGCGCCCAGATTTTATCTTGATCTCCAATTTTTAGTCCAAAGTATGCAAAGTATACTTTTTTCACAAAGTCTGTAATATTCTGCTGTTGCTTCAACACTGTATATTCACCACAGATGAAACAGAAACTGTCTGGCGAATTAATACACTTTCGCGGAGCCATAACATAACGGTTGAAAAATGACGAGCTAACATGAATTGCGATGAAAAACTGTGAAAAGCCTAGAACCAAGAACCTGATGATGATTCGTGCACAAGTGTGGCATGCAGGAGAGAGCAGCTCTGTGTCTGTCACAGTGCTGGTCACGCCCCCCTGCACTGACCAGAGCTGCTGCTTTGTGCCCTGTGTCTCCCTCCCACTGGATTCTTCAGGAAAGATTAACCCCTTCTACCATTAGAAGCACGGACTTAAAACTTGCTTAGTTTATGTATATATTGCTGACCATCAGATTTACAGTGCTATATTTTTTTTTACATAACTCAGACAACCCCTTTAAGGTTTTTTTGGCATTTTATATCTTAAATGCACTTATGTGAATTAATTAATAGTAATTTGAAAAAAATTGATAAATTTGAAGATAATTTTGCATGTTGTGGCAAATCATGACGTCTAGGAGTTTTTTCAATATTTTATTTGTTTTCAGCACACCAAAATACATGGAAATTAGATGAAAATAAACAGATTTTTTTTTTAGTCGGAGATGAATTAGTGTGTATCTTGAGAGGGAACCATAATTTTTTGAGCTAATAAACCTATTTTATGACATTAAGAACTGATGGATGAAGAAACAGTGAGCTGCTTTGAGTTCTGCCAGTAAATAGTCATGAATTTTGTTCAAAATCCAGTTCTTCAGCTCATCTGTACACAAAGGAAGTTTGCTTTCAGTAGTAAAAATAAAATATTTCCACATGGCCAGAAGGGGCTGGGAAGGCTGCAGAAGAGGCTTTTGCCTTCTAAAACAGGGTGCATTCAGACTTTGCTGACATAAAAAGTACTAGAACCAGCTTATAGTTCTAAAAGGCACTTTTGTCCTGTCAGTCCCCACAAGTAACATTGTGGTTAAATAGGTATATGGCAAGAATGTAAATTGGCAGTATAAACCTTCAATATATTGTTGCCATTTTGTTTGAAAAGCTTTGCTCTTCAGTGTTATGAAGTATTACTACTACTTATTTATATAGCACTGCTAGGCATATGCAGCGCTGTACAGAACAACCAGGACTAGGGAATTTGTAAGGCAAATTATTAAAATACACATGGTATAGACAGAAGAATAAGAAGTTCAGGATCCAAAAGAAGCTCTCCATACACAGTTACCACAGGTGCATGGAGAGCTGGCCAAAGAAGAAGATTGCAGCAGTTGGGAGATTGATCAGCAGGATCAATCTGAGAAAATACAATCTCAAACAAAATATGAAATAAATTTTTACTTTAAAGCAGCAAGCTCAAATAATGCACCATCATTTTCACTACCTGATACATACACAGCTATTATGGTTGCAGTCACTTGGTCAAACCATTTTTTTCTGAAGCCTAGTGCAGGAGTACCATAAACTAAATGGTCAGGGGTGTCACTATGAATCCCCACCTATGCACTTTGTAAGGCAAGCATGGTTCTAAGTTATTTCTGGTTCTTGTATCCTGAGAATATTTCCAGTATTCAATGCATTATTCCATCTGTATATACTGTTAATCTGTGCTTTAACCCCTCTTTGACAGGATTCCATACGGCTCTCATATTCTTCCTGCCCACCTGTGTCAAGATTTGGATGTGTCTAAAACATGCAGATGTGGCCAATCCTGCCTGAGCTCCTTCATTCATGTCACCATTACCATGAATCTCCATAATGTGTCACATACTGTGGTCCTGGTGGATAACATGGGAGGTACCGAAGCTCCTGTAATCTGCTACTTTTGTTCTCTTGACTGTTACTCACAGTTTCTGGACAGATACCTGCAACGCAATAGATGATTCGCAACAGCGTGGTACCAACATGAAAGGAGCAGTTTGGGATCTTGAGAGCCAAAAAGAAATGGGAACCTCTTCAGATGCCCTCCTTGGCTTTTATCAGAAGAGCTGATGCTGAGACATCTGACATGATATCTCTGCAAAGCTTTTTCTATCTGTTTGATATTAATTATTCACTTACTTTGCTTTTCCTTTTTTTTGTTCTGAGAGTCAACTTCTGAAGACTTCTGTGTTTTTGAGAATGATTGAGCAGATGAACGGGCTTCTCATTTGCTCTGTTTTATACTCAGAACGTTCTCTCGAGTTAGCTGTTCACTGTAACTGGCAGGATCTCTCACAGTAATTCAGTTCTAGGTCAACGTTTGATGCAGACATTTCTGTTAGTATCATTTTTGTTTCATCGGAATGCCTTAAACTGAATGACTTGGTACTATTTGCAGGACCCTACCTTCAAAGGCTTTGGTTGTTTGGTGCAGTATTACATCCTGCAGTATGCTTAGACTGCTCTGGCTTAGAAGTGCCAAGCCCCTCATCATCCCTCCAGTTCAGTCCATTTCAGATCTTTGGGTAGTTGCTCTGCTAGCAGGTGGAGACTGATAACCACTGGTTTGACAATGTCATCATATAAGGGTCCTGTGCAGTCCCTAACCAGCCGGTGGTACTCAGCCAACAGATGGAGATGGGATTTAATTCCTGTGTAGCTTGAACCTGGAAGAGATTATGAAGAAGGCTTAGCTTAGCTCTTGGGTGCTCCAATGAGGGCCCGGGAGAGTGTTATCAGAAGGATCTTGTGGTGCAGAACCCAGAAGGTCCAGGTCCCCCTCCCCCTCTCACTTGCTTCCTCTTCTTCAAGGTGTGGGTGACAGGCTCAAGGGAAGTTCTCTATCCTTCTTACCAACTTTTGAGAGAGGGCCAGGGGTTGAGTTGGTAGCAGCAATAAAAATTCTCTTACCAAACAAAAAAAAACAGCAAGCAGGGATCGCAAAGGCTGCATCAGGGCACCAAGTATAAGAGCAGAGATGTCACTATTTTGGTCAGGGGAGGTGGCTTCTTAGCATAGAGAGGCAAGTTGGATCATGCAGAACGCTGGAGCACAGTCTGTATTATCTGCCAGGCACTGTTGTCAGTTGCAGAACACTGACGCAGCTGCAAGGAGGAGGAGGCGCTGCTTACAATGGGGAAGCTTGCAGAGACTAGCCCCAGGAAGGAAACTTCCCCCTGTAGTGGTGAGGGGCAGGAGCACTACTCTGGGCAGGTATCACTGAGATGGGAGATCTGCCGATTTTGTTAGGAACCGCCACTATTAGACCAGTGGCTGCTTCTACAGCAGTTTTGCAAATTATCTCCTATGCTTGAGCCTGTATTAGAAACACCCAGGGGGCCCCTAAGGGGACAGCTGAATGTGAGAGGTCAGCAGATGGGATATCCTCCTCTGAACCTTTGTTACTTCATCAGGTCTTTTGCATGAAGAAAGGCTTGATGGAGGTCACAGTGGAGTTCCTGACATTGATGTGGTCCTTGTCTCCTGTTCAAGATCTCACTACTAGTGGCCAAGAAGGCCCCCAAGAAGCTGGAAGAGATTGTGGAGGACAGGATCTTGAACCTTTTTAGGGATTCTTTGGACCCGCTGGAGGGCCCCTCAGACCTTGTAGAGGAAGCTCTGAGGGAGGAACTGGAAGAAGGAGAACTCCTGTGGAAGAAGATCCCTCTGCAAACTATATTTTCCACAAGGATGAGTTGCCTGCACTCATTACACAGACCTTAGTAGCCCTTAATATTTTGGAGGAGCGACAAGCGATGCTTGGGGATCTGCAAGCCCCCTAGATCTTTTCCCCTTCACAGGGCCATTAAGGAGATGATTTCTGCAGAATGGGATTCTGGATGTGGGCCTCAAGTTGGGGAGAACTGTATCTAAGCTGTATCCTATTCCCCCTAACAAGAAGGAAAGATTGTGTCTGTCACAAGTGGGATGCGCTGGTTACGGCTGAAACTAATAAAACCATCATCCCGCTTGAGAGGGATGCAGCCCTGAAAGACCTGAAAGATCAGCGGATGAAGTCTATGTTAAAGCAGGTTTTTGAGATGTCAGCATTGGTGTTGTAGCAGCTATGGGGCCTTTATGACCAGAGCATGTTTGCAGCAGTCTCGGAAACTGCCCAAGCACGCTTTGTTTGAGACAGGAGCCTTGAGAGGGACGGCATGTCTGGAGTCAGGCTCTGCCTTTTTTGGCAGACACACTATATGACTTGATTAGGGCATTGGCAAAGAGTATAGCGGTAGTGGTGTGCCCTATGTAGTGGTTGAGAAATTGGTCGGTGGATATGGCTTTGAAAGCACATCTTACCAAGCTACCCTTCAAAGAGAAATTGCTGTTTGGGGAGGACCTAAAGAAACTAGTTAAAGATCTGGGAGACTTCAAGGTGCCAAGGCTTCCAGAAGATAAACCTTACAGCTCAGGACATTTCTTTTCCTTAAAGTCATTTTCAAGACAAACAAAGATTTCATACCACTAGATCAGGGTCTTCCCAGAGATTGAGGTTGAGGTGGCCATTGAGTGGGCAGGGATGGTGCTCCTGGAGTCAAGACTTCACAATGGCAAGTTGGGGGTCCATGTGAGAGTACAGCCGGTAAGTGATTGCTTATAACATTTTTACTACATGTGGGCCCAGATAACCTTGAATCAGTGTGTGTTGGAGGCTATTTGTGAGGCCAGTACCCTTGAGCTGGCACGGCTCCTTTCTGATGCTTTTATGGTGTACCACTGCAGGCCTCTAATGAAAGTGCAGGCAGTGCGGGACACTTAAGCAACTTCTTCAGCTTGAGGCCTTAGTTCTGGTACATCCACGGAATGGTGATCTGGGCATTATTTCATTTATTTCATGGGACCAAAGGAGGAATGGACCTTCTGTCCCATTCTAGATCTCACGCATCTGAACAGAGCTTTGCGGGTGCCAAGCTTCCAGATGGAGATGTTACAATCCGTTTATCATGGCGGTTCGGCAGGGAGAGTGTTTGACATCTCTGGATTTGACTGAGATCTACCTCCATATCCTCCCATCTGTCTGGAGAATCAGCAGTATCCCTATATTGTGGTGCTGTCAGGGCATTTTCAATTCCAAGCCCCCCCCCCCTTTGGTTTAGCCACTGCTTCCAGAACATTCACTAAGGTGATGGTGATGTTTGCCATGAGAAAATGGGGGATTCTGGTACAGCCATACCTGGATGATTGGTTGATATGGACGAAGTCCTCCCAGGAGAGTCATCAGGCGGCGGATCAAGTGATACTTTTCCTCCAGGAGTTGGGCTGGCTCATCAACTTTGCAAAGAGTCAGTTGGAGCCATCCCAGTCTATGGACTACCCAGGACTCAGTTCAACACCAGGATGTGCAAGGTCTTTATCACAGAGGACAGGATTCTGAAGTTGCAAGTTCAAGTTTAAGATCTGCTGAGAGTGCAATGGCCCAAAGCTTGGCACTATCTGCAGGTACTAGGCTCCATAATGGTGACTCTGGATTTGGTGCCATAGACCTTGAGTGCACACACATCCGCTTCAGAGAGCCCTGTTGTCCTGTTGATCTACACAGAAGAATCAACTGGAAAATGCTCCTCCTACCTGACAAAACCCAGAGAGGGTTTGGTTTGGTGACGACAGGGATGGATCCTAGAGGTCCTGGAGTGGGTTTTGGTAACCACGGATGCCATTCTGACTGATTGGGAAGTTCACTGGTTGTTGCAGTTGACTCAGGTGCAGTGGACTTAAGAGGAGTCTAGTACTCAATTGCCTGAAAGCAAGGGCAGTATTTTGGACCCTCCTTAGCTTTCCAGCCTCTGATTTGGCAGAAAGCTGTCAGGATTCTTTTGGACAATGTCATGGCGGTTGCCTACATCACTGGTGTTAGCGGAGGTGGTCCCTCTCCTTCAGTGAGCATAAGCAAATCTAGCAATGCTGTCAGTCATGCATATGGCAGGAAATGAAAAAGTCCAGGCGGACTATCTCTGTCGTTTTCTCAACCCAGAAGTGTGGTCACTGGCCAATCTAGTCTTCCTGCAGATTTTTCAGCATTGAGAGCACCCATAATGGATTTGATGAAAACACTATTGAAAGCCAAAACAAAGTCTTCAGTTGGCAAAAAGAGTGCATGTTGGAAGGCTTGGATATATTAAGACAAAGGAGGCTCTAAAGTGGCCTTTTGTACATTTTCCCTCTGTAGCCCCTGATATGCAGAGTGATTCAGAGGATGGAGACACATCCAGGACTAGTGATGCTGGTTGCTCCAGATTGCCATAGAGACCATGGTAATGCCAACCTGGTCCAACTAGTGGTGGAGGATCCATTTCCTTTTCCTGTAGTGGAAGGTCTCTTGTGGCGGGGACCGGTTTGGATGTAGGTCTGTTCTCACTTACGCCTTGGCTCTTAAGATTGCCGAAGAGATGCTATTCCTTGCAAGTTATAGACACCTTGCTGCAGGCAAGAAAATGTTCCATGTCCCTGGTCTAGGTGAGAGTGTGGTGGACTTTTTAGTTTTGGTGTGCAAGTAGCGCAACATTCAGCCATTGGTGATAGCGCTTCCTGACACTTTGGTGTTCCTGCAGGATGGCCTGGAGAAGGAACTAGATCTTTATTTAGGGATGCAGGTAGCAACCCTTGCCTGTTTCAGAAAGAGGGTTCATTTTTTGAAAGGGCTCAAGCATTTGAAACCTCCTTGTCATCTGGTGGTTCTCCCTGTAGGAGATTTCCTTGAAGAATTTGACCTCGAAGGCTATTCTCCTGATTGCTATTTGTGCAGCCAGGAGAATTTCAAAGTTGCAGGCTTGCTGTGCCAGGAATCATTTCTGGTCATATCTAAGGATAGGGTAGAGGTAAATTCTGTGCCACCTTTCCTGCCTAAAGTAGTTTTATGTCTGGAGGCTGGTGCAGTGCTATTTGAAGGTTATGGGACTTCCTTGGGTCAGATCACATGTTCATTTTATTTGGATGTCCTCAGAGAGGAGAAGTGGCTTTGAAGGTGTCAGTTGCATGCTGGATAAAAGAAGCCATTTCCTCTGTTTACTGAAGGGTTGGAAACTGTCGGGTGGCTTGAAGATTCACTCCACAAGGCCACAGGCATTTGCTGCATCCTATTGTGTGTGACTATCAGTTGGGTGCTCAGGCAAAATAGGAGACAGTATTCGGGTACAGGTGTTAGAGACTGGTCTCTCTCTTCCCACCAATCATTAGGTACTGCCTTGGTGCTTCCATGAGTCTGAACTGGAGGAACAATGAGGTAGGTGAAATTAGGCCTTACCTTTTAATTTTCTTTCCTTGAGACCCTCCAGTCCAGATCCTGCCCTGGCAGTTTGGAGCAGTGGGGATGGCTGCAAAGTTTGGTGTTTACGGCAGGCAAACAAAGCAGTGGATTCCCTTTTGTGTGCAGACGGGTTCTCTGTTAGTTTGCTTCTTTGTCCTGCTACAGTGCTTTCCTGTTTGCTGCAAGTTAGTGGAATTTCTCTGTTGGATTTAGTTTCTGTTAATGGTCCTTCTGACCCATCTTTCTGTAGGCCCTCTTATTTTGGAGCAGGAGGTCAAGTAAGAAAAAAAAAAAACCAGAGAGACGTATTTAGTTTGCTTTGTTACAGAGATACTGACTGGTTAGGGTGCCATCATCAAACCAGTGGTTCTCAATCTCCATCTTCTGGCAGGAGAGTTTATACCCATGAGAGTGGACTGGACTGGAAGGACTCAAGGAAAGAATATTAGCAGGAAAGGTCATTTCACCATACCTTCCTGCTTTTTCCCCTTTATTTCCTACTTACCGCCCCTTTCCCATACTATTTAGACAACAGTTTCCTTCCATTTTGCCATCCGTAGCTACTCATTTGTACAAGAAGACTGTCTTTAAGTGGATAAAGAAGCTGCATCCATGCTCAGGCAGAGTAGTGGGGGGCTTTCCATTAGCAGTGTGATACCGACTCACAACTCCTTCTGCAGCAAGTACCTTACAGAAGTCAACCAGACCCAGACACTTGTGAGTTTGTACCAGAACAGAATTCTCTGTTTCAAAACTTTCAGAGATTTACTGTCCGCTTTTATACATTTATTTTGCAAGGTATTCTTTAAGTAAAGACTTCTGAAGTACTTCTGTATTTTCAAAGCTATTCAAAATATTTGCGCTTCTGTTCTTATCAGGTATGTGGGTGCTGCAGTGGGTTGCTTTTTAATAAGGTGATAATTGCTGGTTTCATTTCTCTTTTAGTGTCTAGATTTTTGTCTTCCTTCCAGCCTGTCCACTACTCTACTGATTTGCCTTTATCAGTTCTGATCTCAGCATTATTAAAACAGTGAATGGAGAAGCAGCCTAGCAGTTAGAGTCAAGTTCAAATCTTGTATTTCTCACTGTGCTCCTTGTAATCTTGGGTAAGCCCAACTGTTCATCACCTTGGCATTTACACGGTTTCCAGCCCTGTATACCGTGTAAATGCCTCTAACCGGGATATTCAACGGCACTAACACTGTTAGTACCACTGAATATCCCCAGTTTTCTTCCCTATACGCCCTGATGCTAACCACTTAGCATCGGGGCATGTCGTGGGAGTTCTAGGGAGAAGCAGAGGCGGCAACAGTTAATAACCGGGCAGCAGCAATATTGCAGTCTGTCCAGTTAACATCCTGCGGATATAAGATAGGCGAGCTTTTGCTTCGCCTATCTTTTAGCTGCAGGAGGTAACCAGGCAGCATGCAATATTGCCACTGCCCAGTTAGCCTACTGCATCTGGGAGGCTGTGCGGCAAACCTGGATATTCAATGCTGGGACTGCATATGACCCTGGTTTGAATACCCAGGGTTAAGATTCGGCGCATGGCCAACCTAGATGAATATCAGGCCATAGATTATAAGTCATCTGGAGCAGAGGACTATCTACTGTACTTGAATTGTAAGTTTATCTTGAGCTCAGGTTTGGCAAGGTGAGTGAATAAAGCCAAATGTGGAAAATAAAGCTATTTGCCCTCATCTTTTCTTCAGTACTCTGCTTTTGGCTAACTCTCTCTGGAGCCTACTGATGTGCCCACTTCGCTATGGTTCATGTCTGACTCCTTTCTCAAAAGGATCTCTTTTGGTCTATACTACTTAAACTGCTCTACTTAAACTGATGTAGAAAGAATAGTGAATTTGGTTCCAATGAAATGTTTTGTTACAGTATGTCAACAATTTATGTATCTGGTAGCTTTTCTTGTATCCCTGCACCCCTGTGCTGTAGTTGTGGTGCTTTATCTACAATGATAGCCAAGCTTTTGAAAACATGTCCCTCACTTACTTCTGTCATCTCAATTCTCCCTCCCTTGCAGTGCTCTGGCCCTTTTATTGCACACCTTGACTGCTTCCTCCTCTGAGCTTTGGTCAGAGGCAAGCCAGCACAATTTTCTCTTGCTTTTGCTTGCTATAAATATTGACTTACATAACTCTGAGGCTGTCTCCAATGTATAAGCTCACTGCATACAAAACCATTTCTCCATTCTTTCATTCATCACTTAGATATCGGATCCCTCAAAGTTATTATGCTACTACTTCTATTCTGTAGGTTCCTAAAGGCTGAAGTCTACATAGGGCCTTCCTGGACTGGGTTGTTGACATGTCACTTCTGTTACCTTCAGTTTCTATCCTCCTGATGCTGTGCAGTACCATTCACTCTACATGCTTTCAAAATGGCACTGCTTGATTTGAAAGTTAAATGAGCTACAGGTACTCTAATTGTAAATGCTGAGAAAGTCTGTGTGTAAATAGTGCTCTTGATTAGTCTCTGGCTCTAGGTGGGTAGGATGCATATGCCTATACATTTTCTTCTGTAAAAACACCAGCAAATATGTAACCAGTGGGCACAGGACACTAGACAGTCATGGAACCAAATGAGCTTTGGGATGCTTTTGCTCACCCTGCTATGGGCACAGCCAACGGTGCTGCATGCTATACAATCACTTAACTGCTGTTTTCAGTATTGTATACATCAGCCAAGGAGATATCTAGGGCAGTAGAGGGGGGCAAAAGTCACCAAGTACCAGCTGATGAGCACTGTCACATACTACAGCAAAGATGATTCTTTGTGACAGAGCTAGCCAAAAGGAGGGTGTGTGATCAAGGTAGCCTGAGTAGTGAGTGTAAATGGGAGAGAGCGTGTTGAAGACACTGTGGGTGAGGGGTGCTTATGTGAAAGTCAAACTGAAGGGATAGCTTACTTATATGAAAGAGGATGGAGGGTACAGAGTTGTATATACAAAAGAGTTATAAGAGGATCAGGGGTAGATAAATGGGTAGCTGGTGGACATGAGGATTGCCTGGTAACATGACCGCCTGCTCCGAAGGTAGCGGACCTGATGTGCCACTTAGACAAGTTTTAGATAGTGCTGAGGAAAAGCCTGCTGTCTTGGTACATGTTGATAGCAATGACATAGGAAAGTATGGGAGGGAGGTTCTGGAGGCCAAATGTAGAATTTTAGGTAGGAAGTTTAAATCCAGAACTACCAGGGTGAAGAAAACCCCGTGATCTGGCCACAATACCACAGCTCTTTCGGTCTCTGGTCCCTCAAGCAGTGAGAAATAAGCAGAGAGTAACACAGAACACAAGCACACACAAAGTGCTACTTTCTTTGAGCTCAGAGGGAAAACAACAGACGGTCTATGGACTCAGCACAATTCCACGTCTGTTGGATTCAAATTTTCCACCTGAAAAGCTCTTTTTATTAAAGAAAAAAGGGAAGTAACACAGTCATTAATCATAACACAAGGTGTCGCTAGAGTTATTTGTACAGAGTAAGAGCTGATTACATTGTATTAGATGAAATTTACTTGATTATGACAGAATTATTTATAATTGCAGAGTTGCAAAAATTATGCTGTGCCAGCAGGGACCTATAGTTGACTGTACAATGAACTATGGTTGCGCAGTTCATAGCTTATGTTTACTCTTTATGCTTGCATTAATGTTCCCAAACTATTTTAAAAAACAGTTACACAGAACTCATGATCATGATATCCTATTCTATTTAAGAGGAAGTAGGTTAAAGGACAAAATTCTGAGCACATTTTAGAGATCTGCATCAAGAAATTCATCTATCTTTAATTACATATTGGGGATTCTGGTGTCCCCTTTATCTGTCCATTTCTACACAGGGTAGCATTCTCTGAAATGCATCCTGTTCCATGTGCAGGACCCAAAGGCAGACAGAGCTCCAGAGTCTCAATGCATGGATGAAACGATGGTGCAAGGATGAGGGTTTTGGATTAGTTAGGAACTGGACAACATTCTGGGGAAGGAAGAGGCTTTTCTGAAAAAATGGGTTCCACCTTAACTGGGATGGAACCAGGCTGCTGGAATTAACCTTTAAAAAGGAGATAGAGCAGCTTTTAAACTAGATATTAGGAGATAGCTGACAGTTGCCCAAGAGTGCATGGTCCGGAACGATGTATCCTTGAAGGATAATATCAAAAAAGGGAAGTTAGGGCATCCCGATAAAGGGATTCCAATAAAAATAAAAGTAACCCAGATGCCCCTAAGTACAGAGCACACAGAACCAAAAGAATACAAATTACCCCTATCAACCGATAACCAGATTAATATGAATAAACTACAACCTCTAAAATGCTTGCATGCAAATGCTAGAAGTCTACAAAATAAGATGGGAGAGTTAGAATATATAGCACTAAATGAAAGGTTAGATATAATTGGCATCTCGGAGACCTGGTGGAAGGAGGACAACCAACGGGACTCTGTGATACTTGAGTACAAGCTATATTGCAATAATAGGTAGATCAAATTGTTTCCTGCAAAACTTTAGTCCTATGCGACTCAATGCCCTCTCTAATTGATATTAGAGAGGGCATTGAGTCGCATAGGACTAAAGTTTTGCAGGAAACAAAATACATTGTAGAATCTCTATGGATCGAAATTCCATGTAAAAAGGGGAAGGCAATGGCTACTGATCGCCTGGCCAGAATGAACAGACGGATGATGAAATGCTAAAAGAAATCAGAGAAACTAACAAAAGGTACAACACCGTAATAATGGGTGATTTTAATTACCTCTGTATCAACTGGGTCAGTGTCACAGCAGGACCTGCTAGGCAGATGAAGTTTCTAGTTGAAATAAATGACTGCTTCTTTGAGCAGCTGGTTCATGAACTAACAAGAGGGGGAAGTATTTTGGACCTAGTCCTTAGTGGAACACAGGATCCTGATGCAAGAGTTAAGGTGTTGGGGCCACTTGGCAATAACGATCATAGCATGATCACATTTAATTTAATAAATGGAGGGTGGATGGCAAGGAAATCTTCAGTACTACCTCTTAACTTGCAAAAGGGAGACTATAATAAATGAGGAAAATAGTTAAGAAAAAACTAAAAGGAGCAACTGCAAAGGTTAGAGATTTACATCAAGTATGTGCGTTGTTTCAAAATACTATCTTGGAAGCCCGGACTAGATGCATTCCACACTTTAAGAAAAGTGGAAGGAAGGCCAAAAAACTGTCAGCATGGTTTAAAGGTAAGGTCAGAGAGGCTATTGTAGCCAAAAAAAGCATCTTTCAGGAAATGGAAAAAGCCAAATGACGAAAACAGGAAATGTAAGCACTGGCAAGTTAGATGTCCTGCAAGGCACTCATAAGGCAGGAAAAGAGAAAATTTGAAAAAAGTTTGCCATGGAAGCAAAAACACATAATAAAAACAGCAGACTCAGTGGTATTTTCTAAGTTGTTTTATTTACCAAGTGGGAAGATGTCAGGTGAGTGTTTTGATGTTTTGCAACCTCAGGTAAATTTTGATTTGACCCAGTTCTTGGAGGACTCGCAGGATGTTATTTCCACCAGGGCTACTCTTGGTTACATTTCTTTCAGAACAGGATAAGACTTCTGTATTTAGAAGTTACTTTTAAAATAAGGCCTTTAATTTTTGTGGGTCGCAAGTTCAATTGTTTCCTGATGTTTCTCGGGCCACACAGTTGCGTCAGCGGACCTTTTTGGCCCTAAGGCCAAGGGTGTTGGCCATTGGGGCATCTTTTTTCTTATGGTATCCCCTGTAGGTGCCTGGTCTCCTTTCAGGGAGTTAGGTTTATCTTTCTAGATTCTCCACAATTATAGGCTTTTCTAGTTGATAAGGAGAAAAAGGCTTCAGAGGGGTGAGTTTTGGGTAGGATTAGATAATTTGGCTGTTTTATAAAGGAACTATTTTTTTTTCTATTCCCTTATTTCCCTGTTGGAAAATTCTTTAGTATCTATCTCCTCTCCCTTATGTGGGCTAATGAATTGCTTATTGTTTTCTTCTTGTAAGTTATTTTTTTGTTTGATTTCAATCGTATTTCTTGTATATTTCCTTTGTAAGTATTGGTTTAAAAATTCTGAAAATAAAAAAATAAAATAAAAACTTGACCGCAGTGTGTTGTCTGTGGGGTTAGAAGGGGTACGGTGTCAGACTCAGGTGTTTGAAGGGCTGCATAAAAGAAGCGTCTGCTATGGAGCATGCCGGGGAGGAGAAGGAGGAAGTCCCAGGGTCCGAAGCAGGTGTATCGGCCTCTCAGCTATCAGACTTGCCTCTTGGGGAGCCAGTGGCGGGGCCGTCATCCAACCCGGACTTTCCCTCCTCACTGGCGTCCTTGCCCAAGGGTCTGGCATCCATTTTCTCGCAGGAGTTTGTAGCTCTCTTACAGCAAGCTGTGTTTGGCAACCCTCAGAAGCAGTCAAAGGGTACCACGGAGGACCGCAGAGTGAAGAGGCTCGCGGCCTCCCTGAATGTTGAAGAGCCTCCTTGTGGGGTTAAGAGACCACGGGTCGATGGAGAGCCTAGGGAGCAGTCTGTGGCCTCAGAGGGGCAGCTTTCGGACGAGGAAGGCTGGGGTTTGGATTTGGAGGAGGAATTAGAGGAAGGTGAGCTCACACAGAAAGAGGTCCAGGCGAGAGTGGTGCGGGTCTTCAGAAGAGAAGGAATGGAAAATAAAACAAAAGATATTATAATGCCTCTGTATCGTTCCATGGTAAGACCGCACCTTGAATATTGTGTGCAATTCTGGTCGCCGTATCTTAAAAAGGATATAGCGATTTTAGAAAAGGTTCAGAGAAGAGCCACCAAAATGGTAAAGGGGATGGAAGGATACTCCTATGAAGAAAGGCTTAAAAGGTTAGGGCTCTTTAACTTGGAAAAGAGACGGCTGAAGGGAGATATGATAGAAGTCTATAAATTAATGAACGGAGTGGAACGGGTAAACGTAGATCGATTGTTTACCTTATCAGAATATAGAAAGACTAGGGGACATGCAATGAAGCTACAGGGTAAACTATTTAAGACTAATAAAAGAAAATATTTTTTCACTCAACGTGTAATCAAACTCTGGAATTTGTTACCGGAGGATGTAGTAAAGGCTGTTAGTGTAGCTGGGTTTAAAAAAGGTTTGGACAAGTTCCTGGAGGAAAGGTCCATAAACCATTATTAAGAAGGGACCCAGGATATCAATGCTTGAACCAATACAAGCATTGTGGAACCTGTGTCCCTTGGGGAAACTGCTAGGTACATATGACCTAGATTGGCCACTGTTGGAAACAGAATACTGGGCTTGATGGACCTTGGTCTGACCCAGTATGGCATATCTTATGTTCTTATGTACCGGCTCTCATCTTAGAGACGCTAAAGGCTCTGAATATGCCAGTTCCGGGGTCGGCGGAGGTTGAGGCCCTGGAGGATCCATTGTTGCAGGTCTTTAGAAAGACTCAAAGAGCGTTTCTGGTGCACAGGGTGTTTCAGGAAATGATTCAGGAGGAGTGGAATATGCCGGAGGCGCCACTCAAGGGTTCCAGAGTTATGAGCTGTCTTTATTCTTTGGTGGACCAGGATAGGGAGGTGTTTAAGTCTCCCAAGGTGGACGCGGTCGTTTCAGCGGTGACAAAAAAGACCACTATTCCCGTAGAGGGTAGTGCATGCTCTCAAGGATAGCCAGGATAGGAAGCTGGATGCTTTGTTAAAACAGGTTTTTGATGTGAATGCCCTGTCGCTCCAGGCAGCTATTTTTGGAGCGTGGGTGGCCAGAGCTTGCTTACGTTGGTCACAGCGGGTACAGGGTGGGCAGGAGAATGAGATAGCCAGTGAGGCTTCCAGGTTAGAGTCGGGCTTGGCCTACCTTGCGGATATTCATTATGACCTTATGCGAGGTTTGTCGAAGAGCATGGCATCGGCGGTAGCGGTGAGATGTTATCTGTGGCTGTGTAATTGGGCGGCGGATAACTCATCTAAGGCTAGGTTACGTAAGCTTCCCTTTGAAGGTCGTCTCTTGTTTGGGGAAGATTTAGAGAAGCTGATCAAGCATCTCGGTGAGTCTAAGGGGCGGTAGATTACCAGAGGTCAAGCCTAAGCAAGGGTGGACGACACCTGCGGTCAAGGGGCAACAGCGGGATTTTCGTCGGTTCCATTTCCAGAAGTTTAAATCCGGTCAAAGAGGCTGGTTCTCCAATAGGAATCAGGGGTTTCGGGGAGCAGGAAGGGGATTTGGGCCTTCTTCCTCCTCTTTCCCCAACCTTAGAAAGTCACAATGAAGTCAGGGGGACCTAGGCGCCCTTAGTTCCCGTAGGGGGGTGCTTGCAGGAGTTTTATTCTGCTTGGGTTCGAGTCACGTCAGATCAGTGGGTACTGGAGGTCATTCGGGAAGGCTATGCATTGGAGTTGCTAAGACCAGTGTGAGACGCCTTCGTGAGGTCCCCCTGCAAGTCGTCCACCAAGTGCGAGGCTATGCGGGAGACAGTACAAAGGCTACTAGACCTCAGGGCGATAGTGCCGGTGCCGCCAGACCAATGTGGCTGCGGTCGATACTCCATTTACTTTGTGGTGCCAAAGAAAGATGGAGGTTTTCGACCAATTTTGGATCTCAAGGGAGTGAATCGTTGTCTTCAAGTGTCGCATTTTCACATGGAGACGCTTCGGTCAGTAATAGAGCCGTTCAAAAAGGAGAATTCCTTACGTCCCTGGATCTGTCAGAGGCATACCTTCACATCCCCATAAGACCGGATCATCAAAGGTTTCTCAGGTTTGCGGTTCCTTTCGGGCATTTTCAGTTCCGAGCGTTGCCTTTTGGCCTAGCGACGGCTCCGCGAACCTTCACCAAGGTCATAGTGGTGGTGGCGGCAGCCTTGCGGAAGGAAGGGATTCTCGTACACCCTTATCTAGACAATTGGTTGATCCAGGCAAAGTCGAGGAGCAAGAGCGCAACGGCCAAGGTGGTGACCTTCCTAGAAAGTCTCGGTTGGGTAGTCAATATGACAAAGAGCCAGTTGGTCCCGTCACAAAGTCTCGAATACTTGGGGGCTCGATTCGACACAGAAGTTGGAAAGGTTTTTCTACCACAACAGAGAGCGCAGGGATTGCGGACGTTAGTCGGGCGGTTTTTAAACATCGCAGCGCCCTCAGCGTGGCATTATCTCCAACTGTTGGGCACAATGGCGGCGACAATAGAGCTGGTGCCCTGGGCAAGAGCTCACGTGAGACCGTTGCAGAGGGCGTTGCTCCGGCACTGGTCGCATCAGCAGGATCCGCTGTCTCGGAAACTCCCTTGTCCGGTGGAGACGCGTCTAGCACTTCTGTGGTGGTTGCTTCCCATATTACTGGAGAACGGGAAACCAATGGAAGCGCCGGACTGGTTGCCCTTAACGACAGACACCAGCCTCCTGGGCTGGGGAGCTCATTTTCAAGGGAGGTTCACGCAGGGGCAGTGGAACACTCAAGAAAAGACTTGGTCAATCAACAGGTTGGAATTGAGAGCTGTATCGCTGGCTCTACAGAGCTTTCAGTCTTATCTCGGAGGGAGTGCCGTTCGAGTGTTTTCCGACAACGCCACAGCGGTGGCTTATGTCAATCGGCATGGGGGGACCAGCAGTGTGGCGCTGGAGTCTGAGGCCGAGGGCCTGTGCGAATGGGCCGAAAAGAACCTTCTGGCTTTGTTGGCAGCGGATGTAGCAGGGGTGGACAATGTGGAGGCCGACTTCTTAAGTCGGGTGAACGTGGACCCAGTGGAGTGGGTCCTTCATCCGGAGGTGTTTGAGATGTTAGTGCACCGGTGGGGCTCGCCAGTCATGGATCTCATGGCAACATTTCGCTCGGCAAAGGTCAGTCGCTTCTACAGCAGACAAAGAGAAAGAATGTCGGAGGGGCTGGATGCTCTCATACAGAGTTGGCCAGTGGGGCAGCTGCTGTATGTCTCCCTCCGTGGGTCTTGGTAGGCAGAGTGATACAGCGTATAGAACGACACAGAGGACAGGTAATCTTGATAGCGCTGGATTGGCCTCGCCGGCCTTGGTACCTGATGAGGCTCTTGGTACCTGATGAGGCTCTTGGTAGCAAAGCCATGCCATCTTCCTCCTCGAGCAGATCTGTTATTGCAGGGTCCGCTACTCATACCTCACATGGATCAGTTCTCACGGCTTGGCTATTGAGAGGGCTCGGTTGAAGTCTTGAGGGTATTCCGCGGCGGTAATTACCACGTTGTTGAAGGCCAGGAAGAGATCAACGTCTCTAGCGTATGTTCGCATCTGGAGGGTATTCGAAGCTTGGTGCGTAGAGAAGACATGCAAAGTATTGAGAGTGACTACTCCTCAGATCTTAGAATTCCTACAGGATGGGTTCGACAAAGGTTTAGCTGCCGCGTCTCTAAGGGTGCAGGTAGCAGCGTTGTCATGTTACAGAGGTACGATAGGTGGTCAGGTGCTCGGGGGACATTTGGATATTAAGCGATTCTTAAGGGCAAGTGTCTCTGTTGAGGCTGCCGTGTAGACAGGTAATACCTAAGTGGCATCTGCCGTTCGTGTTAGAGGCTTTGGAACGGGAGCTAGTTGAGCCTTTGACTCAAGCGTCGGTGAAGGATCTCACCCTGAAGGTTGTTTTTCTGGTGGCTATCTGTTCAGCGAGAAGAGTCTCAGAGTTGCAATCATTATCTTGTATGGAACCTTACCTTTCTTTCGTTGAGACAAAGGTAGTTCTGAGGCCAGTGCCGGCCTTTTTTGCCCAAGGTGGTTTCGGCGTTTCACGTGAATCAAGAAATCTCTTTACCGGTGTTCAGTGAGAGCACCGGGGGTTCGTCCATGAGGAAATTGAATCTCTTGGATGTCCGTCGGGCGTTAAAGAAGTATCTGTGTCAGACTGCGAGTTTCCGCAGGTCTGACAAAATCTTTGTCCTCTTCGCAGGGCCAAGAAAGGGAGAAGTGGCGTCGAAGGCTTCCATCGCAAGGTGGATCAAGGAGGCGATTGCATCGGCGTATGTGTTGAAAGGTAGATTGGTGCCTGAGGGGCTAAGGGCCCATTCCACTAGAGCACAAGTGGCATCCTGGGCAGAATCTCATTTAGTACCACAAGTTGAAATTTGTAAGGCGGTCACTTGGTTGTCTTTGAATTCGTTTGTTAAGCATTACCGGTTGGATGTTCAGACGAAGGGGGATTCGTGTTTTGGATCAGCAGTACTTCAGGCTGGTCTGGCGGGTCCCTCCCGTGGATGATTCTTACTGCTCTGTTACTTACCCAGAGGTTCGGGACTAGACTGGAGGGACGATCAGGAAGGTGAAATTAGACTTATCTGCTGATTGTTGTTCCTGGAGTAACTCCAGTCTAGTCCCGTATCCCTCCCCAGTATTCTTCTACGAATAGAAGCCTGACGTTCCTAAGTTTTGACACAGGTAAGAAGAATTTTCAGTTACGGGGCTTCGGTTCCCTGGGGGGGGGTGTTTTCGGTAAGGTGGCAATTAGGTTGGAGCACTCTCCTTCATTTCGGGTGAGGGATCGGCCTCGGCACGTTTAAAGACCATTTGCAGGAAGGGAGTCCTTTCCATTTTTTAAAGGTTATTGGTTCAGTTAGTTGCAAAGGTTACAGTTGATACTTACTTGTTGCTCCAGTGAGTCTGCTTTGTCAATAGGGTACTGGTAGAAGGAGGCGGTTCCCGAGAGGATATACCAGTGACATCACAAAAGAAGGAGGTTTCTCAGTCTCCAAGCTGCTGGATGAGGAGCGCAACCCAGAGGTTCGGGACTAGACTTGAGTTACTCCAGGAACAACAATTAACAGGTAAATCTAATTTCACCTTACTGAAAGTCCTCAGAAAGAGTTAACAGCACAGATTCAGTAACTCAGACATTCCAGGGCTTATTACTCAGCAACAACCTTGAAAGACTCTTCTGAAATAACTAGGCTGAACTTTCCTAAAACAAAGACACTAGGTTTGTTATGAAAAAGATAGTGCAGGGAGAAGTTGTTTGTTCAGTCTCGAATCAGAGATATCAAAACTGCTAGTGTTAGAATTATTGTTTAAGAAGTTATGTCTGGAAATACATGTACAGTCAAACCTCGGTTTTCGTTTGCCCTGGTTTTCGTACGTTTCGGTTTTCGACGTCTTTTCTGACTGAGATTTTGTCTCGGTTATCGAATATCGCCTCGGTTTTCGTAAAGAATGGCGCTGGTCTGTATACACTGCCCGCCCAGTCCCGGCAGCACTACCCCCCCGGAAGTCCCGGCAGCACTACCCCCCGGACTCACCGATCGCGTGTTGAGAAGCGAAAGTCAGCTGAGCAACATCCTCGAGCCAGAGTCAGAGATGCAAGGATTGCACAGAGAGGAAGGCCCCGATCTCTCCACTGCCTGCCTGTTCTCTGGAGCGCCCCCTCAGGCTCGGAGGTAGCAGGGTAGCTGTCAATGTAAGCAGGAGATGTTGCATGAATGTGGGAGGCAGTTCTTTCTCTTGCAGGGTACGCTTGCAAATTGCTGTTGAGACGGAGTCAGCGATCAGATTACAGTGCCGTACAGTACAATATCTGTGTGTTTGCTGTCCTGTGGACGATCGGGCAGGTGAGAGAAGTGACAGGAGCTGGGTGTCTGGAACGGATTAATTGAATTTACATTATTTCCTATGGGAAATATTGCTTCGGTTTTCGTACGTTTCGGTTTTAGTCAGACTTCTTAGAACGGATTAATCATGAAAACCGAGGTTTGACTGTATGTCTCCTCATGATGACCTATGCTAATAAGAACTGACCTATGACATAGAGATGCACGTTATGAATATACGCGATACTTGACGTAGAACAATAAGGTGAAAATTATGCTGTGTAATGGAATTTTGACCTATAAATAAAAGAGCCAGAGTTCATGTCGGAAGAGTAAACAAGTTGCTGACTGTTTTCTCTCCCAAAGCTTTGGTGGTTTTTATAATACAAGTGTGTTTTGTGGTTTGTGGTGTGGTTTCGTCCCAACCATGGAGTCGAAACTCTCCTGATCTACCTCTTCGACAGCATCATAAGAATAATTGACGACATCAGGAATGGAATTATAATGATCTTCATCGACATCTCCTCAGCGTTCGACACAGTTGATCACAATATACTCCTGGAGAGACTAAAGAACACTGGTATATACGGTACCACTCTAAAATGGTTCCACTCGTACCTAACAGAAAGACAGCTACAGGTCAAGGTGGGACAGGACACCTCCCGGCCCATAAACGTCCAACAAGGAGTACCACAAGGATCCGCACTCTCAGCACTCCTTTTTAACATCTACATCCAACCAATATGCAACATTATGAAAGAGAACAACATCCAATACACAATATACGCAGACGATATAATGGTATACTCCCCGATATCAATCGAAAACCCGGACTTCTCTAAGATAGCAGACTGCCTTACCCAAATGGCGAAGTGGTGCCAAAACAACAATCTAGCTATAAACTACAACAAGACTGAAGCTTTAATCATCACTCGAAACCAAAGCTTCACACACCCACCAAACATAAAGATACAAAGCACCACGATACCGATAAGATCGGAGGTGAGATACCTTGGGGTTACTCTGGACAGTAAACTCAACCTCAAACCACACATAGACAAAACAATCCAAAAAGCATATTACAGGATGCGAATCATCAGGAGACTGAAACCACTCCTCGCTCCAGAACACTTCCGTACAGTCTGTCAAGCACTGATAACCCCAATACTGGACTTCTGCAATCCGATATACCTCGGACTACCAAAACAAGCTCTCAAACCACTACAGCTGGCACAAAACACTGCAGCTCGAATCATATCCGGAGCCGCAAGGCAGGAGCACATCACACCTACACTAAAGGACTTACACTGGCTCCCAATCATTGCTCGCATCAGATACAAGACTATCATAAACCTATTTAAGATAAAAGAACACACATCAGCCAACAGCCTCCACCTGCTCATACAACCGGAAACCAGCGCACGTCCCAGAAGAAGTCAAACACGCAACCGAGTCAGCACCCCAAATGAGTACAAGCACACACGCAAGGACACAACAGACAGAGCTCTCTCCATGGCTGCTCCAACAATATGGAACAATCTACCGGACGATCTAAGGGCAACTCCAGACCTCAAAGACTTCAGAAAACAACTGAAAACCATGCTGTTCATAGAGCACTATGGTCACATCACATAACCTAAGAGAATGGATAACAGCACTCCAATCCTCCCAAACAACTGAATATATATAAAATATGATTCTAGCACCACTGTAAATAGCCCACCCTGTATATAGCTCAAACAAATCAAGCACCCAACACATCCCTCACACAACTAAGTTTTATCCTCACTGCATGTACAACACACACACTTTACCTGATTGCTTGCTGTGATACCACCTTGATTATTAAGATAAGGCGGTTTAGAAATACTGTTAAATAAATAAATAAATAAATAAACCATTCTTGCTCCTTCTCATTGCTCTGAAAGTGGACATCTGTTACCCAAGAACCCAGGTGCTGTTACCGGTGAGGGGAGGTGCAGAGTACACAAACAGTTTGTGCTGTGACTCAGATATGGATCTCTGCATTTCAGGGCAAGGGCAGAAGGTGCCGGAAGATTTGTGAGTATTACCAGGGATGGGTAATCTGTTCAGTAGACAAGCTCCGTCTCAGATGCATGAATGGCATGACAGAGCTAGGGCTTTAGCGTTTAAGAAAGGTAGCCCTTCTTATTGTATGTGTGAGAAGTATGGGGATGTGTCCATCGATTTCATTGTACATTGGCATTCAGTGACTAGGGGTAATGAGACTATGCAGTTTCCTTTGGAGGGAACTTTCTCTGTAGATAAGATTCGTTACCTGAGATATGAATTGGCAGTTAAGAGTAAACCATGCAATAATCTTGAATGGATTGTGCTTACATGGTGGGAACGGATGGCACATGAAGAAAAACATAGGAATGATGTTCAAATTTGAAACACAATTTGTTTGAGTTAGGGAAAAAAACTAATGGGTTGTGTGGAAGGAGAGGGATGGAGAGAGTGAGGAGTGGTTCCCGGCTGTTATTCCTCCAGCATATGAAGCAGATGTGGCTGCGCTGGCAATAACAGCTGGATCAGTCCCAATTCTGTCTCCTCCTCCCTTTTCTCCTCCTAGTTTAGTGTCTCAGGAAACACCAGCTGAGCGAATGCGGGTCACTCGTGCAGCGGAACTAAGGGAAAACATACTTAAAAAGAAACAGAAGTTAGGGGGAGAAGAATTGAGTAATTTAGATATTTGTAATATCTCCCAGCTCCAAGAATTGAGAGCACATGTGGACAAAAACGGAAAGTGTTGTACTTGTAATAAGGACCTTAAGAGTGGCAATAGGTCATAGTGTTACTGTTGCAAAAGAATTAAGAGTTACTGATGAACTTATTGACGGGATTGAGAGAGATTTGGACAGACATTTTGAAACCTATAAAGAGGAGCATGACCGATTACATCATGCTCTAGGCTCTATTCAGGAAGCTATACACCAGCAAAATAACTCACGTTCTAGCACAGTTAAATCTGAAGCAGCTGAGGGAAGTGATATTGTGCCTACTTATCCTTTCTGTTTGTATCCAGCGGGCTTGACAGGTTCTATGACTGTGCCTGCAAATTGGAGCCCTAAAGAAGTGTTTGATCTGGCTAAAACCTTTCCTAATTACAGGGATAACCCTGGTAGATTTGTGTCCTTATGGTCTCAAATAATTAACAGTTATAATTTGGGCAGATCTAGATAATTTGCTTAGAACTGTGTTTTTTAATCCAGCTGATTTTCATAGAGTCACTCATCCAATTCATGAAAATAACTGGCAATGGCCACTCACAGACCCTGTGATAGATTTTCAAGAAAAGACTCAAAGAGATAATTTTGTTTTGAGTAGAGAAAAATTGTTAGAATCCATTAAAGTAGTATATAAGCCTGTAAAGGATTGGTTGAGACTAAATAAGGCAGGATAGGGGTGAAAAGGTTACAGATTTTCACACTAGGTGTATGCTAGCTTTTAAGGACTATTCTGGTGAGGCAGAAGACACACCTTCAGGATTCACAAATATTTCTGTAAATGGTTTGCATCCGAGAATAAAAGAAAATTTGGAGACTTAAATAATAGATTGTCCAGCTAGAACAGCAGATGTAATTCTGGAAGGTGCTCAATACAGTGAGTTGAAGTTTATCAAGGAACAGCAAGAAGAGCAAATCAAGATAGATGTGAAAAAGACTAAATTGCTTAATTTATAGATTGCTTCTATGCAACCACCCATGGGCAGGGGTAGAGGTAGAAACAGAGGCAGAGGAGGTTATGTGAATCCTCAGCGAGGACGTGGACAGTCAAGAGGAATGCGTACTTGTTATACTTGTGAGATTGGGCATCTACAGCGTGACTCCGAATCAGAATCTTGACGTCCAGAAAGCTGATTTCCCTCCAGTAAAAGCTGAATTCACTCCCATATATCAATGTTTCTCTAGCCCACAAGATTTTGGAGGAGATACATGGGATGCATGACTATTGTTGAATTTGAATATAACCCCTCAGGGTGAGTTAGAAGCTAAGCTGGGAGGATCTAATTTGAAGTTTATTATTGATACTGGAGCTACTACTTCAGCACTGCGTTTACAGGATTTGCCTGCCATTTATCACACTCAACTAGCACAAGCACCGATAGTACATTGTGAAGGCATTGAGGGTAAGATAATTCCTTATCGTAAACTTGAATTTTTACCTTTGCAGATTGGAGAGACTGTGCATCCTACTAACTTTCTTGTGGGAGACACTTTACCAGTAAACCTTTTAGGTCGGGACTTTTTAGCTTCACACCGTGCTACTCTATCCTGGATGAGTGGAAAGTTGTTTTTCCAGCTGTATTCTCTCTCTGAAGTGCCGTCCCCTGCAGATGCCAGTACCATTCATCCTGCTCTTGCAGAACTTCCTTCCTGTGGGCAGTGCCAGGATCCAATGTTGGGTCCCTTTCCATTCCGTCTATGAAGATCACTGTGAAACCTGGAGCCCAGCTTCCCAGACTCAAGCAGTACCCGCTGCCAGCAGCTGCCATCGATGGAATTCGTCCTGTGATTGAAGATCTCCAGAAACAAGGTGTCATTTATTCTACAATTTCATCATGTAATGCTCCAATTCTTCCTGTGCTAAAGGCTGATGGTCAGACTTATAGATTTGTGCAAGACCTGCAAGCAGTAAATAATGTGATTTTGCCAATTTTTCCCTTGGTACCTAATCCACATGATATCTGGACACAGATACCTCCAGGGACTACCTGGTTCTCTGTTGTGTATTTGAGTTCTGCTTACTTTTCAGTGAGAATTAGCAAAGAAAATCAAATTTTATTTCTTTCCAATTTGACAATAAACAAAATACTTGGACCACTTTGTGTCAAGGGTACACTGATAGTCCTACGTATTTTGCGCAGGCCCTAAGAACTGCACTGCTTGATGTAAGGCTCGACCATTCCTCTTTAGTTCAGTATGTTGATGGTTTGCTTTTATGTTCACCAAGTTATGAGACTTGTTTGTCAGATTTCTTGTCTCTATTAGCTCATAGTGCTGATTTAGGATTGAAAGTCAATTTGTCAAAACTGCAATTTGTATCTCAAAATGTTATTTTCCTGGGTGTTACCCTAACACCATCTGGTCGTGCAATTACCTCTGCTAGATTGAAACCTATTCTGTCATTGCCTTTCCCAGCAACACCAGTATTACTACGCAGATTCCTGGGTCTGTTAATCTTTAGTAAACAATGGCTAGCAAATGTCTCAGACCTGTCACCCTTACACCCACTCCCTAACCTTGAGGGTTAAGGAGGGGTGGGCCTTGTGTAGTTGTGGGGGCCAATTAAAGTCGGGAACAAGAAAATTTATATTCACCAGGATTTTATTTTCCCCGCTCCTTGATGGTCAGGAACAGGTGAGAAGGTTAAGCAATCAGGAATTATACAAAACAGAGGCTTTCAATGCTGTGCTTCAGCTTATTCTTCTCTGAGGAAAACACATTACCTCATGTGTCTTCTCTGTGCTGTATTTACAAAAATGCTTTGGTAAGAAATAATATTGTTTTCTTTTGCAATTAGGATACAGTCCAGCTTATTTCAAAGCTTCAATAAGCTTCCCTTTCAATTGCTCAAAACAGTATTTCTTTTATATGCTTTTCACATATTCTGGGTTAGCATTACCAGAATAAACTGTCAGGTATAATCATTCAAGCTTTGCACTTATCAGTTTTCTCAATTAACCCAATTGAGCAGTCCATCGGCTGGTTAATTTCAATCATGGGACGTGGAGCCGGTGTGGGAATTCCTATTCCAGGATTACTCCCTGCTTGAATGCTAGCCTCTTCTGAAACAGCTCTTTTATTTAAGAATTGTCTAAATTCATTCAGGAGTTGTTCTGCCTGTCTCCTAGCAGGACTATTGGGTAAATCTTCTCCTTGCTTAAGCAGGTAATTATCTGCTCCTGGTAAGCAAACACTGCTCTCCCTCTTTAGACACTCTGTGCCCGTGGTGGAGTTACCCCTCCCCCACTTATCTCCGTTAGTGAGTGGTGTAATCACAGGTTCCTTTGCACAAGCTCTGCTCTTAAGAAAAGCTTCAAAGGTAGGACCTTCAGTATCAATATAGCCTAAACCTTTTGTAAACAGTTTGGCTGAGTTCCTTTCGTCAGCTTGCTTGTTAAAAGCAGGAACTACTGGCTAAGAAAAGCTTGGCTTATTTAGAGAGCTTTCAGGCTGTAACCAACGTCTCTCATGTTGCCTAAAACTACCCTGTACTTTAAAATCAGGACTCTCTCTTTCTGGCTGGCAAAACTTATTAAAGTAATTAAGAGCAGCAGGTACCTTAGAATGAGACCGGTCAGAAAATGCCTTGCCAGCGTGCCTTTCTCTCCAAGGGTAAAAACTGTTTCCCCACAACGTAGGCTTTACTCCTGGTTCTGAATCAGTTTCCCTTCTGTTGCAGCTGGGCAGTGTTTCTGTAGCAGGGTCAAAGGGTTCTGCAATCAAAAGAGCTTCTTGCCTTCCCAATGCCTTTTGCCTTCTCTCTTGTGGATTCAAACCACCTTTTCTTCTCAATTCATTTGTAGTGCTCATTCCACTCGTCCTCCTCACTCTCCTTCTCCATCCCAATCTATCTGTGTCTTCCCTCTCTCTACTTAACAAGGGGTCCCTGCTCTGGGAAGCCCGCCTCCTACTAGGGCGTGCCCAATCCACAGCTCTGCTTCTCTCCTCCCCTGAGGTGAGCTGATTGGTTGCCTGTAGGTTGTGCTGAGAATGGAAAACTGTCTTTTCTTGTAGTACCTGTACCTACCAGAGGGTCAGTATCCGTTTCCATGGCTTCTGCTGTTGCCACTGCGTCACAGACCTTACTGCTTCGTTTTATGCTCTCATTGGGAGAGAAGGACCTGAAGGTCTCATTGTACCCACATTACCACAGTGGGAAGCCTTTTTGAATATAAAGTCTGCCCTGGAAAATGTGTCATGTTTATCTTTGCCAGATTATTCTCTGCCATTCAAACTGTATGTGGCTATTTCTGATTGCTCTGCTACCTGTGTGCTTTTACAAGCTTTCCCGACTGGTCGCAAGCCAGTAGGCTTTTTCTCAAAGTGATTTGATTCAGTGACTTTAGGACTGCCACCATGTCTACGTAGTTTGGTAGCAGTGGCTTTTGCAATTGAAATTACTGATTCTCCAGGACCAAGCAGGAAGTCAGTCCTCATATATGAGTGTCATCGGCGCCGATGAAGCCCCAGCGGAGCATTTCCCCAGCTTTCCATGAAAGCCTTTGGGAATGCTGATACGCATGCGCGGTTCCCTTCCCGCCTAAAGGTGCCATCTTACCTCAGTCTCTTTTTTTCCGAGAAGCCCACCGGACGTGTGTCCTGTTCTCCCAGATAAAAGTGATTTTTTCTTCGGCGATTTTTCGCTATTTTTCTCCGGTTCGACGCCGGTTCCCCTCCCACCAGGTTCGGTACACCGGTATCGAGCCCGTTTATTTCTTTTTCGGTTTTTGCCCTTCGTGGCTGGCGTTCGCGCCCTTTTTTCATTTTTTCCCTGGAAGGCCGGTCTTTTGACCTCGCAGGGGCTGTTTTTTCCCCGATGGCTTCCAGTGGTTTCAAAAAGTGTGATCGGTGTAAGAAACTTATGTCTCTCACCGACACACACGACTGCTGTCTTCGGTGCCTCGGCCCTGACCACGACCCCAAGTGAAAGATGTCTTCCAAGGCACTCAAAAGTCAACAGCATCAGAAGGAAAGGTTTTTCTCAGACTCTGCCTCTGGCCGGGCCCGGATCTCATCTGAGGCCTCGACATCTTGGGATTCCGATCCCGAGCGCCGTCGAAGCTCCTCGGACAGGGGGTCCCCCGACCGGGAACTCAAGAGGAAGAAGCGGCTCGTGAGGGCGGCGTCGGAGGAGGTCCCTGGTCCCTCAAGGGCCAGGTCTAAGACCCCCGACCGCCGTCCCGGGCCCGTGGACCAAGAGAAGCCTGTCAAAGTTCCTCGCGTGGAGCCGGAGTCTGCTGGACACGTAAGCCCTGTTGTCCTCGTGGACTCTCCTCCCAGAGAGCCGACATCAGGCCCGGCGCCGCCGGGGCCCGAGTCGGTGGCTGCTGCATCTCCCGAGCTGAGTCTCAGGATGACAGCCTTGGAGTGCAGATTGTCTGCCTTCATGGAGCAGCAACGGGCACTGATGGCCAGCCTGTCTGGTGCATCTGCCCCAACTACCGGGACGTCGACTTCGAAGTCAACCCCGGAGACCGAGCTGATACTCGAGATCTCCCGGGTCCCATTCGGGACCGAGGGTGTCGACGCCGGTGCCCCCGGCGTCGGGGCGGGTGCCTCGGGGCCCCGCGGGGTTGGACCCTGACTCCTCCTCGGAGGAGTCCGCCTGGGAGACGGAGGACGAAGAGTCTCCCGATACTTTTAAGACTCGGTGCGTCCCGTCGGACTCACCGCAGTCTGAGCCCCGGAGTAGATCCGCTCTGGAGGACACTAGGTTCTCGGAGTTCGTTCGGGATATGGCCGCTGCCTTGGCTATCCCTGCCGATCCCGAGGAAGAGCCTCGAGCCGAGGAGCTCGATGCTCTACAGTACGACTCTCCTCCGAAGGAGGCCTTTACTGTCCCGGTTCCTCCGATGCTGGAACGGCTCCTCTTCCGGATGTGGGAGGCACCGGCCTCGGCGCCGGTTCTGAGCAAGCGAGTTGATTCCATCTATCGGCTCCGCAAAAGCCCTGGTTTCCAGAAAGCACAGCTACCACACCATTCCATGGTTGTGGAATCGGCCATGCATCGTCTGAAGAGCCAGAAGATGCACTCTGCGGTGCCCCCCGGCAGGGAGGCCCGCAACCTCGATGGCGTCAGTAGGAAGTGCTTCCAGGGGTCTATGCTTGCTTGCCGTGTCCAGTCTTACCAGCTGTACATGGGCATGTATTTGCGAGACCTGGCCAAGGAGTTGGCCAGATTCTCTGCTGGTCTCTCTGGGGAACCCTTGCAGAAATTTAAGACCATGTCCTCGGGGATTCGGGAATGCTCCAAGTTCATTTCCCGCGCCGCCTACGATGGCTTAGAGGCTTTGGCCCGAGTTGTGGCTGCCGGCATCGCGGCTTGACGCCAGGCGTGGCTGCAGTCATCGGACCTCGAGCCATGGGTTCAGGACAAGTTGGTCGATGTCCCCTGCCAAGGTGAGAACCTTTTTGGCAAACCCGAGACCAAGCACCTTACCCGGACAAGGCTGTCGAGGAAGACCTCTGCCCCTTCACATAAGAAGAAGGGCTCGGGTAAAAAGTCCTTTTACCCGAGGAAGGGCACTGCCTACAAACAGTACCCTCAGTATCAGGCTGCCCCCCAGGGTCAGCAAGCCAAGGGCACTGCCTACAAACAGTACCCTCAGTATCAGGCTGCCCCCCAGGGTAATGGGCCCCGTAGGCAGAGAACCCCCAAGCCTCAGGCCCCTGCTACCACTCAGCAGGGTGGGGGGTTTTGACTCCTTGAGGTAGCCACTCTGTCCCTGCTTTCCCAACCCTGCACAGGCGGTCGCCTTGTACTCTTTGCCCACCAGTGGCCTCTCATTACCACCGACATTTTCATCAACTGCTCCTCCTTACTTCCCAGGGGAGCCCTTGAGGCCTCCCCTGCACACAGACCTTCTCCTTCGAGAGCTCCAAGGTCTGTTGGTGGACAGGGCGGTGGAGCCTGTGCCTCCCCACTTGCAAGGTCACGGATTCTACTCCAGGTATTTCCTTGTACCCAAAAGGACCGGTGGCCTTCGACCCATTCTGGACCTCAGGAACCTCAACAAGTTCCTAGAGAAAGAAAAGTTCAAGATGCTTACTCTTGGAACACTTCTGCCCTACCTCCAGCAGGGAGATTGGCTATGCTCCTTAGATCTAAAGGATGCGTACACTCACATCCTCATTCATCCAGACCACAGAAAGTACCTCAGGTTCATTGTGGGAGGAAACCATTATCAGTACAGAGTACTACCTTTTGGCCTGACCTCCGCTCCCAGGGTCTTTACCAAGTGCCTGGCAGTGGTTGTGGCCTACCTGAGAAATCAAGGCATCTTTGTCTTGGCTCATCAGGGGTCAGACGTCCCTGGAGGCCAGACAAGCCACCTTCAGAACCATTGCTCTGCTTCAAAACGTGGGCTTTGTCATAAACTTCGCAAAGTCCACTTTGCTCCCCTCCCAGAACTTGGAGTTCATAGGGGCAAGGTTGGATTCTCAACGGGCAAAGGCATTCTTGCCAGAAGATAGGGCTCAAAGACTGATGGACGTGGCCAAACAGTTCCTAAACAGGTCCCTGGTCTCCGCCAGGCTCTGCCTCAGACTTCTGGGCCACATGGCTTCGACAGTGCATGTGACTCCCAATGCCAGGCTCCATATGAGGCCTGCACAGTGGTGCCTTCGGACTCAGTGGTCTCAGGCCACAGGTCGCCTAAGAGACAGGATAAGGGTGTCCAGACCCCTTTTTACCTCCCTCAGCTGGTGGCTCCATCCATCCAATCTGCTGAAGGGGATGCCCTTCCAAATGCCAGAATACTCGGTGGTCCTCACCACCGACGCCTCTCTGCGGGGCTGGGGTGCTCATTGTCTGGACAAGTGCACTCAAGGCCTCTGGATTCCCTGGGAGGCAGCCCAACAGATCAATCTCCTAGAACTTTGAGCTATCCGCTTAGCTCTCAAGACTTTTTCTCCAGCTCTAACTCACCGCTCAGTCTTGATTCAAACAGACAACCAGGTAGCCATGTTTTATGTGAACAAACAGGGCGGGACTGGGTCAAAGCTCCTTTGTCGGGAGACTCAAGACCTCTGTTCCTTTGCACTAAAGCACAACATGCTTCTCAAGGCGGTGTACCTTCCAGGCCAGGAGAACTGCCTGGCCGACCGGTTGAGCAGAATTCTGCAGCCCCACGAGTGGCAGCTGCATCCCTTGGTCGTTCAGAAGATCTTCCTGAAGTGGGATCTCCCTTGGATAGATCTCTTTGCCAGTCCGCTGAACAAGCAACTGCCCAAGTTCTGCTCCAGGCAACCCCATCCTTTGAGGATAGCACTGGATGCTTTTCTGATGTCCTGGTCTCAGGGCCTCCTGTATGCATTTCCTCCCACGCCCTTGGTGGCCCGAACTCTTTTCAAGACTCTTCAGGACAAGGCCTCGGTCCTGCTGGTAGCTCCCAGGTGGCCGAGGCAGCCTTGGTTTCCCCTTCTGCTTCAGCTGGCAGTGGATTCCCCACTACCTCTGGAGTTGCAGCCCGACCTTCTCTCACAGGAGCAGGGTTCCCTTCTGCACCCCAATCTCAAATCTCTCAATTTGATGGCCTGGAGGCTGCAAGGGTAGTTTTGGCTCCCTGGGGCCTACCTCAGGAAGTTGAGGAGGTTGTTCTGGCCTCTAGGAAACAGTCCACTAGGAAAACCTATGCCCTCAAATGGAAGAGGTTTTCTGTGTGGTGTCAGCTACGTACAGAGGATCCTTTCTCCTGTACTGTGCCAGTAATGCTTCAGTACTTACTGCAATTATCAAATCAGGGACTTAAGTCCAATTCTGTTCGGGTCCACCTCTCAGCTCTAGCAGCTCACCACTCACTGGTGGAGGGACATTCTCTGTCAGGTCACCCCTTAGTGTCCCGCTTTCTCAGGGGCTTGCTTTTGCTCAAGCCCTCCATCCGTCCTCCTGCTCCTGAGTGGGAGCTGAATGTGGTCTTGCAGCAACTGACTCGCCCACCCTTTGAGCCGATGGCTACTTGCCCTCTACGCTTCCTTTCCTGGAAGACTCTCTTCCTGATAGCCCTCACCTCAGCTAGGCGAGTGAGTGAGCTTCAGGCCCTGGTCTGTGATAGGCCTTACACCAGGATTTATAGGAACAGGGTAGTCCTTAGGACTCATCCAAAGTTCCTCCCCAAGGTTGTCTCCTCTTTCCACCTCAACCAGGAGGTGGTTCTTCCAACATTCTTCCCTAGGCCTCATTCTAGCCAGGCTGAAGCAGTCCTGCATACCCTGGACTGTAGGAGGGCCTTGTCCTTCTACCTTGACCGTACGCAGGGACATAGAAGGGCTACTCAGCTCTTCGTCTCCTTTGACCCCAATAAGTTGGGGCTGGCTGTGTCCAAGCGTACCTTGTCCATCTGGGTGGCTGACTATCACCTGGGCTTACAAGGCGGCTGACCTTCCTTTGCATGGTAGGGTCACGGCCCATCGTGTCAGGGCAATGGCTGCCTCGGTGGCTCATCTCCGCTCTGTGCCCTTGATAGACATCTGCAGGGCTGCAACTTGGTCTTCAAGCCAGACATTTGCGGCCCATTACTGCCTGGAGAGGGAGTCCCGTAGGGACAGTGCTTTTGGCCAAGCAGTACTCGGAATCTCTTTGAGGTTTAGGCAACTCCTGCCCTCTGTTGGGCTACCGGTGGAGGTTGTGTCCTTGAAAAGCCTTTCTTTGATGCTGTGACTAGAGGGAGTTCTCTAGTTCAGCCTGGGTTTCTGGTAGCCCAGAGCTAGGGAGTCACCCATATGTGAGGACTGACTTCCTGCTTGGTCCTGGAGAAAGAGTAGTTACTCACCTGTAACAGGTGTTCTCCAGGAGCAGCAGGAATCAGTCCTCACAACCCTCCCTCCTCCCCTTGGAGTTATAGTTGTACATAGTTTGTTTTTACATTTTTGTGTGCTGTTCTTAGCTATGTCATTTGACTGAGGTAAGATGGCACCTTTAGGCGGGAAGGGAACCGCGCATGCGTGCCAGCATTCCCAAAGGCTTTCATGGAAAGCTGGGGAAATGCTCCGCTGGGGCTTCATCGGCGCCGATGACACCCATATGTGAGGACTGATTCCTGCTGCTCCTGGAGAACACCTGTTACAGGTGAGTAACTACTCTTTTTCTAGTTTTACAGCACCCTCTTGAAGTGTATGTATCACATTCAGTTTCCAGATTGCTTCATTTAACCAAAACTCAACCTTTGTCCTCCACACGTTTGTTGACTCTGGAATTAACGATTTCTCAGCCTCATGTTACAGTATATACTACATCAATATGCAACCCTTCAACATTTCTAGCTCCATTGACAGATCTTGTGAAGGATGTTGGGTCTCATGATTGTTTTCAAACCATTTTGACATCTTCTCGAACTAGACCTGATCTTTCCCCTATACCTTTACCAGCCCCAGATGTAACTTTGTTTGTGGATGGTTCTGCGTTCAGAGATGAAAAGGGCAAACTTCATGTAGGGTATGCGGTCACAACAGTTAATGAAGTATTGGAATCAGCTTATTTGCCGTTTACTAGCGCACAGTTAGCAGAAGTGTTTGCACTTATACGTGCACTTGAACTTTCCAGATATCTTGTAGCAAATATCTACACAGATAGCTCCTATGCAATGGGCATTTTATGGGACTTTGGGAACATTTGGGCACAACAAGGGTTTTTGACTTCTGCTAATAAACCAATTAAGCATGCCGAACACATTCACCGTTTACTCCAGGCTGTACTATTGCCAGCACAAGTTGCAGTTTTAAAATGTAAAGGACATTCCTCTGCTGGAGATTTCATGTCAAAGGGCAACCATTTTGCAGACGAAGAAGCATGGCAAGCTGCCCTCCGAGCATCAGTGCCACCAACATTGTTGTGCTTAACACCATCTAACATGAATTTGTTTTCCCTTTCATCTCTCTTACAGCACTATCAAGATACTTCCTTTGAAACTCAGACTCTGTGGACTTTGTGGGGTGCGACCTGTGATGCACAGGGCTACTGGAAAAAGGATCATCTGCTCATTTGTCCTGACAGTCTGTTGTTTCCACTTGCCCTGTTCCTGCATCATAAGCTTCACCTATCAGCTGCAGCTATGAATCATGCCTTTTCGGTTCTCTGGTATCACCCGAGGTTTTTTACTGTGGCACAGGCTGTGTATGCCGTTTGTTTGGATTGTTTGAAGGCTGGCAGGGTGGGGTCCGTTATGAAAGTTGCTGCCACCCTTCCCAAACCTTCAGGACCATTTTTGATTTTGCAACTTGATTTTACAGATCTGCCCTGTGCCAGAGGTGGGAAACGGTATTTGCTGGTGATCACTTGTCTTTTCTCTGGTTGGGTAGAAGCTTATCCCACTACCAGTATGACTGCTGGGGTCTCCATCAAATTATTGCTCACTCAGTTTATTCCTGTTTGGGGTGTACCTTTTGTTCTTTCTTCTGATCAGGGTCCAACCTTCATTGCGAGTGTCTGGTATTGAAAATTGGTTTGGTATTAAAAGACAACTGCACACTCCTTATAATCCACAAAGCTCTGGCCAAGTGGAACGGATGAATAGGACACTCAAAGGTCACTTACGCACTCTGACACAGGATTGGGCTACAGATTGGACAGAAACCCTTCCTTTTGCCCTTATGGCAGTGCGTAATTTCCCCCAGCATGCTCGAGAAGGCCTGACACCGTACAAAATAGTTACTGGACATCCAGCTACTTCTCCACATGATTTGACAGTAATCCCAGATCCTCAACTGTTGCACAGGTGCAGAGTACACAAACAATGTTCAGTGTTCTTTATTTGGTGTCTCTCTCAGTCCCTTCAGTGAGCCTCTCATTTCCTTTGTTCCACAACTTTTCCCATGCAGGTGCTGTAACTGCAGAAGGGCTCCCAGTTCAAAACTCTTAATTTCTGCCTTTGTCCTTTTCTAAATCACTGTCGAGCAGGCCTGACAAGTCACATGGCTAATTGCGCATCTCGAGCTGATCGTCAGATTCAAGAAGTTTGCAGTCTTGTTTTGCTGACTTTAGGCTCCGATTGCCAATCATATGCAAATTTTTCTACCTGCAAGCTTGGGAGCTCCAACTTGATCTGTCTAATCCTCAGGGTCAGGCTCGTTGTCCCAGTTTAGCAACTGCATGTTTACTTAGTCAATAAGCACGTTTTCGCTCATTTGCTTTCATTTAGCAGGCATGTGACACAAGATTAAATCGCAAGGTCAGGTCACCAAACTCAAAGTCCAAGAGCCCAAAAATATATACAAAAATTTTTGTCAATCTTTATTTTGAAAGGCAGCACGCCTCTCAAACAACAGTTTCCTTTTTAATTTATTACTGTGACGACCTAAGAATAGTCATAATGTGTAAGCACCATTAAGTGTAACACAAACAGACTTAAAACCAGAAGCCAAACAGAAGCTAAATTTAGCTCTCCTGATAGTTGAAGCGCATTTCTCCGAAACGTAATAGAAACAAGTCTGTATAAGACATGCAGATCCAACTTTTGTGAGTATTTGACAGGTTTACTTTCACAAAAGTTGGATCTGCATGTCTTATACAGACTGTTTCTATTAAGGTTTGGAGGAACGGGCTTCGATCATCAGAAGAGCTAAGTTTAGCTTCTGTTTGACTTCTGTTTTTAAGTTTGTGTTACACTTAATGGTGCTTTGAGTTTGGTGACCTGACCTTGTTATTTTGGTATTTGGTCTACGGTTGATGTTTTATTGACAAGATTAAATAGGACTATTCACCAACGTGGCCTTAAAGTTTAGTTGCTTTCCAGTCATCGAGCCTGCTCTTTTCTAGAAAGTTAGCAAACCTTGTACCCAAGCCCTAAATGCCACACAATAGGGTGCTGCTCCAAACACTGTAAATGCTCCAGTGCGCTTCTATCATTTTATGCTTCTGTATTTAAGTCAAAAGTACATTTAGTAAACAGCAAACTTGCAATAGTCCATTTATATACCTGATCTCAAAACACACTCCTCCCTCCCTTTTCATACTTTCAAAACAAATCCTTTTATTGTTTCACTTAACATCCAAGTTAACTGGCACTACCCCTCACTCAGTCCTCTTGCAGCAGAATATCTAGAAAAGTTGTAAGTGCCTGGGGCATATCGTACTGCAGAAATGTATATTGTTAGGTGAATGGTACCCTCACAGGAAACTGCGAGGCAAAACTGATTCCTCTTCTGTGGAGAGCAGTACAATAAAGTGCCATTGCTCTTTTACTCTCTGGCTGAATAATCCTGCCTTCATACTGCAATTCTGTCTTAGTATGGTAAAGGGCCATTATCTTATTCTTATCCACAAAGCTCAATATGTGGGTGATAATCCTGCAAGGCTGCTGATCTTCCACTTTTTTTTTTTAAAGAGCGGCCAAGTCTATACTGACTCCTGGTGACCCAGCAGTCCCTTGGGTTTTCTTGGCAAGCTATGACCAGAAGTAGATTGCAGGCCTTTTCTTCCGAGGCAAGGGATGGTAAAGTGACTTGCCCAAGGTCACAAGGAGTGCTAGTGGGAATCAAACCCCAATCTCCTGGGACTAGGCTGTTGCTCTAACCACAAGACTACTCCATTCCCTCTTTATGCACACCCAAACAATGGCCTCTCGCAAACAGGCAACCTCTACACTGAGTTGCTCTGGGATCCAGTGACCTACCAGAGCAGCCAGCTTTCCATCCTTTATTGATCTGTGGTTTTCTTGATCTTCAACCCAGCTTAAGTGCTGGCTTTCTTTCTCCAGCTGCCTGATCTGGTCCTCTATCAACCACCTATGATCTTCTTGAACTGAGATCCGTTGTTCTGCCTGTTGAAGGTAGGCAATTTGGCTATCCAAACTATTTATTCTCCGGGAACAAGCAGGAAGTCAGTCCTCAGATATGAGGACTGAGCCCATGCAGATCCATTCCCTAGCTTTCACAGAAAGCCTTTGGGAGTTATACCACGCATGTGCGGTCACCTTCCTACCCAAGGGTGCTATCTTACCTCAGTCTTCTTTTTTTAAGCAACAGCCTTGTAGCCGTGTCTGTCCCCCCGGTTAAAGTGGATATTTTCACCAATTTTCTTCGTTATTTTCACCAGGATCTGTTCCGATCACCTTTCCACACCCTCGATGACATGTTTTTTCCCTTGGGTCCCCCTTTTTTCTGTTTTCTTGGCACGCAGGTCTTTGCTCACGGCCTAGCTGAATGATACGTCGAAGTTTGACCTCACGGGTGCTGTCTTTCCCACTATGGCCTTGATCAGTGGTTTTAAGCAATGTGGTAAGTGCCCCTAAGAACATAAGACATGCCATACTGGGTCAGACCAAGGTCCATCAAGCCCAGTATCCTGTTTCCAACAGTGGCCAATCTAGGTCATGCGTACCTAGCAATATCCCCAAAAGACACAGGTTCCTCAATGCTTGTACTGGGTCAAGCATTGATATCCTGGGTCCCTTTTTAATAGTGGATAAGAACATAAGACATACCATACTGGGTCAGACCGAGGTCCATCAAGCCCAGTATCCCTGCACTATGTCCATCATGGACCACCACAGTTGCTGCATAAAATGCCTCGGGGGCAGACCACGATGTGCCTACCTGCCTGCTCTGCCAACATATGTCAGTGAAGACCCACAAGGATCGTAACAAGCAGCAGAGGGAGTTGTTTGGTTCTAAGTCTGCCTCGGGGGTGGCATCTCTTCCCTTGGAACTGACATCTGATGACTCGTTGTTGCACGCCTTGGCTTGCTCCGAGCCCTGGGGTTGCAGAGCCTCAGACTGGGGATCATCCTCCGAAGACCTTCCCTGTGGGTCCAGGACTTCGTTGAAAGCAAGGTCCAATCCTCGACCGTCAGGTAAGACCTTCGGTGCCTGGGCGACAGCCAGGAGCGGTCCTCCAAGCAGCCCTGGTGGGAGGAGTCTCCCATAGTGTCGGGGGATTGGGTCAGATCCCCCCGACACCATCACCATCGGTGATTCCTTTATGAGGGATGTGGCTCCGGGCTTGACTACCTTGAGACCAGAGTCAACTGTTGCAGAGCCAACTGACATCGAGGCCAGGATGGCGGCCCTGAAATGCAGCTTTGCTCTGTTCCTCAAGGCGCAGCTTGGCCTGATGCCTGGAACCTCTGGGTCGTCCTCAATGAGGACTTCCCTGAAAGAGACTTAGCCGATCCTGGAGAAGCTGGCTCATCCGACTCGAGATGCGACTCGCTGCCATGCCCCGCAGCCGCAAAACACCGGCATTGGCTGGCATCAACGCTGAATTGATTAGAGGATCGCACAGAGACTGATGAGGAGTCTCCTGAACCATCCTCCATTGGGATGTCCCCTTCTTCACTTCACCATCATCGGCAGTCCCCTCCAGAGGACCTAGCCTTTCTAGACTTCATGAGGGAGATGTCCCAGGTTCTCGCCTTTGTGGCGGTGCTCGAGGACAAGCCAGACTGAGGATCTCTAGATCCTACAATATAAGCCCCCCCCCCCCGAAGGAAGCACTAACAGTGTCTATGCCCCCCATCCTGGAAAGGCAGCTGTTTAATATGCGGGAGAGCCCGGTGCGGTGACGATTGTGAACCATCAACTTGATTCTCGGTATTGAATCGTCTGGAACCCCGGCTTCGAAAAGACACAGCTGCCTCACAACTCCATGGTGGTGGAATTGGCCATGTGTCGGATCAAAACCCAGTAGGCGCGCTCTTCTGTGCTCCCGGGTAGGGAGGTACTACCATGGATGCCTTTGGCAGAAAGTGCTATCGGGGCTCCATGCTCACAGCCGAATCCAGGCATACCAGCTGTTCATGGGCATGTACTTGCAAGACCTGGCAAAGGAGCTCGCCAGGTTCTTGGCTGGGTTGACAGATGAACCTCTGGAGCACTTCTGGACCCTGGTTTCTTCAATCAAAGAATGCCCCAAGTTTCAGACTCGGACAGCCTTCAACTGCTTCAAGTTGGTGGCTTGTGTGACTGCAGTGGGCATTAGTGCCCACTGCCTTGCCTGGCTAAAGTCCTCCGGCATGGAGCAGTGGGTTCAGGACAAGTTGGCCGATGTCCCTTGCCGGGGAAAGAACCTCTTCGGCAAGCCCATGATGGAGAAGGTGCCTAAGCTGGAGACAGAATTCCTGACCAGAACCAGGCAGTCCAGGAAGACTGCTGACCCTTTCAGTCAGAAGACTTTAGGGAAAAAGCCCTTCCACCTGAATACCAAGAAGGCTTATGGGAAATTTCCCCAGTTTCCGGACCATGCTCCCCAACAGGGGCAGCAGAGCCAGATGCATGGTCCCCGTAAGCAAAAGCCCCCAAGCCCCAAACAGCACCCCAGCCGCAGCCTGGGGGGACTTTTGACTCCTTGAGCATAGCCTGCCTCGCTCAGAAGGTAATGGACCCAAGGTTAACAGGAGGACAGCTGGTCCACTTTGCGCACCTCTGGTCAAACATCAACACAAACGCCTGGGTGCTGCAGGAGTTTTGGGAGGGGTACCTCCTCCACTTTCTCCAGCTACTTCCTCCCTTCTTTCCAGGGGAATTACCCATGGACTCCTTGCACAGGGAGCTGCTGCAGAAGGAACTAGCGTCCTTACTAGAGGATCGCACTGTAGAGTCAGTCCTCCAGCCCCTGCAGGGCCAGGGGTTCTACTCCTGCCACTTCCTTGTGCCCAGAAAGACAGGGGACGTTTGGCCCATCCTGGATCTGCAGGACCTCAACTGCTTCCTGGTCAGAGAAAAGTTCAAAATGGTATCCCTTGGAACCTTGCTGCACTAGCTCCTGATGGGAGATTGGCTATGCTCCTTGATTCTCAAAGATGCCTACACCCACATCCTGATCCATCCAAGGCACCATCAGTACCTCAGATTCATCGTAGGTGGACCACTATCAATACAGGGCGCTCCTCTTCGGCCTAGCCTTGACCCCTCGGGTATTCACCAAGTGCCTGGTGGTTGCTGCCGCCTGCCTCTATCTTCTTAGGGTCTTTGTTTTCCCCTACCAGGACGACTGGCTCATCAAGGCCAGGTCATTGGAGGAGATGCACAGTGCACCATAGAGCTGCTACAGTGGCTCGGGTTTGTGGTCAATTTCCCAAAGTCACATTTGCTACCGGCCCAGCAATTAAAGTTCATTGGTGCTCTTCTGGACTCCACCCAGGCACGGGCCTTCTTACCGGAGGAATGTGCGCTGCACCTCTCCGCCCTGGCCAGGGAAGTTCAGGGCTGTTCAGTGGTGACGGTCAGACAAATGCTCCGCCTGCTGGGGCACATGGCCTCTACTGTCCACCTCACACCCTTTGCCTACCTCTGAATGCGGCAGGCCCAGTGGACACTCTGTTCCCAGTTGACACAGTCTCCTGGCCACTTAGGAGACAGGATCCATGTCACGCCAACCCTGGCGGTGTCCCTTGACTAGTGGCAAAGCCCCCACAACCTCCGAGCTGGACTGCCCTTCCGGGCACCCCCGATTCAGCATGTCCTCACAATGGACGCGTCCAAACTGAGCAGGGGAGCCCACTGTGATCACATGCAGTCGCAGGGCCCATGTTCATCAGGAGAGCGTGCTCTGCAGATCCACCTACTAGAGCTCAGAGCAATATACAATGCCCTTCGGGTGTTTCAGAACTGCCTGAAAGGTCAGGTGGTTCAAGTCCAGATGGACAACCAGGTAGCGATGTACTACCTCAACAAGCAGGGGGGCATGGGTTCATACCACCTCTGCTGGGAAGCCATTTGCCTGTGGAACTTTGCCATCAGGCAGAACATCGCCATCCAGGTGGTTTACCTGCTGGGCCCAGACAATGTGCTGGTAGACTGCCTGAGCAGAGTACTTCAACCCCACGAGTGACAGCTGCGCCCGGCAGTACTTGGAGAGGTTTTTCACCACTGGGGGAGCACAGAGATAGATCTCTTTGGCAGTCCAGAGAATGCACAACTACTGCACTTCTGTTCCTGGAGGCCTACCCAGGGCAGGGAGGTGACTGACGCCTTCCTCCTCCCTTGGACCAGGGGTCTTCTGTACGCATTCCCGCCTACACCCCTGCTTCCCTGGGCACTCCTCAAAGATTCAAGCGGAGGTGGCCTCCGACATCCTCATCGCTCCCAGGTGGCCCAGGCAACCTTGGCTCCCCCTGCTTCTGCAACTCTCTGAGGGACCTGCTGCTGCTGGGGTGCTCCCCAGACCTGTTGTCACAGGAGAACAGGATACTTTTGCACCCCAATCTTCAGTCCCTCACTCTGACTGCCTGTATACTGAGAGGTTAGCCATCACACACTTCTGCATCGCGGGAGATGGAGGATGTCCTGCTAGCTTCATTTAAGAACTCCATGCTTTGAGAGTACGCCTTTAAATAGCTCAGGTTCTTTGGTGCACGGATAGTGGTCCTAACTCCTTCTCCTGCTCAGTGCAAGACATTTTGCAATATCTCTTGCATCTTTCCAGGGCCGGCCTAAAATCAAGCACAGTCAGGGTGCATCTTAGTGTCATTTTGGCGTACCACCATCCTTTCACCTCGGCCATTTCGGTACGCCCACTTGTGGGGCGTTTCATGAGATGAGGACTTCTGTCCCGACACCTGGTCTGCCCACCACCAGTGGCATGAGACTTAAATGTGGTGCTGGGGAAGCTCATGGATCCCCCATTTGAGCCTTTGGTACCCCAGGGATCTGTGCGCGGTCCACTGCTTTTTGACATATACATAAATGACCTGGAAAAGGGAATAACGAGTGAGGTTATCAAATTTGCAGATGACACAAAACTATTTAAAGTTGTTAAAACCCATGAGGACTGTGGAAAATTGCAAGAGGATCTTGATAAATTGGAAGACTGGGCATCCAAATGGCAGATGAAATTTAATGTGGACAAGTGCAAAGTTATGCACCTAGGAAAGAAAAAGAAAAACCCAAACTATGGTTACACGATGCAAGGTTCCACATAAGGAACCACCACCCAGGAAAAAGATTTAGTTGTCATCGTGGATAACATGTTAAAACCCTCCACCCAGTGTGCAGCAGCGGCCAAGAGCAAATAGAATGCTAGGTATCATAAGGAAAGGAATGGAAAATAAAACAAAAGATATTATAAAGCCTCTATATTGTCCCATGGTGTAACCGCATCTTGAATATTATGTGCATTTCTGGTTGCTGTATCTTAAAAGGATATAGCGTTATTAGAAAAGTTACATGGAACATTTTAGACTATATACAATCCCATTGGCATTGGTATTTTGTCCTTTGCCTAAGCTATGTCACCTGACTGAACAAGATGACATCCTTGGGCATGAAGGGGACCACACATATGTGGTAGCATTCCCAACGGCTTTCTTTGAAAGCTGAGGAAATGCTCCACACGGGCTCTGTCGTTGCCAATGTCACCCATATGTAAGGACTGATTCCTGCTGTCCCTGGAGAACACCTGTTACAGGTGAGCAACTTTGCTTTCAGGGGAATAGAGCTGAACCTGGCACGGATTTCTGCCTTGGGCTCTCAGGGGGGTAATACCAAGGCTCAATCTTGTCATAGTCTTTGTTGGGGGCTCCCAATTCCATCTGTCTGGGGCGCGTGTGCAATTTGGGATGGACCATTGGTATGGTAGCATCTTTTCCTATTGTGCGCCTAGTGGTCACACGGTCTGCATGCATTCTGCCCAAGCAGCTCCAAAGCATGTTCCTGCCCAAGCGCCCACAACACGCATTGCTGTGTAAGCACCGTTAACGCATGCCTTTCAGACCACTGTGGCCTTAGCATGCGCTGTTGTGATACTTGCCTTAACTCTCTGTCTTCTTCCAGGAGATGCTTCATCTTCGACTTCTGGACTCTGCTCTTCTTGCATGCAGCTTGAGTCGTCCTCTCACAGCTGGGGGATGCATTTAGTCTGGCCTTGCCTGCCTCAGGGCAGGTAGTGACAGATGGCGCTGTGGGAAAGGATGTCCAGCCAGTTGGGATTTCCGGTGACCGTGCTTTGGACCACTCCTTGTCCTTGAGGGGATCTGTGGCAGCTATGTCCCCTAGTGTTGGGTCATTTCTGAAAGGAGAGCTTCCGGACTTCGGATTGTCCTCCCTGGAATTCTTTTCCTTTTTTACAGCAGATCTTGTCATTCTGGCATAGAAATTCAGACTTTGCAGCCTCTGGTGCCCCTGGATGTAGTCTCGTGAGGAGCAGGCTGAAAGTGGAAACCCTGTTTTGGTTGCCTACTGCTAAGTATCTCTGGCGAATGTCATCCCCTGGAAATGGGGGTCAGCTGGAATCTGTCCAAGATTTGAACTGTGGCTTGGATTCAAATGTCTGATGTGGATGAAGTACTCTCGCCTTCAGAGGATTGTGAGGAAGCCAAAGTTGTCTGCCCGTTCTGGGCGGAGAAACTGGAGGTGCTGATACCCAGGGTCTTATACACTTTGAGCTTGGCAGATGCTGCCGATGCAGATCAGAATCTGAAGATGCATCCACTCATACAAGGGGTGCAGAAATTCACTACTGTCTTCCTGTTCCCAGAGGTGCTCAAGGGCCTGTTTCAGTCACAGTGGGATTCCTCTGACTCCCTACTTAAGGGGCTGAGGATGTATAAGAGGATGCATGCTTTCCCGGAGAAGGGGGGAGTTGTGTGGTTTGATATTTCCAAAGTGGATGCGTGGGAAGGCGGATTGACCTTAAGGACACTTTGGTCCGAAAGGTGGATCTGTGTTAAAGAGCCATTTCATTGTGGCGGCTGCTATTCTTCATTTGCCAGTATGTGCAGGCCAGATGTCTTGAGCTCTGCTGCAGTGGATGCCATCTCTTCCACTAATGATTCTACCCATCTTTTGAAGTTGGCTACAGCCTTCCTTTCTGATGCCATGTACGGCCTGGTGCACCTAGTGGCCAGGGATTGTGCCCTGTTGATGGTGACATGGCATTGACTTGGCTCTGACATGGGGCAGCGGACTCATCTTCCAAAGCTCAGTTGCCCATCTGGCCTTAGAGGGACGCTTCTATTGGGTCTGATTTGGAGAAGCTGATGAAGGACGTGGGCAAGACAAAATCTTTCCAACTTCAAGAGGACAGGTCCAAGGGGCCTGTGAAGCAGGCAGAAGCCCCTTTTCTGTCCACCTCTGCCCGCTCATCACAGGCGCGCTGGTCAGACTCCCAAGTGTCTCGGGATTCCTGTCTTTACCGGTCTGGAAACCCTTTCTTCCCCTCTGCATATGGATTTTGGACTTGTTCTCAATTCTTTCATTCTCCAGGACCAAGCAGGAAGTCAGTCCTCACTTATGGGTGACGTCAGCCGACGGAGCCCTCGCGGAGCAATTTTCCCCAGCTTTCGCAGAAAGCCTTTGGGAATTGCAGCGCGCATGCGCGGTCCCCTTCCCGCCCAGGGATGCCATCTTGCTCAGTCTTCTTTTTTCCGCGGAGCCCTACAGACGTGTCTGTTAACGCCGCTGAAAAGTTGATTTCTTTGATTTCTTTTTGTTAAAAAAAACAAACAATTTTTTTCTCGGTTCGTGTGTTCCTCTTCCCGCCGGGTCTCGATATCCCCTATCGGGCCCGTTTACGTTTTAATTTTTTTCCAACTGGCGGTCCCGCCACTTTTCTCTTCATCCCTGGCAGCGCGGTCGTTCGACCTTGCAGGGGCCCTTTTTCCCCCGATGGCTGCCAGCGGTTTTAAAAAGTGTGATCGCTGTGTCAGGCTCATGTCTCTTACTGACACGCATGACTGCTGCCTCCGCTGCCTTGGGGCCGAGCATGACCCTTTAAGCTGCGGCCCGTGCAGCAAGATGTCCTCGAAGGCGCTGAGGAGTCGGCAGTTGCAGAGGGACCGGATCTTCTCTGACTCCACGCGGACCTCGTCAGAGGCCTCTACGCCTCGCGGCTCCGGTTCGGAGCATCGTAGGAGTTCTTCTGAACGGGGCTCCCCCAGCCGGGAATGCCGGCGGGAGAAGTGGCCCGCAAGGGTGGATCCGGGCGGCGAAACTGGTCCTTCGAGGGCCAGGTCGCTTAGCCCGGTCCAGCTCCCCGGGCCCTCAAAGGAGGAGAAGCCTTCGAAGATCCCTCGTCTCGAAGTGGAGTCGCCTAGGCACGTGAGTGATATAGTCCTCCTGGACTCCCCCACGGATGAGCCGACGTTGGGCCCCGAGTCGACGGCTGCTGGGTCTTCTGAGCTTGATCTCAGATTGACGACCTTGGAGCGCAGTATATCTGCCTTCATGGACCAGCAGCGGGCATGGATCACCGGCCTCGCCAGTGCATCTGCCCCGACCACCGGGACGTCAACGCTCAAGTCGACCCCGGAGGCCGAGCTGATCCTCGAGTCCATACGTGCTCGATTCGATCCTCGGCCTAGGTCTCCCTCGGCTTCCCGTTTGGGACCGAGGTCCTCGACGCCGGCCTCGGCGTCGGGGCGGAGGTCCCCGGGTCCCGCCCCCGCGGAACCTCTCGATTCCTCCTCAGAGGAGTCGGGCTGGGACACGGAGGAGGATGAGTCACCCGGTTCTTTTCAGACTCAGTGCGTCCCCTCCGATTCGCCCGAGTCAGAGCCTCGGAGGCGGTCCCCTCCGGAGGATACACGGTTCTCCGATTTCGTGAGGGATATGGCCAAAGCGTTGGCCTTCCCCGTGGATCCGGAGGAGGAACCCCGAGCCGAAGAGCTCGAGGTCCTTCAATACGACTCCTCCCCCTGAGGGAGGCCTTCACTGTACCGGTTCCCCCGATGCTGGAGCGGCTTCTCCTCCGCATGTGGGAGAGCCCCGCCTCGACGCCAGTGTTGAGCAAGCGGATCGATTCCATATATCGAGTCCGCAAGAGCCCCGGGTTCCAGAAGGCGCAACTTCCGCACCACTCCATGGTGGTGGAGTCGGCCATGCATCGACTTAAGAGTCAAAAGATGCACTCCTCGGTGCCCCCGGGGAAGGAGGCCCGGAGCCTGGATGCCCTCGGTAGGAAGTGCTTCCAAGGCTCTATGCTTACTTGTCGGGTCCAGACATATCAGCTGTACATGGGTATGTACCTCCGAGACCTGGCGAAAGAACTTCAGGGTTTCTCGGCCGGTCTCTCCGAGGAACCCTTGCAGCGGTTCCAAGCCTTGTCCTCTGGGATTCGAGAGTGTTCGAAGTTCATTTCTCGAGCGGCCTATGATGGCTTCGAGGCCTCGGCCCGAGTAGCTGGAGCCGGCATCGGGGCTCGCCGCCAGGCTTGGCTTCAGTCATCCGACCTCGAGCCCTGGGTGCAGGACAAGTTGGTCGATGTCCCTTGCAGAGGGGAAAACCTCTTCGGCAAACCCATGGCCAAAAAGGCGGCGGAGCTCGAGTCGGAGACTCTCACCAGGACTCGCCTTTCTAGAAAGTCCTCTGCCCCTTCACAGAAGAAGAAGGGCTCGGGGAAAAGGCCTTTTTACCCGAGGAAAGTGTTTGCTTATACGCATCACCAAACACAATACCCGGCCACAACCCCCCTTCAAGGGCAGCGGCCTAGGGGGACAGGGTAACGGATCCCGGAAGCAGAAAGCCCCCAAACCTGCCACGCAGGCCCCGGCCCAGCAGGGCGGGGTTTTTTGACTATGCCAGCATAGCCCCTCCCCCTCAGGGGCTTTCGGCCGGCACGGGGGGTCGGCTGACCCACTTCGCTCACAGGTGGTCCGCCATAACATCCGAGGCCTGGGTATTGCAGGTGGTTCAAGAAGGCTACCTCCTCCATTTTCACCAGGTGCCTCCCCCCTACTTCCCAGGGGAGCCTCCCAGACCCCCTCTGCACAGGGACTTGCTCCTTCGGGAGCTGCGAAGTCTGCTTCAAGAACGGGCGGTGGAGCCCGTGCCCCAACACTGCTGGGGTCACGGTTTTTACTCGAGGTACTTCCTGGTTCCAAAGAGAACAGGAGGCCTCAGGCCCATTCTAGACCTACGCAACCTCAACAAGTTCCTGCAGCGGGAAAGGTTCAAGATGCTTACCCTTGGAACCCTGCTGCCTTACCTCCAGCGGGGAGATTGGCTATGCTCCTTGGATCTAAAGGATGCTTATACCCACATCCTTATTCATCCGAACCACCGGCAATACCTAAGGTTTGTGGTGGCGGGGAAGCATTATCAGTACCGAGTACTGCCCTTTGGCCTGTCCTCCTCCGCCCCCAGGGTGTTCACGAAGTGCCTGGCAGTGGTGGCTGCCTTCCTAAGGCTTCAAGGCCTCTTCGTCTTCCCGTACCTGGACGACTGGCTCATCCGGGCATCGTCTGCTCCGGAGGTCGCCCAGGCCACCCAACGTACGGTGGCCCTGCTTCAGCACTTGGGCTTCGTCATAAACTTCGAAAAGTCCGCTTTGCTCCCCTCTCAGGACCTCGAGTTCATAGGGGCGCGGCTGGACACTCGGCAGGCGCGTGCCTTCTTGCCTCCGGAAAGGGCCAACCGGCTCACGGCTCTAGCCGGCAGGTTCAGCGGCAGGTCGCTGGCCTCGGCAAGACAGTTCCTGCAGCTACTCGGACACATGGCCTCCACGGTCCATGTCACTCCGAACGCCCGTCTACATATGCGGCCTGCGCAATGGAGCCTTCGCACTCAGTGGCGTCAGGCCACAGGGAGGCTGTCGGACCTGATACAAATTTCCGACCGCCTGGTCTCCTCCCTGCAATGGTGGCTTCACCTGCCCAACCTAGTGCTCGGCATGCCATTTCAGTCTCACCCACCGTCCCGGGTGCTCACGACAGATGCCTCTCTCCTGGGATGGGGGCGCATTGTCGAGGGACATGCACTCAGGGCCTTTGGACGCCTTGGGAGGCTGCCCAGCAGATAAACTTCCTGGAGCTCCGGGCGATCTGCCTAGCTCTGCGGGCCTTCTCTCACCTGACGTTCGGCCAGTCCGTACTGGTGCAGACGGACAATCAGGTTGCAATGTTCTACGTGAACAAACAGGGGGGCACGGGCTCCCTCCTTCTATGTCGGGAAGCCCGGAGGCTGTGCTCTTGGGCTGTCGATCACGACATCCTCCTCAAAGCGGTTTACCTGCCAGGGCAGGACAACTGCCTGGCGGACAAGCTGAGCCGGATGCTGCTACCGCACGAGTGGAAACTGAACCCCGAGGTGGTCCAGCAGATCTTCCGCCGGTGGGGCTCTCCCACTGTGGATCTTTTTGCCAGTCCCCTGAACAGGAAGCTCCCCAGATTCTGCTCCCCGGCACCCCCATCCTTCTCGGGAGGCGCCGGATGCTTTCCTCATCCCGTGGTCCACGGGTCTGCTGTATGCATTCCCTCCTACGCCACTGGTGGCCCGGACATTGTTCAAAGTTGTCCAGGACAGGGCCTCCGTGATCCTGGTGGCGCCTCGGTGGCCGAGACAGCCGTGGTTCCCCCTACTACTACATCTAGCGGTGGACACCCCTCTTCCTCTGGGGTTCCACCCCGACCTCCTAACCCAGGATCGGGGCACTCTTCTGCACCCCAACCTCCGGGCCCTACACCTGACGGCCTGACTGCTGAAAGGGTAATCCTAGCTCCGCTACGGCTAGCCCCGGAGGTGGAAGCCGTCGTCCTAGCTTCTCGGCGTCCTTCCACCCGGAAGTCGTAAGCCCTCAAATGGCGTCGCTTCTCGGTCTGGTGTTCTCAGCAGTCTGAGGACCCCTTCGCCTGTTTAGTATCGGTGGTGCTGCAATACTTGCTTCACCTCTCCGACCTAGGTCTCAAATCCAACTCTGTCAGAGTCCACCTCAGTGCTCTCTCTGCGCATCATTCACCGGTTGAGGGCAGACCTCTCTCCTCACACCCTTTGGTGGCGCGCTTTCTCAGAGGCCTCCTTCTGCTTAAACCTCCGTTGCGCCCCCCAGCCCCCGACTGGGACCTCAACGTGGTTCTGCAAAGGCTTACCTGTCCGCCTTTTGAGCCCATGGCTACCTGCCCTCCCCGTTTTCTCTCCTGGAAAAATCTCTTCCTGGTGGCCCTCACTTCCGCGAGGTGCGTGAGTGAGCTACAAGCCCTAGTGTCGGAGCCTCCGTACACTAGGTTCTACAAGAATAGGGTTGTACTGCGGACCCACCCTAAGTTCCTTCCGAAGGTGGTCTCCCACTTCCACATTAACCAGGAGGTGGTTCTTCCGACCTTTTTTCCCAGGCCGCACGCCAGCCGAGCGGAAAACTGTGCTGCACACCCTGGACTGTAGAAGAGCCTTATCCTTCTACCTTGACCGTACGCGAGAGCATAGGAAAGCCGTCCAGCTTTTCGTATCTTTTGACCCCAATCGGTTGGGGGTACCTGTCTCTAAGCGTACTCTGTCCTCCTGGATAGCCGACTGTATCGCCTGGTCTTACGGGGCAGCCGGTCTCTCCTTGGAGAGTCGTGTCACGGCTCATCGGGTCAGGGCGAAGGCCGCATCGGTGGCTCATCTCCGCTCTGTTCCATTGGCAGACATCTGCCGGGCCGCTACTTGGTCTTCAGGCCAGACCTTTGCGGCTCATTACTGCCTTGAAAGGGAGTCCCGCAGGGACAGCGCTTTCGGCCAGGCAGTTCTCCACAATCTCTTTGAGGTTTAGGCAACTCCTCCCTCCGGCCCTAGTGTTGGGCTACCGGCCGGATTCGTATTCAGAGAAGACTCTTTCCCTCTGTACTGTTGAGCTTGAGGGAGCTCTTTTAGACTTGAGGTCTCCGGTAGCCTTAAGCTTGGGAGTCCCATAAGTGAGGACTGACTTCCTGCTTGGTCCTGGAGAAAGAGTAGTTACTCACCTGTAACAGGTGTTCTCCAGGAGCAGCAGGAATCAGTCCTCACTACCCTCCCTCCTCCCCTGGAGTTGCAGTCATTCTTATTGCATATTTGCTAACTTTTGCTGTCTTTCCGCTATGTCATCAGACTGAGCAAGATGGCATCCCTGGGCGGGAAGCGGACCGCGCATGCGCGCTGCAATTCCCAAAGGCTTTATGCGAAAGCTGGGGAAAATTGCTCCGTGAGGGCTCCGTCGGCTGACGTCACCCATAAGTGAGGACTGATTCCTGCTGCTCCTGGAGAACACCTGTTACAGGTGAGTAACTACTCTTGCAGCGCTTGGGCCAAGGGACCCGGTCCCATCCAGAGGAGGATCCTCCCGGAATATGCAGTGAAGTTTTGGGGGACCATTCCATGGTTCCTCCAGTTGCAGGCAGGCTTTGCCTCTCAGGAATGGGCCTGGGTCACCAGGGATCACTGGGTCCCCATTCTGTATGGCTCTCTCCTTGAAGAGCTGATCCCGGCCGCTTTCATCTTTTCTCCCCTTGTGGGTCTGCGAACAGCAGGACTGTTGTGTGGATCACTTTGGACAAGTTGCCTCTCCTGTAGGAAGCGGTGCCTGTTGCCCAGACGATCTGAGCAAGAGCAGGTATTCCATCTGTTTCATGGTGTCGACACGAAAGTAACATTCCGGCCCTTTCTGGACCTCAAGTGTGTCAGCGAGTGCTTGCGCATCATGCACTTCTGGATGGAAACTTTGCAATCCCTGATTCAAATGGTGCGCCAAGGGGAGTTCCTGGCATCTCTGGATTTGGCCGAGACGCATTTTCATATTTCAATCCAGGGGATCAGTAAAGTATCTGTGTTTTGCTGTGCTTGCCTCTAACCTTCAATTTGCCACCCTCCCATTTGGACTTTCCATTGCCCCAAGGACATTCTGCAAGGTCATGATGGTGGTAGTGGCTGCAGCACTACGGCACCAAGGGATTTCTGTGCACCCGTATCTGGACTACTGGCTCATCCGAGCCCGTTCTCTTTCAGAGGGGTCTGGGGTAGCTCCCCGAGTGGTGTCCTTTCTTGTAAGCTTCAGCTGGGTGATCAGTTGGGGAAAGAGCCAGTTGTTGCATTCCCAGTCCCTAGAGTTCCTGGGAGCACGTTTTGATACTCAGGTGTGCAGAGTCCTCCTGCCAGAGGAGAAAGTCAAAGGCATTTGGATTGCCAAGCGCTGTTCTGTTCGTAACAGGCTCCCAGAGTCCGGGTTGATCTTCAGCTCCTCTAATGGCGGCAACAATCGAGGTGGTGCCATGGGCACATACACTTATACGACCACTCCAACAGTCCTTGTTGACTCAGTGGTCCCCGAGTTCTCAGTGGTTCGAGCTCAGGCTCCCATTCCCAGTAATGGTGATGGCCATCCTGTAGTGGTGGCAGCAGCCCAGCCATCCGAGGAAGGGCATGCCGCTGGATGATTGCTCATGGATCTCTCGGGCGGGGGAGCCCATTGCCAAGGCCGAATGGCCCAGGGCCATTGGAACTGCAGGGAGGCGGTGTGGTCCATCAACTGCCTTGAGACGATGGCCATCAGTTTTGGCTCTTCTGCATTTCTGACCCCTGATCGTGGGCTGGGCGATTCAAGTGTTCTCTGATAATGCCACATTGGTGGCTTATGTCATTCAGCAAGGCGGCATGAGGAGTATCGGGGTAGCCCTGGAGATGGCTTTCCTGTCTGTCGGGGAGGCGAAGAACCTCCTAGTTTGTCAGCTCTGCACTTTGCTGGCATGGATACTGTGAAAACGGATTTTGTCCGGAGACAAGTAGGGGGATGCAGGCATACTGAAGGTGAAGCCCACCGACTAAGCTTTGTGTCGGGTCTCTCAAAGCTCAAGGAAGCTTTGTTGCCTCTCTGAGCATGTGTGCCTGCTTCCTGCCTGCTTGTAGCCAGAGGATCAGTGTTTTTCTCAACCGCACACAGCCTGTATGGGTCTCTCACCTCTCTTCCATTTTTAGCCTGCCTTTTCAATTTTTGCCATCTTCCTCCTGTGCTGCAGGTTTTTTCAGCACTTCGGGGGTTCCCCCCCCCCCCCCCCCCCAATGTTTCCCTGATGCCACAGCAAAACAAAAGTAAAAGAAAAAAAATCTCATGCCTTACTGCGGAATCACGGTCCAGCGATCTCTTTTATCCCATGCGGCCCTGCTCAGTATCAGAGGCAATCAAGTTACGGAGACACAGCAAATATGAAACTACCCTCAGAAGAACAGTTATTTCTAATGGAGGACAGGCTTTGCTTGGCATTACTGCCTCTGCTGGGCCATTCTCCTCATGTCAGACCACTCCTCCTCTCTACTCGCATTGGGCCCAGCACCAGCTCAAAGGAGCGCTCAGAAGGGGCCAGACTACCGGAGCTGCAGTTCCCAGTCTTGGCTTCAGGTTCAGGGGCCACACTCAGTTCCTCTCGCTGTTGGGGGCCACCCTTTCCCCACTGGAGCTGACACCTACAACCTCTGCCTCTTCCTTAGACTCTGGGGGAACTGTCAGGGCCAGATCACAAGGCAAAAGGCAAGCACAAGCATCTAGTGCACTCAGATTCAGCCACATCCAGTAAGCCCCCTGCCAAGCATAAGCTCCTGCCTCCGACACCTGATAGTAGTCCCCCCCCCCCCCCCCGAGGCACCCTGCAGCAGCTCCCAGTCCTCACTCCTAGCTCTTCTTCAAAGATTCATTCAGGACAGCTCCACTATCCTGCAGGCAGCCTCCCCATTACTAGATTCGTGCCTCAGCATGCCCGTTGACCCCCGGTTCCCTGCCTTATGGGAAACCCTGGAGATGCCCCCCCCCCCCTCATTGACTGGCGGGTGCCACCACCCCTCGATGAGGATGTCTACTCCCTCCGGTCTTACTCATGGGACCTTCCGAGTCTTAGGCGGGAGACCCTCTCCCCGCATCCTCCAACCAAGATCTCCTGGGGGAGCTGAGAGATGACCTCTCCTACCCTATGTTTGTTCAAAAAAGTCTCCCAGGCTCTCACCCTCAGTGACACCCACTCACCCACCAACAAGCGTGATTTTCCAATGCCAGGTTTCAAACATCCTCAACTGCCACACCAATCTGTTGTGTCAAAAGCTGCCCTTAAGAAATATAAAAGTACCAAGCCCCTGTCTCAAACCTTCTGAAAAAAGAACAGCACACCCTGGAAGTCATACCAGAGCAGCACTCTCGCCATGTGTATTTTGGCTCATGAGCTCCAAATGCAATCTCCTCCTTCAGCTGGACAACTCCGCCTCAGTGGACCCAGCCCAGCTAGCTGCAGATTTATAGGAATCTCTATAGCGTATTAGTTGTACCACCTATGACACGATTCTGTGACCCGATCTGCGGCTCCAGCCATATCTGCCTGAAGGATGGCATGACTTCACGTTTCTGGGCTTCGGGAGGACTTCCATGACCTGCTCAGCTGAAGCACCTTGCCTGGGTGACAGCCTCTTTAGGTCTAAGGTTCAAGAGGCTATCTGAGAGGTGAAGGATCACTCCTCCACCATCTGGGAGTTGGCAACAGGCAGTGGAAACACCATCCTTCCCTCCCCGCACCACCCTGCCAAGCTACGACCGCCCGCATCACTACCAGTATTTTCACAGTTCTACCCATAACGGCACTACTAGCTCTATCCGTGACAGCTTCCGCTGTAGCACCCGAGTCATACATACCCAATGAACTTGTCAATGTGACAGGAAACCTCAGCCTCTTGCCCAAACCCTACTCCAGTTTTTAACTACCTGCCCAAGGGGGAAGCATCTGCCAGTTTGCAGAAGCATGGCAATCTATCACCTCGGATCGTTGGGTTCTCTCCATTGTCTAGTTGGGATACAAGCTCTGGTTCCTCACTCCACCGCCGCCCCCCCATCAGCCTCCTGCTGACTCTAACCACCTCCCAGGCCACCACGTGCTCCTCCTGGCACAGGAGATAAAACTTAGCTCCTTCTCAAAGAAGTCATTGAACCCATCCTGCTCCCCAAAAGAGGTCAGGGGTTCTATTCTCGGTTCTTCCTAATCCCCAAGAAATCCAGAGGCCTTTGTCTGATCCTGGACCTTCGTCACCTTAATCTCTTCATCAAGTAGGAAAAGTTCAAGATGCATTCCCTGAGCACCATACTTTACCTGCTCAGTCATCGCAATTGGCTTGCCTCTCTAGGCCTAAAGGATACTTATAGCCATCCATCCCCTCCACTGGAAATTATTTCACTTTGCCTTCCTTGATCAACACTACAAAATCCTCCCATTTTAGACTCTCGTCCGCCCCCTGCATTTTCACCAAGTGCCTGGCAGTGGTAGCTACAGAACTGCGTCATCAGGGCCTTTGCATCTACTCCTATCTCGACGACTGGCTCATCTCCGGCACTACTCAAGCCACCACTGCTCAAGCTGTATGGGAACCTCTGTCACTCTGCAAACCCTTGGCTTTTTCTTGGTACCAAAAAGTCAGAGCCAATTCCTCATCAAACCCTAAACTTCATTGGGGCGCTCCAGGACACTGTTCAAGCCTGAGCTTTCCTTCGCAAACTGAGGATCCAAGCCTTGAGGTACCTCTTCACTGCTTTGGATGGACATTGTCAGCCTGCTAGCTCCTGCGGTTACTGGGACATATGGCCTCTGTTGTACATGCCCTTTGCGCAGCTGCATATGTGCCCCCTGCAATGGCACCTCATACTCAACTGGTTTCAGTGCACTAAACCTTTGTGTTCCTGGATTTCTCTACAGGGTCCACAGAGAACAACCCTCCTTGACAGTCTTTGTTGGTGGACTCTTCCGACCAGCCTCTTAGTAGGATGCCCCTTCCAGGCACCACCACCTCAAATTATCCCTGCAAGAGAACAGCCTACACATCAATGTACTGCAGCTTCGAGCAGTGTACTATGCACTTGAAGTCTTTGCCGACTATGTATGTCAGAAAATTGTTCTCGTACACACGAACAACTAAGTCTCCATGTTCTACATCAGGGGAGGGACAAGCTTGTTGCACCTTTTCTGTGAAGCCACATGGCTCTGGACCTTTGTCCCGTCCATAGGGGCTATCTTACAGGCCACCTACCTCCCAGGGATCCAAAATCAACTCACTGACAAGTTAAGTTGCCAACTGGATCCACATAAATAGTCTCTTGACCCTACGATCCTTCAGTACATCTTCTCCCTGTGGGGCAAACCAGTTATGGACCTGTTTGCCTCTGTGGACAGTGCCAAATGCCCAACCTTCTTTTCCATTCGGCCATGCCCGCATCATTGAGCACCAGATGTCTTCTTGCTGGACTGGTCTTTATGGCCTTCTTTATGCCTTTCCCCTGTTCCCGCTCATCACGTGAGTCCTCAAAATCAAGCAAGACATGGCGTCCATCATACTCATAGCACCACGCTAGCCTCAGCAACTCTACTGGCACTCCTGCAGGAATCCACCATGCCCCTGGGGGCACAGCCCAGCCTCCTCATTCATCATCAGAGCCATCTCTTCCATCCTAACCTCCAGAGCTGGTCCCTCACAGCATGGCAGCTTCTGGGAACAAGGACTTGATCTCCTCCCTTCCGCAAGAAATTCTCACTGTGCTCTCCACCTCCCATCAGCCATCCATGAATCTCCTACCAGCGCAAGTGGTCTCGTTTCACTCATTGGGCTTCCTCAAATGGCCAACACCCTGCACAATCCTCAGTGGGACAGGTACTCTCCTACCTCCTCCACCTGTGCCACTGAGGTCTTCAAACCAACTCAGTGTGCTACCATTTCTCTGCCATCGTTGCTTCACATGATCCGGTGGATGGACACGACAGTCTATCTCAGTGTACCCGGCTGTCTCCAGATTAATGCGGGGCCTCATGAACACCAATCCGCCTTTGACTGCCCATATCAGCCTGGGACCTCAATGTTGTCCTGTCTGAACTGAAGAACCCACCGTTTGAGCCCTTTACGCCCACATCGCTCAAACACCTCACCTGGAAAACTGTTTTCCTCGTAGCCATCATTTCAGCCAGACATCTTGGTGAGCTCCAGGCGCTGGTGTACTACTTCCATATACGCAGGTCTTCCATGACAACGTAGTCCTTTGCACCCCTCTTGAAATTTCTCCCAAAGGTGGTTTTTGACTTTCACATCAACCAACCTATTGTCCTCCCCACCTTCTTCCCAGACACCCCCGGAGGTTCTCTGGAAGAGAAACTCCACTGCATCTTACAGAACCTTTTTGCAAGTCTCAGTTGTTCAGGACTTTCAATCCCAACAATCCTGGACAACCAGCAGCCAAACAGACCATTTCCTCTTGGCTCGTGGACTGCATTGCCTTCTGCCATGAGCATGCCGCTCTACTGTCTCCAGGATGGGTTGCCCCTCATCAGCTTCGTGCTGTGGCTTCTTCCATCACCAGCCTCGCTTCTGTCTCGACCCTGGATATCTGCAAAGCCGCCATCTGGTCCTCCACACCTTCACCAAGCACTACAGTCTAGATCGCTCCGATGCAAGGGATCGCCTTTGGCCACGTGGTCCTCTGCAACCTGTTTGCAAAGTGACTTTCCTCCACCCCAAGTCTTCAGGGGCCGCCGGCTTTCTTCGGCAAAACATGAGTACCCAACAGGGTGGCCCCAGCTCTGGACTCACCTTCGGTGTGCCTGCCCTATCCCTGCTTGTCTTTGTCTCTGGAGAAAGCATAGTTGCTTACCTGTAATGGAAGTTCTCCGTAGACATCAGGGATATGCAGGCACACTCTCTCGCCTGCCTCCCCCCATCACTGATGACTCACGAAAACAAAAACATAGAAACCACCACAGGATGAGAACCTGCTGCACAGATTCCTTCTCCATGGCTCACCTCAACGTTGCTCCCAGTTAGCCACCATTCCTGTTTCCATCTCCTGGTTTCTTCTTTGATCCATTTTCTTTACAGCTTTGGTATGAACTGATCCTCTGGCTACAAGTAGGCAGAAAGCAGGCACGCATGCTCAGATATGCAACAAAGCTTCTCTGAGCTCTGAGAGACCCAGCACAAGGCTCAGTCAGTGGACTTCACCTTCAGTGTGCCTGCATACTCCTCTCTACGGAGAGCCCCCATTACAAGTAAGCAACTACGCTTTCTCAGCCAGCACCTTCTAATACCAGGAGAATGGGAGTGGGGTCATCCTGAGAGGGATCTGATGTCGACCTGCTCAAATGCCAAATTGTGCTGCTGCTTCAGTCACTGTACGGAGACTGGGTCCGAGTGTGTCGAAGCCAAGGCTGAGCCAGGATGAAGTCAACACCTGCTGTGTGTGTTTCCTCCATGGCCCTTGGTGAGGGCATGTGATTCAGCGTATGGAGCGCCACTCAGGAAGGATTATTCTTGTGGCACTGGGTTGGCTGAGAAGAGCATGATTCAGAGGTCTGCTGCAGCTCCTGAAAGTGCTACCTCGTCGTTTGCCTCTGTCTCCGGGCCTATTGTGTCAGGGGCAGCTTGTCCTGGAGGACCCAACTCACTTCTCACAGCTTGGTTCCTGAAAGGAGATGGTTAGCATGAACTAGCTACTCTCCGGTGGTTTTCCACTCTGATCATAGCCTGGAGGGATCTACCAACCTGGCATGTGCGAGACTGGTGCCTTGAGTGCTTGTGCAGTGGCACGGCAGCTGGCTCCTGTGGCAGTTAAGGTGCCATCTCTTTTGGCCTTTCTGCAGGACGATCTGGTGAAGATCTGTTTTCTTAACTCCCCGAAGGTTCGGGTGGCAGCTTTGGCCTGTTTCATGAGTCCACTGGCTGGTAAGTTTCTAGCCTTACACCCAGATGTTTCGCACTTTCTTCAGCACGTTTGGTGTCTGCTTCCTCCCCTCCAGTCTGTGGTCCCCTCCTGGGATCTGTGTCTGGTGCTCAGGGTCCCAATGAAGCATACTATTCTGAAGGATTTGGTGCTCAAGATGGTCTTGGTTGTGATTTGTTCAGCAAGGAGGATTCTGAGCTGCCAGCTCTGTCTTACCAAGATCCTTACCTATTTTTTTTCTGAGGAAGCCATTTCCATTCGGCCTGTGCCTGCCTTCTTCCCTGAGGTGATTTCTCCCTTTCATGTGAACCAGGTGGTTTGCCTGTCGTCCTCATCTAAGGAGCAGTGTCGGGGGAATGGTAAGGATCTTTGCTTTGTGGATATCCAGAAGGTGCTTCTTCGGTTCTTGGTGGTTACAAATTCATTCATAAGTCAGACCATCTTTTTGTGCTAGTTGACCCGTGCAAAGTGACGCGGCGGCTAGGTATGCATTGGGGTGCTGAATTAAGGAGACTATTGCCTTGGTGGATCTGTTGCAGAACTGGCCTGTTCCAGAGGATTTGTGCTCCCATTCTACCCAAACACGAGTGTCTTCTTAGGCAGAGCAGAGCTCAGTAGCCCCTGCAGAGAATTGTTGGGCGGCATCACTTCTTCAAGCATTTCCTCTTGGATGTCCATACTCGAGCAGACACAGCCTTTGGTTATAAGGTTTTGCGAGCTGCTGTGTCGTCTTCCTGCCCAGTGGAGTCATTGTAGCTTTGGTACATCCCATTAGTCTGGATTGGTAGGATGACATGGAAGGTGACATTTTACTTACCAGATAATGTCCTTTTCGTTGAGTCCTGTTAGATCATTCCGGTGTCTGCCCCCTGAACCTGTGTTTTCTCTGTTCTTCTGTGGTGGTACCCTTGGGTCCACTATGATTTATATACTTTATTGTGCAGGCACATTTTCTATGGACAGCCTTCTATTTATACTTTCCTGTACATAGTTCTGTACTGTTACTTGAGGTTGTATGAGGCTTACCATGTTCTCCCATATGCTTTGGGATGAACACTGAAGAGACCTCTGGTGGCTGAGGCAGAAAGAGGCATGGGAGTGATGTCATTGAACCTGGGTTTTTCATTGGTTCTTTGTCTCCACCAATCTATTGGTAGGAGAATATAGCCCACTTGTCTGGACTGGTCTAGCAGGATTCAAGGAATTATTTATTTATTATTGATTGCAAATATGCAGCCCTGAATTTTTTCTATATGTAGTCTTTAATAGAAAATCTTTTATGGTAGATAAAAACATATTAGAGAAACACTGAAGAAGTTGACAGCTTGGGTTTGGTTTGTGTTTATAGAAACAATATAAAGAAACCTGCTGGACTCATATTTTTAATGGACTAGAAGGTGATCTGTTACAGGACTGTAATTGCTCCTGCATTGCTTTAATATTTTATCTTTGGTGTAATCCTAATAAAGTCTAAAGCAGGTGATAACCCCTTCTAGAAATTGACATTTTTTTCAAGAGAATTTTGGGAAGATCTGTTCTTGCAGCATAAATTACTTATGACAGATTGAATTTTTCATTATAGATGTAGCATAAGGAGTGAAAATGTGTGAAAACTGGAACTAAGACATTCAAAGATTAATTATGCAAGCCAAGATAAAAGAAACTGACTTCTGCTATTAATTTTTTCATAAGAATTCCATCTTGTTCTGCTTTTGCAAAGGGTACTGACAGCATTGTAATAGTGAAATATGTCATCTTTGTGGCCACTTTTTAATGATTAAAGCTAAAATATAATTTTAGCTAGTAATGAGAATATTTGGAATAAACAATTTAAAGGGTTATCTTTTTACATAAAATATCATCATGCCACTCATAATTAAGGTCCAAAATCTAAAAAGGGCATGATGACTGTGGCTTTCATTTTGGGTCCATACACTTACATGTCCTCACTGGAGTCATGTGACAAAGCATTAACCCTCCATACCCCTATTTATGATCAAATCTGTTTATTGAAATAAAACTTGAGAGAACATGCACACATGAACTAGTGCAAAAGGTTAGCACAATATCATAGACTTGTGTTCATCAAAAAGATCAACATTTCATATTTTAATCACCAATCTTCCCTGAATCTTTTAGTTAACAGGGAACATTATACTGTTGTGGCCAGCATTATTGGCACCCTTGCAGGTTCAATCTCTTAATGTCCAATATCTACTTTAAAAAAAGTGGCCAGTGAAATGGCTTTGGACTATATATACACAAATATTTGACACACAAAAGAATCAAATAAAACAAAACCAGTTAATAAAGGAAGTAGTAGGAAATGGTATAAAAACTGGGATATTGCCAGGGTATGATTACTGGCACCCTTACGAACAATTCAAATCGGTTTGAACAGAAGACCCACATTCCCATTGCAGTAAAATTAGATGCACCTGTGATCTAATGATGGTTCTAATGTTTAAAATTGCCATTTTCACTCCCTGTTCCATTTTCACAATGGTGAAGTAAAGAGAGCTGCCTGAGACCATCAGAAAAGTCATTATCATCAAATTTCAAAGGGGGGGGTTACAAGGTCATCTTCAAAGACCTTGGGATTTCTGTGTCTACAGTTTTGCTATTAAGAAGATTTTTGCTCATGGAACTGTCAAGAATCTCCCAGGATGTGTGGTGGGAAGAGGAAACTTAATCGAAGTAGTCTTTGAAGGTTAATGTGAACTGTTGGAAAAACACCACATAAAACATTCAATGAACTTAAGGCTGACCTGGAGTGGTGGTTTCAACCCACACCATAGGCTGTGCACTAAACAAAGGAAGACTTCATGGGCGAAGGCCAAGGAGGACCCCACTGCTCAAAGATGATCATAAAAAGGTCCGCCTGAGCTTTGCCCAAACCCACCTTGAGAAACCAAAATCCTTCTGGGGAAATTATCTGTAAACAGATGAAACCAAGCTTAAGCGCTTTGGCAATGCAGGCCAGCGATTCATTTCAGGCAAAGAAATTAAGCTTATAAGGAGAAAAATACCCTTTTCTATACTTATGGTGGAGGTTCATAATGTGGGGTTGTTTGCTGCCTCAGGAACAGAAGGCCTGGAATGTATTAAAGGAATCATGAAGTCAGGGGACTGCCAAGGTACTTTGGAGCAAAATGTGCTACCTACTGTCAGAAAGCTAAGTCTGGGTTGAAGGTCATGGGTCCTCCAGCAGGACATCCAACCATATATCCAAAAGTATGGTTAAAAATGAACAAATAGACTGTTTTAAACTAGCTACCAATGAATCCTGATCTCAATCCAATTGAGAATTTTTGGAAAAAGCTGAAATCTGCCATTGGTAAAAGGAATCCTAGAAACATTCATGAGCTGACAGATGTATGAAACTTATAGAATGCTACAAGAAACGACTGGACGCTGTCATCACTGCCAAGGGTTGTGCAACCAAATATTAAGGAAGGGTGCCATTAATGCTGGCTAGATTGTATTTTGGTTTTTTTCCCCTCAGAAATTACTACTGTATGTCTACGTTGCACAGACATTTTTTGTTGTTATACCTATGAACATACACACCTGTAGTAACATAGTGCTATTGTACATAACATACCTAAAATATAAGGGTGGCAATAATGTTGATAACTGTAGGTATGTATAATTCAACACTAAATAACAGCTACTGGGAAGTAAAGGTTCCTATACCTCTGTAAATCCTATTTCCTTATCGTTCCTCCAGTTCAGTCCTACACCTCTGGGTTGTGCACCTCCTCCTGCAGCTTGGAGACTGGGCATGCAAAATCGTGACATTACTGGATATAGCCTGCTGATCTCTCCCATCAGCCCCAGTGTGTCCAGTCTCCATGCAGCAGGAGGACGTCGTGAGCCTGTAGTGTAGAGTAGCTTAGGTTGATTTGGTCCCATTATTTAAATTATATCTTTGGTTACTGCACCTTAAAAAAAAAAGGGGGGCATTTCTTTATTGATCTGGTCCCTGCCTTTCTGTCCTTTTATTGTCGGCACCTTTAACATTTCTGAGAGGTCAGATCTCTCCTCCTTGACTTTCCAGAGGAGAGCTCTGCTGCAGGCACACTCACGTCGCCGATCCCGCTGAGCAGGAGGAGATCTGAGCCACGGTTGATCGGAAAGAGGGCAGTGCATGAGTGTTTTTTCTCGCCGGCGGCCCGTTCCCATTGGAGCTGAGCGGGGCCGCATGGGGCAGGAGATTCCCGATCTGCGACAAACGGAGCGCAGAAGGCCTTGGGTAAGATCTTTGCGGGCATAAAGAGGACCGGCAAGAGGCTCAGGCTGCCACGCGGTGGGCCGGCCTGAAGTCAGGGATTTCACATCATAGCTGTTTGGCGCCATTTCCCGATTGAGTTTGACGGTGGCCATTTTGAAGAGCGCTTGTGCGCTGCATGGCCGTCTGCCCGATTCAGAACACGGACATTGGGAAGCCCTGGCCCTGTCAGTACAAAGGGCTTATTTTCTTTATTTGCTTTAATTGACTTTATTTTCTTTAAATTTCATTTTCCTGTCTTAATGATGCCCTGAGTGTTAACGGCCTTCAAGACTTAGTCCAGTGGACCTGGGGTCCTCTCCTGGTTGGGGGAGGTTTTGGCACTCATATCTTTTCCCAGTCCCTTGGAAAAAAAAGAAAATGTGTCTTTAGAAGTTATTCGTGACAACATACCAGTGCTGGGGGTGTCTGCCTTATGGCTTCACGCCCTCAGTGTGTGGTCTGCGGCACCCGCAGGGGTACTGTGGCTGACTCCGGTATCTGCCGCGGCTGCGCTACGCTGTCTACCAGCATGGAGCAGCAGATGGAAGTCAAGGTGACTCCCGAGACTCAGAAGGCTCCGGCTGGGGCGGTAGGTGAGGCAGTGAGGGCCTCATTGCAAGGGCCCGGCCTGGAAGTCTCGGCAGGTCCGTCAGGGGCACTACCAGTCTCGGGATCAAGCACGCATCTCGGAGATTTTTGCCCGGACTTTGTGTTAATTATGCACCAAGCCTTTTGTTTGCGACATCAGGGAAGAGGGCCGGAGCCTTTGTCTCTGCCTAGTCTTATGCAACAGTCTGGGGTAGGTGACACAGGGCATTTTCCAGGCTGCCCCTAAGAGGGCGAGGACTCATGAGCTTTCGCCTGCTGGTAACGATTGGCCAGAGACCAAGGAACCTGAGTTGGAACACGACGAGGTTATGGAGGATTTGGAAGAAGGGGAGATCCAAGAGCCGGAGGATCAGGCAAAATTCATACGTGTCTTTCACAGGGACGAACTGACAGTGCTGATCTCAGAATCCCTTCAGACGTTAAATCTCGCCGCACAGGCGGCAGATGAAGAAGAGGTGGAAGACCCTATTATTCAAACAGTGCGGCAAACAGAGGTCATGTTTCCGGTTCACTGGGTGGTAGACCGGATGATCCAGGAGGAGTGAGATCAGCCGGAAGCGGGCCTAAGAGGGATTAGGACTATGAACAGGCTATATCCCTTGGCGGATAAGGACAAAGGGAAGTTCCGATCTCCGCAAATCGATGCGGCAGTGTCAGCGGTTACGAAGAAGATGACTATACTGCTGGAAAGTAGCATGGCCCTAAAGGATTCACAGGGACAGGAAGGTAGATGGTTTACTGAAACAGTCATTTGAGGTGGACGCTCTGTCATTGTAGGCTTCCATTTGTGTAGCTTGGGTGGCAAGAGCGTGTCTCCACTGGGCTCAGCGTCTGCGGCAGTCGACTCACCTGGAACAGGAAGAAATCAGAGAGCTGGGTCGTCTGGAGTCTGGTTCGGCGTATTTAGTGGACGTACATTATGACTTGATTCGGGCACTGGCTAACAGCATGGCTTCCGTGGTGGCCGCACGCAGATCTCTGTGGTTGAGAAATTGGGTTGCCGATGGTTGGTCCAAGTCCCGTCTCAGTAAACTCCCATTTAAAGGGAAGTTGCTGTTTGGGGAAGACCTGGACAAGTTGGTAAAGGATCTCGGGGAGACTAAGGATGGTAGACTCCCGGAGGATAGGTCGAAACAGGGGAAGTCCATACAGGCCTTTCGGGGCCAGTTTAGGGATTTCCAGAGATTTTGTACTTCTCGTTTTGGGGTTCTCAAAGGGGACAATTTGCTTCTCATGCCCAGGGATTTCGGGTGTTTCAGGGAGCAAATAGAGGTTTCTCAGCAAACTCTGCAGTGGCAACTCGGAAACCACAATGAAAGGAGGCGGGTCCCGGTAGGAAGTCAACCGATAGGCGGGCGACTTCGGGAATTTCTTTCTGCCTGGACCCACATCACGTCCGACCAGTGGGTGTTAGAGATAATTTGCGAGGGTTATGCGCTGGAATTGGCGCGGCCTGTGCGGGACTCCTTCGTAATGTCTCCCTGCAGAGGTCAACAGAAAACCCTGGCTATTCGCGCTACATTAGATCGGCTCTTACAAATGAGAGCTGTCATACCAGTGCCGGTGGCCGACCACGGCGTGGGTTGATACTCCATTTATTTTGTGGTGCCAAAAAGAAAGACGGGGCTATGCGCCCTATATTAGACCTGAAAGGGGTGAATCGGTGTCTTCGGGTACCGCATTTCAGAATGGAAACGTTGTGGTCGGTCATTGTGGCGGTGCGTCAGGGAGAGTACTTGACGTCCCTCGACTTTACGGAAGCATACTTACACATTCTCATCAGAGCAGCTCATCAAAAGTTTCTGAGATTCGCTCTGCCTTGGGGACACTATCAATTCCAGGTGTTGCCCTACGGTCTGGCGACGGCACTGCAAACTTTCACCAAGATTATGGTGGTCGTAGTGGCGGCATTACGCAAGGAAGGAATTCTGGTTCATCCATATCCACATCCATACAGTCTCTAACATGCTTGTATGCAAATGCTAGAAGCCTAAAAAATAAGATGGGAGAGTTAGAATATATAGCACTAAATGAGAGATTAGATATGATTGGAATATCAGACATGGTGGAAGGAGGACAACCAGTGGGACACTGTGATACCTGGGTACAAACTATATCGTAATGATAGAGCTGATCAAATTGGTGGAGGGGTTGCGCTCTATGTTAGAGAGGGCATTGAGTCAGAAAGGATTAAAGTTTTGCAGGAAACAAAATTTGCTGTAGAATCTCTATGGATTGAAATTCCATGTAAAGCAAGATGGTGGTAGCAGCGGTCAGCCTCGCCTGAGCGCGTTCCGATGGGGAAGAAGCGAAAGGGGAAATCAGGGCCTTTGCCCTCACAGCCCCTGGTACCTCTTTGCCGATTGCTTCGGTGGTGGGTCCTCTTGATCCTTTCCTTATTCGCGCCAATCGAGCTTCAGAGGGTGCGGGTGGAGCAAGCCGGCTGGCAGTTTCGTCAGAGTCGGTGTGCTCGGCGTCTGCCTTGGCATCATCTCTCTCCCCCGCTTTGAGTCCGGCACCGAAATTCCTCCGCAGCCAACCTTTTCCAAAAGGCTTAATGGAGTTGGCTTCTCCTCCGGTTTTAGGTGGAGAGAGTCCCTCGAGAGGGCCAGGACAGGCCGAGTGTGTGGAGTCAGAGAGTGCTGTCTTGGGACAGCCCTGTGTGAAAACTATTTTGGCGTCTGTGGGAGAGGTGTGTCCTGGAAAGGCTATTCCAGCCAGGCAAGGAGAAGGGTCGGCAGCGTTTATGGAGCCAGTGTTATCTCCAGCTGAATCAGAAGTGTTTTTTTCTCTACAGCAACCTGGGAACTTTACGTTGGAGTCTATATGGAACGCCATTTTATCATTGGGAGAGGCTTTGTTGCCACAGGTATCCTCATTGGCTACTAAATTGAACTCTTCCATGGTGGCAGTGAGTGCGTTGGAAGGAAAAGTTTCTGCTATGCAACTGGAGTCTGAAGAAACACGCAACAAGATTGTGAATCTTGAGGAACATTCTGATAGTTATAAAAAGAGCTTTTTGTCACTTCAAATGAAATTGGAACATCTGTATAATTTATCTAGAGCTAATAATTTGAGAATTATTAATTTTCCAAGGTTACCATCAGTCTCGCCTAGAGACATGTTTAAAAAGTATCTAGTGGAGATATTGGGAGTTTCTCCTGAGTTAATACCACCCCTAGTTAAAATCTATTATCTACCTAAAGCAAAGCTTACTCCGGTTGTGGGCGAGCCAGGAGGTGGGAGCTCTCAGGAGAATATCTTAAATGTCACAGATCTGTTAGAAAACTCAGGTTACGAATCTCAGGTTCCCTCGACTCTTCTAATAACATTTGCTTTGTTGTCTGATAAGGAATGGTTGTTAAAAGTTTCCGTTTCTGAAAAAATAGTTTTATTTCGAAGTCTGTCTGTACGTATATACCCTGATTTGGCAAGAGATACCCAGAAGCGGTGCAGAGAGTTTCTTCTGCTTCGCCCTGGGGTCATACAACTGGGAGGGCTCTTTTTTCTTAAACATCCATGTAAGTGCTTGGTGAAGTACCAGTCAATTTCTTATATTTTCTATAAGCCCTCCCAGCTGTTGACTTTCATTAACGCCAGACGACTGGAAGCTTCTATTGATCCCCCTTAGACTCTTATGGATATAGCTCTGAATGATGACTGTTTGCTTTGTTTTTTTCTTATCTTGTGTTGTTGATGGGAATTGGAAACTACCCCCTTATGTGGGCTAGGGTGAGTAGGCATTTAGTACTTTACATTTTGTAATTCTTCAGGATGTTCTCTTTTGTTTGTATTCTGGTTAGCTGAGTACTTTTCTTTTTTGTCTGCTCTGTTTCTGCAAGAATGGTTTATGTAAACTTTCTTGGTTTGTTTGTAAAAAGTTCATAAATAAAAGATTTTAGAAAATTAAAAAAATTCCATGTAAAAAGGGGAAGACGATGGCAGTGGGGGTGTACTATCGACCGCCTGGCCAGAATGAACAAATGGATGAAGAAATGCTCCAAGAAATTAAGGAAGCTAACAAATGTTACAGCGCAGTAATAATAATGGGTGATTTCAATTACCCCGGTATCGACTGGGTCAGTGTCATGGTAGGACATGCTAGGGAGATAAAGTTCCTAGATTAAATAAATGACTGCTTCTTGGAGAAGCTGGTTCATGAATGGACCAGAGGGGGAGCCATATTAGACGTAGTCCTTAGTGGAACCCCAGATCTAGTGCAAGAGATAAGGGTGTTGGGGCCACTTGGCAATAGTGATCATAGCATGATCGCGTTTGATTTAATTATTGGAGGAGGGATAGTAAGGAAATGCACAGTACTACCTTTTAACTTTCGAAAGGGAGACTATGATAAAATGAGGAAAATAGTTAAGAAAAAACTAAAAGGAGCAGTTGCAAAGGTTATAGACTTACAGCAAGCTTGGGTGTTGCTTTAAAATACTATCTTGGAAGCCCAGACCAGCTGTATTCCACGCTTTAAGAAAAGTGGAAGTCCAAAAAACTGCCAGCATGGTTTAAAGTGAGCTCAGAGAGGCTGTTGTTGCCAAAAAAGCATCTTTCAGGAAATAGAAAAAAAGAGCCAAACGACGAAACCTGGAAACAGCACAAGCACTGGCAAGTCAAATGCAAGGCACTGATAAGGCAGGCAAAGGGAAATTTGAGAAGAAGCTTGCTGCGGAAGCAAAAATGCGAAACAAAGACTTTTTCAAGTACATTCATAGCAAAAAACCTGTGAGAGAGTCAGTTGGTCCATTAGATGATAGAGGGTTAAAGGGGTACTAAGAGGCGTCAAGGCAACAGCGGAGAGACTGAATGAATTTTTTGCTTCGGTCTTTACTGAGGAAGATATAGGGATGTTACCCATGACTGAAGTGGTATTTAAAGGTGCAGAAGAATTGAAGGAAATATCAATACATCGGGAAGATGTATTACAACTATTAGATAAACTGAAGAGTAGCAAATCACCTGGGCTGGATGGTATACATCCAAGGGTGTTGAAAGAACTGAAATATGAGATTGGAGACCTGCTATTAGTAATCTGTGAATTTTCATTGAAATCTGTAATACCTGAAGACTGGAAGATCACCAATGTAACGCCAATTTTTAAAAATGGTTCCAGGGGTGATCCGGGAAACTGCAGACCGGTGAGCCTGACTTCAGTACCGGGAAAAATGGTAGAAACCATCATAAAAGAACAAAATTACTCAGCATGTAGATAGTCATGGCCTAATGGGAGACAGCCAACATGGCTTTAGACAAGAAAGATCTTGTCTTACTAATCTGTTATGTTTTTTTGAAGGTGTGAATAAACAGGTGGACAAAGGTGAGTCGGTTGATATAGTGTATCTGGACTTTCAGAAAGCCTTTGACAAGGTCCCTCATCAGAGACTTTTGGCAAAACTAAAGAGTCATGGGATAAAATGCAGTGTACTATTGTGGATCAGGAACTGGTTAAAAGATAGAAAGCAGAGGGTTGGGCTAAATGGCCAATTTTCCCAATGTAGAAAGGTGAATAGTGGTGTACCCCAGGGATCTATGCTGGGTCCGCTGCTTTTTTACATATTCATAAATGACCTGGAAAAGGGAATAACGAGTGAGGTTATCAAATTTGCAGATGACACAAAACTATTCAAAGTTGTTAAAACCCAAGAGGATTGTGGAAAATTGCAAGACTGGGCATCAAAATGGCAGATGAAATTTAATGTGGACAAGTGCAAAGATATGCATCTAGGGAAGAACAACCCAAACTATGGTTACACTTTAGGAACCCCCACCCAGGAAAAAGATTTAGGCGTCATTGTGGATAACATGTTAAAACCCTCGGCTCAGTGTGCAGCGGTGGCCGAGAGAGCAAATAGAATGCTAGGTATCATAAGGAAAGCAATGGAAAATAAAACAAAAGATATTATAATGCCTCTATATGGTTCCATGGTGAGACCGCACCTTGAATATTGTGTGCAATTTTGGTCGCTGTATCTTAAAAAGGATATAGCGTTATTAGAAAAGGTTCAGAGAAGAGCCACCAAAATGGTAAAGGGGATGGAAGGATACTCCTATAAAGAAAGGCTAAAAAGGTTAGGGCTCTTTAACCTGGAAAAGAGACGGCTGAGGGGAGATATGATAGAAGTCTATAAATTAATGAACGGAGTGGAACGGGTAAACATGGATCGATTGTTTACGTTATCAGAATATAGAAAGACTAGGGGACATGCAATGAAGCTACAGGGTAAACTATTTAAGACTAATAAAAGAAAATATTTTTTCACTCAACGTGTAATCAAACTCTGGAATTTGTTACCGGAGGATGTAGTAAAGGCTGTTAGTGTAGCTGGGTTTAAAAAAGGTTTGGACAAGTTCGTGGAGGAAAGGTCCATAAACCATTATTAAGAAGGGACTCAGGATATCAATGCTTGACCCAGTACAAGCATTGTGGAACCTGGGTCTTTTGGGGAAACTGCTAGGTATGTATGACCTAGATTGGCCACTGTTGGAAACAGGATACTGGCCTTTATGGACCTTGGTCTGACCCAGTATGGCATATCTTATGTTCGACGATTGGTTAATTCTAGCCAAGTCCGATGCTGAGAGCGTTCAGGTGACGGACAGGGTGGTAAAGTTTTTGCAGAGTCTCGGCTGGGTGGTCAACCCAGCCAAAAGCCGCTTAGTACCCTCCCAGAAACTAAAGTACCTGGGGGTGCGGTTCGATACGCAGAGCGGACAGGTGTTTTTTCCGGACTGTCGAGTTCAAGTTCTTCGGCAATTGGTGCGCAAGTTCAGGTCCACTCCGGCTCTCTCGGTGTGGACTTATCTACACGTGCTGGGAACAATGGCGGCAACCCTGGAGGCGGTACCTTGGGCCAGATTTCATATATGGCCATTACAGAGAGAGCTGCTTCGCTGGTGGTCGCATCAGTCCGATTCGTTGAACAAACGGCTCCCCTGCCCGATCAAGGTCAGGCAGTCTCTTCGGTGGTGGCTGCTTCCGAACTCGCTGTTAGCCGGAATGTCTCTGGAGCAGCCGGAGTGACTTCTGTTATTGACAGACGCGACTCTTGCGGGATGGGGAGCCCATCGCGGAGATCGGTTCACGCAAGGCAAATGGTCCCTTCCAGAGATCTCTTGGTCGATCAACCAGCTGAAGCTGAGAGCAGTCTTTTGAGCGCTTCAGGCGTTCGAGGCATCGGTGGTAGGTCAAGCAGTGCGAGTGTTGTCGGACAACTCTGCGGCGGTGGCCTACATCAATCGACAGGGTGGCATGGGGAAGTGCAGCCATGGAGGAGGAAGCGGACGCCCTGTTCTCTTGGGTAGAGAGTCGGTTGACAGCAATCTTGGCAGCGCACATCGCGGGGAAGGACAATGTGATGGCCGATTTCCTCAGCAGGGTCCGAGTGGATGCGGGGGAGTGGGAACTGCATCCAGACGTCTTTACACAGATAGTTCGCCGATGGGGTCTGCCGATGATTGATTTAATGGCGACCTTCCAGTCAGCAAAAGTCAGTCGTTTCTTCAGCAGGCAGCGAGAAAGAATGTTGGAAGGCAGAGACGCACTGTTGCATCGGTGGCCGTCGATAGGTCTTCTGTATGTGTCGTCCCTCCGTGGGCGTTAATCGGCCGAGTGATTCAGCAGATCGAGGCTCATCAGGGGAGAGTTCTATTGGTGGCACCAGACTGGCCAAGGTGTCCGTGGTACGCCGATCTCATTTGCCTCCTCGACGGGGAGCCCTGGAGGTTGCCGGTGTCGGCAGATCTGTTGGTTCAAGGACCACGTCACATGCCTCAGGTGGATCGGTTCTCACTTACAGTTTGGCCATTGAAAGGGCAAGGCTAAAAAAAAAAGGGTTATTGGGCTGCAGTCATTGCGACTTTGCTTAGAGCACGGAAACAGTCCACGTCGCTTACATGTGTTCATGTCTGGCGTATATTTGAGGACTGGTGTTCGAGGTGGCAAGTCCGGGCGGCTACGGTTTCCGTTCCCTTGATCTTTAAGTTTTCTGCAGGACAAGTTTGATAAGCGTCTTGCAGCCAGTTCTTTGCGAGTCCAGCCAGCAGCTCGTTCGCGCTATCGAGGCAAAGTACAAGGCATTGTTCTCTGCGCCCATGCTGATGTGTTGCATTTCCTCAAAGCAATAACCAGACTGAGGCCCTCGCGTAGAGTTGTGGTTCTACCATGGGATCTCAATTTGGTGTTAAGAGCGTTAGCTAAAGCACCCTTTGAGCCGTTGCACCGGGCCTTGGTTAACAACTTGTCTTTAAAAACCGTGTTTTTGGTTGCTATCTGTTCGGCTAGACGCATTTCAGAGTTACAAGCGTTATCATGTAGGGAACCGTTCTTGTCCTTTTCCAGAGAAAAGGTGATGCTGCGACCCGTTCCGTCCTTTTTGCCTAAGATTGTATCTCCTTTTCACCTGAATCAGACGGTGTCTCTGCCGGTGCTAGGTTTGCTGGAGGGGAGCGACTTGGACCGCAGTTTGCGCCGTTGGATGTAAAGCGGGTGTTGCGACAATACTTTACTTTAAGGTTTTGGGAGTATTTCGCAAGTCAGACCATCTATTTGTGTTGTTCGGAGGTATCCGCAAAGGGGAAGCGGCGGCGAAGGCTTCCATTTCCAGATGGATTAGAGAGAAGATTACATCAGCTTATCTGCTGTAAGGTCGGACGTTGGGCTTACAAGCTCATTCTACCAGAGCGCAAGTGGCTTCCTGAGCAGAACACAGTTTGGTTCCGCCGGGGGAAATCTGTGGGGCGGCCACCTGGTCGTCCCTTCATACTTTCAGTAGGCACTACCGCCTTGATGTTGCGGCTGCGAATGATGCCTGTTTCGGGTCGGCAGTGTTACGAGCTGGCTGGAAAGGTCCCTCCCAATGATTACTGCTCTGTTACATCCCAGAGGTGGAGGACTGAACTGGAGGAACGATAAGGAAATGGAAATTACACTTACCTGATAATTGTAGTTTCTTGAGTGACGATAGTTCAGGCCTCATTCCCACCCGGGGTGCTCTCGTTGGCAGTGGATGGTCTGTTGGGAGAACAGGAAGACTACCGGTAGGTCTGTTTGTTGTGGGGTCTGTCCTACTCTGAGTCTCTCTCTTTGTAGTTGGTCATTCTTACTCTTTCTTCTTGCTGATTCTGTGTATAGCGGGGAAGGGTACAAGAAAGGTCTGCCTGGGGGAGAGTCAGGTGTACATACTGATGGTTATAGTTAAGTGTTTACATAATAGCTACTTATTTGTTGCTCTTTTGAGTCTGCTTTGTCAATAGTTCACTGGGGCTGATGGGAGAAACCAGCAGGCTATATCCAGTGATGTCATGATTTTGACATGCCCAGTCTCCAAGCTGCAGGAGGAGGTGCACAACCCAGAGATGGAGGACTGAACTATCGTCACTCAAGGAACTACAATTACCAGGTAAGTGTAATTTCCATTTAGTACTGATCCAAAAGCCTGAGAAGTGCTGTCCTGGACTCATTAAATAACAACAACAAAGGTGAAAAGTGATCCATACCACAAATTTTAAAAGATATCAGGTGCTCCAGCACAGATAAACAGCACTGTAAAGTTTAGGTAAGTGGTCAAGAAGATCAATGTTCTGAAAGGCAAGATGGGGGCATCATATATTTATTTATTTTTATTTATTTTATTTATTTATTTTATTTAACATTTCTTCTATACCGCGCTATTAAGATCAGTGCGGTGTACATTGAACAAAATATACAACAATGTATGCAAGTAACATTGAGTTTACATAGAACATGGGAATATATAACATGGATTAACAGGGAAAACTATGTACAGTCAACATCATATATGTATATGTTTTTACTATATAAATATGTTAGCTCAAGTGGAGATTATCTGCGTAATTTATGTAGGAGGCGCGAATCAACAGAGAGGGTGTGGAGCTATCGTGGAGCTTAACCATTTTCTGGTTGAATTAAGGTAATATGGTGTTTAGTGCAAGTTGGAGGTCTGTTGTTTGAGTGAACATGCGAGGTCACTTCTGGGTAGAATTTTGTGAATAAGTGATGCTTCACGGCTTTCCTGAATTGTAAAAGGTTTTTGATACAACGAATTTCGTGAGGAAGTAAATATAGGGGCATGTGTGGGCTGTGCGTAGGTCAGGAGGCAGGTGCATCCATCCCCTGCAGTTGCTGTAATGCAAAAACACAGCACAGGCCACATCCCTGCTAAACAGCAGCAATTGCAATAAAGCTACTACCACCTGCTCTGTGAAGTGCCGTTGCCATCTACAATCCGCCCAGTCCCTGCCCCAGTATGCACTATCTGATTAGAGTTGGATATTTAGCACAGGGTCCTATGCTACTTTTTAGAACGGTGCTCCAACCACATCCTAAATCCTGGTAGGACGTTTTTCCGTAAACATGCCCCACAGAGCTACAGGTATAACTAGCTAACTTACTGGGCAGACTAGATGGACTATGCTGGTCTTTATTTGCCGTCATTTACCATATGACTATGTAGATGTATTTTGTCTTCTCTGTATTAAGTTTATAGAAAGGGATATGAATCATTACGGGAAGTAGCCATGTGCCCAGGCACATTGACAATAGCAAATTTTAGTTTTCAAACAGGCTTTTATCATCAGTAGGTACATTAAAACACGCTGTTGCTAAGCAAACAAAGCATAAGGCAAAGTACAGGCGCAAAAAGAACCCATGAGTGATTTGTTAAGCCCACAGGGGCAGATGGGAAATTTCCCATCAGCCCCTGCTTCCCATCTGCCCCTGCGGGCTTAACAGAGACGCGAGGGAGACACTCTCCCTTTGCATATCTGAAAGCCGGCGCAGAGGGGCTCAGCCGGGCAGAGGGGGCCCCGCGGGACACTCCATTCTGCCGCGGCAGCAGCCAGCTTTTTTATTTTTTTAAAATTTTCCATGAGCCGATGGGGGGGGGGGGATTAGGACTGATAATGGGCTATGGGGGGGCTAGGACAGGAAATGGGCTGATGGGGAGGGGTTAGGACTTGAGGTGGGCTGATGGGGTTAGGACTGGTAATGGGCTGTTGGGGGGTTAGGACTGGTAATGGGCTATGGGGGGGGGGTTAAGACTGGTAAGGGGCTGTGGGCTGTCTGGAAATGGGGGGTTTAGGACAGGAAATGGGCTGATGGGGAGGGGTTAGGACTTGAGGTGGGCTGATGTGGTTAGGACTGGTAATGGGCTGTGGGCTTATGGGGGGGTTAGGACTGGCAATGGGCTATGGGGGGCTGACTGGAAGTGGGTTGATGGGGGATTAGGACTGGTAATGGGTTATAGGGGGGTCTTAAACTGAAAATGGGGTGATGGGGGGTTAGGACTGGTAGTGGGTTGATGGGGGCTAGGACTGGTAATGGGTTGGAGGGTTGCTAGGACTGGAAATGGGCTGAGTGGAAGGGGAGGCTTGAACTGCAAATAGCTGATGGGGAGGGGGCTTGGAATGGAAATGGGCTGTGAGGGAAGGGAGCTAGGACTGAAAATGGGCTGATGGAGCAGCTAGGATAGGACTGGAAATGGGCTGTTGGGGGGAGCTAAGATTGGAAATGGGCTGTGGTGGGGGCTTGAATTGAAATGGACTCATGGAGGGGCTAGAACTGGAAGTAGGCTCATGGGGGGGCTGGGACTGGAATTGGGCTGAGTGGAGGGGAGCTAGGATTTGACATGGGCTGATGGTGGGGCTAGGAAATGAAATGGGCTGATGGGGGGGCTAGGGTTGGAAATGAGCTGATGAAGGGACTCGGACTGGAAATGGGCTGATGGGGGGCTAGGACTGGAAATGGGCTGATGCAGGGACTAGAAGGAATGGATGCTGGGTGAGACTGGAACTAGAAGGGAGCTGATGTTGGGGGAGGATTAGAATGGGATGGGGCTGGGACAGTAAAATGGAGAGGGGAAAAATATTTTGTGTGGGAGGGATGAAAAATCTACAATTGGCCGGGTATTGGGAGAGTAAGTGGGGATTGAGGATGGAGGGGTAAAATTTGTGTGGATGAAATAGGAATGAGGAAAGCGCAAAAGGAGAAAGATTAGTATGTTAAAGCAGATGTAGAGAGAGAGAAGAAAGGACAAATGGACAGCAGACGATGGAGAGTTAGCAGAAAACATGAAGAAACCAGAAGAAAGTGCAACTGAAAAAAATGCACAAAAGGTAGAAAGATATCTCTTTATTTTGAATTTATTAACTGGAATATGAAAGCTCTGGGAAATGTGCATCATTAACGTCTGCGCTTTGTTTGGTACAAGAGGAAATTAATTTATAGTTTTATTTCTACAGTGTTGTACATTCCAAGTTTGGCTTTTGGGGTTCCCAGTTTAATTATTGCCTTCCTGTTTCTAAATTGTGATTCCTTGTTTGGTGATGATCTATGTTCTGCATGTGTAACTGAGCTGAGGTATCCTGTTTATGTAATTCCTATTTGACATTGCCACTTGTTCTCTTTCCCCAGTATTCTCTGAAATGTATTGGTTTAATATTTGCAGTGTTGCCTTTTGATAGGTAGGGTATGGTGCTTTGTGAGTCCTGGTAATGCTGTCAGGATACGGCGGGTTTGCTATGGGTTCTAAATGGGCAGCGTTTGTAGTAGTTCCTAATGTGCCTGACGGTTGGCACTGGATTATAGTAATGTAGAAATCTTTTAGTCTTTCTTTATCCATACACTCATTAAGAGACATGTTTACTAAAAGTTAGTGTATCGTAACATTATGCAAACATTTATGCAAATAAGGCCACTTATGCAAATGAGGCCCCGCACCAAGTCTCCGCACATGGCCCCGCACCCCCCTTGGGCCGCCCCTGCTCCAAACTATCATATTTAACTTTTCCCAAAATCTACAAAGATGCTATTAAATAAGTCCCGAAGTCAGACGTGACAGGTATGGAAGAAAGAACATTTTTGAATAGAGTACCCCAACGATATAAACATTTCTCCAGGACCAAGCAGGAAGTCAGTCCTCACATATGGGTGACGTCGGCGCCGACGGAGCCCTCGCGGAGCAATTTTCCCCAGCTTTCAAAGAAAGCCTTTGGGAATTGCAGCGCGCATGCGCGGTCTCCTTCCCGCCCAAGGGTGCCATCTTAGCCAGTCTTCTTTTTTCCGCGGAGCCCTACAGACGTACCCGTCGTGTCCCCGCTGAAAAAGTTGATTTTAGTGATTTATTTCTATTTCTTTCTTCGGTTCGACGCCGGCCTTTTTCCTGCCCGGACTCGCGACGCCGTTGCGAGTCCGTCTGTTATTTTCGGTTTTTCTGATTTTTGGTCAGTTTCGTTTTTCGGTTTTTCGCTGGCAGCCCGGTCCTTTGACCTTGCAGGGGCCCTTTTTCCCCCGATGGCTGCCAGTGGTTTCAAGCGGTGTGTTCAGTGTGACAGAAATATGTCACTCACTGACACACATGATAATTGCCTCCGCTGCCTCGGCCCGGATCACGAAGAACTGATCTGTGGGGCCTGCAGCAAAATGTCCTCCAAAGCGTTAAGGAGTCGGCGGCACCAGCGGGAACGAATCTTCGCTGACCCCGGCCGTACCCGGACCTCGTCGGAGGCCTCGGCGTCCAGAGGTTCCAGCTCTGACCATCGCCGAAGCTCCTCCGACAGGGGTTCTCCCTCCGGGGACCATCGACGGAAGGTAAAACCCGCGAGGGCGGCGTCGGTGGACGCTCCTGGCTCCGCGAGGGCCAGGTCGCATAGCCCCGATAGCCGTCCCGGGTCTTTGGAGAAGGAGCACCTCCCGAAGCGACCTCGTCTGGAGTCGGAGATGCCTGCTCGGGTAAGTCCTGTCGTCCTCCTGGACTCGCCTCCGAGGGGTCCGACGTCGGGCCCGACGCCGTTGGGGCCCGAGTCGGGGGCTGCTGGGTCACCTTAGGTCGGACTCAGGTTGACGGCCTTGGAGAGCAGACTATCTGCCTTCATGGACCAGCAGCGGGCACTGATCGCTAGCCTCGCTGGCGCCGCTGCCCCGACCGCCGGGACGTCGACGTCTAAGTCGACCCCGGAGACCGAGCCGATCCTCGAGTCCATGCGAACTCGAGTCGATCCTCGGTCGAGGTCACCCTCGGCCTCCCGTTCGGGACCGAGGTCGTCGACGCCGACTCCCTCGGTGTCGGGGCAGCCGACGCCTCCGCCTGCCCGAGCCGACCCCACCGATTCCTCCTCGGAGTCGGCCTGGGAGTCTGAAGAGGAAGAGTCACCTGATTCGTTTCGGACTCGGTGTGTCCCCTCGGACTCACCTGAGTCCGAACCTCGGAAGCAGTCCCCTCCGGAGGATGCCCGGTTCTCGGACTTCGTCAGGGATATGGCCAAGGCTTTGGCCTTCCCTGCGGATCCCGAGGAGGAGCCTCGAGCCGAAGAGCTCGACGCCCTTCAGTATGACTCTCCCGCCAGGGAACACTTTACTGTACCGGTTCCTCCCATGCTGGAACGACTACTCTTCCGCATGTGGGAGAGTCCGGCATCGTCGCCGGTATTAAGCAAGCGGGTCGATTCCATCTATCGAGTCCGCAAGAGTCCCGGCTTCCAAAAAGCACAGCTACCGCACCATTCCATGGTAGTGGAATCGGCCATGCATAGGCTTAAGAGCCAGAAGATGCACTCCTCGGTGCCTCCTGGCAGGGAGGCCCGTAACCTGGATGGCCTCGGTAAGAAGTGTTTCCAGGGCTCTATGCTTGCTTGTCGGGTCCAGACCTACCAGCTCTACATGGGCATGTATCTCAGAGACCTGGCTAAAGAGGTAGCCGGATTCTCCGCTGGGCTTTCCGAGGAACCTTTGCGGAGGTTCCTGGCCTTGACAACTGGTATTCGGGAATGCTCCAAATTCATGTCCCGAGCAGCCTATGATGGCTTTGAAGCATCGGCTCGTGTAGCCGCAGCCGGCATCGGTGCCCGCCGACAGGCTTGGCTTCAGTCGTCTGACCTTGAACCCTGGGTGCAGGACAAGTTGGTCGATGTCCCCTGCCGAGGTGAGAACCTCTTTGGCAAGCCCATGGCTGAAAAGGCTGCACAAATCGAGACGGAGACTCTCACCAGAACTAGGCTTTCTAGGAAGACCTCCGCCCCTTCCCAGAAAAAGAAGGGCTCGGGAAAGAAGTCCTTTTACCCGAGAAAGGCGGCTGCCTATAAACACTACCCTCAATATCAGGCCTCCGCAGCTCCCCAACAGGGTCAGCAGGCCAAGGGACGGGTAACGGGTCCCGTAGGCAGCAAGCCCCAAGCCTGCACCACCGGCCCCTGCTCAGCAGGGTGGGGGTTTTTGACTTCATCAGCATAGCCTCTCCCCCTCAGCTGGTTCCTCCCAGCACCAGAGGCCGGCTGGTTCACTTCGCCCACAGGTGGTCCAACATCACTTCAGATGCCTGGGTGCTTCAAGTCGTAAGAGAAGGCTATCTTCTCCACTTCCACCAGGTCCCTCCCTCCTATTTCCCGGGAGAACCTCCACGACTCCCTCTGCACAGAGACTTACTCCTTCAGGAGTTAGCAAGTCTTCTTCAGGAACAGGCTGTGGAACCGGTGCCCCACCACCTGAGGGGTCAAGGCTTTTATTCCAGGTATTTCCTGATACCAAAAAGAACAGGAGGCCTCAGACCCATCCTGGACTTGCGCAACCTCAACAAGTTCCTCGTGAGGGAGAAGTTCAAGATGCTTACCCTTGGAATCCTTCTGCCCTACCTCCAGCAGGGAGATTGGCTATGCTCCTTGGATCTAAAAGATGCCTACACGCACATCCTCATCCACCCAAGCCACCGCCAATACCTAAGGTTTGTGGTGGCAGGAAATCATTACCAGTACAGAGTACTACCCTTTGGCCTATCCTCCGCACCGCGAGTCTTCACAAAATGTCTCGCGGTGGTGGCGGCTTATCTCCGGCTTCACGGCCTCTATGTCTTTCCGTACCTAGACGACTGGCTCATCAGAGCATCGTCCTCTCCGGAAGTCACCAATGCCACACACCGCACTGTGACTCTTCTGCAGTACTTGGGCTTTGTCATAAACTTCGCAAAGTCCACTTTGCTCCCCTCACAGGATCTCGAATTCATCGGAGCAAGACTGCACACTCCTCAGGCACGAGCTTTCCTGCCTCTCGACAGGGCTCAACGGCTCATGGACCTAGCCGGCCGTTTTCGCAGCCAGTCCCTGGTCTCAGCCAGGCGAAAGCTTCCTGAGACTACTCGGCCATATGGCTTCCACCGTCCACGTGACCCCCAATGCCCGCCTGAATATGCGGCCTGCTCAATGGTGCCTTCGCAAGCAGTGGCAAGAAGCCACGGGCGGCCTAGCCGACTTAGTGCGCGTTTCCGGACCGCTGGCCTCTTCTCTACAGTGGTGGCTTCATCGGCCGAACCTGGTGCTCGGAATGCCTTTTCAGTCACCTCAGCCGGCTCAAGTGCTGACGACCGATGCTTCTCTCCTAGGATGGGGAGCGCATTGCCAAGGGGCATGTACTCAAGGTCTCTGGACCACGTGGGAGTCTGCTCAGCAGATCAACTTCCTGGAGCTCAGAGCAATCCGTCTGGCTCTCAAGGCTTTCTCCCACCTGACTTCTCACCAGTCCGTCCTTGTCCAGACAGACAATCAGGTTGCCATGTTCTACGTGAACAAACAGGGAGGCACGGGCTCCTTCCTTCTCTGTCGAGAAGCACAGAAGCTCTGCTCTTGGGCCGTCAGCCACGGCATTCTTCTCAAGGCAGTTTATCTCCCAGGCCAAGAAAATTGCCTGGCCGACAAACTCAGCAGGATCCTCCAGCCGCACGAGTGGTGCCTGGATCCCTTGGTAGTTCAGAAACTTTTCCTGAAGTGGGGCCTCCCCACGATGGATCTCTTTGCCAGTCCTCTCAACCGGCAACTTCCTCGCTTCTGCTCTCGGCAGCCGCATCCCCTTCGAGTAGCGGCGGATGCTTTTCTGCTCTCATGGTCGAAGAGCCTTCTGTATGCCTTTCCTCCCATCCCGCTAGTCTCTCGAACTCTTTTCAAGGTTCTCCGAAACAAAGCTTCCATGATCCTGATAGCTCCTCGCTGGCCCAGACAGCCGTGGTTTCCACTCCTGCTGCAATTAGCGGTAGAGGATCCGTTCCCTCTGGGGTTTCAACCAGATCTCCTAACACAGGATCAGGGGTCCCTGCTACACCCCAACCTCAGATCTCTACATCTGATGGCCTGGCTGCTGAAAGGGTAGTCCTTGCCCCCCTTCTACTGCCGGCAGAGGTGGAAGAGGTCGTCCTAGCTTCTCGGCGACCTTCTACCCGCAAATGCTACGCCCTTAAATGGCGTCGCTTTTCCACTTGGTGTACCCAGCAGTCTCAGGATCCCTTCTCCTGCTCGGTGTCGGTGATCTTGCAGTACTTGCTCTACCTCTCTAATCTGGGACTTAAGTCCAACTCCGTCAAAGTTCACCTCAGTGCTCTTTCAGCACATCATGTGCCGGTGGACGGCAGACCTCTTTCCAGCGACCCTCTCGTAGCGAGGTTTCTCCGAGGTCTCCTTCTACTTAAACCACCTCTGCGCCCGCCAGCACCTGACTGGGATCTGAATGTGGTGTTACAGCGGATCACCTGTCCGCCTTTTGAACCTATGGCTACCTGTTCTCTCCGTTTTCTTTCTTGGAAAACTTTATTCCTGATAGCCCTCACTTCCGCTAGATGCGTAAGTGAATTGCAGGCCCTCGTGTCTGATCCCCCTTACACTCGGTTCTACAAAAATAGGGTAGTCCTACGGACTCACCCAAAGTTTCTTCCAAAAGTGGTCTCCCCTTTTCACATCAATCAGGAGGTGGTACTTCCGACCTTCTTTCCCAGGCCACACTCCAGCCGAGCTGAAATGGTCCTGCATACCCTGGACTGTAGAAGGGCATTGAACTTCTACCTTGACCGTACGCGGGAGCACCGTAAAGCTGCTCAGCTTTTTGTGTCTTTTGACCCCAATAAATTGGGGCTCCCGGTCTCCAAGCGTACTCTGTCCATCTGGGTTGCTGACTGCATCGCTTGGGCTTATGGGGCAGCCGGACTCTCGTTAGAAAGTCGAGTCACGGCTCATTGTGTTCGGGCGAAGGCTACGTCAGTGGCTTACCTCCGCTCTGTTCCATTGGCAGAAATCTGCCGGGCCGCTACTTGGTCTTCGAGCCAGACTTTTGCGGTCCATTACTGCCTCGAGAGGGAGTCCCGCAGGGACAGTGCTTTCGGACAGGCAGTCCTCCGAAATCTCTTCGAGGTTTGAGCAACTCCTACCCTCCATCCCGGATGGGGGCTACCGGTGGGTAATAATTCAGTGAAGATTCCTTCCTTCTGTGCCGCTGAGCTAGAGGGAGCTCATTTTTGTGCTTAGGGTCTCCGGTAGCCTTAAGCTTGGGAGTCCCATATGTGAGGACTGACTTCCTGCTTGGTCCTGGAGAAAGCGTAGTTACTCACCTGTAACAGGTGTTCTCCAGGAGCAGCAGGAATCAGTCCTCACAACCCTCCCTCCTCCCCTTGGAGTTGCAATCATCTGCTTAAGTTTTTTTGCAAATTTTTATGCTGTCTTTTAGCTATGTCATCAGACTGGCTAAGATGGCACCCTTGGGCAGGAAGGAGACCGCGCATGCGCGTTGCAATTCCCAAAGGCTTTCTTTGAAAGCTGGGGAAAATTGCTCCGCGAGGGCTCCGTCGGCGCCGTCACCCATATGTGAGGACTGATTCCTGCTGCTCCTGGAGAACACCTGTTACAGGTGAGTAACTACGCTTTTTCGCCAAAGTAAAGAATGCCTGGGGAAGAGACTGGGAATACCTCGAGGGGGCAGAGGACTAATCAGTAACAAAACAACTGCATTGCTCTTAAGAGTTCACAGATGAAAATAGAAACTACATTTTATTATGCTGGACTGTGTTTTACAGACGTGATGATTTTTGGCTTAATCACGGGAAGGATGAAATGTGAAAAGGAGAGTAGGGTGTCAATGCAAGAAGCTGAAATGAAGAGTAATGAGTTATTAGGAAAACTGGAAAAGATTCAGGTACAGAAGAATAAACGATCGTGAGTGTATAACGTTTGCTATCATGAGGATTACATGATATGGTTCCAAGTCAGAAAAAAAACATAGAAGTAACCAACAGCTACTCTGCATTTCGAGTAACACATATGCAGTATGTGGTAGAAACGTTTCTGAATTATGTACCTTCATGCCATCTATCATAAAATATTGAGCTCAGGTATTTTTTTCTCTTGTGTGAATAATGTTTAAAAAATAATCTTGAACACATTCGACATCTATATCTGATTCAGGTAAAATGTTTACTAAATTCATTAAGAAAATGCAACACATCGGTGCCCTGAAAAGTCACCATTAGATTACCCCCCCCCCCCCCCCTTCTTTTAAGTATGTAACTATTCAAAATTGTTTGTAAAATCATGTGATGAAGCGGCCACCAGATGACCTTTCACGTGTCTCTACTGTAATTTTCCTACAATTTGTTCCCAAAGATCCTCGATTTTCAAGAAGCCTTTTTGCCTGCATCAAAGATGGCCATGTAAACTTCACGCTCCGCCCATAAACCCGATCGTGCTTCTTTTTGTTAACTTGCGTTGCTTAAACTCTAAGCCGTCTTTAATACGCCCCTTCGTTATAGGAATTTAGCCGAATTATGATTGTTAACTTAACCGTTCAATCAGGGTTTACTTCTGTGTCTATGGTTGGAATTCAATAGGGCGGGGAGGAATAAACCACATGTTGGGCTAGATCCAATAGGTGAAGCGATGGGCGGGGCAGAGTTTCGGAGAGAACGTGGAATTAGAAAGCAGCCCTTGGTAAGGGCACCAGCAACATCAGCCTATTGATTTGTCAGTGTACGGGTTACGCATGCGCAGGAGAAAGGGAGCGTGCTAGGTACCCGCCTGGTAGGACTAGGAGTATCTTGCGCTTCAGCCGCTCGAGGCTGGCGAGGAGAAAGGAGCGGCGGTTTCGACGCGCTCGGGTAGCTCTTCTTGCGAGGGGTTCCTTCTCTCCCTCCCATGTAACGGGAGACCGTGACGCGCTCTCCGCCTTACTTTCCTGCGGCTGCTGCTAGCTGGAATGGAGGCGGCAGGGAGCCGTGCTTCCTGTTAACCGGAGGAGATAGAGGCCGCGCTGGCAATGCAGGGGCAGCCGGCAGCCCATCAGCTCGGGCGGCGGCTGCTATGAGGTCGTGGCTTCCCTGCTTCCACGGCGGGTGGATGTGAGCCGGAAGCGGCGGCTGCACGTCCCCGTCCTCCGGGAGCCGCTAGTTTTGTCTGCCTTCTTCGAAGTCCCTTCCGGAGGCTACTTGCTGCGATATACCATGAGGTTTCGCATCTACAAGAGGAAGGTGTTCATACTGACCCTGATAGTGGCTGCCTGTGGTTTAGCCTTCTGGAACAACGGGCGGCAGAAGAAAAATGAAGTGTTCGTCCAGGACTCGGACCCGAGCAGGAACGGCAAAGGCTCTGTATCCGCCGGCAGTCGCAGGATGTCCAATGAGACGCTGGGAGACAAAGTGCCAAAGCCCGACGTGGACAATACGACTCTGGTTCATCGGTCAATTGTTTATCAATTAAACTTTGACCAAACTATTAAGAACTTGGATAAGATACAAAACCGACCCCAAAATGATCTTGTGGTCGTGGTGCAAGTGCACGACAGGCCCGAGTATCTGAGACTACTTATTGAATCTTTCAGGAAAGCCAAGAGCATTGAAAAGGTCTTACTCATTTTTAGCCATGACTTCTGGTCTTCAGAGATTAATCAGCTCATTTCAAACGTGGATTTCTGTCAAGTTCTTCAGATATTTTTCCCCTTTAGTATTCAACTCTATCCGAACGAATTTCCAGGGAATGATCCAAAAGATTGCCCAAGGGATATAGAGAAAGCGGCTGCAGTAAAGTTGGGTTGCATTAATGCAGAATATCCGGATTCTTTCGGACATTATCGAGAAGCCAAATTCTCCCAAACGAAACATCATTGGTGGTGGAAGCTTCATTTTGTATGGGAAAGAGTGAAAGTCTTGAAAGACCATAGTGGTCTGATTCTCTTCATAGAAGAGGATCACTACTTGTCTCCAGATTTCTATTATGTCCTTAAAAATATGTGTAGCAAGAGAAACGAAGAGTGTACAGATTGTGATGTGTTAACCCTGGGGAATTATGCTCGGGTCCATGCCTTTTCTGGTAAAGCTGACAAAGTGGAATTGAAAACCTGGAAGTCCACAGAACATAACATGGGAATGGCACTAAACAGAGAGACATACCAAAAGCTAATCCAGTGCACTGACACCTTCTGCACTTACGATGATTATAATTGGGATTGGACTCTTCAGTATTTGACTGTAACTTGTCTTCCTAAATCTTGGAAAGTCATGGTTCCTGAGGTTCCCAGGATATATCATGCTGGAGATTGTGGCATGCACCACAAGAAATCCTGTAGCCCATCCACAGAAAGTGCCAAAATAGAATCACTTTTAAATAACAATCAACAGTATATGTTTCCAGAAAATATGAGTATTAGTAACAGATATGCAATGGTAGCACACTCCCCCCATGTGAAAAATGGAGGGTGGGGAGATATAAGAGACCATGAACTCTGTAAGAGCTACCGCAGACTGCAGTGAAAATCTAAACTTCATGAAAGACTTCATTTTGAATTACTATATACTGGATATTTTTTTTCTGGATTTACAACTGTATGAAAGGTTGAATTGGTTTCTGCTTTAATATGAATAAACATTTCTTGTAAAAATTGTTCAAAATAGTACATTTTCATGTGTGGATTTTTTTTTTTAATTGTCAGAACAAAAATATGAAACTATTTTTGACCAAGTATCTTTAGAAGGAAATTACCACTATAATGCTTATAAATTGAAAACTTTGCAATTTAATAACTATTAAAATGCACATTTCATGTTTTTGTTTGGATATTTTTATGCATATTTGGACTGGTAAACAGAGTTTATTTTAACATTAGTTCCATTTCTATGCCGTGACATCTAATCTGATTTTCCTTAGGGACTGGACGAGCCAGCTGGCATCCCCCACACCACACACATCCAGCCGGGGAGGAGAGCTCCTCTCAAAAATCATGTGTGGGGACCAATCGGATCCTCTTTATTTCATCAACTGGCTGGCCTACATGATAGGTCCATGCAGGATCACCATTTCCAGTGGCAGGGGAAGACTTCTGGTGGTGGGATTGCTGCTTCTAGGCAGTTGCCTTTTCCATTTGGAATCTGTTTCTGTTCCTTTAACAAATACATACAAATTGAATCATTTCAACTTGCATTCATTCTTTATTTTTCCTGGGTGCAGAACTGTAGAAAAAAACATTACCAAATGAGATGATTTTATAAAGGTGACTTCATTGTTGTGGCTTTAGGACAGTAGAAGTGCTAGGTGAGTTTCCATATTGCAGAACCTATATTCTGTTCTATTGGATCTACTTAAATGTTTTAAGAACATCCTGTGCCTTCTGGTATCTAGTTAAAGGCATGGAAAGTATGCAAAATCATGTTTTCTACATAGGGGACTTTTATTTTTTTTTAGTTGTGCCACAATAAAGTTCACACTGTAATCTCAAAAAGGTTTTTAATGCCATCATAATTTTTATGGTTTATCACTTGATTGTATACTAGTGTATCATTTTTATGCTGGTAGGTTGTGTACATAGAAAAAAAAATCATGTAGTTGTGTATAAGTTATATATTACTTTTTAATTACACTAAGCAGGCTGCAAATGTGTAAGGTCTCCTCTAACTTGCAGCTTGCAGTGTGTATCTAAAACTTAGTGTGTGTTCTACAAGTAGCTTTCTGATGAGCACCCAAAAGCACTGAACGACACAAAATGCAATTCAATGCACGTCGGAGTCTGTGCTGACTCCTGGTGACCCAGCAGCTCTGGGGCTTTCTTGACAGTGTGACCAGAAGTAGATTGCCACACCTTTTTTCCAAGGTAATGGAGTATTAAGTAACTTACCCAAGGCCCAAAGGAGTACTAGTAGGAATCAAACTTTTTTTTCTCTTGGTTACCAAGCCAGTACTCTAACTACTAGGCTGCTTCTCCATCGAACTATAGAAAGAATACACTTTATTTTCTGTAGGTACTGAGTGATATAGCATACAGTATGCAGAAATAACTGACTTTTGGGCAACTTTCTTAGAGATGTGGCTTTAAACTACTGTGTTGCATGGTACTATCTAATGGTGTATACATCCATTTCTTCAAGAGTGACTAATGAAGTTATTACATTTTTAAAATTAATCTTATAAAGTTCATGCCCTTTTGTATTAGCTACTTCCGGGCTGCTCTCTGATTTAACTTAAACATAAAGAAGAGGCAACTGAAAATCCAGACTACTTGAGGTTTTACAATAAACAAATCTGTACAGGAGATCATTTACTACAACATTAATCATCATGTCTGTAGTGCTTGAGTTTGTAATGTATGCCTACTCTTAATTGTATTAGTTGCTCTGAAATTTAGCAGTATAAGGTGGTTAGGTTGAGCTTTAATGATGGTCAGAGTTAATTGATGGGAAGAAACAATTCCTTTATAATGTACCTTTTCTTGTTACAATACTAAAGATCTATGAGAGATGTCTGCTATTCCAAACTAGTAACAGAAGCAGTAATTCTGTGCAACTCAGCTGTTGTATAACCTTAGAGGTAAAACACACATTGTGTTCCATAGTTAAACAGATTTTAACTTAACTACTTTTTTTTTTTTTTTGTAGTGTCAAGAACTCTGAAATACTTTGGGTGTTGCGTATGTGTGTACAATGTTTGTCTACTTTTTATTTTCCATTATTCAAAACTTGTTCAGTTCCTGAGAATTTTTGTTTAAGATAAAGCAGTAGTACAATGTGGATTCTTAAGAGTATTGAATTGCTAGTTTCTGGGCGTCTCCCTTTTTTTTTCTTTTTTCTTATTCCTAGTTTTCCTTCCTGTATATCGTTGATAGTCATGGTTATAGAACATAAGTGAGCAGCTTTCATTGATTTAATATGAAACCTTTATTAGGTACTGCCTTAGGGCTAAAACATTGTATTGTGAAGTAATTAAAACGTTTTCATTATCTGGTACTTTGTCTCATGAGGAGTTCCACAACTGTTTTTCCCCACCTTCTCCTTTTAACAGGAGATAAGGTAGTTTGTTTTTATCTGACCTTTACATTATATAAAGATTAGTTTTCTAGCAGCAGTGCAGCTGGCCACTTTTGTTTTGGTTCTCTAAAACATTTGCTGTAGTGGCTGGTGCTACACTGCAGTAATGTGCGCACTATGGGAAGGAGAACTGGGTGCAAAATAATGCAAATGTGCAACAGTATTTATTATTTTTATTGCTAGTCTTTCTTAGTGCTTTAGTGACTTCATTTTCATACATTGTGCTCTGGCCTGCTCTTAAGAGATATCTTAGGGTGGGGATAATGAGGAGAACAGCTGGGGCCATGCAACGAAGGAAGCAAGATACTGACATGGCAGCAGCATTTTTGGTGATAATGTAGGCTCAATTGAACTTTAGTTTCTTTTTTTATTTTTTAAAGCTATGGATTTTGCCATAGACTATAAACAAAGGGAATCTATTGCATAATAGATGATGACAGAAAAAGACTAGTTAGTTGTGGCCATGTTGCCAAAGATGAATCCTAGCTGCCAGCTTTTATTTGTGACATTTCAAAAGAGAAACAAAATCTTGCACAGAAAAAGACAAAGGTCAAGAAAGTTACAATAATATGCAACAGTAAATTATAGACTTAGCTCACAATCCCTCAACCTAAAAGGAGGGAAGAAGGGGTTACAAATCATAAGAAATATTTAAATGATATAAAGCAAAATAGACTCTAGAAGGGGCTACATTCTGCAATATCGCAAGAGCCTACTCTACCGCAGGGTCACCACCAGGGACTTCCACAGGGGGAGTCTGAGTAACCTGCAGCCTGGAGGACATAAAGGAGGACAACTGAAGAGGGTCACAAAAAAAATAGCTGATACCAGTTAGCTTCACTAAACATTTACAGGGGATATGTAAAAAGAAAAGCCTACCCCATTGAAGCACTCACTTTAAGGGGTATGTTTACTAAACTGTGTTAGTGTGATTTGCGTTAGGAGCCGCGTTAGTAGAAGAAATGCCAAAAAAGGACATGGGTGGTACATCGTTACCAATAACGTGCGTTATAAGGCACTGCGCAGCAACGATCGTTACAGGGCGTGTTACTGCGCGTTAAGCTTAAGAAGGCGCGCTGACACCCAAATACAGAAACAGAGCTGTAGCACAATGGTTACTACACAGACTGATGGTACAAGGGTCATGGGTTTGATTCCCCAGTGTGCCTAATGAATAAGGCTGGCTGAGGAGTCATATGTAACCCTTTGAAGGCCTACTATAATATTTTAATCCACATTCTGCAGCCGGGTTAAAGTTTGCATATGTCAGGAAAATTGTACCCGTCTTATTCAATATGTTCCAATAGTGACGTTCCCTCTGCCATGGTCATGTATTATATACCATTTGATAGGAATATTTAGGCAGAAGTGTGGATCCCGAAAGTTTTGGGCTTGGCCTGGAAAGGGTTAAGTATTGGGCTGTGAGGAAGTTTAGTTGTACTTTAACAGTGCTGCCAGCAAACACACCCTCACAGTGGCGTAACCTAAGGTGCCACATAAGGCACTCCATAGGGCACATTATAAAGTGCGCTGTCTGCCAAGGCACCCTATAATGTCCCCTATAGGACACCATATAAGGCACCTTATAGGGCGACATATAAGGTGACAGTACCCTGAGGGTGGTTCTGCTGGCAGCACTAATATACAATAAAAATAGACAATGCCTAAGACAGCCCTATCGATGAACCCCACTGTGGGTTGTGAACCCATGACCTCTGGCTCCATGGGCAGTGAAGTAACCAGTGGGCTAGAGCTGCTAACAAACACCTGGCTGGCTACAGGAGGACTGCACGGCACCACACCCACATTCTGCTGTGGTTACCAGGGAGACTACATACCACCACCCAACGCACCCTCTGGGGCACGGGGGGGGGGGGGGGGGGGACAGGATCTCCCGCCAACAGATCCACTTTCTACCCCCCTGCAATGGTGGCAGTAGAGGGGACCATCACCCCAGTCCTGCTAGGGATCAAACACCCTACAGGGCAGGCAATGCAGAGCAGTACACATCCATAACGCAATAGCAGACAGACAAATGGCAGGTCTGGAAATGCTCAGCTGCCCCCCACCATTATCTGACATTCTCCAGCAGCAAGCCTCCAGCCGCTGCACCCTGCACGGTGTTCCAGCAAGACACATACTAGCTGCAAACAGTCCGTCAGCTAGTCCATAGTGCATGGTCCTGGAGGAGATGCATGTACCTAGAACGGGGATATCAGCATACACACCAAGCAGATAAGTCAGTGATTGGGCCCCAAAAGGAAACACATAAATATCACATAAGAGAAATACTATATAGCACTATGGGGGAACCTAGCCATGCCATGGTCACTGCTCAGTCAGAGTGAGAGTGACCTCCCAGTAGGACATGCTATGGCCACCCTGACCGTGCAGGTGGTACCGGGCACTACAATGTCCGGCCATTGCCCTATGCAGATGCGGCCAGGCCAGGCCACCCTATCCAGGCTATTCCCACAGTACCTTGCTCCTCATTATGCACATTGGCAGGCCAATACTGGCAACAGTGCTAGCAGTGTGGGCTGTGGAGGGTGTTGGCAGCCACCACACACTGGATAGAAAGACACACACTCCCCACACCTATGCCAGCATTGTGCAACTATAGAGGTGTTGGGCAGCCCAGGCCACCACACCAGTCCTGGGCACAGTGCAGGCATGGCTATGGTACGCAATACTGTAGGAGTCACTCCCCAGATTGGTAAACACTGTCAGACACAAGACCTGTAGCACACTCCACAGACATCAGAAAGGTTGCTATGATGCAGCTCACTCCGAAAATTATACTTAACCTAGGAATTGCTATCTGCCAGTAATCATAGCAACCTTTTGATAGATGTGTACCATATTCCCAGGTTTAGGGTGGCATTACTAAGGTATGCAAGTGCTAGTATTGGGAGATGCATGCAGAGCCCAAAGTCCTGCCTCTCCAGGAGGCTTTGGATAATGGGGCCTGTGGGTGCGGGTGTGTCTGCCCCTGTTGGCTGCTGCTTTACGGCAGAGGTTCCCAACTCCATTCCTGCAGTGCAAAACACTGTTCCGGTTTTCATGCTGTCCCTCATGAATATGCATGAATACATCTGCATACCATGGGGGTGGCGCATAGAAATGCAGCACAGGCATCTTTATCAGAGGCAGCATGAAACCGGAATGGTGTTTGGCCCTGGTGTCTGTGCTCTGTAGGGTAAAATGTAGGTGTTTTGGGCATGTTTATGTCATCTGCAAGAAAGGTTCTGTCTGTATTAGCACGTTATAGTAGTGGGTAAAATATGAGGACTCGGTTGGCGGAAACCACAGCTGGGACTTGAACCTGTGACCTTCTGCTTCTGAATACACTGGTTTTGTGCACTGCACCACCATGTTATCACAGAGATGGTGCATTCCCTGGTGATACCATGACTGTTGGTCAGACAGGGCCTGTCTGTTGCAGTGCATGGTACCCACCTACACAGGGCTAGGCCACGGTCTGCTCTGGGCAGCTGCCACTGCACCCTCCACCACCAGTATCCCTCAGCCACCATGCTGACATGCCCTTCTGCTGGTGGAGCGCAGTCTCAGGCCATCCAGTGTGCAGGTAGGCGGCTGCCTATGGTGCGGGTTCTGGAGTAGGGGTGCCTGCATAGACATCCACGCTCCCCCCCAGCCCCGCCTGCCAATGTTCCGTGCCCTTGGGGGTAGCTGTTGGGTACTATCCCCGGTGACACTTTGGGAAACACACTCGTGCCCATGTTGGGCCTTCAGCAGTTGCTGTCTGGCTGCTCCACTGTTTCAGCATTCGTATGGGCCACCTAAGCATCACCCTAGTCCGCACTGTGGCCCAGCTGCACCACAGCATGTGCCGCCTGCGGCCCTCTGTATCCCCTTCTCCGGCATCTGTCCAGTTGCCGTTCCGACATGCCTGCCCTGATGTTGCGGGACATGTGCACGCCATAGGAACCCTGTCCAATGGTGGGGAAAACCCTGAGCAGCGCTATTTCACTGTGGGCTCATTCACCTTGTATGGGGACGGCGTATAGACCCTTCCACGATTTATATCTGTTCTATGGAGCTTACTCAGGGGGGGGGGGGTTGATGTTTCTCATTGATACCACTATTGGCCAGCTTGGTTATTGTTGTTTTCCAGTTTGTTGGGGTCATTTTCAGTGTTTCTATGCCCTTTTGTTCTGTGCACATGTATCACACTTATCACTTTTTTTTTGTTTCCCTGCCTGGGCTGTATATTGCTGACACTTAAATGGTTTCTCTCCCCTTTAATGTGCATTTAACGGCAGGTTTTCTTTCGTGTTGGAATTCAGCTCTGAAAATCAGCGCGTTAGTGTGAAGGGAGCCTCTCCCCGCCCATTGTCCTTTCTCTCTCCACCTTCTGCGGTGTTTTACCACGCCGCAGAGCATTACGATCGTTAGTGCATCATAACGCGCGTTATGATGCGCTAACAATCGTTACCATTACATAACGCGCATTATTCACGATTACCGCAGTTTAGTAAACATACCCCTAAGTAACAAAACTTGCTTCCTCTGTTTCTGTGTGGCCCTAGAGCCATCATTAAAAAATTCCTGATCTGGGAATCCATAAACATTTTATTTGGAGTACAAAAAACATTCTTAAGATTCAATCCCTGTCTGCCTCTAACCCTAAGGTGACCAGCAAAGTAGCGGTCATCTTAGAGTCAGATACAGACCTTTCTAAATAAGCAATGAGATCCAGGCTATCATAGGCCAAGGCTGAGGACCGCTCTAAAGTGTTCAGTCTTGACCTTAGTAGTTAGTAAATAGAAAGCCTTGGAAATTGGTGGCAAAGATTCAGCCAGAACGTTTAAGAAATTTATGGTTTCTGTACTAAACAGTTCCAAGGCCAATAACGACGGCACCTTAAAGTTAAGAACTCTGAAGTTTCTACTTCTAGATGAGTTCTCAAGAAACTCCAGCTTTCTATGAGTGACTTCAGAATCTTTGATGAATTTGAGTGTAGTCTCTTAAACCTGGTCCAAGCAACCTTCCAAAGAGGCCAACTTTGGAGTTTGCTGTATTACCAATTACAAATCATCCTGCTAGACCAGTCCACACAAGTGGGTTATGTTCCCCTGCCAGCAGATGTTGGACAGAGAAGTACTAAAGGCTTCTGGGAATTCTCCCTGGGACATACAGGGCTACCCCTAGGGGTCGCCTTCAGTATTTCTCAGTCTCCAGCAGATGTGGAGGATTTCTTTCAGCTCCTGACAGCTACCACGAGGGCTTCTTGTCAGCAGCTTTTGGTGTGGCCCTAGGGGTCTTCTCTGAGGGGATTCTTGCCCAGCAGACACGAGGTGTACTGTGAGGTGGTAGCCCTTTTACAGGTTTAGCTCCTGGCCATGAGGGTCAGTTGAGCTACCTGTCTGCCCGAAGAGGAGGAAGAGAGCATGAGCGGGGAGACCGGAGCATCAGTATTCTCTTAGGCTTAGCGTCTTTTTTTTTTGCCTTACTGTTCCAGAAGTTACTGACAAGCTCTCCGCCATTGGACCTGCACAGTGAGTGAGTGATGTGCCTCCTGTCTCTGGCATTTAGTGTCGTTTTGTGTTCTTTGTGACTGGAGTAGTGGCAGCCCTCGAGCAGTGTGGACAGTACTTCAGAGCAGCCCTTGTCTTAACCGCTGCTACTGTCTTACCTTGCCACCTGTTCGGTGCATGGTGGCCATTTTGAGGGTGCCGCATGGGGCATCAGCATGTCTCGCTGGTTGTGGTGCCATTTTGGGAGCCACGTGGTGTTTCTGCAGGAGAAAGTCATCCCTATCGTTCTTAGCTGGGGGTATAACTGGCCCAGAAAGAAGGCTGCTTATGATGCTGTCATCCATACTTCGGTGTGTGGCATGTGGGCACAAATGCTGGTACCTGGTGGACCAGCTTTGCACCACATGCCTTGATGACCCAGGACCAATGTTCCCTCCAATTTTCTGTAGGCTGTGTGAGCATAAAATATCAGCTGTGCAGCTTTTGAAGGAAGGTTAAATTTGTGTGCGCCACATAACGACACTCGGAATTATATACTTTAAAATTTGACTACACATCAGAATACAGTATGCACACCACATTGATTTTAATCAAATTAAATGAAAATAGACTTACTAAATGAAGCGGAAAATTCTAGTAATTACAATCACAACTTTAAAATTTTAAGACGTCTGTGCTGTTTTCTATCAGAATCAGAACCATAATTTTTGTGCGCTCTGTTATAAAGTATGTGCACTCGCTCGGCGAGGTGTGTGTGCGCGCGCACACGTGCACAACTTAGAGGGAACAGTGCCCAGGACACCTGTCTCAAACAGAACTATTCTCTCCCGCTCCCGGTGGTGATGCTCAGGTCTCTTTGGGAGTTTCAGCAGCTCAGGATAAGGACTCTGTTCCTGTTTTCCCTCAAGGAAACAGGTTCTCCTCTTCTCCTGTTGCCTCAGTCGCAACAGCCATCATAGCATTTGGATCAGACAGCTCTGCAGCAGCCCTCTGAGCAGAAGACTGCCTCCTTTTATAAGCCTCTTCAGACAGGCTTGAGAACTTTTGGAGTGTGGGCCAGGGCGGCAGTTCCTCCAGGCCCACTGAGCCGGGGTCGGCATTGGTTCCCACTAGCAAACAGGCCCGCTGTGGGCCCAGGTCAAAAGGGACTGTTTGCGAAGGCAATGGTTCGGACCTCTAGCAGCTCTTTAGCCCCTAGAGGAGGGCGAGGAACTGTCCTCAGTTCAGGGGAAGAGTGCTTCGGACCACAAGGATGGGGAATGGCCACAAGAGGAGGATGTGGACCAATCTCAGGATGTCTGTTTTTTTTTTCCAGAAGGAAGAACTCTCTTTCGCTCATCACCCAGGTAGTGGAGGCCTTACGGCTCTCACAGGGCTCGCCATAGTCACAGGTGACGGACCAACTGGACCCTGTCCTGGTGGGCATTCGCAAACCCTCCAAGTCTTTCCCGTTCCTGTCAGAGCTTCAACAAATGGTGAACCTTGAGTGGGGTTCTCCAGAGGCCTCACTGTGCACCACTAGGCGGTTGGGCACCTCTACAGTTAGTCCCCAGAGGACCTTGACAGCTGGCTTCGGTATCCCAAGGTGGACACCATTATTGCAACCGTGGCAAAGCATACGACCATCCTAATCAAGGGTAGCGCAGCTCTCCGCTATCAACAGGATTGCAAGGTTGAGGGACTGCTAAAGATGTTTTTTTCCTCCTCCGCTGTGTCTCTGCAAGCTTTTTTTTGGGGAGGTCTGGCAGCTCGGGCCCTCTTATGCTGGTTTCAGCTTTTTCCGGACGACCCAACAGCTGCTTGCCTGGAGTTGATCGCAGCCTTTGTAGCAGACACCTTCTATAATTTGCTCCACTTAGCGGCATGCTCAGTTGCCGTGGTGACTGTTACACGCCACTGGCTGTGGCTGTGCCATTGGTTGGTGGATGTGACCTCCTAAGGCGTCTAGCCTGTCTCCCCTATTAAGGGCAAGCTCCTGTTTGGAGAGGATCTCAAGATTCTCGCCAAAGACCTTGGGGAGGTTACTCCCCAGCACTTGCTGGAGGACAGGCCCAGGTCTTCCAGTTGCTGCTCCTGGTCCTAGCTCCAGACTGCGGTTCCGGGAAGCATGTCAGTATCGACCCCCACAAGGCCACCCAGCTGGGTACACAATCTAGCGTGGCAGCAAGATATCAGTCCTTTCGGAGTTACCGTGGGGCAAGGATGTGTCCTCAGGGAAATTCTCTGACCCCCAGTCATGCCTCCTGACGGTGGTCCTGTGGGCCCCTCCGGAGTACCACCAGTAGGCAGATGACTCTCCCTTTTTGCCGTAGAATGGGCCAAAATTACCATGGACCAGTGGGTTCTCGGGGTTGTTTGCCAGGGATACGCCCTTGACTGCGTGGCGCCCATTCTGGATGCCTTCCTTGTATCCCCGTGCATTTTGTCAGCCAAACGGGCGGCGGTACAGACACTTCTTCAGTGCCTCTTACATCTACGGGCCATTGTTCCTGTCCTTCCGGTGGAGAGAGGGCGAGGATGCTACTCAATATATTTTGTTGTCCCCAAAAAGGATGACTCCTGGCCAATTCTAAATCTCAAAGGCATCAATCGCTACCTGCGAATTCCTCAATTCCGCATGGGAATGCTCCATTCCATCATTCAGGCAGTGCGAACGGGTGAGTTCCTGGCTACCCTAGACCTCGCTGAGGCTTACTGCCACATTTCCATCCGCCGAGACCAGCAGCAGTTCCTCCGCTTCTTTGTTTTAGGCAATTATTACCAGTTTTGCGCAATGCTGTTCGGTCTTGCCACAGCCCTGTGCACCTTTTTGAAGGTGATGGTGGTTGTAGCTGCTATGCTCCACAAATAGGGAATTCAGGTCCATCCCTATCTGGATGACAGGCTAATCTGGGCAAAGACTTGCTTGGAGGCTCGGAAGACCAACTCACAAGTTGTCTGAATGCTCAAGAGCTTTGGCTGGGTGGTCAATCGGGTCAAGGAGGTGTCCTACAGCCCTCACAATCCCTTGACTTCCTGTGGGCCAGGTTTGACACACACGAAGGCAGGGTCTACCTTATGTCAGAACGCATCTGGAAGTTTACCGACCTGCTGCAAATTTTTCTCTTGCAGCCTCATCCACAGGTCCAGGATTATCTGCGAATTCTGGGTACCATGGGTGCAGGCACACATGAGGCCTCTATAGCATGCACTTCTATCACGGTAGTCTCCTTTGACCCAGGGCTTTTGAGGTTCGCCTGCAGCTCCCTCGGACGGTGCACCAGGACCTTCAATGGTGGCTGTCCCCAGCCCATCTCCTGTGGGGCATGCCATTGGAGGCCCTGCATTGGCTGTTCCTTACATCCAATGTAAGTCTAGCTGGTTGGGGTGCTCACTGTCATGGCCAGATGGTGCAGGGCATGTGGAACCCTTGCTGGCCTTCCCCCAAGGAGGTGTGTGTCCGGCTCGGATGTCAGCTGGGTTCTCCACCGTTATCTCAGAGATACTGAGTCAGTCTTCAAAACCAACAGTCTCTTTTGTCCTCTTTGTGGATCCCCATCAGGGGATGGCAGCATCCAAAGCCACCATTGCTTGCTGGATAAAACGGGTCATTGAATCTGCCTATATCTAGCGTAGGTGGCTCATTCTGGCTGGTCTTCGGGCTCACTCCACGCAGGCCATCTTCTGGGTGGAGCGGTCTGATGCGACTCCTCTGGACATTTGTCAGGTGGCAACGTGGTCTTCCTTATCCACTTTTGCTCATCTTTACCACCTTGGTCTCCAAGCCTGCGACTCAGCCCGCTTTTGGAGTGAGGGTGCTTGCAGCAGCTGTTTCTTCCCACAGCTCAGGTACTATCCACCTGTGTGGACTGGTCTAGCAGGATGATTTGGAAGGTGAAATTTTCACTTACCATTAATTTCCTTTCCTGGACTCCTGCTAGACCAGTCCACAGCTCACCCTTGGCTCCTGGAACCACCTTTCAGATAAGAGCATGGCTCTCTGAGCCTTGCCAGTTACAGCACTACATTGATGCTCTCCTTTGGCACAGCGCTTGTCAGTGTAGCTCGCCTGTTGAATCTCGTACATAGTTTGTGTTGCATCTCTTAAGTTTCCTTGGTTCTGCTTTGTCAAGAGGATACTGAAGGTGACCCCTAGGGGTAGTCCTATATGTCTCAGGGAGAATTCCCAGAAGCCTTTGGTACTTCTCTGTCTCCAACATCTGCTGGCAGGGGGACATAACCCACTTGTGTGTACTGGTCTAGCAGGACTCTAGGAAAGGTGAAATTTCACTTATTAATTTCCTTTCTGCCCATGCTGATTGAACTCCATAAAGATAGGCTGGAGCTGCGAGGACATTAATGTTTCCATTTTAGAAAGTGCTCCCCACAAGCTCTCCAAAGTAAAAGCTTCAGGTCTCACCACTTTGGCACTGGAACCCATTGCAGGAGCTTCCACCATAGTATCAAAGGATCACAGATCTGCAGGAATAAACCCAATCTGCCCTAACTGCTGGGAACAAACTCCTCTCCTCCATAGCATTCTCCACATTGGAGTGCATGGCTACTAATCCCTTCACCTGATTTCTGGCTCCAGGGCAGAATTGCTGTATTCCAAGCATAGGAAAATCCACAACTTCTCCCCAATGGCTGTCTGCAGGTTCTTAATTGCCAGCTAGACTGGGGGAATGTGACTCGGGGCTAAGGGAAACATCAAGCCCAAGAGCGAGCAGAAGGCCGCCTCCTGCCCCCTCCATCCTAAGCAGGCTTCCTGGAGATTCATTGCCCCGCTGGATGGGCCACATGAAAGCATTCATGGGCCTGGCTCCCACTGACTTAGCCTCTGCCATCTGTTTGGCCTTCTGCTTTCGACCAGAATGCGGCATAAGGAAAATCTTGGTCAGGAAACCCCTTCAGGTAAGGCCAGCAGTTCTGGAGCTCTCTCAGAGGGACGTCAAAGAGCATCCATCACAGCCACCATATTCCTCCTGACAGGCATGTTAAGAATCTAGCTGTCAGTTTTTTGTCTCTCTATTGTATTCCTACTTGGATAGCTGAGCATGTAAGATTCTTGTTTTGGTTCACAGTCATCAATATGGCTGTTACTTGAACATCCAGCCTCCCAGGTTCCCCTGTTTTGTTTTGTTTGGTTTGGTTTGGTTTGGGGGGGGGGGGGGGGGGTTTGGATGACACTGCCACTAGTCCAGTTAGCATGGAGAATCCTAACACTTTATTATTGTATTTGCAGTCTTCAGACCCATCAGTTAAAAGCCATGTTGCCTCAGACCAAGGTTCATAGAACCCAGCATCCTGTCTTAGAATGGCCAGTCTGGACTGCAGGTATCCAAATAGTAAATGTTTCTTACAGCTCATTTCTAGGGATAAGCGATGACCTTCCTAAGTCGATCCAACTAATATAATTTTAATGGACGTTTCTACCAGGAATTTTTCTACAGCTCTTGCTCCCCACTGTCTTCTGACAACAGCTTCCATAGCTTAATAGTGTACTGTAAGAAAATAAATACCTTTTTATATTTTTATAAATTATATTATAAATTTGCAAATGAAACTTGCAAAAGGGAAACACACATGATTGTTTCTAATTTTATTTCTGTTTGGACCTCCTCATAAGTACATAGGAAATAGTACTGTAGCTAATCCAGAACAAACTGTGTAGACCATAATCTTAAGTGGACAAGGCACACTCAAAATGGGAAAAGAAACAAGTATTGGGGAAAAAAACATAATTGCTCAGATATAAAGAAAAGATACTGTAGTCCAGAATACTTAATTATGGAGCTGCAAGAAAATTGCGGGGAAAAAAAAGTAGCATCAAGAGGCAAATTCTCACGGCACATAGCTAAAAACAGTTTACGCCTCTCTTCAGTAACCTACATCTGGACCCATCCATTCTTTGTCTCAAAAAGAGAGCTTGGGAATTCTTAAAAGACAAAAAAGAAGCCTATTAGGGCAGGCCTGGACATAAGCAACTGTCTAGAATTCTGAATGCAACAAATACCTAGGCTATAGAGGAGCCTGTTCTGCTTGCTTTAGGCCTATATGCATGCACTGTATTAAGGGGGTGCCAGCTCTTCTGGCTTTACAATCTTTTTGGAATCTCCTGATAATCACCCGATCTCTGGAATCTGCTGTCTAGTCTTGCCAGTGGATGTCAAAATCTTAAATGCAGCCCTGTGTTCAGGCCTTATTAAAAGACAAATGACACCAGTACGGTAGCACTCTCTCTCTCAGGCTTCTACCACCGAGGCTTCCGACATGACAGTCGCAGTCAGACTATCCATCTCCAATGGGGTTACCACACCTTCCTCACCTTGAGAGTTCTAGCAAGATCCACTCAGGAGGAAAGCGATTTATGCACAGGTGACACCGCTTCAGCTGGTACATGCAGCACTACTATCAAATATTTATTGAAGGAGTCCAAAGGAACTCTCTCATATACATGGAGGTTCAATGTCTGACTAATTCTCCATTTAGGATTAATAGCCAGTTTATCCTATGTAAATGTAACTGTTTCCCCCGAAGATAAGCTGAGGAGTTTTTCCCCTTATAATTGTCACAGGTATGCTGACAGTGATGTTACACAGTTTACTTCCACATTCCTGCATCCCCTAAGGAATTCCCCTCTTACAGAGGAGAACAACAAAAGGGAAAATAAATTCTACTAAATATGGATGCAGATTTTGGACCAATTTGCTGTTACAAATGGAAAGTTTATTTAGTCCAGAAGTGTTTCCAATAAATAAAGGTATTTCAACATATGCATATTATTTATACATGGCAAATATTAATGTTCAAAATTAAACATATGCAATGTCAATAAAGTTGTCATTTGGTATTATGATGGTTAGCTGAGTGTTTATTTCCTTTCTTCAACTGACTCACTTAGGTGGAGCTAATGAAAGTTTACCTAAGTCAAAGAAAATATCTTCTATTCCTCCAGATACATATCAGTTAAACCTTTACACTAAAATAGGTAAACCCATCACCCTATAATATATTTGAGCTCAAATATCAGTTTAAGTGTGAGATACTTATTCATCCGAAGTTGAGGTAAGTATGTTGGAATCCAGTCTTTCCTCCTTTTCTTCTGGAACTGGAACAGTGGTATCAGTCAATCATCAGGGTACCGGAAGATGATTGCTTGAGTAAAATCTGTTGCTGTTCTTCAGTTTCTTTCCTAATCTACCTCACAACCTCTCTCTGATGGGACAAAAAAAATTAGAGATCCTCAAGGCAAGCTTTCTCTCTCACTTTTACACCCTAAAACTTTGCACTCATCCTACACTTCACACCCACAAATCACCTTCATTCACCACTCTCAGATACTTATTCATTACATACACCACACTTTTCCTTTCACACAGCAAGTCTCTCTCTTTCCTACTCTCTTTCTCTCACTTTAGCTCCTGTCTTCACATCTTAAAACCACTTTAGGACTGACCCACTTGTCACGCCCCAAAAAGAAAAATACACTAGGAAAAATATAAAAGCCCTTACTGAATCCCCAACTATGGCTATTTACTTTAGTCTTAACTTCTTACTACTATGTTGCACTATTCATATAGGCAACAGTTCTGACATAGAACTTCACAACCACCGGGGAAAAAAAATTTAAAAAGCACCCCATTTTAACTCTGGTCCTTTTAAATAATTTCTCTTCCCATCAGCAGTCTCTAAGATACCTTTCAGGACACTCTATTTAACCCAGACCCAAAAATAAACTTTAACCTGAAAAAAAATGTAAAATGACTAATCTTCTCAGTAATCCCTAGTTCTCACATTCACCCTCAATCATTCAAATTCAATCAAAAACTCTCCAACCAAGAGGCCTCCTCGTTCACAACTCAGAAAACACTTCAGTTCTCACTCATATTCAACTGCCAACAGCCTCAAACATTCACCTTCACTTACATTCTAAATGAGAAAAATGGTGTTCCTGCCCTTACCTATGCCATGAAATAACACCATTCTATAGCTAATAAAATTCCCATTTTCCCTTAATTCTTACAATTTTCTTCATACCTTTTCAAGAGAAGTCCCTTAGGAGGATCTAAAAGCACAGAAAATTGCTATCAGTCTGTTATAAACTGTCTACTACTTGATCTGTGTCACTAAAAGTAGCAGTTACAGCTGTGACTTGTAACCAAATTGTATCCATTCCAGATCACTCCACCCACCCCCCTCCCCTTTCATCCCAGCAGTTCTTATCCTGTGAGCTCCATTTTAAATTTGAACTCCCCAAGCACCCAAAAAATGTTTTTCTCCGCTCCCCAGTCCTCAGCCCTACTAATCCCTGCCTTGAAATATTTATAATTGTAATTTTTAATTTTCGCTGAAAAGTGGCAATTTTTAAATGAAACTATCCCCATTAGATCCTCCTCACCATTAACTTCAATGCAGGATAGATCTGCTATCAACAATTACAGCTGCCCTGTGCAGCCCAGCAGGTGCATATATATTTTTTTACTTTTTATTACCATCTGGTTATATACACTAATTGCTCCTCTAGTTTAACCTCCTCCAGCACCTCCAATCTTCCTGGTGCTCCTTAACACAGATTCAAGTTGCCTCTTTTAAGACTTCCAACAATTTGCTGGTTGTTAATTTCATAGAACGTTCTCTTTTAGTGGTTTTGAAAGGTTAAACTCAGGGATTATTCAATGGGAATGAAGAACCAAACATCCCTTTTTTTTGGGGGGGGGGGGGGTTGACAGCTGCAGCACACTGGACTGAAAATTTCAATGTATTATCCACATTGACTCCTAACACAGCATTGTGTATCTGCAGTTAGGCTTATTTTTCCCTATGTGCATCACTTTATACGTGTCCTCATTAAACTTCATGTCATTTATACATTCCTAGTCTCACAAGATTCTTCTACAGTTCTTCATGATCCTCTGTTTAATGACTTTGAATATTTTTATGTCACTTTTTTTCTAGAGCATTTATGAACGTGTTAAATAGTACTGGCCCCAGTACAGATCCTTGGAAAAACTGACCATTTAGTCCTACTCTCTGTTTTCCATCTTTTAAGCAGTTATCTATGATAAGACATCCCCTACCCTATCCCAGAACCTTTTAATTTTTCCAAGGAATTTCTTATGAGGGATATCACAAATGTTCTTTGAAGAGTGTCTCCATATCTCAAAAACAGATATAGAAAAGGTACAAAGAAGGGAATCAAAAGAAACCCTGTTAAATAAAAATTTAAAAAGGGGATGGAAAGATTCTCCCACGAGGAAAGGCTCTTTAGCCTGGAGAACAGACTTCTGACATATAGGTCTATAAAGTCCTGAGTGGAGTGGAATGAGTAAACATGAATCAATTGTTTAGTCTTTCACAAAATATAAGGACTAGGGGACATGCCATGAAGCTACAAAGTGGTGTATTTAAAACAGATAGGAAAATAATTTTTTCTCTGAACATATAATTAGTCTTCAGAACTCATTGCTGGCAGATGTGGTAAATGCAGGTAGTGTAGTTGGATTTAAAAATGATTTGGACAAATTCCTGAAGGAAAAGTCCATAAATAGTTATTAATGTAGTCTAAAAGAAAACCACTGCTTATTTCTGGGGATAAGTAGACAGGAACTGGCTACCTTTAGGATTTGTCAGGTACTTGTGACCTGGATTGGCCATTGTTGGAAACAGGATACCGGGCTTGATGGACCTTTGGCCTGATTCAGTATGGCAGTTCTTATGTAAAATCCAAATGCACTATATCAACCAACTCACCTTTATCCACGTTTGTTTACACCTTTAAAAAATCTAATAAATTGGTAAGGTAAGACTTTGCTTCGCCTTGTCATTATAGCTTGCTAGCCAGATCCAAGTGTATTTTGACAGATAGTTGCATGCAAATTATCTCATGCATATTCATTATGGATAGCCTGACCAAAAAAAAAACTGGATGGGAGTCCTCCAGGACAGGTTTGCAAACTACTGGCCTACTGCTCAGAGCAGTGGGCTGCAAACCAGGGAGGCCAGAATGGTGGCTGCCTGGGATTTAGCCTTCCTTGGCAATGGCTGGCAGAAGAAAATGTTCACCCAGGAAACAAGTTATTTAATCCTCCATTGTATCATCCAAACCTACATTGTCAAGCTACTATTTATTGTATCTGATTGTACCTTGCCTGGAGCTCAAATTTGGAAAGGCAAACACTTATCCAAATCCATTCAAAGAAAACTACCATATTTTCTTTTGTCTTTTCAGTTCTTTAAATGTAAAATATTGAAGCTGTTGCTCTTAAAGACTTTATTTTATCAAAGGATTTGTGTGGCAGTTTTTTGGGTTATATGAATTTTCTTTTACATTCTTAGGCTGCTCTAACAATGGCATCAATGTCTAGACAGAACTATCAACTTTTTCTGGCACTTAAGGCATCTTGCAACATTTTTAAACAATTGAAAACATAGGGACACTGAGGGACATGTTTACTAAAACATGGTAGTAGGGAGCATGGACTAATGCATGTTTTCGGCTTGTAGTAGCTGAGTGCGTGTGACTAGAAGGCATCCACGTTAAAAACACCATACTATTTGAACAGCATGCAAATAAGCAGGATTATGGTGGAGAGTGGGTGGTAATGTGGCTGGCATGCTAGAGGCACAAAGACGATGCTAGTGTAGATGCAACTACCACCAGCCTTTGACCAGGCGGTAGTTGCACCTGCCTTGCTAGCACATCGTGTACGCATAGTCTGGCGGAAAATCCCACAAACTATAAAGGCCAGAAGCATCCCACATATATACCATTTCTGACAATGTGGGATGACAGTGGTCACATATGTACCAAGTGCTTGCCTAGGGCACTGGTATTGGAGGGGCGGCATAGTGTGGCTGCCGTAGAAGCAGAGCACCACAACCTGACAGCCAGAAAACCTGCACCTGCAGCACATAGATGTACAAAGCAATGGCTGTTTTGATATTATGCAATTCACACTTGCATATGGGTAGATATGGGAGAGCTGCTGATGTGATCAGTTTTGGTAGTGCTCAGTGTAAAAGCCAGTACTGGCCACATAGCCAGAGATGGAGACAGCAGAGTTCAGTTGAGGATGGGGCATTGAATTGTGGTGGTCCAACCACTGGCAGAAGGAAGTTTTGGCACCAAACTGTGTTGTCAGGCCACCATCTCCTCTGCATGAGGGGCCATGTAGTGGTTCATACATGCAGCTGGGGGGCCCCCCATATGTGGACATGGCTTTGGCCTACTGGTTCTGAGTGAATACCTACATTTCCACCTCTGAACATGGACTACCTTGGTTAGAGCTCCAAGATTAGTGTTCCTATCTGCAGGTCTAGGGGATGAGGTGTTCCACAGACCTGGGGAGTTGTTGTGGGTTCCCAATGACAGATGGACCTTCCATTCCCTGGGAGCAGATTGGGGTTGCCCATCTCCATGGGGGTATGTAGAGGTAGCATGGTGTGTCCCTAGAACTTTCTCCATGGTGAGAGTATGGGTGCTCTTTTTGGACTGCCTCCTCTGCCCCTCAGAAGAGGCTAGGTCATAGGGATGTCCTGTGTGGTTGGCTAAGGGGCTGCATCTGGCTAGTGTGGACCCCATGGGATGGTTGGCTAGCAGCCCCAGCCATGTGTCCCCTCATATGTATGATTAATGTGTTAGGTATGCAGATCTGCAGAGTTTATCACTTTCCTTTTCCTATATGAGGGCAGACATTCACCTCAATAGCTAGGGTACTGTGTCCCTCCCCCTATGGTCTGCTAATCTGGCCACTGCAGCTTAAAGAGGCAGCCTGGGTGACTCAAGGTGAGAGGGCTTCCCATGGCTGTTCCACATGGTGGCCACTGCTGACACCCTGCCTGCTTTCAGACAGGGCCCTCTGCTCCTTCAGTTTCTGCATTTACACACTATCTTGCAAAAACAGGACTGCTGCATGGTCACCATGCTTTCTGATTTGCATTCCATGCCCCCTTGTACTTTGGCCATGGCTCAGAGTTGTACAGAAGCATGTGCCCTCTCCTTTGTTGTCTAGTGCCCTGTTAGTGAGGTCAGGAACAATGTATTGCTGTCTGCTCTCTCTGCAGGGGTTTGGTTGTGTACTGCCACCCATAGCATCACATTGGCAGCAAGCATGCACCTTCACAGCACACTGGCCACACGGTTGCAATGACCACACAGCTACCACAGCATTGCCTCCCTACTGTGGCCACACCTCCTGCATCTGCCATGGCCACTATGCCCCGCTATGGTATAAATGTATGCTGACCGTGCACTAGCCCCATGCTAATTGTGGCACTTTAGTAAACATGCCCCTGAGTACATAAACAGAGCAGCTTTTGAGTGTTTTCAGAATATTGTCAAGGGGCCGTTCTCTTGAGCATTGGGTGGAAGCTTATTCCAGAAGTAGATTGTCAGAAATCATAAGGTAGCCTGTTTTGTGCATTCTGAGAAATTCTAGTTGGATTTTTTAAAATTTAGGTTAGCTATGCTGTTTCATCGCTAGCACAGGATAGGTTACCTTCTGTACCTGAATTTATTTCCCTGTCTCCAGGGGGCTCACAATCTAAGGGCTTCGTTTATTAACATGCGTTGTTACATGCCCCATTAGTTAAACCTGCCGCTGAGACTTAAACCCGGATAGTCAGTGCTGCGGCCATATCCAGTCCCAGCATTGAATATCCGGGTTGCTCAGATTGGCAGGAAGCTTATTGGGTAGCGGCAATATCCAGCCACTGCCTGGTTAGCTTCCAAAGCAAACATTTGGCCAGCTTTTACTGAGCCTTACTTCGCTGCCTTGCCATAAATGGGCAGCAGCTCAATATCAGCACTGCCTGGTTATGCATGATTGCCGCCTCCCAGAATGCTCCGATGCAAACCGGTTAGTATCAGGGCATGCAGCAGCAACACCTGCAGCTATTCAGTGGCACTAACCGTTACTCCCTTTGAATATTCCCTCCTGCCATGCGTTTAACTAAAATTAGCATGCACTAATTTATTAATGGACATTAGTAAATGAGGTCCTAAGTTTGTATCTAAGGCAATGGAAGGTGACGTGACTTGCTCATGGTCACAAGAAGCATCAGCAGGGTTTGAACTCTGCCTTTCCTTTTTCTCAGTCTGCTACTCTGACCACCCCCACCTCTCTAAAACAAACAATACAATGGCCAGCTTTTCATCCCACCTCACTGCCACCAAAGGCCTTCCGAAAGAACAGTATTTTCAGTGCTTTCGGGAATGATCCAAAGCCAGGACACAGACGTAAATCAAGTGGTAATGCATTCTACAACAGTGGTGCCTGAACTGAAAAAGCCTTATTATGATGGGCCACATGTCGCATCTGTCTATAAGAAAGTATCACTAACAAATGACCGGTCTGAGACCATAAGGGCCGACCAGGAATGTATGGCACTAGCTTATCCCTAAGAAAAGTCTGTGCCATACTATGCAAAACCTTAAAGACCAAGACAATGGCCATGAATTCAATCCAAAATGTAATCGGTAGCCAATGCAATTCCTGCAAAACAGGGGTAACATGATCATATTTCCACAACCCCTTAACTAATATAGCTGCAGTATTTTGGATTAATTCAATGTGCATTACATCCTTTTGGGCCAAACCAAGAAACAACACATTACAATAATCTAAAATTAATGCCCGAGTCACCGTTCTCAAACTGGCTTCAGTCAAATATAGGTGTAATTGCTAGATCCATTGCAACAGCAAAAAAATAGTCCTGATCAAGGAGGACACATGTCCCTCCATACTCAACTGGGAGTCCAGCTGAACCCCCAAATTCCAGCATTCCGACTGGAACATCTGCACCATATCAAGACCGGCAGACACTTGTCAATCATCCACACCCTTGTCTGTAAAAAGCAGCAGTTTGGTCTTTGACACATTCAACTTAAGTCCCAAAAGCCAAAACCAGCCCAATAAAAGAAACAGACAATCCTGAACCAAAACCTCCAAATCTGACCACCACTGATTGATCAAGCACTCCCTGCTGGCTGAAAGGTAGCCATAGCAGCTTTCTTCCCAGCCCGAACCACAGATATACCACCAAGCACACAGACCCAGTGGTGAAGAGAGATGAGCTAAAACCTTTTCATTTGCCACCTCTATAGAGGGGGCTGACAAAATAAAGGGAGAAGAGGCCTTACCCTATGCTGCACTGTAGATGTAGCTTCTTTGTGGGCCCCAACTTGTTGCTCTCTGTTCCAGCCTTAAGTTAGTTCAGATTATATCAAAGACACCTTCTATCTCTTGATGTGAGTGTCAGCTCCTTGCAGGAAGGACCCTTTTCTATAGACCATTTATTATTCCCATTAAGGAATAAAATCAAGTACTCTAACCTCTCATACCTAAGTTACAGTAATCCTATTATAGCATTTCAAGAATTACACATATTAGGCAAAATCAAAAAGAGCCATGGTTTGAGCTGGCATTAAATGACTGTTACTTTTGGACAAAACTTTAGCAAAACCTTGTAGGTTTAAGATGCAAATAGTAAAAAGCAATCCACGAGTGGCTGGGGGAAGTAAAGAAAAATACCGTTTCTATTATACTTTGAAGTCCTTATTTTTTTCCTCCCCACATCTGGCTGTTATCAACGTTATTTGCTGTTTCTTCTGGGAGAAATGTTTCTACAATTGATTAGCTTCTGTACTGACTTCCTGTAGCTATGGAAAAGATACTACTTCTGTGCAAAACCTTTGAAATACTTTATTAGTAATTTTTGTGTGTGCAGACTTCCCCCTTTATAACGCCTGGTTCTTCACTGCCCTAGATCTGACATCGCATCCTCTATCCAACTTTCTCCCTTTTCAGGCTCAACTCTCCCCAGCAATCTCACTATTCAGGGTCCACTCTCCTCAGCTTTTTCTCTCTCCAGCTTAATTTGCATCCCATCCAATGCTGGATTGCCCCTTTCAATTAGTTCAATTTGCTTTCTCTGTCTGCTCTCTATGGTTGTCGCCTCCCAGCCTCCTTGTTCTTTCTCCCCTTTCTTCTCCAAAGCAAGACTCCTAGTTCTCTCTTCCTCTCAGCAAGACCCCCAGATCTCTCTGTCGCCAATCTTTCTCCCTCCCTCTGCTCCCCCTGAGTACTCCCACATCCCACAATATCTTTTTGTCCACCCCTCTGCTCCAGCTTGCTCTGTGTTCTACCCCACCCAGGGCAAACTAGGTGGTCACCTAGGGTGCTTGCCCTCCAAGGGCCCCCATTGCCGACACAGCTCTTACTAACACACTCAGGTACTGCATCGCGGTTTGTTCCTCTTCAGAATGTGCTGTTTCTGTCTCCCTCCAGTGCCACTTCAAACCAGAAGTGGCATCTGAGGGGGCAGCAGTAATGGGGGCAGGGGCGGCAGGATGGAGGGCTCGCCTAAGGCACCTCCAATCCCCACCCCAGCCCAAGGCACATCGCCTAACTTGTTCTCTGTACTCTTCCCTTTCCCCACCCAAAGCACACATCCCAAACGTATTCTCTGTTCCCCACCACACAACCTCAGCTTGCTATCTGTCCTGCACCATGCCAATCACTTGGCAAGAGCAAGAGGAGTGTGGCTGCACACGGGGCTGCATTCTCCTCTGCTGCCCAGAGTTTGGCTGCTGATATAATCCGTTTAAAACACTGCAGTGCTGTACGGTTCAAATCCCCAGTCTGGCTTTGGGCAGCAGAAGAGATGTAGCCTGATGTGCAGCCACTCCTTCTTCCTCTTGGGGCATGAACAGCATAGTGCAACTAGGATTGTGTGTTGTGATCAGCATGATGCTGGGTGAGTAATTCTGTGAAAATTCTTCATTGCCCCGAAATCCCCGAGGCGTAATGTACTGTCTCTAGAGCTCCAGCCCAAGAACAGAAGCCTGAGCAAGGGACGTGTGAGTGGGGCCGCTGCACAAGACAGACGTACACTGGCATCATTACTGGGACTTTAAGGAAGCCCAAAAAGAGTGAGTTGCTGGATGGGGAGAGGAGCACCAGGTTCACAGGTTGCATTTCTAGTTTGCTACGGTCCTGGCCTGAGCCAGCACTTGAATATTGTTCTCTTGCTGGGCTAAATTTTGGTTCATGGAACTATCCCAAATGAAGAATTCCAGTTATCGGAAGGATTATCTTAGAGATGGGGCAATTTTTGAATCATGATAGTCGCAATCCAAAAAGCTGGAACTGTCAGATTATTTGCTAGGGGGATTGTTTTGAAGGCTTATGATCCAGTGACAGATTTGTAATTTGGAAAATGCCCAGATGAAGCTTTTCTCTTTCAAATAGTAATCATGATGATAGATATTTTTCTGCAGATGGCTAAGAAATTTTCAGGGTGTGGCTGATGCCTAATAAATCTGCAGTGTGGATCTGTATATAACTGGCAGCAGCTCGTCACCCATGCTGTGAATGTTGGTCATGCATAGTATCATAACTTAAACATCCAAACTGGACACAGCAGCAATCCTAATTCTGTGTGGTTACGTTTAAAGGACAGAATTTTCTGCAGCCAAGAGGCAGTGCTGCCTTGACTTAGCATACTTAAGTACAGATTTGTATATCCAGTTTAAATAAAAATATGTAAAACATTTCTATGGTATCTGCAATTAGGACAACAATAGAAATAATGAACAAACAAACCTCTTCCAAAGACGGGGAAGCTGTATAACTAGAGGGCATAACATGAAGCTGCAAGGGGGTAAATTGAAAGGCAATGTCAGGAAATACTTTTTCACTGAAAGGGTGGTGGATGCTTGGAATGCCCTCCCGATGGAAGTGTTGGGGGCAAACACGGTGACGGAATTCAAAATGGCATGGGACAGACACAGTGGATCCCTTTACAGCAACAGGATAAAATCAAAATAAACGTAACTAACTAATTTCTCAACATACAGGAGTGTCCTACACAGAGCGGTGGGTTCACCCCTAAAACAAAGACAAGGGGAGGGGTGGCCTGCATGGAGCAGCAGGTGCACCTACTCTTGCCATCTTACTGGGCAGACTAGATGGACCATACTGGTCTTTATCTACCATCATTTACTATGTTACTATGTTTAAAAACCATAAGCAGAAAACTATTGAGAAACTGAGAACATTTGATGGAAGATAAAGACCATACGGCCTATCCATAAGAGATTCTAAGCTCTACAATCCCCTCCTCCCCCTTAGAGATCCTATGTGCTTGTCATATGCTTTCTTGAATTCAGATACAGTCGTCTCCACCACTTTAGTTAAGAAGCTGTTCCACGCATCCGCTACCCTTTCTATAGATAAATATTTCCTTAGAATATTTTCAAGTCTATTCTTTCATCTTCCTCTTATGCCCCCTCATTCCGGAGCTTCCTTTCAATTGAAAGTGGCTGTCTCCTGTGCATTTATGCCATGGAGGTATTTAAATGTCACTATCATATCTTCTCTATTTCTTCCAAAGCGTACATATTGAGATCTTTAAGTCTATTCCCATTTGCTTTATAACAAAGACCACTGATCATTTTAGCAGCCACCAGCTCTGTCCTGTGGCCTATCTGAAGGTGTTGGCTCCAAAACTGTACACAATACTCCAAATAAAGTCTTAATAGAGACTTATACACAGGCACTATCACCTCATTTCTCCTGCCAGCCATTCTTATTCCTATGGACCCGATATTCAGTGATACTACTGCCAAATAACCTTAAGAACAATATGTATTTTCACTGGGACAAACATATAAGTGCCATAATGTTATCCCTGCTATTTATCTATCTGCACTTAAGTGTATGTCTTATATATTTAGTAGGGGAATTTCACCACTGAATGTCTAAGATTTTTTTTTCTGCCCTTGCTTAGCCAATATATGCTCCCTTTTTAAAGCATGTAACTGAGACAGCATTGGTTGTTTAGCATGTGACTAAAAAGTTGGCTGGTTTTATTTTATTTGTTGATTTATTTAAAAGCATTTATATACTACCTATCTTTTATCCTAAGTGGCTCCCAACTTACATCCACAATATGATAATAACATTAAAATATAAAAGACTCATCACCATAATCTGCCATAACATGAAGCAGATTTCAGCCTCGAATTAGCTTAGTTAAAAGCAATGTTCTATTGCTTTTAGTTGCTTCCTGAACAGTTTAATATCACTTAAACTTCCATTTGCTTTAGGAATGGTAACTTCATTCCATTGGGCCTGCTACTGAGAATGTATGAATATCAGCTAAATAGATCTGCCTGAGAGATGGAATCGATAAGAGGTGCATACCCTCAGATCTTAGTACTTGAGATGGTCAATAGCAGAGCTTCTCAGACTTTTATCCAATATGATCCCGTTTTAACAACTGAAAATTTGCATGACCCAAATAATAATGAAAACAAAACAGTTGGTCTCCACCTCTCTCCCCTTTTGCCCACTTACCTCCTTTCTCCATTCATCAATGACAGAAAGGCAGCCATAGCAGTGGTGGTAACAATGGCAACAGTCGGCATAGGTCAGTGCGTGCTCACATCTCAATATTCAGGGGTTTCCAGTCTAAAAAAAAAGCCTGAGGCTGGAGGCCCATAAATGTTCACTGGCTTACAGGTCCTATGCTGACTGCTACTACTAGCAAAGTGGAGAGCGAGTGCTGCTGTTTCTGTGACCCGTCCACTGATAGTGTGGCCCTACTTTGGTTCTGACTCGCAAATTGGGACCACTAGCCTATAGATTCTTAAAACTGAGCTTAAATATGCAGGGGCGTCAACACAGAGTGTCCTATGAATGACTGAAAGGAACTTGAACTTAATGTGCCAAACTATAGGCAACCAATGTAAATCAGCCAAACAAGGGGTCATATGAGCAAACCACGATACCCCTATCAGTTTCCAAGCTCCTGCATTCTGCATAATTTCAAGAGGTTTTATATTATTATTTAGTAAGCCAAGGCACAAAAACTTAAAATCGACTTGGTACAATATCAAAGATTGTAATACTGTTCTAATGGCACCGGGGACAAAATAGGTTTTAATCTACATAACGACCTTAGCCTAAGGAAAACCAACCAATTTTTTAAAATGGGGTTTCATTGGAATAAAATGGCCAAAGTTATACTTACAAATGCCACAAAGGTGACATTTTACTTACCACTTAATGTTCTTTCCTTGAATCCTGCTAGACCAGTCCAGACAATCAAAAGCCTAGGTTTCAATCACATCACTCCTAAGCAGGGGGGGCACTAGAGTTGGTTTAAAGTGTAGGAGCCCTAGGCGAACCTCAAGCTTTACACCCCCCCTCTGGCTGCCAAAATATTATTTAGCTTTGAATGGCCTGCCTTTGCTGCCCTCCAGAGGTTGCTGTCCTAGGCAATCGCATAGTTTACCTAGTGGTTGGGCCAGCCCTGTTCCTATGCCTTTATTCGCCCCAGCCACCAGTGGTCTCTTCAATATTTGTCCTAAAGCATATGGGAGAAACATGGCAGGCCTCACAAAACCTCAATTGTGGGCAACAATGAGTAATCAACAGTAGAGAACTATGTACAGGAAGACATAAGTAGAAGGTTGTCAGTAGAAGATTAACCTGCAGAGCCAAGTATATAAATCATAGCGACCCAAGGGTACCGCTGCAGAAGAACAGAGCAAATACAGTTATAGGGGCGGGCCCTGGACTGGTCTAGCAGAACTCGAGGAAAGGACATTAACTGGTAAGTAAAATGTCACCTTCCATATCGTTCTGCTGGACTAGTGGGATATATCAAAGCTATGCAGATATCTTTGCTGATCTGCCCAGATTGGAATATGAAAATATACCTCGTCCAGATCCTGAGAAGCCAAGAATACTCCTTGGTGCACTGCTTGAATCATGGAGCACAAGGTTTTCATTCAGAAGCGCAGGACATGCAAGTGCTTGTTGACCTCCTTGAGGTCCAGAATGGGCCATAAAGAACCATCCATTTTTGGGCACCCCAAAATAGATGGAGTATCTGCCGTTGCCCTGCTCATCCAGGGGAACAGGCATCACCACCTTTAAGTGCAGCAACTAGTCCAAGGAGGTCCGCACAGCGGCACTTTGATCACAGATTCACTTGGGGAGATGACAAAGGCATCTGGAATCGGCTCTTTGAACTCCAGGTCATAGCCAAACTGAATGGTATCCAGCACCTAGCAATCCTTGGTAACTCAGGCCGATTCCTGAAGGAAAAGGCAAAGCCTGCCTCCAACTAGAGCAGCCAGGGAATGGGCCCCAAAACCTTCAATGAGCATCCTGGGAGGGTCTTCCTCTGGAGGGGACTGAGTCCCTAGGCCCAGGTGCTCCATGAAAAGACTGAAAATGAACCCAAAGTCCAGAAGCAGAGGGGAATAAATGTTTTCCAGGTTAGTAATGATGAAAGACCTGAGATCCCCCCCAGGGATCCAGCCAGCGTGCCCTTGGTAAATGGGAGGAGGCTGACGAGAAAAGGGCAACAGCACCCTTAACGGGCCCTCTGGACATGTCTTCCAGAAGGTGGTAAGATTTTGTCTCGCCTAGGTCCTTCACTAGCTTCTCAAAATCGACTCCAAAAAGAAGCTTCTCCCTAAATCCAGTTGGGCCAACTGCGCTTTGGAAAATTAGTCCACTGCCCAGTGCCAATCCAAATCCAATGCCATTGAAAGAAAGCTTGATTGTACCAGGTTGGATACACAATCAGGCCCTGTGTATAACATTATATTACCATAAGCCCTAAGAAAGAGTTAATATCATTTGTAGCTCCTTAATACCATCTTTGAAAACTCTGTAGAAGTAACTGGGTGAAAGGTTTTAGATAACATAAACATTAGTCTTGTTATTAGAAAGATAAGTAAAAGGCAAGTTGTTTACCCAGCTTCCCAGTCTCTCAGTCTCTGGTCAGAGATATCAAACTGTCAGTGTTAGAATTAATTAGAATTAAGGCCTACATAGTCATGTCTGAGAATATATGTATGTCTTTTCATGATTGTCTATGACGTGCATGCCTATAGAAAAGTATGTTATGAATATACGTGACACTAGACGTAGAATAGAATATGTATATTATGAATATATGTGATGTGAGACGTAGAATAATAAAGTGAAATTATGCTGTTCTTCAAGCATCAGTGTCACCGACATTGCTGTATTTAACACCGTCTAATATGACTTTGTTTTCCATTTCATCTTTCTTGCAGCAATAACAAGATACTTCCTTTGAAACCCAGACTCTGACTTCGTGGGGTGCATCCTGTGGTGCTCAGGGCTCCTGGAAAGAGGATCATCTGCTTATTTGTCCTGACAGTCTTTTGTTTCTACTTGCCCTGTTCCTGCATCATAAGCTTTGCCGCTGTGGCTATGAATTATGTCTTTTTGGTTCTCCGGTATCACCTGAACTTCTGTTATTTTTTTCTTTGGCACAGCTTGTCTGCACTGTTTCAAGACTGGCACTTTAGGGTCAGCTTAGGGTCAGTTATTAAGATTTCTGCCTTCCGAACTCTTTTTGATTTTGCAGCCTGTTTTGCAGATCTGCCCTGTGCCAGAGGAGGGAGGTGGTAATTGTTTGGTGGTCAGTTGTCTTTTCTCTGAATGGGTAGCGGCTTATCCCACTACCAGTATGACTGCTGGGGTTGCCATCAGATTACTGCTCACTCAGTTTATTCCTGTTTGGGGTATACCTTTTGTTTTTCTTGTCTAGGCCCAGCCTTCGTTGCGAGTGTCTGGGGGGGTATTGAAAATTTGGTTTGGTATTAAGAGACAACTGCACACTCCTTATCATCCGCAAAGCTCTGGCCAAGTGGAACGGATGACTAGGACACTCAAAGGTCACTTACGCACTCTGACACAGGATTGGGCTACAGATTGGACAGGAGCCCTTCCCTTTGCCCTTATGGCAGTGTGTAATTCCCCCAGCCTGACACCATATGAAATAGTTACTGGACGTCCAGCTACTTCTCCACATGACTTGGCAGTTATCCCAGATCCCCAATTGTTGCGCAGCGATATTTTGACTTATTGTTCACAATTGCACTCAGTCCTGTCTGTTTCCCCTTTATTGCAAGTGAATCCTCAACAAGATGACAGAATCATTATATCCAGAAGTGAAGTCACCAGATTGGGTCCTGATTAAGAATTTGCATCCAAAGACACTTCTGGCTCCCAAGTTTCTAGGTCCATTTCGTGTGCTCCTGGTGGGATACTCGGCTTGTAAAGTGGAAGGACACTCTCGTTGGATACATCTTACACAGTGTAAAAGGGCTCCTTCACAGGATCCAGAAGGTGGTTCCCTGCATTAGTGAATGAAGAGATTGCAACGCAGAGACTCATTGAACAACAGTGATATTACAGAAAAAGACTATTGTGATTAAGTGATTTTTGAATGGACTAATTCTGCAAAAGACCTTTGTCCAGCATTTACACTACTGATTAGGTGGATATAGTTAGTTTGAATTAGTATTTTACTGATATATATGCAATGACCTTTTGGCACTTAACCTCTACTTTATGAAAAGTTTGAGAATTAGAGGGTAGTTATAGCTATAATATATATCTTCATCATCTTAAGAAGAGTAGGTGTATTTTTATTTTGTCTTAGAACATTTATTTTTGGAGTATTTATAGTTTCAGATATTTAGAGGTTTGCTAAGAATGTTTCCGTATTTGGTCTTAGTTGTGCTGTGGCATATTGTTAATGAAGCAGTACTGCATTTAGAATCTTGGGAATGTTATGGGAAATACCCAAATATTTTTGAGTCGCATTTACACTCAGTTACAGAAGACATTTTAATCTAATGGTCTCATATAAACACAGAACCTAGAGTAGAGTAGTTAGCTCTATGCCTCTAAAGTCCCCTCCAATATGTTTCATGGCTCAAAGTACAGGGAAAAAGGTAGGGGACATCCCGTGGAATGTTTGTAGAATAATAATGCTACATAATTCTTCCATCTGGTATAAGAAATCCCACGTACAGAAACCTTATATTTACGTAGTACAATTAATGCAAGTTCAAGGGAATCAGGTGCATGATTATGATTTGTTACAGTATAATAGTTCTGGCTACCTTTTGAATGACTCAGTCCAAGACATACCTAACTGGAGTTGCCCCTTATTAGGATATTACCATCCCTGGGAACATAATCTATCTGTAGGAATTAAGGAAATGAACATTACTCAGTGGGCTTTGAATAATTGTACACAGAATCTAGTCTGTCCCCGCAACTTGACAATTTGGGAAAATGGATTAGTGACTTTAAAGGGAGACTATTTTGTGTGTGGTAATCTCGCATATACAGAACTTCCCAGAGGTTGGTCAGGTACTTGCTATGTTGCTCAGTTGGATACCCTGTGGCGGTTTTTACCTTACCAAAATGTTACTTTATTATCAACCTTGAATAATTCCTTAAGAAGAAAAAGGGATGTTTCCCCTCAGGATGAAGCCATAATAGCAGCACAACAGTTGGTAGACTCTACAAGTCCTTTAACTAAATCTCAGATAGATGCATTTACAGGTACTGTTTGGCTCTCAACGTTTGGAGCCATAGCACCCACTAGAGAATATGGTACCCAGATTATGCGATTACAGGCAGTTGTTGAACTTACAGCCCTGGATCTCACAGAGGCTATTAGCGTGTTACAAGGTGCAGTAGACAAGGGGTCCACTTATGCAGCTCAGAATCGCATGGCTTTAGACTACCTACTAGCGAAGGAAAATGGCGTATGTGGCCTAATTTCTGATTTCTGTTGCGGTTTGCTTGATGATGAAGGGAAAGTAGTGAAAGGCCTACTAGATAAGGTTAGGAACCGTACATTTGTGTCAAGTAATAGTTATGTAAGTTCTTTTTCTGATTTTTTTGATTCAGTTTCTTCTTTCTGGAGTTTATTATCTAGGCCCCTACAAGGTATATTAGCTTCATTATTTGGCTTATTAGGGATTATCATTTTAGGAACAATAATTCTTTGTGTAATATCTGCTTGCTGTAAGAAATCAGTGGAGACACTGACCCCTAAAATGATGTTACAGGTTGACCCAGAAGCTAGCTACGATCCATTTTTAATACCGATGTCTGAGTTTCCATATCTGTGAAATGATTCTTTAAAGAATCAGAGGAAGGACTGAAAGAAAGCTTGATTGTACCAGGTTGGATACACAGTCAGGCCCTGTGTATAACATTATATTACCATAAGCCCTAAGAAAGAGTTAATATCATTTGTAGCTCCTTAATACCATCCTTGAAAACTCTGTAGAAGTAACTGGGTGAAAGATTTTAGATAACATAAACATTAGTCTTGTTATTAGAAAGATAAGTAAAAGGCAAATTGTTTACCCAGCTTCCCAGTCTCTGGTCAGAGATATCAAACTGTCAGTGTTAGAATTAATTAGAATTAAGGCCTACATAGTAATGTCTGAGAATATATGTATGTCTTTTCATGATTGTCTATGACGTGCATGCCTATAGAAAAGTATGTTATGAATATACGTGACACTAGACGTAGAATAGAATATGTATATTATGAATATACGTGATGTGAGACGTAGAATAACAAAGTGAAATTATGCTGTGTAATGGAATCTTTACCTATAAATAAAGTGGCCTAAAGCTATGATATCAGAGTAAACATAGGCAGAGGCCTAGCTTGCTCTCCCAAAGCTTTGGTTGTCTTTATAATACAAGTGTGTTGTGTATTATTTACAGATTTGTGTATTATTCAAATAATTGTATCAATTAACCTTCTCCTTGTTTTGTGTGCGGATTTCTGTAACCCAAGAGCCCTGCCTGTTGTAGGTGAGGGGAGGTGCAGAGTACACTTTCAGCCATGACACCATCATTAGGGCACCATCCCTAGCCACCAAACGTACCAGGTCATACATGGCATCAGAAAGGAAGGCCGTAGCTGACTCCAAAAGAGGGGTAGTATCATCTGCTGGAACAGACTGAATTCACTGGAGCAGGGCTCAAGATGTCAGGGTGGCACAGACCACCAGCTGAAGAGTAGTAGCCACCACGGTGAACTGGCTGTTCAACAATGAATCCACCTTATGTCCAGAAAACCCTTTAGGGCCAATCTGCCTTCCACAGGAATGGTTTTCCATCTGGTATCCACCATGTCATGCAAATCCACCTTGGGAATTCCAAACTACTCAATGCACTCCTTCACAGGGAGAGTGTAGATCATCTTTCACACCCTTAGCCCATTAAGTGGGGAGTCGGGAGAGTCCCATTCTGACTGGATCATATCCTTGATCACACCTGGGAATGGGAAGACAGTAGTGGATTTCACACCCCTTGAAGAGCGGGTGTACCTTTGGCTCCTGCTCCATGGTGGAAGTATCTGTCAAGTTCAAGGCAGATGAGACCCTGGCAATCAATGCCACCAGCTGCTCCTTCTGGAATAAGCAGATCACACCAGCCTCCTTCTTCATCCATGTTAGAGCCCAGTATTGAGCCATCTGAATCCAAGCCATAGTCAAAATCTCAGATAGCTCTCAACTGTTCCCCATCTCCATGGAGCATCTCATGCCAGGGATGCTTAGCCAAAGGCAACTGAACAGGGCTTCCACTCTCTGCCTGCCCCACATGAGACTGTGGTCGGGGGCACTCAGAGGCCACAGTGTCCGAATTTCCATAAGGACCAGGCCTGCTGCAAAAAAGAAAATAATTCCAGGGAGGACAACCCAGAGTCTGGAAGCTCTCCTCTCAGACATGACCCCCCAACACCAGGGGACACAGCTGTCACAAACCCCATAGAGGACGAGGGGTGGCTCAAATCACAGTCTCCAGACCCTTCAGCTGGCTGGATATACTTACTCATAGCACTATCTGTCACCTCCTGCCCTGAGGTAAGCAAGGCTGGACTAACTGCATCCCTTGGCTGAGAGAGGGGAACTGGTCCTCCAGGGATGATTCAGAAGCTGCCATGCAAGAAGAGCAGAGTCCAGAATTCAGAGAAGAGGTACTTCGCCTGCCACAGGCCAAATAATGTTTCCTGGAAGAAGACATAGAGATTTAAGGCAAGTATCATAACAGCATGCGCAAAGGTTGCAGTGACTTGAAGGTGCATGTTAACTGCTTTTCCTGCAACACATCTTACAGACGCTAGGGTAGGAATGCATGTTGGAGCCTCTTGGGTGGAACGCACGACCCAGGCACACAATAGGAGAAAATGCTACTAACGCATGCAGAAAATGGTGGAAAACCCCCACACTGCACCAACGGTCATCAGCGGTCTACCCCGAATTGTGTTCCACACAGATGGAATCAGGAGCTCCCAACAAGGACAATGATGAGGTCAAGCCTTGGTACTCACCCCGAGACCCTGAGGCAGAAGATCCATGCCAGACTCAGCTCTACTCCCCTGATGCTGTTTAACTAGCTTTTGCAGTACTATGTTTAACGTGGCTGGCAGGCAGATCCCTCCGACAGCCTTCTGCAATCTTCGGGAGAAAGCAGGGAGAATCAGAGGAGGAGGGAGGGGGCGTCAAGGTTGTGTGAGGCTGCTGCACTCTTCCAGATCCTTCGAATTTCTGGCTGCTCAACAGGCTCTTATCATGATAAGCACGTGGAACTGAACCAATTTTCCCTCCTATGGCTACCCAAAAGACCACAGTCTAGTGGAGTCTCCCACGTCACACTCAAGTGAGAGAGTCACCCTCAAGGTGGTTGTTCACGAGCATTTAATCAATCTTTTCCTCTCAATCTTCAGATTTTCTTCAGAAAAGAGAAATTCTATCCACCATCTGCTGGAGACGAAGAAATACAGAGGAGACTTCTGGTGGCCGAGGCAAATAGAGGCATAGGAGTGACGTCATTGAAACCTAGGCTTTTTATTGGTTTTTTGTCTCCACCAGTCTGCTGGTAGGGGAACACAACACACTTGTCTGGACTAATTTAGTAGGACTATATGGAATTACTTTTAAAAGCCTTTATCCAGTGGGCACCTCCATCAACCACATAAATGCCTTTGAATATTGTCTTCACAGTATATGTATTTCTCTCACTCTCTCTCTATCTATATTTATAGAAAGAGAGTGAAATAAATATACTATATATATATATATATATATTTGTCTGTGTGTATATCTGTCTAGCTACATACACACACATACATATATACAGCTCCCAGTTTACTAGGGCAGATTTTTTCCAGATTCCCTGGCAAGGTTTCAAATTCTGTGGCAGGTTTTCTGCAGCAGTTATGTGACACATGTTCCTAAATTTGAATATCTTTGCATATTAAATTATGAGCATTTTTGTTTTATTTCATAAAACTGAAGTCATTTTCTAACATTCTTTTACATATCCAGTTAGTTTATTTGGTTCTTAAGTTTTTTTGAGGAAATCAATATTAATGTTAAGTACTAGCAAGGCAAGAGGGGAGGCAAAGAATAAAGGAAGGGAAAAGGATCTGAGATGGGAGACAGATATGATTTCAGAGGTCAATGTGTAATAAAACATAACTTTTTACACAATAACAGACTCCTCAGTGAAGCAGAGTTACTTTAATTACATTACATTCTTGCAAGAAAGGGTAAATGCTTGACTAAGCATTCACACCTATCCTCTGTTTTACAGTTCTTTTATAGTACACTATGTCCTCTCCCTCTTCCAGCATGTCTATAACTCATGGGTTAATACTGTCTCACTCCACTTCTTTGCACTTCTGCACCTGTGACAGGCTACATATTACTAGCCACGTAGTCTCTCCTCCCAGGATGCAGACATACAACAAAGGGAGTCAAAGTCATTACATACTACACTATGTCCTCTCCCTCTTCCAGCATGTCTATAACTCATTGGTTAATACTGTCTCACTCCACTTCTTTGCACTTCTGCACCTGTGGCAGGCTTCGTGTTACTAGCCACATAGTCTCTCCTTCCAGGATGCAGGCATACAACAGTCAGAAAGTCATTACATACAAAATTATATTATAGAGTGGTAGATGAGTGGAATACAAGAATTATATTACACTGTAAAAATAACATATCACACTTATTTATATCAAACCCCTCCCTCTTTCTTTTTAGAGTTTTCTTGTTACTTTTTACATTTACTCTATAGTTCCATAGGAAGCTTCTAATTTAGAAAACATCCTTCCTGACTCTATCTCTTCCTCTTTATTGTCCATTAATAACATTGCACCCTTGCACACTGGAGATGATACAATCATTTGTTTAGTGCTTGCCGTTTCTATCAATCTTTGAGTTAACCCTCCTATACACGGTATTATGCAACACCCCACCGTAATTAATACTCCAGTTACAAGTACAGAGGTAAATATAGATACTACCACCCCTTTCCACTTCCCAAACCATGACTCCAACCATCCAGTGAGCGAGGTATCCATACCTGAATTTTCTGCCAATTCCTCTGCCAAGGTAGTTAGTCCTCGCAGGACTTTAGTGATAGTGCCATCGGGGGCCATGTTATTGGGGATGAACATACATTTCCCCCCCCCCCCCCACATCACACATGCCCCTTTTTCAGCCACCATCCAATTGGCGTCCAATTGTTCTGTGATCCCCTTTATTGCATCCCGGGTATAATTGATAAATCGCTGTAATATATATAATTTATCCAATCTACATTTTTTGTTTATTGTGATTACCCATAAGAGGGATTTGAATCCAGCTGCAATCTGGTTTCGTGCTTTATACTCATACGGAACTCCCCGAGGGACTCCTATTGCATCTATATATATCCTGTCATCAAATGAGGTTCCCAAGGTGGTACTCCTTTCCCTTTGTATTTGCCCCTTGTCCTGTTCTGTGAACGCCAAGGTGAAAAGAACTGCCAATTGAACTATTGCACATGTTCCCGATCAAAGGGTAGGCAATGTTGGTCTCAATGTCCGCCCTCCACAGTACCACCACAGGTCTGCCCTAGGGATTAACAGGTTGGAGTAGTTCTTCTCTTCTTCTTCCATCCCTGTCAGGTTTAAGCTTAGAACACAGGTGTTCAGTTCCCCCACTTCCCTCGTGTAGCTCTTCCCCCGCCTGATGAGACAGGCGGAGTGATTTCCAAACACTGCTGAAAATGTGGGGGGAACATTTACCTCCTTCAAGTCTATAGGAGGAAAGAGCAAATTCAATGACTTGCAACTTTAATTTCCCCAAGCCATTTTTTTTCTGATACAGAGATATGAGGCATCTTAGTCCACGGCTATGTGGGTGTCCCTGAGCGGCTCTTGTCCTTCCGTTGCCCCCATGATTGATTCGACCTCCATTCCACTCGTTTCTTCCTTCCGTTATTTGGGAGTAATCCTTGACTCCTCGCTTTCCTTCCATGGCCATATTTCTTCCCTTACCCGTCGTTCATTTGCAATCCTGCGTCAAATCAGAGCTGTCCGCTCCCTTCTTCCCTCTGGTTCCTTGGTTACCCATGTTCTAGCTTTGATTACCAGTAGACTTGATTATTGCAATATCCTTTTGGCTAATCTCCCCAATTATCAGCTTCAACGCCTACAGTTTATTCAAAACACTGCAGCTCGCCTTATTACTTTTGCCCATCGTTTTGATCACGTCACTCCCATTCTCTTTCATTTGCATTGGCTGCCCCTCCGTTTTCGCTTCCATTATAAAATTCTCATTCTAACTCATCGTGCCATTAATACTAACAATCCTCTGTATCTTGCTGATCTCCTTTCCCTTCATACCCCCTATCGTCAACTTCGCTCACTCCATGCTAATCGTCTGTCCTTACCCTCCCCATCGCAAGCACATCTGGAAAAAACTCGTCACTCAGCTTTCTTTTTTCTTGGTCCTCTGTTGTGGACTGCATTACCACCCTTTCTCTGGTTGGAAACCTCTTATCCCCAGTTCAAAGCCTTACTCAAAACCCATCTATTCCAACAATCCTTTGATCTCCCTCCTGATACTCCTCCCTGAAGCTGCCGTAGGTTTGTTTGTTCTATTCCAATCATGTCTTGTCCTGTCTTCCCTCTGTCTGTTCCCCCCGTTTTGTCTTTGTTTGTGTCCGATTGAATTCCTTGGTTTAGGTGTATAGTCTTTAATTATTCTGTCCTGTCTTTCTTTCTTTCCTGTCATCTCATGGCGTTCCTTTTTCTATAAGTTTGCAGTGTTGACCTTTGATTTTATTGTAAACCGCTTTAATGTCTCGGCAAAAGCGGTCTATCAAGTGTGGAAATAAAGATAAAAGATAAAGATAAAGATCGGGATCTGTATCCCACCTCAAGGGTAAGGGCACAACCTGTGCAATGGGCCTCCCGGAGGCACATGCGTAGCAATTGCTACAGTTGAGACTTCCTATGGTATATTTAACCCATTCCACCCAGGCATTCACATTCCCATAATCCATTTCCAACTCTAGAGTGTCCCTCAAATCTTTAATCTCCACTATCTTGACTGCCTTAGGTTCCTTATTAGGTTCAAAGGATATGCTGGGGAATGGTGTGGAGACCTGAGTTTGATTCTTGAGGGGTATTTTTATCCTCAATGTTCCCAAGGAATCTTGCCCACTAACGTCTATTCATAGTCCATAGGTCCCATCCAGTGAGTCATCTCTTCCAGAGAGGGTGACCATGATGAAGTTGCAACTTCCTGGGTTACATTGCTGAATGCTGTATTTTATCATTGCTATTTTCTTTTGAACTGGGTGCCTCTTCCCCTCTGGGGAGACCCAGCCTCCATCCTCAGTGGTCCACCAAACTTGTGACCACCCGTAACAGGGCATCCCGTACACAAGTGTCTGGGCAGTCTCTGGACACATATACTTATGACTATTTCCCCACAACATTTCACTTGGCAGGCATTAAATTCTTGGCTCACTGGTCCCTCTCCCTCTGGTACAGTTACAGTAAATATGATAGGGTACACCCTTTCCCATCATGTCTGTGTTTGTATTTGTTCATCCATCCATCCCTTTCCCCGTCCTAGATCCCATGTCATTCCCCTTAACAGAGAAAGTGATCCCCCCCATCATAGCAACACCATTCACTTTTCTTTGTCCATGTTATAATTGTTATTAGTCTTTTTTAACCAACTTCTCTCCTGTTCTTCTGTGTTTCCTTGTTATTTTCAGGTGCAGAGGGTCATTAGTTCCCTGGACCTTCCATTGTTCATCTGAAGGAGCTTTGACGGGACCTTTAATTCGTGTATAATGAATCCAACCTTTTTCCGCAGTTCTTACAGCAGTCTCAGTACTCAGTAAGACCTGGAACGGGCCTTCCCAGTCTGGTTGCAATTTACACTCCTTCCAAGATTTTATCAAGACCCACTGTCCTGGTCTGAGACCGTCAACTGCAAACTCCAATGCGGGTGTTTGTGCCAAAAAGTCCTTTATTCCTGAGAACAGATAAAGAAGAGGACAGCCCAAGTATATATTCTTTAAGAAACTTATCTTTAGTTTCAAACTGAGGAGGTTCCTTTAATTGTCCCATATAGGATAATCCGAATAACATTTCGTAGGGGGACAATCCTAAATCTTTCCGAGGGGCTGTTCGGATTCTTAACAATGCTAAGGGCAAACACTTAGTCTAGGGTAATTTTGTTTCTAACATCAATTTGGCTAGCTGCTTCTTTACAGTCTGATTCATGCGTTCCACTCTCCCTGAGGAGGGTGGATGCCATGAAGTATGGAAATCCCAGGATACTCCGAGTTTCCATTATGTTTTGCAATACCTTGGCTGTGAAGTGACTTCCCTGGTCTGAGTCAATATGACCTATCATTCCATATCTTGGAATGATTTGTTCCAAGACTATTTTTGCTACTCCTATTGCCGTGGCAGCTACCATGGGATATGCCTCCATCCACCCTGTCAAATGGTCCACTATTACCAAAAGGTACTTCACCCGTCCAACCAGGGGCAATTCAGTGAAATCAACCTGTATACTTTAGAATGTTCAAAGACAAGGGTCTCTGCCTCCCTGCGGTTGTTTCCTAAGGACCTTTTTGTTTATTTTCTTACAGGTTATACACCTCTCACCCACTTGCTTGGCTACTGTGTATATGCCCATACACTCATAATGCCTTAGAACCAGATCACACATTGCCTGTAACCCCCCCCCCCCCCCCATGACTCCCTTGATGTAGAATGACCATAATTTCTCTCATTGTTTGTTTGTTTGTTTACCATCTGCCTGCCATCGGGTAAAACCCATTTTCCCAGTTTCAGTTTTTACTGCCCCTATATCTTTGAGTTTTCATTTTTCCCTTTTAGTAAATAAGAACATAACATATGCCATACTGGGTCAGACCAAGGTCCATCAAGCCCAGTACCCTGTTTCCAACAGTGGCCAATCTAGGTCATAAGTACCTAGGAGTCTCCCCCAAAGACACAGGTTCCTCAATGCTTGTATTGGGTCAAGCAGTGATATCCTGGGTCCCTTTTAATAATGGTTTAGGTGAAATTAGACTTACTTGCTAATTGTTGTTCTTTACGGAACTCCAGTCTAGTCCCGACATCTGGGGTTTAAGCACCTCCTCCAACAGCTATGGAGACTGAGAAACGTCATTATTCTGATGACACTGGTACAAATACTCCTGGGACCGCCTCCTCTGACTAGTAATCTATTGACAAAGCAGACTCACCCGAGCAACAGTTAAGAATCAATAAATTAACCAATTGAACCTCAACTTAACTTTAACTATACTCTTACAGGAACTATCTACTCCCATTACAGTAGATGGAAGAAAAGAAAACAGTATGTTCATATAGGAAACTGTGCCAAGGAAGGCCACCCTTCCTTGTTTACCGAAGGATCCAGATACCCCCGGGCATCCCCTTCTCTATTCTAAACTCCCTTTTTTTTCGCATGGCTCTCAGCGATCCATTAGCTCCCCAAAGGCTCAAACGTTCTGTGCGCTAACGCGTCCAACACCAACGTCAGATCCCATTGAGGAACCGGCGATCTACAAAGAGGCCTAAGAAGAGCCACCGCTCACAAAAACCGTTTAACATCTGGATGTGTTCCCAGGGTCTGTCCTTTTATCTTTCCTCTGTAACACGCTAGTGCTGCTACCTGCACCCGCAGGGAGGCCGCCGCCAATCCTTTGTCAAAACCATCTTGCAAAAAAGTTAGCACGTGTGACACCGAAGCCCCTAAGGCCTGAATCGTCCTGTCCATACATCATGCTTCAAAGACCCGCCAGATACGTATATACGCCAAAGACGTAGATCTTCTCCTAGCCTTCAACATGGTGGAAATGACGGCCGAGGAATATCTTCTTGCCCCCAACCTCGCCCTTTCAAGAGCCAAGCCATAAGCGAGAATCGATCTACCTGGGGCATAAGAATGGGACCCTGTAACAAAAGATCCTTCCAAACCGGAAGCCACCAGGGCCGGTCTACCAACAGCCGGACAAGATCCATGTACCATGGTCTCCTCGGCCAATCCGGCAGTATCAAAATTACCGTTCCCTTGTGCACCTCTATTCTCTGCAATACTCGACCTATTAAGACCCAGGGGGGAAAAATGTACAGGAGCTGGCGCTCTGGCCACCTCTGAATGAGAGCATCGAGCCCTTCCGACATCCTCTCCTTTCTTCTGCTGAAGAATCTGCTTGCCTTCGCTGACTCGAACGTAGCCATCAGATCCATCGCCGGCTCCCCCCAGCGGTACACCACCAAGTCGAAGACCTCTGGATGAAGCACCCACTCTGCTGGATCCACTTTGACTCGACTCAGAAAATCTGCCGTCACATTGTCTACTCCTGCCACATGAGCCGCCGACAGCGCCTCTAGATGCGCTTCGTCCCAATCCAACAGTTTTTTGGCCTCAAATTCCAGAGACGCACTGCCGGTGCCACCTTGCCGATTGATATAGGCCACTGTGGTTGCATTGTCAGAAAAGACCCGTACCACCTTGTTCTCTAACGACACCTGAAATGCTCTGAGCGCTAGAGCCACCACTCTGAACTCCAACCTGTTAATGGACCATGACTTTTCCACTTCGGTCCACTGCCCTTGGGCATAGGCCCCTTTGACGTGTGCGCCCCATCCCACGAGACTGGCATCCGTCATAAGGGGCACCCAAATCAGCGCTTCCAGAGGCATTCCCTTCTCCAGCACTCCCGGCTTCAACCACCACTGCAGCGCCTACCTCATTTCTGTCCGACATGGCAGTACCTTGGACAGCGGATCGTTCTGGTATGACCTTGGTAAACGTCCGTGGAGCTGTTGCTAACCCGAACGGTAAAGCTCGGAACTGAAAATGCCCCATCGGCAGCGCAAACCTGAGGAATTTCTGATGCTCCTGTCGAATGGGTATGTGAAGATATGCTTCCGACAAATCCTGTGCAGTAAGAAACTCCCCTGCTCTTACGGCCACAATCACCGACCTTAGAGTCTCCATACGAAAATGCGATATGTGCAGACACCGATTTACCTTCTTGAGATCCAAATCGGATGAAAGGATCCCTCCTTTTTTGGCACCACAAAATAAATGGAGTATCGACCGTACCCGCATTGCTCTGGTGAAACTGGAACTATCGGGTTGAGTCTCAGTAGCCTCTCCAATGTGTCTTGCACCATCAGGACCTTCAAAGGCATTTTACATGGGGATTGAACGAAAGCGTCAGCCACTGGGCGTTGGAACTCGAGAGCATACCCCTCTCAAATGATTTCCAAAACCCACTGGTCAGTGGTAATTTGGGCCCAAGCAGGATAAAACTCCCATAACCGACCTCCTATGGATACCACCTCCCCTTGAGCCCCCCTGGCATCATTGTGGCTTTCTAAGGTTCGAGGAAGAGGTGGCCGCAAATCCTCTATTTGCCCCTTGAAAGCCTTGAAACCCCTAGCTTCTATATGAGAAACGTCCCCTCTGAAATTGCCCAAAACGAGTCAGACGGAAACACCTAAATTCTCTCTGCTGATTCTTGTTAGCCTGCAAAGGCCTACTTTGCTTTTGCTTGTCCTCTGGGAGCCTTCCTCTCTTAGACTCTCCCAAATCCTTTACCAACTTATCCAAATCTTCATCAAAAAGCAGCTTCCCTCTAAAAGGCAGCTTGCCCAATCTAGCCTTTGAGGAACTATCCGCTGCCCAATTACGCAGCCAAAGATAATGTCGAGCTGCTATCACAGACGCTATACTTTTAGATAGACTCCTAATAAGGTCATAATGAAGGTCATAGGTAAGCCGTCCCCGATTTCAACTTGGATGCTTCCCCTTCACTCTCTTCTAGGTGTTCCCCCTGAATATGCTGCGACCATCTGAGACAGGCCCGAGCCACCCAGGCCCCACAAACCGATGCTTGCAAAGAAAAGGGCACTGATGTCAAATAACTATTTCAACAAAGTATCTAACTTCCTATCCTGCACATCCTTGAGAGCGGCACTACCTTCCACCGGGATGGTAGTCTTCTTGGTCACTGCCGACACCGCTGCGTCCACCTTTGGAGGCTTAAACAACTCCTGATCCTGATCCGCCAATGGGTATAGGCGAGCCATGAACCTGGAACCCTTAAGGGCTGCTTCTGGCATGTCCCATTCTTCTTGAATCATTTCCCGCATCATTCTATGAACCGGGAATGCTTTCTGTGTCTTACGGAACGCCAGCAACAATGGATCCTCTAAAGAGTTATCCTCTCTGGGCCCCACCGACGACATATTCAGAGCCTTTAGGGTTTCCCCTATGAGAGCAAGTAACTCGTCCCGACGGAACACCCTAACCACACTTGCCTGATCCTCGTGCTCCGCCAACTCTCCTTCCTCTAATTTCTCTTCCATGTCCTGCTCTCCGTCCTCCGAAAAGGGACTCTCCGAGGCCACTGACTGTTCCTGCAAATGCTTTCCCTTTCTAGACTTCTTTGCAGGTGTCTCTGGAAGTCCCAAATCTAGAGGTGTTCCTGACCACTTTACTGCCCGGTCCCCTTCAGGTGCAGCTGTTTTTGCGCTCCTATTACTGCACCTGAAGGCTTGTTGCAACAAAGCCACAAAATCCTGCGAAAATATCGTTGCCAGCCCCGCAGGTAAAGCCGGCTGTGCCGTTGAAACCTCTGTAGCAAAAGAAGGCCCAGCCACCGGCTCCAGTAACTGAACTGAAGGAGAGTCAGAAGTTGGCAAACTATCCTTCTGGCCCTCCCCCTCAATCTCTACCAGCAGATCTAATGAGCTGGCCTCTTGGGAACAGACTTTGCAGACTCCAGTTTCTGCTACTGTTCCCTTTCTAACACTGCACATTAAATACGGCGTCTTAGAAGACATCTCTCCTGGACTACGTCGAGCACCCGTATGCGCTCCCTTTATCCCTCAATCAAATGAGACTAATCCTGTTATATATACCTCTCTCTCTCTCTAGGTTATTATACATCTAGATAAATATATCTATCTACATCTATATATCTATATCTAGAACATAAGATATGCCATACTGGGTCAGACCAAGGTCCATCAAGCCCAGTATCCTGTTTCCAACAGTGGCCAATCGAGGTCATACATACCTAGCAGTATCCCCAAAAGACACAGGTTCCACAATGCTTGTATTGGGTCAAGCATTGATATCCTGGGTCCCTTTTTAATAATGGTTTATGGACCTTTCCTCCAGGAACTTGTCCAAACCTTTTTTTAAACCCAGCTACACTAACAGCTCTTACTACTTCCTCCGGTAACAAATTCCAGAGTTTGATTACACGTTGAGTGAAAAAATATTTTCTTTTATTAGTCTTAAATAGTTTACCCTGTAGCTTCATTACATGTCCCCTAGTCTTTCTATATTCTGATAGCGTAAACAATCGATCTACGTTTACCCGTTCTACTCCATTCGTTAATTTATAGACCTCTAATCACATCTTCCCTCAGCCTTCTCTTTTCCAGGTTGAAGAGCCCTAACCTTTGTAGCCTCTCTTCATAGGAGTAGTCTTCCATCCCCTTTACCATTTTGGTGGCTCTTCTCTGTACCTTTTTTAATAACGCTATATCCTTTTTAAGATACGGCGACCAGAATTGCACACAATATTCAAGGTGCGGTCGTACCATGGAACAATACAGAGGCATTATAATATCCTTTGTTTTATTTTCCATTCCTTTCCTTATGATACCTAGCATTCTATTTGCTTTCTTGGCCGCCGCTGCACACTGGGCAGAGGGTTTTAACATGTTATCCACGATGACTCCTAAATCGTTTTCCTGGGTAGTGGTTCCCAATGTGGAACCTTGCAACGTGTAACCATAGTGTGGGTTGTTCTTTCCTAGGTGGATAACTTTGCACTTGTCCACATTAAATTTCATCTGTCATTGGGATGCCCAGTCTTCCAATTTATTCAGATCCTCCTGCAGTTTTCCCACAGTCCTCTTGGGTTTTAACAACTTTAAACAATTTTGTGTCGTCTGCAAATTTGATAACCTCACTAGTTATTCCCTTTTCCAGATCATTTATGAATATGTTAAAAAGCAGTGGACCCAGCACAGATCCCTGGGGTACTCCACTATTCACCTTTTTCCATTGGGAAAATTGACCATTTAGCCCTACCCTCTGCTTTCTATCTTTTAACCAGTTCCCGATCCACAATAGTACATTGCCTCCTATCCCATGACTTTTTAGTTTTGCCAAAAGTCTCTGATGAGGGACCTTGTCAAAGGCTTTCTGAAAGTCCAGATACACTATATCAACAGACTCACCTTTGTCTACCTGTTTATTCACACCTTCAAAAAAAACATATCAGATTAGTAAGACAAGATCTTCCTTTTCTAAAGCCATGTTGGCTATCTCCCATTAGGCCATGACTATCTACATGCTGTGTAATTTTGATCTATGTTTCTATAAAAAGGGGACTGTTGTAGTTGTTATGGAAGGACAGACTAGATAGGCCATGTGGTCTTTTTCTGTCGTCATATTTCTATGTTTCTATATTCTTTATGATGGTTTCTACCATTTTCCCCGGTACTGACGTCAGGCTCACCGGTCTGTAATTTCCCGGATCACCCCTGGAACCTTTTAAAAATTGGCATTACATTGGCGACCCTCCACTCTTCAGGTATTACATATATATACATACATACACACCCAGACAATCTATGTCTTTTGCACAGCGCCGATTCCAACCTGGAAAGAAAAACTGTACCCGAACGCGCAGCAAACCCCCTCACTGCGACGTTCCTGCAGGCCCATCTCACGGCTTTCCCGCGCTTCAGCCATGCGGCTACACTTTGGAGCAGAGCGCAGCCCTCTCACGGGCTCCCCTGCCTGTGCTCAAAACCCCCGCTTACCTCAGTAATCGCTGACACTGCTTTCGCTGACTGCTCCTCCCTGTGCTCAGCCGGCCAGCGGCTTCCGCAACGCGGGAGACTGAGCAACTGAGGAGCCGGTACTTCAGGGCTTAGCGCCCCCGCCACGCTCTTTGAGCGTCGTTCCTCTGCTGTTGCCGCCGGTTCCTCACCCAAACCATGGGTTCGGGAACCGGAGCACGGCCCTTCCCCCTCCCCCCCCCCCCCGGGATAAGCACTTCCTTTGCAGCCCCCTTAATTGGAACCAGAGGGAGGGAGACAGGAAGGGGGCCTTAGCACAGCTTGCTCTTTAAAATGACAGTCTTCCTTTTTTTTTATATATAGCACTTAAACTAATGGTATTAATCCTATCTAAACTACTGTCCTTAAATGTTTCTCCAGCAAGCCTGCCCTCCAGGCTCACCACCCTCCAGCTGCTATGGAGACTGAGATTACTGGACAGAGGAGGCGGTCCCAGGAGTATTTGTACCAGTGTCATCAGAAAAATGACGTTTCTCAGTCTCCATAGCTGCTGGAGGAGGTGTTTAAACCCCAGATGTTGGGACTGGAGGGACGTTAAGGAATGGACCTTTCCTCCAGGAACTTGTCCAAACCTTTTTTTAAAAACCCAGCTACACTAACAGCTTTTCCTACAGCCTCCGGTAGCAAATTCCAGTTTGATTACATGTTGAGTGAAAAAATATTTCCTCTTACTAGTCTTAAATAGGCTACCCTGTAGCTTCATTGCATGTCCCCTAGTCTTTTTATATTCTGATGATGTAAACAATAGATTTATGTTTACCCATTCCACTCCATTCATTAATTTATAGACCTCTATCATATCTCCCCTCAGCCATCTCTTTTCCAGGTTGAAAGAGCCTTACCTTTTTAGCCTCTCTTCATAGGGGTATCCTTTCATCCCCTTTACCATTTTGGTGGCTCTTCTCTGTACCTTTTCTAATAACGCTATATCATTTTTAAGATATAGGGATTTGCTGCCTGACTCCCTATTTCTGGGGTTAAATTGTATGTAGGGGTTAAGTCTTCCTCTAAGGCAGCTCCCTTAGCAGTCTCATCTGCTAATCTATTTTTCTCTGGCTTCAAAAGAATTTCCTGCTTGATTACCGTTTACATGCACCACTGCTATTTCTTTTTGGCAGCAGCAAACACTTGCTGAATTAATCGTTTCACTATTTACATATAAGTTAAGGATTTGACCTAACCACCCTTCGTCTGTACCAAATTTCAGCCAGAAGACTGCAGCTAGCTTTATGCCTTTTTTTTTGTCCATGTAAAACAGTAATTCTTAAAACACTTCTTTATTTTATCCTTATTCTTAGTGTGTTCATTACTTTGACATTTACTTCAACAACCTCCCTAACAGACTGTCTGGAGGAATATCCCCAGGGTCTGTACTGCCCGCCCTGTCCTTACTCGAGTTTCCTTTAGAATTCCTAATCCCATCGAGACCCGTTTCACCAATGTGCTTTTCACTTCGTCTCTCTCCGGCCGCACTCCTCGCAGATGTCGGAACCACGGATTGAGACTCCGCACTCACTTCATGTCTAGGACACGTCTCATACACACAACAATCTGTCTCAATACCCAACAATCAAAGCAATACTTTACAGTCTTGTTTCTTACCTTGGTCTGTGCACGAAGTTACCTGGTTGACGCGTTTGTGCCTGCTTAATACTTGGTCTGCTTCACTGAGTCTGCATTGATTTTTCCTTCATGGTCTCGGGATTTTGCTGTCAGTACACTGTCAGAGCCCCCCGTCGTCGATACATGAGGCCGTTGAACTCAACAGGATGCGTCTCCCCATCCTCGGCAGCAGTGGTCTCCTCCAGCGATGTCACAATCCTGGATGAAAGCCCCCAATATGTAATAAAACATAACATTTTACACAATAACAGACTCCTCAGTGAAGCAAAGAGTTACTTTAATTACATTACATTCTTGCAAGAAATTCACCCTTTCTTGCAAGAATGTAATGTAATTAAAGTAACTCTTTGCTTCACTGAGGAGTCTGTTATTGTGTAAAAAGTTATGTTTTATTGCAAATGGAGGAATTTTATACGAGGGGCAGAGGGAAGGGGAATAGAAGAGGGTGGGGGTACAAAGGGAAGGAATATTGAGGAATCAGGGAGCAAGGGAAGGGAAGGAGGGAGCAGAAAGCACAGTTACTTACCTGTAACAGGTGATCTCTGGGAACAGCAGGAATAAAAGTCTTCACATATGGGTACGTCGGTACCGACGGAGTCTGCACAGGAACGCTTCCCAGTGGCCAATCAAGAGCTTTTGGAAGCATCCCAGCACGCCTGCGTGCTGCCTTCCTGCCTTTCCCAACTGCCTCTCCTCAGTTAAGTTTTAAAGCTGAGACAAAGAGAGAGAGAGAGGAAAGGAAAGATAGATAGAGATACAACTCCTGGGGAGGTGGGAGGGTTGTGAAGACTTATTCCTGCTGTTCCCAGAGATCACCTGTTGCAGGTAAGTAACTGTGCTATCTCCAGGAACAAGCAGGAATGAGTCTTCACATATGGGGACTCCCAAGCTGAGATGCCTGGAGTCCCAGCATGTCATAGGCTGAAACATGCTATCTCCCAGAACACCAGGCATCCTGAGGATGGAGGGTAGGAGTTGAAGAAAGAAGGATGCTGTGGAACAGCTAACCTAGCATAGGACTGCAGAGAAGGAGTCCATGTGTGGATGATGATGGTCATCAATAATACTGCAAAGGATATTGCAATATGGACCTCCCCTGACAGGATTTCACAGAAGTATGGAGGTTCATGGATCTACTGGGAAACCTAGTAGAGGAACCTTGAAGAGGACCTCACTGTAAGTGGAGGTAATAATCCTGTAGGAAATGCAGTGGAGGTCAGAATCTTGAAAGGTAACAGGTAACCCCAGTAGGGAAACTGGGGTAGTCCAAAAACGGTGGGCCTTCAGCGGAAGGCTTTATGAGAAAAACCCTAGCTCTTTTGGAGGCAGAGTGAGTCACTCTTAGGAGAAAAAAGAGAAGGCTAACCGATTTGGACAAACAGGTACAGTCCTTGTGGGGAGAAAGGGTGTGGGAACTCCTTGTATCCCAAAAAGAGAGGACAAATGCCTGAGGCGTTAAAGCCTGTGATTAACTGAAGATCCACAATATCTCTCCTAACTGGGGTAAGCTAGGAGAGATATTGGGCACGGAGAGCTTCAGAGGTACCTAAACCGTTAGGTTATGGTATAAAAATTGTTGACTACCACAGGAGTGGTTGTGTGTGTAGAACCCCAAACCTGCTAGATAGCATAGGTATGGGTAAAGCCCCTCTGTCAGAATCATATAGCTATATGAGGATAGACAGTGAGATAGATAAGTATATGGATACATATCTATCTATAATGAAATATCTCAACAGATAGATAGATAGATAGATAGACAGACATATAAGAATATATCTATAGTGAGATATGGCAGGGCATAAAAAACACACAAAAAATAAATATGGATATGTAGGCCTACATATGGGTGTCTGCAATTAAACAGACAGAGATATGCCAGCACAGTGATCACATAGGATATGTGGAGAGGAAAGATTCATCTAATAAGGAGGAGGTGGAACCTACTTGAGAAGACATATAGAGAATCTATTCCTCCTGGTCATGATCTGCAAGAATGCTAGTTAGTGAAAAATAACCAGGACTGTTACGTGAAAAACAAAGGATAATGTCAATGTGCAGCCAGCAAGTCCCGAGTCTTCCAGGACTCTAGCATGGTAAGTAGACAGAAGACGCCTAGAGATGAGATACCATGTTGACCTGCTTAAGGGCAAAGGTATCATGCGTTCTTACCATGAGGACGAGCATATCCCCGATTGGGAATACTATGGACCAAAGCAGGGAACTGGCAACTCCTTGAGCTTTCACGTAAGAGAAGGCCTATGTCCTTTATATCAAAAAAGGAGATAGTAAAAGAAGGGAGGACCTTCTAGTCATGGGAGACATGACTGAAAAGCCTTTTCTAACCAGCTAGGATAGCTGTTGGAGAAAAAAAAACCCCATGCTCTCTAGCAAGGGCCCATAGTGGAAAGCTTCTCTGTAGATTGCAGAGAGCATGATGCAGGAGAATGAGGAGATAGAACTGGCTGTTAGAGAGCCAGTATCTCTTCCAACTATGCTGCCAAACTCGGGAAAATGAAGATGGCAGAATAGAAGACAATCTAGAAAGCTTGTAGTGAGATGATCTCCAAGAGAGATGAAGCACTGACTTGGAGCCACTACTAAGACTAGACAGAATGTTAGTGGAGGACAATCTGGTTGTTTGTGGACAAGAACCAGTGGTCCAAACATTAAAGCTCCTGCATAGGCAGCTATTAGCAAGACAGCAGAAAGAATCTTACTGTTCAAAAACAGAAAGAACAGACAGAACAGGAGTAGGAAACTCTGGACATGTCTGATAAGCTGCCGCAAAGCCAGATTGAGCAGAGGAGATAAACTCCGCACTGGAAAGTGAGAAAAGTAGAGAGGCTGAAGAAAAAGTCTCCAAGTAAGTAATTCCCTCTTACAGGGGAAAAACCTGGTAAGAGGGTGAAGAGAATGGAGCTGAAGAAGACTTACGAAGTAGGAAGTTTATAGAAAGGAAAGATACATGCTGGCACAGGAACTATCATTTGATAGTGGTTAGACCTCTTTCCCTAGCAGGAAAAAGAGGAGAAACCTGTGACCTATAGGCATGAATATCCTGACAGCTCATAGAAATATAGAAAAAATGGATATCTTTTGGAAAGGGATCCATGTGTAGGGGTTAGAATGAAGCGGTGGATTGCCTCCATTGAGAAGGAGCAACTGTAGATGCTAACCCCAAGAGTCACAAGCATCTGATGATGATTGATCAGAAACCCTGCAGATGCTGGGTTTGCTGAGCCTGGTGAGAGGTTGGATTCGTCAGACCAGGACGATGCTTCCCCTGTTGGGGAACATTTGTATGATGGGCAAGTGATGAATAAAACCTTCTTCTCCTGTGGGAAGAAAGTTTGGTAGGAGATTTCCTACCTAGTGGGACAGAAGAAGGTGTAGAACAAACCTTAGGAACAGGTAAATCAGTGGATAACTGAGTAACCTGACGTAAAGACTCCTTGTTGAAAAGATTTTCTCCAGTGCAAGGAGTATGTCCCAGACGTTGTTGTGCCCATTTGTCCAAGTCTGAAGATTGGAGCCAGGCTCTACATCGTGCCCCTATAGCAATAGCAGAAGTTCTGCTAACAGACTCAAAAAAGTCTAGGGAAGCACGAGAAAGAAACCAAGAAATATTCTGGATATGCTTAAGCAGTGAAGAATAGTCTTTACTCCTAGAATCTGGAAGGAAAGGAGTCAAAAGATGTAACTGCTTTGTGACCTCCTCAAGAGAAAGACTCATATAAAAAATATATGAGAGAATTCTTGCAGAAAGCATAGATGTCTGGAAGGTTTGACGTCCAAAGGCATCTAGTGTCTTAGACTCACGACCTGGCGGATAAGAAGAGTGCTTTTTCTTACTCTTTACCCGCCTCATTGCTGATTCCATTACTATGGAATGATGAGGAAGTTGAGTCTTTTGAAACCCTGGAGAGGGGGGCACCTGATATAAAAGATCAGTTGCCCTGGGAGGTGGGGGTACCCTTAAAGGTGTTTCCCCACATTCCTAGAAGGAGATCCTGCAAGGAATGATGCAAAGGAAGCATTATGTTGTCCTTTGCTTTGGCAGAAACAGAGCCTTGTGCAGGATCATGTCCTGGAATAGGAATGGCAAGAGATCTTGCTATATCCAGGAGGAAACTCTGAAAAGAGGGATCCCAGACAGGAATCTCCCCTGGACAGGGTAGATCTAAAGAACTAGCCTGAGCATCCACAGAGTTATCCAAATATATAGGAATAGAAGATCCTGCAGAGTGCAGTGTGGAATGCTTAAAAAATGGTTGCTGGTACTGGCTGTCAGGAGGAGCCCCATCCTTACCACATCGTCCATGCCAGGTATCGACTCCAAGCTTGGTATAGAATGGAGTGATCCTGTTGAAAAAAGCATGGCAGGAATTGGCGACGATGCTACTGTGGGTACCAGTACCGATGCTGATACCGGTACCGATGTCGGAGTCGAACCCGACAAAGACATCGGAGCAGTCATCGGTGACAGTTCAATCGGTACCGAGGTAACCGAAAACCTCCGGCCACTATCCTCGGTACCGAAGCACCGGTATCGATCGGTGTCGGTACCAAAATCTATTGGTACCCAGTCTTCTAGACTAGAGATCGATTCCAAACTCGGCATCGAGGGCAAAGAGCCTGATAAGTGAAGCATGGAAGGCACCGACCGTGAAGGTAATGAGGACATCGGTACCAACTTCGGTACCGTGTCTGATACCAGTGAAGGAAGGGCAACCAGTGGCAACTCAATCGGCGTCGGGGGAACCGAGAGTTGCGGATCCGAATCATCGGAACCGAGCCTTCGGTACCGTCGAGAGCCGGTACCAAGGCGAGTCGGTACCCAGTCCTCCAGACTGGAGATCGATTCCAGACTCAGCATCGAAGGAAGCGAGGCTATCGATGCACATCTGGAGGGTACCGACGTCGGTTGGAGTATCGCTGTTGGTACCGATAATGGAAAGTCAATCCGGAGGGTATCCACCAGTCCCGAAGGTACCGAGGACGCCAGATGACGATCCCTGGTGAGGAGTGTTTCATCCAACACCAGTGCCGATGCCGGGGTATCGGTACCACTCAAAGTGGATGCCACCACCGTACACGGCTTAGGTATGTTCTGTGGGGGGTGAACCCCAGGAACAACCTGAAACCCCTTATAGGCATTGGAGACCGAAGACTCCCGCCGGGGTTTTGAAGCCAGTGGGCCCTCGAGGGCAAGGCCGGAGCCGTCTACATGCTGCGCATGAGACCTACCACTCGAGGACTGGCTAGTCTTAACAGACTGTTTGTGGATTACCTGATCCTGTGTGGACGAAGAAGGGGACGGTGCCCCGAAGTTGGAGGGCAACCGTGTATCGAGGGAGCCTCGATGTTGAAAACCTCTTCTTACCAAACTGTTGTCAGGACCCAAGCAGGTTAGACACCAACTTCGAGGGTCTAAAAATAAAGGTGTACCGCCATAGTCTGAACATTTTTTGGAGAAAATGTCTGGCGGTTCCATGAAGGAAAAAGAAGAGGCCTAAAAGGCCTAAGAGACCGTGGGACACTATGAAGAAAAAATATCCCGTGGAAAAGGAAAAATTTTCAAGAAAAGAAAAGAAAACACCGGCGGTACCGGTGGCGTCGGGAAGACAGCCGTGACCACAAGAAAACTAAAATATAAAAACAATAATTTTCTGCAGTGACAGGAGGACGTCCTGCCGGCTCCACGGAAAAACGAAAACTGAGGAGAGGCAGTTGGGAAAGGCGGGAAGGCAGCACGCAGGCGTGCTGGGATGCTTCCAAAAGCTCTTGATTGGACGCTGGGAAGTGTTCCCGCGCAGACTCCATCGGTACCGACGTACCCATATGTGAAGACTCATTCCTGCTTGTTCCTGGAGCTAGCTTGGATCCTGTTGTCAGGAAGTGGAACCTAGGATCATGAGCAATTCCCTTATACCCCATAGTAGCCCTAATCCACTCAGTCTCTCGCCATCATAGATGCAGTTTGCCTGCTTAGTTTGAGGGGGAAGGAGCAAAGGATAGGGTGATCATATTAGTGGTGAGGGGAGGAAAGCCATTTCAGCACTACCACTAGGAGCATTTGGATGGCACTGCCTGGCTTCACCACCAAACTATGTCTATGACCATCACTGTTCCTTGCCACCAAGGTTCCTTCCAGGAAGGGGTTGCCACTTCTCCTCACCCTGCTGGCCAATGCTACTTTGAGCCTTGTGAAAGTGCTGCTCATCCCCTCCCTGACTCAAGCTCCTCCACCCGATGACAGGTGCTCCTCATACCCCCCTCCTCCGCTTCCCTCATTCATATCTCACAATCCCTCTGATCCTGTCACTATCTCTGTGTCCTACTCACAGCTTGCATTTCCCTCTACATGATGTAGCACTTTCAGTCCCCTCACTTACTCTTCCCCTTGACCCACACAACCTAGCTCCTCCAGGTCCCTCATTAGGTTTTGCCCCCTCCCCCGCTCATCCTTTTACTCAGTCTCCCTTCTTCCTCATGCCCCCATACACATCCCCTCACTTAGTCGCTTGCTCTGCTCTATCCCATCCCCACTCTCCTTCTTATCCAGGGGTTTTAGGACAGTAGAAGTGCAGCGCCTTGTGACACATCTTCCTCCTTTGTTCCCCAGACTTTCAGTATCATGCTTTGAACAGCATGAGACACCTGAATCATGCAGGGCTACAGGCGTAACACTCAGAGTCTGGACAACACAGGACAAAAGGCCAAGTACCACTGCAACCGTTTTCGTTCTCCTCCATCAATCACAATCAGTGGGGTGGGAGGGCCAGAATAACCACAGATGCTTCCATCACTGTTCAGAAGCAGAGGGGAAAGATGCAGCCTAAGATACTGTGCTGCTGCTATCTTTCTCTGAAGCATGGGTTGAGGAAGAATAAGAAAAAGGAGACTCACTTCTGCTACTACCAATGCTGCTGTCATATTCCAACTCTCAAGTCTTCTGTAGCAAGCCCTTGGCAATATGGAATTACCTAAAGAGGCAGGTTTTGTAGCCCTTCCTGCAGCAGAAGAGGACACAACCTGAGATGCTGCCCTTCTCAGCTCACCAAAGCCAGATCAGCAGTGGGAATGGGAGAGAAAGGGATGGTCATGGGATTTCAACTGGAGATCAGGGTTGGTATTAGACATGCAAGGACACAGGGCATAAAATAGGGAGAGACCCCAAAGTCCATCAGCAGGCTGTGCTTACTTCAGTTTCAGGCTGGCCGGAGTCCCCTATGGCATGGAGTCCAGGGAAATTTATTTATTTTATTTATTTATTTATCTATTTCTTCTATACCGCCCCTTCCAGAGAATTGTCTTGGTTGCTCCCTCCTGACGGCCCTGGTGGATATCTACAGAGAGAGGGGTGTGTTCTTGCAAGGGGATTAGATGGGGTGTGGTGTAAGTCAATGTGAAAGTGGAGAAATGGATGGGGTGTAATGTGTGCAAGAAGGGATTGGATATGGCATATACTGTATGGTTTGTGTGTAGGGATTAGAGAGTATGAGCAAGAGGAGCAGGGGTAGTGTGTTTGAGAGAAGTTATCAGCATCAGGTGTCACACCCTCATCGGGCCCCTCCGGTGGAGACTGGTATTATGGCTTAATACCTTTTCTTGGCTTTCTATATGCTATAGATAGCCCTGCCTGGCCCTCTGTGGGTGGTAGTTGTACCGTTTTCTTGTAATCACTCAAACACACAGTTCACACTTTAAATCAAGGGCTTTATTCCCCCGTCCAATGAGGTATTCTTTTTCTTGAAGAACAAAATAATCAAAAGCCACTCTGGCAAATAACAGAAGCAAACATTGAACAAAAAGTGCTTTCCTCAGCTTTAACTTTTTAACAAAAGAAAAACAGTTCTCTTCATGAGCACTTAATCCTTTTCTTTTGCTGATATAAATCAATCAGGATTCACTTTAAACCAAGCAACTTCTGCCAGTTACTGTGTTGCTGTTTAAACCTTCCTTGTACATATATTTTCTTATCTCAATGAAAACTCTTCCTCTTCAGTTGTCACTAACGAGCATTCCATGGGTTCAGTGTTATCTGGTACATTAGAAATATCATGTGGCATTAAAGGATAACCATTTGTACCTAGGTTTTCTGTAGCAGCTGTCCTGCCGAGCTCACTCTGGTTAATCACGTCAGCTACGTGACTGCTTCCTGGCTTTAGGCTAAAACACTGCTGGGTATTACCGTATACTCTGGATAATGGCTTGTAAGAGCACTCCTCCTGTGTAAAGCTATGAGGTAACTGCCCATAAACACTGGTATTAGAGTCAAACAGCTTGTGTCCTGCCTTGAATGGGTTAAAGGCTAATTCCTCTGATACAGCTGTGGGAGTTTTCAGTGCTGACAACGGCACTCGAGAGAAGTCTGAGCATTTAAAGTTGCTAGCAGAATTATAAGGTAAGAGACCTTCCTTTCTCTTGTAACTGCCCGTACAAGGAAAGAAGTTGTTTCCTTTTCCCTTTATCTCTGCTCTAGGCTGGCTTCTTCTATTAATCCTGGACTTAGCCCATTCGGGTGTAAAACAGTCCTGTTCCACTTTGAATGCCTTGCTTCCTGCAACAGGATTCCTCCCTCTTCTCTTCTGGCTTTCACACACACACTCTGTGTTCAACAGCTGATCTCCACACGTACTCACATAGTCCTGAGACTCATTCAAGCTGTCCTCTGGTATATGTTGCTGACACTCTCTCTCATTTCCTTCCTTCCACCAACTTTGGTCCTGGAGATGAGATTGGCTTATAGTGTTTCTTTCTCTTTCCCTCCGTTCCCACGACTGAGGTTGTTGCTTCCACCTCTGTCCGTGCTCACTCTCCCTCACTGCTTGTGAGTGTGCCTTATGTATCTGTCCCCGGGTTCCACCCCTTCTCAGCTGATCCCTATCAGGTAAATCAACCTCCATTCTCATGCTGGCTGGGTGTGTCTTTTTACCCTTTTCCCACGTGTGCGGTGGTCGCTCATAGCAACTATTTGACATGTTTTTGTTTACCTCATCAGGTTCTGCCTGATTTTCTCCGTTAATCTCCATTTCCTCTGGGTCCCCTGGGTTTACCTTGTGACACAGGAAGATTTGCTCTTAATTCCTCTTCTTTTCCCCTCCTATGCTGAACCAAACATGACACAATATGAAACTTACAATATTAAATGAAAAGGTAGCAACAGCAATGAAGTTACTAAGCAGATCCATGCCTTAGGAAAAGGCCTCAAGAAAGAATCAGATTTTGAAAGCCTTCTTACTTTTGACCAATGAATTTTCATGCCTAACATCAGGGCATGTTTACTAAAGTGCACTAATGGTAAGCACAGGGTTTACTGCACACTAAGCATGCAATGGGAATACCAGCATAGTAAAAATCCCTTAGTGTATGCTAGGGCAGAAAATGGGTGGTTAGGGACAGAGTGTGTATTAACTGCATAATGCAGTTAAAGCAGGGTAATTAATGCAGGCTAAGCATCAATGCTGCAGTTAGCATAGGTGCACTTATTGCCACCTCAGTGGGTGACCATGAGTGCACCCACATTAAATTAACTTGCCAGTTTAGCACACTAGGATACTTCTGTGTTGCCAGTGAACATGCTGGGCATGCCCCCTAACTGCTAGCATGGACCCATCCCGTTTCATGCTAATTTTTCAACTTAGCATGCACTAATGTACTGCATATTACTTCATGATGGGGCATGTTTACTAAAGAGCTCCACAGTTTTGGGGCCATATGTGAAAAAGGAGTATGCAGTATGTTTCTACTCAGATTTATTCCCCCTGGTCTCTATCTCCTCCTATCCCTTTGCATCTCTTCCCCTGAAATGCCTTCCCAATGTCTCTCTTCTGAGATCATCTCTACCCCGGCATCACACATTATAATCTTTTCCCCCTCCACTAAAAGAATAAACTAGACACTCAGAAGAAACATTTAAAAACCTACTGTTTTTAAAGTGAAACAAAAATAGACATGTGCATTAAATAATAAGCAAACACGCACATCTATGCAAGAACTAAGGCTTCTGATATCCTCTTCTAAGAAACAGCACAAGAAGAGGCAGCAATGATGATGTAAACATCTGCACAGGCTACGATTTAGGGTAGGGGGTTGAGCATGTGCTATACAATAGTAACTTATTGCAATCTTTCCAGTCTGTGTAGAAGGCATGATGACAATGGGTTCTGTGCTTGGATACAGGCACATTTCTCTTTGGCTTAGGATAATTTTCTAGTCTTGCATTATGGCATACACTGAGCTCTAGGAGGGTAGGCTTTCTGTTTAGGGACTAACAGAATTATGAGGTAGTGGCTCTATGGATCACCTTTGACCCCTCCCTCTCCTTTTCCACACACATCCAAGTGATAGCTGAAACCTGGTGTTTTTGTCTCTATAACATCAGCAAAATTCACCTCTTCCTTTCTGAACACACTACTAAGACACTTATCCACTCTTTAGTCACCTCCTGTCTAGACTATTGCAACCTTCTCCTTGCTGGTCTCCCTCTGAATTCTCTCTCTCCCCTTCAATCTGTTCAAAACAGCTGTGTGGCTAAATCCTCTGCCATCCCCAATATGTTTATAAAACTCTCTTCTCAAGTCACTTCATTGGCTCCCCATCCATTTCCATATGCAGTTCAAACTTCTCCTACTGACCTATAAATGAACTCATTCTGTCGCTCCTCAGTACCTTTCCTCTCTCCCTACACGCCTCCTCTTGAACTCTGCTCTTCTGCTGGTTTGTTACTGTCTATGCCCTTTTCTTCCACTGCTAACTCCAGACTTCGATCCTTTCACCTTGCTGCTCCTTCTCCCTGAAGAAACTACCTGTGTCTATATATCAGGCTTCATTCCTGGCCCCTTCTGAAATCCATGCTACAAATTCACTTCTTTGAGGCTGCTTTTGAATCCTGATCCACTTAAGGGCATGTTTACTAAATTGCGGTAATGTCATTCGCATTAGGTTCCACATTGATGAAACAGATGCCCATATAAAGGAGTGGGCAGGGCAGCACTAAAGCTGTGGCAGATAAGGCACATAAGAAGGCATCCTATGAAGCACACTATAAGGCACCTTATTAGGCACAGTACAAGTGCATACACCTTATAGCACTATATATATATATATATATATATATATATATATATGATCAGTAGTAATACAGATGAGTTGTTAGAGCCACAGTGTATGAAAGCATCCTTTATAGGGTAGAGGGAGCAAGAAGGAGAAAGGACTGGGGATAGAAAGAGGCGATAAAGCGTAGAGATGAGAGAATAAAGGGGGTGTAAACTAAGATAGGTAGGGACAAAAAGATAGAAGGAGAACCCAAGATAGGAGATTGAGTGGACTGGCATGTAAAATATGTAACCGACTTAGAAATATTCCTAAAATATATTTTTACAATGCAAAAACAGATTTTCAGTAACCTCCCAAAGCACCTAATTAACTTAAAAATAAACACTTACATTTACAATTTATAACCCCCTAGAATCAGTGGCATTACTTACAACTTATCATTCTGCCATTGGCCATTCAGATTAGTACACATACTCAAGTAAATGCAAGCCCGATTAAATATTTACAGAACAAACAACATTAAACATTTAAACAGCTGTTTCAGTACAGTCCATCAATAGATCATGTGGCAGGCTGTGGTTGGGTCTTTCTGTCTGGCATTCTGCTTGGGCTGCGAGGCAGCTTCCCTCCCTCCGCTGGATCTCGCACCTCCTCCACTAGCTGCAGCAGAAGTGCAGTGTAGTGTGGCTGAAAAAGAAATGTACCACAGGCTCCCAAATACTTCATCTTAGCAGACAGTATAGAAGGGACCTTCAATTTCTGTTTTTATTTGGTCCTGAGAAGTGATCAGGATATAAGAACAAAAATGGGAGTAAAATTAAATATTTTTTCTCAAGCAAATATCAGTTTATTTGATGGGACAGAAATCAACAGAAAAAAAAAATATATTTATTTATATTAAGCACATCAGCAAAAGAGAACCGAGGTCTGGCAGAGGGAGACTAGGACCCTAGAGCAAGGGTAAAGGTTTCTACGAAAAGGGTCACAAAACATGTTAAAAGCATAGAGAGGACTAGATGAAAATGTTAATACACTTTCCCCAGAATCTCCCCTCTTCATTCCCTCTCTCTCCTATCTTTTTTCAAGCCTTCCTCTCTTCCAATATTTCTCTTCTTTCCATCTCTTACCCCAGCATCTTCTCTTTTGTTCTTTTCTCCTCCCAGCGATTCCCTTCCCTCTTTTCTCCTCACCTCAGTCCCTCCTTCCTTCATTGATGATCCTGCTCTTTTGCTTTGAATTAGTGAGATGAGTATATACAGTAACTAGATGTACATGTTAAGGAGGGGAGAGGGGAATTGTCCAGCATGTTAGTAGAGGGCACAAAAGAGGCAACATTTACACTTTTGGATAGACTCATAATGCTCTTACTTGATATTGCTACTGCATTAGCTCAGTACAAGGGAAATGTGGAGTGTGGAAAGCGTGGTTATTCACCTATAACAAGTGTTCTCCAGGAGCAACAGGAATCAGTTCTCACTTATGGGTGACATCAACGATATAGCACGTGCATAGGAACCCTCTCTAGCTTTCATAGAAAGCCCGTGGGAGACTTAGCACACATGCCCGATTGCCTTCCTATGCAAACACAGCCATCTTACCTTAGTGTGATGACATAGCTTAATCAATCCAACTCCATGGGGAGAGGAGGGAGGGTAGTGAGAACTGATTCCTGCTGCTGCTCCCAAAGAACACCTGTTACAGGTGTGTAACCACGCTTTCTCCAGGACCAAGTAGGAAGTCAGTCCTCGCTTATGGGACTCCTACAGCTACAGGCTAGCGAAAAAATCTGTAAAATACCGAATGGGACAACCAGAAAAACCAAACCATGAACAACAGCAGAAGAACCCAAAAGGTTCCAAAAGTTAACACAGGGCTACAGCATCAAGCAAGAGAATGACTCTCCGGTAGCCTGGACAGACAGAAGGGCCGGAGGGGAAGAGTTACATTATTTCCCAAAGAGATGCCAGAGTACAGCTTGACCGAGTGTTGTCATGCCAGGAATCCACATCCAGGCTGTAATGGGTTGCAAAGGAGTGAACATAAGACCACGTTGCAGCCCTACAGATCTCCAGCAGGAGACTGAATGCAGGTTAGCCACAGAGGCTGCCATGGCACAAACACTAGGCACCATGACATGGCGTTCTAAGGAAAGTTGAGCCTGGATATAGGCAAAGGAGATGCAATCAGCCACCCCAATGGAAAGGGTGCATTTAGAAACTGCCATGCCCAGCCTGTTTGGATCATAGGAGATGAAGAGCTGGGAGGAATGGCAGTAGACCTTTGGCTGTTCTAGACAGAATGCCAACTCCCTCTTACAATCCAAGGAATGGAGAGAGACCTCTGCCTTATTCACATGAGGCCTGGAAAAAGAAAGTGGGAAGTATCATCGACTGGTTGCGTTGAAAAGGCAAAACCACCTTAGGCAAGAATTTAGGATGAGTGCGGAGGATCACCCTATTTGTGTAGAACCTGGTATAGGGCTGGTGTGCCACCAGGGCCTGCAGTTCACAGACTGCATGCTGAAGTAAGTGCCACCAAGAAAATGATGTTCCAGGACAGAAACTTGAGAGGGCAGGTGGCCAGTGGCTCAAAAGGTGAAGTGAGCAACTGTCTGAAGACCACATTAAGATCCCACGCCACTGTTGGTGGTCGGATCAGTGGACGCAATAGCAAGAGGCACTTCATAAAGCAGCCAATAAGGGGGTGAGTAGAAAGGGGACTGACCATCTATTGTATGATGGTAGACCTCCAGAACAGAGTAGTTACTCACCTGTAACAGGTGTTTTCCAGGAGCAGCAGGAATCAGTCCTCACATATGGGTGATGTCAGTGCCGATGGAGCCCCCGTGGGGAGCATTTCCCCAGCTTTCAAAGAAAGCCTTTGGGAATGCAGCACGCATGCGCAGTCCCCTTCCCGCCCAAGGGTGCCATTGTGCTCAGTCTGATGACACAGTTAAAAGACAGCAAAAATAAATCATATGACTGCAACTCCAAGGGGAGGAGGGAGGGTTGTGAGGAATGATTCCTGCTGCTCCTGGAGAACACCTGTTACAGGTGAGTAACTACTCTTTCTCCAGGACCAAGCAGGAAGTCAGTCCTCACATATGGGACTCCCCAGCTCAGGGCTACCAGAGACCCCAAACTGAAATAATGAGCTCCCTCTAGAGCCTCAGCATGCAAGAACAGAATCTTCTCTGATAACGCCCTCAAACAGTAGCCCAACACCAGGGTCGGAGGGTAGGAGTTGCCTAAACCCCAAAGAGATTATAGAGTACCGCCTGTCCGAAAGCACTGTCCCTGCAGGATTCCCTCTCAAGGCAGTAGTGGGCCGCAAAAGTCTGGCTTGAAGACTAAGTAGCGGCCCGGCAGATGTCTGCCAATGGAACAGAGCGAAGATGAGCCACTGACGCAGCCTTCGCCCTGACACGATGAGCCGTAACTCGACCCTGCAATGAGAGGCCGGCTGCCTTGTAAGCCCAGGTGATACAGTCAGCTACCGATATAGCTGATCGGGTTGTATATAGTTTAAATACTGTTCGATGTAACTGCTTACCATAGCAATGTTTTATGTATTTGTTGTTTAATGTAAACCGCCACTGATCTTGGGAAGTGGCGGTATATAAGAGATTTGCAAATAAATAAAATAAAATAAAATAAAATAAATAAATATAGACAAAGTACGCTTGGAGACAGCCAACCCCAACTTATTGGGGTCAAAAGAGACAAAGAGCTGAACAACCCTCCGGTGCTCCCGCATACGGTCAAGGTAGAAGGACAATGCCCTCCTACAGTCCAGGGTATGCAAGACCATCTCAGCCCGGCTGGCATGCGGCCTGGGAAAGAAAGTCGGAAGAATTACCTCCTGATTGAGGTGGAAAGAAGAGACAATCTTAGTAAGGAACTTAGGGTGAGTCTAAGACTACTCTGTTCCTATAGAACCTAGTATAAAGGAGCATCTGATACTAGGGCCTGAAGTTCACTCACTCATCTCGCTGAGGTAAGGGCTACCAGGAACAACGCTTTCCAGGAGAGAAAACGTAGAGGGCAAGTAGCCATAGGTTCAAAAGGTGGAAAAGTAAGCCATTGCAAGACCACATTCAAGTCCCAGTCAGGGGCAGGAGGATGCAGTGGAGGTTTAAGCAAAAGCAGGCCTCTGAGGAAGCGAGCCACCAAAGGATGGCTGGAAAGAGACCGACCTTCCACTGGGGAGTGGTGTGCTGAAAGAGCACTAAGGTGCACTCTCACAGAATTGGACTTAAGGCCTAGGTTGGACAGGTGAAGCAAATATTGCAGCACCACTGGTACCAGGCATGAGAAAGGATCCTCGTTGTGCTGAGTACACCAGACAGAGAACCTATGCCACTTAAGGACATAAAACTTTCAGGTGGATTGCCTCCTAGAGGCCAAGACCACGTCCTCCACTTCCCTAGGCAGCAGTAAGGGTGCTAGAACTACCCTTTCAGCAGCCAGGCCATCAACTGTAGGGACTGGAGATTGGGGTGTAAGAGAGATCCGTGCTCCTGAGACAGGAGATCGGGTTGCATCCCCAGAGGAAGAGGAGTGTCCACCGCTAGTTGCAAAAGTGGGAACCACAGTTGCCTCGGCCATCTGGGGGCCACCAGGATCATCGAGGCCCTGTCCCTGAGCACTTTGAACAGTGTCTTGGGCACTAGAGGCGTGGGAGGAAATGCATATAGGAGGCCTGTGGACCAGCTACTACTCTGAGAGGATGCGGTTGTCTGGAACAGAACCTTGGAAGTTGACGGTTCAGAGGACTGGCAAAGAGATCTATGGTTGGAAGGCCCCATCTCAGGAAGATCTTTTGAACCACTAAGGGATTCAATTGCCATTCGTGCGGCTGCAAGATCCGGCTCAGTCTGTCCGCCAGGTAATTTTCCCAACCTGGGAGGTAGACTGCTTTGAGTAGGATGCCGTGATCGATTGCCCAGGAGCACAGTCTCTGCGCCTCCTGACATAGAAGGGGGGACCCTGTGCCCCCTTGTTTGTTCACGTAGAACATAGCAACTTGATTGTCCGTCTGGACCAAGACAGACTGGTGAGAGATGAGATGGGAGAAGGTTCTCAGGGCTAAGCGGATAGCTCTCAGTTCTAAGAGACTGATCTGCTGAGCAGCCTCCCAAGGGGTCCACAGGCCTTGAGTACATGCTCCTTGGCAATGTGCACCCCAACCCTGAAGAGAAGCATCGGTGGTCAGCACTTGAGAGTGTGGAGGTGTCTGAAAAAACACCCCTTGCAGTAGATTTGGAAGATGAAGCCACCACTTCAGAGAAGAGGCTAGTAGCGTGGACACCCTCACTTTGTCCGTAAGGCATCCTGTGGCTTGGTGCCCCTGAGTTCTGAGGCTCCATTGAGCTGGCCACATGTGCAGCCAGGCATTTGGGGTTACATGGACCGTAGAAGCCATGTGACCTAAAAGCAACAGGAATTGCCTGGCGGAGACCAGAGAATTGCTGTGGAACTGCCTGGCCAGATCCATTAATCTGTGGGCCCTGTCCACGGGTAAAAAGGCCTTGGCTTGAAGGGTATCCAGCCTTGCTTCTATGAACTCCATGTTCTGTGAAAGATGCAAAGCAGACTTTGCGAAGTTTATAACAAACCCCAAGTGCTGAAGGAGAGCAACAGTGCGAAGGGTGGCTTGATTGGCCTCTTGTGGAGACTGGCCCCTGATGAGCCAGTCGTGCAGGTATGGAAGCACAAAGAGGCCTTGAAGCCTTAGGTAGGCCGCCACCACCACCACCGCCAGGCACTTGGTGAACACTCTGGGGGCGGAGGTTAGGCCAAAGGGCAGTACTCTGTACTGATAGTGGTTTCCTCCCACTACAAACCTGAGATATTGTCTGTGGTCTGGATGAATGAAGATGTGAGTATACGCATCCTTTAGGTCTAAGGAGCATAGCCAGTCTCCCTGCTGGAGGTAGGGCAGCAGGATTCCAAGGGTGAGCATCTTGAACTTTTCCCTCTCCAGGAACTTGTTGAGATTTCGCAAGACTACGATAGGTCTGAGGCCTCCTGTTCTTTTTGGTACTAGAAAGTACCTGGAATAGAAGCCTTGACCCCTCAGATGGTGGGGCACCGGTTTCACGGCCTGTTCCTTTAGAAGACTTGCCAACTCCTGCAGGAGTAAGTCCCTGTGCAGAGGGAGTCTTGGAGGCTCCCCTGGAAAATAAGAGGGGGGTACCTGGTGAAAGTGGAGAAGATAGCCCCTGTGGACTATACTGAGCACCCAGGTATCCCTTGTGATGGCTTACCACCTGTGGGCAAACAGGGCCAGCCGGCCTCCTGTGCTGATGGCCAGCTGAGAAGGAGAAGCTATGCCACTGGAGTCAAAACCCCGCTCCCTGCTGTGCAGGAGCCAGTGTTGGGGGCTTTTTGCATACGGGGCCCATGTCCCTGCCCCTTTGTCTGCTGACCCTGTTGGAGAGCTACAGAGGCCTGATAATGAGGGTACTGTTTATAGGCAGATGACTTCCTCGGGTAAAAGGTTTTTCCCCAAGCCCTTCTTCTTCTGAGAAGGGGCAGAGGTTTTTCTGGACAGCCTAGTCCGGGTAAGAGTCTCGGTCTCGAGTTCTGCAGCCTTTTCAGCCATGGGCTTGCCAAAGAGGTTTTCACCCCGGCAGGGGACATCGACCAACTTGTCCTGCACCAATGGCTCGAGGTCCGATGACTGTAGCCAGCCGAAGCCTCGAAGCCATCATAGGCTGCTCGAGAAATAAACTTCGAGCACTCACGAATACCCGACGACAGAGCACTGAACCTCTGCAAAGGTTCCTCGGAGAGACCAGCAGAGAACTCGGCAATCTCCTTTGCCAGGTCTTGAAGGTACATGCCCAAGTAAAGCTGGTAGGTCTGGACACAGCAAGCAAGCATAGAGCCCTGGAAGCACTTCTTACAGAGGGCATCCAGGTTCCGGGCCAAGGAGTGCATCTTCTGACTCTTCAGATGATGCATGGCCGATTCCACAACCATGAAGTGGTGCGGTAATTGTGTCTTTTGGAACCCGGGGCTCTTGCGGACTCGATAGATGGAATCAACCCACTTGCTTAAAACCGGTGTTGATGCCGGCGCCCCCACATGCGGAAGAGCAACCGTTCCAGCATCGGAGGAACCGGAACAGTAAAGGCCTCCTTTGGAGGAGAGTCATACTGTAGGGCCTCGTGCTCCTCGGCTCGAGGCTCCTCCTCAGGATCCACGGGGAATGCCAAGGCCTTGGCCATATCCCGCACGAAGTCCGAGAACCGGGTATCCTCTGGTGTGGACCGCCTCCGAGGATCGGACTCGGGTGAGTCCGAAGGGACGCACCAAGTCCGAAAGGTGTCAGGTGACTCCTCATCCTCCGTCTCCCAGCCGGACTCCTCGTCGGAGGAATCAAGCGGCTCCGGTTGGGCAGGCACCGATGCCATCCGCCCCGACGCCGAGGGTACCAGCGTCGACAACCTCGGTCCCAAATGGGAGACCTTGGCTGAGGATTGACTCAAGCGCGCATGGACTCGAGGATCGGCTCGACCTCCGGGGTCGACTTGGACATCGATGTCCCGGTGGTCGGGGCAGATGCACCAGTGAGACTGGCGATCAGTGCCCGTTGCTGTTCTATGAAGGCAGCCAAGCTGCTCTCCAAGGCCGTCAACCCGAGTCCGAGCTCAGGAGACTCAGCAGCCCCCGACTCGAGCCCCGGCGGCGCCGGGCCCGACGTCGGCTCCCCTGGAGGAGAGTCCACGAGGACTACAGTACTCACGTGACCCGGGGACTCCAACTCCACACAAGGTTGTTTTGCAGGCCTCTCCGACTCCGAAGACCCAGGACGGCACTCGGGGCCATGCGACTTGGCCCTCGAGGAGCCAAGTGCATCCACCGACGCCGCCCTCATGGGTTTTTTCTTCTTGCGATGCTCCCGCGAGGGAGACCCCCTTTCATAGGAGCCTCGACGCTGCTTGGGGCCAGAGTCCTGAGATGTCAAGGCCTCTGACGAGGTCCGGGCCCGACCGGACGCGGAGTCAGAGAAGATTCTTTCCTTTTGGTGCTGCCGACTCCTCAACGCCTTAGAGGACATTTTCCCACACGGACCACAGATCATCGGGTCATGATTGGGTCCAAGGCACCGGAGGCAGCAGTCATGTGTGTCGGTGAGAGACATGAGTTTCTTACACCCATCACACTTTTTAAACCCGCTGGCAGCCATCGGGGGAAAAAGGGTCCCTGCGAGGTCAAAAGACAGGGCTGCCAGTGAAAACAGAAAAAATGGTGCGTACGCTAGTCACTAAGGCCAAAAACCAAAAAAAAGAGGTCCGGGCTCGATACCGGTGTATCGGGCCCAGGCGGGAAAGGGAAACTGGCGTCGAACCGAAGAAAACGGGTTCACGCAGAATAAAATCGACTTTTTCCTCGGGTGAAACGAAAACACATCAGTCGGGCTCTGCGGAAAAAAGAAGACCGAGCAAGATGGCACCCTTGGGCGGGAAGGGGACCGCGCATGCGTGCTGCATTCCCAAAGGCTTTCTTTGAAAGCTGGAGAAATGCTATGCACGGGGGCTTCATCGGCACCGTCACCCATATGTGAGGACTGACTTCCTGCTTGGTCCTGGAGAATCCTCACCTCCCTTAAAAAGAAATAGACCTGGTGGCCTAGTGACCCCTGAAGTTTAGAATGCTGCCACGCTGAGCGCCGGGAAACAGGAAGTCCCCTTTGCCTCAGCACAGCAGTGTTCTAAAACTTCAGTACAGCTGCCGAAGTGAAGGAAAAAGCTGCGCTTCACTTTGGCAGCTGTTAGAGGTAAGCCGGGGCCTCTTTTGCTCCCTCTAAAGCATTTTAGATAGCCGGGGGGGGGGGGGCTAGGATTGGCAATGGGCTGAGTAGAGGGAGGTTTGAACTGAAAATAGCTGATGGGGAGGGGCGCTTGGAATGGAAATGGGCTGTGGGGGGGGAGCTAGGACTGGAAATGGGCAGATGGAGGGGCTAGGATAGGACTGGAAATGGGCTAATGGGGGGACTTGGATAGGACTGGAAATGGATGGAGGGAGTTAGGACTGGAAATAGGCTGATGGTGGGGTTAGGATAGGACTGGAAATGGGCAGATGGTGGGGCTAGGATAGGACTGGAAATGGGGTGATGGGGGGCTAGGATTGGAAATGGGCTGATGTGGGGACTAGAAGGGAGCTGAAGCTGGGTTGGGCTGGAACTAGAAGGGAGCTGATGTTGGGGGAGGACTAGAATAGGATGGGGCTGGAAGATTGAAATGAAGAGCGGAAAAAATATTTTGTGTGGGAGGGAAGAAAAATCTACGATTAGCCGTGTACTGGGAGAGTTAAGTGGGGATTGAGGATGGAGGAGTAAAATTTGTGTAGATTAAAAAGGAATAAAGAAAGATATGGAGGAAAGAGCAAAAGGAGAAAGATCAGTATGTTAAAGCAGATGTAGAGAGAGAATGGAAAAAACCAGAAGAGAGGACAAATGGACAGCAGACAATGGAGAGATAGCAGAAGACAACAAGAAACCAGAGGAAAGCGACTGGAGCAATTGCAACTGAAAAATAAAATGCACAAACAAAAGGTAGAAAAACACTTTTTTATTTTGAATTTATTAACTGGAATGTGTCATCTCTGGGAAATGTGTGCCTTTAACGTCTGCATTTTGTTTAGTACAAGTGGAAAATTAATTAATATTTTTATTTCTGCACTGTTGTACATTCCAAGTTTGGCTTTTGGGGTTCCCAGTTTAATTATTGTCTTCCTATTTCTAAATTGTGATCCCTTGTTCTTTGGTGATGGTCTGTGTTCTGCATGTGTAACCAAGCTGAGGTATTCTATTTATGTAGTTTATATTTGATAGTGCCACTTGTTCTCTTTCCCCAGTAGGAGATGTATTGGTATTTTCTGAGATGTACTGGTTTAATATTTGCAATGTAACCTTTTGATAGGTAGGGTATGGTGCTTTATGAGTCCTGGTAGTACTGTTATATGGTGGGTTTGCTATGGGTTCTAAATGGGTAGTGTTTATAGTACTTCCTAATGTGCCTGGAGGTTGGCACTGGAGTATAGTAATGTAGAAATCTTTTAGTCTTTCTTTATCCATCCACTCATAAAGAGGCATGTTTACTAAAAGTTAGTGCATATTAACATTATGCAAATGAGGCCCCACACCAAGTATCCGCACATGGCCCCGCACCCCCTTTGGGCCGCCCCTGCTTGTACCCAAAGAAAAGCAGCCATGACCGCCAGACATTTTGTGAAAACCTCGGGGTGGACGCCAATCCAAAAGGTAGAATCCTGTGTTGATAGTGATGTCTGCTGATGATGAAGTGGAGGTACTACTGGTGCAGGGGGGTGAATGAAGATGTGGGTATAGGTATTTTCTAGATCTAAGGAACCTAGCCATTCTTCCTGGCTAGAGGTAGGGCAGCAACATTCCAAGGAATACCATCTTGAACTTCTTGCACACTAGAAAGCGATTCAGATTGCAGAGATCAAGAATGGGATGGAATAGGCCTGTTTTCTTCAGAACCAGGAAGTAGCAGGAGTAAAATCCCCTTCCTGTTTGAAGCAGTGGAACAACCTCCACTGCTCTCTTTTCTAAAAGAACCTTGAGTTCATGTTGAGGAAGTACAAAATAAGGTTCCAAAGAACACTCCCCTGGAAAGAAGGGGGTGGAGGGTCTGATCGAAGTGTAGGAGGTAGCCCTCCCTTGCCACTTGTAAAGCCCAAGCTTCTGTGGTTATGTTGGGCCAACAATGGGCAAATGATGTGAGACGCCCTCCAATGTGCTGTGGAACTGGGCCAGAAAGGGGAAGAAGGGCTATGGTCTGGTAGTCAAAAGGCAACCCCCCCCCCCCCAGGCTGTGGTTGTGGCGCCGGTTAGGGCTTCAGGGCCTTAGGCCATTGCTACTTCTGGCCTTGACCCTTGGCTTGCTACGTCTGCTGGGGTGGCTGGTAGGAATGGTATTGGACATAAGTACAGTAAGTTTCCTTCTTCAGGTAGGAAGATTCCTGTCAGGAAAGATCAGCAGTCTTCCTCAAGAACTTGTTCATGGTGACCTGTTCAGTCTCCAACTCTGCAGCCTCTTCCGTCATGAGTTTGCCAAAGAGGTTCTCTCCTCAACACGGGACATCAACCAACATATCCTGAACTCATTGCTCCAAGTCTGACAACTGTAACCATGCGAGGCAGTGGGCATCAATGCCCACTGCAGCCACTCTAGCCATGGACTCAAAGCCATCGTAAGCTGCACGAGTCACATATTTGTAGTATCCCTTGATCGTAGCAACCATGCTCCGGAAGCGCTGAAAAGAGTCTCCAGATATGCCAACCGAGAACCCCACGAGCTCCCTTGCCAGGTCTCTGAAGTACATGCTCATGTACAGTTGGTACATGTGGATATGGGCCACAAGCATTAAGCCCTGGTAACATTTCCTGCCCAACCCATCCATAGTGCGTGCTTTTCTACCAGGGGGCACAGAGGAGTACATCTTGTTAATATAGCACATCACCAATTCCACAACCAGGGAGTTGTGAGACAGTTGTATTTTTTCAAAGTCTGGGCTCTTGTGGACCTGATACATGGAATCGAGATGCTTGCTCACAATCAGCACTGTAACTGGTGTTTCCCACATTGTCAATACTAACAGTTCCAGGATAGGTTCACCAGAATGGTGATGGTTTCCTTGGGGTGAGCTGGATACTGGAGGATCTCCAGCTCCTCCGCCTGAGGTTCCTCTTCAGCCTCAATGGTGAAGGGTAAAGCCTTCCTCATCTCCCTGATGAACTCCATGCGGGGGGGGGGGGGGGGGCGGGGGGATCCGAAGGGACATCCTGGTGCCACACCATCTCCAGGCATTCCTCCTTTGTCTCCCACTCAGAGTCTGACAGGAACTCAAAATATCAACGGGAATGGGATCTGTATCGATGCCCTGGTGGCAGAGTCAAAGGTGACCTCGGTGGCCTGCGGTCCGAGCACAAAGCACTCAGGGGGGAGATCCATTGCACCAAGAGGTTCCAGGAACTGGAGGGGACAGCTTGTTTCTCAACAACTGGCTGGATTTCCACCAGTGAGGCACCCGCAGTGGACATGCCATCACTGGCCCCAAGGAACCAGAGGTACCCAATTTCTGAGGCTTGTATTGTGCCATAAAGGCAGTCAGGCTAGGCTCAAGAGTCAATAACCACTCCATTAGGAGGGAGTGCCCTACAGCTGCCTGCAGCAGCACCATACTCTTTGGTGTCAATGCCGGTTCCTTCAGCGGGGGACTCCTCAATGGTAATAGGCTTGGGATTCCCGCATCAGGTCTCCGAGGCCACGGGAGGCACCTCCTCCTGCCAGGGCAGCTTCAAAGGCTGCTCCCCAGCCTTTGCCCTCAGAGTCACATCGAGGGCTTCAATGGCGATGCCCATGGGCCTTCACCCTGAACTTAGTATCACCCTTCGATGATGACAGGGACGGAGTCCATTCCTTCTGGGGACGTTCTCCTTCATAGAAGAGTCTCCGTTCCAGAGCCCTGTGACCTTGCAGCTCCAAAAGGCCCGGTCACCACACGAGGTCGTGTCCTCAGCTATGTCCTTCGAGGGCATCAATTCAGATGTCAAAGCAGAGAGCGCATGTAGAAGGCTTGTGGTAGGGCCCGAGGCACTGAAGGCACCAGTTATGGTGGTCCGTGATGGAAATGGTTCAGCCATATCTGGAATACTTCTTAAAGCCACTGGTCAGGGTGGACATGTTGGGAAAGACTGTTTCCACCAGGTCAAAAGACTCCAATGTCTTGACTAGGGAGGTGCAAGAAAAAAAACACACACTGAAAATGAAGAAAAGAAAAAAAGAAAAACCGAACAACAGGGCGGCGCTGAGGCAGCAACGATAACATGAGGCACAGGAAGGCAAAAAAAGAGAAAAAGAAGTTCTAAGAGGCAAAAAAGTACTGAAAGGGTAAAAAAACATTTCTCTGGGATAGAGACAGATGTCTGGAGGGCTCCATGGAAAAAAAAAAAGATTGAGGTAAGATGGCTCCATTCAGGCAGGAAGGTGATTGCACATGCATGCTGGATCGCTCAAAGGCTTTCTGTGAAATCTGGAAAGGGTTCCCGTGCATGGGCTCCGTTGGTGACATCACCCATAAGTGAGGACTGACTTTCCTGCTTGGGCCCAGAGAAATGATAGATCTTTAATAGATATAGACCCATTTCAATAACAACAAAAATAAAGGAAGTCTACTACTACTAATCATTTGTATAGAGCTACAAGGCATACGCAGCACTGTACATATAGATGCAAAACCTAGTCTCTAATCAAGATGAAAAAACATCACAAAACTGGAGACTAGTCTATAGGAAGATACACATAAGTAGTGGGCAAGAGAATGAAGGCAAGGAGAATAGTGGGCAAGGAGTGGAGTAGTAGCCTAGTGGTTAGAGCACTGGTATGACACCAAAGAGACCAGCATTTGAATCCCACTGGCACTCCTTTGTGGCCTTGGGCAAGTCACTTAACCCTCTATTGCCTCCAGTGCAAACTTAGATTGCAAGCCCTCCAGGGACAGGGAAATACTTACTGTACCCGATTGTAACTCACCTTAAACTGCTACTGAAAAGGCGTGAGCTAAATAGCACTAAATAAATACATTTAAAAAATGAGGGGAATCAGGATCCAAAAGCAGCCTCAAAGAGGTGAGCCTTTAGCCTGGATATGAATAAGGCCAAAGAAGGAGACCGACACACTGACGTAGGTAGCTTATTCCAGGCATATGGAGCAGCAAGGTGGAATGGATGAAGTCTGGAGTTGGCAGTGGCAGAGAAGGGCACAGATAAAAGTCACTACAAAATCAGACTGCAGGCTAAAAATACAACAGGCAAATCAGGTTTGCTATGAAAATATTTCAAACTGAATTGTCCAAACCACAAATATCCATAAATACAGAAACTCACGAATAAGTGGAAAGTGAAACAGGCACATTCATACAAACTTGGTGCTTATAATAAACGTCCAGCCCTTAAACATAGTCATGCTATGCCAGAAAAACAAAAAAAGCACTTGCCAAGAAATGATACAGCAAGGTCTAAAATATGCATAACAAAACCAATTCTCCCAAAATACGTGAAAAAGAAAATCTACATCCAATGTCCAAATATATTTTCAGGGGGCAATAACCTGACATTGCCATGTTTCAGGGCTGTTAGGGAAATAGTTTTATTTTAGTTTCAGAACAGAGATTCAATATACTATAAAAGTCACAAGGGCTAGCAAAGCCTTCCTTCAGGGGATCAAACACCGACTGAGCCTGTCCTCAGCTAATGTAAGAGTAATCTCAGCTGACCAGAATTGAATTAAAATTGGAAAAGAAGACTTCCGGTTTAGCTACGGAGGTGAGGAGACGTGCGTGAGTGAGCTCTCCGACCCGCGCGGAAAACTTCGGGTAGACCCTGCTCCAGTGAGGCTTGTGAGCCATGCCGAAGGTGGTGAAACCTAAACCGACGAATCCAATTAAGGAGCTGTATGAAGCTAAGGCGGGAGGTGATAAAACCGCACTGGTAAAACAGCGGGCCCACCCGGCACCAGCGTCCCCTAACATGTCGGATGACCAGGGAGCAGCGGAGGGGGAGGAATCAACGTCAATAGATCTGGCGGCGGTGTTACAGGAAATCCGAGACTCTAAGGATGAAATAGTACAGCGTGTATCCCAGAAATTGGAGGAGAATGGATGGGGAGACATGTGGCAATGGCATGATCTGTGGGGAGGGGGTTGGGGGGTGGAGCGGTGTGTTGAGGTATGGCCTTCCCTGGGCCTCGCGGTCCTGGGACGAGAAGTGGGAGGCTAGGGGGTTCACGGTAGTCGTTGGGAGCGGGGGACCGCGGGGTAAGGGGGACGTGGGCGTGGGGCGGGGGGGCAGAGCTCAGGTGAGTGAACGGGAAGGCTGAAGGAGGTCCGAAAGACAAAAATTTGTGGCACAGGAGGGAGAGGAGTGTTGGTGGTGGGTTTGGTTGTTTGGTTTATTGTTGAGTGTGTTATGTGTGTGGCAGATGTTTGTGCTCCAGCCGGTCGGCCTGCAGTGTGCTGCGGAAGGATGAGTGGAATGTCGCGAGTGGGGGGGTTGAAGGTTGCCTCCTATAATGTTAGGGGCTTTAATAGCCCGATCAAAAGGAAGCGGGTCCTTACCCAGCTGAATCGTTTGGGGGTAGATGTGGCCCTTTTACAGGAGACGCATTTGACTGAGGTGGAGCAGGAGAAATTGAAGGCCCAGGGTTTTGAACAACTGTTTGGGTCCCCTTATAACTCCAAAAAACGAGGGGTGGTTATTCTGGTGCACAAGAGGGTCCGGTTCATCCCCTATGAGAGTGGCAGGGATAGTGCGGGTAGAGTGGTGTGGGTAGTGGGGAGGGTGGACCTCCGGGAGGTGTCCTTCCTTAATGTATATGCCCCCAATGGGCCCAAGGGATCCTTTTTTGCTGCAGCTTTGAAGGGGTTTCAGGAGAAGGCTAAGGGTGCTTGGATTATTGGGGGTATTTGAACTGTGTGGTGGGGGACAGGGACAGGTCCAATTTTAGTAAAAGGGTGCATGGATCGGAGGGTAGAGAATTGCGGCGGTGCCTGGCGGAGTTTGGGTTGGTGGACATTTGGCGGTGGGAGAACCCGGGGGGGCGGGAATATACTTGCTACTGTGACCGACAGGGTACTTATTCATGGTTAGATTTGTTTTTAGGGCGCAGGGATCAGCTTGGGGTGCTAACGAATGTAAAACTCCACCCGGTTACTCTCTCCGATCATGGGCTGATCACTGGGGAATGGGATGGAGGGCGGGGTGGGAGAGGGGCTGGTGGGTGGAGAGGGAATGTTTCACTGTATCAGTCGCAGGAAGGGCGGGTAAAGCTCCAGCGGGCGTGGTGGGATTATATGGGCTGGAATGATAATGGTGAGGTATCCGATGTGACACTCTGGGATAGTGGGAAGGCCTATTTGCGGGGAATATTGATTCAACTTGGGAGTCAGAAGAAGAGAGAGCGGGAAGCCCTGCGGGGTAAATGGACGCAGGAACTGCAGGAGGTGCAGGAGGCGCAATGTCGCCTTGGGTCAAGGGCTTTGAAGCAGCGGCTGGAGGGCTTGCGGGCGAAGATTAACACCCTTGATCTGGAGGAGATAGAGCGGAAGATGAGGGCCACGAAGCGGAACTTTATGGAGGGCGGGAACCGAGCTGGACGTATGTTGGCACGCCAGTTGCAGTTGCGGCGGGAGAGTAGGATAGTGAAGGAGATTAGGACGGACAAGGGGGACAGGGCGGTTGCTAGTCAGGATATTTGTAAGGCCTTTGAATCTTATTATGAGGAGTTGTACAAAGGACAGGAAGGGCTTACCAGGGAGGGGATTGTGGAGTATTTAGCGGGGTTAGAGATCCCGCGGGTGGAGGCAGATACGGCGGACTGGTTGGGGCGGCCTATCACGGCAGCGGAGGTGATAGGGGGTATCAAAAAGCTGCCGAAGGGGAAGGCTGCCGGGGCCGATGGGTTTCAGGCAGAATTCTATCATGTGCTGAAAGAGGAGTTGGCCCCTTTTCTGGCTAAACTCTTCACCGGCCTGCTCCGGGGGTCCCCCTTGCCGGCTTCGATGGCCCAAGCTAACATTGTGGTCATCCCGAAGGAAGGGAGGCCCCCCGGATCGGTGTGAAAACTACCGGCCAATCGCTCTGATCAATAGTGATGCGAAACTCTATGCCAAGATTCTGGCGGGGAGATTGGAGGGGATATTGCCGGAGTTGATACATCCGGATCAGACCGGGTTTATCCGGGGTAGACGGATCGCGGATAATGTCCGGAGGGCGGTTGGTCTGCTCTATCATGTTAGGTCTCGGAAGATCCCGGCGCTTTGTGTGGCACTCGACGCCGAAAAAGCGTTTGATAGAGTGGAGTGGGAGTTTTTGTTTCAGATTATGGGGAGGATGGGGTTGGGGGAGGGTTTTATTCAAGGGGTGCGGGCCCTGTATGAGCAGCCGGAGGCGCGAATTTTGGTAAATGACCAACTCTCCGATAGTTTCAGGTTGCGGCGGGGTACGAGGCAGGGCTGCCCTCTGTCCCCGCTCTTGTTTGCTATTGTGATTGAGGCTCTCGCCATCCGGATACGAGCGGATCCACGGATTACGCCTTTGGTGGCGGGGAGAACGGAGCATAAGATCCTTCTCTACGCCGATGATACACTCTTGTTTCTGGCCCAACCAGAGGAGTCACTCCCGGTGCTGTTGCGGGAACTAACCCGGTTTGGGGAGGTTTCTGGATTTAAAGTGAATTTGACTAAGACGGAAGCTATGGCCTTGGGGGGGCTGAGTAGAGCGGCCCTCCCGAATTTTCCCTTTAAATGGTCGCAGGGGGGTATTAAATATTTAGGGGTGCGTATCACCGAGGATCCCTCACAGTTATTTGCCTTAAATTACAAGCCATTGGTGGGGCGAGTTCATGCCCTGCTTGCACAGTGGACTTCCTTGCAGTTGAGCTGGCGGGGGCGCGTGGAGGTGCTCAAGATGACTATTCTCCCCAAATTTTTATTTCTTTTCTCGCAATTGCCCCTTCGTATTCCGGGGAGAGTGATTGGACGTTGGGAGGCACAGTTGCAGCGGTTTGTTTGGGCGGGGAGGAAGGCGAAAATCAGCAGGAAAGCTTTACTTTTGTCTAAGGACCAGGGGGGCGTGCGGCTCCCGTCGCTGAAATGGTATCATCAGGCTTGTATACTGCGAGCGTGGCGAGATCATTATAGGGGTGGGGGGGTAGTGGCCTGGGTGGACTTGGAGCGGTCGGAGATGGGGACCCTGTCTCTGGAGCAATGGTTTGCGGGGGGTAGCGGGGAGGGGCGGTTGGGTCGGAGACAGGGGCATCCCTTGTTGGAGGCGATGGTGCAACTTGGCCGGCAGGGTACGAGATGGGGGTGGTTCCCAACCCCCTTCTCACCATGGTCTAGGGTGGGGGATTTTTTCTCGTTTGGTAACTCCAAATGGCTGCAGCAGGGGAGTCAGGGGGCGCCCTGGGGTATGGTACTGCTCAGGGAGTATGTGGTGGCCGGCGTAATTCGGTCACATAGGGACTTGGAAACCCGGGTACAGGAAAGGGTCCCCTTTTATCAATATTTCCAGCTGCGCCATCTTTTGGCGTCGGCTGGGGTTTTGTCCCAGATAACTCGAGAAAGCACTCCGATGGAGGCGGGGCTATATCAGTATCCGGGGGATAAGGGTATCATTGCCCGGATATACCGAATATTGCTGCAAGAGGTGGAGGAAGGGGGGGTTGAGGCCCACAGGGTGCGCTGGCATAAGTGGCTGCGGGAGGAGCTGTTGGAGGAGGAATGGGGGAGGATTTATGCTTGTGTCCCCAAATGCACTTGGCTTTCTTCCTGGAGACAGACCCAGCTGCAAATTATTCATGGGGCGTATAGCACTCCCCGACAGTTGTTTTTAGCTGGGAGGCAATCTACGGATGGGTGTTGGCGGGGATGTGGGGGGGTTGGGAGTTTCCTGCACATGTGGTGGGACTGCCCCGTTATCCAAGGTTTCTGGAGACAGGTGCGGGTGAGTCTCGAGGGGATGGGTGGTGACCAGGGGGAAAGGGGGGGGAGCCCGGGCTGCCCAAAGGATTTGTTGTTGGGGGCTTCAAGGGCCGCAGCCACCGGGAGGTGGCAGTGGTTGCTGGAGGAGAAGTTGAAGCTTGCAGCACGAGTGGCAGTAGCGGCGAAGTGGAAAAGCGTGAATGGACCGACCAGGGAAGATTGGTGTGGGAAGATTGAGGTGGCAGTGCGGTTTGATCTGCTAACGTATCGTTTGCGAGGGAAGGAATGGATGTTTCACAAGATTTGGGACCCCTATTTGGATAGATAATTTGGGATGGAGGGCGGCTGGGAGCTAATGGGGCTGGAGGGTGAGCGCTGGCGGGTATTCCAATGACACACACAGTTTTTTCTAAGTTTCAATGTTCTGATGTTATGTATGGGTTAGGTGAGGGTGCAACATTGCCTGTAATGTTTATTCTTGGTATTACCATCACTTTGCTTTGTTGCTGCCAGCATTCTACATTGTCGACTTGTATCTTTTTCTGGGTTTTGTTTCTGTATGGGAAGGGGAATGCTGGATGGGGGGAAGTGACTCTTTGTTAGTGTTTTGATGGTAACTTTTCTGTTTTGGTTTGTCACAAAGCCTAATAAAATATGGTTTAAAAAAAAAAATTAGAAAAGAATAAGGTGAAATTAGACTAAAGATGGTGCAATTTTGATACAGGTAGGTTTGATACATTCCATATAGTGTTTAACTCTATACAATGAAGACTAAGAATAATAAGATGGGACAATTTGATGTTTATTTTACAGGAGAACTTGGATCTTGTTGTGAAACAACTGAACAAATTAGTTAACTGCTATTTACAACAAGTTAGATATTTTCTAAGGATATTGTATATACTGTTTCTTTTCTTTACAATGGGACCTTTTTACAAGTTCTTCAAGGAAACGCCGGACCTGCTCAGAATACCCTGGAAAGTCATTGTTCTAAATATTTCTGTTTCTCACACTGAGCATCATACAGAATCTTTATAGGATAAGGAGCAGACTCTGAAACAAATGCTGGGAGAATAAGTGTATGCAATGCCTTTGTATTTTTTATAGGCTCTATTCCTTTTCATCCCTCTAGTCCAGCCCCGGAACATCTGAGTTTAGTACCTCCTCCAGCAGCTTTGGAGACTGAAACACGTCATCGCTTTGATGATCCTGGTATAAGTAGGCAAGGACCGCCTCTCACCATCAGTATCTATTGACAAAGCAGACTCAGCAGAGCAACAAATAAGTAGCTATAATGTAAACAAACATGTCCTACTCTTCCCTTTTTACACTCTTTCCTATATTCCTTACCTATTATAATCATTAATATTTTGTAACCATAGTTAACCTCAACCTTAAGGTAAAAAAGACCAAATGTTAAGATAAATCCTTCATGATAGAACTGAAACAAAACCAAGTATTGCATAGAAAGGTTTTCCTCTCCCCTTTTGTAAAGAGCAACTACTGACAACCCATGTCAAACTACCACTCTGAACTCTCAGAACTTCAAGCTGCCAAAAACCAACCTGGAACAAAAAACCCCGGGTGGGAACAGGGACTGGACCAGAGTTCCTCCAGGAACAACAATTAGCAGGTAAGTCTAATTTCACCTTCCTTTTCGTCCCTCTAGTCCAGTCCCGGAACATCTGAGGATGTAACAGAGCAGTAAATATCAGCGGGAGAGTCCTGCAATACCAGCCTGAAGTACTGCTGATCCAAAACACATATCCCTGGCTGCTTACACATCAAGCCTATAATGCTTGACAAAGGAATTCAAGGATGACCAAGTCGCCGCCCTACAAATATCCTCGCCTGGCACCAACCTGTATTCCGCCCAAGAGGCCGCTTGAACTCTAGTAGAATGAGTCCGGAGACCCTCCGGGACCTGTTTACCTTTCAAAATATATGCCACTGCAATGGCTTCCTTTAACCATCTGGAAATGGAGGACGTAGCCGCAGCCTCCCCCTTCCGTGGACCCCCAAACACCACAAACAACCTGTCCGACTTACAAAAAGACTCTGTCCATGGAGATACCTCTTGAATGTTCGCCGAACATCCAGAAGACGCAATCTATCTCCCGCCGACTCCTTCTCCACTCGAGAGAATACCGACAACGAAACTACATAGTTGACATGAAACACCGAAACCACCTTAGGCAAGAAGGCGGGAACCGTACGCAACACAACTTTCTGATCCGAGAAGGAAAGAAATGGCTCCTTACAGGATAAAGCCTGCAACTCCGAAATCCTACGAGCGGAGCAAATAGCCACTAGAAAAATTGTCTTCAACGTCAAATCCTTCAGGGACGCCCTACCTAATGGCTCAAAAGGTTCCTTGACCAATGCGTCCAACACCAGATTCACATCCCACGCGGGAACTGAGCACCTGCGAGGCGGCCGCATGAGCAACACGGCCCGTAAGAATCTTTTCACATCCGCGTGTGCTCCCAACACTTGACCTTGCACCTTACCCCGGTAACAAGACAGCGCCGCTAGCTGCACTCTCAAAGAACTAGCCGCGAGATCCTTCTCAAAACTAATCCTGCAAAAACAAAAGAATTTGGGAAACAGAAGCCGCAGAGGGCTGCACCCGCCGGTCCGCACAACATGCCTCAAAAATGCGCCAGACCCACACATACGCTAAGTAGATCACTGTCTTGCCTTCAACAACGTTGAAATAACTGCTGCCGAATAACCCCTGGCTCTCATCCTTGCCCTTTCAAAAGCCAAGCCGTAAGTGAGAACCAACTCGCCTGTGGCATGCGCAGTGGACCCTGAATCAACAGGTCTTCCCGTGGCAGAAGCCTCCACGGACTGTCCACCAGCAGACGAACCATGTCCGCATACCAAGGTCGTCTGGGCCAGTCCGGTGCCACCAGAACCACCTGGCCCTGATGCCTCTCTATGTGCTGCATTATACGCCCGATGACCGCCCATGGTGGAAAGACAGAGGAGACCCCCGACTGGCCACCTCTGTACCAACGCATCGAGACCCTCCGACATCCTTTCTCGCCTCCTGTTGTAAAAACGAGCCGCCTTTGCCGACTTGAACGATGCCATCAGGTCCATAATCGGCATCCCCCAGCGCCACACGAGCAAACACGTCTGGGTGAAGCACCCATTCTCCTGGATCCACCCCGCGCCGACTCAGATAATCCGCTTCGATGTTGTCCACTCCAGCCACATGTTGCGCCGATAGGGCCCGCAGATGTAGCTCGGCCCAGTCCAGCAGTTGACTCGCCTCTGCCTCCAATGTCACACTTCCTGTGCCGCCTTGCCGATTGATGTATGCTACTGTAGTCGCATTGTCGGACAGCACTCGTACCGCCGAGTGTCTCAGCCACGATTGGAACTCCAGAGGGGCCAGATACACTGCCCTCATCTCCAACCTGTTGATGGATCACGTCTTCTCTATCCGTGACCATTGCCCCTGTGCCAACCGATCCTTGCAATGCACTCCCCAGCCCGTTAGACTCGCATCTGTCATCAAGGGCCTCCAGGGGCATCCCTATTTCCAAGATCTCCGGCCACAACCACCAGAGAAGCTCCTGATGCACCTCCGGTGGGCAGACTAGCCGCTGAGACAGCATGTCTGACTGGTGCGACCACTGTCTGAGGAGAGCTCTTTGCAACGGTCTCATGTGCACTCTGGCCCATGGTACCACCTCGATCGTCGCCGCCATTGTTCCGAGCAACTGAAGATACTGCCATGCTGTAGGCGCCCTTCGAGACAAGAAATTCCTGATGAGTGTCCTCAAGCCCTGCACTTGCAGAACTGGAAGACAGACTGCACCCTGCGCCGTATCGAACCGCACCCACAAATACTCCAGGGACTGTGAGGGAACCAACTTGCTCTTGGCAAAGTTGACCACCCAACCCAGGCTCTGCAGCAGCTGCACTACTCAGGCTGTGGCCTCTATGCTCTCGTCCTTTGACTTCGCCCGTATCAACCAATCGTCCAAATACGGATGTACCAGCACTCCTCCTTTGCGGAGAGCTGCCGCCACCACCACCATGATCTTAGTGAAAGTCCTTGGCGCCGTCGCCAGACCAAACGGTAAGGCCCAGAACTGAAAATGCCCCATGGGCACTGCAAACCAAAGAAACTGTTGATGCTCCTGTCGAATGGGAAAGAGTAGTTACTCACCTGTAACAGGTGTTCTCCAGGAGCAGCAGGAATCAGTCCTCACATATGGGTGACATCGACGTCGTTGGAGCCCTTGCGGAGCATTTCCCCAGCTTTCCATGAAAGCCTTTGGGAATGCAGGCACGCATGCGCGGTTCCCTTCCCGCCTAAAGGTGCCATCTTATCTCAGTCAAATGACATAGCTAAGAACAGCACACAAAAAAAGTAAAATAAACTATGTACAACTGCAACTCCAAGGGGAGGAGGGAGGGTTGTGAGGACTGATTCCTGCTGCTCCTGGAGAACACCTGTTACAGGTGAGGAACTACTTTCTCCAGGACCAAGCAGGAAGTCAGTCCTCACATATGGGTGACTCACTAGCTCTGGGCTACCAGGAACCCAGGCTGAACAAGAGAACTCCCTCTAGTCTCAGCATCAAAGAAAGGCTTTTCACTGACAGAACCTCCACCGGTAGCCCAACAGAGGGCAGGAGGGCAGGAGTTGCCTAAACCTCAAAGAGATTCCGGAGTACTGCCTGGCCAAAAGCACTGTCCCTACGGGACTCCCTTTCCAGACAGTAATGGGCCGCAAACGTCTGGCTTGAAGACCAAGTAGCAGCCCTGCAGATGTCTACCAACGGTACAGAGCGGAGATCAGCCACTGAGGCAGCCATTGCCCTGACACGATGGGCCGTGACCCAACCCTGCAAAGGAAGGTCAGCTGCCCTGTAAGCCCAGGTGATACAGTCAGCCACCCAGATGGACAAGGTACGCTTGGACACAGCCAACCCCAAATTATTAGGGTCAAAAGATATGAAGAGCTGAGCAGCCATTCTAGGTCCCTGCGTACGGTCAAGGTAGAAGGATAAGGCCCTCCTACAGTCCAGGGTGTGCAGAACTGCTTCAGCCTGGCTTGCATGGGGCCTAGGGAAGAATGTTGGAAGGACCACTTCTTGGTTAAGGTGGAAGGAGGAGACAACCTTTGGGAGGAACTTTGGATGAGTCCTGAGGACTACCCTGTTCCTACAGAATCTGGTGTAGGGCCTGTCGCAGACCAGGGCCTGAAGCTCAATCACTCGCCTAGCCGAGGTTAGGGCTACCAAGAAGAGTGTCTTCCAGGACAGGAAGCGTAGAGGACAAGTAGCCATTGGCTCAAAAGGTGGGCGAGTCAGTTGCTGCAAGACCACATTCAACTCCCACTCAGGAGCAGAACGACGGATTGGAGGCTTGAGCAAGAGCAAGCCTCTGAGGAACCGGGACACCAAGGGGTGAACCGACAGAGAATGTCCTTCCACCAGTGAGTGGTGAGCTGCTAGAGCTGAGAGGTGGACCCGAACAGAATTGGACTTAAGTCCCTGATTCAATAAGTGCAGTAGGTACTGAAGTACTACTGGTACAGCACAGGAGAAGGGATTTTCTGTACGTAGCTGACACCACACAGAAAACCTTTTCCATTTTAGGGCATAGGTTTTCCTAGTGGACTGTTTCCTAGAGGCTAGGACAACCTCCTCAACCTCTTGAGGTAGGCCCCAGGGAGCCAAAACTACCCTTGCAGCCTCCATGCCATCAAATTGAGAGCTTTGAGATTGGGGTGCAGAAGGGAACCCTGATCCTGAGAGAGGAGGTTGGGTTGCAACCCCAGAGGCAGTGGGGGATCCACTGCCAGCTGAAGCAGAAGTGGAAACCAAGGCTGTCTTGGCCACCTGGGAGCCACCAGCAGGACCGAGGCCTTGTCCTGAAGAATCTTGAACAGAGTTCGGGCCACCAAGGGCGTGGGAGGAAACGCATACAGGAGGTCCTGAGACCGGGGAATCAGAAAAGCATCTGCTGCTATCTGCAGAGAATGCGGTTGCCTGGAGCAGAACTTTGGCAGCTGTTTGTTCAGAGGACTGGCAAACAGATCTATGGATGGAAGTCCCCATTTCAGGAAAATCTTCTGAACCACCAAAGGATGGAGCTGCCACTCGTGGGGCTGCAGAATCCTGCTCAACCTGTCTGCCAGGTAGTTCTCCTGACCAGGTAGATACACTGCCTTGAGGAGCATGTTGTGTCTGAGAGCAAACAAGCAAAGGTCCTGTGCCTCCTGACAAAGGAGCCTGGACCCAGTTCCACCCTGCTTGTTCACATAAAACATGGCTACCCGGTTGTTTGTTTGAACTAGGACAGACTGATGAGCCAGGGTTTGAGAAAAAGTATTGAGGACTAACCGAATAGCCCCGAGTTCCAGGAGACTGATTTGCTGTGCGGCTTCCCAGGGAGACCACAGGCCCTGGGTGCACTTCCCTAGACAATGAGCTCCCCAGCCCTGCAGGGAGGCATCCGTGGTCAACACCACTGTGAACCCCGGAATCTGAAAAGGTACCCCTTGGAGCAGATTGGGTGGGTGCCGCCACCAGTTGAGGGAGTTCAGGAATTGTCTGGAGACCCTTATCCTGTCTCGGAGGCTGCCTGTGGCCTGTGACCACTGAGTCCGAAGGCACCACTGTGCAGGCCTCATATGGAGCCTGGCATTGGGGGTCACATGTACTGTCGAAGCCATGTGGCCTAGAAGCCTCAGGCAGAGTCTGGCGGAGACCAGTGACCTGCTGAGAAACTGGCTTGCCAAGTTTATCAGTCTTTGGGCTCTGTCCTCTGGCAAGAATGCCTTTGCCAGCTGAGAGTCCAACCTTGCCCCTATGAACTCCAAGTTCTGGGATGGGAGCAAAGTGGATTTTGCGAAGTTGATGACAAACCCCAGGCTTTGAAGAAGAGCAATAGTTCTGAGGGTGGCTTGTCTGGCCTCCTGGCACATCTGACCCCTGATGAGCCAGTCGTCCAGATAGGGGAAGACAAAGATACCCTGATTTCTCAGGTAGGCTGCCACCACTGCCAGGCATTTGGTAAAGACCCTGGGAGCGGAGGTGAGGCCAAAAGGTAGTACTCTGTACTGATAATGGTTTCCTCCCACAATGAACCTGAGGTACTTTCTGTGGTCTGGATGAATGAGGATGTGAGTATACGCATCCTTTAAATCCAAGGAGCATAGCCAATCTCCCTGCTGGAGGTAGGGCAGAAGGGTTCCAAGAGCAAGCATCTTGAACTTTTCCTTCTCCAGGAACTTGTTGAGATTTCGGAGATCTAGAATAGGTTGAAGGCCACCGGTTCTTTTGGGTACCAGGAAATACCTGGGGTAGAACCATCGGCCTTGTAAGTGGGGAGGCACAGGCTCCACTGCCCTGTCCACAAACAGACCTTGTAGCTCCTGAAGGAGAAGATCTGTGTGCAGGGGAGGCCTTGGAGGCTCCCCTGGAAAGTATGGAGGAGGCAGTTGCTGGAAGTGTAGTGCATAGCCCTTGTGGACTATTCTTAACACCCAACTGTCTCCAGTGATGAGTGGCCACTGGTGGGCAAACAGAGCGAGGCGACCTCCTGTGCAGGGTTGGGAGAGCAGGGATGGAGAGGCTATGCCTAAGAAGTCAAAAAACCCCACCCTGCTGAGTGGGAGCAGGGGCCAGAGGCTTGGGGGTCCTCTGCCTACGGGGCCCATTACCCTGCCCCTTGGCTTGCTGACCCTGAGGGGCAACTTGGGCAGCCTGATATTGTGGGTACTGTTTGTAGGCAGTGCCCTTCCTCGGGTAAAAGGGCTTTTTACCCGAGCCCTTCTTCTTGTGAGAAGGGGCAGAAGTCTTTCTAGACAGCCTTGTCCTTGTGAGGTGCTCGGTCTCGAGCTGAGCAGCCCTCTAGGTCATGGACTTGCCAAAAAGGTTCTCACCTCGGCAAGGGACATCAACCAACTTGTCCTGAACCCATGGCTCGAGGTCCGATGACTTCAGCCACGCCTGGCGTCAAGCCGCGATGCCGGCTGCCGCAACATGGGCCGAAGCCTCGAAGCCATCGTAGGCAGCATGGGACATAAACTTGGAGCATTCCCGGATCCCCGAGGACAAGGACTTGAACCTCTGCAAGGGTTCCCCGGAGAGACCAGCAGAGAACCCGGCCAGCTCCTTGGCCAGGTCTCGCAAGTACACGCACATGTACAGCTGTTAAGACTGGACACGGCAAGCAAGCATCGAGTCCTGGAAGCACTTTCTACCAAAACCATCGAGGGTTTGGGCCTCCCTGCCAGGGGGCACCGCAGAGTGCATCTTTTGACTTTTCAGGCGATGCATGGCCGATTCCACCACCATGGAATGGTGTGGTAGCTGCGCCTTCTGAAAGCCAGGACTCTTCCGGAGTCGATAGATCGAATCGACCCGCTTGCTTAAAACCGGCGCCGAGGCCGGTGCCTCCCACATCCGGAAGAGGAGCCGTTCCAGCATCGGAGGAACCCGGACAGTAAAGGCCTCCTTCGGAGGAGAGTCGTACTGCAGGGCCTCGAGCTCCTCAGCTCCTCCTCGGGGTCCGCAGGGATAGCCAATGCAATGGCCATATCCCGGACGAACTCCGAGAACCGGGTATCCTCCGGAGGGAATCTACTCCGGGGTTCAGACTGCGGTGAGTCCAATGGGACGCACCGAGTCTTGAAGGTGTCAGGAGACTCCTTGTCCTCCGTCTCCCATGCGGACTCGTCCGATGAGGAATCGGGGTCCGACCTCACGGGGCCTGCGAGCACCCGCCCCGACGCCGAAGGCACCGGCGTCAACGCCCTTGGTCCCGAACGGGAGGTCGAGGGAGACCACGACCGAGGTCGACCTCGAGCCTTCATGGTCTCGAGTATCGGCTCGGTCTCCGGGGTCGACTTCGATGTCCCAGTGGTCGGGGCAGATGCGGCAGACAGGCTGGCCATCAGTGCCCGCTGCTGTTCCATGAAGGCAGACAGTCTGCTCTCCAAGGCTGTCAACCTGAGACCCAGCTCAGGAGACTCAGCAGCTCCCGACTCAGGCCCCGGCGGCGCTGGGCCCGACGTCGGCTCCCTGGGAGGAGAGTCCACAAGGACTACAGGGCTTACTTGTCCAGCAGACTCTGGCTCCAGTCGAGGGACTTTGGAAGGCTTCTCCTGTTCCACGGGCCCGGGGCGACGGTCGGGGGTCCGAGACCTAGCTCTCGAGGAGCCAGGGACCTCTTCCGACGACGTCCCCGCCAGCCGCTTCTTCCTCTTGCGTTCCCGGTCGGGGGACCCCCTTTCCGAGGAGCCACGACGATGCTCAGGATCTGATTCCCAAGATGTCGAGGCCTCTGACAAGGTCCGGGCCCGGCCGGAGGCCGAGTCAGAAAAAAGCCTTTCCTTTTGGTGCTGACGACTTTGCAGTGCCTTGGAAGACATTTTCCCACATGGTCCACACGTCTTAGGGTCGTGATCAGGACTGAGGCACCGAAGGCAGCAGTCGTGTGTGTCGGTGAGAGACATCAGCTTCTTGCACCGATCACACTTCTTAAAACCGCTGGAAGCCATCGGGGAAAAAAAAGAGTCCCCGCGAGGTCAAAGGACCGGCCTTCCAGGGAAAAAGAAAAAAGGGCGCGAACGCCAGCCACGAAGGGCAAAAACCGAAAAAAGAAGATTGGGCTCGATACCGGTGTACCGAACCCGGCGGGAGGGGAACCGGCGTTGAACCAGAGAAGAAAAATAGCGAAGAATCGCAAAAAATCAAACAATTTTCTGGGATGACTAGGACTCACGTCCGGTGGGCTTCACGGAAAATGAGAGACTGAGGTAAGATGGCACCTTTAGGTGGGAAGGGAACCGCGCATGCGTGCCTGCATTCCCAAAGGCTTTCATGGAAAGCTGGGGAAATGCTCCGCAAGGGCTCCATCGACGTCGATGTCACCCATATGTGAGAACTGACTTCCTGCTTGGTCCTGGAGAATATGCAAATACGCTTCCGTGAGATCCAAAGACGTAAGGAACTCTCCCTTCTGGACCGCCGCAATCACAGAGCGCAGCGTCTCCATATGGAAATGAGTCACCCGGAGACACCGATTCACTCTTTTTAAATCCAGAATTGGCCGGAAGGCACCGTCCTTCTTTGGCACCTCAAAATAGATGGAGTATCGACCGCACCCGCACTGCTCCGACGGCACGGGTACCACGGCTCGGAGCTGCAGTAGTCTTTGAAGCGTCTCCTGAACCGCCCGGACCTTGAGCGGTGCCCTGCAAGGCGACTGGACAAAGGAATCTAACACTGGCTGTTGGAACTCCAGAGCATAACCCTCTCGAATGACCTCCAACACCCACCAGTTTGACGTAATCTGGACCCAGGCAGGGTAAAAATCCTGCAGTCACCCTCCTACGGGTTCACACCCCACCTGAGTCCCCCTCATTTCATTGTGGTTTCTTAAGGTTCGAGGACGTGATGGGTGCAAAACCTCTACCTGCCCCGTGAAACCCCTGACTTCGTGCTGGAAACCTGCCCCGCTGAAACTGCCCAAAGCGGGACATCCGAAACCTAAGAAACTCTCTCTGAGACCCTTTGGGAGTCGGAATAGGGCGGCCCTGTTTTGGCTTATTCTCAGGCAACCCCCCCCCCCCTTCCCCTTGGACTCCCCCAGATCCTTGACCAACTTGTCCAAGTCCTCTCCAAACCAAATCTTTCCCCTAAAGGGAAGTTTACTGAGACGAGCCTTGGAAGAACTGTTGGCCGACCAGTTGCGTAGCCACAAATACCGCCTGGCTGCCACCACAGAAGCCATACTCTTAGCTAGCCCCTGGATAAGGTCATAATGGATATCCTCCAAATAAGCGGTCCCTGACTCCAAACAGGAAACATCATCCACCTGCTCTCCCATCTGATGCCCCTGAAGGCGCTGCGACCAACGAAGACATCCTCTTGCCACCCACACTCCCGCGATAAGTGCTCTTGCCATGCAGGCCTCTATGTCAAATACTTGCTTCAGCAAGGTATCCAATTTCCTATCCTGACCATCCTTAAGGGCTGCCGACCCCTCTACCGGGATCGTAGTCTTCTTAGTAACCGCCGACACCACAGCATCAACCGTCGGGAACGAAAAAGATCCCTATCCTGGTCAAGTGGATAAAGCCGAGCTATCGCCCTAGATCCCTTCAGAGCCACCTCGGGCAAATCCCACTCCTCCTGAATCATGTTCCTAAACACCATGTGAATGGGAAAAACCCGTTGAGTCGTCCATACAGCCTGCAACAACGGGTCCTCCAACGCATCATCTGCTGTCAGGACCTCCGCCGGCATGTTTAGAGTCTTTAGTGTTTCGGTAATCAGAACGGGCAACTCCTCTCGCCTAAACACCCTAACTACCCTAGCCTGCTGCTCCGAATTAGGCAACTCCCCCTCTTCTAACTCGTCTAGCGAATCGTCCTCTACATCCCCGTCTCCGGATCCTGCAGGGACGCAGACGCTGTCAGATCCACCCCCGCCACTCTACTCCTCTTGACAGGGGCAGCACCAGCCTTGGCCCGCAGTGGACTCCCTAGCCGCTTCTCCCCCCGAGCACCGGGGGAAAGGATAGCTATTCCGGGCTGCAGTAACAAAAAGGCCTGATGCATGAGCAAAAAGAAATCCGGAGGAACTAAGGGTGGCCCCACCGCCTGACCCTGTCCCAGCGGAGGGGACGGTCCCACCATCGCAGACGGTCCAGCTATCGGCTCAGCGGAGACCACAGGGGAGGGCAGGACTTCCCCCTCACCCTGGGGAACCACCATCTGCCCTCCAGTCCCCATCTCTAGCGCCTTCTCCATTAATGCCGCCTCCTGGGTGCAGCCCCTGCACACCCCAGAATCTAAAACAGTGCCTCACCTCGCCTCGTGCCACACACTAAGCACCGAGGCCTAGTTGGCATGCTACCCTAGAAAGCCTGGCTTCCCAACTCCAGCACCAGAGGAGACCAACACACCACAGCCCTTGTACTATACTCCTTCCTTGTTCTATTTTATTTTTATTTTTTTTACTTCAATCACTGAACCGATCTCAGCCTACACCTTCCCACTGCAAACAAAGAAGATTGCAAATGAAGAAGACCCACGGCCGAGCAGACACCGGCCCCTGCCTGCCCGCCGAAAAAAAAGAAACTAAAATGTCTCCTGTTGTGCTTCCCACGCGAACACCACGCAGTCAGGCCTGCTACTCCCGAGACCCGTGCGATCTCAACTCTCCGGCCTCTCCACTACTGATTCTGTCCCAGGGCATCCAAATTTAAACAAAAAAAAAAAATAGATGACTCACCACGCTTCCACTCTGCGGACCTCAATCCAGCACCGGAGCTCAGCCGAAGCAGCGGCTTCAGCTTTGGCACGGAGAGACACAGCGTGTCCTTCAAACACTGCTCTCTTCTTCTTTCTCCAACAAGCCGTCGGCGATGCTTGCTACCTGCTCCTCACCCATTCACGCGGGTTCGGGAGCAGGGAGGCTAGTCCTGTCGGGTCTCACTCTCACCCCCCCCCCCCCCCGTGCTCATTCTCAGCGTGAGGGAGGAGGAGTGGAGGGGGGGGGCGGAGGAGGAGACAGATCAAAGGAAACAAGAGAGACAGAGAAGGAACTCTTTTTTTTTTTTTAGCAGCACCTACACTGATCTCCTGACCAAATAAAAAAAACTGCAATTTAAAAGATCAACTCTGCTTATTTGCTGCTTCGTGAACCCCAAACCCTAGGCTCACCATCTACTCCAGCTGCTTGGAGACAAACTACTGATCATCAAAGCGATCACGTGTTTCAGTCTCCAAAGCTGCTGGAGGAGGTACTAAACTCAGATGTTCCGGGACTGGACTAGAGGGATGAAAAGGAATAGAGCCTATAAAAAATACAAAGGCATTGCATACACTTATTCTCCCAGCATTTGTTTCAGAGTCTGCTCCTTATTTATTTATTTATTTAGCTGCATTTATATCCCGCTTTTCACCAGGTCAAAGCGGTTGGGGGATACATTTAACACGAGGGGATATGAGACACATACTTACAGGGAACATGGGCAATCCTATAAAGATTCTGTATGATGCTCAGTGTGAGAAACAGAAATATTTAGAACAATGACTTTCCAGGGTATTCTGAGCAGGTCCGGAGTTTCCTTGAAGAATTTGTAAAAAGGTCCCATTGTAAAGAAAAGAAACAATATATACAATATCCTTAGAAAATATCTAACTTGTTGTAAATAGCAGTTAACTAATTTGTTCAGTTGTTTCACAAGATCCAAGTTCTCCTGTAAAATAAACATCAAATTGTCCCATCTTATTCTTTTTTCCGATGGGATCCCACTGCAATAAGTTTACCCCTCACCACTGCCTTCAAACAATCCCAGATTATCCCCGGGTTGCTCTCACTAGTCTCATTCAGCAACAGATACTCCGCTATGCATTCATTAACCTGCTTCACCACTTCTTTATCGTCCAGCAAAGTTAATTTAATTTCCACCACCCTCTATGCCTTCCCAGATCCCCCATACTAAGAACCCCTAGCACTGGAGCATGGTCTGATCACGTGCGCTCTTTAATCACACACAACTGTACCGTCGAAACCAAAGTGCGATCCACCATCAGCATTGTCTATGCAGGAGTAACCTCCATGTACCGCTGAGAAAAAGGAATAATCCCGTTGCCCACTATTTAATTCCCTCCATAAGTCAACCAGATCCAGACCCACCATAAGTTTTTTCAAACTCGCCCTATGCTGTTTTGCCTGCGAGGACGACCCCTTAGATGTATCCACCCGTGGATCTAGGGCAACATTAAAGTCACCTCCTAGGATTATCTTGCCCTCCATTAACCCAATAAGCTTCACCTGAAGCTCCTTAAAAAACAAGTTTTGTTTAGCGTTTGGAGCATATGCATTAACCAAAGTATACAAATGTTGATCCCAGCACAACTGAATCGCCACAAATCTGCCCAATTTATCCCGAAACACCTCCCCCACCTGCCCCTGAACCCGGGCAGATAACAGAATCCCCACTCCCCCCTTCTTCTTCTCCACCTTATTAGAGGCAAAGAATTGCTGAGGGTACTGAGGATGTTGCATACGCCTCTCATCCCTAGATAAGAGATGTGTTTCCTGTATAAAAACAATATCCCCCTGAAGTCTCTTGCACTCTTTTATCAGTAACTGACGCTTTACATAGGAATTGAGGCCTCTAACATTCAAAGACATAATATTCATCTCCGGCATCTAAATCGGCTGCCCTTCCCCCCGCTGCCTCGCACCTTCCTTTCCTCTATGTACCCCCCTCCATCCCCCCTAACCTCCCCACCCCTACCCCCTCCCCTGCTCTCCCTCCCCCCTCCCTCATGCCCCCCACCTCCTCAAGGAGCCCTTCCATCCGATCTCCGCCAACCACCCCACCCCTACTACTCTCTTAGATTACAAATAGAAATTATAACCCCCCCTCCTGCAGCCTTAAAAAGTGCACACAGGTAAACAACCCTCCTCCCCACTTCTCCCCCCCCCCCGCACCACCAAATTCTAATTAACAGCCAGCTTCTAATTAACAGCCAACCCCCCCTCAGATCATTACAACCAAGTATCCAGCCCCGTGCCCTCCACCCACTCACAACCTTCACACAATTCTGCACAGCCAGTAAGTTCATCATTTCAGCAGTCTCTGGCGCCGCAAACTTCTCGCTCCTCCAGGCACGCGACTCCACTGATTCTGTAACTCAGATCCCTTGCCACTCCGGTCCTGACGGTCCAACTTCTCAGATGCTAGAGCGGGAATGTCTGTCCAGCCTGCCTGTTGCAGACCTGAAATAGCTGCTTCCACCGAGTGGGCTACAGTTGTTTTAGTGTGGATTGTAAACTGCAGGCCCACAGGGAACAACCAGCGGTACCTCACATTTTCATCTCTCAGTCTCTTGGTAACCGCTTGGTACTCCCTACATTTTTTAATAGTGAGGCTGGAGATGTCAGCAAACACCTCTACTTCTGACCCCTGCCACTGGATCTTGCCTAGCTTCTGCGATGCCTTCATTACCAATTCTTTGGATCGGAATTCATGCAGGCAAACTATCACATCACGTGCTCTATTCTCACGTTGGGGCCCCAGAGCTCTATGTGCTCTGTCAACTTTCAGACATATGCCCTCCACTTCCATTTTGGCTACCTTGAGGACTGCCCCACAAAATTCCTCTGCCATCGCCACATAATCCACCATGCCTTCACGTTCCAGCAGTCCACGTATACGTATATTCGAACGCCTGGACATGTTCTCCAGGTCTTCAACCTTCAGCCACAGGTCCTCTTGAGCCTCACAGAGAGCTTCTATACGCTGTTCAAAGGGGCCCCGTCTCTCTTCCTGCTCCTTCATTTTGTTCTCCCCACCTCTTCCATCCTGGCCCCCAGGGACACCATTTCCCCTTTCATCTCTTGCATCCAGCTCTGCACCTCATTCTTCATGGCTCCCACCTCATGCCTCAGAGAGTCCAGCCATTCTTTCAAGTCAGATCTCAGGGCTTGTATCTCACTCGGCGGACCTCCCGTTATACCCCGCTCCTCCTGGTCCTTGAGCTCTCCACTGGACGCCGCCGTTTTCGCTCCGGGCCCCTTAGTATTCCCAATGCACTTGAAGGAGTAGGCCTTCAAGTCCACAGCCGATTTCCGTGCCGCCATCTGCCACCACTCACTCTCCGGGAGCAGTCTGGGGTCCCCACACCAGGAAGGAAGGAGGGGGGAGGCTTCTCACCAGTCCCGGTGCCTCACAGTGTATCAGCTCCTGCCCTGCACCAAAGAGCACACACCTCTGTCTCACCACCGCTCCACTCTCTGGGATGGCCGTTGCCAGCTGCACCTCAATTCCACCAGCCAGGACAATTTTTCCACCATTGCTCCTCTGCAAGCCCGGCGCGCTGGGCCTCCCTTCTCCTGAGCACCACGTGCGTAGCGTGCTATTCGGGGCCCCGGCCTCGCCCTGCTCCTCTCCGACCCAGCGTTTCACTGCTCTCACTGCCTCTGCCGGCTCACCGTTCTCCCGCACAACACAGCTCGGGCAGGCGCTCCTCCGCGCTGCTGCTTTCGCTGACTACTTTAGTTCCCTGCACCGGGCTGTACTCTCCGCTCCGGCCTGCTTGTCTATACGCGCCTCTCTGACCTCTCCGGCTCCGTGGAGGCTCGCCACTTTTAAAAGTCTTCGCCCGTCGCGCCGAGGGGGGGGGCGGCTGCCACCCTCACAGACACCACACTTTGCTGCTTAACTACTCCGGGGGAGGTTCCGTTTCACCGCGGGGAGTGTGGTTGCGGCGGAGCACGTTCAGCACACTGCCATTGCCTCGGCCAGCGCCACCGGAAGTCCTTCCCATCTTATTCTTAAGTCTTCATTGTATAGAGTTAAACACTATATGGAATGTATCAAACCTACCTGTATCAAAATTGCACCATTTTTCTGCCTCGCTATTTTCTCCAGAAGCAGTTATCCCACTATTTAACTGCTCAACAGGAAAGCAAAGTTTTTTACAGTATCCCTCACACTTCTTATTGGTTTGACAGAACATCTATAACGTAAAGCCACAGAGACTGTGGAAATAACCTGTTGGGTTACAAGGTTGCATTATTAATTAGAAATAAACTCCGAATTCTATAAATCAAACTCAAGCCTTTTTTTTCTAAGTAAAACATTTCAATAAAAGCCAAAACAAACACATAGGCCCCCAACTCTGGGATAGAGTACTGGCAAAATCAAGAGGCCAGAAGCACCTATAAATAACTTTAAACAGAATACAATTTTAGCAAGGTGCAGCAATAACCACACAACATTTTGCATCAACTATTAAACATCATAAGCTATTTATTTATTAGTAAAAAATAAGATATAAATTTCCATTTAATGAATAGATTTAGAAAAATACGAAAACAGAATCAAACCAATTAGTCTAAGTCATAAAGAACTGAATTCTGAAATGTAAAGGCACAGTGAGTGGTGTGATCTGTAATCAACTGCACACTTCCATCCTCCATGTTTATTTGTTTTATGGCTGGAGCGACAGCACTGCTCCTGTCACCCTCCTGCTGCTTGGTGGGTATGTCATCTTCATCCAGTTCATTCTCATCTGCCCCTTCTCCACACTGGGGAAATGATTCTTTCCCACTGTTCACAGAGGCAGTGTTTATGCTACTGATTGTAGCAGGATCACAATCCGGTTTGGATACTAGATGTTCCTTAGCCAGGGGTAAACTGCCAATACCAGTCTGAGGCTGCAAACAATAGTCTGAGCCAAGACCTGTTCTTCCTGCTGTTTTGCCTTCTGTTGTAAGTAATGAAGCCTCGTCATCTTCTATGGTATGTTCCCTTTTAGCAGTGTCAGTTGCGAGAACTGCAGACTTTGTTTCGGGGGAACCGTCATTCCGTATCTCACTGGTATTCAGAACATTAATGCCTTCTTTCTTTTCAGCATATTCATCTGTTCCATGTTCCTGCAGGAAGGAACTAAACAAGTAAGCAGCATGTACATGACAGAGTACAGAAAGAGCTTGTACACAGAAGATATGAACACAGAATATTTTAAATCAGTATAAGGTGAACGCATTTTACAACCTTGCTTGGGCAAGCAGCAGCAGATATACAGGTTTTCTAAAAGGGTAACCATAAAAACGCATATTTAGAACAGATAGCAAGATATTTGTCACAGCATGAACAAAAGGCAGCACCCACCACAGAATTTTAATTTCTACCCTCCACTCCACTCCTGACCCAGCTCACAAAGGGCTAGTCACTCTTATGCAGGCTTTATTCACTTCCCGAAGGTCTCCATCTTGAATGTATTTAGACAGGACATAATCTCATTGACAATCTCACAACCTTTTATCACAGAGTTCTCATTATATCCTATGAGACAAAATGTGTTCAATTCTTTTTATTTTCCTTCCCTGGAAAATTATAGGAACTGAGCTGTGCTGCCACCTACCAGCACAGAGAGCTCAAAAGCTACCATTTAGAATCTTTTGAAGGGGCAGTATCACTTTTATGCTAGAGATCACAACAGTTCTTGGAGAATTTTTTAAAGAAAATTTGGTCTTATCTGCTAATATGTTTTCCTTGCGTCCTATTGAACCAGTCGAGGAAAATGGGTCATGCCCCTTAGCCAGCAGATAAACACAGAGAATAAAGACTTGTGAGCTCTGCAGTAACTTGCTCTTTAGTATTTCTGCAACAAAGCGAATGTAGGAAAATTGCATCTCCTAAATCCCCATAGAAAAGGAGAGGGAGATCCAAGGTTCTTAATATAAGTACAACTGAACACTTGAAAGACCCTATACGAGGATCCAGTAATTCATCTTAAATGTGAGAAAAGGTAGTTACCCACCTATAGCAGATGTTCCCCGTGGACAGCAGGAATAAGTCCTCACATACAGTTGACATCTCCGACAGAGCCCTGCACGGGAACGCTTTTTAGCTTCTATTGGAAGCTTCTGGGAGGCTCCACCACGCCTGCCTTCCCGCCTGCTGCTGTGATGCCATCTTCTCCGATAACCAAGCTGTAGCAGAATATAACTCCTCAGGGAACTGGGAGGTTGTGAGGACTTATTCCTGCTGTCCATGGAGAACACCCGAGTAACTATCTTTTCTCTGTGGACAAGCAGTCCTCACATATGGGAGTCCCAAGCTACAGGCTATCGAAAACCGAGGCGGCCACCAAAAGGAGCAAAATTGAATTCCTGTAAGAACTAGAGAATCAACTATGTACATAAGTGGTAGTTCACAAAAAGAAACTCATCTGATTCAGCTTTTCCACAATTTGCTTTTTCTTTTTTTTGGTAGCCTGGACGAACAATAGGGCCTTGGTGGGGATGGCGTTGGATTTTAATCCCCAAATAGATGCTGGAGTACCGATTGGCTGAAGTTACCGTCATGTCAGGAATTCCCATCCAGACAGAAGTGAGATGTGAATGTGACCACGTTACAGATCTCTTCCATGGAGACTGAAGTCAAGTTGGCCACCAACGCAGCCATGGCTCATACGTTGTGAGCTGTGACATGACCATCAAGGCTCAGGCCAGCCTGGGCATAAGCAAAAGAGATGCAGTCTGCCAACCAAATTGAAAGCGTGTGTTTGGAAACGTCAGCCCCCTAGCTTGCTGGGGTCAAAAGAAACAAATAGCTAGATGGACCTTCGGTGGGCCTTCATCCGCTCTAAGTAGAAGGCTAAGGCTTGTGCACAGTCGCTTCCCCTCTGTGGGTGTGAGGCCTCGGAAAGTCAGAAGAATGACTGACTGATTAAGATGGAAAGCCGATACCACCTTTGGAAGGAAAAGAGGATGAATGTGCAGGACCACTCTATTATGATGGAACCTGGTGTATGGTGGAAGAGCTACTACAGCCTGGAGCTCACTTACCCGGTGTGCTTATGTAACCACAACCAGAAAGCCTAGTTACTCACCTCTAACAGGTGTTCTCCGGAGACAGCAGGAATCAGTCCTCACATATGGGTGACAGCGGCATCGATGGAGCCCGCAAGGTAATCATTCCCCAGCCTTCAAAAGAAAGCCTTTGGGAGTCAGGCCATGCCCCCAAAGGTGCCATCTTACCTCAGTATGACGACATAGCTTAATCAAGCATAAAAAGAAAAAACAAATTCCACAGGGAGGAGAGAGGGTTGTGAGGACTGATTCCTGCTGACCCCAGAGAACACCTCTTATAGGTGAGTAACTACACTTTCTCCGGAACAAGCAGAAAGTCAGTCCTCGCATATGGGACTCCCAAGCTAGAGGCTACCGAAAAACCATGTAGGAGCCACATGCGAACCATAAGGCGAATTATGAAGCGCAGCAAGGAGCTCTGAATGGCTTGAAGTCCAGTGATGCAGCCCCAACATTGACGCTGGAATCATAAGAACATAAGATATGCCATACTGGGTCAGACCAAGGTCCATCAAGCCCAGTATTCTGTTTCCAACAGTGGCCAATCTAGGTCATATGTACCTAGCAGTTTCCCCAAGAGACACAAGTTCCACAATGCTTGTACTGGGTCAAGCATTGATATCTTCGGTCACTTCTTAATAATGGTTTATGGACCTTTCCTCCAGGAACTTGTCCAAACCTTTTTTAAACCCAGCTACACTAACAGCCTTTACTACATCCTCCGGTAACAAATTCCAGAGTTTGATTACACGTTGAGTGAAAAAATATTTTCTTTTATTAGTCTTAAATAGTTTACCCTGTAGCTTCATTGCATGTCCCCTAGTCTTTCTATATTCTGATAAGGTAAACAATTGATCTACCTTTACCCGTTCCACTCCGTTCATTAATTTATAGACTTCTATCATATCTCCCCTCAGCCGTCTCTTTTCCAAGTTAAAGAGCCCTAACCTTTTTAGCCTTTCTTCATAGGAGTATCCTTCCATCCCCTTTACCATTTTGGTGGCTCTTCTCTGTACCTTTTCTAAAATCGCTATATCCTTTTTAAGATAGGCGACCAGAATTGCACACAGTATTCAAGGTGCAGTCTCACCATGGAACGATATAGAGACATTATAATATCTTTTGTTTTATTTTCCATTCCTTTCCTTATCATACCTAGCATTCTATTTGCTCTCTTGGCCGCCGCAGCACACTGGGCCAAGGGTTTTAACATGGTATCCACAATGACGCCTAAATCTTTTTCCTGGGTGGTGGTTCCTAATGTGGAACCTTGCATCGTGTAACCGTAGTTTGGGTTGTTCTTCCCTAGGTGCATAACCTTGCACTTGTCCACATTAAATTTCATCTGCCATTTTGATGCCCAGTCTTCCAATTTATCAAGATCCTCTTGCAATTTTTCACAATCCTCTTGGGTTTTAACAACTTTAAATAGTTTTGTGTCATCTGCAAATTTGATAACCTCACTCGTTATTCCACTTTCCAGGTCATTTATGAATATGTCAAAAAGCTCACCTTTAAACCATGCTGGCAGTTTTTTGGACTTCCTTCCACTTTTCTTAAAGCGTGGAATACAGCTGGTCTGGGCTTCCAAGATAGTATTTTTCAACACCACCCAAACTTGATGTACGTCTTTAACCTTCGCAACTGCTCCTTTTAGTTTTTTCTTAACTGTTTTCCTCATTTTATAATAGTCTCCCTTTCAAAAGTTAAAAGGTAGTACTGTGGATTTCCTTACTATCCCTCCTCCACTAATTAAATCAAAGGCGATCATGCTATGATCACTATTGCCAAGTGGCCCCAACACCCTTATCTCTTGCACTAGATCTGGTGTTCCACTAAGGACTAGGTCTAATATGGCTTCCCCTCTGGTCGGTTCATGAACCAGCTGCTCCAAGAAGCAGTCATTTATTTCATCTAGGAACTTTATCTCCCTAGCATGTCCTGACGTGACACTGACCCAGTCGATACCGGGGTAATTGAAATCACCCATTATTATTACTGCGCTGTAACGTTTGTTAGCTTCCTTGATTTCTTTGAGCATTTCATCATCCATTTGGTCATTCTGGCCAGGTGCTCGATAGTACACCCCCCACTGCCATTGCCTTCCCCCTTTTAAATGGAATTTCAATCCATATAGATTCTACAGCAGATTTTGTTTCCTGCAAAACTTTAATCCTTTCTGAGTCAATGTCCTCTCTAACATAGAGCGCAACCCCTCCACCAATTTGATCAGCTCTATCATTACGATATAGTTTGTACCCAGGTATCACAGTGTCCCACTGGTTGTCCTCCTTCCACCATGTCTCTGATATTCCAATCATATCTAAAATTTCATTTAGTGCTATATATTCTAATTCTCCCATCTTATTCTTTAGACTTCTAGCATTTGCATACAAGCATTTTAGAGAATGTATTTTATTCATGTTAATTTGGCTATTGTTAGATATGGGTAAATTGGGATTTTTAAGCTCTGTCTGCTCCATACTTGAGGGCATTTGGGCTACTTTACTCTTTGTGGAACCTCTCTGCTTTTGGTAGTATCCTTCAAGGATACATTCTTCCGAACCATCCGCTCTTGGGCGACTGTCGGCTTTCCCCTAATATCTAGTTTAAAAGCTGCTCTATCTCCTTTTTAAAGGTTAATGCCAGCAGCCTGGTTCCATCCCGGTTAAGGTGAAGCCCATCCCTTCGGAAGAGCCCCTCCTTTTCCCAGAATGTTCCCCAGTTCCTAACAAATCCAAAACCCTCATCTCTGCACCATTGTCTCATCCACGCATTGAGACTCCAGAGCTCTGCCTGCCTTTTGGGTCCTGCGCATGGAACAGGAAGCATTTCGGAGAATGCTACCCTGGAAGTTCTGGATTTCAACTTCCTACCTAAAAGCCTAAATTTTGCCTCCAGAACCTCCCTACCACATTTTCCTATGTCATTGGTACCGACATGTACCAAGACAGCAGACTCCTCCCCAGCACTATCTAAGACCTTATCTAGGTGGCGCGTGAGGTCCGCTACCTTCGCACCAGGCAGGCATGTTACCAGGCGATCCTCACGTCCACCAGCCACCCAGCTATCTACATGCCTAATAATCGAATCACAACTATAACGACTGTCCTAACCCTTCCCTCATGGGCACATGGCCCTGGAGAAACTTCCTCGGTGCGAGAGGGTTTTACATCACCTGGAGGACAGGTCCTAGTTACAGGATCGCTTCCTGCCACATCAGGGTGATGCTCTCCTGTCACGTGACCTCTCTCCTCCATGGCAAGAGGGGTGCTGCCAGACTGGAGGTGAGACTTCAGGACTATATCCCTGTAGGTCTCGTCTATGTACCTCTCTGTCTGTCTTATGTTTTCCAAGTCTGCTACTTTAGCCTCTAGAGAACGGACTTGTTCCCTGAGAGAAAAGAGCTCCTTGCACCTAGTGCACACGTAAGACCTCTCACCAACTGGAAGAAAATCATACATGTGACACTCAATGCAAAAGACTGGAAAGCCCCCATCCTGCTGCTGGACTGCTGTCTGCATCTTAGTTTTAAGTTTGTGTCTAGATCTTTAAGTTCTTACTTACTAGGGGTTGCTATGGGTATTTATACCAATAAAACTGTACCTAATACGTTTAATAGGAAGTCCAAAAAACTGCCAGCATGGTTTAAAGGTGAGGTCAGAGAGGCTGTTGTTGCCAAAAAAGCATCTTTCAGGAAATGGAAAAAAGAGCCAAACGACGAAACCTGGAAACAGCACAAGCACTGGCAAGTCAAATGCAAGGCATTGATAAGGCAGGCAAAGAGAGAATTTGAGAAGAAGAAGCTTGCTGCGGAAGCAAAAACGCGAAATAAAGACCTTTTCAAGTACATTTGTAGCAAAAAACCTGTGAGAGAGTCAGTTGGACCATTAGATGATAAAGGGGTTAAAGGAGCACTAAGAGGCGACAAGGCGATAGCGGAGAGACTGAATGAATTCTTTGCTTCGGTCTTTACTGAGGAAGATGTAGGGATGTTACCCATGACTGAAGTGGTATTTAAAGGTGCGGAAGAATTGAAGGAAATATCGATACATCAGGGTTCCAGGGGTGATCTGGGAAACTACAGACCGGTGAGCCTGACATCAGTACCGGGAAAAATGGTAGAAACCATCATAAAGAATAAAATTACTCAGCATGTAGATAGTCACAACCTAATGGGAGACAGCCAACATGGCTTTAGACAAGGAAGATTATCTTACTAATCTGTTATGTTTTTTTGAAGGAGTGAATAAACAGGTGGACAAAGGTGAGTCGGTTGATATTGTGTATCTGGACTTTCAGAAAGCCTTTGACAAGGTCCCTCATCAGAGACTTTGGCAAAACTAAAGAGTCATGGGATAGGAGGCAGTGTACTATTGTGGATCAGGAACTGGTTAAAAGATAGAAAGCAGAGGGTAGGGCTAAATGGCCAATTTTCCCAATGGAGAAAGGTGAATAGTGGTGTACCCCAGGGATCTGTGCTGGGTCCGCTGCTTTTTGACATATTCATAAATGACCTGGAAAGTGGAATAACGAGTGAGGTTATCAAATTTGCAGATGACACAAAACTATTTAAAGTTGTTAAAACCCAAGAGGATTGTGAAAAATTGCAAGAGGATCTTGATAAATTGGAAGACTGGGCATCAAAATGGCAGATGAAATTTAATGTGGACAAGTGCAAGGTTATACACCTAGGGAAGAACAACCCAAACTACGGTTACACGATGCAAGGTTCCACATTAGGAACCACCACCCAGGAAAAAGATTTAGGCGTCATTGTGGATACCATGTTAAAACCCTCGGCGCAGTGTGCAGCGGCAGCCAAGAGAGCAAATAGAATGCTAGGTATGATAAGGAAAGGAATGGAAAATAAAACAAAAGATATTATAATGCCTCTATATTATTCCATGGTGAGACCGCACCTTGAATATTGTGTGCAATTCTGGTCGCCGTATCTTAAAAAGGATATAGCGATTTTAGAAAAGGTACAGAGAAGAGCCACCAAAATGGTAAAGGGGATGGAAGGATACTCCTATGAAGAAAGGCTAAAAAGGTTGGGGTTCTTTAACCTGGAAAAGAGACGGCTGAGGGGAGATATGATAGAAGTCTATAAATTAATGAACGGAGTGGAACGGGTAAACGTAGATCGATTGTTTACCTTATCAGAATATAGAAAGACTAGGGGACATGCAATGAAGCTGCAGGGTAAACTATTTAAGACTAATAAAAGAAAATATTTTTTTCACCCAATGTGTAATCAAACTCTGGAATTTGTTACCGGAGGATGTAGTAAAGGCTGTTAGTGTAGCTGGGTTTAAAAGAGGTTTGTACAAGTTCCTGGAGGAAAGGTCCATAAACCATTATTAAGAAGTGACCGAAGATATCAATGCTTGACCCAGTACAAGTATTGTGGAACTTGTGTCTCTTGGGGAAACTGCTATGTACATGTGACCTAGATTGGCCACTGTTGGAAACAGAATACTGGGCTTGATGGACCTTGGTCTGACCCAGTATGGCATATCTTATGTTCTTATGTTCTAATATACCTTGTTCACCTGAAGCTTAATTAATCTCAGGTCCTTAGTGTATGACTGATTTGGGTAATGAGCTTCACCTGAAAGCACCTCCTGTCTTTTAAGATGTGTAAGTACCTATAAAGCTACGATTATCCCAGGGGAGGGAGGGAAATAACACTTATTAAAAGAGGGCTGCTACACAGTACCCTGTCTTGTGCTGCTGAGGTAAGCTAAATTCTGATTTGATTTAAATTATAGCTCTTAGCTGCTGCTAGGCTCTAACTTCTTATGAAATTTAAACTACAAGCTCTCTGCTGGGTACTAAATTTAACCAGAAAGCTCTCTTCTGTGTGTTAAATTTAAACTAAAAGTACTTTGCTGTTACTTGGCCCTGAGTGACTATTAAATTTAAACTACAAGCTCTCTGCTGGGTATGAAATGTAACCAGAAAGCTCTCCTGTGTGTTTTAAATTCAAACTTTAATTGCTGCTACTAGGCCCTAACTGATCCAACAAAAAAACAATGGGTTCACAGATTAAGTAGCTTTAATACAAATAATTCTTTTTAGAAAATTACCAGAAGTATATACTCACAGTTGCAGATTTCTCTCCAGAAGTAACAGTCCCCCTTTTTAGTCCTTCCACTCTGGTAGCTTGGACAGAAAGGGCTGGGGGGGAGGAGAAGTTGCACTATTCCCCAAAGAGGTGATGAAGTACTGCCTGGCCAAAGGTGCTCCAAGCAATAGTGCTCTGTGAAGGTATGGACCGAAGACCAAGTGGCAGCCCAGCAGATGTTCTGCAGGGGAACTGAGCACAGGTGAGTCCAGCCTGTTTGTAGATGAAAAAGATACAGTCTGCCACTTAGGTAGACAGGGTACGCTTAGAGACCACAACCCCAATCCTGTTGATGTCATAGGAAACGAAGAGCTGCGATGGGCCTTAGTCCTCTTGAGGTAGAAGGCTAGTGCCCTTTTGCAATCCAAAGTGTGAGGTGAGGCCTGGGGAAGAAGGTGGGAAGGACCACCTTTTGATGGACATGAAAGCAAAATTACTCACCTGTAACAGGTTTTCTCCGGGGACAGCAGGAATCAGTCCTCACATATAGGTGACGTTGGCGCCAACGAAGCCCCCAAGGAAGCATCTCCCCAGTTTTCAAAGAAAGCCTCTGGAAGATGCACCACGCATGTGTGGTCCCCTTCCCGCACAAGGGTGCCATCTTGCCTCAATCTAATGACATAGCTAAGACGGCAAAAAATTATAATACGGTAAAGAAGCAATTCTAAGGGGAGGAGGGAGGGTTGTGAGGATTGATTCCTGCTGTCTCTGGAGAACACCTGTTACAGGTGAGTAACTACGCTTTCTCCGGGAACAAGCAGGAAATCAGTTCTCACATATGGGACTCCCCAGCTACAGGCTACTGAGAACCTGTATAAAATGCCACGGTGACCAAAAAAGGAGAGCCATGAGCTGCAGCAGTTAAGTCCCAACTGAGAGACTCTCGCAAGACCCAGGTGTCCAGCGGAGAACCAGCACTCCAGTAGCCTAAACACATCAGAGGGCAGGAGTTGTCTACACCCTGAAGAGATTACAGAGTACGGCCTGGCCGAAGGCACTGTCCCGTCGGGAATCCCTCTCCAGGCAGTAGTGAGCTGCGAAGGTATGGACCAAAGACCAGGTGGCAGCCTGACAGATTTCCGTCACAGAAACAGAATGCAGATTTGCCACAGAGGTAGCCATGGCCCTGATTTGGTGCACCATGACCCACTGGTCTAGTCAGATACCAGCCTGCTCATAGGCGAGGGCAATATTCGCTTAGTCACTGGGAGCCCCAGTTGACTGGGGTCATAAGGAGATAAAAAGCTGAGGTGCTTTGCCATGGCCCCGAGTCTGCTGCAGATAGAAGGACAGGGCCCTTTTACAATCCAGAGGACGGTTTCTGCTTTGCCCAGTGTGAGGCCTCGGAAAGAAGGTGGGGAGCACCACTTCCTGATTGAGGTGGAAGGGGGACACCACCTTTGGCAGAAAACTTGGGGTGTGTAAAGAGCACCACTCTGTTCTTGTAGAATCTTGTGCAGGGAGGCTCTGCGAGAGCCTGGAGCTTGCTGATCCTGCGAGCTGATGTGAGTGCCATGAGAAAGATGACTTTCCAAGAGAGGTATTGCAAGTGGCAGGGAGCCAGGGACTCAAATGGCAGCTTAGTAAGCTGCGAGAGCGCCACGTTGAGATCCCAGTCTGCCGCTGGTGGGCGGACAGGGGGTTTGGATAGCATGAGGCCCCGCAGGAACCGTGATACAAGGGGCTGAGCTGAGAGGGGTTTTCCCTCAACGGAATGGTAGTGCATTGCCATAGCGCTTCTGTGCACTCTCAGTTGGACTTCAGTCCCACCTGCGACAGGTGGAATAAGTACTGGAGTACCATCGGAACTGAGCAGAAGGTTAAATTAGACTTACCTGCTAATTGTAGTTCCTGGAGTAGATCCAGTCTAGTCCCGAACCATAGAGTTGTGAACCTCCTCCCGCAGCTAGGAGACTGAGCACGTCACTTTTTCAGTGACCCTAGAATAAGTAGTCCAGGGACCTCCCCCTAAACCAGTATGCTATTGTCAAAGCCGACCCACCGGAGCAACAAACAAGAGAGCCCACCCCGGACCCTCAACAAACAAAACATAACAGCCCCCGAAACGAGGGAATACAGAACCCCTTAAGCCTAACTAAACGTGAACCATTGCTGGATAAACGAGCCACCCCTCTTCCCAGCCCCTCTTGCAAAGAGGCCGCACACTCCACCGAGAGGATGGCACCACTATACCCCCGGAACCATACGCACCACACCAAACCTCGGCAACAACCGATGTCTTCTTCTTCTGAGCGCAGGCTAACAACTAGCAGCATTTCACCGGGCGGGAAACAGGACTAGACTGGATCTACTCCAGGAACTACAATTAGAAGGTAAGTCTAATTTAACCTTCCTTATCATAGCTCCAGTCTAGTCCCGAACCATAGAGATGTAGCAGAGCAGTAAGCATTCTCAACGGGAGGGACCTGCCAGACTAGCCTGAAGCACTGCCGATCCAAATCTCGCATCCCTCTCCGCCTGGACATCAATCCTATAATGCTTGACAAAGGAATGCAAGGACGACCAAGTCGCAGCCCTGCAAATGTCCGCTGCGGGCACCAAGCTACTCTCCACCCAGGAGGCCGCCTGCGATCTCGTAGAATGCGCTCGCAGCCCTTGCGGCACCACTCTGCCCTTCAGAAGATAAGCTGACGCAATCGCCTCTTTAATCCACCGAGCAATAGAAGCCTTAGACGCCGGTCCTCCCCAGCGCGAATTGCCAAAAAGCAAACAGTCTATCGGACCTGCGCAGCGCCGCTGTAAATACACCTTAAGGGCTCGACCTACATCCAACCTATGCAATTTGCCCTTCATATCCCCTTCGACTGACCTCTCAAACACCGGTAAAGCCACCACCTGATTAACATGGAAGGCAGACACCACCTTAGGCAAAAAGGACGGCACCGTCCGAAGTATCACCTTCTCTGCCGAAAAGGACAAGAACGGCTCTCTACACGACAGTGCCTGCAACTCCGAGATTCGCCTCGCCGAGATGATGGCCACCAAGAAGACCACCTTCAGTGTGAGATCCTTTAAAGTCGCTTGGGACAATGGCTCAAAAGGCTCTTTTACCAGCACCTCCAGGACTACATTGAGATCCCATCCTGGAAGCACCCTTCTACAGGGCGGCCTTAACAAAGAGGCTGCCCTCAAAAACCTCTTTACATCTCGATGAGCCCCCAGCGATCTTCCCTGTACATACCCTCGGTAACATGCCAGCGCCGCCAACTGGACCCGGAGAGAAGACGCTGCCAAGCCCTTATCCAAACCATCCTGCAAAAAAGCCAGAACTTGCGCTACCGAAGCCTTCAACGCTCATACTTGCCGTTCCGCACACCAAGCCTCAAACAGCCTCCACACTCTCACATACGCCATGGATGTAGTCCGCCGCCGTGACTTCAACAAAGTCGCAATCACTGCTGACGAATAACCTTTGTTCAGAAGCCTTGCCCTCTCAAGAGCCAAGCCGTAAGCGAAAACCGATGTACCTGAGGCATGTTTAACGGCCCCTGCACCAGCAAATCCGCCCTGTCCGGCAACCTCCACGGAGGCTCCACCAGCAGACGCATACCACGGCCTTCTCGGCCAATCCGGTGCTATCAACAGAACTGGCCCCCTGTGCCTCTCTATGCGCTGAAGAACCCTGCCTATGAGAACCCACGGGGGAAACACGTACAGAAGAACTTCCTCCGGCCAGCCCTGGATCAGAGCATCCAGGCCCTCCGACATCCTTTCTCTCCTTCTGCTGAAAAACCTGTCTACCTTTGCCGACTCGAACGTTGCCATGAGGTCCATTACTGGCGGACCCCAACGCTCCACCAGCATCTCGAAAACATCCTGATGCAGGGCCCACTCGCCTGGATCCACTCGCACACGACTCAGAAAGTCCGCCGCCATATTGTCCACCCCGGCCACATGTGCCACCGACAAGGCCTCCAGATGACTCTCGGCCCATTCCATCAGGACCTCTGCTTTGGCTTCCAACTGTACGCTGCCGGTTCCGCCCTGCCGATTTATGTATGCCACCGCCTGAAAACACTCTTATCGCCCTGCCCTGCAGAAATCCCTGCAAGGCCCGGAGCGCCAACCACACAGCTCTCAACTCCAACCGATTGATGGACCATCTCTTCTCCTGATCGAACCACTGACCCTGGGCAAACTGCCCCTCGAAGTGAGCCCCCCCCAACCGAAAAGACTCGCATCCGTTGTCAAGGGCTTCCAGTCCGGCGGCGCCAAAGGCATGCCTCTCTCCAGGCTCCCCGGCCGCAGCCACCACTTCAGCGACTCGCGAGCCTCCCTCGGACATACCAGCGCCCTGGACAACTGATCCGCCTGATGGGACCACCTCCGCAGCAGCGCTCTCTGCAGAGGCCGCATGTGAGCTCTGGCCCACGGCACTACCTCTATCGAAGCTGCCATCGTCCCCAGTAGCTACAGATACCGCCACGCCGTAGGCGCCCTGAGCATCCGGAACTCCCGAATCAGCCTTCTCAATCTTTGAACCCACTCCACCGGAAGAAAATCCCTTCCCCGGTACGTATCGAAACGAGCTCCCAAATACTCCAGATCTTGGGAGGGCGCCAACTTGCTCTTTACTGCATTGACTACCCACCCCAGACTTTGCAAGAAGGACACCACTCGGCTGGTCGCCTGCTGACTTTCCTCCACCAACTTTGCCCGAATTAACCAATCGTCCAAATACGGGTGCACCAACACCCCATCCTTTCGCAATGCCGCCGCCGCCACCACCACCACCATAATCTTGGTGAAGGTCCGCGGCACCGTTGCAAACCCAAAAGGCATCGCCTGGAACTGGAAATGCCCCATAGGCACTGCAAAACGAAGAAACCGCTGATGCTCCCTTCTGATTGGAATGTGCAGGTAAGCTTCCGACAGATCCAACGAGGTTAGATACTCTCCCGGCCGCACTGTGGCTATCACTGACCGCAACGTCTCCATCCGAAAGTGCGACACTCGGAGACACCTGTTTACCCTTTTTAGATCTAAGATCGGACGCCATGTACCTTCCTTTTTTGGAACCACGAAATAAATCGAGTACCGACCTGTGCCTCGCTCCTCCCGCGGCACTGGTACCACCACCTCGAGCGCCACCAACCTTTCCAATGTCTGGCGCACCGCCACTTCCTTGGACTGCGTTCTGCACGGAGACCGCACGAACGCGTCCCGCACTGGATGTTGAAACTCGAGAGCATAGCCCCTTTGCACGATCTCCAACACCCACTGATCCGAAGTAATGTGGGCCCAGGCAAGAGCAAAGGCTCTCAACCTCCCTCCTACCGGTACCATCTCTGCCTGGACCCCCCTCACTTCATTGTGGCTTTTTGACGCCCGGAGGATGCCGAAGCGGCAAAACCTCTGCCTGCCCCTCGGAATCCCCGAAAGCCTGGGGAACGATAGGGAAACCTCCCCCGCTGCACGGGAGCAAACCGAGAGGGTTGAAAACGCCAGAACACTCTCAACTGACTTCTAGACGGTCCACCCGTCTGACTCTGCTTCTGCTTGTCCTCCGGCAACCGACCCCCTTTCGACTCCCCTAGGTCCTTAACTAACTTTTCCAACTCCTCTCCAAAGAGGAGCTTTCCCTTAAAAGGCAACCTAGCTAACCGCGCCTTAGAGGCCCCATCCGCCGCCCAATTACGCAGCCAAAGATACCGTCTCGCTGCTACCACGGACGCCATACTCTTAGCCAATCCTCTAATCAAGTCATACTGACTATCAGCCAGATACGCTGACCCCGACTCAATGCGGGCAGCTTCCTCTGCTGCCACATCCTCCTGAGTCCCTTTCCATCTCTGGGACCACCGCAGACACACCCTCGCCACCCAGGCCCCACAGATAGAGGCCTGCAAGGAAAGCGCGTTTGCCTCAAACACCTGTCGCAACAAAGAATCCAACCTCCTGTCCTGCGCATCCTTAAGCGCGGCACTCCCTTCTACCGGAATAGTGGTCTTCTTTGTTACCGCAGACACCACCGCGTCCACCTTCGGCGCCCTAAACATATCCTTATCCAATTCCACCAGAGGATAAAGCCGAGCCAGCATCCTAGTCCCTTTGAGGCTGGCCTCCGGGGTATCCCATTCCTCCTGAATCATCTCCTTGAAAATTCTATGAATGGGAAAGGATCGCTGAGACGTCCGCACTGCCTGCAGCAGCGGGTCCTCTAGCGTGGCGCCCTCTGCGGAACCCGGCACTGGCACATTTAAGACCTGTAAGGTCTCCGCAATCAACGCCGACAGCTCCTCTCTCCTAAACACTCTTACTATCCTCGACTGCTCCTCCGGCTCCGCAAGCTCTCCTTCCTCCAAATCTGCTTCTCCGTCGGAGTCCCCAACCATCATAGACTCCCCCCAGTCCTGCTCTGTGTCTTCCAAGAGCAGCTTGGGTCTCTTACTCATAACTCTGTCGGCCTCGTCCACTAGTGGAGCCCCTGGCCTCTTAGACCCTCTTGCCTCAGCTCCCGAGGGTCCTGCCACTCCTGCACCCGGCCCCCCCAGAGCCTGCTGCAGAAGCGACAAAAAATGTGGCGAAAAAATCGCCCCCAGTCCCCCATGCACCGGGACCTGGGGTAAAGCCCCCTCCGGAACCGACGAGGGTCCCGGGATGGGCTCCTGACTGGCCTACGGGGATAAGGGAGAGTCCTTCTGTACCGCCTCCCCTGCATTCCCCGAGCTCTCTAGGACCCTGTCTGCCATAGAAGCTTCCCCAACGCAGCCCCTGCACAGACCAGAGTCCGATACGGTGCTCTTACGCACCCCACACAAGAGACACCTAGGTTTACCCGGCATGAAGCCCACTGCACACCACCCTGACCCAATCCCAGCCCAGGGTTACCTGCAGCGCTCCCAACCAACCTTCCCAACCTAGCTCTATCAAACCAACAACTCACTCTAAAAATCGAAAGCCTGAAACTACCATGAAAACCGGGCAAACCCGGCCCCTCCAGTAGGCCTCCAGGCCTGAACTCCCGTTCCCGCGCTTTTCCACGCAGCTTGGGGCCGCTCCTGCAGTGCGGCTTTACCAGCCTCCCGCGATCCGCAACAACCTGCCACCGCGTCTAAGCACTGCCCCAACAAAATTACCCGCTCAGCTCACCTCGCTGATCCGCTCGATGTCTTGTCCCTGTAAGCCGCTGGAATCGCCACAACCCTCCTCAAAGAGGTGCGCGAACGCGGCACTCACCTCAACGGCTGTAATCCCGCCTCGGGGGAAAACAAAGCCGGAGGCCCCCTGCACAACCCCCACACACTCTCCTGATGACTGCGGCCCAGAAGAGAGGGGAGAAGGGGGGTAGCTCGCCAGCGATGGTCACAAGTCCACCGCGAAAGGTAAAATCGCTAAATTAAAGGGACAGACACCCACTTGGTAGCTAAGAATTTAACTCCTCTTTTTTTCAAAATAAGTGAAGACTGGGGTCACCGAACTGACTAATCCGTTGCTCCAGTGAGTCCCGATTCCAGGACTCAGAACCTCCTTCCGCTGCACGAGACTGAGCAAAACTGGTTTAGGGGGAGGTCCCTGGACTACTTATTCTAGGGTCACTGAAAAAGTGACATGCTCAGTCTCCTAGCTACAGGAGGAGGTTCACTAGACTAGACTGTAGCTACTATAAGGAATGGGTTTTCTCATCTCTCGGTGCACCAGACCGAGAAGCAACACCACTTGAAGGCATATGCCCTTCTCGTGAAGGCCTTGCGGGAGGCCAGGACGACGTTTTCCACGTCCCATGGGAGGTTGAAGGGAGCCAGCACTACCCTTTCAGCAGCCAAACCATGGAGTGATAGGGACCCCAAGTTGGGGTGCAGGAAAGAGCCCTTCTCCTGTGATAGTAGTCCTGAGGCACAGCCCAGGGAAAACTCCGCCGACAAGTAGAGAAGCAGCAGGAACCAAAGTTGCCTGGACTACCAGGGGGCTATCAGTATCAGTGACGTCCTGTTGCGCTGGACCTCGAAGAGTGGTGTCAGCTGGACCAGTGGTGTTGGTGGTAAGGCATAAAGGAGGCCTTCCATCCATGGAATGAGGAACGTGTCCGCTGCCACCTGGGACGGGTGTGGCTGATGGGAGCAGAAGCGGGGCAACTGCGTGTTGCCCGGGATGGCGAACAGGTCCACTAGGGGGATGTCCCAGAGTCGAAACAGCCGAGAAGCCACCCTGGGATCCAGGCGCCACTCGTGCAGCTGGAGAACTCTGCTCAGTTTGTCTGCCAGGGCATTGTCCTGGCCCGGGAGATAGACCGCCCTTAGGAACATCTCATTGCATGTTAAAAATGAGCAGAGGGTTACCACCTCCTGGTGGAGGGAGTATGACCCTGTGCCCCCTTGCTTGTTCACATAGAACATTGTGATTTGGTTATTGGCCTGGACCAGCACCAACTGGTGCTGCTGCAGATGGCAAAAGGCTCGGAGAGCCAGGAATATCGCCCAGAGCTCCAGAAGGTTGATCTGCAGCTGGCGTTCCACCTAGGACCAGCTGCCTTGTGTGCGGAGGTCCTTGCAATGAGCTCCCCAGCCCAGTAGGGAGTGTCTATGGTGAGGACCTTCTGGAGGGTGGGTGCCACCAGTCGAGATAGTCTGCCAGCTGGCGGGTCACTCTCACCCTGTCCTGAAGCCTGCCCATGGCTTGTGTCCACTGAGAACAAAGGCACCACTGTGCAGGCAGGTGTATGGGGTTATGTGGATTGTGGAAGCCATGTGGCCCAGCAGGTGGAGGAGAAGACAGGCAGGTAGCAACTGGCAGTGCTGTACCTCTGCAGCTAGCCCCCTGAGGCGTTCTGACCTGAGGGAGGAAGGCCTTAGCCTGGAGTGTGTCTAGCTGAGTCCCTATGAACTCCAGGCACTGAGCCAGGGAGGTGGGACTTGGGGTAGTTGATGATGAACCCCAGGTGCAGTAGGGTGTGGATGGTGCGTTCGGTGGTGTGGTACACTTCTGCAACTGTGCTGCCCCTTATGAGCCAGTCGTCCAGATAGGGAAAGATGAAGGCCTCTTGGAGATGAAGGTGGGCTGCGGCTACCGCTAGGCACTTGGTGATGACCCTTGGCAATGAGGCCAGCCCGAAGGGTAGCACCTTGTATTGGTAGTGACCTCCTATCATGAAGCGGAGGTATTTTTGGTGACTGTGATGGATCAGATGTGCGTATAGGCATCCTTCATGACTAAGGAGCATAGCCAGACTCCATGCTGGAGGTATGGCAGCAGTGTTCCAAAGGAGAGCATCTTGAACTTCTCCCTTACCAGAAATCTGTTCAGGTCTTACAGGACCAAGATGGACCTGAGGCCCCGTGTTCGCTTGGGAACAAAGAAATACCTAGAGCAGAAGCCAGTGCCCCAAAGATGTTTGGGTACTGGTTCCACTGCCTTTTCCTCGAGAAGAACTGCGAGTTCGGAAAGGAGCAGATTCTGGTGGAGGAGAGGTCTTAGAAACACTCCTGGAAAGTATGAGGGTGGCGTCCGCTGCAGGTGGAAAAGGAAGCCCTCCTTGACCACCTGCACTACTCAAGAGGTCTGGTGATGGCAGACCTCCTGTGGGCAAACAGGGCCAGCTGCCCCCCTGTAGGCTGTTGGGGAACACCTGGAGGAGAGGAGATTGTGCCCAAGGAGTCAAAGGTTCTCTTCAGGCTGAGCTGGGGCGGCACCTGGGACTTGGGGGTCTTTTGTTTGCGGAGGCCATGTCCTTGCCCCTTGTGTTGTTGGCTTTTCTGCAGGGCCGAGAAAGCGTAGTTACTCACCTGTAACAGGTGTTCTCCAGGAGCAGCAGGAATCAGTCTTCACATATGGGTGACGTCGGCGCCGACGGAGCCCTTGCGGAGCAATTTTCCCCAGCTTTCAAAGAAAGCCTTTGGGAATTGCAGCGCGCATGCGCGGTCCTCTTCCCACCCAAAGGTGCCATCTTGCTCAGTCAGATGACATAGCTAAAAGACAGCAAAAATTAGCAAAAACGAAAGCATATAACTGCAACTCCAAGGGGAGGAGGGAGGGTTGTGAGGACTGATTCCTGCTGCTCCTGGAGAACACCTGTTACAGGTGAGTAACTACGCTTTCTCCAGGACCAAGCAGGAAGTCAGTCCTCACATATGGGGACTCCCAAGCTTAAGGCTACCGGAGACCCTAAGCACAAAAATGAGCTCCCTCGAGGTCAGTAGCACAGAAGGAAGGAATCTTCTCTGAATATGTCTCCAACCGGTAGCCCAAAATCCGGGACGGAGGGTAGGAGTTGCCTATACCTCGAAGAGGTTACGGAGGACTGCCTGTCCAAAAGCACTGTCCCTGCGGGACTCCCTCTCCAGGCAGTAATGGGCTGCAAAAGTCTGGCTTGAAGACCAAGTAGCGGCCCGGCAGATGTCTGCCAATGGAACAGAGCGGAGGTAAGCTACTGACGTAGCCTTCGCCCGAACACGATGAGCTGTGACTCTACCTTCTAGTACGAGGCCCGCAGCCTCGTAAGCCCAAGCGATGCAGTCCGCAATCCAGATGGACAGAGTACGCTTGGAGACAGGGAGCCCCAACTTGTTGGGGTCATAAGACACGAAGAGCTGAACAGCCTTTCGGTGCTCCAGCGTACGGTCAAGGTAGAAGGTCAACGCCCTTCTACAGTCCAGGGTATGCAGGACCATTTCAGCTCGGCTGGAGTGCGGCCTGGGAAAGTAGGTCGGAAGTACCACCTCCTGGTTGATGTGAAAAGGGGAAACCACTTTGGGAAGAAATTTAGGGTGAGTCCGTAGGACTACCCGGTTCTTGTAGAACCTAGTGTAAGGAGGATCAGAAACCAGGGCCTGCAGCTCACTCACTAACGCGTCTAGCCGAAGTGAGGGCTACCAAGAACAAGGTTTTCCAGGAAAGAAAACGGAGCGGACAGATAGCCATAGGCTCAAAAGGCGGACAGGTGATCCGCTGCAACACCACATTAAGATCCCAGTCCGGGGCTGGCGGGCGCAAAGGTGGCTTAAGGAGAAGGAGGCCTCTGAGAAACCGAGCCACCAGAGGGTGGCTGGAAAGAGGTCTACCATCCACTGGCAGGTGATGCGCAGAAAGAGCACTGAGGTGGACTTTTAACGAGTTGGACTTAAGTCCAAGGTTGGAGAGAGAGAGCAAGTACTGCAAGACCACTGATGCTGAACAGGAGAAAGGATCCTGAGACTGCTGAGTACACCAGACGGAGAACCAACGCCACTTGAGAGCGTAGGACTTCCGGGTGGAGGGCCGCCTGGAGGCCAAGACGACCTCCTCCACATCTGGAGGTAGCTGCAGAGGAGCAAGGACTACCCTTTCAGCAGCCAGGCCATCAGATGAAGGGACCGGAGATTGGGGTGTAGGAGAGTCCCCTGATCCTGCGACAGGAGGTCGGGCTGAAATCCCAGTGGAAGAGGAGTGTCTACCGCTAGCTGCATCAGAAGCGGGAACCAAGGTTGTCTCGGCCACCGGGGAGCCACGAGGATCAGCGATGCTTTGTCTCGGAGAACCTTGAAGAGCGTCCGAGACACCAGTGGCATGGGAGGAAAGGTATACAAGAGGCCGGTGGATCATGGAATTAGAAAAGCATCCGCCGCTACCCGGAGAGGATGTGGCTGACGAGAGCAGAATCTGGGCAGCTGCCAGTTCAGAGGACTGGCAAACAGATCCATGGTGGGGAGGCCCCACTTGAGAAAGATCCGCTGAACCACCAGCGGGTCCATCCTCCACTCGTGTGGCTGGAGGATCTGCTGAGCTTGTCGGCCAGGTAATTTTCTTGACCTGGGAGATAGACAGCCTTGAGGATGATGCCGTGGTGGACAGCCCAAGAGCATAGTTTTTGTGCCTCCTGACAGAGAAGGAAGGAGCTGTTCCGCCTTGTTTGTTCACGTAGAACATTGCAACCTGATTGTCCGTCTGTATCATCACCGACTGGTGAGAAACCAGGTGAGAGAATGCTTTGAGCGCTAGGCGGATGGCTCTGAGCTCTAGGAAGTTTATCTGTTGAGCAGACTCCCAAGGAGTCCAGAGGCCTTGAGTACAGGTCTCCTGGCAATGTGCACCCCAACCCAGGAGAGAAGCATCGGTCGTCAGGACATGAGAATGCGTAGGGGGCTGAAAAGTCACTCCTAGTACTAGGTTGGGCAGACGAAGCCACCATTGTAGAGAAGAGACCAGCTGGTCGGAGCTCTGCACGGAGTCCACGAGGCACCCCGTGGCCTGATGCCATTGATTGCGAAGGCACCACTGAGCAGGACGTATGTTCAGTCGGGCATTGGGTGTCACATGGACCGTGGAAGCCATATGGCCGAGCAGTCGCAGAAAATGTCTGGCTGGGACCAGCGCATTGCTGTGAATGTGGCCGGCGAGGTCCATGAGCCGCCTGGCCCTGTCCAGAGGGAGGAAGGCCCACGCCTGAAGTGTGTCCAACCGGGCGCCGATGAACTCGAGATTTTGAGAGGGGAGCAAAGTGGACTTTGCGAAGTTTATGACAAAACCCAAGTGTTGAAGCAGGGCCACAGTGCGTTGAGTGGCGTGAGTGGCCTCTTGGGAAGACTGGGCTCTGATGAGCCAGTCGTCCAGGTATGGGAACACAAACAGACCTTGAAGTCTCAGATAAGCCGCCACCACCGCGAGGCACTTGGTGAACACCCTGGGTGCGGAGGATAGGCCAAAGGGCAGTACCCTGTACTGGTAATGATTTCCTCCTACAACAAATCTGAGATATTGCCTGTGGTCCGGATGAATGAGGATATGAGTATATGCATCTTTCAGATCCAAGGAGCATAGCCAGTCTCCCTGCTGGAGGTAGGGCAGCAGAATTCCAAGGGTAGCATCTTGAACTTTTCCTTTGCAAGGAACTTGTTGAGGTTTCGCAAGTCCAGGATGGGCCTGAGGCCTCCTGTTTCTTTTTGGAATCAGGAAAGTACCTGGAGTAAAACCCCTGGCCCTTCAGGTGGTCGGGCACTGGTTCCACGGCTTGTTCCTGAACAAGACTTGCTAACTCCTGAAGTGGTAAGTCCCTGTGCAAAGGCAGTCTGGGAGGCTCCCCTGGAAAGTAGGAGGGAGGTACCTGGTGAAAGTGAAGAAGATAACCCTTTTGAACTATGTGAAGTACCCAGGTATCTGTGGTGATGGTGGACCACCTTTGGGCAAAGTGGACCAGCCGGCCTCCTGTGCTGAGAGAAACCAGCTGAGGGGGAGAGGCGATGCTGAGGAAGTCAAAAACCCCCACCCTGCTGAGCAGGGGCCGGTGGTGCAGGCTTGGGGGCTTGCTGCCTACGGGACCGATTACCCCGTCCCTTGGCCTGCTTTCCCTGTGGGGGAGCCCCTGAGGCCGGATATTGAGGGTAGTATTTATAGGCAGCACCTTTCCTCGGGTAAAAGGGCTTTTTCCCCGAGGCCTTCTTCTTTTTGAGAAGGGGCAGAGGTTTTCCTCGAGAGACGAGTCCTGGTGAGAGTCTCCATCTCGATTTGTGCAGCCTTCTCATCCATGGGCTTGCCAAAGAGGTTATCACCTCGGCAGGGGACATCGACCAACTTGTCCTGCACCCAGGGCTCGAGGTCGGACGTCTGAAGCCAAGCCTGGCGGCGTCCACCGATGCCGGCCGCAGCTACTCGAGCCGACGCCTCAAAACCATCGTAGGCTGCTCGAGAGATAAACTTGGAGCACTCCCGAATACCAGTAGACAAGGATTGGAACCTCTGCAAAGGTTCGTCGGAGAGACCAGCAGAGAACCCGGCTATTTCCTTAGCCAGGTCTCGGAGATACATGCCCATGTAGAGCTAGGTAGGTCTGGACTCGACAAGCAAGCATAGAGCCCTGGAAGCACTTCCTACCGAGGGCATCCAGGCTTCGGGCCTCCCTACCAGGGGGCACCGAGGAGTGCATTTTTTGACTCTTTAGTCTATGCATGGCCGATTCCACCACCATGGAATGGTGCGGTAGTTGTGCCTTCTGGAAGCCGGGGCTCTTGCGGACTCGATAAATGGAATCGACCCGCTTGCTTAACACCGGCGACGACGCCGGGCTCTCCCACATGCGGAAGAGAAGTCGTTCCAGCATCGGAGGAACCGGTACAATAAAGGCCTCCTTCGGGGGAGAGTCATATTGGAGGGCATCGAGTTCTTCGACTCGAGGCTCCTCCTCGGGATCCGCAGGGAAGGCCAAGGCCTTGGCCATATCCCTCACGAAGTCCGAGAACCGGGTATCCTCCGGGGGGGACCGTCTCCGAGGTTCGGACTCGGGGGAGTCCGAAGGGACACACCGAGTCCGAAAGGAACCAGGTGACTCTTCGTCCTCAGATTCCCAGGCCGACTCCTCGGAGGAGGAGTCGATCGGCTCCGGTCGGGCGGGCACCGATGCTATCCGCTCCGACGCCGAGGGAGTCGGCGTCGACGACCTCGGTCCTGAATGGGAGGCCGAAGGAGACCTCGACCGAGGATCGACTCGAGCCCTCATGGACTCGAGGATCGGCTCGGTCTCCGGGGTCGATTTGGAGGTCGACGTCCCGGCGGTCAGGGCAGAAACACCGGCGAGGCCAGCAATCAATACCCGCTGCTGGTCCAAGAAGGCAGTCAGACTGCTCTCCAAGGCTGTCAACCTGAGTCCGAGCTCAGGAGACCCAGCAGCCCCCGACTCGGGCCCCGACGGCGTCGGACCCGACGTCGGGTCCTTCGGAGGCCAGTCAACGAGGACAACAGTACTCACGTGAGCGGGCAAGTCCACCTTGAGTCGAGGATGTTTTGACGGCCTCTCCGTCTCCGAGGACCCGGGATGGGAATCGGGGCTATGCGACCTGGCCCTCGAGGAACCAGGAGCGTCCACCGATCCCGCCCTCGCGGGTTTCTTCTTCCGATGATGTTCCCGGGTAGGAGACCCCCTTTCAGAGGAACTTCGACGATGCTCAGGACCAGAGTCCCGAGATGTCGAAGCCTCCGACGAGGTCCGAGCCCGGCCGGAGTCAGAGAAGATACGCTCCCGCTGGTGCTGCCGACTCCTCAAAGCTTTTGAGGACATTTTGCCGCATGGCACACAGATCAGGGAGTCATGATCTGGGCCGAGGCAGCGGAGGCAGAAGTCATGAGTGTCTGTAAGAGACATGAGTTTCTTACAGAGATCACACTTTTTAAAGCCGCTGGCAGCCATCGGGGGAAAAAGGGCCCCTACGAGGTCGAATGACCGGGCTGCCAGGGAAAAAGGAAAAAGGCGCGAAATCTGTCACGAAGGACAAAAAAACAAAAAATAAGGAACGGACTCGCAACCGACGTCGCGAGTCCGGGCGGGAAAAGAACCGGCGTCGAACCGAAGAAAAAAAGAGGAAATAGAGAAAAAAATCAACTTTTCTGCGGGGATTCACAGGCAACGTCTGTAGGGCTCCGCGGAAAAAAGAAGAAGATGAGCAAGATGGCACCCTTGGGCGGGAAGAGGACCGCGCATGCGCGCTGCAATTCCCAAAGGCTTTCTTTGAAAGCTGGGGAAAATTGCTCCGCGAGGGCTCCGTCGGCGCCGACGTCACCCATATGTGAGGACTGACTTCCTGCTTGGTCCTGGAGAAGGTTTGGAACTGTGAAGCATTGCCAAAACCTCCCTTTTTCCTCAGGAAGGGGGGCTTTTTTCCCCGGGGCCTTCTTAGAGGCTGTACAGAGGTCTTTTTAGAGTCTGGTCCTTGTCAGAAAATCAGTCTATTTCTGCCACTTTGTCTGCCATGGGTTTCTTGAAGTGATTCTCTCCGATACAGGGGACATTGATAAGTTTGTCCTAACCCCAATGTTCAAGGTCAGATGACTGCAGCCATGTCTGGCATCGAGCCCCAATGCCCACGGTGGCTACTCTGGCTGAGGACTTGAAGTCGTCGTAATCTGCTTGGGATAAAAAGCACTCCTTGACCACAGAGGCCAGGGACTTGATCTGCTAGAGAGGTTCCCTGTCAAGACCTGCCGATAAACAGGTGAACTCCCTCGCCAGTTCTTTGAGGTACATGCCGATGTACAGTTGGTAGGATTGGACTCGGCACATAAGCATCGAGCCCTGGAAGGCCTTTTGGCTGAGGGCATCGAGGATCCAGGCCTCCTTACTGGGGGGCATTGAGGAATGGGTCTTTTGGCTCTCAAGTCTTTACATGGCAGACAACAACCATCGAGTTGTGGCGAAGTTGGGTCTTCTAGAACCCAGGGCTTCGGCGGACTCTGTACATAGAGTCGAGTCACCTGCTTACAATGGGCACCAATGCCAGTGTCTCCCACATATGGAGGAGGCGGCGCTCGAGGATCGGAGGAACGGGCACCAGGAGAGCCTCTTTCAGAGGGGCCTCATAATGGAGGATCTCCAGTTCCTCTGTGCGAAGGTCCTCCTCCGTCTCAAAGGCAAGTGCCTTAGCCATGTCCCACACAAAGTCTTGAACTACAAAAGGGGACTGCTATTTCTGGAGAGAGATCTGCAATTGTAAGTATTTACTTCTGGGAATTTTTCTAAATCTTCGGGGAAAAGTAATTCTTTAGATTAAAACTGATTTAACAAATACACTGGGTTCACAGATTAATCAGTCAAGGCCTAGTAGCAGCAAAGAGCTTTCAGTTTAAATTTAAAACACAGCAGAGAGCTTTCTGGTTAAATTTAGAACCCAAGACTCCTTCTATCCAAGCAAAGGCTGTGGGACTCCCCCTGGAAATTGGTCACAGATTACCTTAGAAGTACATGACAGGGTACTGTGTAGCAGCCAGCTTTTAATAAGTCTTTTTCTCTCCCTCCCCAACACCCACCCACCCCTGGGATAATCGTAGCTTTATAGGTGCATAAACCTCTCAAAGGAAAGGAGGTGTCATAGTCACTCTCAGGTGCAGCTGTTTGTCCTCATGAGGCATATATTAAGGACCTGAGATTAATTAAGCTTCAGGTGAACGAAGTACATTAAACGTATTAGATATAGTTTTATTAGTATAAGTATCCCTACCAATCCTTTGTAGGTAAAGAACTTAAATACCTAAACACAACCTTAAAACTAAGATGTAGATAGCAGTCCAGCAGCAAGATGGGGGTTTTCCAGTCTTTTGCATTGAGTGTCACATGTATGATTTTCTCCCAGTTGATGAGGGGTCTGAGCTCTTTGTTCTCAGGGAACGGGTCCGATCTCTGGAGGCTAGAGTAGCAGACTTGGAGGACATAAGACAGACAAGAGAGGTACATAGACGAGACCTACAGGGATATAGTACTGAAGTCCCACCTCCAGTCTGGCAGCATCCCTGTTGCCATGGAGGAGGGAGGTCACGTGACAGGACAGCATCACCCTGGTGCAGCAGGAAGTGATCCTGTAGCTAGGACCTGTCCTCCAGGTGATGTAAAACCCTCTTGCACAAGAGGAGGTTTTCTCCAGGGCCATGTGCCCACGAGGGAAGGGTTAGGACAGTTGTTATAGTTGGTGATTCGATCATTAGGCATGTAGATAGCTGGATGGCTAGTGGATGTGAGGATCGCCTGGTAACATGTCTGTCTGGTGCGAAGGTAGCAGACATCACGCGCCATCTAGACAAGGTTTTAGATAGTGCTGGGGAGGAGTCTGCTGTCTTGGTACATGTCGGTACCAATGACATAGGAAAGTGTGGTAGGGAGGTTCTGGAGGCTAAATTTAGGCTTTTAGGTAGAAGTTGAAATCCAGAACTTCCAGGGTAGTATTCTTCGAAATCTTTATCATTCCGCGCGCAGGACCCAAAAGGCAGGCAGAGCTCCAGAGTCTCAATGCGTGGATGAGACGATGGTGCAAGAATAAGGGTTTTGGTTTTGTTAGAACTGGGGAACATTCTAGGGAAAGGAGGGGCTCTTCCAAAGGGATGGTGCTTCACCTTAACCGGGATGGAACCAGGCTGCTGGCATTAACCTTTAAAAAGGAGAGCAGCTTTTAAACTAGATAATAGGGGAGAGCCGACAGTCGCTCAAGAGCGCATGGTTCGGAAGAATGTATCCTTGAAGGATACTACCAAAAAAATGAAGTTAGGGCATATCAGCAGAGAGGTTCCAATAAAAACAAAAGTAGCCCAAATGTCCTTGAGTACAGAGCAGACAGAGCTTAAAGATTCCAAATTACCCCTGCCTACTGATAGCCAAATTAATATGAATAAAATACACTCTAAAATGCTTGTATGCAAATGCTAGAAGTCTAAAAAATAAGATGGAAGAGTTAGAATAAATAGCACTAAAGTGTAAATTAGTCTTACCTGCTAATTGTAGTTCCTGGAGGAACTCCAGTCTAGTCCTGGAATCTCTGGGGTTGTCAACCTCCTCTAGCAGCTTTGGAGACTGAGAAACCTCTGTGATATCATCAGTATATAAGGACTGGAACCGCCTCCTTACACCAGTTTACCTATTGACAAAGCAGACTCACCGGAGAAACAAGTAAGTAGTACATTGCAGTCCCAACATAACTGCACCCTTGACTATAACAAATCTCCGGGCCGTCCAACTCCAAGATCAGACCCTCCTTGCGCGTGCCCTGAGATCACCTGACTCCCCCCCACGCCAAGGAGGCTCTGAATTACACCACCCCCCAGGTTATATGCTTCCCACTCTTGAAGCAGCCGCCTGATAGACCAAAAATAGCACTCATCTGTAATGTAGCTCCCGCTTCAGGCTGAAATGCGGCCACGAATTAGGGCGGGAACCGGGACTAGACTGGAGTTCCTCCAGGAACTACAATTAGCAGGTAAGACTAATTTACACTTCCTGATCGTCCCTCCAGTCTAGTCCCGGAATCTCTGGGGATGTTCCAGGGCAGTAAAACCAATTAACGGGAGGGCCCCGCTAGACCAGCCTGAAGCACCGCCGATCCAAAACAGGTGTCCCTGCCCGCCTGCACATCCTGATGGTAATGCTTTACAAAAGAATGCAGCGACGACCATGTCGCCGCTTTACAGATCTCTGCCGCCGGCACCAAGCTATACTCCGCCCACGACGCCGCTTGCGCTCTAGTGGAATGAGCCCGCAAACCTTTCGGCACCGTTCTGCTGTGCACAATATACACCGACACAATCGCTTCCTTTACCCAGCGAGCAATGGAGCCCTTAGAAGCTGCTTCTCCTTTCCTTGCTCCTGCAAAAAGAACAAATAGCCTGTCGGACTTCCTGAAAGATGCTGTTCTAGCCACATACTTCAACGCTCGACGAATATCCAAGCGATGAAGCCGCATTGCGACCTGACTCCGACTTGTAGACGCAAACACCGGCAACGAAACCACTTGATTCAAATGAAAAGCTGAAACCACCTTAGGCAAGAACGACGGAACCGGTCTCAAAACTACCTTAGAATCGGAGAAAGACAGAAGAGGCTCACTACAAGACAGCGCCTGCAACTCTGAAACGCGCCTCACCGAGGCAATGGCCACCAAAAACACCACTTTAAGCGTAAGGTCCTTCAAAGAAGCCTCCGCCAAGGGCTCAAAAGGCGCCTTCCCCAACGCCTCCAGAACCAAGGGCAGATCCCAAGCCGGCACCACCGGCTTACGCGGCGGCCGAAGTACCCCTACGGCCTTCAAGAAGCGCTTTACATCCGGATGACAAGCCAACGACACGCCTTGAACCTTTCCTCTATAACAGGACAGAGCTGCCAACTGAACCTTCAAGGACGCTGCAGCTAAACCCTTTTGAAAGCCATCCTGCAAAAACGCGAGAACTTGAGGAATTGACGCCCGCAAGGGAACGCACTCCCTCTCCGCACACCAAGCCTCAAAGATACGCCACACTCTTACATAAGCCAAGGAAGTAGACTGTCGTCGCACTTTCAGCAAGGTAGAAACCACTGCCGAAGAATAACCCTTCGCTCTTAACCGAGCCCTCTCAATAGCCAGGCCGTAAGCGAGAATCGATCCACCTGAGGCATGCAAAGATGCCCCTGAGTCAGAAGATCCTTTCGAACCGGCAGCCTCCAAGGCTTCTCCACCAAAAGCCTTACCAGGTCCGCGTACCACGGCTGTCTCGGCCAATCCGGAGCAATCAGAAGCAATGGCCCCCTGTGGTGCTCTATACGCTGCAGCACTCTGCCGATCAACACCCATGGCGGAAACACATACAGCAACTGCTGTTCCGGCCACTCCTGAATAAGAGCGTCCAAACCTTCCGCCATCCTTTCTCTTCGCCTGCTGAAGAATCGACTGACTTGCGCCGACTGGAAGGTCGCCATGAGATCCATCACTGGCGTTCCCCAGCGCCTCACTAACTCCTTGAAAACCTCGGAATGCAGAACCCACTCCCCCGGGTCCACTCTCATTCGACTGAGAAAATCGGCTTCGACATTGTCCACTCCCGTGACGTGCGCCACGGACAAGGCCTCCAGATTCTGCTCGACCCACTCGAACAAACTCTCCGCCTCCGCTTCCAACGCCACGCTGTTTGTACCGCCTTGACGATTTATATAAGCCACTGCTGTAGCGTTGTCGGAGAATACCCGAATGGCCTTTCTCTGAATATATGGACGCAACTCCCAGAGAGCTAACGCTACCGCCCGCAATTCCAATCTGTTGATCAACCACTCCTTCTCCAGAGGGGACCACTGACCCTGCACCAGCCGACCTTGACAATGGGTCCCCCAGCCGCTCAGACTGGCGTCCGTCGTTAGGGAAATCCAGGCGGGCGCTTCCAACGCCATCCCCTGTTCGAGAGATCCCGGCTTCAACCACCAACGCAACGCCAAGCGCGTCTGCAGCGGACAACATAACCTCCGTGACAGCGATCTTTTTGATGCGACCACCTTCTCAAGAGCGCCTTTTGCAGTGGGCGCATGTGGGCCCGTGCCCACGGTACCAACTCCAGGGTCGCTGCCATCGTACCCAATAACTGAAGATAATCCCAGGCCGTGGGATTCTGTCGACTGAGAAACCGACGCACCAAGTTTCGAAGTCCGAGCACTCGCTGCTTCGGCAGAAACACTTGACCGACGCTCGTATCGAACCGAGCACCCAGATACTCTAGGTCCTGAGACGGAACCAACCTGCTCTTTGCTACATTGACCACCCAACCAAGAAACTGCAACAGAGCCATCACTCTGGCCGTCGCCGACACACACTCCTCTCTGGACTTCGCTCTGATTAACCAATCATCCAGATAGGGGTGCACCAACACTCCTTCCTTCCGCAAGGCCGCCGCCGCCGCCACCACCAACACCTTGGTGAATGCCCGTGGCGCGGTGGCCAAGCCAAACGGAAGCGCCTGAAACTGAAAATGCCCCATCGGCACCGCAAATCTGAGGAATTTCTGATGTTCCTGGCGTATCGGAATGTGCAAATATGCCTTTGATAAATCTAGGGACGTCAGAAACTCCCCCTTTCTCACCGCTACTATAACGGACCTGAGGGTCTCCATCCGAAAATGAGACACGTGGAGACAGCGATTCAGCCTTTTTAAATCCAGGATGGGCCGCCACGTTCCCTCCTTTTTTGGCACCATGAAGTAAATAGAGTATCGATTGCATCCTAACTGGTCGGAAGGAACCGGGACAATAGCCTTGAGAGCCAGAAGCCTTCGCACCGTGTCCCGCACCGCCTGGCGCTTCGCTGGCACATTGCAGGGAGACCGTACGAAAGAATCGGTGACCGGATGCTGAAACTCCAGCGCATAACCCTCTCGGATCACCTCTAACACCCACTGATAGGAAGTGAGTCGGGTCCAAGCCAGATAAAAATCCCGTAGCCGACCCCCTACGGGAACTAACTCCGCCTGGACCCCCCTGACTTCATTGTGGCTTCCTGAAACTAGTGGACGAGGAAGAAGAGGCAAACCCCCTGGATGCTCCTCGAAACCCCCAAAACCCGGGGGCCCTAGTAGGGAAACGGCCCCGCTGACTTTGCCCCAATCTCGGGGGAGGGAAACGGCGAAAATCTCGCTGAAATTCGCGAGACCCAGACATGGAACGGCTTTGCTTCTGCTTGTCCTCCGGCAACCTACCAGCCTTAGACTCTAAGTCCTTTACCAACTTTTCCAAATCCTCTCCAAAGAGTAGCTTGCCGCGAAAAGGTAACCTACTCAATCTAGCCTTGGAAGGACTGTCAGCTGACCAATTCCTTAGCCAAAGCCATCGTTTTCCAGCGACTACCGATGCCATACTCTTTGCCAAACTGCAGATCAAGTCATAATGCACGTCGGCCAGATACGCCGCCCCGGACTCCAACTGTGACGCCTCCTCGGTCACTTCCTCCACATGATCCCCCTGGACTCTCTGCGCCCACCTCAAGCAGGCTCTAGCCACCTAGGCTCCACAGATGCCTGCAAGGATAGCGCATTCGCTTCAAAGACCTGCTTCAGCAAGGTCTCTAACTTACGGTCCTGCAGATCCTTAAGTGCCGCCGACCCCTCCACCGGGATGGTAGTCTTCTTGGTCACTGCCGATACCGCCGCATCCACTCTCGGCGCTTTGAACAACTCCTGGTCTTGATCCGATAGAGGATAGAGCTTCGCCAGAATCCTAGCTCCCCTAAGATTGGCCTCAGGCGTATCACACTCCTCCTGAATCATCTCCTGAAACACCCGATGGATAGGGAATGCCCTTTGAGTCTTCCGGACGGCCTGCAGCAGAGGATCCTCCAGGGTAGAATCCTCTGCCGGGCCCCCTTCCGGCATATTGAGAGCCTTGAGAGATTCCGTGATAAGCGCTGGCAGCTCCTCCCTACGGAACACCCTTACGACTCTAGCCTGATCTTCCTGTTCTCTAATCTCTCCTTCCTCGAGTTCCCCCAGGTCCATGTCTGCCTCTTCCGACCGCACGTCATCCGAGAGCACGGACTGATCTAAACGATCCCTATCAGACCTAGACTTCTTGGCACTGCTGCTGGCTATGTCCTCCGCCAGAGGGGAACCGGGCCTCTTCTGCCCCAGGCCCGCCCCAGAGTTACTCGCTACCGGTCCCCCTTGAGAGCCAGCTAGCGCTTTCTGCAGCAGCGCCACAAAATCCGGTGAAAACAAATCGCCGCTAGGCCCCCCGATACCGGTTGCTGGGACAACGGGGGCTCGGACGCCACCAGCTCTCCGCCCGCTGGCTCAGAAGCAGGCAGGGATGGAAGCAGGGGAACCCCCATCTCCTCCCCGATGTCCGGTCCCCCCAACTCGGATTCAGGGGCTAACTCCTTCGCCTCCAACTCTGGAGCACAGCCCCTACAAACCCCATCTGGAGACACCGAGCTCCTTCTGGCTCCACACATGAGGCAGAGCTGCTTCGCAGGCATGCTGCTCTGACAGGCTTTAAAGCAGAACCACCCCCGAAATCAACAAAACAAAAAGAATTTTTTTCTTTTTAAATTTACCACCGAGACACGCAGCCGAGCCTAAACCTGAAGGAAGTAACCCAAAACGAAGCTTCCCTGCCAAAATATACCGCGGCCAAGCCCCACTCTCCAAACCGCGATTTTCCCGCGCTCTGCACACGCGGTGCAGCCTGCCCCGGCTAGACGAGCCGTTTCGCGCCCACAACACCTCTTACCTTCAGAGCTGCTGTCGCTGAATAGGGGCTGCTTTATCTGCCCTTCCTTGCCCGGAAGAACCAGATCGCGGAAATCTGTAAAGCCAGCATCTCAACGCCGACTCTAATCAGCTGTAGCAACAGTCCCCCGGGAGCTCTTAAGCGCCGGCAGGCAAACATCTACACGCGCTGAGTCTCCCTTCCAAGGCTCCTGTCCCCCTCCAATCGGGCAGTAGCCCGCCGTTGATCTTGCCCTACAGGCAGCTAAATCCCCACTATGGCTTGCCTATGTCCTGGGAAAAGAAAACAAATAACTAAAACGACAAAATATGGAGCAGAGGACCTCAAGGCAGCTGGCAGACCCGATTAAAACAATTGAAGGCAAAAACTCATTTTCCTCTTTTTTTTTTTTTTTTTTTTTTAATTTCTCAAACTCCCTTTTAACTTCTGAACTCCTTAAATTCTTAATCGTTCCTCCTGTGAGCCCCAGAATCCCCTTGGGCTCACCACTCTCTAGCTGCTTTGGAGACTGATAAAACTGGTGTAAGGAGGCGGTTCCAGTCCTTATATACTGATGACATCACAGAGGTTTCTCAGTCTCCAAAGCTGCTAGAGGAGGTTGACAACCCCAGAGATTCCGGGACTAGACTGGAGGGACGATCAGGAATGAGAGGTTAGATATGATTGGTATCTCAGAGACATAGAATGAGGACAACCAATGGACACTGTGATACCTGGGTACAAAACTATCTCGTAATGATAGAGCTGATCAAATTGGTGGAGGGGTTGCGCTCTATGTTAGAGAGGGCATTGAGTCACAAAGGATTAAAGTTATGCAGGAAACTAAATTTGCTGTAGAATCTCTATGGATTGAAATTCCATGTAAAAAGGGGAAGGCGATGGCAGTGGAGGTGTACTATCAACCGCCTGGCCAGAATGAACAAATGGATGATAAAATGCTCAAAGAAATCAGGGAAGCTAACAAAAGTTACAGCACAGTAATAATAATGGGTGATTTCAATTACCCCAGTATTGACTGGGTCAGTGTCATGGCAGGACATGCTAGGGAGATAAAGTTTCTAGATGAAATAAATGACTGCTTCTTAGACTAGCTGGTTCATGAACCAATAAGAGGGGAAGTCATTTTGGACCTAGTCCTTAGTGGAACACCAGATCTGGTGCAAGAGATAAGTGTGTTGGGGCCACTTCTCAATAGTGATCATAGCATTTGATTTAATTAATGGAGGAGGGATGGTAAGGAAATCTACAGTACTACCTTTTAACTTTCGAAAGGGAGACTATGATAAAATGAGAAAAATTGTTAAGAAAAAACTAAAAGGAGCAGTTGCAAAGGTTACAGACTTACATCAAGCTTGGGTGTTTAAAAATACTACTATCTTGGAAGCCCAGACCAGCTATATTCCACACTTTATGAAAAGTGGAAAGGAAGTCCAAAAAATTGCCAGCATGGTTTAAAGGTGAGGTCAGAGAGGTTGTTGTCGCCAAAAAAGCATCTTTCAGGAAATGGGAAAAAAAGAGCCAAATGACAAACTGGAAACAGCACAAGAACTGGAAAGTTAAATGCAAGGCAATGATAAGGCAGGCAAAAAGAGAATCTGAGAAGAAGCTTGCTGTGGAAGCAAAAATGCATAATAAAGACTTTTTAAAGTACATTCGAAGCAAAATACCTGAGAGAGAGTCAGTTGAACCATTAGATGATAGAGGGGTAAAAGGGGCATATAGAGGAGACAAGGGCACAGCTGAGAGACTGAATGAATTCTTTGCTTTGGTCTTTACTGAGGAAGATGTAGGGATGTTACCCACGACTGAAGTGGTATTTAAAGGCGATACTGCAGAAGAATTGAAAGAAATACTGAAACACCGAGAAGTATTACAACTATATGATAAACTGAAGAGTAGAAAACCACCTGGACCGGATGGTATACATACAAGGGTATTGAAAGAACTGAAATATGAGATTTCAGTCTGGCTATTAGTAATCTGTGAATTATCATTACAGTCATCTGTAATACCTGAAGATTGGAGGATGGCCAATGTAACACCAATTTTTTAAAAAGGGCTCCAGGGATGATCCGGGAAACTACAGACCAGTGAGCCTGACATCAGTACGGGGAAAAATGGTGGAAACCATCATAAACAACAAAATTACTTAACATAGATAGTCATGGCTTAATGGGAGACAGCCAACATGGCTTTAGACAAGGAAGATCTCGTCTTACTAATCTGTTATGTTTTTTTGAAGGTGTGACTAAACAGGTAGACAAAGGTGAGTCAGTTGATATAGTGTATCTGGACTTTAAGAAAGCCTTTGACAAGGTCCCTCATCAGAGACTTTTGGCAAAACTAAAAAGTCATGGGATAGGAGGCAGTGTACTATTGTGGATCAGGAACTGTTTAAAAGATAGAAAGCAGAGGATAGGGCTAAATGGCCAATTTTCCCCAATGGAAAAAGGTGAATAGTGGAGTACCCCAGGGATCTGTGCTGGGTCCACTGCTTTTTAACATATTCATAAATGACCTGGAAATGGGAACAAGTGAGATTATCAAATTTACAGATGACACAAAACAGTTTAAAGTTGTTAAAACCCAAGAGGATTGTGGAAAATTGCAAGAGGATCATGATAAATTGGAAGACTGGGCATCCAAATGGCAGATGAAATTTAATGTGGACAAGTGCAAAGTTATGCACCTAGGAAAGAAAAAACCAAACTATGGTTACAAAATGCAAGGTTCCACATTAGGAGCCACCACCCAGGAAAAAGATTTAGGCGTCATTGTGGATAACATGTTGAAACCCTCCACCCAGTGTGCAACGGCAGTCAAAAGAGAAAACAGAATGCTAGTATCATAAGGAAAGGAATAGAAAATAAAACAAAGGATATTATAATGCCTCTGCATCGTTCCATGGTGCGACTGCACCTTGAATACTGTATGCAATTCTGGTTGCAGTTATCTTAAAAAGGATATAGTGTTATTAGAAAGGTACAGAGAAGAGCCACCAAAATGGTAAAGGGGATGTAAGGATACCCCTATGAAGAGAGGCTTAAAAGGTTAGGGCTCTTCAACCTAGAAAAGAGACGGCTGAGGGGAGATATGAAAAGAGGTCTATAAATTAATGAATGGCATGGAGCAGGTAAACCTAGATCGATTGTTTACATCATCAGAATATAGAAAGACTAGGGGACATGCAATGAAGCTACAGGATAACCTATTTAAAGCTAATAAGAGAAAATATTTTTTCACTCAAAGTGTAATCAAACTCTGGAATTTGTTACCGAAATTTGTAGTGAAAGCTGTTAGTGTAGCTGGGTTTAAAAAAGGTTTGGACAAGTTCCTGGAGGAAAGATCCATAAACCATTATTAAAAAGGGACCTGGGATATCACTGCTTGACACAATACCAGCATTGTGTGTGGAACCTGTGTCTTTTGGGGAAACTGCTAGGTAGTTATGAACTAGATTGGCCACTGTTGGAAACAGGATACTGGGCTTGATGGACACTGGTCTGACCCAGTATGGCATATTTTATGTTCTTATGGCGACGTCCTCAGACGGGAATGGCACTAGAACATAGGGGAGACAGGTCTGAGGGCACGTCTCGGTGTTGCCAAGTGTCCAGGGACTCCTCATTCTCAGTCTTCCAATCTGACTCGAAGTCAGAGAACAAGTCTGAGGCCCTGGGATCACTGCGGTCAAGGCCCAGGCCTGTGACCTCTGGAGGACCTGCAGTCCAAGACATGTACACTTGCCGGAGAGGACCAATGTCCCGAGGAACAGGACCAGGACCTTGTCTGATGCCGATGGCTATTTCGATGCCAGTGGCATTCAAGGATGGGCTCAATGTACGGGGAAGCCCTCAATGTCAAGGGTCCCGTAGTTGGGGCAGATGAACTGGAGGAACCGGACCTAAATGCCCGCTGCATGGCCATAAGGGAAGAGATACTGCTCTCTAAGGCCGCCATCCTGGTCTCCATGCCAGTTGGCTTCACAGCCTTCGACACGAGCACCGAGGATTTGTGGCCTGGCACCGGATCTTTCGAGGGGGTGTCCTCAAGAAGGATGGCCTTGGGTGTCCGAGACCGGTTGCCGGCTGCTGCTGACTTCTTCTGGGGCTGCACCCGTTCCAATCCCTCTGACTCACACCAGAGACTGTGGGGCCTGCAAAGGGATTTACTGCTTTTTCAGACCAGTCCTCGGAGGCAGTCTTCGAGGTTTTCAAGGTCTTCTTGCATTCTACCTCTGGGGATTTGCTCTTGGAGGAACAGCGGCTGTGGGATTCCGAGGCAGCCTGGGCATCACAGGTCACCGAGATACTGGAGGCGGCCCTGGAGCACAGTGTCGCCAGAGACTCCAATGCAGAGTCAGACTTGTGAAAGAACTGTTCCTGCTGCAGCTAATGGCTCTTAATGGCTTTTGAAGTCATGGTCCTGCAAAGTTCGCAGTCTGAGTTGTCATCTTCCGACCCAAAGAAGAGGAGGCAGAAGTCATGTAGGTCGGTGCAGGACATCATCTTACCGCACCGATCACATTTCTTGAAGCCGCTGGAGGTCACTGGGGAAAAAGGGGCACTGTCACCCAGCACGGGTCCAAGGCCTGTGGCCAAAAAAGGGCACGAAGCGCCGTTTGAGGAATACCTTGAGAAAAAACAGAAAACAAAGGAACGAGCCAGAGGAATGACGCAGAGCGGCTCAGGAGCGGGGAAGGAACAGGTACGCATACTGGATAAAAACAACAAGATAAAAAAACCTTTTATTTTTCTGGGGGAAACTGGACAAACATCTGGAGGGCTCCGCAGAGAAAAGGAGACCAAGGCAAGATGGCACCACACATGCGTGGTACATCTCCCAAAGGCTTTCTTTGAAAGCTGGGGAGATGCTTCTGCGCGGGCTCTGTCGGCACCCTTATGTGAGAAGTGACTTCCAACTTGTTCCTGGAGAAAAGCAGACACCACCTTAGGCAGGAATTTCAGGTGAGTTCGGAGAACAACACTGTTTTTGTGGAACCTGGTGTAGGGGGTGTGGGCCACCAGTGCCTGCAGCTCACTGACCCATCTGGTTGAAGTAAGTGCGACTAGGAACACTATTTTCCACGACAGGAACTTGAAATGGCACACAGCCAGTGGCTCAAAGGGGGAGCCATCAGCTTCCCAAGGACAACGTTTGGATCCATGCCACCAATGTTGAGCAGATGGGGTGCCACAAGAGAAGTCCCCTCATAAAACGGCCCACAAGGGAGTGCAGAGATGAGTTGGCTGTCAACAAGTTGATAATGCGCAGCCGGGGCACAGAGGTGCACTGTGACAGAACTGAATTTTAGACCAGCCCGGGAGAGGTGCAGCAGATACTGGAGGATGTCTTGCACCGAGCAGGAGAAAGGGTTGAGATTCCTGTCTGAGCACCAGACCGAGAATCTATGCTATTTGAAGGCATACAAGTACCATGTTGAGTCCTTGCACGATGCCAGTAGGACATCCTCCACATCCTGAGAGAGGTGGAGGTATGCTAGGGCTAACCGTTAAGCAGCCATGCCGCCAGGGCAAGGAATTGGAGGTAGAGTGGAGAAGGGACCCATCCTCCTGCGAGATCAAGTCCAGGGCATGGCCCAGAGGTATCGGGGCTGCCAGCGATAGCTGCAAGAATAGGAATAACCACAGCTGCTGGGGCCAAGGATTGGCTGCATGATGCTCAATGACAATGTCACAGGCACCAAGGCACCAGCCAGCTGCTTCTCCAGCAACAACACGATGCAGACTTTGAGTGCCTGAAGGAGGTCCTCGTCCATGGCTGCCGATTCCAAAAACCTTGGGGTCTGAACAGCTTCAACTAATTTTTTCAGCATCATGTGGGGGTATCAGCATGGCCTCAGTTGTTGGGAGATGGTTGATGCTCAACCTCCAGGGTTTCGGAGGGACAATCTTCTTTCCAGGGCACCCTGACAGGATGCTTGCGCCCATCACTCTCGATGTCTCGCTTGGATGCCAGGAAGCCCCCCGAAGGGAAAAACAATGTTTACCGGCAGAGGACCGAAACAATGTCTGTGGAAAAATGAAAGGTCCCAGGCACGGTAGAACCCCTCAAAAACTTCCAATAGAAGCTGGGGAGTGTTCCTACCTGGGGCCATTGGAGATGTCTCCCATATGTGGAGGACTTCCTTCCTGTTTGTCCATGGAAAAAGAAAACAATCCTTCAGCTAAACCAAAATGACGAACAGTAGAGGGGGGGACTCCGGACTGGTCTGGTAGGACTCAAAGAAATTTAACAGGTAAGACCTAAAGCCTTTGAATTATGGTGATGGCGATGAATACTGTGTATACCATGGACTGCCAGAAGAACAAACCAGTCAGTACTAGAGATAAAAGCTAAGCTTTCTTTAGAAGCTCAGATGACAAGATTTCGACTTTCATACTTTGGGACATATCATGCAAAGAGAGAGATCATTAGAGAAAGACATCATGCTTGGCAAGACAGAAGGTCAACACAAAAGAGGAAGGCCAGCAATGAGATGGATCGATACAATAACAGCAGCTACGGGTGCCAGTCTGTCAACAATGAGCCACCTGACTGAAGACCGAACACAATTTAGGACAGCTATCCAGAGGGTTGCCATGAGTTGACTCCAACTTGACGGCACTTAACAACAACACAAGACCTAATAATCCTTTCGTTATCATCCACCAGGCCAGTCCAGAACAAATAGGATGTGATAAAGCACCCCTCTTAAATGGAGTAGAAGCTGGAGACCGCAGCTTTAAGCACTTTAACCCCAAAGAATGCATCCCCCCTGGCTAACACATCCAGGGACAGCTGAGTCCCTAAAATTTAGGAAGCTGAGTTGGCTCCTAAATTTGTGCCCTATTTTCAGCCACATTTAGGCACCTAATTTAGAAGCTTAAAATGTATGTGCCTAAATTTAGGCCTGCCATTCATTTGGCTAGTATTTATGGGCCAGATATTCAACTGGGCAGTGCTAAGTGCCGTGGCCGCTTAGCCCTGCCTACCGACCCCTAACCCCAGATATTCATTTCCACGGTAACGGAAGTGAATATCCAGGTCTGGCCATGCTGCCTAGAAGCCGCCGAGGCTAATTGTGCAGCATCGATATTGGATGTTAGATAGGCGGGGGATTTCCTTGCCTATCTTAAAAGGTGCCGAGCGCTAACCGTGCAGCTTCCAATATTGGTGCTGCACGGTTAGCGCCAGTCCCCACCTCCTCTCTGCACCGGCTAGCATCGGGGCGCAAAGGGGACTTAGTTGGAGATATTCAATGATACTACCATGTAGGTGCTGTCGAATATCTGGATTGCAGGCATTTACATAGTTAACTGGCTGTTAACCGTGCAAATGCCTTTTGAATATCGGGCCCTATGAGCCTAATTTAGCTAGATGCCTAGTGCTGAAAAATCAGTGCTAAGCTAACTTTTTTCCCTGCCCCTGTTGCCACCCACTTTTTATGTTTCTAAATTTAGGAGTTTAGAGAAATTTTAGAAAATATTTAGGCACTTAGTCCTAATATATTTTCAAAGAGGCCAATTTAGGAGCTTGACTCTCAAAATTAGCAGCATAGTCCTTTGAATATTGTGATACAGCAACATAAATATGACATCAGATAAAGACCAGCATGGTCCATCTAGTCTGCCTACTAAAGTATAAGAGTTGTACATGTTGCAGGCAGCTTACCCCTCTCTATTTAGAAGTTATTTATGTTTTTTTTTATTCCATCTTCTTGCTATAGAGTGATTCTCTGTATCTGTCCCATGCCTTTTTGAATTTTGCCATTGCTTTTGCTCCCACTACTTCTTTCAGGAAGGCATTCCAGGAACCACCACCTTTTCCATGAAAAAGAATTTCCTGATGTTGCTTTTAAGGAAAATCATTTTTATTGATTTTACATGAACCAACAAAGAGGAAAACAGCACACTGTAAATACAATAAAATACAATAAACAATAGGCTGCACTGCAATAACAGCCCCCAAGCATAAGCACAGTTACTCCCCAAGGACAAAGGGGGGGGACAGAGCTAAACAGCTACTAACCTATATAGGCCACAACAACTCTACATAGAGCGGCCAAAATCTTGTCTCGTTGGAGGCCGAGACAGCTTCCCCCCCTGGTTCAACGTAACAGCATCCCCCACCCTATCCTCCTCACCTCATTCTACCCCCCTCCCACCCCCTACCCAGCCCCCCCCCAACTACCCCACAAAGCATATCTACTTAGCCAGGCACCGTACCCACCACTGCAGGCCACTGCATAGCATCTCAAGGATCTGCAAATAAAGACCACATTTCTTGACACCCCTCCAGTCGCCGCCCCCCCAGGAGACGAGCTGTACGGAGTTCCATGCCCTTCAATTCCCCCATCGAGCCCTCCCACCCCTTAATCTCGGGGGGGTCATTGGACAGCCATTGTCGTAGTATGCAAAGTTTCGCGAGCATGAAACCCCGCTCGCACAACAACCTCCGTGGCTGTCGCATGGCGACCCTCCCACTCGCCATTCCCAACAGTCCCCACTCCGGGGAGAGGGTCTCCCAGCTCTGACTTCCGCCCCCCAACCTCAACCATACCGCCTTCCAGAAAGGCCGTATCTGGGGGCAAAACCAGAATCTATGAGACAACGTCCCCCGCTCCACCTTACATAGCCTACACGCATCTGTCCGAGCCATACCCGCACGCGCGGCCCACACATCAGTAACATAAGCCCGCCATAGCAATTTATATTGGAGTTCCTGCAACCGAACTGACTCCGAAAGCGATTTAATGGCTTGAAAGGCTCGTTGCAGCTTCTCCGCTGTCACCCCCGGTAGCTGGTCTTGTCGCCACCGCCGAGCCAAAGCCTCAAAGTGCTGTGCCGCGCCCGGAGCCACCTCAACCCCCCGCAACCAAGACACCGTAATCCGCCCTTCAACATGCTGCCACAAATCCAACATCTCCCCTTGGGCCTCAAGTCCCAAACCTTCCCTCATTAACTGCTGAGCATAATGGCGCGACTGCAGATAAAAATAAAAATGGGAGCGGTGGAGCTGAAACCTCCGCTGTAAGTCCACAAACGAAGCAAGCCCCACGCCCTCGGGCATACGCAATTGCCCCACATACTCCACCCCCTGTGCAGCCCATACTCGTCCCACGGTTCCCCACATGCCCGGGCTAAAGTCGGGATTACCCGATAAGGGAAGACAGTCGGTCCGCCGCCAACTACTCCCCCGCAAGTTGCAGAGGGCCCCGCCAGGCCCGCTGTATCCCCCGTAAACAGACCGAATTCTTCCACCCGGGGGCCAACGCTGACAACGGTTGATGCAGACAAAAAACTCGATGCCACGGCCGTCCCATCTGCTCAATCAGGCGGGTAGGGATAGTATACTCCGTTCCCATAATGAGATCCCGAATCATCCGAGCCAAATACGCTAAATTATACATCCGAAGCGGGGTCAACCCCAGACCACCGTCCTCGCGGGGTCTCGTCAGTGTGGAGAACGCAATGCGAGGCTTCCCGCCCCTCCACAAGAACTTTGAGAGATGTCTCTGCAACACTAACAAGTCCTTCTGTAGCAGCCACACCGGGAGCTGCCTCAACACATAAATCCACTTAGGGAGTTCGACCATCTTAAAAAGGGCGATTCGACCCATGAGAGAGAGCGGCAGGTCCCGCCACTTCCGCAACCGCTGAAGCGTGCCCGCCAACAGCGGGTTCACATTCACTCCATAAAGGTTCGCCAGCCGTTCTGGTATCTGGATGCCTAAATACCGTATCTGTCCCGTCGCCCATTGTAGGGGAAAGGCTCCCTTCCATAGAGGCCGAACGGTACCCCCCACATCCAACACCTGGGATTTAGTTTTATTCACCCTAAGGCCTGAAAACACTCCAAATTCCTCAATCCGCCGGAGCGCTGTGTCCAGGGAGGATTGTGGATCCCGTAGGCACAGCAGCATGTCATCAGCAAAGGCACTAACTTTGAGACCTCCTCCTTGCCACTCCACCCCCTTAATCTCAGCGCACTCACGCAAGGACACCAAGAGGGGTTCTAGTTGCAAGACGAATAGAAGAGGGGAAAGCGGGCAGCCCTGCCGGGTCCCCCGCCGGAGCAGAAAGAAATGGTTGAGAAGTCGCCCCGCCCAGAGAGATGGTAGCCAAGGGTTCAGTATAGAGGGCCTGCACCCAATGCAAGTAGGGTCCGGTAAAACCAAAAGCCTGCAAGGCCTCAAACATATACACCCAGGACACCCTGTCAAAGGCCTTTTCAGCGTCCAGGCTTACCAGAAGTAAGGGTCGCACTGGGACATGCTCCAGTCCATACTTAATAGAATTTTGCTAATATTCAAAATGGCCTCCCTCCCCTTAACAAAACCCGATTGGTGCGTATCAATAAGTTTCGGGAGAATAGGTTGAACTCGGGCCGCCAGCACTGACGCCAGCAGCTTCATATCGTAATTAATGAGGGATATCGGTCTATACGAGGACGGTTCCTCCAGATTCTTACCAGGCTTGGGAAGGACCGTGATGGTCGCAGTTCGCATATCTCTAGGAAACATACCCGTCTCTAACACTTCACCATACAATGCTGTCAGAGTGGGGACCACTTGCCTCTCCATAAGCTTGTAAAACTCCACACCGTAGCCATCAGGCCCCGGCGCTTTATTCGGCACCCCCTTCCGAATAACCTGCTGAATCTCCAACCCCGACATAGGCTTATTCAGCTCAGCTAGATCCTGGCCGGACAGCCCCGGTAAACGCAATTTATCTAAAAAGCGACGAGCAGCCTCCCGGTCCTCCCCCTCCGGGGTATACAAATTCTCATAAAATTGCCGAAATACGCGTAAGATGTGACCGGTCTCCCGATGCCGCCCCCCCTCAGCATCCTTAATCACCGCTATCACCCCATTCCCACCCCCCTCACGCACCAACCGTGCCAAGAGCTTCCCTGTCCGGTCCCCATAGCGAAAAAGCTGATGCCGATAATATTGTAGGGAATAGACCGCTCTCTCCTGAAGCAGCTGATTGAGGCCCCTTTGCAGCTCCAAATAGGTCTGCAGACTACCTGGATCCTGCTTCCGCAAGGTCACTCTCTTATATACTTGCAGCTCCTGAGCCGCTCGTACAATCTTGGCATTTAGGGCCCGCCGCTCCTTTGCCACATACGCAATAATAAGACCTCTCAGCACGGCTTTCCCCGCTTCCCAGAACACAGCAACACTGCTGGCCTGAGATTCATTAAAGGCCAGGTATTCCTCCCAATGTTTTATTAAGTATTGCCGGAAGGCCTCATCTTTCCACAAATGCCGCGGGAAGGACCACTTGCCCCGCCCCCCGCAAGAGCTCTGCCACTCAAGCACCACCATCGCATGGTCGGATACCACGATCGGTCTGATCTCAACACTCCGAGCTTTGCCAAAAGCAGTCTGCGAAAGAATAATATAATCAAGTCGGGACCAGGTCTGATGAGCTCGGGACAAATGCGTGTAGTCTCTCTCTCCCATATGTAATATCCGCCACCCATCCACCAGGCCGCCTACGCTACACAGGTAATCTATCCCCTTCCCCCTCCACCCCCCTCCCGCAGGGGTCCGGGACTTGTCTAGCTCAGGGTCATGTGGACAATTGAAGTCCCCTGCCAAGATTATTGGAACAGTCGGGGCATTAGCCACTCTCTGTGCTACAGTCTGGAAGAATCGATGGCTGTAAACATTCGGGGCGTATACATTCCCTAAAAAGAGCTCCTCTCCCTGGATCCGGAGGTGCAGGAACAGATAACGCCCGTGCTGGTCAACCTCCTCCCTCAGAAATTCCACCTGCAGGCCTTTTTGCACTAAGATCGCAACCCCACATTTCCTGCCCCCAGATGTAGCTGCTGACACATGGCCTACCCAGTCCTGCTTCAGTTTCGCATGCTCTGCGGCGCTTAAGTGGGTCTCTTGTAAAAGAGCCACATGTACCTTTTCCCGCCGCAGGGCCTGCAGAACTTTCGCCCGTTTCACTGGGGTCCGTATCCCGCCCACATTCCAGGTCACTATCCGCAAGTTAGGTGCCATCTACCCCTACAGCAATGCGCATCTCTGCATGTAACCTTCTTACAAAAGGGCGCCCAGGGTACCCCAGCCACAACCCCCGGCAGCCTCTCATCCAGGACTCCGCCAAACATTCCTCAATCCCGCACCTCGCAGATCCACGCACTACACCTGTTCTCAAACCCATCTCTACCCTCTGGCCCGCTACCCCGGCCGCTACTCCCCTTAGTGCCCCTGGTGCTACCTCTACCCCCACCCCCCTCCCCTCCCCCCCACCCCCCTCCCCACCCCTCCCCCTCCCTTGCCCTCCTTCCCCCTCCAGCCCGACCCTCCCTCTCCCCCTATCTCCAACCCCCAAATTGAAATAACCTAAAGCCCTCAGGCCCTGAGCCGAGGAGCGATCCCCTATAGACACCTCAGGGCCGCCCCACACCACCCCCAACACACTGATACCCCACAAAAAGCAACTTTGTATAACCAAACAACTTAAAAAAAAAAAAAAGAAACAAGGCACACAACTCACACAGCAAAATGCAAAAAGCAAAATGCAAAAACTCAGGTCCCATTGCCACCTCGAGCATTGCAGCAAGGCCTAGACCACATGTGGCCCAGGGGAAAATGCACAGTCAATCAATCCATCGGTCTTCAGCCGACGCTATGGGAAGCCTCTCCACTGCCTTCAGCCGCCTCCTTCGCATGACCCTCCACAAATTTCTTGGCTTCCGTCGCCGCGGTAAAAGAATAGTTCTTGCCATTGTAGAGAATCCTCAAGGTGGCTGGGAACGCCAAGGTAAAACGTATCCGCCGCTGAAACAATGTTGCACACACCTCAGAGAACTGCTTACGCTTACCGGCCACCACAGCAGAGTAATCTTGAAAGAGCAAGACCTGCTGGTTGTCCAGTACCAGATTTCGCTGCTTTCGGAAGGCCTGCAAAATCAAGAATTTATGGTGGAAGTTCAATATTTTGGCAATCACCACTCTCGGCCGCTGCCGCGACTCCATGCGGGCCCCTAATCGATGAGCACGCTCCACCTTGAGCTCACCCACCAGCTCAGACAGTCCCAACGCAGTTGGCAGCCACCGTTCCAGCATGGGCCCCAGCAGAGCGTCCGTATGGGCCTCCGGAATCCCCACCAACCGCAGATTGTTCCTGCGGGACCGGTTCTCGAGGTCGTCGACCTTAGCGAGGAGGGCCTCAATCTGCGTCCGCTGAGCCTCCAGCTCCTGCGTTGATCGCCCATCCGTGTCCTCCAACGCTGATACTCGCTGCTCCAACGCTTCCACCCGGTGACCCACCTCCGACATGGCATTACCCATTTCCTCCAATTTGAGCATAATACGGTCAAACTTCGGATCCAGTAGGTGGGCAACCTCCCGTGCAACGTCCTCCGTGGCGGAGTCAGCACTGTCCGCTCCCGGTGAGCGTGGATGCGAGGCCGACGATGCAGTAGGCCCTGCCTTAACACTCTTCTCTTTGTCCCGCTTAGGTAGGGGTGGCATCTCTAGTGTACGTTCCTCCCGAGCGTCCTTCAGCCGTACCCAAAGTAATGAGTCTACTCACAGACTATTTGGCGCTCGGAGATTGGCTTGAAAACGTTTAATTTGTACGGGGCAGCCCCGGAGCGAGCAAGACACGTCTTACTCCCTCATGTGTCACGTGAGATCCTGATGTTGCTTTTAAGATTAATACTCTAAGTGTCACTGCAAAAGAAGTGGGGGGGTCTAGTGTCTCCTGCACCGATAGCATGTTCAGATTCTGTCCTTTGACTCTAATGTTGATTATGAAGCTGATGATAACTAATGTTCCATTGTTAGACTTATGCCTCTTGACTGTATACTTATTATGCTAGTATGGTAGCCAGCCTCGGAGGGGGGGGGGGGGGTGTAAGGGTTTGTTTTAGTATGAATACAGTTCGATGTGTCCTTGGGGTGAGTAGTTGAGCTATGTTAGCATGTGCTAGTTCTGTGTTAATGCTTGTTGTTTTATACTGTGGATTCCTCAATAAAAAATTAATGGAAAAAAAAATACTCTGTCTCTTGGGGAAACTGCTAGGTACATATGACCTAGATTGGCCACTGTTGGAAACAGAATACTGGGCTTGATGGACCTTGGTCTGACCCAGTATGGCATATCTTATGTTCTTAAGTATTTAACTGTTTGTATCATATTCACCCCCTCTCTCCTCTAAAGTATACATATTGAGGTCTTCAAGTTTTTTCTCTAATTTCTTCTGGCAAAGGCCCCAAATCATCTTGGTCGCCTTTTACTGAACCATTTCAAGTCTTTTTATATTCCTTGTAAGGTACAGTCTCCAAAATTCAACACAATACTCCAAGTGAGGCCTCACCAACAACTTATATAGGGACATTAATATCTCCTTCCTGATGGTTATTCCTCTCTGTATACAGCCTAACATACTTCTGGCTCTGGCCATTGCCTTGTCAAACAGCTTTGCCACCTCGAGATCCTCTGATACTATAACCTTGAGGTCCCTCTCGGTCTGTGCGTACCAGCTTCTCATACCCTATCATGTACAGTTCCTTTGGGTTTCTGTATCCGAAGTGCATCACTCTGCATGTCTTGGCATTAAATCTCAATTGCCAAGCATTTGACCAGCCTTCTAGTTTTTGTAGATCTTTTTCATGTTGTCTACTCTTTCTGAAGTGTCCACTCTGTTGCAAATTTTCGTATCATCTGCAAAAAGGCAAAATTTTCCTTTTAACCCTTTCAGGAATATCACCCACCAAGACACCGAATAGTAGTGGTCCCAGGACCTATGCCTGAGGCACTCCATTATTCACCCGCTTCTTCATAGCGAGTTCCATTCACTACTACCCTCTTGATCCCTATCAGTTCCTCTTCCAGTTCACCATCTTGGGATCTATCCCCGGGCTGCTCAGTTTATTCACAAGCCTATGAGGAACAGAATCAAAGGCTTGACTGAAATCTAAATTAACATCCATTGCATGCCACTGATCTACTGTAGTTCTGTTCTCCCCCAGTCTATAATGCTTCGACCATGTTGCGACCTTGCAGGAGAAACTGCATGAGTCTTTGCCAGAGAAGTTGCTGACCTACTGGTAGAATGTGTCATAAGAGCCTTAGAGTTACTCACCCTAGGAGTATATATGCTGACGAAATTGCCTCTTTGAGCCAGCGTGCAATGGTGACTTTCATAGCTACTTCCCCCCTTTTCATTCCTCCAAAAAGTACTAACAACCCATCTGACTTGAGAAAATCATTGATTATTTCCAAGTAGTGCATTAAAGACACGGAGAAGATGAAACTCCTCCCCAAAATCCTCTTGCCAAAAGGAGGGTAAGAGTACTTGGCTGATATGAAAAGCTGAGATCACTTTCCATAAAAAAGGATGAAACTGTCCAAATGGAAACTTCAGCCACAGTAAAATGCAAGAAAGGTTCACAGCAGAACACTTGTAGTGCCAAAAAGGTGAAATTAGACTTACCTGCTAATTGTTGTTCCTTAAGGAACTCCAATCTAGTCCCGAACCTTAGAAGTTGAGTATGTCCTTCCGCAGCTTGGAGACTGAGCATGTCACAGTTTTGATGACACCAGTATAAGTACAGCAGGGACCGCCTTCATGAACCAGTACCCTATTGACAAAGCAGACTCACCAGAGCAATTATTAAGCAATTAGATAAACGTTAACTAGACTAACTACAAGCAGAAAACTTCTGTTAGCAAAAACCTACCTTCGTCATTACCTCCTCTTTTCTTAATTTTTTTTTTTTTATATATAGAAAATTGTGACACCCGCCAGTGATGATCCCATAACTTATTATTTATTTATATATTTAACCTTCTCTGAAATACTGCAGGACTACAGCCCGCGATGCCTCCCCCGACCGTCCGCACGGCTACGCGCAAAGCTTCAGAGCGCCCTACGGCAGGTCAACACAGGGAGGGGATGCGGGACTAGACTGGAGTTCCTTAAGGAACAACAATTAGCAGGTAAGTCTAATTTCACCTTCCTTAGCGTCCCTCCAGTCTAGTCCTGAACCTTAGAAGTAGTAACAGAGCAGTAAACACTTCACCGGGAGGGACCTGCCAGACCAGCCTGAAGCACCGCCGATCCAAAACCACAGTCCCGTCCCGCTTGAACATCAATGCGATAATGTCTCCCAAAGGTATGCAAGGACGACCAAGTCGCCGCTCTACAAATGTCCCCTACCGGCACTAAGCTATTCTCCGCCCAAGACGCTGCTTGCGCCCTTGTGGAATGCGCTTTTAAATCAGATGGGACAACCTTCCCTTTCATGAGATAGGCTGAAGCAATAGCTTCCTTAATCCACCTGGAAATCAAAGATTTAGCCGCCATCTCACCTCGCTTCCGTCCCCCAAACAGGACGAACAATCTGTCTGTTCTACGAAACGCAGCCGTACGCTGCAAATACTGTTTCAATGCTCTACCGACGTCTAACCTATGCAGCCGCCCTTCCTCTTTCCCCTTGCCTGTCTTCTGGAACACCGGCAAAGGCACCACCTGATTCAAATGAAAGGCCGACACTACCTTAGGCAAGAAAGAGGGCACAGTTCTCAACACCACCTTGTTGACCTCAAAGACCAAAAACGGCTCTCGACAGGACAAAGCCTGTAACTCCGACACCCTTCTCGCCGAAGCGATAGCCACCAAAAACACCACCTTTAAGGTAAGATCCTTCAGAGTCGCCTTTGCCAAGGGTTCAAACGGCTCCCGCACTAACGTCCCCAGCACCGTATTCAGATCCCACCCCGGGACCGAAACTCTGCGAGGAGGACGCAACAAGGACGACGCACGTAAAAACCTCTGCACATCCGGATGCGCCCCCAGAATCTTCCCCTGGACCTTTCCTCGAAAACATGAAAGGGCTGCCAGATGCTCCCGCAGCATAGCCGCTGCGAGCCCCTTCTCAAAACCATCCTGCAAAAATGCTAAAACTTGAGCCACCGAGACCGCTAACGCCCAAATACTTCTATCTTCGCACCAGGCCTCAAAAATCCGCCAAATCCTGACGTACGCCAGCGACGTCGACCTCCTCCGAGACCGCAACAACGTCGATACCACCGCTGGCGAGTATCCTTTGGCTAACAATCTCACCCTCTCAAGAGCCAAGCCGTAAGCGAGAACCGATGCACCTGAGGCATGACCAGCGGACCTTGCTTCAGTAGATATTTCCTGTCGGGTAGCCTCCACGGCGGCTCCACTAACAGACGCCTCAGGTCAGCATACCAGGGCCTCCTTGGTCAATCCTGCGCCACCAGAATTATGGGCCCCTGATGCCTCTCTATACGCTGCAGGATTCTCTCTATCAGCACCCACGGAGGGAATATTTACAGTAGCCGATCCTCCGGCCACCTCTGGATTACAGCGTCCAAGCCTTCCGACATCCGCTCTCTTCTTCTGCTGAAGAATCTTTCCACCTTTGCGGACGCATAAGTTGCCATGAGATCCATTGCCGGCAGACCCCAACGCTGCACCAGCAACTCAAACACCTCCTGATGGAGCACCCATTCTCCTGGATCTATCCTGACCCGACTCAAGAAATCGGCCATCACATTTTCCACCCCTGCCACATGCGACGCCGACAACGCTACCAGAGGCTGCGCGGCCCACTCGAGCAGCTCGTCCGCTTCTTCCTCTAGGGCTCTGCTGCCCGTACCACCCTGACGATTGATGTATGCTACCGCCGTGGCATTGTCCGAGAACACTCTGAACGCTGACCCCTCCATGCTGTGCCGAAGGCCCTTCAACGCCAGCGCAACCGCCCTTAGTTCTAACCGATTGATCAACCACGTCCGCTCCAACTCCATCCACTGTCCCTGCACATACTGCCCCTCGAAGTGCGCTCCCCAGCCGAACAGACTCGCATCAGTCGTCAACGCCTTCCACTCCGGGGCTTCTAGCGGCATTCCCTTTTCCAGAGAACCTGGGCTCAACCACCACTGCATCGAGAGCCTTGCCGCTGGGGGACAGACTAACCTCTTGGACAACTGATCTGACTGATGAGACCACCTCCGAAGCAGAGCCCTCTGTAGTGGACGCATGTGTGCTCCAGTGTGGCCGCCATTGTGCCCAAGAGCTGCAAATACCTCCACGCCGAGGGAGCTGCTCCGTCCAATAAGGCCCGAACTAACCTTCTCAATTTGCTGATCCTTCCTTGCGGCAAAAACACTCTGCCCTTGTCCGTGTAGAAGTGAGCTCCCAGATATTCTAACCCCTGAGAGGGAAGAAGCTTGCTCTTTGCCACATTTATCACCCATTCTAGAGATTGCAGAAACTCTACCACTCGCGTTCTGGTCACCACTGTAAGATGTAGTCAAGTTACTCTCCTGTAGGTCCTGGGTTCATTTCACTTCACAGAGGCAGTAGGGTTTGTAATAAAACAACCAAACAGGTGTGGCTTGGAGAAAAGCCTATTTCTACATAAAAAACCTATTACATAGATATTGAACAGAGGTATATAGTGATTGTTACAGAGCTGTTTCAGTGTGCATCAATGAATCTGTGTGTGCATGTGCATGTGTGAAGTGTGAGAGAGAGAAGCCAGAACATGTGGGTCAGAGCCTCATGGCAAGAGAGAGAGAGAGAGAGAGAGCGGGGGAGGGGTGAAGGGAATTGAATATCAGAGCCTCCTGTCCTTCATGTCCGATGAATGGTGGAAGAGCGAGAGAGAGAGGAAGTGTTTCTGTCCTTTATAGTGAATTGAATCCTCTCCAGCACTTCCCCTTGAGGTCTGCTATTGTTTCTAGCCACTCCCTTTGAGGTCTGCCATTCTTGATTTAGCAAGGAGGGGCTTCAGATAGGCCTTGGAGACTGAAATCACCAGGGGATCAGAGTTAATCTCATCTTGTAAACTGTCCTATTACCTTTGGAGACTGAAATCACCAGAGTCCACAGCTGCATGGAATCCAGGGTCTGGGGAAAAAGCCATGACTCCTATGTCATGTATGCTGACAACCACGCTCTCCTCCTTTGACTTTGCCCGAATCAGCCAATCGTCTAAGTATGGGTGAACCAACACTCCTTCCTTCCGCAACGCTGCGGCCACCACCACCATGACCTTGGTGAACGTCCTTGGCGCAGTGGCCAATCCAAAAGGCAGCGCTTGGAACTGAAAATGCCCCATAGGGACTGCAAACCGTAGAAACCGTTGGTGCTCTAACCTGATCGGTATATGCAGATACGCCTCCGAGAGGTCTAGAGACGTGAGGTACTCACCTTGGCGCACTGCCGCTATGACCGACCGTAGAGATTCCATACGGAAATGCGACACCCTGAGACACCTGTTGACCCTCTTGAGGTCCAGGATCGACCTCAAGGCCCCATCGTTCTTTGGCACCACAAAATAGACAGAGTAGCGACCACACCCGCATTCGTCCTTCGGTACCGGCACCACCGCCTTTAGCTCTAACAACCGCTCCAAGGTTTGACGAACCTCTGCCGTCTTCGCCCGAGACCGACAGGGAGACTGAACAAAGGCGTCTCTCACTGGACGTTGAAACTCTAGTGCGCACCCCTTCTGCACAATTTCCAACACCCACTGATCCGACGTAATCTGGGCCCATGCTGGCAAGTCGTCCCTTAAGCAGCCCCCCACGGGGACTATTCCAGCGTGGACCCGCCTCGCCTCATTGTGGTTTCTTACTACTTGAGGGGGCGGCGAACCCAAAACCTCTACCTGCCCCTCTGAATCCTCAAAACCCCGAGGATTCCTCCGACTGTCCTTCTAGCGCTAGTTCCCTGTCCAACCTGTCCCCCACCAGCTTGGACCTTTTCTCAGGGACCCCTCTCTTCTCCCCTTCCAGGGAAGGCCCCTGCCTCTTGGAACCGGGCGCCACGTCCATCGAGGGCCCCTTCAAGTTGGCCCCCGATCCCCCGAGCACCTGCTGCAGCAACAGCATAAACTGCTGAGAAAAGATGGCACCCAACCCCTCCTGCAAAGGGGTTTGTGACAAAGGAACCTCTGGTGCCGAAGACGGACCCGGTACCGGCTCCTGAGAAACTCCAGGGGACTCAAGGAGCCCTTCCTCCCCCCCGCGCTCCCTGGGCCGCTCTGCTGCATTGTTTTCCTCCATACTTTTCATTAAATCCTCGTGGGCACAAGCTCCACAGACACCTGCCTCTGTTAGGGACCCTTTCTTGATCCCACAGAGGAGGCAACGAGGTTTTGAAGGCATAAGTCTGAACTTGTGCCTTCAAAGCTCTGTCCCCTTCTTAACTCCTCTGATTTCCCTTAATCTGAATAAGAGTCACTTTTTTTTTTTTGCTGTCTTGAAACTCTAATTATCCGTTAATCTAGCGTCTCCCGTGAACCGGCACATTAAGCAGGCCCACCTTCCCGCCAAAATTCCACGCGGCAGGAAAATGGCCGCCGGAGCCCTAAAGCACCTCAAAATTCAAAACTAATGAAAGAAGCAACTCGCGCCGCACATTGCCAGACCCTACGCACCTCGGAGTCGCGATCCCTGAACCCCCCAGGACACTCACCACTCCAGGGAGACTGCGGCCCACTGCGGGCTGACACGGACCGTTTCGCCGCTCCCGCACTAAGGCAAGACCGGCTGTGCGCTCAATCACGCAAGCGGCAACACTCGACGGCTCCTCTCACCTCAGAAGAGAGGAAAGCCGGAGACCCTGCTCTCGCCTCCCGCTCTCTTCTCTGCAGCTCCCGAGTATTACAGAGATGGGGGGAGACGGGGGGGATCAGATCACTCAATCTGACATTTAAAGCCGCACTGTAAAATTTTGCTGATTTAAAGGAACCGCAGTCCCCAAATCCAAATTCTTTTTTTGAACACCAAGAACCACTACCAAACCTAATCTATTCTATCCTTAATTTTTTATTTATTTTATTTTGACAGTTTTTGTATACCGCCTTATCCTTCAATCAAAGCGGTCACAACACACAATTGGGGGATACATTTTTAACACGCGGGGATATGAGACACATACACTAATACTTACAAGGAACATGGGCAATGGAGGGTTAAGTGGCTTGCCCAAGACCACAAGGAGCATCTGTGGGACTAGAAACCCCAGTCCTTCCGGCCCAAGGTTGCTGTCCTCTAGTGGGATTTGAACCCCCGACCTTCCGGCCTGAAGTACCTTGTCCCAACCACTAGGCTACACCTCCCTCATGATTCCTCCAGTGAGTCCCGAGCCTTAGAACTCACGCCTCCTTCCGCTGCTTGGAGACTGACAAACTGGTTCATGAAGGCGGTCCCTGCTGTACTTATACTGGTGTCATCAAAACTGTGACACGCTCAGTCTCCAAGCTGCGGGAGGATGTACTCAACTTCTAAGGTTCGGGACTAGACTGGAGGGACGCTAAGGAATCCACCTTGCTGAACAAACTGCCACCAGACCAAAATTTTTGGTATTAGAAACAAAAACACGGAAAATTATGGTAGATAAAGACCATATGGCCTATGCAGATTGCCCATCCATAAGAATTGTTAAGTTCTACAATCCCGTTCTCTCTCTCAGAGCTCCTCTGTATTTGTCCCATGCTTTCTTGAATTTAGATACAGTTCTTGTTTTCACCACCTTCACTGTGAGGCTATTCCATGTATTCACCACCCTTTCTGTAAAGAAATATTTCTTCAGATTACTTCCAAGTCCATCTCCTTTTACCTGCATCCTATGATCTCTCATTCCAGAGCTTCCTTTCAACTGGAAGAGGGTCACTTCCTGTGCATGGATACCCATGGAGACATTTAAAAGGTCTCTATCATATCACCCCTCTCACACCTTTCCTCCAAAGTATACATATTGAGATTTTAAGTTTATCCCCATATGCCTTAAGCAATGTTCCCTCTAATTTTCTGTAGGCTGTGTGCGCATAAAATATCAGCTGTGTGCAGCTTTTGAAGGAAGGTTAAATTTTTGTGCGCCACATAACGACACTCGGAGTTATATACTTTAAAATTTGACTGCACGTCAGAATACAGTATGTACACCACATTGATTTTAATCAAATTAAATGAAAATAAACGATTACTAAATGAAGCGGGAAATTTCTAGTAATTACAATCATAACTTTTAAATTTTAAGACAACTGTGTTGTTTTCTATCAGAATCAGAGCCGTAATTTTTGTGCGCTCTGTTGTAAAGTATGTGCGCTCGCTCGGTGAGGTGTGTGCGCGCGCACACGCGCACAGCTTAGAGGGAACAGTGGCCTTAAGGCAGTGGTTAGGGACCATTTTAGTAGTCGCCCTCTGAACTGACTCCATCCTGTTTATGTTCTTTTGAAGGTGCCATCTTCAGAAACATACAGAATACTCCAAATGAGATTTTACTGGAGAATTACACAAAAGGCATTATCATCTCCTTTTTTTTTCTCCTCATGTTTTCTACACCTTCTAGAGTATCTACCCTGTTTCAGATTTTGCCATCATCCACAAAGACAGAAACCAAAACTAAACCCACAAAGTGAAACCCCTATTTAAACATAATTTTTGTCAGAAGAGACTGGAGGAGACTGGAATTGACGTCCAGTCACACCAGACAGCCTTTTCTATTTTTCTTTTTTTGTATAAATGCTAAAACATATTTTACTTAGCTCATAACCATAGTCCAGTGAAGCTTCAATACATCAAGCGTTTCTCTCAAACAGCGGTCAGATAATTTGTACACGACGTACGTTTCGGGCCATCGAGCCCTGTTTCAAGTGTTTGCTCTCTTCCAAAAAGCACCGCTATGAAGAATTTCTTCCTGCCGGAAGTTGCACCGGATAATTGAAGGGGAAAGGTCGTGTTCATTGGCCAACAGTCCCTGTCATTCAATAGGGAGGTCCAATCAACCAAACGGGAGACCCCATTGTCATCGGGGAATCCCTTGGTGTCATGGATTGCATCAAAGCAAGCTGAACCATTCGACTTCTTTGTTTAGCCCCATGGGTTGGACTGCCTGCAGTTCAAATATCAGCTGTTGTTCGCGCCGTTGTAAGGCTAAAAGCCGATTGCCCCCCCGAGGATTTGGTGGAATAAAGTCCAGCACTGTCCAAACAAAATCAGTACTAAATTGATGTTGACAAGCTTCACAATGTTCTACTAAAGGGGCAGAGAGAACGTTTTGACGAATGCGAGAGGCATGCTCGCTCAGGCGAGTTTTGATTGGCCAAGAAGTTCTACCTATATAAATTAAAGGACATGAACACTGTAGGGCATAGACCACAAATGCTGAATCGCATGACGTCAACCATCGGCGTTGTAAAATTTGCCCAGTATTAGGATGTACCCATTGTGTTCCAGTCAATGCTAGTTCGCAATATGCACAGTGTGAACATGTGTTGTGTCCCCTAAGATCAGGATCAGAATCCTGAGGACGATCTTAGGGGACACACCACATGTTCACACTGTGCATATTGCGAACTAGCATTGACTGGAACACAATGGGTACATCCTAATACTGGGCAAATTTTACAACGCCGATGGTTGACGTCATGCGATTCAGCATTTGTGGTCTATGCCCTACAGTGTTCATGTCCTTTAATTTATATAGGTAGAACTTCTCGGCCAATCAAAACTCGCCTGAGCGAGCATGCCTCTCGCATTCGTCAAAAGGTTCTCTCTGCCCCTTTAGTAGAACATTGTGAAGCTTGTCAACATCAATTTAGTACTGATTTTGTTTGGACAGTGCTGGACTTTATTCCACCAAATCCTCGGGGGGGCAATCGGCTTTTAGCCTTACAACGGCGCGAACAACAGCTGATATTTGAACTGCAGGCAGTCCAACCCATGGGGCTAAACAAAGAAGTCGAATGGTTCAGCTTGCTTTGATGCAATCCATGACACCAAGGGATTCCCCGATGACAATGGGATCTCCCGTTTGGTTGATTGGACCTCCCTATTGAATGACAGGGACTGTTGGCCAATGAACACGACCTTTCCCCTTCAATTATCCGGTGCAACTTCCGGCAGGAAGAAATTTTTCATAGCGGTGCTTTTTGGAAGAGAGCAAACACTTGAAACAGGGCTCGATGGCCCGAAACGTACGTCGTGTACAAATTATCTGACCGCTGTTTGAGAGAAACGCTTGATGTATTGAAGCTTCACTGGACTATGGTTATGAGCTAAGTAAAATATGTTTTAGCATTTATACAAAAAAGAAAAATAGAAAAGGCTGTCTGGTGTGACTGGACGTCAATTCCAGTCTCCTCCAGTCTCTTCTGACAAAAATTATGTTTAAATAGGGGTTTCACTTTGTGGGTTTAGTTTTGGTTTCTGGATTTCATATTTACTGACCCAAGGACTTAATTAATATTGATCATCCACAAAGAGGCAAAACATTTACGTTAGACCTTATGCAATATTGCTTACAAAAATGTTAAAAAGAACAAAGGACTGATCCCTGAGGCATGCCACTGGTAACGCCCCTATCTTCAGGATGAACTCCATTTACTACTACCCTCTGGCACCTCCCACCCAGTTAGTTTCTTACCCAGTCAATCACTATAGGATGCATTGCAAGGCAACTCTATTTATAAGTCGCCAATGCTGAATGGTGTCAAAGGCCTTGCTGAAATCCTAGTACACCACATTTAGCACTCTCTCCCTATCCAATTCTCTGATTACCCATTAAAATAAATCAAATAAAGATCTACCTATAGTAAAGCCATGCTCTCTTGGATCCTGTAATCCCTTCCAGAAACCACAAACTCCTCTGCTTTATTCACCACAGAGATCAGACTAACCAAGTCTGCAGTTACCAACCTCTTCCTTACTTCTACCTTTGTGGATAGGGACATGATGCCCTGAAGCAAGGGGTCCAGGCATATTTCCTCCTGTGGAGGGCTGACTGCCAAGTTCAGTGCTCTCGAGGAACGAGAGATCAGGGCCGCTAGTTCCTCCTTGCAGAAAATCCAGACCACCATGGGTTCATCAGTGGCTCTTTTTTCCATTTCCTGAAAGATGCTTTTTTGGCAACAGCCTCTCTGACCTCACCTTTAAACCATGCTGGCAGTTTTTTGGACTTCCTTCCACTTTTCTTAAAGCATGGAATACAGCTGCTCTGGGCTTCCAAGATAGTATTTTTAAAGAACAGCCATGCTTGATGTAAATCTTTAACCTTTGCAACTGCTCCTTTTAGTTTTTTTTTTTTTTTTTTTTAACTATTTTCCTCATTTTATCATAGTGTCCCTTTGAAAGTTAAAAGGTAGTTCTGTGAGTTTCCTTGCCATCCTTCCTCCATTTAGTAAATCAAACGCGATCATGCTGTGATCACTATTGCCAAGTGGCTCCAACACCCTTATCTCTTGCACCAGATCTTGTGTTCCACTAAGGACAAGGTCCAAAATGGCTTCCCCTCTTCTCTCCAAGAAGCAGTCATTTATTTCATCTAGAAACTTTATCTCCCTAGCATGTCTTGGAGGAGTGGCCTAGTGGTTGGGGCGAGGTACTTCAGGCCGGAAGGTCGGGGGTTGGGGCAAGATACTTCAGGCAGGAAGGTCGGGGTTCAAATCCCACTAGAGGACAGCAACCTTGGGCCGGACGGACTGGGGTTTCTAGTCCCACAGGTGCTTCTTGTGGTCTTGGGAAAGCCACTTAACCCTCCATAGCCCATGTTCCCTGTAAAATAGTTCTCTCCAAGTTATAATGCCCTGTTCAATGTAAACCGCACTGATGCAGAATAGCGCGGTATATAAGAGAATGTAAATAAATAATAAATAAATAATGTCCTGCTGTGACACTGACCCAGTCAATACCGGGGTAATTGAAATCACCCATTCTTATTACTGTGCTTTAACCTTTGTTAGCTTCCCTGATTTCTTTGAGCATTTCATCATCCATTTGTTCATTCTGGCCAGGCAGTCGATAGCACACCCTCACTGCCATCGCTTTTCCCTTCCCCTTTTTACATGGAATTTCAATCCACAGAGATTCTACAGTGTATTTTCTTTCCTTCAAGACTTTAATCCTTTTGTGACTCAATGCCCTCTCTAACAGAGTGCAACCCCTCCATCAATTTGATCTGCTCTATCATTACAATGTAGTTTGTACCCAGGTATCACAGTGTCCCACTGGTTGTCCTCATTCCACCATGTCTCTGAGATACCAATTATATCTAGCTTCTCTTTTAGTGCTATATATTCTAACTCTCCCATCTTATGTTTTAGACTTCTAGCATTTGCATACAAGCATTTTAGAAGCTGTATTTTATTCATATTAATCTGGTTATTGGTAGGCAGGTGTAAATTTGGAATCTTTAAGCTCTGTCTGCTCTGCACTTAAGGGCATTTGGGTTTCTTTTGTCTTTTTTGGAACCTCTCTGTTGATATGCCCTAACTTCAATCTTTTGCTAGTATCCTTCAAGGATATATTATTCCGACCATGTGCTCTTGAGCGACTGTCGGCTTTCCCCTATTATCTAGTTTAAAAGCTGCTCTCCCACCTTTTTAACCCTTTCAGACCGTATGTCCACTGTAATGGACGTCATGTTTATCCATTGAATTCCATATATGGTGTCTGTGAAAAAATTCAGGTCTGAAAGGGTTGAAGGTTAATGCCAGCAGCCTGGTTCTATCCTGGTTAAGGTGGAGCCCATCCCTTCGGAAAAGCCCCTTCTTTCCCCAGAATGTTGCTCTTTTCCTAACAAATCCAAAATCCCCTTCCTTGCACCATTGTCTCATCCATGCATTGAGATTCCGGAGCTCTGCCAGCCTTTGGGGTCCTGCACATGGAACGGGAAGCATTTCGGAGAATGCTACCCTGGAAGTTCTAGATTTTCAACTTCCTACTTAAAAAGCCTAAATTTGGCCTCCAGAAGCTCCCTACGACACTTTCCTATGTCACTGGTACCAACATGTGCCAAGACAGCAGACTCCTCCACAGAATTATTTAAGACCTTGTCTAGGTGGTACGTGAGATCCGCTGTCGTTGCAACAGGTAGGCATGTTACCAGGCGATCCTCACATCCACCAGCCACCCAGCTATCTACATGCCTAATGATTGAATCACCAACTTTAATGGCTATCCTAACCCTTCCCTTGTGGGCCATGGAGAAACCTCCTCAGTACGAGAGGGTTTTACGTCACCTGGAGGACAGGTCCTAACTACAGGATCACTTCCTGCCACACCAAGGTGATGCTCTCCTGTTACGTGATCTCTCTTCTCCATGGGAACAAGAATGCTGCCAGACTGGAGGTGGGACTTCAGTACTACATCCCTGTAGATTTTGTCTATGTACCTCTCAGTCTTCCTTATGAACTCCAAGTCTGCTACTCTAGCTTCCAGAGATCAAACTTGTTCCCTGAGAGCAAAGAGCTCCTTGCACCTTGTGCACACGTAAGACCCCTCACCAACTGGGAGAAAATCACACATGTGACACTCGATGCAAAAGACTGGAAAGCCCCCATCTCGCTGCTGGATTGCTGTCTGCATTTTAGTTTTAAGGTTGTGTTGAGGTATTTAAGTTGTTTACTTATTTAGTATAAGTATCCTCAGCAAAACCTAACAAAACCGTACCCAATACGTTTAATGGACTTTGTTTACCTCAACATTAATTAATCTCCGCTCTTTAATGTATGCCTGATGAGGATAAACAGCTGCACTTGAAAATGAATATGGGCTCCTTTTTCCCTTTAAGATGTTTAAGCATCTATAAAGCTACGATTATCCCAGGGGTGGGTGGGAGTCTGGGAGGGAGGGAAAGACGACTTATTAAAAGTTGGCTGCTACACGGTGCCCTGTCCTGTGCTTCTAAGGAAAAGGCTTACCAATTTCCTGGGTGAGTCACACAGCCCTTGGTTTGATAGAAGGGGCCTTTTAAATTTCCCCTTTGATCTGTCACTTGCCTTTAACATCTATTTTAAGGCAACTTCACAGATCTTTTGCCTCCTTACTGGAAGGGCTCTTTGTAAAGGTCACTAGAAAAGAGAAATTAGACTTAGCTACTAATTGTTGTTCCTTGAGGAACTCCAGTCCAGTCCCGCACCTCTGGGGAGTGCACCTCCTTCCGCAGCTTGGAGACTGTGCATGTCAGATTCTGAAGCCACCACACATACTGCTGGCACCTCCCTCCAGCTCCCAGTGACCTATTGACAAAGCAGACCTAAAGGAGCAACAAATAATATATTTACTTGAGATTTTCGTTACTTAACTAAACACTTAACACAACTCTTCCCTCCCGCAAATAGAGGAAACTGTTCCCTCCAACACCGCAGAAGATCTGGATAGACAAGAAGAGAGAGAGAAAGCGCAACAGAGTAAAAGAAAGAATAGCAAGCTCAAATTAGCTTGAGCCGCCCTAAGTTCGCAACTATCTTTCGCTCCAACTGCACATATCGCAACCAAACAAGCTCTGACTTTGACAACTGAACTCCGGGTGGGATCTGGGACTGGACTGGAGTTCCTCAGGGAACAACAATTAGCAGGTAAGTCTAATTTCTCTTTCCTTATCATCCCTCCAGTCCAGTCCCGCACCTCTGGGATGTAACAGAGCAGTACATTAATGGGAGGGATCTGGACCTGACAAACCGGCCCGCAAAACCGCCAATCTAAAGCAGGCATCCCCTGCCGCTTCAACATCCAGACAAAGCGTAGTTACTCACCTGTAACAGGTGTTCTCCAGGAGCAGCAGGAATCAGTCCTCACATATGGGTGACGTCGGCGCCGACGGAGCCCTCGCGGAGCAAATTTCCCCAGCTTTCAAAGAAAGCCTTTGGGAATTGCAGCGCGCATGCGCGGTCCTCTTCCCGCCCAAGGGTGCCATCTTGCTCAGTCAGATGACATAGCTAAAAGACAGCAAAAAATTAGCAAAACGAAAGCATAAAACTGCAACTCCAAGGGGAGGAGGGAGGGTTGTGAGGACTGATTCCTGCTGCTCCTGGAGAACACCTGTTACAGGTGAGTAACTACGCTTTCTCCAGGACCAAGCAGGAAGTCAGTCCTCACACATGGGACTCCCAAGCTTAAGGCTACCGGAGACCCTAAGCACAAAAATGAGCTCCCTCTAGCTCAGCAGCACAGAAGGAAGGAATCTTCTCTGAATACGTCTCCCACCGGTAGCCCAACATCCGGGATGGAGGGTAGGAGTTGCCTATACCTCGAAGAGGTTACGGAGGACTGCCTGTCCGAAAGCACTGTCCCTGCGGGACTCCCTCTCCAGGCAGTAATGGGCTGCAAAAGTCTGGCTTGAAGACCAAGTAGCGGCCCGGCAGATGTCTGCCAATGGAACAGAGCGGAGGTAAGCCACTGACGTAGCCTTCGCCCGAACACGATGAGCGGTGACTCTACCTTCCAGCACGAGGCCCGCAGCCTCGTAAGCCCAAGCGATGCAGTCCGCAATCCAGATGGACAGAGTACGCTTGGAGACAGGGAGCCCCAACCTGTTGGGGTCATAAGACACGAAGAGCTGAACAGCCTTTCGGTGCTCCCGCGTACGGTCAAGGTAGAAGTTCAGCGCCCTCCTACAGTCCAGGGTATGCAGGACCATTTCAGCTCGACTGGAGTGAGGCCTGGGAAAGTAGGTCGGAAGTACCACCTCCTGGTTGATATGAAAAGGGGAAACCACTTTGGGAAGAAACTTAGGGTGAGTCCGTAGGACTACCCGGTTCTTGTAGAACCTAGTGTAAGGAGGGTCAGATACCAGAGCCTGCAGCTCACTAACGCGTCTAGCGGAAGTGAGGGCCACCAAGAACAAGGTTTTCCAGGACAGAAAACGAAGAGGACAGGTAGCCATAGGCTCAAAAGGCGGACAGGTAAGCCGCTGTAAAACCACATTGAGATCCCAGTTCGGGGCTGGCGGGCGCAAATGTGGTTTAAGGAGAAGGAGGCCTCTGAGAAAACGAGCCACCAGAGGGTGGCTGGAAAGAGGTCTACCATCCACCGGCACGTGATGCGCAGAAATAGCACTGAGGTGGACCTTGACCGAGTTGGACTTGAGGCCAAGATTAGAAAGAGAAAGCAAGTACTGCAAGACCACTGATGCCGAACAGGAGAATGGGTCCTGAGACTGCTGAGTACACCAGACGGAGAACCGACGCCACTTAAGAGCGTAGGACTTCCGGGTGGAAGGCCTCCTGGAGGCCAAGACAACCTCTTCCACATCTGGAGGCAGCTGGAGAGGAGCAAGGACTACCCTTTCAGCAGCCAGGCCATGAGATGAAGGGACCGGAGGTTGGGGTGCAGGAGCGTCCCTTGATCCTGCGAGAGGAGATCGGGCTGAAACCCCAGAGGAAGAGGGGTGTCCACCGCTAGCTGCATCAGACGCGGGAACCAAGGTTGCCTCGGCCACCGAGGAGCCACGAGGATCAACGATGCCTTGTCTCGGAGAACTTTGAAGAGCGTCCGAGACACCAGAGGCATGGGTGGAAAGGCATACAAGAGGCCTGTGGACCATGGAATCAGAAAAGCATCCGCCGCTACCCGGAGAGGATGCGGCTGTCGAGAGCAGAATCTGGGAAGCTGCCGGTTCAGAGGACTGGCAAACAGATCCATGGTGGGGAGGCCCCACCGTAGAAAGATCCGCTGAACCACAAGCGGATCGAACCTCCACTTGTGCGGTTGGAGGACCCTGCTCAGTTTGTCTGCCAGGTAGTTTTCTTGACCCGGGAGATAGACAGCTTTGAGGACTATGCTGCGGTGGACGGCCCAAGAGCAGAGCTTCTGCGCTTCCCGACAGAGAAGGAAGGAGCCGGTTCCGCCTTGTTTGTTCACGTAGAACATGGCAACCTGATTGTCGGTCTGGACAAGTATTGACTGGTGAGAAAGCAGGTGAGAGAAGGCTTTCAGCGCTAGGCGGATGGCTCTGAGCTCCAGGAAGTTGATCTGCTGAGCGGACTCCCAGGGAGTCCAGAGACCCTGAGTACAAGTCCCTTGGCAATGTGCTCCCCAGCCCTGGAGAGAAGCATCGGTCGTCAGGACCTGAGAATGCGCAGGAGGCTGAAAGGGTACCCCGAGCACTAGGTTTGGCAGGTGAAGCCACCATCGCAGAGAGGAGACCAGCACGGGGTCCGCTAGGCTCCCTGTGGCCTGATGCCATTGTTGGCGAAGGCACCATTGAGCAGGTCGCATGTTCAGGTGGGCATAGGGGGACATGGACCGTGGAAGCCATATGGCCGAGCAGTCTCAGAAATTGCCTGGCCGAGACCAGGGAAGTGCTGTGAAAGCGGCTGGCGAGATCCATGAGCCTTTGGGCCCTGTCTAGGGGCAGGAAGGCCCGCGCTTGAAGAGTGTCCAACCGGGCGCCGATGAATTCCAGATTTTGAGAGGGGAGCAAAGTGGACTTTGCGAAGTTTATGACAAATCCCAAGTGCTGGAGCAGAGCTACTGTGCGATGAGTAGCCAGAGTGGCTTCTTGGGCAGACTGGGCCCTTATGAGCCAGTCGTCCAGGTATGGGAACACAAAGAGACCCTGAAGCCGCAGATAGGCCGCCACCACTGCTAGGCATTTGGTGAACACTCTGGGGGCGGAGGAGGATAGGCCGAAAGGCAGTACTCTGTACTGGTAATGGCGTCCGTCCACCACAAACCTCAGGTATTGTCTGTGGTCTGGATGAATAAGGATATGAGTATACGCATCTTTCAGATCTAAGGAGCATAGCCAGTCTCCCTGCTGGAGGTAGGGCAGCAGGATTCCAAGGGTAAGCATTTTGAACTTTTCCCTTGCAAGGAACTTGTTGAGGTTTTGCAAGTCCAGGATGGGTCTGAGGCCTCCTGTTCGTTTTGGAACCAGGAAGTACCTGGAGTAAAACCCTCGACCCTTCAGGTGGTGGGGTACCGGTTCCACGGCCCGGTCCTGAATAAGACTTGCTAACTCCTGAAGGAGTAAGTCCCTGTGCAGAGGGAGCCTGGAAGGCTCCCCTGGAAAGTAGGAGGGAGGCACCTGGTGAAAATGAAGAAGATAGCCATTTTGAACTATCTGAGGAACCCAGGTATCTGTGGTGATGTTGGACCACCTGTGGGCAAAGTGGACCAGCCGGCCTCCCGTGCTGAGAGGAACCAGCGGAGGGGGAGAGGCTATGCTGAGAAAGTCAAAAAACCCCACCCTGCTGAGCAGGGGCCGGTGGTGCACGCTTGGGGGCTTGCTGCCTACGGGACCCATTACCCCGTCCCTTGGCCTGCTTCCCCTGTGGGGGAGCTGGGGAGGCCTGATACTGGAGGGTAGTATTTGTAGGCAGCCGCCTTCCTCGGGTAAAAGGGCTTCTTCCCCGAGGCCTTCTTTTGAGAAGGGGCAGAGGTTTTCCTGGAGAGACGAGTTCTGGTGAGAGTCTCCGTCTCGATTTGTGCAGCCATCTCATCCATGGGCTTGCCAAAGAGGTTGTCACCTCGGCAGGGGACATCGACCAACTTGTCCTGCACCCAGGGCTCGAGGTCTGACGACTGGAGCCAAGCCTGGCGGCATCCACCGATGCCGGCAGCGGCTACTCGAGCCGAAGCCTCAAAACCATCATAGGCTGCTCGAGAAATAAATTTGGAGCACTCCCGAATACCAGTAGACAAGGATTGGAACCTCTGCAAAGGTTCATCGGAGAGACCAGCAGAGAACCCGCCTATTTCTTTAGCCAGGTCTCGGAGATACATGCCCATGTAGAGCTGGTACGTCTGGATTCGACAAGCAAGCATAGAGCCCTGGAAACACTTCCTACCGAGGGCATCCAGGCTACGGGCTTCCCTACCAGGGGGCACCGAGGAGTGCATCTTCTGACTTTTCAGTCTATGCATGGCCGATTCCACCACCATGGAATGGTGCGGTAGTTGTGCCTTTTGGAACCCGGGGCTCTTGCGGACTCGATAAATGGAATCGACCCGCTTGCTCAATACCGGCGACGATGCCGGGCTCTCCCACATGCGGAAGAGAAGTCGTTCCAGCATGGGAGGAACCGGTACAATAAAGGCCTCCTTTGGGGGAGAGTCATATTGGAGGGCATCGAGTTCTTCGACTCGAGGCTCCTCCTCGGGATCCGCAGGGAAGGCCAAGGCCTTGGCCATATCCCTGACGAAGTCCGAGAACCGGGTATCCTCCGGGGGGGACCGTCTCCGAGGTTCGGACTCGGGGCAGTCCGATGGGACACACCGAGTCCGAAAGGAACCAGGTGACTCTTCGTTCTCAGATTCCCAGGCCGACTCCTCGGAGGAGGAGTCGACCGGCTCCGGTCGGGCGGGTACTGAAGCCATCCGCCCCGACGCCGAGGGAGTCGGCGTCGACGACCTCGGTCCCGAACGGGAAGCCGAAGGAGACCTCGACCGAGGATCGACTCGAGCCCTCATGGACTCGAGGATCGGCTCGGTCTCCGGGGTCGACTTGGAAGTCGACGTCCCGGCGGTCAGGGCAGAAGCGCCAGCGAGGCCAGCGATCAATGCCCGCTGCTGGTCCATGAAGGCAGCCAAGCTGACCTCCAAGGCCGTCAACCTGAGTCCGAGCTCAGGAGACCCAGCAGCCCCCGACTCGGGCCCCGACGGCGGCTCCTTCGGAGGCGAGTCCACGAGGACAACAGTACTCACGTGAGCGGGCAAGTCCTCCTCGAGTCGAGGATGTTTCGATGGCCTCTCCGACTCCAAGGACCCGGGACGGGAATCGGGGCTATGCGACCTGGCCCTCGAGGAACCAGGAGCATCCACCGAACCCGCCCTCGCGGGTTTCTTCTTCCGATGATGATCCCGGGTAGGAGACCCCCTTTCAGAGGAACTTCGACGAAGCTCAGGACCAGAGTCCCGAGACGTCGAAGCCTCTGACTAGGTCCGAGCCCGGCCGAAGTCAGAGAAGATACGCTCCCGCTGGTGCTGCCGACTCCTCAATGCTTTTGAGGACATCTTGCCGCATGGCCCGCAGATCATGGAGTTATGATCCGGGCCCAGGCAGCGGAGGCAGAAGTCGTGAGTGTCTGTAAGAGACATAAGTTTCTTACAGAGGTCACACTTTTTGAAGCCACTGGCCGCCATAGGGGGAAAAAGGGCCCCTGCGAGGTCGAATGACCGGGCAGCCAGGGAAAAGAAAAAAGCTCGAAGTCTGTCACTAAGGACAAGAAAAACCGAAAAATAACGGACGGACTCGTAACCGGCGTCGCGAGTCCGGGCGGGAAAAGAACCGGCGTCGAACCGAAGAAAAATAAAGAAAATAATGAAAAATCAACTTTTCTGCGGGGGATTCACAGGCAACGTCTGTAGGGCTCCGCGGAAAAAAAAGAAGACTGAGCAAGATGGCACCCTTGGGCGGGAAGATGACCGCGCATGCGCGCTGCAATTCCCAAAGGCTTTCTTTGAAAGCTGGGGAAATTTGCTCCGCGAGGGCTCCGTCGGCGCCGACGTCACCCATATGTGAGGACTGACTTCCTGCTTGGTCCTGGAGAATAATGCCTACTGAAGGAATGCAAAGACCACCATGTAAGCTGCCTTGCAAATCTCAACTGGAGGAACCAAATTATACTCCGCCCACGAAGTAGCTTGAGCCCAGGTAGAATGCGCCCTCAACCCTACAGGGACCTGACGACCCTGTAAAATATAAACAGAAGATATCACCTCATGGACCCATCTGGAAATGGAGGCCTTGGCCGCTGCTTCGCCCCTACGCGGCCCCCCAAAGAGGACAAACAACCGATCAGACTTGCGAAAAGGCTCCGACGCTTTAAGATAACGACGAAGAACCCTCTTTACATCCAGCAAATGCAAAGTACGGTCAGAGATGCTGTCCTCCGAAGCCCGCAAAACTGACAAGGACACCAGCTGATTCACATGAAATGCTGAGACCACCTTCGGCAGGAAAGACGGAACCAGATGCAAAACTACCTTATCTCTAAAGAAAATTAGAAACTGCTCTCGGCAAGACAAAGACTGCAACTCCAAGATCCGGCGCGCGGAACAGATTGCCACGAGAAAGACAGCTTTCAACGTCAAATCCTTCAACGAGGCCTGACTTAAGGGCTCAAAGGGTTCTCTTGTCAATGCCCCTAAAACCAAATTGAAATCCCAAGGAGGGATCACTATTCTCCTCGGAGGACGCAGACGAGATACCACCTGCAAGAAACATAAGACATCCGGGTGGGAGCCTAAGTTGACACCCTGATTACCACCACGATAGCAAGCAATAGCCGCCAGCTGGACTCTTAATGAACTGGCTGCTAGACCCTTATCTAAACTATCCTGCAGGAAACCTAACACCTCCGGAATAGAGGCGGATGCTGGCCGCGTCTTCCTCGCCTCGCACCAATCCTCAAAAATATGCCACACGCGAACATAGGCTAGTGAAGTCGACCTCTTTCTGGCTAAGAGCAAAGCAGAGATTACCGCTCCGGAATAGCCCTTCTTCTTTAGCCTCGCCTTTTCAATGGACAAGCCGTGAGAATTGATCCACTTGCGGCATTCGCAACAGCCCCTGAAGTAGGAGATCATCCCGTACTGGAAGTCGCCATGGTCGACCATCGAGAAGACGCACTAAATCGGCATACCACGGACGTTGCGGGCAATCCAGAGCAATTAAGAGAATGTGCCCCTGATGAGACATGATGCGTTGAACTACCCGGCCTATGACCACCCAAGGAGAGAAGACAGAGGAGTCCCTCCGTGGGCCATTGTTGCAGCAAGGCATCCAGACCTTCGGACATTCTTTCTCAACTTCTGCTGAAAAAGCGGCTTGCTTTGGCGGACCGAAAGGTAGCCATCAGATCCATAATGGGTGATCCCCACCTGCGGATTATCTGAGTGAAGACCTCCGAATGAAGCTCCCAGTCCCCGGGGTCCACGTGAACTCAAATGAGATAGTCCGCCATCACATTGTCTACTCCCGCAATGTGCGCCGCTGACAGCACCTGAAGTCGAGGTTCTACCCAGTTGAACAAGTCTTCTGCCTCCTTTTCCAGAGCTGCGCTGCCTGTACCACCCTGACTGTTGAGATACGCCACCGCGGAGGCATTGTCCGACAAAACGCGGACTGCTCGACCCAGGAGACTGGATTCAAAGGTGATGAGTGCTAGAGCTACTGCCCTCAAGTCCAGACGATTGATTGACCACTGAGCATCCTGAGCACTCCAGTTTCTTTGTGCGAACAATTCCCCGCAATGAGCCCCCCAAACCACCAGAATGGCGTTGGTTAAGACCGGAACCCACTGCTGCTGCTCAAGAGGCATGCCCGCGGCCAAATTTTCTGGATGAAGCCACCACCGAAGAGCATTCCCGATACCCCCTGGACAGGACAGACGTTTGGTCAGGGAGGCCCCCCCTGGTGGGACTAGTGACCGAGTAAGGACCTCTGCAACGGATGTATGTGTGCTCTTCCCCATGGCACTACCTCCAGAGGGGCTGCCATCGTCCCCCCCCCAAGAACCTGAAGATACTGCCAAGCCGTTGGGGCTGCACACTTCAAAAAACTGCGCACCAAGAGACGAAGTCCTTGGGCTCGATGATCCGGGAGAAACACTGAGCCCACTCGAGTGTTGAACCAGACCCCCAAATACTCCAGAACCTGCAAGGGCACCAATTGGCTCTTGGTCACATTGACTACCCAACCAAGGCTCTCTAGTAGCTACACCACTCTGGCTGTAGCCCGTACACTCTCGGTCCTGGACTTTGCTTGGATTAGCCAGTCATCGAGATAAGGTGTACCAACACTCCCTCTTTGCGAAGAGCTGCCGCCATTACTACCATTACCTTGGTGAAGGTGCGTGGTGCCGTCACGAGACCGAACAGCAATGCCTGGAACTGGAAATGCCCCTGAGGCACAGCTAACCATAGAAAGCGTTGATGATCCGGCCTGATCGGAATGTGCAGATACGCTTCGGTGAGATCAAGAAACGTCAAAAATTCTCCCTTTCGCACCGCCACAATAACTGATCTCAAAGTTTACATGCAAAAATGTGGCACCAGAAGACAACGGTTTACTTCCTTGAGGTCCAGAATGGGACGAAAGGACCCACCTTTCTTGGGAACCACGAAATAAATGGGAGTATCGAAAGCAGCCATACTGCTCTCGAGGGACAGAAACCATTGCCCCAGGCTGAAGTAGGTGAGACAGTGTTTCCGCCACCGCCACGTTTCGCCCCCTGCATGGAGACAGAACAAAGGAATCGACTATCGGCTGAGCGAATTCGAGTACATACCCCTCGCGAATGACTTCCAAATACCCAATGGTCGGATGTTATCTGGACCCAGGCTAGGAGAAAATCCGGAGCTGACCTCCCATGGGCTGAACTGCAGCCTGGGTCCTCCTTGCTTTTTTGGGTCTTTCTAAATCCTGAGGACAAGGGACTAGCGAAACCTCTGCCCACTCCTCGAAATAGTCTGAACGCCTGACCTCGAGGGAAACCTCTCCTTTTGGAAACTTCCCAGGCGGGAGGTACGAAAACGCTGGAAATCTCGCGACTGGCCTCGCGAGGGAGCTGGTGCCCGACCAGGCTTTGGCTTATCCTCTGGTAAGCGACCCCCTTTTGATTCCCCCAAGTCCTTGACCTACTTGTCGAGGACTTCCCCAAACAAGAGTTTTCCTTTGAAAGGAAGCTTGCTAAGCCGTGACTTGGAGGAACTATCAGCTGCCCAATTCCGTAGCCAAAGATAATGTTGTGCTGCGACAAGCGACGCCATGCTATTAGACAACCCCCTAATGAGGTCATAATGGAGATCTGCCAGGTAAGCCGCTCCATATTCCAGTCTAGTTACATCTGCCACGTGTTCTTGAGTCTGTTCTGGAAGCTGCAGGCAGGTAGGGATCACCCATTATGGATCTGATGGCTACCTGGAAAAGAGACGGCTGAGTGGAGATATGATAGAAGTCTATAAATTAATGAATGGCGTGGAACGGATAAACGTAGATCGATTGTTTACGTTATCAGAATATAGAAAGACTAGGGGACATGCAATGAAGCTACAGGGTAAACTATTTAAGACTAATAAAAGAAAATATTTTTTCACTCAACGTGTAATCAAACTCTGGAATTTGTTAACGGAGGATGTAGTAAAGGCTGTTAGTGTAGATGGGTTTAAAAAAAGGTTTGGACAAGTTCCTGGAGGAAAGGTCCATAAACCATTATTAAGAAGGGACCCAGGATATCAATGCTTGACCCAGTACAAGCACTGTGGAACCTGTGTCTTTTGGGGAAACTGCTAGGTACATATGACCTAGATTGGCCACTGTTGGAAACAGAATACTGGGCTTGATGGATCTTGGTCTGACCCAGTATGGCATATTTTATGTTCTTATGTTTACTGTGACCATTGGAGACACGCTCTTGCTACCCAAGCTCCACAAATACATGCTTGAAGGGATAATGCATTAACCTCGAAGGCCTGCTTCAACAAGGAGTCTAACTTCTGGTACTGTCCATCCTTTAGGGCAGCACTGCCCTCTACCGGAATGGTCGTCTTCTTGGTGACCGCCGAATCGGCGGCATCCACACAAGAACAAAACAACTCACGCTCTTGGTCAGACAAGGGATAGAGACGAGTCATGGACCGAACTCCCCTTAGACCTGCCTCTGGAAGGTCCCACTAATCCTGAATTATCTGCCTGACCACACGGTGAACTGGAAAAAACTGCCTGCGTCTTACATATTGCCTGGATGAGAGGATCCTCCACCATCTCATCCTCTGCCAAATGAACCACCGCAAGGTTGAGAGCCTGAAGCGATTCCGCAATTAAAGTTGGCAGTTCTTCCCTATGAAAAACTTGAATAATCGTAGCCTAGTCTTCAGGCTCTGGGATCTCACCTTCCTCGAGATCCTCCCCGCCTGCTTCTGGCTCTCTCTCAAAATCATCGCCCTCTAGCCAGTCAGACAACAAAGACTGTTCCTCTACGGTCCGAGCCCTTTTTGCCAGACCCCCCTGCCAAAGCTTCAGCCTTCTCTGCCGAGGTGCGGCCCCCTCCGGCCCTGATAACAGAGATCTGCAGCGACACCCTGCTGGCGCAAACAAAAGGCTTGATGCAATAAAAAAACAAAGTCTGGGGAAAATCCTGCCAGAGCCCCACCCCCTACGACTGAAGGGGCAGAAGGACCTAGGGCCGACAGGCAATGTTCCCTCTAATTTTCTGTAGGCTGTGTGCGCATAAAATATCAGCTGTGCAGCTTTTGAAGGAAGGTTAAATTTTTGTGCGCCACCTAACGACACTCGGAGTTATATACTTTAAAATTTGACTACACGTCAGAATACAGTATTACAGCACATTGATTTTAATCAAATTAAATGAAAATAAACGATTACTAAATGAAGCAGAATATTTCTAGTAATTACAATCACAACTTTTAAATTTTAAGACATCTGTGTTGTTTTCTATCAGAATCAGAACAGTAATTTTTGTGCGCTCTGTTGTAAAGTATGTGCGCGCGCACACACGCACAGCTTAGAGGGAACAGTGCCGACAGGGCCGCTCCTTGTGGAGAGACCGCAGTCTCCAACAGAGGACTCACCTCCATAGAGGCCTGAGCCCCCTACCCAGTCACAGATGCCCCTTCCTTAGACTTATCTTGAAGCTCCTGCTCCATGTTAAGTGCTTTAGCTGCACAGCCGCGGCACACTCTGGCGTCTGATACCGGCACACGCCAGGTACCGCAGATAAGACACTGCGGACGCAGAGGCATCAGCCCAAAAAAAACCCCTGTGCTTAGAAAATACTAAAGGAACCAAGTAAAAACTAAAAACTCCTAGATCCCTTTTTTTTGGTGTTAACCCAAAACTACTACAGCCCGAACAAAAACTGAAAATAACCAAATTTCGTTTATGTGAAAAGACACAGGACACTGCTAAAGAAAAACCAAAAATTGATGAAGACAGCACTCCGTGAAAAAACGCGGGAACCAGGCCACGCAGCGGTTAGAAGTAAAACATGACAACGAGCTGTGCACGAGGCAGCAGGCCGCGATTGAAAGGCCTTCTACAGCTGCCCCAAATTACAGGACTCACCTCGAGTGTCGGGCCTGAAAAGACTGCACTGAAGCGAAGCTCCGCAGCACTGAATATGCCGGTAGAAATCAGAATGCCGGCAGAGGCAGCGTGGTAAGAAACCCACTGACGGCTCCCTCTTCACTGACAAGATCGGGAGCCGTCCGGGTAATGTAAAGGCCACTCAATACTTCAGCTCCCCTCCGTACAGACAAGGAGGGGAGTGAAGGAAGGAAAGATGACTGCAGACACGACAGCAGAGGGAGAGAGTCTCCTCACGCTGCCCACCCACCCCAGAACAACTTTTTTTTTTTTTTACATTAAGCATAAAACAATTGCTTCTCAAAGAAAAAAAACCCCGAGGACAGATAAATAAAAGTCAAAATCCATAGCTACACTACTAAAATGCTCCTTAGTCACTCCAGTGAGCCCAGCACCTAGGCTCACTACCACCTCCATATGCTTGGAGACTGAGCACACTGGGAGCTGGTGGGAGGTGCCAGCAGTATATGTGTGGTGGCTTCAGAATCTGACATGCCCAGTCTCCAAGCTGCAGAAGGAGGTGCACTACCCAGAGGTGTGGGACTTGACTGGAGGGACGATAAGGAACAAGTTTATTTTTCTTTCTACTCAGACTATCCTACTTGTATGCTAAGCTATATTCTAATTTTGTTTAAATAAATTTGTTTCTAGAGAGCTTTTTTATTTAAAAAAGTCTATTTACTCTTATTTTATGTTTTATGCTAAGCTATACTATGCTTTGACTTATATACAAAGCTCACTTGTGGTACTAAGACCTGACTGACTTAGCAAAAACACTGAATTCTAAAATACACAGATTTATCAGCTTTAACTCCAAAAAAGAGTAGTTACTCACCTGTAACAGGTGTTCTCCAGGAGCAGCAGGAATCAGTCCTCACATATGGGTGACATCAACGTCGATGGAGCCCCCATGCGGAGCAATTCCCCAGCTTTCTTAGAAAGCCTTTGGGAATACACCCACGCATGCGTGGTCCCCTTCCCGCCCAAAGGTGCCATCTTGCTCAGTCAGATGACATAGTTCATTTTGTTTTTTGTGCTGTCTTTTAGCTATGTACAACTGCAACTCCCAGGGGAGGAGGGAGGGTTGTGAGGACCGATTCCTGCTGCTCCTGGAGAACACCTGTTACAGGTGAGTAACTACTCTTTCTCCAGGACCAAGCAGGAAGTCAGTCCTCACATATGGGTGACTCCCTAGCTCTGGGATACCAGGAACCCAGGCTGAAAAATAGAGCTCCCTCTATGAAGCCTCAGCATCAGGGAAAGAATTTTACCGAGAAGAGATCCCACCGGTAGCCCAACAAGAGGGCTGGAGGGCAGGAGTTGCCTAAACCTCAAAGAGATTCCCGAGTACTGCCTGACCAAAAGCACTGTCCCTATGGGACTCCCCCTCCAGGCAGTAATGGGCTGCAAAAGTCTGGCTTGAGGACCAAGTTGCAGCCCTACAGATGTCTGCCAACGGTACAGAACGGAGATGAGCTACTGATGCAGCCATTGCCCGGACACGGTGGGCTGTGACTCGACCCTGCAAGGGAAGGTCTGCTGCCCTGTAAGCCCAGGCGATACAGTCCGCCACCCATATGGACAAGGTACACTTGGAGACAGGCAACCCCAAGTTGTTTGGGTCAAAGGAGACGAAGAGCCGAGTAGCCCATCTATGACCCTTAGTACGCTCAAGGTAGAAAGACAAGGCCCTTCTACAGTCCTGGGTATGCGGGACTTCCTCAGCCTGGCTGGCATGGGGCCTAGGGAAGAATGTTGAAAGAACCACCTCCTGATTGAGGTGGAAAGAGGAGACTACCTTCGGGAGGAACTTAGGATGAGTCTTAAGGACTACCATGTTCCTATAGAAACGAGTGTATGGCCTGTCACAGACCAGGGCTTGAAGTTCACTCACTCGCCTGGCCAAGGTCAGTGCCACTAGGAAAAGAGCCTTCCAAGAAAGGAAGCGAAGAGGACACGTAGCCATCGGCTCAAAGGGAGGACGAGTAAGCTGCTGCAAGACCACATTCAACTCCCACTCAGGGGCTGGTGGACGGAGAGGAGGCTTTAGCAAGAGCAAGCCTCTGAGGAAGCGGGACACCAACGGGTGAACCGATAAAGAGTGCCCTTCCACCAGTGAGTGGTGGGCTGCCAGAGCAGAAAGGTGTACCCGAACAGAATTGGACTTAAGACCCTGATTAGACAAGTGCAGCAGGTACTGAAGCACCACTGGCACAGGACAGGAGAAAGGGTTCTCCTGGCGTTGGTCACACCACAAGGAGAACTGTTTCCACTTCAGGGCATAGGTCCTTCTGGTGGATTGCTTCCTAGAGGCCAAGACCACCTCTTCAACTTCCTGAGGCAGGCCCCAGGGAGCCAGCACTACCCTTGCAGCCTCCAGGCCATCAAATTGAGAGTTTTGAGATTGGGGTGCAGAAGGGAACCCTGATCCTGAGAAAGAAGGTCGGGTTGTAACCCCAGAGGGAGTGGGGTGTCCACCGCCAGCTGTAACAGAAGTGGGAACCAGGGCTGTCTCGGCTATCTGGGGGCTATCAATATGACTGAGGCCCTGTCCCTTTGAATCTTGAACAAGGTTCGGGCCACCAGGGGCATGGGAGGAAACGCATACAGGAGGCCCTCGGACCATGATATCAGGAAGGCATCCGCTGCCAATCTCGTGGGATGCGGTTGCCTGGAGCAGAACCGAGGCAGCTGCCGGTTCAGGGGACTGGCGAAGAGGTCTATGGATGGACGTCCCCATTTCAGGAAAATGTTCTGCACCACCAAAGGGTGCAGTTGCCATTCGTGAGGCTGTAGAACCCTGCTCAATCTGACTGCCAGGAAATTTTCATGGCCAGGAAGATAGACTGCCCTGAGCAGGATATTGTGTCAAAGTGCAAAAGAGCAGAGGGCCTGTGCCTCCTGACACAGGAGTCTGGACCCCGTGCCCCCTTGTTTGTTCACATAGAACATCGCCACCTGGTTGTCTGTCTGCACCAAGACGGATTGGTGGGCCAGGGTGTGAGAGAAGGCCTTGAGGGCTAAGCGCATCGCCCTGAGTTCCAGGAAACTGATTTGTTGCGTGGCCTCCCATGGAGACCACAGGCCCTGTGTGCACTTGTCCAGACAATGTGCACCCCAGCCATGCAAAGAGGCATTGGTTGTGAGTACCACAGTGGAAACAGGTACCTGAAAAGGAATTCCCTGTAGAAGGTTGGGGGGGTGTAGCCACCACTGCAGGGAGTTCAGGAAGGGTTTGGACACCCTTACTTTGTCTCTTAGGCTTCCTGTAGCCTGCCTCCACTGAGACCTGAGACACCACTGTGCAGGCCTCATATTCAGGCGAGCATTGGGAGTCACATGTACTGTCGATGCCATGTGGCCCAGGAGCCTTAGACAGAGTCTGGCGGAAACCAGTGGGTTGTTTAGGAACTGACTGGCCAAGTCCATCAGTCTTCCCGCTCTGTCTGCTGGCAAGTAAGCCTTTGCTTGCAGGGAGTCTAACCGTGCTCCTATGAACTCTAGGTTCTGGGAGGGGAGCAAAGTGGACTTTGCGAAGTTTATGACAAAGCCTAGTTGCTGAAGGAGGGAGACAGTACGGAGGGTGGCATGCCTGGCCTCCTGGAGAGTCTGACCCCTGATGAGCCAGTCGTCCAGGTAGGGGAAGACAAAAATACCCTGGTTTCTCGAGTACGCCGCCACCACCGCCAGGCACTTTGTGAAGACCCGTGGGGCGGAGGTTAGGCCAAAGGGCAGTACCCTGTACTGAAAGTAGTTTCCTCCCACCACGAACCTTAGGTATTTTCTGTGGTCTGGATGAATAAGGATGTGAGTGTACGCATCCTTCAGATCTAAGCAGCATAGCCAATCTCCCTGCTGGAAGTAGGGCAGCAGTGTTCCAAGAGTAAACATCTTGAACTTTTCCTTTTCCAAGAACTTGTTGAGATTTCTCAAGTCCAGAATGGGCCGGAGACCTCCAGTTCTCTTTGGCACAAGAAAGTACCTGGAGTAGAAGCCCTGCCCCAGCAGGTGGGGAGGTACAGGCTCCACCGCCCTGTCTTGAAGAAGACCTTGCAGTGCCTGGAGAAGGAGTTCCTGATGCAGAGTAGGCCTTGGAGGCCTCCCTGGAAAGTAGGAGGGGGTACTTGATTGAAATGGAGCATATAGCCCTTCTGGACTATGCTTAGTACCCAAGCATCTTTTGTGATGGGCGGCCACTGGTGGGCAAACAGGGCCAACCGACCTCCTGTGCTGAGGTGGGCCAGCAGAGGTGGAGAGGCTATGCAGTGGGAGTCAAAAACCCCCTCCCTGCTGAGTAGGAGCATGAGCTGGAGGAATGGGGGTTTTCTGCCTACGGGGCCCATGTCCCTGCCCCTTGGCCTGCTGGGGAGCTGGGGAGGCCTGATAATGAAGGAAAGGTTTGTAGGTAGATGCCTTCCTCGGGTAAAAGGTCTTTTTCCCCAAGTCCTTCTTCTTATGAGAAGGGGCAGAGGTTTTCTGGACAACCTTGTCCTTGTCAGAGTCTCGGTCTCGAGCTCAGCGGCCTTTTCGGCAATGGGCTTGCCGAAGAGGTTTTCACCCTGGCATGGGACATCGACCAACTTGTCCTGTACCCATGGCTCGAGGTCCGATGACTGTAGCCATGCCTGGCGTCGAGCACCGATGCCGGCCACCGCTACGCGGGCCGAAGCCTCGAAGCCATTGTAGGCCGCCCGGGAGATGAATTTGGAGCATTCCCGGATCCCCGAGGACAAGGACTTGAACCTCTGCAAAGGTTCCCCGGAGGCGCCAGCCGAGAACCCGGCTATCTCCTTAGCCAGGTCCCGCAAGTACATGCCCATGTACAGCTGGTAGGACTGGACACGACAAGCAAGCATCGAGCCCTGGAAGCACTTTCTGCCGATGGCATCTAGGCTTCGGGCCTCCCTGCCGGGGGGCACCACGGAGTGCATCTTCTGGCTCTTCAGACGATGCATGGCCGATTCCACATCCATAGAATGGTGGGGCAGCTGCGCCTTCTGGAACCCAGGGCTCTTTCGGACTCGATACATAGAATCGATCCGCTTGCTCAAAACCGGCGCCGAGGCCGGTGCCTCCCACATTCGAAAGAGGAGCCGTTCCAGCATCAAAGGAAATGGCACAGTAAAGGCCTCCCGCAGGGGACAGTCGTACTGTAGGGCATCAAGCTCTTCGGCTCGAGGCTCCTCCTCGGGATCCGCAGGAACATTCAAAGCCTTGGCCATGTCCCTGACAAACTCCGAGAACCGGGTGTCCTCCGGTGGGGACCTACTCTGGGGCACGGACTGCGGTGAGTCCGAAGGGACACACCGAGTCCGAAAGGTATCAGGGGACTCCTCGTCCTCCGTCTTCCACGCAGACTCATCCGAGGAAGAGTCGAGGGGCTCCGACCACGCAGGCACCGGCAACACCCACCCCAACGCCGGGGCCATCGGCGTCGACGCCCTCGGTCCCGAACGGGAGGTCGAGGGAGACCATGACCGAGTCCAGACTCGGGCCTTCATGGCTTCGAGAACCGGCTCAGTCTCCGGGGTCGACTTAGACGTCAACGTCCCGGTGGTCGGGGCAGATGTACGAGTCAGGCTGGCCATCAGCATCCGCTGCTGATCCATGAAGGCAGACAGTCTGCACTCCAAGGCTGTCAGCTTGAGTCCAAGCTCAGGAGACTCAGCAGCCACCGACTCGGGCCCTGGCGGCGCTGGGCCTGACGTCGGCTCCCTGGGAGGAGAGTCCTCGAGGACAACAGGACTTACGTGCTCGACGGACTCCGGCTCTACACGGGATACCTTAGTTGGCTTCTCCAGCTCCAAAGGCCCGGGGCGGCGGTCAGGGGTCCGAGACCTGGCCCTCGAGGGACCAGGGGCATCCTCCGACGCCGCCCTGATGAGCTTTCTCTTCCTCTTATGCTCCCGACTGGGGGACCCCCAAAAGACCAGTCCTCCAGGGAAAAAGAAAAAGAGCGTGAACGCGTGCCACGAAGGGCAAAAAAAACAAAAAATAGAGATCGGGTCGATACCAGCGTACCGAACACAGGCGGGAAGGGGAACCGGCGTCGAACCGGACAAAAAGAGCGAAAATCGCAGAAAAAAAGCAAACTTTTCCGGGTGACATGGACACACATCCGTTGGGCTCCACGGAAAAAGAAAGACTGAGCAAGATGGCACCTTTGGGCGGGAAGGGGACCGCGCATGCGTGGGTGTATTCCCAAAGGCTTTCTAAGAAAGCTGGGGAAATGCTCTGCATGGGGGCTCCATCAACATTGATGTCACCCATATGTGAGGACTGACTTCCTGCTTGGTCCTGGAGAAGTCCCTTTTACCCCAAGATTTAGAGTTTATTCTAGAAGATTATAATCACAAGTGTAGATCTACTTCCAGTTGTAGCAGTCCCTTTTGGTAGTCCTTCAATCCATGCATCTGGATTGGACTGTAGGGATGATATGGAAAGGTGAAATTAGACCTTACCTGCTAATTTTCTGAGGCATACAGATGCCCCACAGGAGAGGATCTTCTTAGGTTACCTCCTCTGCCAGCACCCCAAACAGAATATTGAGTGCCGACAGAGAATGAGCTATCAATAACACTAGTTCCTCCCTGCAGAAAACTCACTATATTTAGATCTTCTCCTGAAGGGGATTTCCTCCCCCCTCCAGTTCTATGGGAGACTGTTCCTCCAAAGCTCCAAAAGACCCTCCAAGGGATCCTCAGAAGTATGACACCGCAGCAACTTGTTCCTCTGCTGGCTCCACTTCTTCCCTGATAGGCGTTTCACCAGGGGTTCTATTGCCTCTTTATACAGGTCCAAAAAGTCGGGGACCATCTCCACTGAAACTAGCTTGCCCTCCAAGCTGTCCACCAGGCCCTGCTTCATACCGTATGCCTGGTGTAGGAGGACAAAATCTGGGGAAAAGGGCATACCGAAGTACTCAGCTGAGGCTCCTGCTGCCTGCGACACTGCTTGCCCCTCAAAACTTTGTCCGATTGCTGCTGCTGCTGCCCCTGCCATGATATTAAGGGTTTCTTGTTGTGCACCGAATATGGCCACACTTCCCATCAAAAAGGAGGGATTGTGCAGCTGAGAGGGAGCCTCTGGTATGTCTAGAGCGCTAACTGTGCCCACCTTGCTACTGACTGACCCTCCTCCGTAAAAACGCAACAGAGATTGGTGGCGGACAATATTTCCTGCATATCATCTTCAACGGGGGTATCGCTGCTAAATACTCTAATGAGAAAAACCCCCAAGTGTGATATGCATACTTCATACTACCTCCACTCTGACTATGGAGGGAAAAGATAACCACCCACAAGAATGCCATGAAATCAGCTGAGGCCCTGCAGACCTCCTTGCCTTTCCTCTGTATGATTCCCACAGCTCATGGCAGCAGCCAGCAAGGAGGAAGGGACCCAGGTTTGCACCCCATTACTCAGGACGAACAATAACTGACTCAACAGTTCCCAGTTCTCCACAAAGAGGCAATGTTTCTTTGTCAAGTCACAGTCTAATTGGAAAAACAGAAAGAGGCATTCAGACTAACTCCTTCTCTCCTACCTATATTATATAGATAGGCAGACAGACAGGAGAGAAGGAAAATATATATATATAGAGAGAGATAGATAGATAGATAGATATAGATAGATAGATATATAGATATATAATTATTTTTTTATTGCCATCACAGTTGAGACCAGACTGCACAGAGTTCCTCATTGTCTGCTGGAGACTGAGAATACTGGTCAGATAAGTGATGTACAGAGCTCTTATGTGATGACATCATCAAAGCCTGTCATTCTCATTCTCCATCTGCTAGTCAACGGGCCTAACCCATGTGTCTGGTCTGGACTGGACTAGAGGGATGATATGGAACAGCAGATTCCAATATTCAGTTACTATGAAAAGCACTCTACCTCTTTCTAAACACATCTTTTAGCTAGGCTAGGTTTTCAGCAAAGAATTAGTCCTCTAGTAAACTCTGATATACATCCAAGGTACCTCTTCTTCCCTAAAATCCTGGGTCCTTCTCTGTTTGTGCATGCTAATCTTTTTCTTCTTTTTGTTCTTTTGAGAAAATTTAAAAGAATTTTTGAGTACATTGTCAACTTTATAACAATTCACCTTTTGAAGAATGGTGAAAAAAAAAAAAAGAATCCAACTCACTGGTGCCCCTTCACCCACCATCTGGGTGAATGAGAATGGGGAACCTTTCACAGGACTATTGCTGCTAATGATGTCTCACTGAAAAACGAAACCTGTGGGAGGAGAGGATAAGGATGCTGCAGGGACTGTGGACACATGCTAGCTCACTGTAGAACATTACTGTCAGTAATACTCCAGATAAAAAACATTCTGCACACCTCAGCTAGCTGCTTATCAGATGACCAAAGCAGACACAAGATGGAGTCACCGCAGTCACAACAAAATAAAACCATTTGTATTATGTGAACTTGCAAGTGGAAGTTGAGGGCCATTTGATTACACCTGTAAAATTCATGAAACAGTAACTTTAAGCATTTATAAAACAAAAGGGATAATACAACTAAACGTTCAAGTACTTCATTTCTATGCTAAATCTACTCTCTTACCTTTAGTCTAATATGGCTCTGGCTATCAGTGATTTTCAAAACTTCAATTAACGGCTTTATCGCAAGGGCAGACTGTTTCATAGTTAAAGGGTTCAAGACCTCTTCCAGGAATTCATCAACGTTTTCTTCACTGACAAAGAGCTTTTCCTGAAGAAGAGAAAGAATGACAGACTGTTAAACGTTACTCTTTTGTAATGCTGGGCAAGACAACCCCAATTGAACAGAACTGTAATTCTTGGCCATCCATAGTTCCTATTAAGCTCCATATGAAGCCTAATTATAATTTAACACAGTTATTTTCAAGAAATTTCTAAATGGTACACACGGGCACTTAAAACATTGTTGTTAGATGGGAGAGTTTAGCAGTGGTATGATGGGTTAATTTAGGCTCTCTCATGCTATTGCATTTTCAGTTATGCATTGGGTATTTTTGTATTTATTTGATTTTGACTATCTTCCTCGCCTTGGTGTGTTAAAAGAAAGACGAGTAACCAAATATATAGAAAACAATATAAAACAGACAAGAAAATATCGTATAACAAAAGGGGTAAAACCTTTACAACTAGTTGCAATTTTGATATAAGAAAGTCAGGTAAACAGCTTCGTACAGGTCTGATTTGGCTCTTCTACCAAGGGAAGGCAGACATCCGCAATCTCCCTCATTGCTGTCTGATCAAAATCCATTGGTCAGTACACAACTGTACTGACCTCAGCAGGCACACACTTACTTCCAATGGATAAGTTGGCGGGGGAAATAAGTCATGTCTTGAACAATGCCATCTCATTTCTGAGTATATCAAATTGTCTTTGGAGCTGAACTAAAGAGTTGTCTCCTTCAGCACATCTGGAAGAGCACACCCTAAGGACAATGAACTCTAATTCCATCTCATATGTTTTATACATTTATCTCTGTGTTTAGCAACTGTATTTATTTTACATCTATGCATCTGGCTTATTTTCTTACCTTTTCTACAAGTTCTGAATGCCAACTCACCCAGTAAAACAGTATTCCTAAGCAAACTCTAACCAAACACCACTAAAGAATCATTTGAAACCAGAAGATCATGTGTTAGAAAAAAATAAAAAATATATGATCAAACACATCCTGAGATTGCAGCAGAACAGCCTACGCTAGCTAATGCATTTCCTTCTATCACAAAGCAGTAAACGGCACCTCTGGAACTGAAGACAAGATACACTCTTTCTCCGTGGACAAATAGGAAGCAAGTCCTCATGCATGGGTGATGTCCCCGACGGAGCCCCGTGCAGGAACACTCCACAGCTTCTAGTGGAAGTTTTAGGGAGGCTCGACCATGACTGTGCATCTCCTTCCCACCTGCCACCATGGCGCCATCTCCAGTATTTCATTTTCCACGGATCCCCACGTACGTGTTCCAGTATCGCTCTCTGTTGGTAATTGTTTCTCCCCTTCGAGGGTGCTTAATGAATTGATTTTTCCTGCCTGCTATCGTGATTCTTTTTTTGATTGCTTTTTTCTCCCTTTGTGTTTCTTCAAGTACTATCCAGTGGCACTGTTTGTGCCATGGTCAGGCTCTCAAACCATCAAGCCAGTTGATTTTGGCATGGCTATGTTTCCAAACATATTCCAAAAACTGACCAGTGGATTTATAAAGTGCACCAAGTGTGACTGGACCATCTAAGTCAGGCACAATTGGTGCTGCCAGTGCCTAGGACCCAATCATCAGCTTTATTCTTGTAGTCTGTGCCTGCAGATGACAAGGAGAGGCCCTCAAGGGTCACGAAGAACAGTGGGAAACTCTGTTCAGCACTCCACAGTCTGATCCATCGCCTTCAGCACAGACGTCATCGGCCTTCATGCCTTTAAAGGTGGTTCCGAATGATGGAGGGGCATCGACATCAAGGGCCTCTCGAGCTCAGTTGGAGCCGAGCATCCACACTGCCCGAGACCATTAGTCAGCCTCCCAGCAAGGACAGAAGCAACATCGCCCCCATCGACATTGCAGAGTGCTCGGCCCAAACACTGGGAAAAGGCCAGAGTGCATCAGAGCCCTTTGCAATGCGGCGTCAAGAGCAATGGCGGGCTGCGTGAGCACCCCTCAATGGTGCCATGCAGGGAGGACTGTTCAACCTCCAAGGGTTCAAAGGGACACAGCTGGCGTGCAGAGAAAAGCCTCAGGAAGCCTAGCCAGCTCCACAGCCAAAGCCTGGGGCAGGGTTTTGACTAGCTCCTCTGGAACATAGCCAATTTACCAAGGGTCGCTGTGCTAAATCCTCTAGTGGAGAGGCTCACACTCCTTGCTCAGACAATACCCCTCATAACCTCGGACTCCTAGATGCTACAAATTATCCAGAGCAGATACAGGTTGCACCTCTCCCAGCTACCTCTAAGCTGGCCCCCCAGGGTGTATCGCCTTGACTCACCACATCAGGAACTGCTTCAGAAGGAGATCTCCATCTTCCTAGCCAAACTAGCTATTGAGCTTGTTCCATAAGAACTGGGGTGGGGCTTTTACTCCAAGTACTTTCTGGTTCCCAAAAAGACGGGGGGGGGGGGGTTCTGTCCCATCCTGGACCTCTACACTTACTTGGTCAGAGAAAGATTTAAGATGATTTCTCTGGGCAGTCTGCTCCCGTACTTTCAAAAGGAGATTGGCTATGCTCCCTGGATCTAAAGATGCCTATACCCACATACTGATTCACCCCCCACCAGGAGGTATTTTGGATTTGTCCTGGAAGGACAACACTTTCAATATCAAGTAATGCTTTTCAGCCTATCTGTGGAACCCCCCCCTTCCCCCTGAGTCTTCACAAAATGTCTCGTGGTAGTGGAGGCCTAGTTTCGAATGCTGGAAGTGTTTATCTTCCCTTACCTGGACAACTGGCTAATAAAAAGCACCACTCCGGAGGGAGTTCGGGCCTCCACACGATTGACCATTCAGGTGTTGGAGCTGTTGGGGTTTGTAATCAACTATCCCAAGTCCTGCTTCAGCCCACCCAACAGCTGGAATTCATAGGAGCCCTGCACGACAAGAGAGGGCTCCCACAGGACCGGCTTCAACAGCTGACAGACTCGGTTTGGGACTCTCAACTGAGTCACTGAGTAACGGCCCACAAGATGCCAACCGTCCTGGGTCACATGGCCTCTACAGTGCATGTTACATACCTGGCACGTCTTCAGATGAGGCAGATTCAATAGACTATGGACTCTGTGGACCCAGGCCATGGGTTGCCTCCAGGATCAAGTGTATGTCACCAGTCCCTTGGTCCAATCACTGCTTGGCGGATGGTTCCTCAGAATTTGCTCAAAAGGTCTCCCCTTTCAAAAGGTCTCGCCCCAGAAGATCTTGACAGTGGATGCATCCAAGTTGGGATGGGAAGCTCATCTCGATGGCTTCCACACTCAGGAAGACAGGTCTATTCATGCAAGTCTTCACCAGATCAGCTTCCTGGAACTGAGTGCCATAGCAAATGCTCTAAAGGCCTTCCAGGGTCGGCTGGCCAACCACAAATGTCATCAGTCAGATCAAACAATCAAGTCGCTATGTTCTATATCAATAAGCAGGGGGGCAGTGACTCCTATCTCCTGTGTTGGGAGATGATCAGGTTGTGGAGGTTCGCAATCGCTCATGGAATGGAGCGGAGGGTCAAATATCTGTCAGGAGACCAAAACACTTTGGAAACCCCTCCAGCTCAGCCATGTTCTGGACCTCATTTTGCAGGACGACGTTGCATCCCAACGTCCAGTCCTTAGCCCTTATAGCATGAATATTGAGAGGCTAGTCCTGTCGGAGCTCCATCTGCCTGAGAACATAACTGAAGTTGGGACAAGAAGTACCTGGATTAAAATCCCTTTCCCCATTGGTATTTGGGTACCAGATGCATATGTACACTAGTGTCATCAAAAAGATGACGACATGCTCAGTCTCCAAGCTGCTGGAAGAGGTACACTACCCAGAGGCGTGGGACTGGACTGGAAGGACAATAAGGAATATATAATTGTTATCTCAGAGATCTGCTGGAAGGAGGATAACCAAATGGGACACTGATACCAGGTTACAAACTATAGCAATGATAGGGACATAGGTGAAGGGGTTGAGTGATATGTTAAAGAGAACATTGAGTCAAACAGGATAAAGATTTTGCAAGAAACAAAGGAGAAATTAAACCTTACCTGCTAATTGTCTTTCCTTTAATTCTCTCCAGGCCAGTCCAGGAAATCATGGTAGTCAGCCTCCTCCAGCAGCTGAGGACTGAAATACATAGAGTCTTGACACCTCTCTAACTAACTCCTCCCTAGCGCTCCCGGCTCAGTCTTCTATTGACAAAGCATCTAGGAACATCCATAAAACCTTTGAACCTAAACTATGTTAAGAATATACATTGAACATAAGAGAGCCCTACCACTCCCCGCTTTTGAAAGTCTTTTGATTCTCATCTCCTTTGCTTTCTTAGCTAGTTATTGACTTTATTCCTATGCAATGCAATGTGTGCCTTCGAGTCAGTCATAAAGCCCTATTAATCATGCTATCTATCCCAGAACAGCTTTAACGCCCCTCCCCACATGAAGGGAGAGCAGATAACAGAGCTGTCCTGAAGAACTCGCTGCCAGCCCACCAACGCGTCCGGACTTGGGCTGCCCCCAGAACTTGAGGACCCCAAGATCATACAAACACTCCAGCTTGCGCAATGACCAGGAGGGCCTTGGACTGGCCTGGAGAGAATTAAAGGAAAGACAAATTAGCAGGTAAGGTCTAATTTCTCCTTCCTCTTCATCTCTCCAGGCCAGTCCATGAAATCAGGGACGTACCAGAGCAGTACCTATATATGGGAGGGAATCACAAGCCCGGCCAAGATAGCTGATGCTCCCACATTGGCATCCCCTCTCACCTGTACATCCAGCCGATAATGCTTTGAAAACATATGGAGAGAGGACCAAGTGGCTGCCTGACAGATGTTTCCCGGAGGGACCAAGGCGGACTCCACCCAGGACGCTGCCTGCCCCCTAGTACAGTGGGCCTGCAGCCCCTTCGGAGACAACTTCTTCCGAGCCGCAAACGCAGCCGCAATAGCCTGTCTAACCCATCTGGCAAGAGAAGCTTTGGAAGCTGCCTCCTCTCTGCGAGGACCTCCAAACAACACAAACAGCCAATGAGTTCTATAGAACGATTTTGTTTTCCTAAGATAATCGCCGAAGCACCCTTCCAATATCCAGATTCCTTAGCCTATGTTTCGTCGAGCTACCTTCCCGGGCCAGAAAGGTTGGAAAAGAAACCGATTGGTTCAAATGAAAACGTGAAGCCACCTTCGGCAAGAAGGAAGGCACCGGACGTAAAACTACCTTTTCTGCTGAGAATTGAATAAAAGGCTCTCTGCACGACAGCGCTTGCAAATCCAAAATACGCCTAGCCGAACACAACGCCACCAGGAAGACTGTCTTCCAGGAAAATTCTCTTATACTTACTGATCCCGCCGGTTCAAAAGGCGGTCCCACCAATGCCTCCAAGACCAAATTTAGTTCCCAAAGAGGCACTATCGGGCGAAAAGACGGACACACCAGCTTAACCGCTCGAAGGAAACGAACGACGTCCTGATGCGCTGCCAAGGAGCGACCCTGAAGCTGTCCCCTATAGCAAGCTAGCGCCGCTACCTGCACCTTCAAAGAACTGAGGGCTAGCCTGCAGGAACAGCAAGATGTCGGGCAAGGAACACCCAAATGGCTGAACGCCTCTTTCAGCACACCAACTCTCGAATATACACCATATACGAATATAAGATAAGGACGTAGAATGCTTCCGAGAGATCAACATGGCAGTGATTACTGCTGCCAAGTACCCTCGGCGCTGTAAATGGCACCTCTCAAGAGCCAAGCCGTAAGCGAGAACCGATCCACTTGTGGCATCCAGATCGGCACTTGGTTCAAAAAATTGGGCCAATTGGGTAACTTCCACGGCCGATCCAACATTAACCGTACCAGGTCCGCGTACCAAGGTCTTCGTGGCCAGTCTGGAGCCACCAGGATCACCAGCCCATTGTGACCACCTATCCGGCGTAGCAATCGACCAATCATTGGCCACGGAGGGAAGACAGAGCAGTCCCCTCACCGGCCATGGCTGCGCCAGCGCATCGAGGCCTTCTGACATGTGTTCCTTGCGCCTGCTGAAAAACTGCTCAGCCTTGGTATTGGATAGAGTAGCCATCAGATCCATGACTTGCTGCCCCCAGCGACCCGCAATGTCACAAAACACTGCTGCGTTTAGCTCCCATTCTCCGGGATCCAAGGTATGCCGACTGAGGTAGTCGGCCTGCATATTGTCCTTGCCTGCTACGTGCGCCACTGACAAGGCTAGCAGACGACTTTCCACCCAGCCCAACAGCATCTGGCTCTCCTCTGCTAATGATGCACATCCCGTGCCGCCCTGCCAGTTGATATAGGTCACTGTTACCGCGTTGTCGGAGAAAACACGAACTGCCTTTCTCCGCACCAGCCCCTCGAAACTCTGCAATGCCAATCACACCGCCCGCATCTCCAGATGGTTGATTGACCACTGGGCTTCGCTCACCGACCAGCAGCCATGCACCATCCGAGACAGGCAGTGCATGCCCCAGCCAAAGAGACTTGCATCTGTGGTAACCAACACCCAGTCCGGCTGTGTTAAGGGCATACCGGCCCGAAGGTGATTGCTCTCCAGCCACCATAACAAGCCGGACTTCACCTCCTCTGAACACACTAGCTTCTGTGATAGCGGATGCTTTTGAGCCGCCCAGCGAGAGAGAAGAGCTCGTTGCAGTGGTTGCATATGTGCTCTGACCCATGGAACCAGGTGCAAAGAGGCCGCCATGGACCCTAGAAACTGCATGTAGCGCCACGTCGTTGGCGCTTTCAGGCGCAAGAACCTTTGCACCTGCTCTCGAATCTTTTGCACTCTGACCTCAGGAAGAGACACTACACCAGCCTCCGTGTCGAACAACGCTCCGAGAAACACCAATTGTCACCTTGGTCGCAGCTGGCTTTTGGCCTGGTTGACCAGCCAACCAAGCTGCTCCAGGAATGCCACCACCTGCTTGGTCGCTCTGACCAACTCCTCCTCGGACTCTGCCCGAATAAGCCAATCGTCCAAATATGGATGCACCTGAATTCCTTCGAGCCTCAAAGCCGCTGCGACTACTACCATCACCTTCGTGAATGTGTGCGGTGCAATTGCCAACCCAAATGGCAGCACCTTGAACTGAAAATGCCCCATGGGAATGGCAAACCGCAGGAACCGTTGATGCTCCTGTCTGATAGGGATGTGCAGATATGCTTCTGTAAGGTCTATAGAGGACAGCACTTCCCCTGGTCTTACTGCCAAAATCACGGACCGTAACGTTTCCATCCAGAAATGCGGCATCCTTAAACTGCAGTTCACATGCTTGAGATCGAGAATGGGCCAAAAAGACCCCTCCTTTTTTGGGACCACAAAATATATGGGAGTATCGACCTGAGCCGCACTGGTTGTACGGTACTGGTACTACAGCTTGCAAACTCAGTAACCACTGAAGCGTCTCTTTCACCGCCCTCTCTTTCCCAGTGCGTTACATGGAGAAGCCATGAACGCATCCGCTAGAAGCTTGCAAAACTCCAGCGCATAACCCTCGCGGACAATCTCCAACATCCACTGGTCTGTTGTAATTGCGGCCCAGGCGGAGTAGAACCCTTGTAGGCGACCCCCTACAAGCAACTCCGCCTGGACCTTCCTGACTTTTGTGACTTTTTAGGCGGGGTTTGTTGGGAATTGAAATACCCTCAAACAAACCCCCGAGCCCCTCGAAAGGACTGCCCCCTGCCCTCTCTGATATGGCCCGTACCGCGAAGATTGAAACCTGCAAAAATCTTTTGGTTGTCCTCTTTGCAGCCCGCCTGTCTTTGGACCCTTTGGCCTATCCTCCAGGAGCCCATCTCCCTTTGAATCCCCCAGATCCTTGACAATCTTCTCGAACGCCTCTCCAAAGAGCAGCTTACCCTTATATGGCAGCTTACTCAGGCGAGCCTTAGAGGACGCGTCCGCCGCTCAGTTCCTCAGCCAGAGGAAACGTCTGGCCGCCACTAGGGATGCCATGGACTTTGCCAAAATCCGTACCAAGTTGTAAAATGAATTGGCCAGGTAAGCCGCCACTGATTCCAACTTGGCCCCCTCCGAAAGAGAACTTTCGTCCCCCTCGGTAGGTCCTTCTCCCTGGAGCCAAAGGATGGTGGCCCTAGACACATAAGCCCCACAAATAGAGGCTTGCAGAGCCAATGCACTGGCATCAAAGGCCTGCTTGAGTATGGTCTCTAGTCTCCGATCCTGCAAATCCTTCAGGGCCACACTCCCTTCCACCGGGATTGTGGTATTCTTAGTCACCACGGAGACCACAGCATCCACTTTGGGCATCCGCATCAGATCCTTTTCGTCCTGCGGAATCGGATACAGACGTCCCATTGAGCGCCCGCCCCGCAGGGTAACCTTCGGACACTCCCATTCCGATTCCATCATCTGCTTGATGACCCTATGAACCGGAAAACACTTCTGCTCCGTCTTAAAACCCTGGAGAAGGGGATCCTCCAATGGTTCTTCCTGAACCACTAGTAAGGCTATGTTCAGCGCTGCCAGAGAGAGAGCAATAAGCGCTCCCAATTCCTCCCTGTGAAATACCCTGAACATGTTAGGATCTTCACCTGGAGGTATCTCCCCTTCTTCCAGATCCATTGTCCAGGGATCCTTCCCCGAGTCTGACAGGAGCCCCCCATCCTCTGCCATTCGGAGCTCCGGAGCTGGATGAGCTTGCTGAATGAAGCAGTCTAAACCAGTTTCCATTCCCAGACCCTGGTGAGAATGCCCTTCCCCAGGATCTTCCAGCAATTTTAACTCTGTCTCTGGGGACATCGCCAGGCTCTGGAGAAGCCCATGAATCTGGTTTCTCTTTAACCCTCGGATACACTACCCCTGGGTCAGGGGTGACCCGGGTGTCGGTTTTTGTGTTTTTTCTTCAAAATGGTAAGGAATTGTATTTTGGTACTCTAGGTATTCCTCAACGAACCATTTTTAAGTATTTTCATACATATGGTTTGCAAAAATAACGTTTTTATACAGTACTGCATGCTGCTGAACAAACAAGGGGTGATTTTCGACACTCGCACAATAACACTCTCCTTTGTTTTATAGCAGCAAAGAAAGTCACCACTCCAAGGCCACATCACAATCCTGTGTTTTCTAACGTCTTGCTTACATTTATGACGTCACCTGACGTCAGTTCCTTGTTTGTTTCTGTGGATTAAAATTTTTTACGACAAAGGTAAACAATGCCACTCCCGAAACGCTTCAGCAGCTGTGCAGCAACTGAAAAAATTAGACGTTGGTTGAATGAAGAAAGTGACAGTAATGATAGTTTCAGTAATGATACTGAAGGTGCTGATACGGATAGTGCAGTCATTCCCGCCCAGTCCGATCAGCTTGATCTTGATGATAGCGGCAGTGAAGCAGAAGATGCTGTCGAAGAAAATAAAACAAGTGATGACGATAGCAGTTCATACAGCAATTCTGAAACTTCTGAATCACATTCTGAAAATGAGGAAGTTACTGACAGTCATTACACAGCTCGTTCTGGCATGCATTGGAATAAAACTGTACCGCCAACATCAAGAACAAGGGAAGCAAATATAGTCAGAGAATCTTCTGGACCAATTGCTCTGATCAGAGGTATAACTAATGCTAAGGATATTTTTGACATGTTTGTAACTCCAGATATATTGTCAGCAGTGTTAGATTTCACAAATTCTGAAGGCATACGTAGAGCTGAAGCAATGCAGCCACCATGTACTGACTGGAAGCAGGTAACAATGGAAGAGCTCCAAGCAACATTGGGTCTTCTGTACATGAGTGGTGTTTTCAGGTTGAACAAAGTGTCTGTACGCAGAACTTGGGCTAAAAGTCCTATCCAGAATCCTATATTTCCAGCTGTTATGTCAGGTAAAAGGTTTGCAGAAATATTGAGTTTACTTCGATTTGATGACAAACAAACCTGTGAATCACGAAGGGCCAATGACAAATTTACTCCAGTCAGAGATGTTTGTAATTTAATCATTTCTCAGTGCATGAAAATGTACACACCATCTGCATACTTGACTGTTGATGAACAATTGTTGGGGTTCAGAGGCAAGTGTCCGTTTCGTCAATACATCAAGTCTAAACCAGACCGATACGGTATAAAGTTATGGGTGTGTGCAGATGCCGAAACATATTATGTATTCAACATGAAGCCATACCTAGGGCGTGAAGAGTCAGTTACTCGTGACAAAACAGTATCTCTAGGAGCTGATGTTGTTTTGAAGCTTATTGAACCTCTGGAACGATCTGGCAGGAACATTACTTGCGACAATTTCTTTACTAACGTACAACTGGCTGATGTTCTTCTTAGCAAGAATTTGACACTACTGGGCACTGTAAGACGTTGCAACCGTGACATACCTTCAGAATTCCAGGCAAATCGCTCAAGAATTGTGGGATCCTCAATATTTGGCTTCAGTGGAGACAAGACTTTGGTGTCATTCGTCCCAAAACGAAACAAATCAGTTATGCTGCTGTCAACACTTCACCATGATAATAAAATTGATGAAACATCAAAGAAGCCAGAAATAATACTTGACTACAACAGAACGAAAGGGGGTGTTGACACAGTAGATCAGTTGTGCCACACATACAGTGTGAAAAGATCAACTCGTCGATGGCCACTTTGCGTGTTTTATGGACTGCTTGATATCGCGGCTGTAAATTCATTCATAATATTTATGTACAACAATCCTATGTTTCATCATAAGGAAAACTGCAAGAGAAGGTTTTTTCTGGAGGAACTCGCTTTGAATCTCATGAAGCCTCAGCTACAAAATCGTCAAAGCCATCCAGAAGGTCTGACAAGCCATACACGTCAATCCATGGCCAATGTTGGCTATCCTTGCCTTGAAATGCCTAAGCCACCAAGACCGTTGACCACACGGGCATCAGCAAAGAAAAGAAAAAGATGCTCCTTTTGTCCAAGTGACAGAGATCGAAAAGTATTTACCGAATGTGAAATCTGTCTGAAGCGAGTGTGTCCTGAACATTCAAGAACAACTACTAGCACATTGTTTTTTTCAACAACAGTTTATGCACAGTCAATGTACTTCATGTATTGCTTACTAGTTTTCTGTTGTTTACAATGCACCGTTGTCAATTTGTTATAACACGGTAATTTTTTTGTCACAATTTGCATCATGCCATTACTTGACATAATGGCACCATACTTTGACTGTTGCTGTCCACCTAGCGAATAAATATAGAACTATTGTAGTTTGCAAAGCGTGCAGTGCTGCACACCATTTTTAAGCTTGCAACTGAATAGTTAACAGGTATTGACATTATGCAGCATATATCTGACCTTGTACAACTTGTCCTGCCTGATCTTGGCTAGCATTGCACATTATTCACTTGAAAGGGTGAATTAATAACAAGTATTATAAAAAATAAATAAAAGTATGTCTTTTTCTTCACAATTTAACCATGTTTTACAAACAAAAGTAGATGTTTTACCATATTTCTACATATGGGTCAGGGGTGACCCGGGGGTAGTGTATATGTGTCAGTCGATTTACTGAGTGTATCCGAGGGTTAAAACAGTAAGCCCTATGCATCAATAAAATAAAATCCGCTGAAAACAGAGCATCCAAGCCCTCTTGCTGCCGGACACCCTGGCTGCAGAGCCTGCTCTGGCGGCACCGGCTGTTTTGGCCTTAGATTTAGACTTACTCTGCTTTTTATGAGGCACAGGAGAAATGGCAGTAGCCTGTAAAATGGCCGCCGTTCCCAAGCTTGCTATTGCAGACACCACGTTGTCCACTGCCTTGTCCTCCGTTAACTCGGCCAAGGACCTCTCACTGCTGCTACTGTGCCTAATACACGTACGGTACACCCCCGCAGAAGATAATCCCCGGCTGCCTCCGCACTGTACACAAACTGCCGCTATCGGAAGCATGCACGAGATGGCACCCCCCCCGATTAGCTTCTACCCCGCGAACCACCAGCCACTAAAGAAATGCCAACTGCTCGCCTTCCGATCGCCATCACCGGGGGACTTTATCTTACCGTGTGATGCTGCCGGGGACTTTTACTGTCTGTCCGCATCTAGCGGAACTGACTGGCTGGCACAGGAGACTGGAATTGTGCTCTGGGGCTCCCAGACACGCTCCCCGTTGGCAGCGAAGTCGGCCGCGCTTCTTCCACGAGGCAGGCTCTGCCTCTGCTGCCCCTTCGATTCACTACTGGCTCAACAGCTAAAGCGAATGGCTTCCTTTCTGGCGCTACTGCCCTGCTAGGGCAAGCCAGAACCTCCTTGCCGGTTGTTTCTCTTAACTTTTAATTCCTCCTCCTCTTTTTTTTTTTTTTCCTTCCAACTCGGAAGCCTAGCTAAAAATCGATCCAACCTAGCTGCTGAGGACTGAAAGACTGAGCGGGAGCGCTAAGGGGAGAGATAGAGTCTTGACACCTCTCTATGTATTTCAGTCCTCAGCTGCTGGAGGAGGCTGACTACCCTGATTTCCTAGTCTGGCCTGTTGAGATGAAGAGGAAATATAATTTCTATCCATAGAGATTCTATAGTTTATGTAAAAAGGGAAAGAGAATGACAGTGGGGTGCCAGAATGAGACAGATGACAAAATGCTAAAAGAAATTAAGGAAGCTTGCAAAAGTTTACAACACAGTAATAATGGGAGATTTCAATTACCCCGGTATTGACGGGGTAAATGTTACATCAGGCCTTGCTAGGGAGTTAGTTTCTAGATTAAAGAAATGACTGCTTCATGGAGCAGTTAGTTCAGGAACTAACATGATGGAAAGCTATTTTAGACCTAGTCCTTAATGCAACACAGAATCTGGTGCAAGAGGTAACAGAGTTGGGGCCGCTCGGCATTAGCAATCATATGATCACATTTAAGTTAATAAATGGAGGGAGGATAACAATGAAATCCACTGAGTTAGCATCTAGCTTTCAAAAAGAAGACTATGATAAATGAGGAAAATGGTTAAGAAAAAACTAAAAGGAGCAATTGCAAAGGATAAGAGTTCATATCAGGCCAGGAGGTACTGTCTTGGAAGCTCAGACCAGATGTATTCCACGCTTTAAGAAAGGTGGAAGGAAGGCCAAAACAAAGCCAGCATGGCTTAAAGGTGAAGTTGTAGAGGCTGTTATAGTTAAAAGAAAATCCTTCAGAAAATGGGGGGGGGGGGGGGGAGGGGCCAAATAATGAAAACAGGAAACATAAGTACTAGCAAGGCACTGAGATAAGGCAGATAGAGACACAATTTGGAAAGAAGCTTGCCGTGGAAACAAAGGTGAATAATAAAAACTTCTTTTGTGCATTTACAGCAAACATCTTTGACAGAGCCACTTGAACCATTAGAAGATAGAGGGGTAAAATGACACTAAGAGCACAAAGCCATAGCTGAGAGACTGAATAAATTTTGCTTCAGTCTTTACAGAAGATGTAGGAAACTTACCCATGCCAGAAACAATATTTAAAAGGTGATGTAACAGAGGAATTGAAATAAATCAGAAAGATATAATACAGCTAATCGATAAACTAAAGAGCAACAAATCACCTTGACTGTATAGCATACATCCCAGCATGCTGAAAGAACTGAAATTTGAGACTGCAAACCTTCTTTTAGTAATCTGTGAACTATCCTCAGAATCATCTGTAGTGCCTGAGGATTGGAGAGTGGCCAATGTAACGACAATTTTTAAAAAGGGCTCCAGGGGTGATCCGGGAAAGTACAGACCGGTGAGCCTGCATCAGCACCAGGCAAAATGGTAGAAACCATTATAAAGAATACAATTCCTGAATATGTAACTAGTCAAGGTTTAATTGGAGAAAGCAAACATGGATTAGGCCATGGAAAGTCTTGTTTTACTAATCTGTTATATTTTTTGAAGGTATGAATAAAATAGAAGTGAGCCAGTCGATATAGTGTATCTGGATTTTCAGAAAGCCTTTGACAAGGTCCCTCATGAGAGGCTCTTGTCGAAATTAAAAAGTCATGGGACAGGATGTAGTGTACTATTGTGGATCAGGAACTGGTTAAAGAAAGAAAGCAGAGAGTAGAGCTAAATGGCCAATTTTCCTAATGGAGAAAGGTGAATAGTGGAGTACCCAGGGATATGTGCTGGGCCCGCTGCTTAACACATAAATAACCCAGAAATGGGAATGATAAGCAAGGTGATCAAATTTGCAGACGACACAAAATTATTCAAAGTTGTTAAAACAAAGAAGATTGTAAAATATTGCAAGAGGGTCTTGAAAAATTGGGAAACTGGGCATCCAAATGGCAGATGAAATTTAATGTGGACAAGTGCAAAGAGTAAATTAGACTTACCTGCTAATTGTTGTTCCTTGCGGAACTCTAGTCCAGTCCCGGAACCATAGAGTTGTGAACCTCCACCAGCAGCTTTGGAGACTGAACATCTTCATCTCTTTGATCATCCAGCTATATGCAGCCCCAAGGACCGCCCACACATCAGTACCTATTGACAAAGCATACTAAGCAGAGCAACAAATAAGTAGATATAACAACACAGTGGAAAAAAGGATCCTGACCCTAAAGTTCCCACTACTAGCAAAAATTTTTTTTTTTTCCTTTTTCCAATTGCGTAAGAACAACCTCCCGCCTACGGGAAGGCGGACCAGAACGGCCATGGCGACCCTTGTGCAAAACGCATGCAACAAGAGACGCCACCGCTCACCCCCAAGATTTGACCCCGAAAGGAAACTAAGGCGTGCTGCAAGCAGAGGAGCTCTGACCGAAAGTATAGAGAACAAAAACCCTGGCAGACTCCTATAATGAATGTACCTTCTTGGCTGGCAGCGAGAACAGATAGACAGGGAGGGATCCAGGACTGGACTAGAGTTCCGCAAGGAACAACAATTAGCAGGTAAGTCTAATTTACTCTTCCTTAGCGTCCCTCTAGTCCAGTCCCGGAACCATAGAGGATGTAACAGAGCAGTAAATCTCAACGGGAGGGCCTCGCTAGTCCAGCCTGAAGCACCCGAGACCCAAACCGCGCATCCGACGCCGCCTGCACATCCAGACGATAGTGCTTAGCAAAGGTGTGCAAGGACGACCACGTCGCCGCCCGACAAATATCCACCGCCGGTACCAAGCTAACTTCTGCCCAAGACGCCGCCTGCGCTCTAGTCGAGTGAGCCCGAAGCCCGGCAGGAACCATCCTGCCGTGTAAAAGGTATGCCGACGAAATCGCCTCTTTCAACCAGCGGGAAATGGAAGACATAGACGCCGCTTCCCCCTTGCGCGGACCACCAAATGCGACAAATAGGCGATCGGACTTACGGAAGGCCGCCGTTTCCCTCAAATACCGACGAAGAGCTCGACGGACATCCAACGCGTGCAAGGAGTTATCCGCGTGCTTGCCCCGTTCCTTGGCAAACACCGGGAGAGACACCACCTGATTCATGTGAAACGCCGAAACTACCTTAGGCAAAAACGCGGGAACCGGTCGCAATACCACCTTGTCGGCAGAGAAAGACAGATAGGGTTCCCTACACGAAAGAGCCTGCAACTCCGAGATCCTGCGAGCTGACCAGACCGCTACCAGAAACACCGTTTTCAACGTCAAGTCCTTCAACGAAGCTTGCGCCAAGGGTTCAAACGGCGAAGCCACCAGAGACCTCAACACCAAATTCAAGTCCCACGAGGGCACTAAAGCCCGGCACGGAGGACGCATAAGCAACACCGCTCGCAAGAAGCGCTTCACGTCCGCATGGGACCCCAATAACTGGCCCTGAACCTTGCCTCGAAAACACGCAAGAGCTGCAAGTTGTACCCTCAACGAACTGGCCGCCAGGCCCTTGTCCACCCCTACTTGCAAGAAGGAGAGGATCTGAGGAACGGAGGTCCGCAAAGGCCGCAACTCGCGAGCCGCACACCAGCTCTCAAAAATACGCCAGACCCGGACATACGCTAGCGACGTAGACCGATGCCGCGCCCGCAACAAGGTAGCAATGACCTCCGGAGAATAACCTTTGGCTCTCATTCGCGCCCTCTCAATAGCCATGCCGTAAGCGAGAATCGAGCCACCTGAGGCATCTGCAGCGGCCCCTGCCGAAGGAGATCCGGCCGAGGAAGGAGCCACGGATCTGCCACACTCAACCGCACCAGATCCGCATACCAAGGCCGACGAGGCCAGTCCGGGGCAATCAGAACCACGGGACCCGGATGCCGCTCGATCCGCTGTACCAGGCGACCCAGCAGAGCCCACGGAGGAAAGACATAGAGCAGCCCGTACCTTGGCCACCTTTGTGCCAATGCATCGAGGCCTTCCGACATGCGTTACCGACGCCTGCTGAAGAACCTTTCGACCTGCGCGGACTCGAAGGTCGCCATGAGGTCCATTATCGGCAGACCCCAACGACGGACCAGCAACGCAAATACCTCGGGATGTAGAGACCACTCTCCGGGGGTCTACCCTGCGATGACTCAGAAAGTCCGCCTCCACATTGTGAACCCCCACGATATGCTGGGCCGACAGAAACTGAAGATGCCGCTCTGCCCAATCCAGAAGCAGATCCGCCTCCGCTTCCAACGCCGCGCTGCCTGTGCCTCCCTGGCGATTTATGTAGGCTACCGTGGAGGCATTGTCGGATAGCACCCTGACTGCCGCTCCCTGCAGCCAAGGCTGAAACGCTGTCAGAGCCAACCACACAGCTCTCATTTCCAGTCGGTTGATGGACCACCGGCTCTCCCGCGAGGACCACTGGCCCTGAGCAATCTGGCCCTCGCAATGAGCCCCCCAGCCGCTCAAACTGGCATCAGTCATCAGCAGACGCCAGACGGGAGACTCCAAGGGCATACCGTTCGCCAGAGAGCGCCGACGCAACCACCAGCGAAGGCTGCGCCGAACCTCCAAGGGGCAAACTAACTGACAAGCTAGCGAGTCGAACTGATGACACCATCGACGCAGCAGCGCTCGCTGCAGAGGCCGCATCTGCGCCCTTGCCCACGGAACTACCTCGATGGTCGACGCCATCGTGCGGAGAAGCTGAAGGTATTGCCAAGCCGAGGACGCCCGTCTCGCTAGAAACTGCTCCACCAGCCGCCTCAGGGCCCGCGCTCTGTGCACTGGGAGGAAAACCTTCCCGTTGCCGGTCTCGAAACGCGCCCCCAAATACTCCAAGGTCTGCGAGGGAAGAAGGCTGCTCTTCGCCCGATAGACCACCCAGCCTAACGACTGCAAAACCTGTACGACCCGTGCCGTCGCCCGGAGACTCTCCTCCCTCGACTTCGCCCGGATCAACCAGTCGTCGAGATAGGGATGCACGAGGACACCCTCCTTCCGCAGGAACGCCGCTACCACCACCATGATCTTCGTGAAGACCCGTGGCGCCGTCGCTAGGCCGAAGGGCATGGCTTGAAACTGAAAATGGCCCATCGGCAGCGCAAACCGCAGAAATCTTTGATGTTCCCAGCGAATGGGAATGTGCAAATAGGCCTCCGTAAGGTCTAGGGACGTTAGGAATTCCCCCTCGCGGACCGCCGCTATGACCGAGCGCAGCGTTTCCATGCGAAAATGCGACACACGGAAGCACCAATTCACTCTCTTTAAATCCAGGATTGGTCGAAAGGTGCCCTCCTTCTTCGGCCCGACGAAGTAGATGGAGTATCGACCGGACCCTAACTGCCCCTCCGGCACGGGGGCGACCGCCCGGAGCCGAAGCAGCCGGGAAAGTGTATCGGATACGACTCGTCATTTCCAGGGAGCGCTGCACGGGGACATAACGAAGGAATCGAACACCGGTCGATGTAGCTCGAGCGCATATCCCTCTCGTATCACTTCTAACACCCACCGATCGGATGTGATAGCGGCCCAGGCAGGGTAGAAATCCCGCAGTCTGCCCCCTACGGGAATCACCGCCACCAGAGCCGGCCTCGCTTCATTGCGTCTTTTTGGGGACCTGCGCCTGGAAGGAGCCAAAACCTCTACCTGCCCCCCGAAATCCACGGAAACTCGGTCCGCGCCCCAGATATCTGGAACGCTGGGACGGACCAAAGCGGGAGGCACGAAACCTCCGAAAGGACTGCTGAGACCCCTGGAAGGTGAAGGTCGGCTTCCCCTGCTTGGGCTTATCCTCCGGAAGCCGACCCCCCTTAGAATCCCTGAGATCTTTTACCAACCTATCCAAGTCCTCTCCAAATAACTGCCTGCCCTTAAACGGCAGCTTACTAAGGCAAGCTTTAGAAGAGCCATCAGCCGCCCAATTGCGTAACCAAAGAGAACGACGCGCCGCTACCACCGACGCCATGCCGTTAGCTAACCCCTAATGAGGTCATAGTGGATATCCGCCAAATAAGCGGTACCCGACTCCAATCTGGACGCCGCGGCCTCTTGTTCCGCCGACTGGGGCCCCTGGAACTGTTGAGATCAGCGGAGGCAGCCGCGTGCCACCCAGGCCCCAGCCACCTGCATTGACAGGGCAGCAACATCAAACGCCTGTCTCAACAAGCTATCAACTTTCCGATCCCGCGGGTCCTTCAACGCCGCAGCACCTTCCACCGGGATAGTAGTCCGTTTAGTAACCGTGGAAACTGCCGCGTCTACCTTCGGCGAACGAAAGATCTCTCTATCAGCCTCCGACAGAGGATACAACTTAGGCAACAGTCTAGCCCCGCGCAAAGCGGACTCTGGACTGTTCCACTCCTCCTGGATCATAGCTTTAAAAACCCTATGGAGCGGGGGGCGGAGCCTGATGTCCAGCGGGTTAGTCGCATAGCGTCGAGGCTCCCGAGGGGCCGGGCACGAATCCTGATCAAAATCCGCAATAACTTATTGCATCACATATTTAAGCTGCCACGGTGAACCCGGAATATGGCGAGGCCCAAACCAGTCCGCTTAGATTATTCAGCGCCGACAAATACTCACGGCAAACGCTCAAAAACGGAACCTCTCTCCCCAGAAAATGGCTGCTGCTCGCGAGGGGCCAGAGGGCCTACAGGAGATACTCGCTGAGATCCAAGGGGTGAAAGAACTTGTGCAAACAAATGGTGAGTCACTCCGGGCCGTACGAGAAGACATAGCCATGCTGCAAAGCAAACTTGAAGGAGTCTCCCTACGGCAGGATAAGATGGAGGGAATTTTGGACACGCACAGCGCACGCCTAGCTAAGCTGGATAAAGTAGAGCGGCAGCTACGGCGCTTCAACGGGAGGTGGAGGAAGGAAACAATCGAGCCTGCCGAAATAATGTCCGGATTGTAGGCATCCCAGAGGGCGCAGAAGGCTCTGACATGAAGGCCTTTCTGTCCACTCTCCTTCCCTCAGTGTTGAGAATCACCTTTGCGCGAGACTTGGAAATAGACCGGGCACACCGAGTTCCAGCGAGCCTGATGCTTACTCGCAAAGCCCCGAGACCCATCATTTTTCGGCTCCTGCGATACCAACACGTGGAGCAGATAATGAGCACAGCGCGGGTGAGAGGTCCCATAGAATTTGAAGGGCACAGAATATCCTTTTATCCGGATCTGGCCAAGGCTACTGTGGAGCGGAGGAAGCGTTTTTTGGAGCTTCGACCTAGGCTGCAGCAACTGCAAGCCCGCTATGGCCTCATGTATCCTGCCAAGTTGCGAGTAATGCTGCATAATCAAGCCAGAACATTTGATGATCCAGAGGCTCTGGCAACCTATCTGGAAAATAAGGAGGCAGACCAGATGCGTTGAGGAACGGTGGAGGAATCCCTATTCCAACTCTGCCGTAGGTACCATGGCAGCGATTGCCGGTAGCATTTTCAGCGAGGCTTCAGGTTCTGCAAGCCCCGAGCCCGGGGTCTCTGTCCCTCACCGGGTTCACTATGTACTACAGTTAATCATCATCGGGCCGCCGAACCCTGGGTGGCAGTGCGGAGTTTGGCGGTTTGAATAGTTGGCCTCTCGGGCCTACCCTGCTGGGGCAGGCTCACCACAGACTGTTGGGATCTTGCTTCTCCTCCAGGCACATAGCGCACGGCTACATGAAGATGGATATGAAGTCACCTACACTCTTCTTGTGCAGCGCGTATGGGACTCAGGGTATACTGCCATCCAGCCCTACCCAAAGGATCTACAATCAATGCAGCCTATTCGTTTGGAATGTACTTTTGTTTATGGATGGCCCTATGTAAGGTTTTCTCCTTAAAATGTTAAGGGTATAAATAACCCGATTAAAAGGAAAAAAATCCTCAGCTATTTACACCATGAGAAAGCTGATTTGGTATTTTTACAGGAAACCCACTTAAATGAAAAGGAAACCCTGAAACTTGGTATTAAACCTTACATGGTGGCCGCCTATTCTCCAGCCATTGCAAAAAGATGTGGGGTGGCTATATTGATACGGAAATCTCTGAACGCTAGTGTTCTTGAAACACGTTCTGATATAGGGGGCAGATGGTCCAGGGTGTTGCTCAAGCTTGGAAACCTTGAAATGACTTGTCTTTGTGTTTATGCTCCCAATGTAGATAACCCTGCATTCTTTGCAACTATAGCCCAGGAGGCTCAGGCCGCCGCCCGAACTCCATTGATCATAGGTGGGGACTTCAACCAGGTAATTGACCCCCTGCTTGATAAGCAGCCCCCTAGGAATATTCGCCCGCTTAAAAGGTCATCTCATGTTAACCTCACTGATTCAGGAGCTAGCTCTAGTGGATATTTGGAGGCTCTTGCACCCCACTACACTTGAGTTTACCTTTTTCTCTCCACCTCACCACTCTCAATCGAGAATAGACTTCCTCCTCGTCTCTAAAACGCTGGTCTCCAAGGTGGAAGAGGCACTGATTCACCCTCTCCACATTTCAGATCACGCTGCGGTCTCCCTTCTGTTGCGAGACAGCCAGTCGAGGGAGAAGATGGGGGAATGGTTTTTTGACAGAACCTTACTAGATAACCCGGATTTTCGGGCGGAAGTTCGGCTAGCCATCCATGATTATTTCCATTTTAATGAGTCTCATGCCACCACGGGGTGGGCCTGGTGGGAGGGCTTCAAGGCCACCATGAGAGCGGTCATTACTAGCTTTCAAATTCGGCGGGGGAAGCAGCAGAAGCAGCAGCTACTGCTCTTAGACCAGCAAATTAAAGCAGGAGAACGTGTACTCACTGCCAGGAGGGATCCATGCATTCTGCTGCGTCTTCAAAGACTACGCTTCCAGTATAACACGATTTTATCTACTGCAGCATCGCGGAGTATAAGGGTCCAACGGGGGATATACTATCGGGAAAGTAACAAAGCTGGGAGATTGCTCGCCAATGCTATTAAGGGCAAGCAGGAAGCCAAAAGGGTGGCGGCCCTCCGAGACCCCCAGGGGAAAGGGCTGATCATGAAAGATGATGAGATTGTGGAACTCTTTCGGGCTTTTTATGCCCAATTGTATCGGTCGGAGAGTGCTTACACACAGGAAAGCTTCGCGCACTTGACCTCTGGTATCCAGCGGCCGACATTGGCCGCTGCTGATAAAGAGGACATGAATAGATCCTTCTCTAATGACGAGATTCAATACGCGATTAAGTGTGTGGCTGCGGGGAAGGCCGCGGGTCCTGACGGCCTTCCGGCTGAATTTTATAAAACGTTTGCGAAAGATCTAGCCCCTCAACTACGGCTGTATTATACCGCCCTTGCAGCTGCCACTCCTAATGTCGGAACCTTTTCGGCGGCGAATGTGGTAGTGTTCGAAAAAGAGGGGAGAGATCCACTGCTAACAGCCAACTACCGCCCCATTTCCCTTTTAAATGTGGACTATAAGATCTTTGCCACTATCTTAGCCGTCCGGCTGTCGGAGAAAATGTCTACTTTGATCCATCCAGACCAGTGCGGCTTTATAGCTGGTAGGTCTACGGCTGACAACGCCAGGACCCTGTGCCACGTGCTAGTGGGCGCTGCAACTTCCAAGCAACCTCTAGTTGGCCTCTCCCTCGATGCCGAAAAGGCTTTTGATCGGCTGGAATGGCCCTACTTATTTGCGACCCTCAAGTGGTTTGGTTTTGGGGATGGTTTTCTCCGATACCTGGAAGTCATGTATGCCCAGCCCACTGCTCGAATCTGTGTCAATGCCACGAAATCTCAGGTTTTTAGCCTCCAGCGGGGGACGCGTCAGGGGTGCCCCCTCTCTCCGCTGCTATTTAATTTAGCACTGGAGCCCTTAACCCTCATGCTGCGACAATGTCAGGATATTCGCGGAGCTCAAATCGCCAATCAGGAGATCAAGTTATCGGCATACGCAGATGACTTACTGCTATTTGTCTCACCATCATCAGTCCCCATGGTATTGGCAAAAATCGACTGCTACTCTCGATTGTCCGGTTATAAAATCAATTGGACCAAGTCTGTTGCTTTCCCACTCAACCAGTGGGTCCATAAGGAGGATATGAACGCCTTTACTTTTGTTTGGCAGCCTCGTCCGGTGAAGTATCTGGGGGTCCACTACTGCTATCCGCTGGAAGATACCATTCGCTTTAACGCTAAGGACCTAGTCTCTAAAGTCAGTGAAATGACTAGCAGATGGTCCCCTCTTGCCCTTTCCTGGTGGGGACGAGTCGAGACTGTGAAAATGATGATAACTCCTAAAGTGAACTATGTCTTAGAAATGATACCATGTTTGTTACCCTCACAGGTTTATCAGGAGATAGAGAGTATCCTCGTACGGTTTCTATGGCAAAACAAACCCCCGCGAATAGCAAGGCAAAAATTGAAACTTGATAAAGCACTAGGGGGCGTTAGATTCCCAGATTTCCTATCGTATCACAGAGCTTTCCTACTGAAGCAGGGCTCACGGTGGCTGGAGACCTTTGAGGGTCCTCGGCCAATATGGTTAGACATTGAGGAGAGCCTTACTGCTCCGATCCCGTTACATAATCTACCGGGCAAGCAGTTTACCCAGGGAGACCGTTACCCACGCATGATAGTGGACACCCTTAGGGCGTTTACTGCCTTCCTCCAAGCAAGTGGCTCGAGAGTATGTCCTCCATGCAGGCTCCCGCTGTGGCATAACCCCCTCTTTAAAATTCACAACCAAACGGTTGCCTGGAGACCGTGGTTTTCCCGAGGGGTATGGATGGCTAGCCAACTCATGGTGGGTAATAGATGGAAAGATTTCGGGGAGTTGCAAGGAGAGTTTCACCTTCCGCCTAAGCTGCATTTCCAATGGCTGCAGCTCAGGCACTGTCTTAAGAATGCTCAGGTCAACCCGAGTGCGGATATTGGAGAGGGGGGGTGGCGGACCTTGTTCACACGATCTCCAGCACGCCCGGAGTGGCATCCACTTTTTATAAACTGCTCACGCAGAGTGACGGATCGCGGATGCGCCAGACTCAGCAGGCATGGGAGAAGGAAATGGAGGTCACCCTGAGTGAGCAACAATGGCGGAGGGTTTGGTGCAACTTGGTTCGAGTTACCAGGTCAGCCTCCATCACCCAAACGCTTTACCTTTTTACACACAGATGTTTGTATACCCCAGCTAAAATGGCAAAATGGGATAAGAATGTCAGTAATCGTTGTTGGACTTGTAAGCAAGAGGTTGGTACCCTAGCTCACCTTATATATGAATGTCCTGTACTGAAACCGTATTGGCAGCAGGTATGGGAACGTATTCAAGCCATTCTCAGATTTAAAGGGCCCCTTAGCTGGAGGGTGGTGGGACTTCGGTCAGTGGCGGGGCTCCCCTTCCTACCCAAAGCCGGTCGCTTTTTGCTTGATTTCATGTTGGGCCTAGCGATCTGCTTGGTTATACGGAACTGGAAGGATGGCACCAAGCTCAACATGCAGGAGTGGTGGAACCAGGTATGCCTTTATAGCAAATATGAGCAGCTGTCATGGAGAGCTAGTCCCTGCAGTAATCTTCACAGGCTTAAATGGCAACTGTTATCTGACTTTGTAAATAGAGCTAAATGTGCAGGGGGGTCATCACAGGCTGGATGCTGAGATCCACATCGCTGCTGTACGCTACAATAACGAAGTCTAGGATTGTATCGGCCTGCGCCATGATTGTCCTGGAGGGGAGGGGGGATGGGTGGGTTTACTCGTTTATGTATTGTTTGATGTTCTGTTTTGTATGTATGTTTTCCTGTTGAAAATGAAAATAAATAATTTAAAAAAAAAAAAACCCTATGGAGCGGAAAGACTCTGTGGGAAGTGCGCACCGCCTGCATCAAGGGATCCTCCAACTTGTCCTCCGCAGTAGCATCTTCCACGGGTATGTTCAATACCTTGAGGGTTTCGGCAATCAGTGCCGGAAGTTCCTCTTTACGAAATACACGCACTATTCTACTACTCTGCTCGTCGTCCAACAACTCGCCGTCTTCTAAATCCTCCGCAGACTCCAGCTCAAGAGCCTCCCCCAGCCCCTCGTGGAACTCGTCCCCAGGAGGCGCAGAATCCGCAACACTCGGGGGCCGGCTCTTCTTTTGTGGACCAGTGTCTCCCTCTACTGAAAGTGGACGCTTTAGCCCACGGCGGGGCAGGACCGAGCCTCCCCCCGCCGGCTGCAAGAGAGCCAGAGCCTCCTGCATGAGAGAGAAAAAGGCGGGTGGAACTCCCAGGGATCCCTCCTGGACGCCCCCCGCCAACAGGCGCTCCGGCACCGCAGAAATCCCCGGACCAAGGACCGTCTCTGCCTGCTCTGATGTCCCTTCTGTAGATACAGGTGGGAGATCTGCACTGGAGCCCTCCAGAGGATCCTCCATGCCAGCACCCACAGCAGAACAAGTGGCACAGACTCGGGCTTCCAAATTACTACTTCTACGAATGCCACAGACCAGACACCGAGGACTAGGAGGCATGGCTATGCACACAGCCCTTTGCCAACAAAGCAGGAACACCTTGCTGAAGCAAACAGAGCAGAAAAAATATTGAGATTTTAAAAGTGCTCAAAAACGCTCCAAATTGCAGGATTAGATAGAGCTGGAGTCAATTAGCTGATATCTGACCAAGAAATGCAAAAACGAAGCTCCTATCCCTAAAAAAAAAAAAACACGAAGAAAAACAACTTTGAAAAAAATCCAAAATGGCCGCCGGACCCGATCCCGCCAAAAAAAGGACCAGAAAAAATACCCAAAAGGTCTAAAACACCCCCCAGAGCTGATTCCAGGCCACCCCAAGGCCTCCACCACTGCCTTTAGAAAGAAAAAGCTTCAAATTCTACTCACCCACACACAGGAGTGGAGGGGGGGGGGTCAAAACACTGAGAGTGCTGTCCAGCGTGCCTGTCACAAGCTCTGAGTAGCAGTTATCAGAGTCAATAACAGAGTAATAACCGCTCAGGGCAGCTCGGGGAACCCCTAAATCAGTCAGGGGACCCTCAGAGCCTACTGCTGTATTCAATTGCTGCCTGTAATTGTCTTCAACCTTCTCCTCACCCACCAAGGGGGTTCGGTAGAAAGGAGACCTGTGTCCTGTGCAGCTCCCCTGCTTGTTTGACCTATGGGGAGACTGACAGAGAGAAAAAAAACAGGATTAGAGAAAGACAGAAGGGACACAGTCAAAGATTTCCTCCACAGCAGCAGACCAGCACCTAAATCTAAAAAATAATGAAACACTAAAGCTCTGCTTATTTGTTCCTAAGGAGCCCAGTTCTGGGCTCTGACTTCCAAGCTGCTTGGAGACTGAGATACTGATGTGTGGGCGGTCCTTGGGGCTGCATATAGCTGGATGATCAAAGAGATGAAGATGTTCAGTCTCCAAAGCTGCTGGTGGAGGTTCACAACTCTATGGTTCCGGGACTGGACTAGAGGGACGCTAAGGAAGTTATGTTCTTAGGGAAGAACAACCAAACTAAAGTTACACAATGCAAGATTCCACATTAGGAATCAATGCTCAGGAAAAGGATCTGGACATCATTGTAGATATGTTGAAACCCTCTGCCCAGTTTGCAGCCATGGCCAAGAGAGCAAATAGAATGCTAGGAATTATAAGGAAAGGAATAGAAACCAAAGGATATTATAATGCCTCTGTATCCAGGGCCGACATGTCCACTAGGCGAGCTAGGCAGCTGGCCTGGATGGGGGGGGGGGGGGGGGGAGGGGAGAGGGCAGCAGTACACACAACCGGCTGTGCCATCCTCTCCTCCCCCCCAGCTGTCATTGATTCCGTTGCTGGGTGAGGGGGGCCTGCTGTGGGGAAGAAAGCAACAGTAGAAAGCCGTTGCCTTTTGAAATACTGCTGCTGCCGCCCTCCCAGCCTGCGACAAAATCGGCGGCAGCTGAGCAGCGGCAGCACCGCTGGGGTTTCTGCCTAGGGTGGCAGAAACTCTTGGGCCAGGTCTGTCTGTGTGACCGCACCTTGATTATTGTGTACAATTATGGTCGCCATGTCTTACAAAGGATGTAGCAGAATTGGAAAAGGTACAGAGAAGAGTGACCAAAATGATAGAGAGGATGGAGGAAAGGCTTAAAAGGTTAGAGCTCTTCAACCTGGAAAAGAGATGGCTAAGGGGAAATATGACAATAAAATACAATAATACAACAATGAATGGAGTGGAACAGGTAAACATAGGAGGACTAAGAGACACGCAATGAAGCTACTATGTAACACATTTAAGACTGATCACAGAAAATATTTTTTCAGTCAGCACATAATCAAACTCTAGAATTTATTACCGGAAGATGTAGAAAATGGAAATTACACTAACCTGGTAATTGTAGTTCCTGGAGGGTCCAGTTTAGTCCTCCACAATCGGGTAGTGCCCCTCCTCCTGCAGCCTGGAGACTGGACCAATCAAGTCTTCTGTAGTATATATGCAGACGGAGCTCCCAGAAGCCCCCAGTGTACTAGTAACAAAGCATACTTAACGAAGCAACACATTAGATTAATATACAAAATGACATAATTAAAGAACAATTTGTACCCCCCAATAAATATCCAACCCCCTCCCCAAACGAGGAAGTCAGAACACTGCTTGGCGCCGGTACCGACGCCCCGGTAATCAAAACACAGCTCACCATCAGAAATCTCAGGAGCTGACTGAACACCTGAGAAAAGGAAGAGCCATAGCAAAAAACACGGCTGTAAAGAAAAAAGGTCCGAACGGAAAAGAGGAACCGTCTTATGATCAACCGTTCGGAAAAGCGCGCCGCATTATTATAGCAGATAGTCGGGAGGGAAGGAGGACTAAACTGGACCCTCCAGGAACTACAATTACCAGGTTAGTGTAATTTCCATTTCCTGTTCGGTAATCCAGTTTAGTCCTCCACAATCGGGATGTAACAGAGCAGTCAAGACCGGGCGGGACCTTGCCATCCGGCACGCAGAACCGCCGAACCAAAACAGGAATCCCGAGCCGCTGACACATCTAAGCGATAGTGATTACTGAAAGCATGCAGAGACGACCAAGTGGCCGCCTTACAGATATCTGCTGGCGGAACTAGGCTATACTCCGCCCAAGAGGTCGCCTGAGCCCTAGTGGAATGAGCCCGTAGCCCCTCCGGAACAGACTGCTGCTGCAACAGATACGCAGACGCGATCGCTTCCTTGAGCCATCTTGCAATGGAGGCTTTAGCCGCCGCTTCCCCTTTACGCGCACCCCCGAAGAGCACGAAAAGACGGTCAGTTTTCCGAAAAGTCTCGGTAGCCTTCAGATAACGACGAAGCGTACGACCCACATCGAGCCGGTGAAGACCTTTGTCCGCCGAACCGACAGAGTGCGAAGAAAGCACCGGAAGGAACACTGCCTGATTCATGTGAAAAGGAGACACTACCTTTGGCAAAAAGGAAGGGACCGGACGGAGGACGATCCGATCCGCGGAAAAAGACAAAAAAGGTTCTCGGCAGGACAATGCATGCAGATCAGAAATGCGCCGTGCCGAACAGATGGCTACAAGAAAAACCGTCTTCAGCGTGAGATCTTTCAGGGACGCCCTACTCAGGGGCTCAAAAGGTTCACGAACCAGGGCCCGCAGCACTAAATTCAAGTCCCACGGAGGAACGAAAATCCTGCGGGAGGGCCGCAAATGAAAAACAGCCGTAAGGAAACGACGTACATCCGGATGAGCCCCGAGAAGACGGCCCAAAACCTTGCCTCGATAACACGAGATAGCCGCCAACTGGACTTTCAGGGAACTAGCCGCAAGGCCCTTATCGAAACCATCCTGAAGAAAACTTAAAACGACGGGCACGGAAACCGTCGCCGCCCGGACTCCCCGCCGGTAGCACCAGTCCTCAAAGATCCTCCAAATCCGAACGTAAGTAAGAGAAGTGGACGTTTTCCTCGCCCGCAGAAGGGTAGAAATCACCGCGGGGGAGTAGCCCTTCTTTTTCAGCCGAGCCCTCTCAATGGCCAAACCGTAAGCGAGAATCGATCCACTTGGGGCATCCGCAAGGGACCCTGAAGAAGAAGATCCGGCAGCGCGGGCAGGAGCCATGGAACGCCGTCGCGCAGCCGGACCAGATCGGCATACCAGGGCCTCCGGGGCCAATCCGGGGCCACCAGTAACACTCGACCCCGATGGCTCTCGATGCGTTGCACGACCCGGCCGATCAGAGCCCACGGAGGAAAGCCATAAAGAAGACCGGACGTTGGCCACGGCTGAATGAGAGCGTCGATCCCCTCGGACATGCGCGCCCTTCGTCTGCTGAAGAAGCGCCCTGTCTGGGCCGATTGAAATGTCGCCATGAGATCCATGATGGGCAGACCCCACCGCCGGACTATTTGCGCGTAAACCCGTGGGTTGAGCTCCCACTCTCCGGGGTCTACCCGCACTCTGCTGAGAAAATCGGCCTGGACATTGTCTGTGCCTGCAATGTGTGCTGCCGAGATTGCCGGAAGACGAGTCTGCACCCAATTGAACAAGGCCGTCGCTTCTGCTTCCAAGGACACGCTGCCGGTGCCCCCTTGGCGATTGATGTAAGCTACTGTGGTCGCATTGTCCGACAGGACTCGCACCGGTCGGCCGAGGACTAGAGTCTCCAGGGCCAACAGGGCTAGCCGTACTGCCCGTAATTCGAGACGGTTGATCGACCAAGAAGCCTCCCGGGGAGACCATTCCCCCTGAGCGAAGCGGGTCTCGCAGTGAGCCCCCCAGCCGGTTAAGCTCGCATCCGTTGTGAACGGAACCCAAAGCGGAGGCTCCAAGGGAATCCCCCGCGTCAGGTTCTCGGAGGAGAGCCACCACCGTAGTGATCGGCGAACCGCCCTTGGGCAAGGCAATCTCTTGTTCAATGAGTCGAACTGGTTGGACCAACGGCGCAGAAGAGCACTCTGCAGCGGACGCATGTGGAAGCGCGCCCAAGGCACCACCTCCAAGGTCGCTGCCATCGTTCCGAGGAGCCGCAGGTACCACCACGCCGACGGAGCGGGCATCCCTCGGAAGAGTCGGACAAGAGCCCGCAACGCCAGAAAGCGGCGCTCCGGAAGGCATACCAAGCCCCGTGCTGTGTCGAAGCGAACCCCCAGGTACTCGAGATCCTGCGTCGGACACAGACAACTCTTGCATTCGTTCACCACCCAGCCGAGGGACCGCAGCAGAGCCACCACCCTGCTCGTGACTTGCCCACACTCCCGACTGGACTTTGCTCGAATCAACCAGTCGTCGAGATACGGATGGACCAGGATGCCCTCCTTGCGCAAGGCCGCCGCGACGACAACCATTACCTTTGTGAAGGTGCGGGGAGCCGTGGCGAGTCCGAACGGCATGGCCCGGAATTGAAAGTGGCCCCACGGAAGCGCGAAGCGGAGAAAACCGTTGATGAGAGGGCCGGATGGGAATGTGTAAATAGGCCTCGGTGAGATCGAGGGACGTCAAAAACTCCCCCTGACGCACTGCTACGATGACTGACCGCAGGGTCTCCATACGGAAGTGCGGCACTCTGAGAGCGCGATTCACGCCTTTGAGATCCAAGATCGGACGAAGAGAGCCGCCCTTTTTGGGAACCACAAAATAGATGGAGTAGCGACCTGCGCCTCTTTCCAAAGGAGGAACCGGAACCACTGCCCCCAGTGAAAGCAGCCGATCCAGGGTCACGCGGATGTCCCGCGTCCTTTGAGCTCCCTTGCTGGGTGACAGAACAAAGGAATCTGGAAGTGGGTACGCAAACTCCAGGGCATAACCTTCTTCTATAATCTGCAGCACCCACCGATCTGACGTAATTTGGGCCCAAGAAGGAAGAAAGTCGCGCAAACGACCCCCGATAACCGGGCCTCCCTCTAGAGCCCGCCTCGTTTCATTGTGGCTTGCGATTAAAGGAAGAGGCCTAGGAAGAGGCGGCTCCGGAGAAGCCTCTTCCCGCTCCCCTGAAACCACGAAATCCTTGATGACGGGTTCCAAAACGACCGCGCTGCGATGTCCACAGTCGGGAGGAACGAAACCTGCGAAAATCCCGAAACTGACCGCGCGCCGAGGTGGACGATCTATTGAGCTTAGGCTTATCTTCCGGAAGCCGTCCACCCTTAGACTCACCGAGATCCTTCACCAACTTATCGAGAGCCTCACCAAATAACAATCTGCCCTTAAAGGACAGCTTACTGAGGCGAGACTTGGAAGAACCGTCAGCGGCCCAGTTGGACCGGCACGCCGCTACCACGGAGGCCATACTATTCGCTAAGGAGCGGATTAAATCATAAAACAGATCCGCCAAGTAGGCCGATCCCGACTCCATGCGGGTAACGTCCAGCAGACCCTGTTGGTCAAGACCGGAACCCGAGCGCAGATGCTGTGACCACCGCAAACAAGCCCGAGCTACCCACGCCCCACAAATAGAGGCTTGCAAAGACAAGGCATTGGTGTCGAAGGCTTGCTTCAACAAATTATCAACCTTCTTGTCCTGAACATCCTTCAGGGCCGCAGCCCCTTCGACCGGGATGGTGGTTTTCTTGGTCACTGCCGAAACTGCAGCATCCACTCGTGGAGACTTAAACAAGTCCCTGTCCTTGTCGGCAAGGGGGTAAAGACGATTCATGGTCCGAATCCCTTTCAAACCGGATTCCGGCTGCTCCCACTCGCATGGATCATCTGCTCAACCACGCGGTGCACGGGGTTTAAAACTACCTGGGCATCCCTGACCGCCTGAATGAGAGGATCCTCAAGACCCTCCTCCTCCAGGGGCCGCACCGCAGATAGGTTAAGCGCTTGCAGAGACTCCGTGACCAAAGGGATCAGCTCGTCCCTTCGAAACACCCGAATGATCCGAGCCTGATCTTCCGGCTCAGGGATCTCCCCGTCCTCTAACTCCTCAGCCTCAGTCTCAGGATCACCCTCTGCCTCGGAATCCGGGAGACAAAGGGTGACCTGATCCTGGTCCACCAACTTGAGCCGCTTGACCGCGGGCTGAGAAGACCGCTGAACCTCCCCTGCGGGTCCTGAGGGGAGAGAGGCGGGCCAAGCCTCTGGCAACTGACCGGACCAGCTCAAGCGGAAAGCCTGATGCATGAGGAGAACGAAATCAGGGGAAAGGTCCATAGGCGGCGCTACTATAGCCGCATGTTGGAGCTCAGGTACCGAATCATTGGACGGTGGGACCGATCCAGAAGGGGGGACGCTCGTTGAAGGGACACTGTCCCCCAAAAGAGAAGTGTCCCCGGGGATAAGCTGTTCCTTAACTTCAATAGGACGCTCCAGGTCTGAAGAAACTGAAGCACAGCCCCTGCAGATGCCAGAGTCAGTCACTGCACCTCTGCGGGACCCACAAATCATGCATTGGGGTTTGGCAGCCATGCTAAGGCAACCTCCGCCCAGCGGGAAAGAAGGGAACAGAAACAGGGAAGCCCACACCAAAGGGACCAACCCTATGCAAATCAGTACAGACTTAAATTTAAAACTTTTTTTTTTTTTTTTTTTTTTTTTTTTACAGAAAATAAAACACTCCCCAGAATCCCAGGGGTGCCCTGAGCAAAATCGCCAGCATAAGAAACCCCAAAAATGCCAGGGGAACCCGTGCACAAGTGTTAAAAAATGCCCCTAAAAAAGCACTCTTTAGAAATTCAAAATGGCCGCCGCACTTTTTCACCCGCGGTAAAAAACGGCGCGAAAATACAAAGGCAACCAAATAACATGGAAAAGAAAGAAAACGACCCTCAAATACAGGGCAAGCGAAAAAATTCAGGAAAAAATGCAAATCGTGAGGCAGGGGAGCTGACAGACCCTCTGACAAATCAAACAGGAGGGAGCAGCAGTGCCCGAGAAAGGTAAGGAAATGAAAACTCCTACCAGCTCAGGAAACAGCCAGGAACTCAGCCAGCTTCTCCAGGTAACAGACAATGCTGTAGCAGGTATGGCTCTTCCCCGTACAGCCTAGGGGAGAGCTCAACCCAGGCTTCAGAAATCCCCAGGCAGGAAGGCAGGAGCCCAATGCAGGTCTGGCTTCCCCCAGGATGTCCCCTGTGGTAATGGATTTTTTTTTTTTTTTTAAAGATACAGCTACCTAGCAAAGAAATGGAAATAAAGGACCAAAAACAAAACCCCAAAAGAACTAACTAACTAGTGTTGCTCCTTCAAGTGTCACTTAGTGTGCCCAGAAAGGGCACAGCAGTCCTCAAGCTGCAAGGAGACTGGACACACTGGGGGCTTCTGGGAGCTCCGTCTGCATATATACTACAGAAGACTTGATTGGTCCAGTCTCCAGGCTGCAGGAGGAGGGGCACTACCTGATTGTGGAGGACTAAACTGGATTACCGAACAGGAAAAGCTGTTAGTGTAGCTGGCGCAAAACAGGTTTGGATGAGTTCCTGGAGGAAAAGTCCATAAACAGTTATTAAAAAGGACTGGGGAAATCTGCTGCTTACTCCTAAGAGAAGCAGCATGGAACGTGTATACATCTGGGAACTCGACAGGTACCTGAGACCTGGCAAATGGCTACTGTTGGCAACAGAATACTGGGCTTGATGGGCCCTTGCTCTGACCCAGTATGGCATATCTTTTGTTCTTATATAGTGAAGGCACATGTAAGCCCAAAATTCTCCATGTCTGGATTTTCACCTACTTCCTGGCACCTGCAGGTATAGTAAGTATATATTTCAACTAGCCCTTTACAACTGGTTTATCCTCCTTAATCCCGGATAGTTTATGTCCCCTTCTAAATGAAATGAGTTCAAGATAGTGTTTTCTATAGTTAACTGGCAGCAGCTACGTGTCTAAGTTTGCAAAATGGCTCACATGCATGTCTAAGTGCCAACATTTACACATGTAATTTGTGAAATGTCAGCATGTCTATCTCTAGGTTACTAGGTTTCCTCTATTAAATTTTTTCACATGTAAATTTGTAAACTGGCACCTCCCACACTTCCTTCTGTGTATTTTAGAACCAGCTCCACCTTTAGCAGAGCTGTTTCTAAAATACCTTCAGAAGAGTACATCCTAACATCTTAATTCTGATCGCCATGTGTTATCTAAATTGTGCCTTTTAAATTTCTGAAAATTGGTAAGAAAACCTTTAAAACCTGGGGAGAATTAAAAAACAGCATTACCTGCAAACTATCACTGTTTACACCAAAATATAATTTTTTCCAAAGTCCAGTGCTTTCAGAAGATTTGGACAATTCTACTACAGCATTATTCCGGGAGATGCTAATGACAGTTCCTTTAGTGTTCAAATTATTGTGAAGAGGAAACTGTACAATTAAACTATAAGTAATATTGTCTCTTGAACAAAAACAAATATGATATTGATTAGCACTGACATCTTCTTTCAAGCTTTCTTTCTGTATGTTAAGCACATGCAACACCAAACTAATTGACAACTCATCTTGGGTGCACTGGAATGTAGGACATTTGAGACCATCTTTCTTCCCAGAGAGGTGAACCAGCTCATTAGTTTGTAAATTAGATTGCACTGAAAAACGTTCTTGGCTAGAAATTGCGGCAGTTTCTTTTGATGTCTGCGGGTCTTTGGAAAAATTATCATTCAAACCGGCAGAATCTCTTTCTATTCTTTCTTGAATTTGTCCAGCTGTTTCTGTATTTCCCACGCCCCCCTCGGGCTTGTCCTTTGCTAGCTCTCTTTCAGAGAGCTTGGCTCGGTCTTGCAATTTTAATTCGTTGCAAATCTGGGTCTCTGCAGTAGGAAAGCATGGAGACTGAGCCTGCTTATCAGAGTTCAGAGTGATAGCCTCTGCCTGCCACATGGCCTCAGCTCCATCGGCTGGTTCATTAGCTAGAGTCTCTTCATTAATTTCATCATTATTTGAGATATCCTGCCTCATAGCCATAGCTACAGGACACATCTGGGGAAGCACTGGCAGTGTGACAACCAGCTGTTTCTTGGCTTTATTAAATGTAGCAGTGCCATGGTTTTCATCCACACGGTACGGGAGAGCGATCTGGAGACAATAATCAGGTTTCCGAGACTCCAGATTCAGATGCTTCTCGGCGACATCCAGAGTGGCCTGTTCAGCCGATTTCAACAAGGGCAGATCGATGGTGACTACAAGCTCCTTGGGTATAGGGCTAGGAGCGGCGTCCCTCGAATATCTGTAATCCTGCAAATCAAAATGAGACCTGTGCACGATTGTGTATCGAGGTGTGGTGGGTTTAACTTGTTTTGATTGTCTGTCCTCGACCGTTTGATGTGCGACAGTTTCGTGTACTTGCGCCAGAGCTTTCCCCCGCTGACTTTCAGTAGCGTTTGCGCCGGGGAAATCACATTTGCCCGTTTCGTACGGGTAGGGAAACCGCAAAGGATCATCGGCATCCACAGTTTGTTGCGGTTTCCCAGCCAAAGGCGTGCGGAGCACTGCGGCCTGCGGCAAACCTTTGTACTTGAGTTTCAGCACCTTCGCATTTTTCTCATCCAGTGTCACGCCGAATTGTTTCTCTATGGCCTCCACGGCAGTGGAATCGACCATCTGCCTGAACCTTTCGTTTCTGCATGCGAGGTGCAGTGTGTCTGGGTGGAAAACCACGTCGTAAATCATGTGCTTCCTGCCCTCCTTCCCCAGGTCCTCCCGGCCGGGAGCCAGGCTGTACGGTAGGCTCCAGTGCTGCCCCTTTCGGCTATCCTTTCCCTCGCCAGCTTCACAGCCAGGCTTCGGGACCAGCTCGTTGCTGCAGATATTGATGTAGCACGTCTGAACGCCGTTGAGGCTGGTCTTCAGAACGCGCCCCGGCTGCGGATGAACGAACTTGATGTCCATCCCTCGCTCTTTCTCCATGAGAGTGATCTCTTCCTCATATTTTTTCTTGTTCTCCGGGTTGGAGATTTCGTCCGCGTAAGCCTGAAACAGTTCCCTGAACTTTTCGTCTTTGAAAGCTTTGCCAAGCTGCTCAATTTCCCCCGTAGTCAGATCTAAATCCTCTAATTTACTTCTTGTAGCCATCTTACTTTTTTTCTTTCAAACATTCAGTTTACCCGCTACTCTGCCCGACGCGAAGCTTTTACCTAAGAAGCGGTAGCTGTGTACTCGACGCGTAAAGATGAGGTCACGCCGAGTTGCCTCAGCGCGTGGTGAAAGGCTAGTCTCGAGAGCGATATGCAGAAAGATACGATCGCTGGAGCTGGGGCACCGGAGAGCGTGCAGCTCTGCTCAGTAGTTCCTATAGCGACCACGATCAAAACCATGCACGCGACCCAGTGCAACTGTAGCCCTTAGTTACCACGGTTAACTGGCCAAAACGAGGCTGCCAGTCCTCCGTCACTTCAACTGTAGCATTCTCTAGACTAGAGCTCGTTGTTTCGAATGTAGCGTAATTGTGCTAGAACTACGTCTTTAGGCTCAGGATTTCACTATTTACTATAGTGTGGCAGGTGCAGGCCTGTGACCCACGGTGTCTGATATAGGCAGGCCAGCATGGCTAGCTTGACCTGTAAATGAGGCCTGTGGAGAGGCATATAGGATTGCACATCCCCCAATATGCTGCTATTGCAAGAAAGAACTCAGTAGAAATATTGAATTAGCTTAGGTAAGCAGAACTGCAGAATTAAGAAATGGAAAAATACAGAAAAAACATGTTTAAAAGTTACTGATAAGAAAAAAGTACATTTGCAGAGAAATAATGAGGAGTGCTGACAGATGAGTTACAGAACCTTGCTCTTCTGCACGCACAAATGGTCCCATAACCTTGAAAGTGTGAAAGTAACAAGTTGATGAACTGACCATTGTAATTGGGACTAGAAGGGGGGCAGGCAGGTGTCATGCCCACAGAAGCCCACAGAAGGGACATAATTGGAGAAACTTATCAGTGTAGCAGCAAAGCGCAGACAAACCAATGATACCAGGAGTCTGTTCAGAAGGTCCAAATCATTTATTTGTGCACAAGTCTCAAGCAAGGCAATTTCAAAATGGCTGAGCAAAGTTTTCAAGCATTACAACAACTTTTATAGACTTCTGTTCCATTCTAGGTATAGAAAAACATTTCATTGGTCCCGGTACGCTCCCGTACCTCCCGTAGCCCTTCTATTGGTCCCGGTACTGATAAGTTTCTCCAATTATGTTCCTTCTGTGGGCTTCTGTAGGCATGACACCTGCCTGCCCCCCTTCTAGTCCCAATTACAATGGTCAGTTCATCAACTTGTTACTTTCACACTTTCAAGGCTATGGGACCATTTGTGCGTGCAGAAGAGCAAGGTTCTGTAACTCATCTGTCAGCACTCCTCAATATTTCTCTGCAAATGTACTCTTTCTTATCAGTAACTTTAAAACACATCTTTTCTGTATTTTTCCATTTCTTAATTCTGCAATTCTGCTTATCTAAGCTAATTCAATATTTCTACTGAGTTCTTTCTTACAATAGCAGCATATTGGGGGATGTGCAATCCTATATGCCTCTCCACAGGCCTCATTTACAGGTCAAGCTAGCCATGCTGGCCTGCCTATGTCAGACACCGTGGGTCACAGGCCTGCACCTGCCACATTCCCCCCTTTGATTAATCTCACCCTATTACTTAATAAGGTGTGAGAATTAAATCACTTTTCAGAAAATTCACATCCTGATTAAAGGATTCTTACTAGTTCCACTAGGGCTAGCTTTATATAAAGCCATTATTCTAGTTGCGGTCTTCCGCTCTACCGTACTATCAATAGCACTATGAAGGGAACGCATACAACATGGGATTAAACATGGTAAGCAGAGGACAACAGCAACAAGGATTAGAACTAAGATAACGAAAGTCTTAAATCCTCCCAGCCAAGAGAAAAGGTTAGCAAACCAATTAGGAAATTTCAAGGCGTGCCAAGTCTGTACTGGCACATAAGCATGTCTTTGCATATCTTTAGCAATTTCTTCAACTACTTGACCTTTATCATCTATTTTCAAACAGCAATTAGTTAAATTCAGTTTACCACATACTCCTCCTTCAGCTGCTAGCAAATAATCAAGGGCTAAGCGATTCTGATATATGGCAGTGCGCATCTGAGTACTTTGTCTAGCTAAAAGCGTGAGAGCATGACTAGTTTCATTGGTTATTATTTCAACTACTGCTTGTAAGCGAATAATACGATTGATCATATAAATTGGGGTACGATAACCATACATACCATCATCATTCCAAGTGGCAGGTCCATAATACTCAATAATTCTTTCTGGTGGCCAATCATCACCTTGCCACTTCTCCCACTTGCCTATCTGTAAGGCCTCTCTTTTCTGTCTAGATGCTCCTTTGTGTTTGTGGGTTGTGTATACAGGGTATCCTAATTGTTCTCCATGTTCAGTGTTTAACAGGAAGAAAGAAGGTCTGATGGTTCCTAAGACACATGCTCCTCCCCATTGTGGTGGGAGTTGCGCATATGCTCGGTTTCCACAGATCCAATATAGGCCAGGTGGGGCTTGCCAGGCTTGGACTTTGGCAAGGTTAGTCCATAGACCTGCAAGTTCAGGAAATCTGGCTAATGGGTTAGGAGGTTCAGGATGTCTGATTCCTGACCACCATGCTGTCTTTTTAGTCGTGGCATTATAGTATTTCTGGCTAAGACAGACCAGCTGTCCTACTTTTGGGTGAACTGGGGTCCAGTTCTGGCAAAGCAAAGACGTCCAACGATTGAGTGCGCTAACACCCATTCACTGGTTGTCTTGTGTAATTCAGTCTGATTGTAAATCATGGAATAATTCAATTCTTGGGCTTCCCAGGGCCATTGGTCTCCCATTTGGGTTCCGCCACAGAAATAACAATCTGTGATCTTAAGACTAGATACTACTGCTCCGGCTAATTCTAGAAACAAATTCTGTGAAGGGTGAGGGATCTCAAACTTATTTACATGCATAGCTTCATAAAAGGTATTATGAATATGATATTTAGATGACTTATGGGCTTGAGTATTCAATCTAATATATACAATGGTCCCTGGATCTGTTCCCCCTCCAGCAATACGTAAACCAAACTTATATCCTTGTTTCCATGCATGGGGGTTATGTACACGCAAATGTAAGGGGTTGCAAGCATCTTTCTGACATTTATCATTTGTGGTTGGCTTGGTTAGAGTAGCCATCCGCTTATCTATTTTCTCATCAGTTATACCAGTGTTCCAGGTAGCATAGAAAACACATTCCCAATACGGGCAATAGTAGTCTGCCGCTGTAGCAGTACTATACCCTGGTTCCTTTTTACCTGTACACTTCCTCCATCCTGTGGCTCCTTCTGGACACATATACTTATGGTCATTTCGATACGCTTTCTCCCATGTACCACAGGTGGACTGACTATCTCTATTAATAGCATTACATGCATCAAATTCAAAACAGCAGGTTTAGTAATGTCCTTAAGTGGTGGTGTAGCAGCTAATATAGGTCCATCTGCATCCTCCCATCTTATTTCCAACGTGTAATAGGATGGATTCTGATGCGGATTATAGCATGCTTTAATTTTGCCATGAGTGCAAACATTTAGTTCAGTGGTGTTATAGATACACCGAGTTATTGTTCCCTTGCAGGTATAGTAAGAATGGTAAAGCAAAGTCTGAGTTACTTTCAGTCCAGTTCTAGTAGAAGTAATGCAAGCTGTGCATGGAGGTAGAGCATAAGTCTGTTCAAAACCTCCAAAGAAGGCAACCAAGGCAAAGCAGAAGCAAAGATACATGTTAATGTTGATTGGAGTTCTTCTGAATCCTCAGCTTGCTGATCTTGATCACGACGGTCTATTATTCTTCGTCCCGTTTGCTAATGAAGCAATTTAACGGGTGCTGAGTGTTGATTGAAGATCCTCAAGATGTCCAGCACACATTAACCAACTTAGCAATTCAGTTGGCTTGTGAAGTCTGGCTTTAGTCAATGTAGTCTCAAAATAGTGTGTCAAACCACACACAAATTGGGTTCGTTGAAACAAAACTGTTGCTGCATGGAAAACAGCAATCCTCTTCGAAAGACTTGGCTACTGCAAAGCACTTGTGATGAAGTGTCTATGCTGCTGGTTGCCGTCTCAGAGTAACTCGCAAGGGTACATCAGGGTGCTGCTCTGCTGTCCACCGCTCTGGTTCAGGATCGGCGGCGGGCTTGACTCTGCTATGGTGGATCCAGGCGTCGATCTCGGCTACCTTTACTGCAGTTGGGGTAGACAGGATGACGGTGTACGGTCCCTTCCAATGGGGTTCCAACGGTATCTTCTTCCAATCTTTGATCCACACCGAAGTTCCAGGCTGGTAGGGATGCAAGGGTTCCGTCAAGTTGATAGGCAACTGGTCTTGGATCCACGTATGGAGAGTCTGCAGAACAAAACTAAGAGCTAGGAGTTCTTGTCTGGTTACTTCTGAACCAATCTGGGCTAGATTTCCTTTGACTCCCTGCACTATTGGTGGGGGTTTACCATACAAAACTTCAAAAGGGGAAAATCCTGTTGACTTTACAGGGGCTGAGCGTATCCTGAGTAAAGCTATGGGGAGCACTTGGGGCCATTTCAAGTGTGTCTCCTGACAAAGCTTAGATATTTGGGCTTTCAATGTACGATTCATTCGCTCAACTTTCCCTGAACTCTGGGGTCTGTATGCAGTGTGGAGCTTCCACTGTATCTGCAAAGCTTTTGCTAACTGCTGAGTAACTTGAGAGACAAATGAGGGTCCATTGTCTGACCCTATTACTGCTGGGATTCCAAATCTGGGGACAATCTCTCTCATTAAGGCTTTGGTAACTTCTCGGGCTTTCTCAGTTCTGGTTGGGAATGCTTCTACCCACCCAGAGAAAGTACAAACTAATACTAGTAGGTAATGGTATCCATTGGCTTTTGGCATTTCGGTGAAATCAACTTGGAGGTTGTGCATGGGGGTCACACCTCTTGACTGAACTCGGGGTGCTGTAATAAGGCCTTGCTTGGCATTATTCTTGGCACAGATTTGACATTGTCGGGCTACTGAGGCTGATATGGTTGTCATCAGAGGGATGTAGAAATGTGGTCTGAGTGCTTTCTCCATAGCACTCTTCCCATAGTGGGTGGCTTCGTGAAAAGCTTTGACAAAGGATGGTCCTAACAGTTCAGGAATTACTATTCTTCCCGGAGGTTGACTGCCTTCTTCTGGTGGCAGCTCAATCCATCCGTCTTTCAATACTCCATTTTCTTTGTCACAATAGTAATCCAATTCTTTGGTGGTATATCGTGGGGTCCATAAATTCAAAGGTACTGGAAACAATGCTGCTTGCATTGGCATAGCTTGTGGGGCAATCTGTCCTGTCATAGCTGCTTGTCGTGCTGAGGCATCTGCAAATCTATTTCCTCGAGCAACTTCTCCTTTTCCTGCTTGATGTCCTCTACAATGCATGACAGCTACACGTGTTGGGGCCCAGACTGCATCAAGTAACATCAATATCTCGGGACCATACTTGACTGATTTTCCTCCGGATGTGATGAGTCCTCTTTCTTTGTAGAGAGCTCCATGGGCATGCAAGGTAGTGAAGGCATATTTGGAATCTGTATATACATTTAGCACAAGTTTTTCTCCTAACAACAATGCTCTGGTGAGTGCTATCAATTCAGCTTTCTGGGCTGATGTGCCTGAGGCTAGGGCTGATGATTCAACTACTTCGTGTTGAGTGACGACTGCATATCCGGCACAGCGTCGTCCATCAAGGATGAGACTGCTCCCATCAACATAATAGATCTGGTCGGGATTGTCTATGGGCACATCTGTTAGGTCAGGTCGACTAGAGAACACAGTTTCCATGACTTCGATACAGTCATGTTCTGGGAGTTCTTCACTGATGGGTATCAAGGTAGCTGGGTTCAAGGCATGGCTCACTTCAAGTTGTATCTGTGGGTTTTCACATAACATGCTCTGGTACTTCAACATTCGGGAATTGGTGAGCCAATAATTTGCTTTCTGTTCCATAAGGGCAAGGACCAGGGCCGGATTTACCTATACGCCATGTACGCCATGGCGTAGGGCCCACAGCTGGCAGGGGCCCACAAAAAAAGAAGAAGTTAATTTTTTTTAAATAAAATAAAAAAAAAAAGCTGCTGGCTGCCGCCGCGGGGCCCCCTCTGCTGCCGCGGCAGCACCGACTGACCCGGGGGGCCCCCTCTACAAGCTAAATCCGTCGGGTCGGGTCGGGTCGGGTCATTCCTTCCTCCCTCTCTCCCTCCGTGCAGGCTGTTCCTTCCTCCAACTCTCCCTCCGTGCAGGCTGTTCCTTCCTCCAACTCTCCCTCCGTGCAGGCTGTTCCTTCCTCCCTCTCTCCCTCCATGCAGGCTGAATCTGTTAAGCCGGCAGGGGCTGATGGGAAATTTCCCATCAGCCCCTGCGGGCTTAACAGAGGCGCGACGGAGACACTCTCCCTTCGCGCCTCTCACAGCGTGCACGGAGGGAGGGAGGAAGGAACGACCCGACCCGACCCCACGGATTTAGCTTGTAGAGGGGGCCCCCGCGGGTCAGTCGGTGCTGCCGCGGCAGCAGAGGGGGCCCCGCGGCGGCAGCCAGAAGGTTTTTTTTAAAATTACATTTTACTTTAGGCCGACGGGGGTGGGGGGGTAGGACTGGTAATGGGCTATGGGGGGGGGGGCTGGGGCTGGGACTGGAAACGGGCTGGTGGGGGTTAAGGCTAGAGGTGGGTTGATGGGGTTAAGACTGGTAATGGACTGTGGGCTGTTGGGGGGCTTAGAACTGGCAATGGGCTTTGGGGGGGGGGCTTAAGACTGGTAATGGGCTGTGGGCTGATGGGGGCTGTCTGGTAATGGGCTATGGGGGGCCTAGGACTGGAAAGGGGCTGGGGGGTTAAGACTGGAGGTGGGCTGATGGGGTTAGGACTGGTAATGGGCTTTGGGGGGGGTTAAGACTGGTAATGGGCTGTGGGCTGATGGGGGCTGTCTGGTAATGTACTATGGGGTGCCGAGGACTCGACAGGGGCTGGGGGGTTAAGACTGGAGGTGGGCTGATGGGGTTAGGACTGGTAATAGGCTTTGGGGGGGGGGGTTAAGAATGTTAATGTGCTTCGGGGGGGTTAAGACTGTTAATGGGCTGTGGGCTGATGGGGGCTGTCTGGTAATGGGCTATGGGGGGCTGGGACTGGAAATGGGCTGGGGGGTTAAAACTGGAGGTGGGCTGATGGGGTTAGGACTGGTAATGGGCTGTGGGCTATGGGGGCTGACTGGAAATGGGTTGATGGGGTTAGGACTGGAAGTGGGCTGATGGGGGGTTAGGACTGGTAATGGGTTATAGGGGGGGGCTTAAACTGAAAATGGGTTGATGGGGGGTTAGGACTGTAAGTGGGTTGATGGGGGGCTAGGACTGGTATTGGGTTGGGGGTTGTGCTAGGACTGGAAATGGGCTGATGGGTGGCTAGGACTGGAAATGGGCTGATGCAGGGACTAGAAGGGAATGGATGCTGGGTGAGGCTGGAACTAGAAGGGAGCTGATGTTGGGGGAGGATTAGAATGGGATGGGGCTGGAAGAGTAAAATGGAGAATGGAAAAATATTTTGTGTGGGAGGGATAAAAAATCTACAATTGGCCGGGTATTGGGAGAGTAAGTGGGGATTGAGGATGGAGGGGGTAAAATTTGAGTGGATGAAATAGGAATGAGGAAAGAGCAAAAGGAGAAAGATTAGTATGTTAAAGCAGATGTAGAGAGAGAATGGAAAAAATCTAGAAGAGAGAAGAAAGGACAAATGGACAGCAGACGATGGAGAGTTAGCAGAAGACACGAAGAAGAAACCAGAAGAAAGTGGTTGGAGCAATTGCAGCTGAAAAAAATGCACAAAAGGTAGAAAAATATCTCTTTATTTTGAATTTATTAATTGGAATATGTCAGCTCTGGTAAATGTGCCTCATTAACGTCTGCGCTTTGTTTAGTACAAGAGCAAATTAATGTATAGTTTTATTTCTACAGTGTTGTACTTTCCAAGTTTGGCTTTTGGGATTCCCAGTTTAATTATTGTCTTCCTGTTTCTAAATTATGATTACTTGTTTGATGGTCTATGTTCTGCATGTGTAACTGAGCTGAGGTGTTCTGTTTTATATAATTCCTATTTGACATTGCCACTTGTTCTCTTTCCCCAGTAGGTCATGTATTGTTGTTCTCTGAAATGTATTGGTTTAATATTTGCAGTGTTGCCTTTTGATTGGTAGGGTATGGTGCTTTGTGAGTCCTGGTAGTGCTGTTAGGATACGGCGGGTTTACTATGGGTTCTAAATGGGCAGTGTTTGTAGTAGTTCCTAATGTGTCTGGCAGTTGGCACTGGATTATAGTAATGTAGAAATCTTTTAGTCTTTCTTTATCCATACACGCATTAAGAGGCACGTTTACTAAAAGTTAGTATATGGTAACATTATGCAAATATTTATGCAAATGAGGCCCCTTATGCAAATGAGGCCCCGCACCCCCCTTGGGCCGCCCCTGCTGGGGGCCCACAATTTTTGTTGGCGTAGGGCCTCACTCAAGGTAAATCCGGCCCTGGCAAGGACTGCATGTGGCACAGTGACTCGTATGTTCTGTCCTAATGTGAGTTTGTCTGCTTCACTCACCAATAGTGCTGTAGCTGCAACTGCTCTCAAGCAGGGTGGCCATCCCTTGGCCACAGGGTCCAATTGTTTCGATAGGTAGGCTACAGGTCGTTCCCAATTTCCTAATTTCTGAGTCAACATGCCTAAGGCATTTCCCTGTGCTTCATGTACAAACAAGTGGAAAGGTTTGTGAACATCTGGTAGTCCAAGTGCTGGTGATGACATCAATTCTTCTTTTAACTTCTGGAAGGCTGTATCCTGCTCAAGTCCCCACTCCAGTGGTGACTTCTCTTCTCCTTTTGTGGCTTCATACAGTGGTTTGGCAATTTGGGCAAAGTTGGGTATCCAGATTCGGCAATATCCTGCCGCTCCCAGAAAGGCTCTGACTTGCTTTCTGGTTGTTGGAGTTGGAATTCTACATACTGCTTCTTTTCTTTCTCTGCCTAATCTTCTGCTTCCTTGGGTAATACGAAAACCCAAGTATTTCACTTCTGTTTGGCATAGTTGTGCTTTGGCTCTGGAAACTTTATATCCAGCTTCATTTAGTAACTGCAAGAGATCTTTGGTGGCTAATATACATTCTCTTTCTGATACGGCAGCTATCAACAGATCATCCACGTACTGGAGAAGTACTCTCTTCCCCGGGGCTACTGGATAGCTTGAAAGGTCTTGATTTAGTGCAGCACTAAAGATGGTAGGTGAATTCTTGAATCCTTGGGGTAATCTTGTCCAGGTGAGTTGGCCCCCTCTTCCAGAGATGGGGTCCTGCCATTCAAATGCAAACAATATTTGGCTTACAGGGGCTAATCTTATGCAAAAGAATGCATCTTTTAAATCCAGTACAGTGAAATGGGTAGCTTCAGCGGGTATCAATCCTAGTAGAGTGTAAGGATTGGGTACAACTGGATGTATAGTTTCAACTGCATCATTTACTCTTCTCAAATCTTGCACTGGGCGATAATCATCTGTCTCAGGTTTCTTCACTGGCAAAAGTGGGGTGTTCCATGGGGATTGACATACTTTTAGTAGGCCATACTCGAGCAATCTCTGTAGGTGGCGATGAATGCCTTCAATTGCGGCTCTTGGGAGAGGGTATTGTTTGACGTGCACTGGGGTAGCGCTAGGCTTGAGGGTTACAATCACTGGAGCTATATGTTTGGCTAGGCCTGGGGGGCTGCCTTCTGCCCACACTTCAAGTGGTGCATGAATATTCTTTAAAGTTTGTTCAAAATAGGTATCTTGAATCGAATCATCAATGTAGTATCTCCATTCTTCTTCTCGGGGTACTGTCAGCAGCATCACTCCTGCTGGTTTGGCTTGAGAATTCACTGTCATTTGCATTTCTCCTTGTTCGGAGAAAGATATTTGGGCTTGAAGCTTGGCTAGCATATCTCGTCCCAGTAGGGGTACTGGACATTCGGGCATGTAAAGGAATTGATGAGTTACTTGCTGTCCTCCTAGACTGCATATTCGGTTTTGTAGAAAAGACTTTGTGGCTTTGGCACCAGTTGCTCCTATAATGGTGACTGCTTTCTTGGTGAATGGGGCTATCTTTTTGTCTATTACTGAATGTTCTGCTCCAGTATCAACCATAAAGTTCATAAATTGGTCTCCTATTTGTATTTCGACCATAGGCTCCTGGAGACCTAAAGCAAACTTGGAGCCCGGTCTGTCCTAATCCACGTCATCCTCATCATGGGCCTGTGTGGCCAATGCTTGGATGGCTCCTCCTCCCCTCTCTCGCTGGAATTGTTCTCGATTGGCTCCTCCTCGGCCTCGGGGACGGCCTCGTCTTTCTTCTCGCCACTGATGATCGTATTCGTCATCTTGCTAGGCGTCTTCGAGTTGCGGGCACGTATCTCTCCAATGTCCTTCTTCTTTGCAATAGGCGCATTGGTTCACGCCTAGTCTCTGGGTCCGGCCTCCGCCTTGACCCCGCCCTCTTCCTCTGCTCCTTCGGTTAGGGACACCTCCCCTTTTCTTTTCTACTATGGCCGCAGCCAAAAAATCAGCTTTCTTCTTCATCTTTCTATCACATTCTCTCTGTCTTTCAGTATCACGATTCACATACACTTTATGAGCGACTTCCAATAACTGTGTTGCATTCATGCCCGCAAACCCTTCTAATTTCTGTAATTTACGTCTAATGTCTGGTTGAGACTGGTTTACAAAAGCAGAATTCACCATGCATAAACTTCCTGGTGCCTCGGGATCATAGGGAGTATACATTCTATAAGCTTCAGTTAATCTTTCATAATAATCTGCTGGGCTCTCATCTATTCCTTGGATAATCCCTGCTACTTTGGAAAGGTTCATAGCTTTTTGGCCTCCTCTTCGCAGGCCTTGTAAAAAGCCTTGGCGAAAACGGGCTAGGGCGGTGGATCCTTCATCTGTATTTGGATCCCATTGGGGGTCTTCATTCGGGAATTCTCTCTGAGCTGCTTCTCTACGATCTATTATATTCTGCCCCTGCGCCGGAGCGGCAGGGTTTTCTGCCATCCATTCGATAGCTGCTTTTCTAATTCTCGCTCGTTCTTCTGTAGTAAATAGGGTGGTCAGGAGCTGACGGCAATCTGGCCAAGTGGGTTGGTGAGTTTCCATAATACTAGTTACTAATTCTGTCAGCTCCTGGGGCTTGCTAGTATAGGAGGCATAGTGCGACCTCCAATTTAATAAATCAGTTGTAGAGAAGGGAATATACACATAAGTTAGGGGTCCCGCTACCACTTCATCATTATCGTTCTTTACGGGCACTCCCGGGACTTGCCTTAAGGGAAACAGTTTGGCTGTCGTCCCAGGCGTCATTTGGGTCTGGGATCTAAGGGCTATTGTCGTTGTCTTTGCAGGAGTTGCTTTCTTTTTCTCAACTGGTTTTGCTTTGGGTTTTTCTTTCACTGGCTTGCTAGTGCTAGCGCTGGCTTTCTCAATTATTTGTACGCTGTCCTCTTCTTCTTCTTCTGGGGGATTCCTTCCTACTTCTTCTTCTAGCTCCGCTTCTGGCTCACCTTTTACATCCTCCTCTTCTCTTCCCGCTAATTCTGCCTCTTCCTCTCCTCCAGGAGGAGGGGGGTCAGGGGTTGGGTCTCGCCTCGGCTCCGGCGGTCTCTGGGGATCTGGGGCAGGACGCCGCCGGGCTATTCTTACTGGACCTGGGGTTCGGGGCTGCCTGAGGACTACTTCTGGGGAATCGGGATCTGCCAAGATGGGTTTCTTCTTGGCTTTCTTATCCTGTTCATTCATTCTAGGCTGTTCCTTTCTCTGTCTAGAATCTGTTTTAGCTAACATTATTCTGCACTGTTCCTCATAACAGCGCTGCGCCCAGGAGGGCGGATCTTCACAAATACTTAACCAGGAATCTATATAGGGGTACTGATCTGGGTGCGCTACCCGCACTCTACGATGTATGGACTGGATAATCTCTACGGTGAACGTTCCCTCTCGGGGCCAGATGGGGTCTAGATCGGGCCACTCCCTAGTACACAAAATCTGCAAACGGGCTGCTGTCATTTTAATACCATAATCTCCTGAATATCCCTCTTTAAAATGTGCGATCATACATTCTAATGGAGTGTTCCTAGTAGACTCCGCCCCTCCCATTTCGATGTGTGCGCGCAACAACAGACAGAAGGGAAAAGGTGGGCGGACCGTGGGTAAGGGGTCCTCACGGCCCTGGAAACATACAGGGAATACAAATAACAAGACAAGACGACAATCGCTTCCCCCTTTCCGCGACCTGAACGCGGTCGCCCGGTCAGGAAATGCGCTAATCAGGGGTCCGCCTTCACTTGGTCCGTGCTGCCAGACCTCTCAATCACACTTCGTTCACTCAATCATGCTAGCAACGTATTCCCAGAATGCATTCGTTTCTATCTGTTCTGACTAGTCTTTTTTTCCAAATTACAAAAAGGATGAGGGTTTCACCTAGCGCATTCCCATGCCAGGCTACTCGGCTCTTCCTTGAGAGTTGATCAGGCTCTCTTACCAATTCCCAATATCTCGAGATTACAAATTCCAAATTCCAAGTTCCAATGGCAGTACTGCTCTTTCTATTTCTGTCTAGACCCAAAATCAAAACTATACTCACCGGATCCGGTCCTCAAAACTTCCCAAGCAGGCGCATGAGTTGGACCTCGGACTCCCCTCACTCGGGTTCGAGGCGTTGACTCCAGCCGGGCTCGTCACCCGCCGAGGTCCGACCAGCTCCCTCCGATACAAGGGACCGGTGGCGCCAGGGAGCGGCCCTCGTCGGAAGGGCGCGATCCCGGCAGGACCAAGCCTATAGAGGCGGAAAGTCGTGGTATATTGCCCTATATACACTTTGATTCCACAACTTCCCGGCCAACGCACCAAGGAATATGTAGCAGCAAAGCGCAGACAAACCAATGATACCAGGAGTCTGTTCAGAAGGTCCAAATCATTTATTTGTGCACAAGTCTCAAGCAAGGCAATTTCAAAATGGCTGAGCAAAGTTTTCAAGCATTACAACAACTTTTATAGACTTCTGTTCCATTCTAGGTATAGAAAAACATTTCATTGGTCCCGGTACGCTCCCGTACCTCCCGTAGCCCTTCTATTGGTCCCGGTACTGATAAGTTTCTCCAATTATGTTCCTTCTGTGGGCTTCTGTAGGCATGACACCTGCCTGCCCCCCTTCTAGTCCCAATTACAATGGTCAGTTCATCAACTTGTTACTTTCACACTTTCAAGGCTATGGGACCATTTGTGCGTGCAGAAGAGCAAGGTTCTGTAACTCATCTGTCAGCACTCCTCAATATTTCTCTGCAAATGTACTCTTTCTTATCAGTAACTTTAAAACACATCTTTTCTGTATTTTTCCATTTCTTAATTCTGCAATTCTGCTTATCTAAGCTAATTCAATATTTCTACTGAGTTCTTTCTTACAATAGCAGCATATTGGGGGATGTGCAATCCTATATGCCTCTCCACAGGCCTCATTTACAGGTCAAGCTAGCCATGCTGGCCTGCCTATGTCAGACACCGTGGGTCACAGGCCTGCACCTGCCACATCAGTACCGGGACCAATAGAAGGGCTACGGGAGGTACGGGAGAGTACCGGGACCAATGAAATGTTTTTCTATACCTAGAATGGAACAGAAGTCTATAAAAGTTGTTGTAATGCTTGAAAACTTTGCTCAGCCATTTTGAAATTGCCTTGCTTGAGACTTGTGCACAAATAAATGATTTGGACCTTCTGAACAGACTCCTGGTATCATTGGTTTGTCTGCGCTTTGCTGCTACATATTCCTTGGTGCGTTGGCCGGGAAGTTGTGGAATCAAAGTGTATATAGGGCAATATACCACGACTTTCCGCCTCTATAGGCTTGGTCCTGCCGGGATCGCGCCCTTCCGACGAGGGCCGCTCCCTGGCGCCACCGGTCCCTTGTATCGGAGGGAGCTGGTCGGACCTCGGCGGGTGTCGGGCCCGGCTGGAGTCAACGCCTCGAACCCGAGTGAGGGGAGTCTGAGGTCCAACTCATGCGCCTGCTTGGGAAGTTTGAGGACCGGATCCGGTGAGTATAGTTTTGATTTTGGGTCTAGACAGAAATAGAAAGAGCAGTACTGCCATTGGAATTTGGAATTTGTAATCTCGACATATTGGGAATTGGTAAGAGAGCATGATCAACTCTCAAGGAAGAGCCGAGTAGCCTGGCATGGGAATTCGCTAGGTGAAACCCTCATCCTTTTTGTAATTGGGAAAAAGACTAGTCAGAACAGATAGAAACGAATGCATTCTGGGATACGTTGCTAGCATGATTGTGTGAACGAAGTGTGAATGAGAGGTCTGGCAGCACGGACCAAGTGAAGGCGGACCCCTGATCAGCGCATTTCCTGACCGGGCGACCGCGTTCAGGTCGCAAAAAGGGGGAAGCGATTGTCGTCTTGTCTTGTTATTTGTATTCCCTATACGTTTCCAGGGCCGTGAGGACCCCTTACCCACGGTCCGCCCTCCTTTTCCCCTCTGTCTGTTGTTGCGCGCACACATCGAAATGGGAGGGGCGGGGTCTACTAGAAACACTCCATTAGAATGTATGATCACACATTTTAAAGAGGGATATTCAGGAGATTATGGTATTAAAATGACAGCAGCCCGTTTGCAGATTTTGTGTACTAGGGAGTGGCCCGATCTAGACCCCATCTGGCCCCGAGAGGGAACGTTCACTGTAGAGATTATCCAGTCAATACATCGTAGAGTGCGGGTAGCGCACCCCGATCAGTACCCCTATATAGATTCTTGGTTAAGTATTTGTGAAGATCCGCCCTCCTGGGCGCAGCGCTGTTATGAGGAACAGTGCAGAATAATGTTAGCTACCACAGATTCTAGACAGAAAAAGGAACAGCCTAGAATGAAAGAGCAGGATAAGAAAGCCACGAAGAAGAAGAAACCCATCCTGGCAGATCCTGATTCCCCAGAAGTAGTCCTCAGGCAGCCCCGAACCCCAGGTCCAGTAAGGGTAGCCCGGCGTCGTCCTGCCCCAGAACCCCAGAGACGGCGAGAGCCGAGGCGAGACCCAACCCCTGGCCCCCCTCCTCCTGGAGAAGAGAAAGAGGGAGAATTAGTGGAAAGAGAAGTGGAGGACGTAAAAAGTGAGTCAGAAGCGGAGATAGAAGGAGGAGAAGAAGGAAATTCCCCAGAAGAAGAGGAGGACAGTGTACAAATAATTGAGAAAGCCAGCGCTAGCACTAGCACGCCAGTGAAAGAAAAACCCAAAGCAAAACCAGTTGAGAAAAAGAAAGCGACTCCTGCAAAGGCAACGACAATAACCCTTAGATCCCAAACAACGCCTGGGACAGCCAAACTGTTTCCCTTAAGGCAAGTCCCGGGAGTGCCCGTAAAGAATGATAATGATGAAGTGGTAGCGGGACCCTTAACTTATGTGTATATTCCTTTCTCTACAACTGATTTATTAAATTGGAGGTCGCATTATGCCTCCTATACTAGTAAGCCCCAGGAGCTGACAGAATTAGTAACTAGTATTATGGAAACTCACCAACCCACTTGGCCAGATTGTCGTCAGCTCCTGACCACCCTATTCACTACAGAAGAACGAGCGAGAATTAGAAAAGCAGCTATTGAATGGATGGCAGAAAACCCTGCAGCTCCGGCACAGGGACAGAATATAATAGACCGTAGGGAAGCAGCTCAGAGAGAATTCCCGAATGAAGACCCCCAATGGGATCCAAATACAGATGAAGGATCCACAGCCCTAGCCCGTTTCGCCAAGGCTTTTTACAAGGCCTGAGAAGGGGGGGCCAAAAAGCTATGAACCTTTCCAAAGTCACAGGAGTTATCCAAGGGATAGATGAGAGCCCAGCAGATTATTATGAAAGATTAACTGAAGCCTACAGAATGTATACTCCCTATGATCCCGAGGCACCAGGAAGTTTATGCATGGTGAATTCTGCTTTTGTAAACCAGTCTCAACCAGACATTAGACGTAAATTACAGAAATTAGAAGGGTTTGCGGGCATGAATGCAACACAGTTATTGGAAGTCGCTCATAAAGTGTATGTGAATCGTGATACTGAAAGACAGAGAGAATGTGATAGAAAGATGAAGAAGAAAGCTGATTTTTTGGCTGCGGCCATAGTTGAAAAGAAAAGGGGAGGTGTCCCTAGTCGAAGGAGCAGAGGAAGAGGGCGGGGTCAAGGCGGAGGCCGGACCCAGAGACTAGGCGTGAACCAATGCGCCTATTGCAGAGAAGAAGGACATTGGAGAGATACGTGCCCGCAACTCGAAGACGCCCAGCAAGATGACGACAACGATCATCAGTGGCGAGAAGAAAGACGAGGCCGTCCTCGAGGCCGAGGAGGAGCCAATCGAGAACAATTCCAGCGAGAGAGAGAGGAGGAGGAGCCATCCAAGCATTGGCCACACAAGCCCATGATGAGGATGACGTGGATTAGGACAGACCGGGCTCCAAGTTTGCTTTAGGTCTCCAGGAGCCTATGGTCGAAATACAAATAGGAGACCAAATTATGAACTTTATGGTTGATACTGGAGCAGAACATTCAGTAATAGACAAAAAGATAGCCCCACTCACCAAAAAAGCAGTCACCATTATAGGAGCAACTGGTGCCAAAGCCACAAAGTCTTTTCTTCAAAACCGAATATGCAGTCTAGGAGGACAGCAAGTAACTCATCAATTCCTTTACATGCCCGAATGTCCAGTGCCACTACTGGGACGAGATATGCTAGCCAAGCTTCAAGCACAGATATCTTTCTCTGAACAAGGAGAAATGCAAATGACAGTAAATCCCCAAACCAAACCAGCAGGAGTAATGCTGCTGACAGTACCCCGAGAAGAAGAATGGAGATACTACATTGATGATTCGATTCAAGATACCTATTTTGAACAAACGTTGAAGAACATTCATGCACCACCTGGAGTGTGGGCAGAAGGCAGTCCCCCAGGCCTAGCCAAGCATATAGCTCCAGTGATTGTAACCCTCAAGCCTAGTGCTACACCAGTGCACGTCAAACAGTACCCTCTCCCAAGAGCCGCAATTGAAGGCATCCATCGCCACCTACAGAGATTGCTCGAATATGGCCTACTAAAAGTATGTCAATCCCCATGGAACACTCCACTTTTGCCAGTAAAGAAACCTGGGACAGATGATTATCGCCCAGTGCAAGATTTGAGAAGAGTAAATGATGCAGTTGAAACCATACATCCAGTTGTACCCAATCCTTACACTCTTCTAGGACTGATACCTGCTGAAGCTACCCATTTCACTGTACTGGATTTAAAAGATGCATTCTTTTGCATAAGATTAGCCCCTGTAAGTCAAATATTGTTTGCATTTGAATGGCAGGACCCCATCTCTGGAAGAGGAGGCCAACTCACCTGGACAAGATTACCCCAAGGATTCAAGAATTCACCTACCATCTTTAGCGCTGCACTAAATCAAGACCTTTCAAGTTATCCAGTAGCCCCGGGGAAGAGAGTGCTTCTCCAGTACGTGGATGATCTGTTGATAGCTGCCGTATCAGAAAGTGAATGCATACTAGCCACAAAAGATCTCTTGCAGTTACTAGATGAAGCTGGATACAAAGTTTCCAGAGCCAAAGCACAGCTATGTCAAAAAGAAGTGAAATACTTGGGTTTTCGTATTACCCAAGGAAGCAGAAGATTAGGCAGAGAAAGAAAAGAAGCAGTATGCAGAATTCCAACTCCAACAACCAGAAAGCAAGTCAGAGCCTTTCTGGGAGCGGCAGGATATTGCCGAATCTGGATACCCAACTTTGCCCAAATTGCCAAACCACTGTATGAAGCCACAAAAGGAGAAGAGAAGTCACCACTGGAGTGGGGACTTGAGCAGGATACAGCTTTCCAGAAGCTAAAAGAAGAATTGATGTCATCACCAGCACTTGGACTACCAGATGTCCACAAACCTTTCCACTTGTTTGTACATGAAGCACAGGGAAATGCCCTAGGCATGTTGACTCAGAAATTAGGAAATTGGGAGCGACCTGTAGCCTACCTATCGAAACAATTGGATCCCGTGGCCAAAGGATGGCCACCTTGCTTGAGAGCAGTTGCAGCTACAGCGCTATTAGTGAGTGAGGCAGACAAACTCACACTAGGACAGAACATACGAGTCACTGTGCCACATGCAGTCCTTGCCCTTATGGAACAAAAAGCAAATTATTGGCTCACCAATTCCCGAATGTTGAAGTACCAGAGCATGTTATGTGAAAACCCACAAATACAACTTGAAGTGAGCCATGCCTTGAATCCAGCTACCTTGATACCCATCAGTGAAGAACTCCCAGAACATGACTGTATCGAAGTCATGGAAACTGTGTTCTCTAGTCGACCTGACTTAACAGATGTGCCCATAGACAATCCCGACCAGATCTATTATGTTGATGGGAGCAGTCTCATCCTTGATGGACGACGCTGTGCCGGATATGCAGTCGTCACTCAACACGAAGTAGTTGAATCATCAGCTCTAGCCTCAGGCACATCAGCCCAGAAAGCCGAATTGATAGCACTCACTAGAGCATTGTTGTTAGGAGAAAAACTTGTGCTAAATGTATATACAGATTCCAAATATGCCTTCACTACCTTGCATGCCCATGGAGCTCTCTACAAAGAAAGAGGACTCATCACATCCGGAGGAAAATCAGTCAAATATGGTCCCGAGATATTGATGTTACTTGATGCAGTCTGGGCCCCAACACGTGTAGCTGTCATGCATTGTAGAGGACATCAAGCAGGAAAAGGAGAAGTTGCCCGAGGAAACAGATTTGCAGATGCCTCAGCACGACAAGCAGCTATGACAGGACAGATTGCCCCACAAGCTATGCCAATGCAAGCAGCATTGTTTCCAGTACCCCTGAATCTATGGACCCCACGATATACCACCAAAGAATTGGATTACTATTGTGACAAAGAAAATGGAGTATTGAAAGACGGATGGATTGAGCTGCCACCAGAAGAGGGCAGTCAACCTCCGGGACGAATAGTAATTCCTGAACTATTAGGACCATCTTTTGTCAAAGCTTTCCACGAAGCCACCCACTATGGGAAGAGTGCTATGGAAAAAGCACTCAGACCACATTTCTACATTCCTTTGATGACAACCATATCAGCCTCAGTAGCACGTCAATGTGTAACTTGTGCCAAAAATAATGCCAAGCAAGGCCTTATTACAGCACCCCGAGTTCAGTCAGGAGGTGTCACCCCCATGCACAACCTCCAAGTTGATTTTACCGAAATGCCAAAAGCCAATGGATACCATTACCTACTAGTATTAGTTTGTACTTTCTCTGGGTGGGTAGAAGCATTCCCAACCAGAACGGAGAAAGCCCGAGAAGTTACCAAAGCCTTAATGAGAGAGATTGTCCCCAGATTTGGAATCCCAGCAGTAATAGGGTCAGACAATGGACCCTCATTTGTCTCCCAAGTTACTCAGCAGTTAGCAAAAGCTTTGCAGATACAGTGGAAGCTCCACACTGCATACAGACCCCAGAGTTCAGGGACAGTTGAGCGAATGAATCGTACCTTGAAAGCCCAAATGTCTAAGCTTTGTCAGGAGACACACTTGAAATGGCCCCAAGTGCTCCCCATAGCTTTACTCAGAATACGCTCAGCCCCTGTAAAGTCAACAGGATTTTCCCCTTTTGAAGTTTTGTATGGTAAACCCCCACCAATAGTGCAGGGAGTCAAAGGAAGTTTAGCCCAGATTGGTTCAGAAGTAACCAGACAAGAACTCCTAGCTCTTAGTTTTGTTCTGCAGACTCTCCATACGTGGATCCAAGACCAGTTGCCTATCAACTTGACGGAACCCTTGCATCCCTACCAGCCTGGGACTTCGGTGTGGATCAAAGATTGGAAGAAGATACCGTTGGAACCCCATTGGAAGGGACCGTACACCGTCATCCTGTCTACCCCAACTGCAGTAAAGGTAGCCGAGATCGACGCCTGGATCCACCACAGCAGAGTCAAGCCCGCCGCCGATCCTGAACCAGAGCGGTGGACAGCAGAGCAGCACCCTGATGTACCCTTGCGAGTTACTCTGAGACGGCAACCAGCAGCATAGACACTTCATCACAAGTGCTTTGCAGTAGCCAAGTCTTTCGAAGAGGATTGCTGTTGTTCCATGCAGCAACAGTTTTGTTTCAACAAACCTGATTTGTGTGTGATTTGACACACTACTTTGAGACTACATTGACTAAGCCAGACTTCACAAGCCGACTGAATTGCTAAGTTGGTTAATGTGTGCTGGACATCTTGAGGATCTTCAATCAACACTCAGCAACCGTTAAATTGCTTCATTAGCAAACGGGACGAAGAATAATAGACCGTCGTGATCAAGATCAGCAAGCTGAGGATTCAGAAGAACTCCAATCAACATCAACATGTATCTTTGCTTCTGCTTTGCCTTGGTTGCCTTCTTTGGAGGTTTTGAACAGACTTATGCTCTGCCTCCATGCACTGCTTGCATTACTTCTACTAGAACTGGACTGAAAGTAACTCAGACTTTGCTTTACCATTCTTACTATACCTGCAAGGGAACAATAACTCGGTGTATCTATAACACCACTGAACTAAATGTTTGCACTCATGGCAAAATTAAAGCATGCTATAATCCGCATCAGAATCCATCCTATTACACGTTGGAAATAAGATGGAAGGATGCAGATGGACCTATATTAGCTGCTACACCACCACTTAAGGACATTACTAAACCTGCTGTTTTGAATTTTGATGCATGTAATGCTATTAATAGAGATAGTCAGTCCACCTGTGGTACATGGGAGAAAGCGTATCGAAATGACCATAAGTATATGTGTCCAGAAGGTGCCACAGGATGGAGAAAGTGTACAGGTAAAAAGGAACCAGGCTATAGTACTGCCCCAGCGGCAGATTACTATTGCCCATATTGGGAATGTGTTTTCTATGCTACCTGGAACACTGGTATAACTGATGAGAAAATAGATAAACGGATGGCTACTCTAACCAAGCCAACCACAAATGATAAATGTCAGAAAGATGCTTGCAACCCCTTACACTTGCGTGTACATAATCCCCATGCATGGAAACAAGGATATAAGTTTGGTTTACGTATTGCTGGAGGAGGAACAGATCCAGGGACCATTGTGTATATTAGATTGAATACTCAAGCCCACAAGTCATCTAAATATCATATTCATAATACCTTTTATGAAGCAATGCATGTAAATAAGTTTGAGATCCCTCACCCTTCACAGAATTTGTTTCTAGAATTAGCCGGAGCAGTAGTCTCTAGTCTTAAGATCACAGATTGTTATTTCTGTGGCGGAACCCAAATGGGAGACCAATGGCCCTGGGAAACCCAAGAATTGAATTATTCCATGATTTACAACCAGACTGAATTACACAAGACTACCAGTGAATGGGTGTTAGCGCACTCAATCGTTGGGCGTCTTTGCTTCGCCAGAACTGGACCCCAGTTCACCCAAAAGGTAGGACAGCTGGTCTGTCTTAGCCAGAAATACTATAATGCCACGACCAAAAAGACAGCATGGTGGTCAGGAATCAGACATCCTGAACCTCCTAACCCATTAGCTAGATTTCCTGAACTTGCAGGTCTATGGACTAACCTTGCCAAAGTCCAAGCCTGGCAAGCCCCACCTGGCCTATATTGGATCTGTGGAAACCGAGCATATGCACAACTCCCGCCACAATGGGGAGGAGCATGTGTCTTAGGAACCATCAGACCTTCTTTCTTCCTGTTAAACACTGAACATGGAGAACAATTAGGATACCCTGTATACACTACCCACAAACACAAAGGAGCATCAAGACAGAAAAGAGAGGCCTTACAGATAGGCAAGTGGGAGAAGTGGCGAGGTGATGATTGGCCACCAGAAAGAATTATTGAGTATTATGGACCTGCCACTTGGAATGATGATGGTATGTATGGTTATCGTACCCCAATCTATATGATCAATCGTATTATTCGCTTACAAGCAGTAGTTGAAATAATAACCAATGAAACTAGTCATGCTCTCACGCTCTTAGCTAGACAAAGTACTCAGATGCGCACTGCCATATACCAGAATCGCTTAGCACTTGATTATTTGCTAGCAGCCGAAGGAGGAGTATGTGGTAAACTGAATTTAACTAATTGCTGTTTGAAAATAGATGATAAAGGTCAAGTAGTTGAAGAAATTGCTAAAGATATGCAAAGACATGCTTATGTGCCGGTACAGACTTGGCACGCATTGAAATTTCCTAATTGGTTTGCTAACCTTTTCTCTTGGCTGGGAGGATTTAAGACTTTCGTTATCTTAGTACTAATCCTTGTTGCTGTTGTCCTCTGCTTACCATGTTTAATCCCATGTTGTATGCGTTCCATTCATAGTGCTATTGATAGTACAGTAGAGCGGAAGACCGCAACTAAAATAATGGCTTTATACAAAGCTAGCCCTAGTGGAACTAGTAAGAATCCTTTGATCAGGATGTGATTCTTATAAAAGTGATTTAATTCTCACACCTTATTAAGTAATAGGGTGAGATTAATCAAAGGGGGGAATGTGGCAGGTGCAGGCCTGTGACCCACGGTGTCTGATATAGGCAGGCCAGCATGGCTAGCTTGACCTGTAAATGAGGCCTGTGGAGAGGCATATAGGATTGCACATCCCCCAATATGCTGCTATTGCAAGAAAGAACTCAGTAGAAATATTGAATTAGCTTAGGTAAGCAGAACTGCAGAATTAAGAAATGGAAAAATACAGAAAAAACATGTTTAAAAGTTACTGATAAGAAAAAAGTACATTTGCAGAGAAATAATGAGGAGTGCTGACAGATGAGTTACAGAACCTTGCTCTTCTGCACGCACAAATGGTCCCATAACCTTGAAAGTGTGAAAGTAACAAGTTGATGAACTGACCATTGTAATTGGGACTAGAAGGGGGGCAGGCAGGTGTCATGCCCACAGAAGCGACATAATTGGAGAAACTTATCAGTACCGGGACCAATAGAAGGGCTACGGGAGAGTACCGGGACCAATGAAATGTTTTTCTATACCTAGAATGGAACAGAAGTCTATAAAAGTTGTTGTAATGCTTGAAAGCTTTGCTCAGCCATTTTGAAATTGCCTTGCTTGAGACTTGTGCACAAATAAATGATTTGGACCTTCTGAACAGACTCCTGGTATCATTGGTTTGTCTGCGCTTTGCTGCTACAATAGTAGCTTAGGGATTGTACTGAGACAACTTATCAAATAACGACTTACAAGAGACCATCTTTTTCCTATTCATTCTGCTTCAAGGAGGAGAATGGCCAAAATAATTGCGTGGTTAATAGCGTGGTAGGTAGCTATACCGAGAGTAGGGTAAGGATCAGGTTAATTCAGTCCCAATACACTCCAAATATACCTCCTGGAATGTAAATTGTACTGAATGTATATAGTTGCCATGTTATCTGTAAAAGGTTCACAAATGTTCCATGTAATATGACTAGGTATGCATTTTACCATACCTTGTAAACACTGTTCCCTCTAAGCTGTGCGCATGTGCGCGCGCACACACCTCGCCGAGCGAGCGCACATACTTTACAACAGAGTGCACAAAAATTACGGTTCTGATTCTGATAGAAAACAATACAGACATCTTAAAATTTAAAAGTTGTTGTGTATTTATGGTTTTCACAAGTTCTACAATATTTTCTAGTGCAATCAATGTGGTGTACATACTATATTCTGATGTGTAGTCAAATTTTAAAGTATATATTAATTATATACCCTGTTATCCGAGTTATATTCTCCTGTTTTCTGTAAACACAAAGTACTGTTGAATTGTGTATCTCACTGTTTTTTGTGAACCGCGCTGATGCCTAATAGTGCGGTATATAAGAGTCTATAAATAAATAATAAAATAAATAAAATATAACTCCGAGTGTCATTATGTGGCGCACAAAAATTTAACCTTCCTTCAAAAGCTGCACAGCTGATATTTTATGCGCACACAGCCTACAGAAAATTAGAGGGAACATTGCTTGTAAACCACTGTTCATTGTAAACCGCACTTGATCCATGGGAAAGCGCGGTATAGAAATGTTTGATAAATAAAATAAATGTATGTATAGGCAGTGGAATAGGATGGGCGCTAAGGCCAGGGCTCCACCATCTTCCCCTACAGAACTTCAGTAACCATGGGGCTTGGGAGACAAAAGTAGTTTGCGCTTTTGGGCCTCCACAACATGTTCCACTGTCTCTGCCTGTATAGAGTTATAGTTTTAATTTTCATGGGAAACTGAATAGGACAATCAGAACTAGAAGTTCATTATGCATGTCATTAGATTAGATAAACCAGGACTAGTATATCTGCAAACCTACTGTCGTGGGAAGAGTTGCTAAGCCTTTCTCAGGTTTGTGTCTCCAGTAGAACAAACAAATAATATTTGTAAATCAAATGCAATGTTTATTTCAATACTACAGTACAGCTGCTCTCTCAACAAGAAATAACAGCCCTGAATGTGAATTGCACAATTGAAAGAGTAGACACATGCAGTGATTCTAGCACAAAATAAAAGTCTCCCTCCACTGTTGATCAGGCATATCGTTTATAGTAAAAAAAAAAAAAAAAAAAAAAAAAAAGGGCAGCGGTACAGATGTCAAGGAAATAGGGTTGCCAACTGGCTTCAGATGTGCCAACAGACTTGATCCAATCCTGGGTTTACCCCATTTCATGCAGGGACGTAGTTTTGCTTTTCTTATGGAGTGCAATGGAGAAATCATAACTAGGTGTCCCTGCATGCAATGTACAAACCCAGGACTGGATCAAGCCTGTCGGGCGCATCTGGAGCCAGTTGGCAGCCCTACAGGGAAACAAAACAAAAGGGGTCCAGGGCAGGTGATAATTTCTCAAGTCTGTTTCAGAAATGTATTATTAAGGGCAATGTTCCTCTCTTGGGCAAGCAGCATTTCTGCCCTCTTCCTACTAGTCACTAGTAGAGCTTATGCCCCATCACCAAGATCAAGCAGAACTGTTCTGTTTCATGTTCGTCTGTTCCTCATCTGCTACAAGCCCCTGCTCAGGCTTATCTCTTACATTTAGCTGAGCAACACCCTTTAACTTGTGAACATGTAATGGATTACAGTTAGAGGGTTAAAGGTAACAATGACATTGTAGCAGCCGATAAGCATGCAATAAATAAAACCAGGAGTCTTCAAAGATCCAAGCCAATTTATTGTGCACATGCCCAGTCAGTCAAAGCTTCAAAAGGAACTGAGCAAAGTTTTTACAGAGACATAACCATTTATACCTCTTTTTCAGTTTGATACATGAGAACTTTCTATTACCTAGCAACCAGCCCCCTCCCTTAGGATTGTTCTAACAATGGTGCAGTTCTTGATTTTGATACTTCTCTACTGCAAGGTTATCCCTAGCTTCAGGAATGCATGTATTGAAACCTTTTGCACACAAGAGAATAATGAAAGACTTATGAATTCATGTAAAACTTCTTATTAAGCAGTTTAAAACAGTTTTCTCATTTTTCACAGATTTTTGGTTCTTTTCTAGCTATAATGGGGGTTAGGATCCAGGCCTAACTTACAGGCCTTTCATAGTAGCAGGCCATACTAGGCCGTAGCCTGCCACATTCCCCCCTTTGATTATTCTCACCCGCAAGTGAGAAAGGGTGAGAATTAAATCACTCATTAGTTAGATCATATATTACACTGGTGTAACAGCATCACCTTGGGGTATAGGGTAAGACTGCCAGATAGCTAATATCTTTGTAGCTGCCTTCCTTTCTACATTGCTATCAATGGCTGCTGACTTTATTCAACTGTGATGAATCCGGGGTTCGAGTTCTGCAACTTTAACTGCTGTTGGGGTTAACAAGATGACAACATAAGGTCCCTTCCAATGCAGTGTCAACGGTGTCTTTCTCCACTCTTTGATCCACACCGAGACTCTAGGCTTGAGAAGATGCAGGGATTCTGTTAGATGGATGAGCAGCTGGTCTTGTACCCACGTATGAAGACTCTGCAAAACAGAACTTAAAACCAATAGTTCTTGTCTAGTAATTTCAGATCTAATCTGTTCCATATCTCCCTTTATTTCTTACCATACAGAATCTCAAAAGGGGAAACTCCTAAAGACTTAGCAGGGGCTAAATATATCCTAAGAAGGGCTATAGGAAAAACCTGGGGCCACTTCAGGTGAACTTCATGGCAAAGTTTGGACAACTGAGATTTCAGGGTTCTATTCATACATTCTACTTTTCCTAAATTCTGAAAGCTGTAGGCAGTATGCATCTGATAATGTCAATATCTCGGGGCCATACTTAATGGACTTGCTTCCTGAGGTTATCCACCCTCATTCTTTGTACAGGGTCCCATGTGCATGCAAGGTTGTAAGGGCATACTTGGAATCTGGGTACACATTTAGACAGAGCCCCTTTTCCTATTATCAGTGCTCTAGCAAGAGCTATCAGTTCAGCTTTCTGTGCTGAAGTTTCTGGGGCCAGGGCTGAGGACTCAACTACCAGATCAAGGGTCACCACTGCATATCTGGCACAACAATGTCCATTAATGATGACAAGACTGCTTCCATCTACAAAGAAAGTCCGTCCAGGGTTCTCCAAAGGAACATCAGTCAAATCAGGGTGACTTGAGAATACAGTGTCCATAATTTCTAATCAGTCATTTTAGACCAACTGGTAACAACGTAGCAGGATTCAAAGCTTGACTGACCTTCAATTGTACAACATACTTTGATACTTCAACATTTGTGAGCCAGAAACTTCCTTTGTGTTTCATATTGGTCAGAACAGAGTGTGGTACAGTAACTTGAAGATTCTGTCTCAGTAAGTGAGCTTGTCTGCTTTGCTCACTAGGAGGGCTGTAGCTGCAACAGCTCTCAAACAAGGGGGCCAGCCATTTGCAATTACATCAGATTGTTTTGACAAATAGGCTACTGGCCGTTGCCAAGATCCAAGAGATTGAGTCCACACTCCTAGAACATTTCCTTGTGACGCATGAACATAGAGACTGAAAGGTTTTCGGGACATCTGGTAGACCCAGAGCTGGTGATAACATCAGAGCACTTTTTAGAGACTGGAATGCTGCATCCTGTTCAGGTCCCCACTCTAGTGGAGACTTCTCCATTCCTTTAGTAACTGGATACAATGGTTTTGCGATCAATGCAAAATTGGGGATCCATATACGACAGTATCCTGCGGCCCCCAGGAAGGCTCTTACTTGCCTCCTGGTGGTTGGAGTAGGGATACTGCATACAGCTTCTTTGCGTTCTGGTCCCAGGCATCTAATTCTGCTGGACAACTGGAATCCTAGGTATTTAACTTGTTTGACATAATTGTGCTTTGGCTCTTGAGACTTCGTATCCAGCCTCATTAAAAAGGTGCAAGAGTTCACTAGTAGCTTGTAGACATTCACTTTCTGAGTTGGTGGTTATGAGCAAGTCATCCACATATTGAAGAAGAACCCTTTGTCCTGGGTCCACTGGGTAACTTGAAAGATCTTGATTCAGGGCAGCACTGAAGAGAGTAGGTGAATTCTTGAATCCTTGGGGTAATCTGATCCAGGTGAGTTGGCCCCGCCTTCCTGTTGTGGGGTCTTGCCATTCGAAAGCGAACAAAAGTTGACTAGTGGGAGCTAAGCGTACACAGAAAAAGGCAACTTTCAGGTCCAGGACGGTGAAGTGAGTAGCCTCAGGGGGATCAGTCCCAAGAGAGTATAAGGATTCGGTACTACAGGGTGTATAGTTTCAACTGCATCATTCACTCGCCTTAGGTCTTGTACTGGGCGGTAGTCCCCTGTCCCAGGTTTCTTAACTGGGAGAAGGGGGGTGTTCCAAGGTGACTGACATTCCTTGAGAAGTCCATACTTCAGCAGTTTCATCAAATGGCTGTGAATTCCTTCGATGGCTGGTCGAGGGAGAGGATACTGCTTCACATGCACTGGTTCCACTCCTGGCTTGAAGGTGACAATGACAGGGGCTATGTTCTTCGCTAGGCCAGGTGGATTATCTTCTGCCCATACTCCAGGTAGGGCTATAAGGTTGGTGGGTATACAGGAACTAGCTGGCTTGATTGGAGATGCACTATAGAACCGCTATTCTTCTTCTCGGGGAACAGTCAGCACCATCAATCCAGCAGGCTTTGGGTTCACAGTCATTTGCATTTCTCCCCCTTCAGCAAAGGATATTTGTGCCTGGAGCTTAGCAAGCAGATCTCGGTCCAAAAGTGGAATAGGGCACTCAGGCATATACAGGAACTGGTGCGTTATTTTCTGTCCCCCTAGTTCACACATGCGGTTCTGCAGGAAAGGCTCTGTGGCCTTAGCCCCAGTAGCTCTGACAATGGTGATGCATTGAGAAAACAAAGGGGCTACTGGCTTTATTATTCTGCTCCTGTATCCCCCATAAAGTCCATATATTGGTCCCCTATTTTCAGACTGACCATAGGCTCCTGGGGTGAACTTGGAGTCCGGTCTGGCCTAGTCTTCATCCATGTCATAGCCTGTTGCAACTGCCACTCCCTCAATAGCTTCTTCCCTCTCGTGCTGGAACACTGTGCTCGGTTTATTCTTTCTAAAATCAAGTACTCCCTCCTCCCCTCCTGGGGGTGGAGTCAAGATACGGGCATTCACTTCTCTAATATCCTTCTTCTCTGCAATGGGCGCACTGATTCGCACCCAGTGGGGGGCCGATCATTTTCACGACCCCTTTCACTTCCTCTGCTCCTTCGATTAGGAAAACCTCCTCCACATCATTCAACTAAAGTATCAGCAAGAAGATCTGTTTTCTTCTTTACTTTCTCTGTCACATTAATTTTCACAATTCACAAACTTTCTGAACAACTTCCATTAACTGTGCTGTATTCATACCCACAAATCCATTCATTTTCTGTAATTTTCGTCTTACATCTCTCTGGGACTGACTGACAAAAACTGCATCTACCATGCACAAATTCTCCTGGGCTGCTGGATCGCATGGGGTATATAGTGAGGGCTGCCTGCACTATTTGGATCCCACTTGGGGTTATTAAGGCTGATGGGTCTGCATAACTGTTCATTAGTTCACTCAAATCCTAAGGTTCCTCAGTGTAGGAGGCATAATGCAGCTTTCAGTTCAGTAAATCAGTGGCAGAAACAAAGCTGGCCCTGGACCTAGTGCAATGGGATAACGTGACCCTCCCTTTTACTGGTAGTTGTACTTCTGAAGGCATACGGCAATCGGGACTGTCTGGGTTCCATTTCATGTTCTCGGGCACTGGCTGTGAGTGACCCTGAACTGGCAAATGAATCCCTGCTTGTAGTGTCATCGGTGGACTGTGGCCCACTTGAAGTACTTTAAACTGTGCCGGGGCTTTCGGTCAAGAGGGGGTGTACGTCCTTCTGCTGCGGAGGTGGCTGGTGAACTACTTGGGGTACATTTGCAGGGAGGTGTCCCCCCCCCCCCCCCTGCCCCAGGCTCTGCCCAGGGTGGTGGCAGAGCTGAGGGAACTGGCCTATAAAGATAATAAACAGGCAGGGTTTTTTTTTTTCCTCACAAACATTCAACCAGAAGTCTATGTAGGGGAACTGATCAGGGAACATTCTCTGTACAATCTGATGAATACGGGGAAACTATGGGGCCATGAAGTAGCTAATACTGGCCACCCCCTTCCACAGAGCATTTCTAATAGGGACGGAGACATTTTAAGTCTGTAGTCTTCAGCAAAGTCCTTGCTAAAATTCCTAGTCATACATTTCAACAAAATCTGCGTGGACTCTGAGCCCCCCACACCAGTCAGGCTGCATTTTCCTGTGGACTAAGCATAATGGATGTGTGCTCATTCTAAATAAGAACAATTTAGATAAAGTCCTTGAAATATAAAACTACTATTTTGCAACATGTTATAACAACAAATCCAATAGACAGAACTATGGCTCCTAACATGACAGCCACATATCTGTTACGTATGACTGGAATAAAATTACTTGGCATGAAAACTAACTGCCAGCCGTAATCAGCATGTCTCTGCAAAAGAAATTACTTTAAATCTTACAGTTTTAGGAAGCAGATATTCAAAAGACATTCTGAATACTTTTTTCATAAAGTGGGTGGATATCTAGAATACATATACACCTTTTTTTCCTATTTTATTTTTATTAACAAGTATGTCTTCTATGAGGTGCTTGCCGCAGTATATCAGGAACTAGAATTCAAGCACGATGAACTCCTTATTCACTCAGAATTTAAATCACTTTCAAGTCGCGATCTGGTACTACTGGCTCAGGATGCTTCATAGTCCTGTCAGGGTTCTTAACCTCTACTTCGTAAGACAAAGGGAAAACAAAAGAAGTTTCCTGAATTTCTCTATCATTTCCTATTTAAACCATTACAGTGCTTACTGAAGCTTTGATCATAAGTAACACAAGACAAGGCTAAGCCCACAAATGCATTATATACCTATAGCACTACAGAAATCCTTTTCACTTGGTCCGTACAAGTACAGGAACTCAAAAGGGGTTAATAAGAACTTAACCCTTTCCAGGCTAAGCCCAAAACTGTCAGGACCCACAATCCTGACTAAACATTCTTATTAAATTATATATAATACATGACCATAGCAGAAGGAACATCACTATTAAAACATATTGAATAAAACAGGTACAATTTTCCTGAAATAAGCACAAATTAACCCAGCTGCAGAGTGTTGAGATTAAGCCTTCACAGGGTTAAAAGACACTGCACATTCCTTTCTCCAGACACGCCCCTTCTCTCCGCTAGCCAGTTTCATGCTGAGCTGAAGGAAAAAACTAGAATGAATGAGACAGCTTCTTTACTGAAAAAGTGACTTCTGAGTTTGTTTCCTTCTGTCTTCTTTTCTGCTTAATACTATTTCTTAATCGGTAAACTGTTCTACAAATTACCCAACAGAATAATCTCACATTTATACCAGAAGGGAAACTCGCGGTTTCAACAGATAACAAAAATCAGATACACAGTAAGGACAGACAAACACCAAACGCTTCCTCCTTTTCGCGACCTGGGCGCAGTCGCCTGGCCAGGAACTGCGCTACTCAGAAGTCCACTCTTGCTCGGTCTGTATTTCAAGACCTCTCAATCACACAGGCAATCATATTATCACAAAAATCATTTTTCAAGTGCCCAGGTTTTCTGACTGACTATTTCAAACAAGAAGGGTCGATAGCTTCGGCTTCCGCTTTCCCTTACGTGGAGCGTACTAGGATCGCCCTTATGGGAGGTGATCAGGCTCCTTTGTCTCACGCATACTCATGCGAGATTTTCCCAGTTAGTCTATACCAAATCAGTCTTGCGCATACTCATGCAAGACTTTTTCCCCAGGCTGCACTGACTTTTAAACAAGAAAATATCTACTCACCGGATCCAGTTCCCGATACCAAACTCCCCTTGGGTTCTGAGGTGTTGGCCAGCTGGACCCAGTGGCCTGCCGAGGCAAGGCGGAACCCTCTCCGATACAAAGGGATCGGCGGCGCCTGAGAAGTTCCCCTGCGGTCGGACAGACATGGTTCCAACCGGACCAAACCTTTGAGGCGAGAAGTCGTGGTATATTCACTTGCATACCATCCCCTGCTCGCACATTCCGGCCCAACGCACCAAGAATATGTAGCAGCCGATAAGCATGCAATAAATAAAACCAGGAGTCTGTTCAAAGATCCAAGCCAATTTATTGTGCACATGCCCAGTCAGTCAAAGCTTCAAAAGGAACTGAGCAAAGTTTTTACAGAGACATAACCATTTATACCTCTTTTTCAGTTGGATACATGAGAACTTTCTATTGGTTCTAGCTCGATACATGCAAACTTCTCATTGGTTCCAACGCCCCCTGCACCTGTCCAATCAGAAATCCCTCCGGGGCCTAGCAACCAGCCCTCTCCCTTAGGATTGTTCTAACAATGGTGCAGTTCTTGATTTTGATACTTCTCTACTGCAAGGTTATCCCTAGCTTCAGGAATGCATGTATTGAAACATTTCTTTCTTTTGCACACAAGAGAATAATGAAAGACTTATGAATTCATGTAAAACTTCTTATTAAGCAGTTTAAAACAGTTTTCTCATTTTTCACAGATTTTTGGTTCTTTTCTAGCTATAATGGGGGTTAGTATCCAGGCCTAACTTACAGGCCTTTCATAGTAGCAGGCCATACTAGGCTGTAGCCTGCCACAACATAACAATTGAGACAAAGGGATCAGGCTTTGATTAGTTTATCCCTCAAAATGAATCTTGGGGACTATTGCTTTTTTTTTTTTTAACTTTTAAAACCTCTTTATTAAGGTAAGATGAAGGTAATACAAAGCAATAAAACAATATACATTGAAACAATATACATAGCGGAATAATATTGTACAAAATAATAACTCCCAGCCCACAATATGGAGTGTGAAACAAAGGCAAAATAAAAGAAAGAAGTATCCCGAAATAGAGCGGAAAAAAGAAACTAAACAGACTCCTTTATACTTAGCAAGAACCCCAAAAATCAAAATTACGCTTTAACCAAGCTCTTCAAAAAAGTTTCCAATTGCAATGAATCATAGAAAATATAAGATTTACTTTGATACACAACAACACATTTACATGGATATTTTAATACAAAAGTGGCTCCTAAGGCCAAAACACGAGGTCTAAGCAAAAGAAAAGCTTTCCGTTTCAGTTGCGTGCTACGACATACATCAGGAAATATCTGAATCGGTTGACTGAAAAACTTTTCATGACGATATTTAAAGTAAGAGCGTAACACTAAATCTTTATCCCTCTCTGAGAAAGTTACGAGTAGAGTAGCGCGAGAGGGAATTTCCTCAGTAGAGGTTTCCAAAAATTCAGAGAAATCTAAACTAGGTACATTTAAACGATCCATTTCTCCATGATCACAATCACCTCCCCCAGACACCAAAGCCAAAGCGGGAGATTCTCTGACTCCGACCGGCAAATAATAAAGTTTAGATAAAACTATAGCGTCGGAATCAGACAGACAACCTCAACACTTCCTTAATATATTTAAAGAACAATATACTAGGTGAAAGATAGTGTGTCCGGGGGAAATTCAACAAACGAAGATTCTTTACACGCAGAGCATTTTCAAACATTTCATCATGGCGATGCAGTATTAAAGAATCCTGGACTGAAGATGCCAAAACACCCTGTATTGAGGAAATTGAACCCTCCATCTTGACTTTAGAGTGTTCCAAATCATTCAACCGAACTTGACAATCAGATAATGCAGACACAGTATCGTGAGTAAATTTGGAGAGCTGCACCAAAGAAGAATTTAAAGATAGCTCAGTCTGAGAAACAACTTGCCATATATCTTGTAGAGAGACATCTGTCGGCAGTTTAGGAGCCTCAGCAGCACAAGAAAAGTCAAAGGGAGAAGGCAAAGCAACAGTAGCAGAGTTTACCTTTAAGAAGGCATCTGGAAGTAGAGCGCACTCAGGTGCGGCATCCTCTCCGGCTCTACGGGGAGACCCTGCCACCAACGGTAACGGCTCTATGCTGGGTGGAGTCATAACCCTACGTGGTTGAGGAGACAAATCCTCGGAGCACAAACTTGCTGACATGGAGGACTCCGAAAGAGACTGAGCAGCAAGGGAGGACACTAGGGATGTAACATGGCTATCCATGGGCCCTACAACCTTGACAGCTTTACTAGACGACATTGATGAAGAAACAGATTTCTTCTTTCGCTTCCCCATACAGCACAGATAAAACAAAAAACAGGTCAAACTTCTATGTGCTCCGGTCTGCTCCGAGGTGCTCCGAAGGGGCACCAAAGGGGCAGGGCCTGCCCCTTTGGAAACACCCCTTCGGAGCGCGTCCCGCGGTGGGGGCAATGTTCTTAAAGCCCACAGTGCTCACGTGACCTCCGGACGCCCTGGGAGAGCAGCAATCCGCTCCAATCAGGAAGCAAAGCAGAAGAAATGCACACACTCAAAGTGCCGCGGTGAGGGCAATGTTCTTAAAGCCCACAGTGCTCATGTGACCTCCGGATGCCCCGGGAGAGCAGCAATCCGCTCCAATCAGGAAGCAAAGCAGAAGAAATGCACACACTCAAAGTGCCACGGTGGGGGCAATGTTCTTAAAGCCCACAGTGCTCACGTGACCTCCAGACGCCCCGGGAGAGCAGCAATCCGCTCCAATCAGGAAGCAAAGCAGAAGAAATGCACACACTCAAAGTGCCGCAGTGGGGGCAATGTTCTTAAAGCCCACAGTGCTCACGTGACCTCCAGACACCCCGGGAGAGCAGCAATCCGCTCCAATCAGGAAGCAAAGCAGAAGAAATGCACACACTCAAAGTGCCGCAGTGGGGGCAATGTTCTTAAAGCCCACAGTGCTCACGTGACCTCCAGACACCCCGGGAGAGCAGCAATCCGCTCCAATCAGGAAGCAAAGCAGAAGAAATGCACACACTCCTTGGGGACTATTGCTTAATCAAATCTCTCACCATTAGTAATGCCTCTCTTCTATTCCTTTGCATTGTAGGGTACCTCAGTTTTGTAGGAAAGAAATCCCTGTACATCTGTTGCAGCAAAGCTGCTGAAAAAGCTCTAATTCTCTCACTCACCCACAGAAGGAAGCACAGAGACAGGCTGGTATGCAAACAGGATCTTTAATGTGCGCACAGGCCCAGACAGAGAACCAGCAGTCTCCACAAGAAATCTGAGCCCTGAGGGACGTCCTACAATGCCTTATATACAGTACAATTTTAAAATTCATTCTACAATCTCATTCGCCTCAGGTATTTTCTGTCCACCAATCAGTAGCCCCTGGGGAAGGTGCCTGGGTGACCTGTCCAAACCGGTATGCTCTGGTCTGCTGATTTCTGGGCAAGGGGTATTGTGCTCAGACCTGGAGTGGGGGAAGGGTGCCTGCTGAAATCTTTATGTCTCCTCTTAGCAAGCTGATCACTTATGTAAGAATCTCATGGCTGGGGGAAAAGGGATTTCCCACAGCTAAATCTTATGGCTGCCTCACATCAAGTGAAACCTAAGTACTGGTACAGAAGATAAGGTAAACTTTTCACCTGGCAATTGTATACACAGTCATCAATTGTGGCATTCTGAGCGTCTAAACCAGGGGTCTGCAACCTTTAAGACATAAAGAGCCACTTGGACCCGTTTCCGAAGGGAAAAAAAAAAACTGGGAGCCGCAAAACCATTGCGACATTTAAAACAAATCTAACACTGCATATATTGTTTCTTACCTTAATGCTATATACGACCCCCTACTTTTCCTGTTAAAATATAGGTGTTTGGCCTATACTCGCCGTATAAGACTACCCCTCTTCCTTCGCACACCAAAAAAAATACGCCAGAAAATATAACAACAAGAAGTAACAATATTTGATTTCAAAATTATGATGATTTTGTAGTCAAATCACTAATATGAAATAAAATTATTTTTTCTACCTTTGTTGTCTGACCAATTTATTCTTTGATCATGCTGGTCCCGATCTGAGGCTTCTGCTTTCCTGTCTTCTCTTAGCTCTCTTTCTGTGGTCTATGGTCCATCTGCCAGTTCTTATCTCTTCTTTCGTTTTCTTCACTTCTTTCCATCAGCCTATTTCCAGTCCCAGTAACCCTCCCCATTATCAGCCCCTTTCCAGTCCTCACTCCCAGTACCTTCCAATGTCAACTTGCATTCCCATGATTGCCACTGGTGTCCATTTCCTTCCAGTCCCCCTCCTTCCCCACTGACCAGTCCCTTCTAGTACAAATACCATGGCAGCCCCTCTCAGATCCAGTTCCATTCTCCCATCCCCTCATATCAGCCCATTTGTAGCCTTAGCCCCCAGTTATCTTCCAGGGCCAGCAGCTCTATCCTCCCCTCCCCACAATCAGCCCATGCCCAGTCAAAGCCCCCCAATCAGCTCGCTTCCAGTGCTAATCCCCCCTCAACCCCATTACCAGTGCTAGCCTCCCCTAATCAGCCCAATACCAGTCCTACCCCCCATCAGCTCATTACCAGTCCTAGCCTCCCCTAATCAGCTCATTTCCAGTGCTCGTCCCCTCAACCCCATTACCAGTGCTCCATCCCTCCATGTCAGCCCCCTCCCTCCCTCCCTCCCTCCATCCATATCAGCTCCCTCCCTCCATGTCAGCCCGCCTCCCCAATCCCTCCATGTCAGCCCCCTCCATGTCAGCCCCCCTCCCTCCATGTCAGCCCCCTCCATCCCTCCATGTCAGCCCCCCTCCCTCCATCCATATCAGCTCCCTCCCTCCATGTCAGCCCCCCTCCCTCCATCCATCCATCCATATCAGCTCCCTCCCTCCATGTCAGCCCCCCTCCCTCCATCCCTCCATGTCAGCCCCCCTCCCTCCATGTCAGCCCCCCTCCATCCATTCATATCAGCTCCCTCCCTCCATGTCAGCCCCCCTCCCTCCATCCATATCATATCTGCTCCCTCCCTCCATGTCAGCCCCCTCCATCCCTCCATGTCAGCCCCCCTCGATCCATCCCTCCATGTCAGCCCCCACCCACCCACCATGTCAGCCCCCCTCGATCCATCCCTCCATGTCAGCCCTCCTCCCTCCATTCATTCATATCTGCTCCCTCCCTCCATGTCAGCCCCCTCCATGTCAGCCCCCCTCGATCCATCCCTCCATGTCAGCCCCCCTCCCTCCATCCATTCATATCTGCTCCCTCCCTCCATGTCAGCCCCCCTCCCTCCATGTCAGCCCCCCTCCCTCCCTCCCTCCATCCATTCATATCAGCTCCCTCCCTCCATGTCAGCCCCCTCCCTCCATCCATTCATATCTGCTCCCTCCCTCCATGTCAGCCCCCTCCATCCCTCCATGTCAGCCCCCCTCGATCCATCCCTCCATGTCAGCCCCCTCCATCCCTCCATGTCAGCCCCCCTCTCTCCATTCATTCATATCTGCTCCCTCCCTCCATGTCAGCCCCCTCCATCCCTCCATGTCAGCCCCCTCCCTCCATGTCAGCCCCCTCCATCCATGTCAGCCCCCCTCCCTCCATCCATTCATATCTGCTCCCTCCCTCCATGTCAGCCCCCTCCATCCCTCCATGTCAGCCCCCCTCCCTCCATCCATTCATATCAGCCCCCCTCCCTCCATGTCAGCCCCCCTCCCTCCATCCATTCATATCTGCTCCCTCCCTCCATGTCAGCCCCCCCCCCTCCCCTCCATCCATCCATCCATTCATATCTGCTCCCTCCCTCCATGTCAGCTCCCTCCCTTCTTCTGCAGCCGCGGCTCCCTGCCTCTTACGGAACCGCGGCTGTGCTTTTAAAATCATCTCGGAGCCCTTCCTGTCTTGACGGGCTCCGTGCAGCATTGTCCCGCCTCCAAAACTTCCTTTAGAGGCGGGACAATGCTGCACGGAGCCCGTCAAGACAGGAAGGGCTCCGAGATGATTTTAAAAGCACAGCCGCGGTTCCCTAAGAGACAGGGAACCGCGGCTGCAGAAGAAGGGAGGGAGCTGACAGGGAGCCCATAACGCGACGTTTAAAGCCGGCAGTGTGCTCCGGAGCCGCGGCAAAGGTGAGAAAGAGCCGCATGCGGCTCCGGAGCCGCGGGTTGCCGACCCCTGGTCTAAACCATGGGATGGGGTACCTCCCTTGAGCATTCTCAGGTGCCTAGCCTGCATCTTGATTATGTTTAATGGCTAACTGATCCTATTTTGTGCGTGTGTATATGTCAGCATGAGGGAAAATAAGTGGTATTGCAGCAAGTATAAAGAAAACAGAGCTTCTTGACAGTCGAGAAGAAAGTCTTACACCTGGGGTGAAAGCACACTCAGCGCCTGGGAGTGTCCCCATTGAGGATCTCTCCTGCCTGACTGAATTCAAGACTTTGTCAGTCAAAATGTTGTCATGAGATGAAGCTTAGAACTCTTTCAGTGATGTATTGTTGTCTTTTTTTCTTGCTCCTATGCACAGCTTAACTAATCATATGTGAATTACTTGCTTTCAAGTTACCTTCTTTTAATTTATATGAATAAACCATTTATCTTTATTTCAAAGTGTGTTGGTCCTTATTTCACACCCTGTTTAGGCAGCACAGTCCTCTGCACAGGTTCCCTTTTTGGAAGAGTCCAGAGGGGCTAAAGCCCCAGGCCCGTCACTATTACTTGTTTCAGAGTGGAGTAGTATGCTAGTGGTTATAGCAAAAGCCTAACACACAGGAGATTGCGGTTCGATTCCCACTGGCACTGCTTGTGACCTTGAGCAAGTTACTTCACCCTCCCTTACCTCGGAATAAAAGGCCCTGCAATCTACTTCTGGTCATACCTTGGCAAGAAAACCAGGGACTGCTGGGTTGCCAGAAGTCAGCATTGACTTGACAGCACTTTAAAAAAAATTATGTGTTTCACTGGGTCTGTCGTCAGCTTTAGATCTAGTCAATAACTCATTATTGATCCAGCACCTTCAAGCACAGGGGGGAGGGGGGGAATTCTCCATAGAGAAGCAGGCTGTCAGCCACCCACTGATGACATCATCATCATGGATAGATTAGCAGGACCAATTTGGAAGAGTTTTCTGAGCTTGTGCTAGTCTTCCCACCTAAGTCTGTTCTGGCCCACTTATCCAGGCAGATGGATCACCCTGCTCTCCATTATTAATTTACTTTTCTCACTTTTTATTTTAATTTACCTCATGACGAGGAAAAGAAGCTCATACCCTCTAAAAACTTCTGCTTCTCAGGGCGGAGGACAAAAATAATGGAAAAACAGGACACCTAACTGCTGCATGAATTAGGGTGGGGATATGAACTTCAATACAAGAGATCCCTCCCACTCCAATTGGATTTGCCAGCCTCCCAGCAGGGCTGACTCCAGAGTCAGTTCAAGGTGTTAGCATCCTAGGCAGACCTTACATGCTTTAAAACCTCCCTCCCCCCCAGGCTGTCAGAGGTTTTGAAGGCCCTGCTCTTTGCTGCCCCTGAAGTTGTCATCCTAGGCAACCATCATGGTTATGTGAGCCTTGGCTCCTGCATGGCCTTTGACCTCAACTTTAGATCATGGCATGTCACACTGTGAGGATTGGCATCTGGGTGCTGTACCTAGCTTTTACCATTGATGGCTAGGACTGAACTAATGCCTGGAAATAACCGGTGGCCCCTAGGCCCAACTCCATGTTGAGGCTCCACAGTGTTGAGATGCTCAAGGCTTGTTCAGGCTATGGCTCTCTATATCAGGCATGATAAATGAGCATCAGGGCCTTGTCATTAACACGTAGCACCAAGCTTAATATCCTACCATCATCAGTAGAGCCTAGCTTTCCCCCTTCCTGCAGTGACACTGACATCAGTAGTGCCAAGCCACTCTCCCCATTCCCTTTGTGATTCCTACACCAGGGCCTCAGCCCTAGTCAGCACTGATCCTATGGAAGCATGCTGACACTATTAATATTCCATGCTGCTTTGTTTGGTGCATTTTTCTCAAACCCAAAGAGTTCTAGATCCCTTTTGGTAGCAAATGGCCCGGCCTGCCTTCTCATGGTGCAGCATAATACAGTTTAAGTTACCGAGCCTCTTTCCACTTAGCAACAGGCACTGCCTCTGAGCCCAGGCATCCAACCAATGAATCCTTGGGCCCCAGTTGTCATGGATCATCAGGTTCCTTGTGCAGAGGAACAGGGTTGCCTCATGTACATGCACTCTCCTGCCTCTGCAGAGCACCATGTTCTGTGCCAGAGCTCAGTATGGTCTCTGTTTTCCTTAACAGTGAGTGGCCAGCACAACCATGAGGGTACAGCACTGACAGAGCTGTTCCCTGCATCAAGTCACTACACATGCCCCTACTACCAAAGGCCAGCATTGATCCCAGGTACCTGGTAAAGCACCATCTGAACCCTGTGTTCTTCAGCAGCAGCACCCACCCTTTCAGAGTGCTTCTGTGTTGGCATAGTCTACACTCAGGGCCTGTATATGCTTCAACACCTAAAGTGGAGTACAACGCCAAGGTCACATGGAGTTGAACTATAGACAATAGCTTCTACAGCAATAATCTTCTATCTCTGAGCTATACAGTCCCATGCTCCCCTGCATGACTCCAAGATCCCTGCAACTTCACACTATGCTAACAGTGGCTATGACACCAATCCGAGGATCTCAATCCCCCTCACACTCTTGTTCACCACTTATGTGCATCTTACCATATTCTAGACCCGTTTTGTGATGTTATTCATCTTGATTAGATTGTATGCACTGATGGATGTGCAGGCACTATTACAGGTATGTTACAGCACTGCAAATGCCCTGTAGCGCTATACAAATTAAGTTTAGTATAGGACAAGGAGGTAATCAGTCAGCAGCAGTATCTGCTCCTGCACCCTCCCTTCCTGAAATTTTTTTTGTTTTGTTTTTTTACTTAGCACATTTTCTCAGAAACCCTCTCTTAAATTCAAGGCAGCCCAGCTTTTTTTTTCCCAGTTGGCATTCAGGTAGGATCATTAGGTAGTATGAGATTCATGGTTGTATTGTCTTGAACATTTTTATTTTTCTCTTAAATTTTGCTATTATTTTTGTGGTAATCAAACTTGTATAAATAAAAATAACCAATGCACAATTCTTAGGACCCAGTTTACTAAGCATTTTTCCCCATAGACACAAAATGAGAAAAAACCTTTATTAAAAACATATATTGGTCTGGGGGTAGATATGCAGGGCCAGCCTGTCCATTAAGCAAGGCTGGGCAGTAGGTTATGTGCTGAAGCACATATGGCCTACTGGCCAGCCCACCCCCACTGCTGCTGCAGTTGATTTCAACACCAGGGTGGAGGGTAGCTAAGTTCAGCAGCAGCAGTCCTCAGCAGGCCATATGCTTCGGTACACATGGTTATGCTGCTTCTGATCCCTCAAAGTTGTGGCAGAGGTGTGTCAGAAGCAGCAGGCAATGTGTGCCAAAGCACATGGCCTGCGCCAAGCTGCCACTCCCCCATACTACCATTGGAATCAGTGGCAGCAAGGTGCAGCAAATAGAAACCCTTGGGTCAGCCATGTAGACATGAGTATCTCAAAGTTAGCAAAGGCTTATTCAAACAGATTCAAATCAAATTTGACAAACCTGTTTAATAAGATATGTTAAGAATATAAAGAAACCATGAATAGACAACTTTTTTATACAACATCACAATGAGCAAGAAAACTTCATCACCTAAGATAAAGAGCCACAGTAATCGATTCATTTTTTTTGAATAGCAGGTGCAGTTTAGAGCAGGCATTCTCAACCCAAAACACACACTAGCCAGTCAGGTTTTCAGCATAACCATAATAAATATGCAGGAGAGAGATTTGCAGGCACTGCCTCCATTCTATGCATATTTTTATTTATTTAGATTTATATACCACTTTTTCCTTCAAAGTGGTGGGTTAAACAAAATAAATTACATAACATAGGAGTGACATAACATTGGATAAGAGATGACATAACTTACAAAGGTATAATGTAAAAGATCTTATTATAACGACAATACTAATATTACAACAACAATACTTGTTTGAGCTTATCACTACAAACATGCATTGTTAATGAAGTTCACAGTCTGATTGGTTATAATATTCCATGAATAGGAAGGTTTTAAGTGATTTGCAGAAAGTTTAGGTCTTTTATGGCCCGCAAATCGTCCGAGAGTGAGTTCCAGAGGGCATAATCATTGTGGTTATCCTGAAAACCTGAACGGCTAGGCATGTTCCGACAACTGGGTTGAGAACCCCTGGTTCAGAGTGATAAAATTGTTAAAGTATTGAGAACGGGGCTTGCTCTCCTTGGTCACTAAGAGCAGGGGGGGAGGGAAGGGGGCAACGTTCATGTCCCTCCCTTACTCATGTGTATAGAATTCAAAATTTTAAATCTTATTTTATCTGTTGCAGGGGCACTTACTTGGAACAGATTGACTTCTGCATTGCAATTAGATGTTAGAATTTCAGTGGAGATTAAAAGTGCACTACATCAGGTTGGCTTTTGAAGGAAAGGGGGTTGCAGGGTAATGTTTTTTTGTATTTCAGTTAGATAATTTTATTATTTTTGGAAACAGGTTTTCTTTTAAATTATTGTTTGTTTGTAAATCACAGAGAGTGAACAAAATCTGCACTATACAGCATTTATTAAATGAATGTTTGAAAAAAACATGAACTGAAGGAATACCATAAAAATGAAAAAAGAAACAAGAGGACATGAAAACAAGTGTTTAAAATGGGTAGAGTATACAATGTTTTATACACAACTTTGACTTGTAATCTGCAGTGGAGACTACACATTAATCACAGATTTAAATGGCAATTCTTCAAACCTTTGCTATAGGATAAGATAACACAGGTACACTACCAAAAAACTGCCTCCAGTTTTGCAACTGATTCCTATAGATTTTGGGGTGCTGAATCCAGGAAAAATAGCCAAAATGTTCCATCACGTCACGTTTTCTTGCAAAATTAGATTTCTTACCCATATAAGGAATGTTCACATAATTTCTTTTTAGCCGACTGCAGTTTATTTTCTTGGCCCAAAATAGAGGTTGTAATGGTTAACTAACTAGAAACACTCCCTCATGATATTTTAGAGTGTTTTGTATTCATTTTATACATTAACAGGACAATTGGGAGGCGGGGGGCTAAATCCAGTACTCGCGCTGGCGCATGTTCTTTCCTGTTCGCCTCGCCTCGTTCGCTCTCGCTCAAACACGGTGGTTGCGACATGAATGTTCCTGTCAAATTTCAGTTTCTTGCAAGTTCATTATTACCTTTTGTTTGCTCAGTCGTAATCCAGCTTTATTCCGAAGTGGTTCACTACAGTTGTAGTTTGCAGTGCTGTGTATTTGTGATGGCTCACAGAGCCAGAGGTTGCGTCAACTCTCCGGACAGTTTTTGTTTTATTTGTGGGGAATATACCGTGAAAAAGCGGCAGAGGAACATTTCTGCATTTATTAAAAAAGTATATTTTGCCTATTTCGGTTTGAAGTTAGGCGATCAAGACAAACCGTGGGCTCCTCACAAAGTGTGCAAGACATGTGAGGAAGATCTACGCTTATGGATGAAAGGTAAAAAACAAGCATTTCGTTTCGGAATACCTATGATGTGGCGTGAACAAAGAGACCACAGCAGTGACTGCTATTTTTGCTCTTGCATTGTGAAGGGATACAACTTAAAAAATAAGAACGTAATAAGTTACCCCAACCTTCCCTCAGCAATTAGGCCTATGCCTCATAGCAACGAAGTACCTGTGCCTGAACCACCAAAATCTTTGGATCATATTTGTGTGGACGGTTCTGATCATGATGAGACTCATCAGATGGCTTTTCCCGATGAGTCCAGTACTTCCGAGTTTGAAACTGAACCAGATCCGAAACCTGAACTTTTCTCTCAAGCTGAATTGAATGATTTAGTCCGGGATTTAGGACTCCCAAAAGATGCTGCCCAACTGCTAGGTTCTCGGCTTAAACAGAAAAATCTATTGTCACCAGGAACAACTTTTTATTGGTACCGCAACCGTGAGACACAATTTTTGAAGTATTTCAGCAAAGAGGAAGATTTGGTATTTTGCAACGATATATACGGAGTGATGGAAAAGTTTAAACTCAAGTATGATCCTGCTGAATGGCGGCTGTTCATTGATTCGTCAAAAGACAGCATAAAAGGTGTTCTTCTTCATAATGGCAACACATTCGCTTCAGTTCCTATTGCTCACTCTGTTATTCTCCAAGAAAAATACGAGAATTTGGCCCTGATTCTTCAGAAGATTCGTTATGATGAGCATAAGTGGATGATTTGTGGAGACTTTAAAATTCTATCCATGCTATTAGGGCAGCAATCCGGTTTCACCAAATATCCCTGCTTCCTTTGCTTGTGGGATAGCCGGGCCCGCGACCTATACTGGGGGAAAAAAGACTGGCCAATTCGGGAGTATTTGAGACCCGGTGAGAAAAATGTTCTTCATGAGAGCTTGGTACCTCATGATAAAATTCTATTACCACCTCTCCACATTAAGTTGGGTCTCATTAAGCAATTCATCAAGTCCCTTCCAAAAGATGGTGAGTGCTTTCGGTACCTTTGCTCAAAGTTCCCCCGACTTTCTGAAGCAAAGCTAAAGGAAGGAGTGTTTGTTGGCCCTGATATAAGGAAACTCATTTCAGATGGAGCATTCGCTGAAACGATGTCTGAGAAGGAAAAAGAAGCCTGGGATTCCTTCAAGGATGTTGTTCTCAAATTCTTGGGGAACAGGCGGGATGAGAACTATAAGGATATTGTTGCCAGGATGCTCAATGCCTTCAAAGAACAAGGCTGTAACATGAGCCTGAAAGTCCATTTCTTGCACTCCCATGTGAACTACTTTCCCGAAAACTTGGGGGCGTACAGTGAAGAACAAGGTGAAAGGTTTCACCAGGACATCAAGGACGCAGAGAGAAGGTACCAAGGAAGATGGAACACCACTATGATGGCTGATTTCTGCTGGTTGCTGCTGCGGGAAACCCCAGATGAAAAATACGCCAAGTAGCGCACCAAGAGAAGCATTCGGGGGAAGAAGAAACGGGCCCACCAGGAGATTGATTGACCCAAGAATGACTTTAAAATCTAAACTGTGTTGACAAATATCGTGTTTTTACTAAACTTTGAAATAAAAATTTGCTAGTTATTACCACAGTGTCGGATCTCATTTATTAGAATTTTATTTTCACACCATCGGGTGTCTGTCTTCATGTATTGCAATGGTGCGGTTTGCATTTTCTATTCTTACATACATACCTGTACAACATTTTTTGCACATTTCTTTGCTTTGCTTTGTGTCTAACCTCGCTCTTATATGCTCAATGTTTGTGCACATGTATGTGGCTGTTTTAAGTGCAGACAATTTTGCTACCATCACAGTGTGTTTTGGTGACATTACTCTATTACTTATGTTATTATTATATTACTTATGTGCTGCCTTGTTACAATTTTCTTTATTCTTATTTGAATAACTACTAAACAATTAGTATAAAGAATTCATCCAAGAAACTTTTATCTCGATCGCACTCAATCTGAAACGTTCACCTCAAACTGCTAACCCAATGTAGCAAAAAATCTGTACGTGATGGAGCAAATTGGTTACCAGATTTGGATTCAGCGCACCAAAAAAACATAAAAATCAATTGAAATATTAGAGGCAGTTTAAAAAAAAATTTTTTAGTGTACCTGTGTAATTATACACATTTAACTGACACACTTCCCTGTAAAGTAATACACATGTGAAGGATCAATGTAGAAACTACATAAATGCTATACAGTGGAAATTGTGTGATATGTTGTCTTTCTAAGCTATAAATAAAGGATTTACTGAACTATAGATCCTGTTGTGGCTGCAATATACTCTAGCATTTGTAACTGTGAATAGTCCTTAGAAAGCTTTTGAGATGAGAACTTACCATCTCTCTGTCACAGACGAGGCAGAACACTTAGCATTTGTATGCTTTATTTACAGTATGGTATTTTTTTTAAATTTCTGTTTTTTTATTACCTGATTTGCCAAACAAACTTAGACTGCTATACAAAATATAAATAAAATCAAAATTAAAACAAAACAAATTAACATACAATTATATGTAAAGCAATAATAGCAACATTATACAAATCAAAATTAATCACAAAATATAACAAGATAAAATACATTTATATCACATAATAAACTAAATAATGGCTAAAATGACAGCATTATAGAGAAAAAATAGCTCTCTACCTTCGTAGGTTATTTTAAGAGACTTAGTAGTGATGTAGGACATCTGAAAGACATGCAGATGGACATCGAAATCACAGAAACGTCTCCACAAATAACATTTACAAACTGCTCCGGCGCAGGGATGTCCAAGTAGGCAAGGGGGCATGATGGAGGCATGCCTGGGGAGGTCCTATGGACTTACATATCTCCATTCGATTTCAGGAATGAGAGACATTTGCAGGCATGTCTACGTTTATACCTGCTGCAGGCACAAACAGACATCAGGAAAGTGCTTGTTATGGCCTTAAAAACATCCAAACAGTATAAAGAAGATGGAGAGTTAAGTGACTAATCTAAGATCACAAAGGCTTACACTGTGATTTGAACCCTGGCCACTCTGCTCCAAACCCACTATTTTTACCATTATGCTGTTAGACATCCACATTCTTAGATGCTAATTAGAGGACATTGATATAGACTTCTCTATAAACATCCATATAGGGCATGGCCTCATTTCTGAAATCATGCCTGAACTTGCACATGCCTGCATTTAAAAAAAAAAATAGACTCTGGCTTAGACATCCCATTATAAAATGTGCCTTTTAGGCTGAAGGCTCAGCCATCCCCATACTCTTTCCCATCCATAGATATTGCTCTGGCTTTATTTGCTACTAACCTTCATTAGAAGGTTGGGCTTTCAAAGAGACACTTGCTAGTTAGGAAATCTTATGATCAAATTACTCCTACATTTGACAACCTACACTGAATTGCTGTTCCTTTTAAGATAAAATTCAAGAAATCTATAACCATCTTTAAACATTATTCAATGAAGCCCTACAATTTTTCAAGTATAGTTTTGTGCCCTACATATCTTCTTAAACTCCTACATCTTTACAGGACTCCTTGCTGCAATGTCCTGCAGTCTCTCAAATTAAATTTGCTGAAACTTGGAAATGGGCTGTCTTGTGCTGTGGCCCTGGCCTTTGAAATTTCCTCCTAAGATGATCAGGCTGTACATGGACCACTTAACTTGTAGGCACCTTATCATTCCTCTATCTAAACCACTTTGACCTTGTGAAAAGCGGTATATAAACCTAGCTAAATAAACAAACCTAGCTAGGTGTATCCTTTTCTTCAGCTGCTGTGTTATCTGTCTTGACTAGATTGTAAGCTCTCAAGAGTAGGGACAGCAAAGTTACTTACCTTTAGCAGATGTAATACATGAACAGCAGGAATAAGTCCTCAGGTATGGGTGACATCACCAACGGAGCCCCTTGCAGAATGCTCCTCAGCTTCCAAAGGAAACTTTTAGGAGGTTCACTGCACATGCACACCTGCCTTCCATGTCATCATATGCTCCAGTATGATCATATAGCAGGAGCCAAAAAGGCAGCACTATGGGGAGGGGGGGGGAGGTGTTCTCCGTGAACAGCAGGGATAACTATGCTTTCTCTGTGAGCAAGCAGGAAATAAGTCCTCAGGTATGGGACTCCCAAGCTTCAGGCTACTGGAGCTTGAGGAGAAATGGCCCAACTGGGCATCGAGAACTGGAGAAGCTAGGAAGACCAGAGAGGTAGTCTGGTCAAGTGACTCATCTGATGCAGTATGCACAGTTGACATCAACCAAGGGAATTTTAGCAGGTAACTGGATGGATAGAAGGGCCTGTGGGCAGGAGTTGATTCTCAAGACCCACAGAGATGCTAGTGCACAGCCTGGTCAAAATTGCTGTCCCGACAGGAATCGCCATCTAGACAGTAATGGGCTGCGAAGGTATGGATCAAAAACCATGTCGCAACCCTGCAGATTTCCTCTGCCGAGACAGAACAAAGGTTGGCTGCCAATGTAGCCATCACACAGACATTGTGAGCTGTGACATGACCCTCAAGGCTCAGACCAGCCAAGGAATTATGCATGGGCAATGCAGTCCACAAGCCAGAGTGATAGTGTATGCTTTGAAATGGTGGCACCCAGCCTATTGGTATCGATGGAGACTAATAGCTGGGAGGATTAGTAGTGCCCCTTCGTGCACTCCAGGTAGAAGGCCAGTGCAAGTTTGCAATCCAGCATGTGCAACGCTGCCTCACCAAAACTGGCGTGAGGCCAGGGAAAGAATGTTGGCAGGACAATGGACCGGTTGAGGTGAAAAGCAGAGATCACCTTTGGCAGAAAACAGGGGGAGGGGCATGCGGAGCACCACCCAGTTCTGGTGAAACCTGGTGTACAGAGGATGTGTGACCAGGGTCTGAAGCTTACTAACACGTTGGGCGAATGTGACTGCCACCATGAAGAGGACCTTTTACGAGCGTAGGTCAAGAACCTCAGAGGGCACACATTCAGCAGCTGAAAAGGAGCCTGCATGAGCTGGCAGATGACCACATTCAGGTCCCAAGCAACCATAGGAGGCTTGACTGGAGGTTTTGCGAGAAGCAAGCCCCGCATGAATCGGCCTACCAGAGGTTGAGCCCCCGCCCCCCCCATGGAACGCTCCACCTTAGCATGATACAACACACACCCAGTTGGATTTGAGCCCAGAATTGGAGAGGTGCAAGAGATATTCCAACAGCTGGTCCATAGGACAGAAAAAGGAGTCCAGCACCTGACCAGTGCACCACACAGCAAACTGCTGCTACTTGAACGTGTAGGCCTTACACATCAACTCTTTGCAAGATGCCAGCAGGACCTCGGTAACACCCTCAGGGAGAGCAAGTTTTGCAAGGGCTACCCATTCAACATCCACTCCATTAGCATCAGGGAGAGCAAGATTATCGCCAATCCCTCCCCTTGTATCTCCCCCTCCTTGTCGTCTCTCACGCTCTATCACTCCACTCACTGTCCAACAATTCCCCTCAGCTATGGAACTCTTCCCTCCCGATTTTTTCTCTTTATCTCCCAACTCCCAAGCATCTGTCTGGTTCTCCTCCCTCTCTGCTGCCCTTGATCATGTTGCCCCTCTTCGTCCACGCCCTGCTACTCATCGACCTTCACAACCCTGTATCATGCCGGTCTTCTCTTACTTCGATCCCAACTTCGTAGAGCTGAACGTCAATGGCGCAAATCCCCTTCAACCGCTACCTTATCTTTTTTCAAAGCTCGCCACTCCTTCTATCGATTTCAAGTTCACCTTGCCAAGTCCACTTACATCTCCAATGCTATCACCAATGCTCCCAACCAGACTCGCCATCTTTATTCTACTCTTAGATACCTCACCTCTCTTCACCCTACCACTCCTGCCACACCTAGTCATCCAACCCGTCCCTTCTCTTCTAGCCACGACCTTCAGTGCCAAAATCTCCACCCTGAGGGCCTCCCTGCCCTCCCACCCCCCTCCCATTCTCTCTCCCCCCCAAGCCGCTTCCTCTCCCCCCATCTCCAATTTCACTCACACCTGGTCTTCCTTTTCTTTGACTACCACAGATGAGTTTCATTATCTCATTTCCTCCGTTAATAAGACCTTCTCGTCTCTCGACCCCATCCCTTCCTCTTGGCTGCTTACTCCCTCCCTGTCTCTCCTTCCCCATCTCCAATCCATGTTAAACTCTAGCCTTTCCACAGGAACCTTTCCCTCTTCCTGGAAACATGCACTAATTCGTCCGATTCTCAAAAAGCCCTCCCTAGACCCTTTAGACCCTGCCAACTATCGTCCAGTTTCCAACCTTCCTTTTCTTTCTAAACTTCTTGAAAAAATCGTTTTTGCTCAGCTATCCCATCACTTGGACTCAATTAACTTCCTTCACCCCCGTCAATCTGGTTTTCGCCCGGACACAGTGTTGAAACTGTTCTTCTGGCCTTCACTAATTCCTTGCATGTAGCACATGATCGTGGTGACATCTCGGTGGCAGTAGCCCTTGATCTTTCTGCTGCCTTCGACCTGGTTGATCACTCCCTTCTCTTATCCCGGTTGCGTGAAGCTGGTCTTTGCAGCACGGTTCATCGGTGGTTCCACTCCTTTCTCTCCTCCCGTTCTGGTGCCGTACTCTCTTTCTCCCCATCTGTCCCCCCTTCTGACTCGTTTCCCCTTTCCTGTGGGGTTCCCCAAGGTTCTGTTCTCGCCCCTTTGCTCTTTAATCTCTTTTTGACTCCTCTCACCTTGCTAATTCAACAGTTTGGGATTTCGGCCTTTTATTATGCTGATGATATTCTTCTCCTTTACCACACCTCTCCTGTGTCCCCTGATCTTACTCCGCTTAACTCCTGTCTCACTGCTGTTACTAACTGGATGACCCAAAATTGTCTACATCTCAACCTTGCCAAAACTACTGCAATTTGGTTTCCACATGGCCACCAATCCCCTTCTCTGGCTCCCTCTTTCTCTAGTACTCCCATTTCTTTGGTTTCCACCTTCCGTTATCTTGGTGTGCTCTTTGATTCTGATCTTTCCTTTTCTGCTCATGTTTCCCATATCACCAAGACCTCCTTTTTCTACCTCCATCAAATTCGTGCGATTCGTCCCTTCCTTTCTTCCTCTGCCCTTACAACTCTGCTGCTATCATTGGTCATTTCCCGTCTTGACTTTTCCAACTCAGTTCTTTCCGGCATTACCAAATTCCAATTAATTCGCCTACAAAGAATTCAGAACCCTGCCGCCAGACTTGTAACTTGCTCCTCTCCTAATGAACACGTCACTCCCCTTCTTATCCATCTCCACTGGCTCCCTGTGTCTTTTTGTATCCAGTTTAAACTACTCACACTTGTTCATAAGGCGCTGCACACCTCTACCCCGCAATATCTGGCAAACTTACTTCACTTCCATACCCCTAGGCACACCCCTCGATCCTTCCATCTCAATCGCCTTGCACTACCATTTCCTTCCCAGGCCCACCTTCAATCCACCAGTTCTTCAGCCCTTTTCTTCATTGGTCCTGCTCTCTGGAATTCCCTACCTACTACCCTCCGTCTGGAATCCCACCACTCCTCCTTCAAACAGGCATTGAAAACTCACCTCTTCTCCCTGGCTTTTGACCTCCCCTCCTCCTCCCCTTAGCCTCTTCCCTGTGATTACGGTATTCTGCTAGCTCTCCTCTTTCTGTCCTATCAGACATTGTAACTTCCTCTTCATTTTCTGGCCCTGTGCCTTCCTTTATTGAAGTTTTTATTGTAAACTGCTCTGATTATTACTGAAGGGCGGTCAAGCAAATAAAATAAACAAACATAAGATGAAGTCTGGGTCAGAGCCCAAGCAGAGAGGCTTCCTCTGCAAGAGCTGCAGGAGTAGCGGGAACCACTGCCAGTAGGGAGGGATGAGAAAAATGGATTCCCCCTTAGTCTTGAGCTTCAGGAACATTTTTGCAATGAGCAGTATAGGGGGGGGGGTAGGCATAGGGCAGGCCTTCTCCGCCATGGAGAAGGAAGGCATCCGAGACCAGGGTGATCGGTGGCCAGCCTCCACAAACAGAACCAAGCTACCCGGGCATTCTGTGCCATAGCAAAGGGATCCACCTCGGGGGCCCCACTCCTGGAAGATCCAGTTTACTACTGCCCTCTTGAGAGTCCATTCATGTGGCTGAAGTACCTGGCTGAGGTGATCTGCTAGGCTGATGCACTTGCTAGGCAAATACATCATCCTGAGATCCATGCTGTGGACCAGGGCAAACAATCTCCCAAAACAGGGAGGTATGAGCCTGTGGCCCCCTGCTTGTTCACATAGAATATGGCCACCTGGTTGTCCATCTGGATCAGGATCATCTGATTTGCCAGATGCGCCCAAAAGGTACAGAGAGCATTTACAATGGTCCAGAGCTCGAGGAAGTTGATCTGATGGAGGCTCTTGCTCTCAGATTGGAGATATCAGTCGTAACAGTCTGCAGAGCACTGCTGGTTGGAATGAGAGGCCCTGACACAGGTTTCTGGGCATGAGCAACCACATCAGGGATTGCGCAAATGGCGCAGTGACCACAACTCTGTCCCACAGGTGGCCGGAGGCTTGCTGCCATTGTATTCACAAGGTCTATTGAGCCTGCCGCATGCAGAGACAGGCCTGAGGGATGACATGCACTGTAGCCACCATGTGTCCAAGGGCCCTCAACAGCCCACGGGCTGTGTGGCGCTGCAATGTGCCCACCACCTTGATGAGATGCTGCAGGCGGTCTGCTGGCAGAAGTACTATCACCTTAGTGGTATCGAGGAGGGCGCCAATGAACTCCAGCTGCTGCACTGGCTGGAGGTGGGATTTTGAATAGTTTATCACAAAGCCAAGTCCTTTGAGCACCTGAATGGTGAGCTCAGTGGACTGACAAACGCTAGCCGACATGGGGCCCTTTACAAGCCAGTCATCCAGATACAGGAAGACAAAGACCCCCTGGGTCTGGAGGAAGGCAGCCATGACTGCCAGGGCACTTTGTAAAGACCCTGGGGGCTGCAGTCAACCCAAAAGGTAGCACCCGGTATTAATAGTGCTGGCTGCCCAGCACAAACTGAAGGTACTGTCTGATGCAGGTGAATCGGAATATGTGTGTACGCATCCTTCAGATCATAGCCGGTCGTCCTGGAGGAGGAATGGGAGCAGCATCCACAATAAGACCATCTTGAACTTTTCGTGGACCAGGAACTGGTTGAGGTTTCACAGATCCAGAATGGGACAGAACCTGCTGGTCTTTTTGGGGACCAGGAAGTACCTGGAGTAGAAGCCCTGCACGATGTGGGCCAGGGGAACTGGCTCAATGGCGAGGTCGGCTAGCAGGACCACGACCTTCGTCTGCAGCAGGCTCAGTGTGCGGGGTCCATGGGGTAACTCCCTGGGATAAGGGGGCAGCAGCTGGGTGAAATGCAACAGATAGCCGCTTTGGATGATCTGCAGCACCTAGGTGTTTGAGGTGACGAGAGGCCACTGGTGGGCAAAGTGGATGAGTTGCCCCCCTCCCCACCTGCAGGGGGACCTCAGTGGACAACGGTTGACTGCTATGCTCCTGAGGACCCCATCAAAAACCCACACCCAGCTTGGGCTGGGGGGCGGCCTGTTCTTTTGGGGGTTTTTCTCCCTCCACTGCGAGCGGGGAATTAGGGCCTCAGGCTGCACCTGCAACTGGGATGGAAAGTACCATTGCAGGTGCAGAAAGAAAGCCTTCTTGGCTTGTTCCTTCTGCGTGGAGTCACAGTTTTTCTGAAGAGCTTGGGAAGGGTTACCCGCTTCTTCTCTAGCTCCTCAGCCTTCTCCACAGGATTGCTGAAGAGGTTCTCACCCCAACAGGGGATGCTGGTGATCTTGTCCTGGACCCACTGCTCCAGGTCAGGACTGCAACCAGGCCAACGGAGCTTGGGAAGGGTTACCCGCTCCTTCTCTAGCTCCTCAGCCTTCTCCACAGGCTTGCTGAAGAGGTTCTCACCCCAACAGGGGATGCTGGTGATCTTGTCCTGGACCCACTGCTCCAGGTCAGGACTGCAACCAGGCCAACGACTGCCACCCTACTGGCAGGTTCAAAGGCATCATAGGCGCCCCCCCAACCATAAATTTCAAGCAATCCTTGCCAAGAGCTACAAGGTCTTGAAAAGACTTTGGGCGGTCCTTGGGAAGTGAAGTCCTCTATATCCAGCATGACATCATTGAGGAACAAGACCATGTAAGTCTGGTAGGCCAGGATCTGGGCTAGCAGCATGGAACCCTGGAAGCACCTCCTCTCAAAGAAGTCCAGAGTCCTCACCTCTCGCATGGGCAGCACAGAGGAGTGCGTTTTAAACACTCTTTGCCTACTTCAAAGCAGACTCTACCACAATGGAATTGTGGGGCAGTTGAGGCTTCTTGAACAGCGGGGCCTTCTGGAACCGCTACAGGTAGTCAAGCTGGCAGCCGATGACCGGAAGCATACGCAGTGCTTCTCACAGCCGCAGTAGCAGCCTCTGCAGGATATGGTGGATGGGGACCATCACCGCCTCACTGGGGGCATAGAGATACTGGAGGAGTTCCAGTTTCTTCATCCTCTGTTTCTCTTCAGATTCCAGAGAAAGCACAGTTACTTACCTGTAACAGGTGATCTCTGGGAACAGCAGGAATTAGTCCTCACATATGGGTATCGTCGGTACCGACGGAGCCCGTGCGGGAAAGCTCCCCAGCTTCTTAGAATAGAAGCTTTTGGGACCTCCCACTGCACATGCGCACTGCCTTCCCGCCTTCCTGAACAGCTCTCCTCAGTTTCGAGTTTATAGCTGAGTCAACAGAGAGAGGACAGGAAGATAGATAGATAAAAGATACAACTCCTAGGGGAGGTGGGTGGGTTGTGAGGACTAATTCCTGCTGTTCCCAGAGATCACCTGTTACAGGTAAGTAACTGTGCTATCTCCAGGAACAAGCAGGAATAAGTCCTCACATATGGGGACTCCCTAGCTTAGATGCATGGGATCCCCTGTAAAGGTTCGCCATCTTCGTATGGATCTCAGGCATCCATTCTGGGAAGGTGGGCAGGAGTTGTTTAGGAATGGAACAGGTGCTTGAGGACAGCCTGGCCAAACAAGGCATCCCGGCAGGAGTCCTTGTCCAAACAGTAATGGGCTGTGAAGGTATGAACCGAGGCCCAGGTAGCGGCTCGACAGATCTGATCTATGGAAACAGAGTGCAGATGAGCCATAGAAGTTGCCATGGCCCTCACATTGTGAGCAGTGACATGGCCTTCCAGAGAAATGTTTTTGCTCTGGTAAGCAAAAGAAATACACTGAGCAATCCAATTGGAAAGTGTACGCTTGGAGACTGGAAGTCCCAAATGGGAAGGATCAAAGGCCACAAAAAGTTGAGAAGACTTTCGATGTGGCTGAGTCCTATTAAGGTAAAAAGCGAGAGCTCTTTTACAATCCAGAGTATGAAGGTTCCTCTCTGCATTGGATGCATGAGGAGCTGGAAAAAAGACAGGTAGATATACCTCTTGATTAAGATGAAAAGGCGAGACCACTTTAGGCATAAAGTGGGGATTCGTCCTAAGGACCACCTTATCATGATGAAATCTTGTGTAAGGTGGATTAGCCACTAAAGCCTGCAGCTCACTGATGCGGCGAGCCGAAGTGACTGCAATGAGGAAGATGACCTTCCAGGAAAGAAATTTCAAGGAGGTGGAAAACATTGGCTCAAAAGGTGGCTTCATAAGTTGACCGAGCACTAGATTCAAATCCCATGCGACCGGGGGTGGTCTGATGGGAGGTTTAGTGAGAGTCAGGCCTCTCATGAATCTTGCAACAAGAGGATGAGAGGAGATAGGTTGTCCATTTATATGTTTCAAGGATGCTGCAATAGCACTTAAATGGACTCTTACCGAATTCGTCTTGAGGCCTGCATTGGATAGATGCAGGAGATAATCAAGAAGAGAATTCAAAGGAAGTGCCAGAGGGTCAAGACCCTGCTGAGCACACCAAATGGAAAAACGTTTCCATTTGAAAGCATAGGAACGCCTGGTAGAGGGTTTCCTAGAGGCAGAAAGGATATCTTTCACTGGTTGGGAAAGATGAAAGTCTTGAAGGCTTAAGCCTTCAGTAACCAAGCACTGAGGTGAAGGGATTTGGGGTTTGGGTGCCACAAAGTCCCCTCCTCCTGAGACAGGAGGTCTGGCGCAGCTCCCAGATCCAAGTAGGATCCCTGGGAGAGCTGTAGAAGTAGAGGGAACCACACTTGGCGTGGCCAGCGTGGAGCTATGAGGATCATAGTTCCATGATCCCTCTGGAGTTTGAACAGAGTCTTGGGAATCAAAGGAATGGGTGGAAAGGCATATAGGAATGCCTGATTCCAATTCAGGAGAAAGGCGTCCGTAGCCTGAGCTCCCTGACACGGAGTTCTGGAACAGAACCGGGGAAGTTTGGCATTCCACGGACTTGCAAAGAGGTCTATGTCCGGGGTCCCCCATTCCTGAAAGATTCGGTTTATTTGGTCCAAATGTAGGGACCATTCGTGTGGCAGCAGAACTCGACTGAGCCTGTCTGCCCGAGAGTTTTGAACTCCTGGGAGATACACTGCTAGCAGGTGAATCTGATGCTCTCTGGCGAAGGCCCATAGTCTTAGAGCTTCGTTGCAAAGCGACAGAGAGCCCGTCCCTCCTTGTTTGTTTATGTAAAACATGGCCACCTGATTGTCCGTCTGAACTAGGACAGTGAGGTTGGCTAGGAGGGAGTGGAAGACCTTGAGGGCAAGGTAAATTGCTCGCAGTTCCAGAAGATTGATATGAAGGGTGGTCTCCTGTAGAGACCAAGTGCCCTGAGTGGAGAGAGTTTGCAGATGGGCTCCCCACCCTGTTTGGGAGGCATCTGTTGTGAGGGTTGCTTGGGGTAGCAATGGTTGAAATGGAGCCCCCAACAACAGATTCTTGGTGGAAGTCCACCAGTGGAGGGACCAAAACAGACGATCGGAGGTTTGTATTTGGTCTGAGAGCGCTCCTGACGCCTGAGTCCACTGAGTGGCCAGGGTCCATTGAGCTGCTCTCATATGAAGACGAGCATAGGGCACCACATGCACTGTGGAGGCCATATGACCCAGTAGGCGTAGCATTTCCCTGGCTGTCAAGTGAGTGCTGGACTGAGCTTGGGAGGCCAAACTCAGGAGGCGCTGGCCTCGAACATGTGGAAGGTAGGCCCTTGCAGTGATGGTGTCCAACTGGGCCCCTATGAATTCTAGAGATTGAGTAGGGATGAGTTGGGACTTGGGAAGGTTTACTACCAGTCCCAGATACTGCAAAAGGCTCCTTGTGTGGTCCAGGGAAATCTGGGCCTGTGACTGAGTTGGAGCTCGGATGAGCCAGTCGTCCAGATATGGGAAGACAAAGATTCCCATGCCTCTTAGAAATGCGGCTACGACTGCCATGCATTTTGTGAATACTCTTGGAGCAGAGGCTAGACCGAAGGGGAGTACTCTGTATTGGAAATGTTTTCCCTGAAACAGAAAGCGAAGATACTTTCTGTGGGATGGATGGATGAGTATATGTGTATACGCATCCTGTAGGTCTAGAGAACAAAGCCAGTCCTGACCCTGGAGGTAAGGAAGGAGAATGCCGAGAGACAGCATTTTGAATTTCTCCTTGAAGAGAAATTTGTTCAATTCTCTCAGATCTAGGATTGGTCTGAATCCCCCTGTCTTCTTTGGAATGAGAAAATAAGGGGAGTAGAAACCGGACCCTTGTTGAGGAAGAGGAACCTCTTCTATGGCCCCTTGGGCAAGAAGAGAGGAAACCTCTTGACCCAACAGGGTTAGGAGAGATGGGGGAGAATTGAATGGTCTCACCATATGATGGGGAGGAAGGCTGGAGAAATGAAGTTTGTAACCCTCTCGAATGATAGAGAGGGTCCATTGTTCTGTTGTGATTTGTTCCCATCTGGGAGCAAAGTGAACCAACCTTCCGGGTATGGTGAGAGGTTCTGGTTGTGTTAGAACCAGAAGTGGCAAGTTCCCTAGGAGCAAGTCAAAACCCCTGAGGGGTTGGAGCCTGCTGAGCTACAGTAGCTGCTGCAGGCTTAGCTCGTGCTTGTTTGGATTGCTGACGCTTAGCAGTATAGCGAGGTTGAGAAGACTGCTGGCCAGTATTTGAAGCAACTCTGGCCTTCTTATAGTAAGGCCTTTTAAAAGACTTTTTCTTAGTAGGAATTGAAGTGGACTTTGAAAGTCTTTCCAAGGTGGCATTTTCAGCATCCATCTGGGTGGCTTTGATTTGCCACTCTTCCCCAAATAAGTTCTCACCTGTACAGGGCAGATTCCGTAAGCCATCTAGAACCCAAGGTTCCAGATCAGAGGCCTGGAGCCAAGCAAGACGTCGGGCTGCAATAGCAATGCCCGAAGCCCTACTGGCTCCCTCAAAGGAATCATATGCTGCCCTATTAGAGAACTTAGAAACCTCTAAGAGTTGTTTCACTAGGGAAAGGAATCCCTGCTTTTTATCCTCAGGGATAAAGGGGGCAAAATGCCGCACCTTTTTGGCAAGTTCCTCCAGGAACATGCCCATATAGAGACTGTAGGAATTAATCCTGGCTATAAGCATACTAGCCTGGAAAATTTTCCTACCAAAAGAGTCCAAAGTCTTACATTCCCGTCCTGGAGGGGTGGAAGAGTGCCTTTTGGTACTCCTAATCTTCTTCATTGCAGACTTCACCACAATAGAGTGGTGGGGCAATTGAGTCTTTTGGAAACCAGGAGAAGGAGGGACCCTATACATGGTGTCCAACCTACGGGAATAAGGAGACAAAGTCAAAGGATTTTCCCAGAAATCCATCAGTTGTTCTTGAAGGATTTCATGGATAGGCAGGGTAACTGCCTCCTTAGGGGCCTTTGAGTATCCCAAAATATCCAGTTTTTTGGATCTGGGTTCCTTTTCAGAGGATGTGGTAATAGAAAGGGCTGTAGCCATATCTAAAACAAAGTCCTGGAAGGACAAATCCTCTGGAGGGGGCATTCTCCTTTTAGGAGAAGAGGGCTCCTCAGGTAAGTTGAGTGAAAACTCAGCAGAATCATCAGAGGAGTGAAAATCCTCAGAGGAATCGGTGCTTTCCTCTAACGCACGATACGCGTACCGATCGGTATCGATATCGGGCGTATCGGGTATGGAACCGGTATGGAGCGAAAGCCCATACGGTACCGACTTGCGTTTAGAGGTGGACGGCCTCGATACCGGCATGGCGGACGATACCGGTATCGGGCCCGGAACCGCTGAAAGCGGAACCGATGGCGTTGCAGCTTTAATGAAAGCCATGACGGCCTGCTGCATGGACTGTACAGTATCGCCCATGGACGCCATAGCTGCCTGGATGTCGGTACCGGAGTGACCCGGTACCCCAGAGCAGGCTAACAGGTGATCTGTCGAGGCCGTAGCATCGATATCAACCTGAGACCCCTGAATTGGCGTTTTTGGAAGTTGGACTTCCCGCCGGGGTTGTTTGGCTGGGGCAGGGTCCTCAAGTTCTAAGCTAAGAGCCTCTCGATGCTTTGAAGGAGATTTGCTCTTTGAGGACTTGCCCACAGAAGGTTTGGTTACCTGAGATCCATCCGGAGAAGAAGACCTGGATGACTGTGATGCTGTATTCTCTGAAGCAAACAGCACATGGAATTTGTTGGCCCGGTTCTGCAGCCCACGTTTAGACATGTGGGAGCAAGATGGGCAGTCCGGTATGGAATGGTCAGGCCCCAAACATTTCAGACACCAGTCATGGGTGTCTGTGACTGAAATAACAGCATTACATTTGGTACACTTCTTAAATCCAGGGGCTGGCTTCTCCATGAGGAGAAATTGAGTAGGCCGAGAGGCCTCTCTGAAGTGACCAAAAAGCTAAAAAATAAGAAAAAAGAATTATAATTTTTTAAAGAAAGAAAGAAAAGACCAGCGATACCGGTATCGGTATGGGGAAGGCAGGTACGCGGTCTAAAGAAACAAATAAAATAACAATTTCTTCAGCGGTGACAGGAACACGACCTGCTGGCTCCGCGGAAAAAGAGAAACTGAGGAGAGCTGTTCAGGAAGGCGGGAAGGCAGTGCGCATGTGCAGTGGGAGGTCCCAAAAGCTTCTATTCTAAGAAGCTGGGGAGCTTTCCCGCACGGGCTCCGTCGGTACCGACGATACCCATATGTGAGGACTTATTCCTGCTTGTTCCTGGAGATAAGGGGATGGCCTTGGCCAGGTCCCAAACAAAATCCTGGAAGGACATGTCTTCCAGGGGAGATTTCTGCCAATCCAGAGGAGTGACAGGTCAGACAGTTTATCTTGGGCCCAAAGGTCTGATACAGTCGATATTGTCTCAGTTTTCCATTCAGACTCGGAGGAAGTTTAAGTAATGCAGAATCTCCTCCAAACGCCCAATGCGCAGCTCAGGAGAGGGTGGATGTCAATGGTCCTCCTTGCACCTGGCATGTTGATGGCAATGTCCTGGAGCCTCAGACTCCGACACACTGGAGAGGGAGATGGCTTCATCCACTGGAGTAGATACCGATCTGCCACTTGATGTCCCAGCCACGACGGGCAGGACACAGATCTCCAGGATAGGCTGGAAAGAGTGCAGTGACAACGCGCTCTGTGCCACAAAGCCTGTATTCCGCAGGGCTTCCACCACTGCCAAGAGAGCTTCTAAGGCTCTTAGGCATTCATTCAGAACTGCCACCAATGAGGACATTGATGCCGCAGCCATCACTGGTGGGTCCTTGGGTGGGAACTCCACAATGATTGGAGCATCAGGAGACATCTGGCTTCCCTCCTGGGCACTAGGAATGGACTCCACCATCCGGATTGGGTCCTCCCTGCTGGGGTAGCTTGACTGGCCATTTCCAGCCATCTCTCTCTGATAGGGGCTACAGTGGCACTGCACATGGATCTTCTTGTGCTCCCCCTTTTGACGTTGACGGGGTCTCTGCAGAGTGTCTCACCTCTCTGCTTGAACCTTTCTGCTCTGACTGAGCTCTCTGCCCTTTTCCCTTGGCAACATCAGGCGTGGATGAGGGAGTCTGGGCTGAGGATGCTGAATCAGATGAGCGAAAGAGGGACGACTCCTGCTTTTCCCAACCCTTCAGCCCTTGATGCATCATCTGCAAGCACAGGATGCTGGCTGGTGGTCGGTTACAAGCCATTGCAAGCACCAATTATGGTGGTCCATGGCAGAAATGGTCTTGCCACATTTGGTGCATTTCTTAAAGCCGCTAACTGGCTTAGATGTGCCGAAAAATACCACCTCAGCAAACTCAAACTGAAAACAGCAGTGGGTAGCAAAAGCCCCTGGAGAGGAAAAAAATGCCCAAAAAGTGCAAAAAAACCCCCAACCCTGCAGAAAAAACATACAAAAGATAAGAAAAAGGCTAACCGATGACAGATGGGTGAAAAAACGAGCAAAAGCTCAGCCACAAGGGCATGATAGTCAAACTTTTTTCTGGACTGTAGGAGCATGTCCTAGGTGCTCTGCAGAAAAAACCCCCTGGAGAATATGGTGCCACAGTGGGCGGAGAAGGCAGGCGCGCATGCACGGTGTACCTCCCAAAAGCTTCCTTTGGAAGCTGGGGAGCATTCAGTGCAGGGCTGTTGGTGATGTCATCCATACTTGAGGACTTATTTCCTTCTTGTTCATGGAGAACATATTTCTCTGTATTTTTATACTGAATATCACCTGAGCCTTCTGGGATGAGCATCTTCAGAAACCAAAGCTTTTTTTAAGCTGAAACTGGTTGGACAGCATATCTCCCTGCTAAATTTTACTTGTATGTTTCATCAAGGCAGCCTTGCATAAATGACAGGGTAAGGCATGGCCATCCTGTTATTTGAACTCTGCTACAGGAACACAATTACCTAAGTGGATTTTCTGTGAAATCTGGGCCATTCTGTCTTCCCACATTTAATTGTTAATTGGCATTTCTCACAGCAACTGAACCACCAATTGTAAACTGCCTCCATTTTAAAGACAAAAACATTAAGTTAGAAAAGTTCAAATTGTATGTGGACATGATGACATGCATCTCATCTGACATGAGTTAGCTTCTCAAAGATAGAGAAAATAAAGAACATATATGTTGCAAGCACTCCCTGTCATGAGAGACAAAACAAATTAACTGAAACGGAATAAGAAGTGGCCATTTGTATGTTAAAATAGATACCATTGTAATGTACGCACATACCAGCAAAGAGCACACCCACATAGCTGCGCCTGCCTCCGAGCAGGTCTGTTTTGCACTTATGATAATAGTCCTGGGCATATAGATACCTACTCGCTGTTACTTTGCCAGTCTAATGTCGTGATGTGTTAAGATATTGTATAGGTTAAGTTATCGAACTATGGGTGAGAAATGTAATGAATAAAATAAAAATGTTGCCTTTATAAAAAAAAATACCAATCATCCAAAATATCAAGAGGGAATGGAAAAAAGTATAAAATCTAGAATCTTTAATCCAAGCAAAGTGTAAACATAACAAATACAAAAAAATAATTACAAAAAGATGTCTCTTAATAGGCACCCTGGTATAGAATTACCCCGTGTGTGTGTCTCTATACAGCACTTTGTACATCTGGTAGGTGCTTTACAAACACAAAATTTCATTTGCTGTAATACAAAAGCAAGGGTACGCAATAGGCTGGACAACCTAGGTTTAATTCAGGAGGTAAAGGCCTGTATGTTTATACAGTCAGATATCCTTGGGTGTGAAAGAATACTGTGTGCTTTCAGCCATAATACACTGGGTTGTCACCTAGTGGTTGAAGCCAAGAATCACATGGTAGATCAGAGTTTTCCAACCAATATGCCACAAACACTTTGGCTCACTTCTGGAGCGTACAATGATACTTCACTAGAAAAAACTAATCACCCCACTCATTTAACACTTTTATAGCATTTTTCTTCAGGAAAACAAACAAAAGGAGAAAACAGGTCTCAGAGTCAAATGGGTTATAGAGTGAATCATGGTCAAAACCACATATAACACTCAACCCAACGCAACAACCTATAAACCCCCCCCTCCTTTTATACATATTTTTCAAACTTTAACTTTTTAACTTTCCATCGTTTTAACCAGCTATCAATATAAATACGTAGTTAGTAGCAGTGGATGACACTTAACTTTCAGTCCATTTTTCTCAAGCAGCCACCCAGCTTGCCAACACTTATATTAAAATACTATAGCCCCATAGAAAACCCTCCTTAATATCAGCTAACCATTATCCTAAATGTAATATACAATCGTTAGTAAACCCGGCGCTAAATACACCAGCAGTCAATTATTTACAATATCAGTAAATCTAAACTCACCAACGCTCAACTGTCCGCAACATCTCAAATACAGCCATCAGGCGTTTCGGTAAGTTCGTGTGAGCCTAATAGCCGTATTTGAGATGTTGCGGACAGTTGAACGTTGGTGAGTTTAGCTTTAGTGATATTGTAGATAGTTGACCGCTGGTGTATTTAGTGCCAGGTTTACTAACGATTGTATATTACGTTTAGGATAATGGTTAACTGATATTAAGGAGGGGTTTCTATGGGGCTATAGGAATTTATGTGGTTTTTGTTTTTTAGTGCTATCGATATGGTTTATATCCCCGAGGCAGCTTTGAAGCAAAATGCTGAGTGGACGTCCTGATGGGCATTGGGGTCAGCTTGGTATAAGCTTTGGCAAGCTAGGTGGCTGCTTGAGAAAAATGGACTGAAAGTTAAGTGTTATCCACTGCTGCTGACTATTTATATTGATAGCTGGTTAAAACGATGGAAAGTTAAAAAGTTAAAAAAAAAGTTTGAAAATATGTATAAAAGGAGGTTGTTGTGTCGGGTCGAGTGTTATATGTGGTTTTGACCACGATTCATTCTATAACCCAGTTGACTCAGAGACCTGTTTTTCTCCTTTTGTTTGTTTTCCTGAAGAAAAATGCTACAGAAGTGTTAAATGAGTGGGGCAATTAGTTTTTTCTAGTGAAGGACAAAAACTTTGGCAGCCTACAGAGGGAAAATGGGGGCAGGTCACAGAAGCCGTTGCCAGTGGTAGTCTTGCTCTCCTCCAAGCACCTCATCTCTTGCACTATAGGCTACCAAGGGAAATCAGCAAGCAGTGCTCCTCACCTGCTTTTGCCTTCTCTTCTGTCCGCATCCAATTGAACTGCGTGGAGCCAGTAGATCTCACAAAACTGCAGGGCCGTGTGCAGTTTCAATTTCAAAAGGAGGTCAACAGAGAAGGCAGCAGCAGCAGGTAAGAGGCACTGCCTGTCTGATTCCTCTTGCCAGCTAGAGGCTATCCAAGAGTTGGGAGGAAAAGGAAGATGGTGCTAATGCAAGGGGGTTGGCAGCATAGGAAAGTATGGGGAGGCGGAGGTCAGGAAGCGAATATTTCATTCTGTGCAAAAGAAGGGAAGGAGGTGATGCAGAGAAATGGATGAGGACAGACGTGATGGTGTGCCACAACAAGGCGAACCCAGCACTGGATATGCCATGGGGTAAAAAGATTAGGAAGGACAATGATGGATTGTTATAAGAGAACTTTTATATTCAGCCTAAGTGTAGCTTAGCTGCCAACATAAACCTATTCAAATCTGAATACTGTATTTTCCATAAATATTTTCTAAACATCCACATCTACAGGTTTTGGTCTCATAGTCCTAAAAGACTGGCTTGCATATCTTCATATCTGGTTACAGGGACCAGATATATTTAATGTCCAAAAGTAGGCTTAGTTGTCAAAAGAAACACTAAAATTTATCTAAACAGGGATTTATTACCACTCTTATTCTAAAAAAGCCAGTTGAAAAGATGTGCAATAGGAATCAGTTTATTATTTGAATCGGCCAATGCTGAAAGTGAGTTATATTCACCTGTTATCTAATCTGCTGATAGCATAAAAACATCTCCACTAAATGGTATATGGCATGGTGGGCATACACATCAGCAGAAAGTGTCTTATTGTGAAGTGCATATTCTTGCTGGATCTTTAGGAGTTTGTGTGGTCAAATGGAGTAGATTTATCTTGCTAGTTCAATTTATTCACAAAATTTCCAGCATATAAAATCCAGGCCAACAAGCAAAAGCCAGTGATGGCATATGAATAAAAGCTGGTAAGACTTGTAACATGTTCATGTTTTCTCAGTTTTCTGAAATTCAAAGACCTTGCAGTTTACTGTAAATAGAGCAGAAAGTATGATAGTAAGTAATTTACCAAACTAAACGCACATTACTAAGCAATAAAATAAAAGGCATTTGTATTTAATCAAGCATCTTGTATTTTTTCCCAATACTGTAATTAATATTTATCAATCTGAAACCTAGGAAACTCAAAAGGATCAACATCAATACTGCAATTGCATGCACAGCCCTTTAGATGGGACCCAAGATGCTGGCACATCTGAGAACGTGCTCATTCTGAGTAGTAATTTTCTCTGAATTACCCTTTTTTCCATATATTTAAATTCTAATCGACATCTTGTCACATGACTGCCACTGTAGATAATAGGCAAATCCAAATTTGGATTCTTTCTATGAATGGGTATGACACCATGCTTGAGTAAAGTAGTTCAGCTAGCTATAATTCTAGTTACTGGTCACAATTCTACCATACCATGCCACTTCTTTCATTTTAAATGTGACTTCTATACAATATGATCAGAGACTTAAGTGTCTCATATGGATTGATATTTGGACTGAAAAAAAAAAAAGAAAAATACAGATACTGTTTCTCTGTCTCATTTTGGCTAAGATGTAAGGGGGGAGATGTAGAAAAACAGCGGGCAAAACTGAAAATAGATTTTTAAGGGCAATAAGCCTTTTTGTTAGGTAAATAAATGTAAAAGGAAAATGAGGCCTCTATGGTTCTCAAAAACAGTAGCTGAAAAGGTGAAGAAAAAGAGGGAGGTCTTCATGAAATACAAGAGGTCACAGAGAGAGGAAGACAGGCATCTATATTTGGAAAAACGTAGAGAAGCTAGCAAGTAGTCAGGAAAGCAAAGGAACAAAAAGAAGAAGAAATAGCCAATGCAATAAAATGCAGGGATAAGACATTCTTCAGGTATGTATGTTAGTGAGAGGAGGAAGGGCAAAAGTGGTATTGTCAAGGATGAAGGGGAGAAATATGCAGAAACTGAGGATAAAGCAAAATTGCTTAATAAATATTTCTGTTCTGTATTCATAGATGAAGGTCCAGAAGCAGGACCTCAGAAAACCCACAAATAGGAACAGAAGTGATGGGGGATCTCAAATGATTTTTAGAAGACTGTTCGTGAGGAACTAGCTAAACTAATAGTAGACAAAGTGATGGATCTGGATGAGGTACATCCAAGAATATGGAGGGAATAGGGGCTGCACTGTCTGACCTTTTCAATGCCTCTGGAGTCAGGAGTGGTGCCAGAGAACTGGAGAAAGGCACATGTCCCTTTACACAAAGGTGGATGTAAGGATGACATTGAGAACTGCAGGCTGGTTAGTCTAACCTCTGTGGTTAGTAAATTATTGGAAAGGCTATTAAAAGAGAGAATAGTGAGGTTTCTGAAGTCCAATGGTTTTCAGGATCTGAGGCAGCATAGATTCACCAGAGGCTTTCTTATCAGACAAATCCAATTGATTTCTTTGACTGGGTGACCAGGGAGTTGGAGCGAGGGAGAGCCCTAGATTTCAGTAAAGCCTTTGACATTGTTCCGCACAGGCAACTTATAAACAAACTGAGCATCCGAGGGATGGACCCTAAAGTTCGTAATTGGGTTAGAAATTGGTTGAGTGGGAGGTGACAGGGTACAGATAAATGGAGCTCAATCTGAGAAGGAGGTGGTTACTAGTGGCGTGCCACAGGTATCTGTTCTTGGTCAGATTTTTTTTTAACATCTTTGTTACTGATATTGTGGAAGGCTGTCAGGTAAGATTTGCTTATTTGCAGATGATACCAAAATCTGTAATATAGAGTAGACACCCAGGAATGAGTAGATAACATGAGGAGGGATCTAGCTAAGCTTGAAGAATGGTCTAGAATTTGGCAGCTGAAATTTAATGCTAAAAATGCAGGGTCATGCACTTGGGCTACAAAAATCCAAAGGAGTGGTACAGTGTAGGGAATGAGGTACTTCTGTCCACGAAAGAAGAGCAGGGCCTGGGCGTAATTGTGTCTGACGATTTTAAAGTAGCTAAACAGGTAGAAAAGGCAACTGCGAAAGCCAGAAGGATGTTTGGGTGTATAGAGAGAGGAATGGCCAGCAGAAAAAAAAGGAGATAATGCCTCTGTATAAGTCTCTGGTGTGACCTCATTTGGAGTATTGTGTGAAATTCTGGAGACTGCACCTTCAAAAGGATATAAGCAGGTTGGAGTTGGTGAAGAGAGTGGCTACTAAAATGGTTAGTAGTCTTCATTATGAAGCATGAGGACAGACTTAAGGATCTTAATATGTATACTTCAGAGGAAAGGCAGGATAGGGGAGATATGATAAAGGCTTTTAAAATACGTCCATGGCATAAATGCACAGGAGAGTCTCTTTCAATTGAATGCAAGCTCTGCTATGAGGGGGACATAGGATGAGAGTGAAAGGGGATAGATTCAGGAGCAATATGCGGAAATATTTAGTTGCAGAACGAGTGGTAGATGCGTGGAATAGTCTCCCAGTGGCAGTGGTAGCGACTAGAACAGTATCTGAATTAAAAAAAAGCAGAGGATCTCTAAAGGAAAAGAAAGGGGACTATTGTAGTTAATATGGAAGAGCAGACTAGATGGGCCATGTGGTCTTTTTCTGCCATTATGTTTCTATGTTTGTATCATATAAGGGACATGTTTATTAAAACCACATTAGCTGTTAACATGGCAGATAACGCAGTATGCTTGGCAAGAACAGCTAATGTACGGCAAATACAAATAGTGCAGCGATTTCCTGTGCTATCTGCAGAACGTGCGTTGGCTGTGCACATAGACAGGGCAAGGGCAAAGTGGGGGTGTGTCTGCACCACATGGTTATCACACGCATACTGTGTGTGTGGTAGCAGTCGGATTTGCAGACAGTACAGGTGTAACTAATGCCACCTCAATAGGTGGCATTAGCTGCATCAAGGCTGTTGTCTGACCATGCTCTCTGCATGTTCAGTGCAGTATCTACTGGGGAAATGCTCTTTTATTCCTATCTTTCTGTCCTTTTCTTTATGGAGTTTCTTTCTGGTGTTAAAAAATATATTAAAAAAATGATAAACCACTTTGCTGTTACTCATGCAAAAAGTGATATATCAAACTTTTAATGAACAAACATGCCAGATGGCTTTTGCAGCTAATGTGGTGCTATTTGCACCAATACACCATGTTAGCTGCAAAACTCTAAACAGTTTAGTAAACATGCCCCTTATAGTTTAGTCAGAATCTTAATGCAATTTTCTGATATGAACAGACTTCTTGCAAAATGCAGAGTCTGAACTATGAGACTTTGACAAATTGAGAACCAATTAAATATGGGGGTTTAACACCTTGTCACCAGACTCCACTGGGGTCACACAGATGTTATGAACAATTATCAAAGCAGGAGGATTAAACTGGTAAAAACTAGTCCAAAAATGGGGACATGTCTGACAACATCCGGAGCAGCCCCTATCCTTAAATCTTTCATCTACGCCATTTAGGTTCATTGTATTGCAGATGCTATGATAAGAAAGCTAGGAAATGTATTAATTGCTTGGAAATTAAGTTTCAGTCCTAAAAAGGCAGCATTATGAACTTTGGGCACAAAACTGCAAGGAAGCAGCAATGAGGCTAACAAACTTTGCAACTTAAAAATATTTATGCAAACTAAAAAGATGTAATTAAACAAGCTTGCAAGACTAATTTCTGTTACCAAGTGCATTTTTCACTGTACGCTACTAAGGTGAAATTAGGCCTTATCTGCTATTTTTTTTCCTCAAGTCCTTCCAGTCCAGATGCATGGGTTTATGTTCTCCTGCCAAGAGATAGAGACTGAGAACTACTGGTCTGACAATGTCACTCTATAAGGACTCTGTGCATTCACTCACCAGCCAGTATTTTTGTAATAAAGCAGATTCAAATTAAAACATCTCTTAAACTGCAAAATAAGAGGGCCTGGAGCCACAACCCCGCCCCCCCTGCCCCCCCAAAACATCGCAAACACCACCAACCTTGAAAAAGAAACATAACCAAAGAAGAAATTAGAATAAGCAAGGGAAGCAGAGCTTCTGTTCCAAATATTCAATCTTCTCTACTCTTCATGGATCAAAAAATTAGACGCCAGTCAAGGACAAACTTCTCAGGCAGATCCTGGATTGGACTGGAGGGACACAAGAAAAGAAAATTAGCTGTCTGAAGCCTAAATTTCATTTTCCTTGTCGTCCTTCCAGTTTAGGCACGTGGGAAGCGCCAAAGTAGTACTCATAGATGGGAGAAAATTGCTAGGCTGGCCTGCAGAACACTTTCACCAAAGGCCAATTCCTGCTTAACCTGAACATCTAATCTGTAATGGGATACAATGAGTGCCAAGAGGACCAAATGGATGCCTTCCAGATATCTAGTGGCATAACCAAAAACATCCTCTGCCCAGGACACCGCCTGTGATCTCACTGAATGCTCCCTCAACCCCAGTGAGACTGTCAGGACCTTGAAAATATAAGCTAATGAAAATGGAATCTCTTATGCTGTCATCAAGCGATGCCTTTGATGCTGCTTCCTCCTTCCTAGGATTGCCCAGCAACACAAAGGAACTGACTTGCAATAGACTCTTGGTCCTACTCTAACATTTCCGCATCCAGACATTCAAATGAAACAAAAATTGAAGATCACCCTGGTCTTCCGATTCCTAGAACACAGGAAGGAAAAACTGCCTGGATAACCTGAAATGCAGAAACCACTTGTTGTTGTTTTTGTTAAGTGCCGTCGAGTTGGCGTTGACTCATGGCGACCCTCTGGATAGCTATCCTAAACTGTGTTCGGTCTTCAGTCAGGCGGCTCATTGTTGACAGACTGATACCCGTAGCTGCTGTTATTGTATCGATCCATCTCATTGCTGGCCTTCCTCTTTTGCGTTGACCTTCTATCTTGCCAAGCATGTCGTCTTTCTCTAATGATCTCTCTCTTCACATGATGTGTCCAAAGTATGAAAGTCGAAGTCTTGTCATCTGAGCTTCTAAAGAAAGGTGAAATTAGACTTACCTGCTAATTGTTGTTCCTGGAGTGTAGCCAGTCTAGTCCCGGACCTCTGAGTTCCCTATCTCATCCAGCAGCTTGGAGACTGAGAAAACTCCTCCTTTTTATGATGTCACTGGTATATCCATTCGGAATCCGCCTCCTGCCATCAGTAACCTATTGACAAAGCAGACTCACCGGAGACACAAGTAAGAGAAGCACAGGAGAAACTACGCACTTATACACAAAATGACTAAATAACCCCTTAAGCAAAGGCTAACAGCCCCCTGCAGAACAGAAAACCGCTCTGCACCTGGCTGTGACTGTAAACGCCGCAGGCTACCTTCCCCCTCCAAGGAAAGAAGGACCCGCAACAGGAGACCCACTACAGTAAGTCTACATAAGGAAACCCCCCTCTTTTTTTTTTTTTTTTTTTTAAGGCACCTGCCATTCCTACCATCATAAACAGCAAAAGAAAATAGTCTTACCTGTGATCGAGCTCATCTCTTCAGCCCAATCTAGATCTACAAAATACAGGGGAGGGTTACGGGACTAGACTGGCTACACTCCAGGAACAACAATTAGCAGGTAAGTCTAATTTCACCTTCCTGATCGTGTAACCAGTCTAGTCCCGGACCTCTGAGTATGTACCAGAGCAGTGAAAACCTTAAACCTGGGAGGGCCCCGGAAGACCCGCCTGCAGAACTGCCGAGGCAAAAGAAGTCTTATCTGCCCTCTGGACATCTAGGCAGTAATGCTTCACAAAGGAATTCAGCGACGACCAAGTCGCCGCTTTGCAAATGTCCACCGGAGGAACCAAGCGCACCTCCGCCCAAGACGTGGCTTGCGCCCTAGTAGAATGAGCTTGAAGCCCCTCCGGCACTGATCTACCTTTCAACATGTAGGCTGACGCTATGGCCTCCTTAATCCACCTCGCAATGGACGCCTTAGACGCCGCCTCTCCCTTTCTAGATCCCGCGAAGAGGATAAACAGCCTGTCCGACTTGCGAAACCCGGCCGTGCGCTGAAGGTACTTCAACGCCCTACGCACATCCAACCGGTGTCGCTCTCTCGAACCAGACGCCCGCTCGCCCTTCGAGAAGACAGGCAACGAAATCGCTTGATTCACATGGAAAGGAGAAACTACTTTCGGGAGAAAGGCTGGCACCGTGCGCAACATCACTTTCAAAGGAAAGAATGATAGATAGGGCTCCTTGCAGGAGAGCACCTGCAACTCCGAGACCCTTCGAGCCGAACAAATAGCAACCAGAAACACCACCTTCAAAGTTAGATCCTTAAGAGAAGCTCGGGACAACGGTTCGAAGGGCGCCAGCTCTAGCGCGTCCAGAACCCATGGCAAATGCCACTTGGGAACGATGGACCTGGCTGGAGGCCGCAACAGCGACCCAGCTTGCAGAAAACGCTTAATATCCAGATGACCCCTGAGCGCCTGACCTCGTATCTTTCCTCTATAGCAGGACAACGCCACCACCTGCACCCGCAACGACGCCGCTGCCAACCCTTTGTCCAAGCCGTCCTGAAGGAAATCCAAGATCTGAGAAACAGAAGCCTTGAACGGCTCGCAGTGCCTACTGACACACCAAGCCTCAAAAACTCGCCAAATACGGATATAAGCCAGGGAGGTGGACCGTTTTCTTGACTTCAAAAGAGTAGAAACGACCGCCGTGGAGTAACCCCTCGCCGTCAACCTCTTCCTTTCAAGAGCCAGACCGTAAGTGAGAATCGAGCCACGTGAGGCATGAGTAGAGGCCCCTGCGCCAGAAGATCCGGCCAAGGCGGGAGCTTCCACGGATGCGCCACGAGCAAACGTACCAGATCCCCGTACCAAGGTCTGCGAGGCCAATCCGGTGCTATGAGAATTATGCGACTTCGGAACCGCTCTATCCGCTGAAGCACTTTTCCGATCAAGACCCACGGCGGGAACACATACAGCAGATGCCCGTCCGGCCACTCCTGAGTGAGAGCATCCAAGCCCTCTGACATCCTTTCTCGCCTTCTGCTGAAGAATCTTTCGACTTTCGCCGACGCGAAGGTGGCCATGAGGTCCATCACCGGCACACCCCACCTGCGCACTATCATCTCGAAAACATCGGGATGCAGGATCCATTCCCCCGGGTCTACGCGTACGCGACTGAGAAAGTCGGCCTGCACATTGTCCACCCCGGCGACATGTGCCGCAGACAGATCCAGAAGATTCGCCTCCGCCCAATCGTACAGGGCTCCGGCCTCGGCCTCTAGCAGAGCGCTGCTGGTGCCTCCCTGCCTGTTGACATAGGACACCGCTGTGGCATTGTCGAAAAACACACGGACCGCCTTGCCATAAAGTAGGCTGCGGAACAACCGCAACGCTAGAGTCACCGCTCGCAGCTCCAGCCTGTTGATGGACCAGCCCTGTTCCTGGACCGTCCACTGCCCCTGCGAGAACCAGCCTTGGCAGTGAGCGCCCCAGCCCGAGAGACTGGCGTCAGTCATTACCGGAACCCAAACCGGAGGATCCAGTGGCCTGCCGCACTCCAACGACGTGTGGCGCAACCACCACCGTAGAGACTGCCGTGCCTCTTCCAGACAGGGCAACATCCGTGAGAGGGAATCCCGCTGATGAGACCAGCGACGAAGTAACGCCCTCTGCAGGGGCCGCATGTGAGCTCTCGCCCACGGAACCGTCTCTATGGCTGCTGCCATCATACCCAGCAATTGAAGATAATGCCACGCCGATGGCGCCTGGTATTGAAGAAACCGGTGCACCAACTTCCGAAGGCGTCGAGCCTGATCCGCCGTCAGAAACACCCTGCCTTCGCGCGTATCGAAGCGAGCTCCCAGGTATTCCAGGTTCTGAGAGGGCACCAAGTGACTCTTGGACACATTGACCACCCAACCGAGCTCTTCTAGAAACGCCACCACCAGAGACGTGGCCGACGCGCTCTCGGACCGTGTCTTCGCACGAATCAACCAATCGTCCAGATACGGGTGGACTAAGATGCCTTCCTTCCTTAGAGCCGCCACGACAACCACCATGACTTTCATAAAGGTGCGTGGCTCTGTCGCCAGACCGAATGGCAACACTCGGAACTGATAGTGACCGAACGGAACCGTGAACCTGAGAAACTTGTGATGGTCCCGCCGAATCGGAATATGGAGATAAGCCTCCGACAAGTCCAGGGAGGTAAGGCATTCTCCCTTTTGGACAGCCACCACAACGGACCGCAGCGTCTCCATGTGGAAATGCGAGAACCGAAGACAACGATTCACTCCCTTGAGATCTAGAATCGGTCGAACGCCCCCATCCTTCTTGGGGACAACGAAGTAAATGGAGTAGCGACCGCCGCCGTGCTGGTCTGCCGGGAGAGGAACGATGGCCTTGAGCTGCAGTAACCTTCGGACCGTCTCCCGCAGAGCCGACCTCTTGGCGGGCGACCTGCCGGGGGACTGAACGAAAGCTTCCCTTACCAGCCGAAGGAACTCCAGTGCGTACCCCTCTCGAATATCCTGTAGCACCCACTGATCGGACGTTACCCGGACCCAGGCCGCATAAAACCCCTGCAACCGCCCTCCTACCGGCAGCAAGGGCGCCCGGGTCCCCCGTATCTCATTGCTTTTTGACAGTGAAGGATGAAGAGGACGAGGGACCAAACCCCCGTCCGGCCCCCCGAAACCCCCGGAAAGTCTGAACACGGGAGGAAGAACGTCCCCTCTGACCGGGATTATATCTTTGGAAGCGAAAATGGTGAAAATCGCGCTGTTGACCCCTGCCAGCCGGAAATTGCCGGCCCTGCTTGGGCCTGTCTTCAGGCAACTTACCCCCCCCTTGGATTCCCCCAGGTCCTTTACCAATTTCTCTAGGTCCTCTCCAAACAACAGGCGTCCTTTAAAGGGAAGCTTGCTCAATCTAGCCTTGGAGGAGCTATCCGCCGCCCAATTGCGCAGCCACAAGTACCATCGAGCTGCCACCGCAGACGCCATGCTCTTTGCCAGACCACGCATAAGATCATACTGAATGTCCGCCAGGTAGGCCGCGCCCGACTCTAACCTGGTCGCCTCCGCAGACTCAGCTGCCTCTGCATCGCCCTGCAGTCTCTGAGACCACCGAAGGCAGGCTCTAGCTACCCACGCTCCGCAAATAGCCGCTTGCAGCGAGAGAGCATTCACATCAAACACCTGACGCAACAACACATCCAACTTCCTATCCTGGGAATCTTTGAGGGCCGCTGCACCCTCCACCGGGATAGTGGTCTTCTTGGTGACCGCCGAAACGGCCGCATCAACTTTAGGTGACTTAAAAACCTCCCTATCCTGATCCAGTAAGGGATAGAGACGGCCCATGACTCGGGAACCCTTCAGAGGAGCTTCCGAGAGGTCCCACTCCTCCTGAATCATCTCCCGAAACACCCTATGTACCGGGAACGCTCTTTGAGTCTTTCTGAAAACCTGCAAGAGGGGGTCTTCCAGGGTCTCGTCCTCGCTCGGGCCCGGAGCAGGCATATTTAAGACCTTTAACGCCTCTACAATGAGCGCCGGTAGCTCTTCCTTCCTGAAGACACGTACCACCCGAACCTGCTCCTCTCGCTCGGACAGCTCGCCTTCCTCCAGCTCTTCTTCTTCGACCTCCCCACTGGGAGCCTCCTCCTCTGGGAAGGGCCCCTCTGAGGCCAAAGAGTCCTCCGCTGTTAACCCCTCTGAACGTGGCCTCTTGGCCCCGCGGAAAGGATCCTCTGCCAGCAGGGAGGGTGCCGTTCTCTTCCCCCCGCGAGCAGCTGCAGGCATTTTCTCCTGCTGCGCAGGGGCCAAGAAAGTATGTTGAAGCAGGGTAACAAACTCTTTAGAAAATATTGCTGCCAAGTCTTTTGGCAAAGAAGTCTGAGGCAGGGGAGTGGTAGGCCCCGAAGAAGGTCCCGCCACCGGCTCACCCTGGGTCGCCTCCTGAAACTGGGGATCCGAGGGCTCAAACTCTGCCATCTGTCCTACACCCTGCTCTTCACCAGAGTCCATGTCCACTGTCTCCCTAGCACAGGACTTGCAAATTCCTGACGCAGAGCCTTTTTTCATGCCACATACCAAGCAAAGTGGCTTAGATGGCATGGCCCCTGAGGACTAAAAATACAGGCAGAGAAAACGAAAGCCTAACGTTCCTCTTATGTGCTGCGGGCCGTGCAGCCTAGCGCCGGTTTCTTTCTTTTTTTTTTTTTTTACAAGCCTCTCTTAAAAAAAGAACAAATAAAAGAAAATAACCCCGTGGTAGGGAAAAACAAAAGGAAACGAGGCCTGAGGCAAAGCGACCCTCTCAGGGAGAAGTAAAGAATTATCCCCCTCGTCAGCGGCGTTCCCACGCGTGACTGCCATGCGGCTAGGCCCGCCGCACTGCAAATGCGCGCTAAGCACACAGCGCTCCGGGAAAGAAAGGCCCCGTATTAAAGAATGGCGCTAGCTCAACGGCCAGCATCAGACTCACCGGGCTCGCGGTCCGCAGGTCCGAGGGAGAGACTGCTGCAACCGGGAACACACCCGCACAAACGAAAGACTGAGCGCGGTGGTCCCGAGCCTGCCAGCACACTGACAGGCAAACTTCTGTGTGGCGCTGGCATGGCTTTTTTGCACCGGAGCTGCCTCCCCGACAAGGAGGCTGACTGTACCGGCAGAAGTCAACTAGACCGGTTATCGCTCACCTCCCACACAGGTTAAGCAGTTGAATTACACGCAGGGCCGGCCCGTCCATTGAGCGAGAATGTTTTTTGCACAGGGCCCCGCGTTTCAGGGGGCCCCGCGCAAAAAACATTCTGATCCAACATTAAAATAAAAAAAAAAAAAAAAAAAAAAAAAAGCTGTCGCTGCCGGGGCCGCCGCGGCAGAATCGAGTGTGCCGCGGGGCCCCCCCTGCCCAGCAGAGCCTGCCCTCCCCGGTATCACCTCTCTCAGCTGCCTCCAGTCACACGCGCCGGCTTTCAGAGCGCGAGGGGAGTTTCTCCCTTGCTGCTCTGTTAAGCCCGCGGGGGCTGATGGGAAGTTCCCATCAGCCCCGCGGGCTTAACAGAGCAGCGAGGGAGAAACTCCCCTCGCGCTCTGAAAGCTGGCGCGTTTGACTGGAGGCAGCTGAGAGAGGTGATACTGGGGAGGGCAGGCTCTGCTGCTGGGCAGGGGGGGGGGGCCCGCGGCACACTCGATTCTGCCGCGGCGGCCCCGGCAGAGGCAGCGACAGCTTTTTTTGTAAAAAAAGTTTCGCTGGGCTGGGGGGGGGGTTTAGGACTGGTGATGGGCTGGGGGGGGTTAGGAGTGGTAATGGCTGTGGGCTGTTGGGGGGTTAGGACTGATGATTGGCTGGGGGGGTTAGGAGTGGTAATGGCTGTGGGCTGTTGGGGGGTTAGGACTGGTGATGGGCTGGGGGGGTTAGGATTGGTAATGGCTGTGGGCTGTTGGGGGGGTAAGGACTGGTAATGGGCTATGGGGGGCTAGGACAGGAAATGGGCTGATGGGGGGGTTAGGAGTGGTGATGGGCTGGGGGAGGTTAGGAGTGGTGATGGGCTATGGGGGAGCTAAGTCTATATGGGCTGATGGGATTAGGACTGGAAGTGGGTTGATGGGGGCTTAGAACTGGTAATGGGCTATGGGGGGGCTTAAACTAAAAATTGGGTGATGGGGGATTAGGACTGGAAATGGGCTGGTGGGATTAGGACTGGGAGTGGGCTATGGGGGGCTAGGACTGGTAATGGGTTGGGGGGTTGCTAGGACTGGAAATGGGCTGGGGGGTTTCTAGGACTGGAAATGGGCTGGGGGATTAAGACTGGAGGTGGGCTGATGGGGTTAGGACTGGTAATGGGCTGTGGGGGGGGTTAGGACTGGTGATGGGCTATGGGGGGCTAGGACAGGAAATGGGCTGATGGGGAGGGGTTAGGACTTGAGGTGGGCTGTTGGGTGGGGTTAGGACTGGCAATGGGCTAGGGGGGGCGAGGACAGGACCGGGGCTGCTGGGGCGGGGTTAGGACTTGCGGTGGGCTGTTGGGTGGGGTTAGGACTGGAAATGGGCTGATGGGGGGTTAACACTGGAGGTGGTCTGATGGGGTTAGGACTGGTAATGGGCTATGGGGGGGGTTTAGGACTGATAATGGGCTATGGGGGGCTGGGACAGGAAATGGGCTGATGGGGAGGGGTTAGGACTTGAGGTGGGCTGATGGGGTTAGGACTGGTAATGGGCTGTGGGCTGATGGGGGGGTTAGGACTGGCAATGGGCTATGGGGGGGTTAAGACTGGTAATGGGCTGTTGGCTGATGGGGGCTGTCTGGTAATGGGCTATGGGGGGTTAGGACTGATAATGGACTATGGGGGGGGGGGGCTAGGACAGGAAATGGGCTGATGGGGAGGGGTTAGGACTTGAGGTGGGCTGATGGGGTTAGGACTGGTAATGGGCTATGGGGGGCTGACTGGAAATGGGTTGATGGGGGTTAGGACTGGAAGTGGGTTGATGGGGGGGCTAGGACTGGAAATGGGCTGATGGGGGGCTAGGACTGGAAAGGGGCTGATGCAGGGACTAGAAGGGAATGGATGCTGGGTGAGGCTGGAACTAGAAGGGAGCTGGTGTTGGGGGAGGATTAGAATGGGATGGAGCTGGGAGAGTAAAATGGAGAGGGGGAAAAATATTTTGTGTGGGAGGGATAAAAAAATCTACAATTGGCCAGGTATTGGGAGAGTAAGTGGGGATTGAGGATGGAGGGGTAAATTTTGAGTAGATGAAATAGGAATGAGGAAAGAGCAAAAGGAGAAAGATTAGTATGCTAAAGCAGATGTAGAGAGAGAATGGAAAAAAAAACCCAAGAAGACAGAAGAAAGGACAAATGGACAGCAGATGGAGAGTTAGCAGAAGACACGAAGAAACCAGAAGAAAGTGGCTGGAACAATTGCAACTGAAAAAAAATGCACAAAAGGTAGAAAAATATCTCTTTATTTTGAATTTATTAACTGGAATATGTCAGCTCTGGGAAATGTGCATCATTAATTTTTGCGCTTTGTTTAGTACAAGAGGAAATTAATTTATAGTTTTATTTCTACAGTGTTGTTGTATATTCCAAGTTTGGCTTTTGGGGTTCCCAGTTTAATTATTGTCTTCCTGTTTCTAAATTGTGATTCCTTGTTTGGTGATGGTCTATGTTCTGCATGTGTAACTGAGCTGAGGTATTCTGTTTATATAATTCCTATTTGACATTGCCACTTGTTCTTTCCCCAGAAGGTCATGTATTGTTGTTCTCGGAAATGTATTGGTTTAATATTTGCAGTGTTGCCTTTTGATAGTTAGGGTATGGTGCTTTGTGAGTCCTGGTAGTGCTGTTAGGATACGGCGGGTTTGCTATGGGTTCTAAATGGGCAGTGTTTGTAGTAGTTCCTAATGTGCCTGGCGGTTGGTACTGGATTATAGTAATGTAGAAACCTTTTAGTCTTTCTTTATCCATATACTCATTAAGAGGCATGTTTACTAAAAGTTAGTGTATGGTAACATTATGCAAATATTTATGCAAATGAGGCACCTTATGCAAATGAGGCCCCACACCGAGTCTCCGCACATGGCCCCGCACCCCCCTTGGGCCGCCCCTGATTACACGCCGAGAAAGAATGGGGGGGGGGGGGCGCAGAGAGAGGTAGAGAGAGGCGCCTGCAGCAAATTTAAAGGCACAGTGCAGATAAAATCTAAAAGGAACTAATTTTCTTTTTCTTCCCAAATCACTAAAAACAGATCAAATAGCTTTAATTGCTTCTCCAGTGAGCCCGAGCCTTCGGGCTCCTATCTATCCAGCTGCTTGGAGACTGAGGTAACTGATGGCAGGAGGCGGATTCCGAATGGATATACCGGTGACATCATAAAAAGGAGGAGTTTTCTCAGTCTCCAAGCTGCTGGATGAGATAGGGAACTCAGAGGTCCGGGACTAGACTGGTTACACGATCAGGAAGCTTAGGTTTGATCTCCTCTAGTACCGACTGGTTTGTTCTTCGGGCAGTCCATGGTATACACAGTATTCGCCGCCAGCAACATTATTCAAAGGCATCAATTTTCTTCCTGTCTGTCTTTTCACTGTCTAGCTTTCACATCCATATGATGTTATTGAAAATACCATGGCTTGAACAAGTCGAATCTTTGTATAGAGAGAGACATCTCTGCTCTTGAGAATCTTATCTAGGTCTTTCATAGCCATTCTGCCAAGAGCAATGCGTCGTCTGATTTCTTGACTGCTTGTTGCTTCTTTATTGATAGTTGATCCAAGTAGGTTAAAGTTGTTCACAATTTCAATTTCTTCTCCTTCAACGATGAACCTGTTGATTATGCCAGTTGTCATGATCTTTGTCTTCTTTACATTAAGGTGCAGGCCAATTTTGAGACTATGTTCTTTGATTGTGAGAAGCAAATGTTTCAGATCATCTTCACTTTCAGCCAGTAATGTAGTATCATCAGCATAGCGAAGGTTGTTGATGAGTCTTCCACCAATCTTCACACCTCTGTTGTCTTCATACAATCCTGCTTCTCTGATGATTTGTTCTGCATATAAATTAAACAGGTAGGGGGAAAGTATGCAGCCTTGTCTTACACCTTTGCTTATTTTAAACCATTCTGTTTCTCCTTGTTCCGTTCGAACTGTTGCTTCTTGATCAATGTACAGATTTTTATTTATTTATACACATTTATATACCGCATCTTCCAGAGTTCAGTTGCGGTTTACAGTGAACAACAATTAACAAAGCAAGTTTGTTTTACAAGGAACGTCATATTATAAGTATAAAGATTAACAAAACAGTATATGTATTGGAGAATTGCGCAAGAGTATGATCAGGTGTTCTGGTATACCCATGCTTCTTAATGTGGCCCAGAGTTTCTCATGGTTTACACAGTCAAAAGCCTTGCTATAGTCGATAAAGTACAAATAGATATCCTTTTGGTATTCTTTAGTCTTTTCAAGGATCCATCTCACATCCACAATGATGTCTCTCGTTCCTCGCCTTTTCCTGAACCCTGCTTGCACTTCAGGTAGTTCTTGTTCCAGGTATGGTTGTAATCTCTTTTGAATAATCTTCAGTAGAATCTTGCTGGCATGTGGGATCAGAGCAATTGTTCGATAATTTCCACAGTCTGTTGGATCACCTTTCTTTAGTATTGGTATAAACACAGATCTTTTCCAGTCAGTTGGCCATGATGTTGTCTTCCATATTTCTTGGCAGAGTCTTGTAAGTATGGTAACAGCTGCATCAGATTGCTGCAATACTTCTATGGGAATGCTATCAATGCCTGGTGCTTTGTTCTTTGATAAGGCTTTCAATGCTGCTTCAACTTCTTCTTTCATCACCAATGGTTCCCAATCATAAGGTACAGGTTGAAACGGCTGTTGGTCCACTTGATATTTATCATATAAAAACTCTGTATATTCCTTCCACCTTTTCTTGATCTTCTCAGCATCATTCAACATAGAACCTTGAGCATCTTGTAACATTCCAATTCGAGGCTGGTACTTTTTCTTTAAGTCTCATAGCTTTAGGAAAGCTGATCTTGTTCTTCCTCTAATAGTTTTCTGCTTCTATTTCCTTGCAAGTGTCATTGTAGTACTTTTCCTTGTCCTTTCTTGCTGCACATTGGAAATCTCTGTTGAATTCTGTGATTGTCTTTCTTTCTCCTCTGGCTTTAGCTTCTCTGCGTTTCTGGGCAATTTTCAGAGTTTCTTCCATCATCCATTTTGGCCGTTTTTGCTTTTTCACCTTTTGTGGAGACTTCTCGCTTTCTTCCAACACAACCTTCTTGATGTCATTCCATAACTCTTCCAGAGCTCTGTCATTTGTATCTAAAGCAGCAAATCGATTTTGCAGGCAGTCTTTAAATTCCAGTGGTATATTCTCAAGATCATATTTTGCTGCATTCATGAGTGGTTTGCTCTTTTTCAACTTTAGCTTGAGTTTGCATACTAGTAAGTTGATGATCTGTACCACAGTCAGCTCCAGGTTTTGTCTTTGTTGATGTTATAGAGCTTTTCCATCGTTGACTTCCACAGATGTAGTCAATTTGATTTTTATACAATCCATTGGGTGACGTCCATGTGTACAGTCGCCGCTTGTGTTGCTGGAAGAAGGTGTTTGAGATGAATAGATCATTGGTCTTGCAGAATTCTATCAGTCTTTCTCCAGCTTCATGGGAGCAAAAAAGAAGGATCTGTTCTAAAAACCACCTTGTTTGCCAACATAAGCAGAAAAACACTCTGCACATAGGAGCCTCTAACTCAAGATGCTCCTGGCCAAACAAAAAGCTATGAGGAAAAGAGCCTTCAAAGACAGGACCATGAACAAAATCTGAGAAGAATCTTGCTGTGGAAGCAAAAACACATAATAAAGACTTTTTCAAGTACATTCATAGCAAAAAAACCTGTGAGTCAGTTGGACCATTAGATGATAGAGGGGTAAAAGGGGCAGTAAGAAGGGACAAGGCTATAGCGGAGAGACTGAATGAATTCTTTGCTTTGGTCTTTACTGAGGAATATGTAGGGATGTTACCCATGAAGTGGTATTTAAAGGTGTTACTGCAGAAGAATTGAAAGAAATATTGCTACACTGGGAAGATGTATTACAACTATTTGATAAACTGAAGAGTAGCAAATCACCTGGACCGGATGCTATACATCCAAGGGTGTTGAAAGAACTGAAATATGAGATTGCAAAATTGCTATTAGTAATCTGTGAACTATCATTAAAATCATCTGTAATATCTGAAGATTGGAGGATGGCAAACATAACACCAATTTTTAAAAAGGGTTCCAGGGGTGATCCGGGAAACTACAGACCGGTGAGCCTGACGTCAGTACAGGAAAAATGGTAGAAACCATCACAAAGAACAAAATTACTCAGCATGTACATAATCATGGCCTAATGGGAGACAGCCAACATGGCTTTAGACAAGGAAAATCTTGTCTTACTAATCTGTTGTGTTTTCTTTGAAGGTGTGAACAAACAGGTAGACAAAAGGTGAGTCGGTTGATATAGTGTATCTGGGCTTTCAGAAAGCCTTTGACAAAGTCCCTCATCAGAGACATTTGGCAAAACTAAAAAGTCATGGGATAGGAGGTGATGTACTATTGTGGATCAAGAACTAGTTAAAAGATAGAAAGCAGAGGGTAGGGCTAAATGGCCAATTTTCCCAATGGAAAAAGGTGAATAGTGGAGTACCCCAGGGATATGTGCTGGGTCTGCTGCTTTTTGACCTATTCATAAATGACCTGGAAAAGGGAACAACAAGTGAGGTTATCAAATTTGCAGATGACACAAAACTATTTAAAGTTGTTAAAACCCAAGAGGATTGTGGAAAATTGCAAAAGGATAAATTGGAAGACTGGGCCATCCAAATGACAGATGAAATTTAATGTGGACAAGTGCAAAGTTATGCACCTAGGAAAGAACAACCCAAACTATGGTTACACGATGCAAGGTTCCACATTGGGAACCACCACCCAGGAAAAAGATTTAGGCATCATCGTGGATAACATGTTAAAACCCTCTGTCCAGTGTGCAGCGGCAGCCAAGAAAGCAAATAGAATGCTAGGGATCATAAGGAAAGGAATGGAAAATAAAACAAAGGATATTATAATGCCTCTGTATTGTTCCATGGTGCGACCACACATTGAAGATTGTGTGCAATTCTGGTCACCGTATCTTAAAAAGGATATAGTGTTATTAGAAAAGGTATAGAGAAGAGTCACCAAAATGGTAAAGGGGATGGAAGGCTACTCCTATGAAGAGAGGCTAAAAAGGTTAGGACTCTTCAACCTCGAAAAGAGACGGCTGAGGGCAGATATGATAGATGTCTATAAATTAATGGAGTGGAATGGATAAACGTAGATAGTTTACATCATCAGAATATAAAAAGACTAGGGGACATGCAATGAAGCTACAGAATAACCTATTTAAAACTAATAAGAGAAAATATTTTTTCACTCAACGTCTAATCAAACACTGGAATCTGTTACCGGGGGATGTAGTAAGAGCTGTTAGTGTAGCTGGGTTTAAAAAAAGGTTTGGGCAATTTCCTGGAGGAAAGGTCCATAAACCATTATTAAAAGGGACTCGGGATATCACTGCTTGACCCAATACAAGCATTGAGGAACCTGCTAGGTACTTTTGACCTGGATTGGCCACTGCTGGAAACAGGATACTGGGTTTGATGGACCTTGGTCTGACCCAGTATGGCATATCTTATGTTCTTATCCTAAAGAGAATCAAAGGGCGCAGAAACCACCACTGGCAACAAACTGAGCTCCCAAGGAGGTGTTACCAGCCAGCCAGGGGGCTGTAAATGCTTAATGTCCCTCAAAAACCAGATCACCCCAAGAGGGAATGACAGCAACTGCCCCTGAAAACACACCAGTGCTGCCACGCAAGTCTTCAAGGACTTAAAATACCAATCCCTTTGTCCAGACCTGCCTACAAGGCGGCCAGAATTTCAGAGAGCGAGGCTCTTAAAGGATGCTCTTCTCATTCTTGACACCACAAAAATCCTTCAAATTTGCCCATAAGCCAAGGAAGTAACTCTCTTCTGAAGGAAGGTCACAATATCCTCAGCAGAAGACGACTTCTTTTCCTTAACTACACCCTCTCAAGAGCCAAGCCATTAGAGAACTGACCTATGGCTAGTCTCAGAACTGATCCAGAAACAAGCTGCTCTGAACAGCTGGTAAAGGAAATGGATTGTCCACTGCTCAACAGATCATGCTTACATACCAAGAACTCTGCAGGCAATCCATCACCATTAACACCAGCAAATCTGGGTGGCATTCTATCTTCTGCACCACACTACCTTTCAATGGTCATAGAGGAGATAAACAGCAGACCATTCCATGGTCAGCTTTGGACTAGGGCATCAATAGCCTCTAACAATTTATCCTTGCAACAACTCTAAAACCTTGCCATCTTGGAAGTGACTGCTGCTGGTCATCGGGTCCATCTCTAGACACTCCCATCTCCCAGTGTTACAATATCAGTTTGAAGACTACCTCTGCCAGAAAGCACTCTCCCATACATGGGCGTAGTTTTACAGCTTCATTTGGTGGGGAGGGGGGCAGGCAAAGGGTGGGGTGACATATTTGCATATTCATTATGGTTATATTACCCCCCCCCCCGAAAAACCCCCCCTAGATGGATAGGAAGCCAGTATCTCAAACAGGTGAGGGATGATTTGGTGTCCCAAGATACTCAAAGAGGGAGAAGATAGTCTCATTCAGTGGCCATATAATTACAATGCAGCAAAAATTGTAGCTGTTTATTTAGCCTGGCACCAATAAATATTCTGCAATAAACAAAGGAGATGGTAAGGTGCTCATATGCCAAGGGGTAAAAAGTAAGAGAGAAGCACAGCAGTTTCTAACAGCAAAATAAAGTGTAATTACTCACCTGTAGCAGGTGTTCTCCATGGACAGCAGGAATAAGTCCTCATGTATGGGTGATGTCACCAACGGAGCCCCGCATGGAATGCTCCCCAGTTTCTACTAGAAGCTTTTGGAAGGCATCATCATGTATACATGCTTGCCTTCCTGCCTGCTGTGGCGCCATCTTCTCAAGTACAGTATCAAACTGTAGCCAGAAAGACATAAAGAGGTGGGAATGTTGTGAGGACATATTCCTGCTGTCCACAAAGAACACCTGCTACAGGTGAGTAACTATGCTTTCTCAGTGGCAAGCAGGAAGTAAGCCCTCAAGTATGGGATTCCCAAGCTACAGGCTACTGAAAACCAAGGAGGCCAAAAAGCCCAACAGGGGCAACTGAACAGGAGAACGAGAGAAACAGCATGGGTAGTTCCTCTCAGGGACAAGACTGATTCCACATCTTCGGCATCTGAGGAACACCTTTTGGTAGCCTAAATGCACAGAAGGGCCGGTGGGAAAGAGTTTGAGCCTAATTCCCAAAGAGATGCCAGAGCACGGTTTGGCCGAAGCTGCAGTCTCATCTGGAATCACCATCCAGATAGTAATGAGCTGTGAAAGTGTGGACGGAAGACCATGTCGCAGCCTTGCGGATCTCCTCCATGAAGACCAAAGTTGCCCACAGACACCGCCACAGCTGTGGCATTGTGAGCCAAGACATGACCATCAAGGCTCAGGCCTGCCTGGACATAAGCAAAAGAGATACAGTCTGCTAGCCAAATTGACAGAGTGCATTTGGCAATGGCAGCCCCCAGCTTACTAGGGTCAAAGGAGACAAAAATAGCTGGGTGAATTTACAGTGGGCCTTCGTTCACTCAAGGTAGGCGGCTAGGGCACGCTTGCAGCGCCGCCTCTCCCTTATTGGTGTGAGGCCTGGGGAAGAAAGTCAGCAGAATGACAGGACTGATTGAGGAGGAACAGAGACCACCTTCAGCAGGAAGCGTAGATGCGTGTGCAAGACCACCCTATTGTGGTGGAACCTGGTGTATGGTGAGTGAGCCACCAAGGCCTAGAGCTCACTGACACGTCATGGCGAAGTGACTGCCATCAGCAACACCTTCCAGGTAAGGAACTTCAGAAAGCATGAAGTGAGCAGTACAAAGGAGGCTGACAAAGGCTATGCCAGAACCACATTAATGTCCCATGCCACCGGCAAGGGCTCGATTGGAAGTTTAGACAGGAGTAAGCCTTGCATGAAGTAAGCCACCAGGGGCAGGGCTGAAATGGGTTTCCCCTCCAAGCTGTGATGGCATGCCCCAATCACCCTCAGATGGGCTCTGACCAGATTGGACTTGAGGCTGGAGTCAGTCGTGCAGGAGGTATTCCATCAACCGGTCCTAGGTGCAGGAGAAGGGTTCCAGAGTTTGGTTCGCACACCGGGTGGTGAACTTCCGCCACTTAAATGCATAGGACCTGCACACAGAGGTCTTACGGGAGGGCAAGGAGAACCTCATGAACATTCTCAGAAAGGTTGAGTTCCAAGAGAACTCTCCGCTCAGCATCCATGCTGTGAGGGCCAAGAATAGGATGTTGGGATGTAGTAATGTCCCGTCCTCCTGAAATATGAGATCCGTCAGAGCCCAGCCACAGAGACTCTCTATGAGAGAGCTGGAGCAGCAGGGGGAACTACGGCTGCCAGGGCCAGTACGGGGCTACGAGATCATTGTGCCCCTGTCTGCCTGCAGCTTCATCAAGGTCTTTGCCATGAGTGGAATAGGAGGATAGGCATACAGTAGGCCCACTCCCCAGTGAATGAAGACAGCATCAGATGCCAACTGATCACGGGATGAGACAATGGAGCAGAACCGGGCTACCTGGCTGTTGCGTGGGGTGGTGAGATATGCCGCGGAAGTGCCCCACTCTCGAAAGATCCGCTGCACAACTGTCCTGTTGATTGTGCACTCGTGCGGCTGGAGGATATAACTCAGCTGGTCTGCCAGAGAGTTGAGGTCTCCAGGCAGGTAAGCTACCCTCAAGCTCCATTCCATGAGCAATGGCAAACTTCCACAAATAGATCACTTCCCAGCACAGGAGGTACGACCCCGTATCTCCCTGCTTGTTGACTTAGTACATTGCTACCTGACTGTCTGGATCAGGACAGATCGATTGGCCAGATGAACCTGGATCACATGAAGGGCATTTGCTATGGCCCAGAGCTCCAAGAAATTGATCTGATGCAGGCTCTCCTGCTCAGATCACAGGCCCTGCGTGTGCAGGCTCTCTAGATGAGGCCCCCAGCCCCGCTTGGATGTGTCAGTCAGCGTTCCCTGGGAACGACATCTGAAACAGGAGATCTCTGAGCACGTTCTGCGGCTCCAGCCACCAGCACAGGGACTGAATTTCTAGCTAGGCTGGCACAAGAAAGGCTGTTGCGTCGGCTTGTTGATAGCTTATACTGAGGTCTCTTAACACTCGTGTGTTTTTTTTTGTTGTTTTTTCGTGCCTTTATGGGTGCTTTTTTGCACTGGTTATTTTTTGTGGCAGTTCTGCTGTACCAGTTGCTTGAGATTTGTGTATACATTGTCATTGCCAGATAAGCCAGGGGAGTGACATGCACAATCTGATTGATTTCTTTGACTGGGTGACCAGAGAGTTGGACCGAGGGAGAGCTCTAGATGTGGTGTATTTAGATTTCAGTAAAGCCTTTGACACTGTTCCTCACAGGCGACTTATAAACAAACTGAGCACCCTAGGGATGGACCCTAAAGTTACTGCTTGGGTTAGAAATTGGTTGGGTGGGAGGCGACAGAGAGTACAAGTAAATGGAGCTCACTCTGAGGAGAAGGATGTTACCAGTGGTGTGCCCCAGGGATCTGTCCTTGGTCCGATTCTTTTTAACATCTTTGTTAGTGATATAGCGGAAGGGCTGTCGGGTAAGGTTTGCCTCTTTGCGGATGATACCAAAATCTGAAATAGAGTAGACACCCAGGAAGGTGTAGATAACATGAGGAGGGATCTAGCTAAGCTTGAAGAATGGTATAGAATTTGGCAGCTGGGATTTAATGTTAAAAAATGTAAGGTCATGCATTTGGGCTGCAGCAATCCAAGGGAGCAATACAGTATAGGAGGTGAAGTACTTTTGTCCACTAAAGAAGAGCGGGACTTAAGGCGTGGTTGTGTCTGATGATCTTAAAGTAGCTAAACAGGTAGAAAAGGCGACAGCAAAAGCTAGAAGGATGCTTCGGTGCATACGGAGAGGAATGGCTAGCAGAAAAAAGGAGGTGATAATGCCTCTGTATAAGTCTTTGGTGCGACCTCATTTGGAGTATAGTGTGCAATTCTGGAGACCGCACCTTCAAAAGGATGTGAACAGGATGGAGTCGGTGCAGAGGGTGGCTACTAAAATGATTAGTGGGCTTCATTATAAAGCATATGAGGACAGACTTAAGGATCTTAATATATACACCTTAGAGGAAAGGCGGGATAGAGGTGATATGATTGAGATGTTTAAATACCTCCGTGGCATAAATGTTCAGGGAGAGAGCCTCTTTCAATTGAAAGCAAGTTCTGCTACGAGGGGACATGGGATGAGGGTGAAGGGAGATAGATTCAGGAGTGATATGCAGAAATATTTCTTTACGGAAAGAGTAGTGGATCCATGGAATAGTCTCCCAGTGGAGGTGGTAGAGATGAGGACAGTAACTGAATTCAAAAATGCATGGGACCAACACAGAGGATCTCTAAAGGTAAAAAGTGGACTGTTGTAGTTGTTGATATGGAAGGACAGACTAGATAGGCCATGTGGTCTTTTTCTGTCATCATGTTTCTATGTTTCTAATCGAGGCCATATGGCCAAGCACCTTAAGCATTTTCAGGGGCTGCCATCTTTATGCCTTCGTTGGGTATTGTGGACCAGGGCTGTCAGCCTCTGCAGGCAATCCATTGGGAGAAAGGCCTGGACTGAGTGGTATCGAGGAGGGCCCTGATGAATTCTAGCTGTTGGGAGATCTAGAGGTGGGATTTCAGGTAGTTGACCCCAACCGCTCAAGCACTTGGATGGTGAGCTGGGCCGACTGGCGGACACCATTCAGGGCAGAACTCTTTATGAACCAGTCATCCAGGTAGGGGAAGACTAATGTCTCCAGAGTCTGAAGGTAAGCAGCTGCCACCATCAGACACTTCATGAAGACCTGGTGTGCTGATGCCAGCCTGAAGGGCAGAACCTGGTACTGGAAGTGCCAGTCCCCCAGGACAAACCTGAGTGGGGTAGATCGGTATTGTGTGTTGAGATCCAGAGAGCATAGACAATAATTCTTTAGAAGGTATGGGAGCAGAGTCCTTAAGACCATCTTAAACCTCTCACACTAGGTATTTGTTGAGGTCTCAGAGGTCCAGAAAGGGCCGAACCCCCCCCCCCCTTTTTCTTGGGAACCAGGAAGTATCTGAAGTAGAGCCCCCCCTCCCAGAAATGAACCGGAGGCACTGGTTTGATAACAAGGTCCTCCAGAAAGGTGGAGACTTCTTCTTGCAGCAGAGGGAACTCCCTCAGGGGGAAAGGGGGCAGCAGCTCAGCAAAGTGCAGCATGTATCCGTTCTGAACTACCTGCACCCACATGTCAGATGTGATAAGAGGCCATCTATGGGCAAACAGGACGAGCTGCCCCACCCCTCCCCACCAGAGGTTTGTCCCCTGTGGAGATGGGCAGATTGGCTATGCTCCAGAGGAACCAGTCAAAACCCCGACCCAGGTTTGGGTCGCAGGGCCGGCTGGGCCTTCTGCGGCTTTTCACAGCGCTGCTGACACGGGGCCTGTAACGACATTTATGCTGGATGTAGGTCTTTTTGACCTAGTACTTCTTATGAGATAGATCAGCCATTTTCCTTGCAAGCCTAGTGAGAGTGACATGCTGTGTCTTAATCTCGCCAGCCTTGGCTGCCACCTGCTTCCTAAAGAGGTTCTCACCCCGGCATGTTGATCAGCTTATCCGGGACCCACTGTTCCAGGTCTGAAGACTGAAGCCAGGTGAAGCGTCAGGCCCCAATGCCCACCGCTGCAACCCTACAGGTTGACTTGAAGGCATCATAAGTTGCTCAGATCATGAACATGGAACAGTTCTTGCCATGGCCTACCAGGGCACGGAAGGCAACCAGGCACTTAGGGGAGAGGAGAGGCCCAAGCTCAGCCAAATCCCACATGATATCCTTGAGGATCATACCCATGTACAACTGGTATGAAAGGACCCTGGCCACCAGCATGGTACTCTGGAAGCACTGCCTACCAAAGGAGTCCAAGTTCCTCACCTCCCTACCCAGGGGGACCGAGGAGTGCGTTTTGCTGCTCTTCATCCTTTTCATGGCCGACTCCACCACCAGAGAGTGGTGTGGGAGTTGGGGGCTTTTCGAATCCTGGGGCCTTCTGGACCTAGTAGATAGAATCCATCCATCTGCTGACCACTGTCACCATGAGGGGGTAAATCCCATATCCTCATTTGCAGCCTCTGTAGGATCTGATGCACCATCACCGCCTCCTTGGGGGCCAAGGAATACTGGAGGATCTCCAGTTCCTCTGCCCTAGGCTTGTCCTCCATTTCCAGGGAGAAGGGAAAGGCCTTGGCCATATCCCACATGAAGTCCTGTATGAACATAGCTTCTGGGGGTGACTTCTGCCACTCGTGAGGAGAAGAGGGGTCTGAGAGGAGCTTGGGAGATCTGCTCCCGGACATCTCAGAGTCCACTTCTGTCCCCCAGCCATAGGAGTCCAAGAGGAAGTCAAAGTAGTGTCGGGCCTCGTCCCGGCGTCAGCTCTGGCTGCGCAGAGAGGGAGAGCACCTCTGGGACTGATGGTGCATCAAGTGGTTCTGTGGCCTCTGACTCCAAAATGCTCGAGAGGGAGATGGCTGTCGGAACCAACGTTGATTCCGATCGCTGGCCTGATATGTCTGTATCAGTGGACAGCGCATAGGTCTCAAGAATTGGATGCATTGCCTGTGGTGGCGATGCCCAAGGCACCGAAGGGCCTGCTGGGTAAGTGGCCAATACAACCAAGTGGGCTTCAAGAACCCAAAGGCGTTCCTCCAAGACTGCCATCTCCGAAGGCATCAACACCAGAATTATAACTTCAGCCACTGGCTCCAGCTCCTCTGAGGAGGAATACGCCACAGTGTAAATATTGGTGAATTCCCAGCACCCTGGATGATTCCTCTTGTCGGGGTACTCTAATGGGCCCACTCCTGGCCATCACTCTCCATGACCTGTTGGGAAGGGGTATGATGTCGGTGCACGTGGACCTTGGATGATGAAGTCAATTCCTTGTGAAGGTTAGAGAGTCTTCGTTCCGGGGCTCTGCGGCCCCTTGGCTCAGAGTTTGCATGGGCCTCCCTTGATATCGATACCCCCCCCATGGTGCCAGAGGACACCGGGTTTGAAGATGCAGAATCTGTCAGCCCAAAAAGGGACTCCTGATGCTTCTTCCGTCCCTTCAGGCCCCTCTGGTCATCTGTAAGCACAAGTTGCACGAGACAGGCTGGTGGTCGGGGCCCAGGCACTGTGGGCACCAGTTGTGCCTGTCTATGACTGAGATGGTCCAGGCACACTTGGTGCATTTTTTAAACCCTCTGGCTGGCTTCTGGGACACATACAGGAACACGGCTGTGGCCAAGTCAAACAGCTCAATGGTGCCAGCTGCGGGAAAAGAAAAAGGGGTTGTGCAACGCACAAAAGAAGTGATGGCACAAGGGCTAGTGCTACTGATGACAGGAGGTGAAAAAACAGATAAGAGGGTCCAAATGGGCAAAAGAAAGGAAAAACAAAACAAAACAAAAAACGTTTCCCGCAGGTGCAGAACACGTCCTAGGGGCTCTGTGCAAAAAAGACTGGAGAAGATGGCGCTGTGGCAGGTGGGAAAGCACATGCACATGCACGATGGTGCCTCCCATGAGCTTCTAGTAGAAGCTGGGGAGTGTTCCGTGGGGGGGCTTCTTAAAAGTGATGTCACCCATATGCAAGGACTTATTTCCTACTTGTCCAAAGAGAAAGCGTAGTTACTCACCTGTAACAGGTGATCTCTGGGAACAGCAGGAATTTAGTCTTCACATATGGGTGATGTCAGCACCAATGGAGCCTGCGTGGGAATGCTCCTCAGTGTCCAATAGGAAGCCTTTGGGAGCATCCCATCGCGCTTGTGCTGCTGCCTTCCAGCTTTCCTAATTCTCCCTCCTCAGATGAGTTTGTAGCCGAGAGAAAAGGAGAGAAGAAATCTACAACCCCTAAGGGAGAAGGGTGGGCAGTGAAGACTAAATGCCTGCTGTTCCCGGAGAGCACCTGTTACAGGTAAGTAACTACGCTATCTCCAGGAACAAGCAGGAATGTAGTCTTCACATATGGAACTCCCTAGCTCCCAAATGCCAAGAAAATGATCTTGGAACTGGTAGGTTTGCCTCACGACAGGCTTCAGGAGGTCATGAATCTTCTATGGATGTCTGGTATCGTTATGGGAAGAAGGGTACGAGTTGCCCTCAGTCTGAAAGAGATGCTGAAGTATAGCCTCACCAAACATGGCATCCCGGCGGGATTCCTTGTCTAAACAGTAATGAGCAGCAAAGATATTGACTGAAGACCAAGTTGCTGCTTTGCAATGGCTGCAGAGCGTAGGTTTGCCATTGAAGTAGCCATGGCACAAACATTATAGGTAGTGACATGACCTTCAAGGGACAGTCCTACTTTGTCATAAGCAAATGAGATGCAATCTGCTATCCATTTAGAGAGAGTATGTTATAATACTGGCAACCCCAAGTGACTGGGATCAAAGGAGAGTAATAATTAAGAACCTTTATGGTGCTTACCTGTCTTTTGAAGATAGAATGCCAAAGCACATTTGCATTCAAGGGTATGGAGGGTTGCCTCTGCCCTAGACGATTGTGGTCTAGGAAAAAGAAAGACAGGAAGGTAGACTGACTGATTCAAGTGTAAAGGAGACACCATCTTCAGCATGAAATGGGGGCGAGTCCTTAGGACAACTTTGTCATGGTGGAACCGTGTAAGGTGGGTCTGCCACTAAAGATTGTAGCTCACTAATGCATCTAGCTGAAGTGAGTGCAATGAGGAAGATAACTTTCCATGCCAGAAACTTTAGCAAGGTAGTGGCTAAGGGTTCAAAGGGCGGCTTGAGAAGTTGCCCTAGAACGACATTGAGATCCCAGGCCACTGAAGGTGGTCTAATGGGAGGTTTGGTGAGAAAGACCTCTCATGAAGCGCGCCACAAGTGGCTGTGAGGAAATTGGTTGTCCATCCAGGAGATGGTGAAAGGCTGCAATGGCACTCAGATGAACTCTTACAGAGTTGGTTTTGAGACCGGAAGAGGATAGATGGAGTAGATACTGGAGGAGCGCCTCCACTGGAGCCGAGAAGAGATTAAAGGTCCTTCTGAGAACACCAGATGTAAAATCTATGCCACTTGAAAGCGTAAGAACGTCTGGTGGATGGCTTTCTAGGGGCTAAAAGGATCTCCTTTACTTCCTGAGTAAGGTTGAGATGCTGCAATACTATGCTTTCAGCAGCCATGCCATGAGGTGGAGAGACTGCTGATTGGGATGGAACAGCAGCCCCTCCTCTTGAGAGAGGAGATCTGGAGTAGATCTGAGATCTAGGGGTTGAGTCTGAGACAGACGTAATAGGAGAGGAAACCACTGTTGACGTGGCCAACATAGGGCTACGAGTATGATGAGGCCCCTTGTCCGTCTGAAGCTTGAAAAGCATCTTGGGAATCAGGGGAATGGAATCAGGGGAATGGGAGGAAAAGCATACAGGAACTCTTGACCCCAGTGGAGTTTGCCCAACATGGGATTCCTGGTGCAGAAGCAGGGAAGTTTGACATTCTGCAGCGTGGAAAACAAGTCTATCTCTTGGTTTCCCCGGTCTGAAAAATGAAGGTTGCTGTCTCTGCGGAGAGACTATTCATGGGGAAGGAGGATCCAAGTCAATCTGTCTGCCAAGACATTTTGCTCCCCTGGAAAATATAGCGCTTGGAGATGTGTTTGATGAGTAATGGCAAAGGACCAGAGATGGAGAGCCAATCTGCAGAGGGACCAAGATCCTGTTCTCCTTGTTTGTTCAGACAGAGCATGGCTACCTGGTTGTCTATTTGGACCAGGACCTTCTGGAAGCTTAGATGCATCTGAAAGACCTTGAGGGTGTTGAAAATTGCCTGAAGTTCCAGTAGATTTATCTGGAGCTTGGACTCCTCCTCCATCTAGAGGCTCTGAGTGGAAAGGGACCCTAGATAGGCCCCTTACCCCTGTTTGGAGGCATCTGTTGTCAGGGTACATTGGTGTGAAGCATCTGAAAAGGTGACCCGACGAGGAGATTCTCTGGGGACCACCACCATATGAGTGATGTGGCCAGAAGGGCAGACACTGATATTTTGTCTGAGAGATGGTCTGAGGCCCGAGTCCACTGGGAAGCCAGAGCCCATTGGGCTGTACGCATATGCAGGCGTGCATGTGGCACTATATTTTTATTTATTTATTTATTTAGCAATAATTTTTATACCGCAATTTCCAAGGTTCAATTGCGGTTTACATGGAACAACAGTTTTGATAGGTACAAACAGGTACATGCTCAATTACATGGAACAGAAATTAATTATGAACATAATGATAAAACTATCATCTGAACATTTGTTTGTGTATAACACAGAGATAACAGTGGAACCATTTACAATTTTTGTCTAATTGCAAGTCATATGTTGTAATGGTGGTAAGTCCTTAGATATTTTATTGTGTTGGTGCTAAGTTATTCAGTTGGTCCTGCGTGCCAAAGTGTATGTTGAAAAGGTGTGTTTTAAGATATTTTCTAAATGTTAGTAGGTCACTTATTTGTCTAAAGCTGATCAGGGAGGGTATTCCAGAGGACAGGTGCAATGTGTGAGAAGGCCTTGTTTGTTGTTATATTTTTTGCTTTCCTGAAGTCTGTAGGTAAGGAGAGTTTGTCTTTATTCATGGAGCGTTGTATATGATTGTTGTTTTCTCTAACTATGAGGGTTGTTAAATGCGAGGGGGCGATGTCATGAATTAGTTTAAATGTTGTTACGAGAACTATATGTACTGTTGAGGCCATATGACCTAGAAGCTGTAGCATCTCTCGGGCAGTGAGATGATCTTTAACACGGGCCTGAGATGCCAGATGGATGAAACGAGAACAGCGGGGCTGAGGTAGAAATGCTCTTGACTGATAAAGTATTTAGGAGAGTTCCTATGAACTCTAGTATTTGAGTAGGAGCGGGATGGGACTTTGGAAGATTTATCACAAATCCCAAGGGCTGAAGTACCTGCATGGTATGAGAAAGACAGGTGAACCTCTTGGGAGGTTCCTGCCCTTATGAGCCAGTCTAAGTAAGGGAAGACAAATATTCTTATAGATCTTAGAAATACGGCCATGACTGCCATGCACTTTGTGAAGACTCTTGGGGCAGAGGCAAGTCCGAATGCTAGGACTCTGTACTGATGTTTTCCTTGAAACATGAAGCGTAGATATTTCCTGTGTTCTGGATTAATCAGGATATGTTTGTACGCTTCCTTGAGATATAGAGAACAAAGCCAGTCCTAACTCTGGAGATGGTTTCTCTAGGAACCCTCCTACCCTATCTTGAACTTATCACAGACAAGAAACTTGTTTAGGTTTCTGAGGTCCAGGATGGGTTAGTATCACAGTTTTCTTTGGTATGAGAAAGTTCGGAGAGTAGACACCCACTCCTTGTTGGGACCTCCTATATGGCACCTCCTGACAGCAGAGAGGTAACCTCTTGTAAGAGCAGTGAGAGGAGGCTGATAAGGATATTCCCTCACCATTGTGGAGGGGGGCAGAGTCTGTAGGTGAAGTCTGTACCCCTCCGCCACTATGGTCAGGGTCCAGTGCTCAGATGTGATTAGATGCCACCTGTGGACATAGTGACAGAGTCTGCTGTCAAAGTTGGAGGAAAGGGGGGTTTCCAGAGGCAGAGTGGCTATGCTCTCTAGGAAAAAGTCAAAAACCAGACGCAGGTTGACTCTGTGGAGCTAGCTGGTTTTTAGGAGTCTGTGGCTTTTTTTGCTGCTTAGGAGGCTGTTTCCTTTTGAGTAACATGGGGTTGGTATTGCAAAGCAGGGGTATAAGAAGGGTAAAACTACTACTTTTTGAAGAAAGTCTTTTTTGCAGCTGCTTTTTTTTTTTTTTTTTAAGCTGGGTTAGTAGTGGTTCTAGAAAGCCTGTTTAGGGTAGTATTCACAGACTCCAAATGAGATGCCTTGTCTTGCCAATCTTTGCCAAAACGTTTTTCACCTGTGCAAGGAATATTGCCCAGAGTATCTTGAACCCATTGCTCAAGATCTGAAGCTTGAAGCCAAGCAATCCTGCGTGCTCCAATGCAGATTGAGGTGGCCCTACTGGTACACTCAAAGCAGTCAAAAGTTGCTCTATTGACAAACTAACACATTCTGAGCATGTTTGACCAATGCAAGATAATCAGCTCTTATCAGGAAAAAAAGGAGCCATAGATTTAAGATCTCCAGTAACCTCCCTAAGGAACAGAGTATGCATGAACGTATCCTGGCTGAAAGCATACAGGCCTGAAACATCGATGCCTGAAAGCATCGAGAGTCCTCGCTTCTCTACCAGGAGGGTTCGAAGAATGAGTCTGAACTTTTAATTTGAAGCATTGCTGATTCCACCACCATTGAGTGATAAGGCAAATGAGTCTTTTGGAATCCAGGAGACTCAGGTACTCGATACATGGTATTGAGTTTTCGAGCATGGGGAGGGAGGTTAAGGGGCGTCTCCCACATCTGAAGCATGAGGTCCTGGAGGATATGGTGAATTGGAAGGGTGACAGCCTCTTTGGGAGCTGTAGGGTATTGGAGAATTTCTAATTCCTCAGCCCTAGGTTCTTTTTCAGAAGTTACTGTAATGGACAATTCCCTGGCCAGGACCCGAATAAACTCTCGAAAAGACATGTCCTCAGGTGGGGGCATGCTGCATTCCAGAGAGGGAGAAGGATCCTCCGGTATACTTTGCATTGCTCGAGAATAGATTGATTCATCATCGGAAGAATTGGAATCCGATGATTCAAAGTATCGACGAGAGCGATGTCCACGCTCCGCTAAGGCCTGGTACCAATCAAAATCGGTATCCGATTGGGGAGGTTGCCTGGAAGAGCCACCAGTACCAGGGATGGATTTAAGGGCAGGCAGTGGTGGAAGTGGTTTGATGGGTACAAACCCCAATGCAGACTGCATCGGTACCATGGACGGTGCCGGTATCAGTGGTACTGTCGGAAAGGGCTAGATCAGAACCGATGCCGCTAGTAGGGCTGCCAAGATGTGCTCGATGGAGAGGATACATTGATCCATGCATACCGCCGATGCTTGAGTACTGGTACCGAACATGTGGCTACCGTCCCAGAGCATGGCACCAGTAGCTCTCCGGAGGTGGAGGCCTCGGGAGCATCCTGGGACTCCTCGATGGCTTTGGAGGAAGGGTCCTCCCGCCAGGGTAGTTTGGCTGGCCGATCCACCTCTAGGGACAATGCACAAGGCATCTCGATTCTTAGAAAGAGATCTACCCTTGGGGGATCGGTGTGTCTTCAAAGACTTATTGTTTTGATACCCGAGGAGGAAGAGTTGGGAAGGCAGCGGCGGAGGCGTAGTGGGGATGCTCCCAAAGGCTTTACTATTGGATGCTGGGAAGCGTTCTAGCGCAGGCTCCATCGGTGCTGACATCACCCATATGTAAAGACTACATTCCTGCTTGTTCCTAGAGATAGTTAGTTATAATTTAACTAAATTTTATTTTGGTGTTAGCACAGTTTCTATGGTCTTTCTTTTTGAACATCTATTTTGCATCCAACAAAACCCTTCCTCCAACAGTAGCTGCAGAACAGAACTAGGACATTTCACCATAGAACCCAACATACAAGAAAACAATCCAATTCCAGTGTCATCTCATTAACAGCCTCTCCAGTACCAGGCAGATTGTGAACTATCAAAACCCTACAAAAGTCACTGAAGACCTATAAAAGCAAATCTACCATATCATGACGACACCTGCTTCTAAATTTAACACAATAAGGAGCCTACCCAGAAAAGAGCAGCACCATAAATGTTGCAGTGGGCCTTAGAACACCCTTACACCTATTCAGAAAACTGAACAAGCCAGATTACTACAGATCCAACAAAGAAACACCTTGCTAACAGAACACATGGTCTCAGACGCACAGAAAGAACATTGCCCCTTACCAAGTACAGAATAAATTGTAACAAACTCAAAGTAGCAATATGTAGACAAAATTAAATTGAAACCCCAACAAGCTAGGCTCTGCATGCAGTGCAACACAAGAAATAAACAGTGATGCATTTTCCCCTGTATTGTGCAAAATATAAAGATGGCATATATAAAATACAAAAGTGGATATATTCCAGTCATTAAACCAATAATTCTTTACTTTTATTGTCTAGCTATTTTATTTTTCTAATTGTCTTGGTCCTGGTATCTGGTTTCTGTATTCTCTGTCTTCTCTTAACTCTTTTCCAGAGTCTGCAATCCACCTGCTACTTCTCTCCACTCCTGTCTTCATTTGCTCCCTTATATCCATCTCTGAGATTGATCGTTTTCCTTTCAGCTTTCTTCCATTTATTTTTCTATCAACTCAGATTTCATTTCTATTTCTTATATCCAGTTCTCAATCTCCCTCTTTTTACAACCCTCTCACTCTCTCTATCCCTTCCTCAGCCACTTATTCCCCAGTCTTTAACTAACTTTCCTTTTTTTCTCTTCCACCCTCCATGTGTTCAGCATCTATCCCCTTCTCTTCTGCCCTGTCATCTCTCCCTCTCTCCCCAATCTCACGCTTCTCCCCTTTTTCTCATCCTATTCCCCCGATGTCCAACATTCCCTCTCTCTCCAGCATTTCTCTATTTCACCCCACTCTATGTCCAGCAACTGCCATTTATTTCTTTAGCATTTTTTATATACCGTTTTTCTGCAATTCAAAACATGTTTGTTATTTATAATACTGTAAACTTGATTAATCGCCTTTAGCACCCAGCATCAAGGCGGTGTACAATAAAAACCTATTAAGATACCTTAACATACAAACCAACCCCTACCCTTTGTTAGCATCTGCCCTCCATCCCTTTATGGCCCCTACCCCATGTCTAGCATCTGCTCTCTATCCCTTTTAACCCTCTACCATTTGCCCAGCATATACCCCCACTCCATATCCACTCATCTGCTCTCTGTCCCCTTATATTCCCCACCCTATGTCTATCTCTACCCCTCCAGCCTACGTCCAACATACCCTACCTGTGTGCTGCATCTGCCTTCCACCCCCTGCACGGTCTCCAATATTTGGCTTCAACCCTCCCTCTTGTGTCCAGCATCTGTCCTGTCTCATCCCCTCCACACTTCCTAACATCTGCCCTCTGCCTCCTCATGTGCAACATTTGCCCAGCATTTCCCTTGCAGCCTTCCACACATTCTCCAGCGCTCTGCTCCCCACCCGCACCGCTGCCTTTTCTATGCCTGCAGCAGTGGCAGACTGACCTCAGATGGGGGGGGGGGGGAGATATGGTGTAAGCACATCTTTGTTAGTAAGGCTGGTCTGGTCAGAGGAGGTGGAACCAGACCAGCCTATCTAGCAAGGAAGTACTTACCCCTGAGGTTATTTTCCAAATTGGAGGCCAGTTCACCGCTGCTGGCACAGAAAAGGCAGCGGTACGGAAGTGGCATGGGGGAGGGGCCCAGGCTGTCACCGAATTGCCCCCCAAACTCAGCCCTGCTACCATAGCCAACATGATACGGCTAATATAATCTGCTTGAATATTCTCCTTCCTGCCATGAGGGCAGTTGACAATGCTGCCAGATGTCACTCTGAGCAACATAGAAGAGGTGCCAATTCTGCTGCTTTGAGATCACTTCTCATCCCACCTTAACTGATGATGTCAGCTACTGCAGTCACATTGACTGACATGATCCAGATCACCTGATGACAAATAAAAGGGAGAAAGGTCTCGATAGCTAGAAGATCGACCTTTCTTCCAGACGATTGAGTGACCATCAGCTCTGCACTACCTGGGACAAGCAATGAGCCTCCAAGCTGCTCAGACTTGCCTCTGAGGAGGCATTATAGCACCTCCAAGTCCATTACAAATGATATATTTGCCTCGTTTAACCACAGAAAGAGACTTGCTCTGGCTTCTCCTCCAAGGGACAGTCTCTCCCAAGAATGTTGAGTGTGCACAGACCAACAGGAAAAAGGAGGATTTCTGCAAAGTATGTATATGGGCCTGGCCCACAGAACTAGGTCGAGGCAGCTGCCAGTCCTTTCAAAATAAATCTATGCCCTGGGATGAAGTACTCCTACTAGGCCCTGAATTTGAACTTGCAACTATAGAATTCTTTATCGTTGGGAAGACCTTGGTCTTCCTGGTAGTTAAAACAGGCTCCCAAGGATTCCACAGATGGAGATGGCCCCACCTTGCGCTTAGCACAGTTGACCATCTATACTGTAACTTCACGCAAATCAACCAAACGCCAAGATAATGATGCCCCAGGCTACCTCTCCTTTAGGGCCCCTGTCACTACTACTGCCATCTTGGAAAAGGCCCTTGGCACTGGAGCTAAACCAAAAAGCAAGGCCTGAAACTGGCAGCTGCCTGCCAGATATGTGCATAGCTGGACAAATAGAAATATACAGATATGCCTTCATGAGATACTCCATCTGCGGAACAGCCACTATCAATAAATACAGGGTTTCCATGCCAAATCTCGGCATCCTCAGTGCTTTGACGACTTGATCCAAAATCAGAAACGGCTGAGAGGGCATTTCTTTCTTTGGCACCACCAAATAAATGGAGTACCTTTCTAAGCCCCACTCTTTCAGAGGCACACATCACATCGAGCTGTCCTTCTAAGGTGACTTGAACTACCTGTTCTCTTCCCAGTGTAGGGGACTCCATCAGTGTGGTAGAGAAGTCCCACCAGTTTGCTGACATATCCCTCGTGAAATGTCGCAGGGTCCCTCTGACCTGTGTGGAAAAAATTGTGCTCTATGACTATCCACTGGCTGTACCAGCCCATGGGCCTCCCAAACTGGCATAGAAAATCGCCGCACGTACCATTTTTGGAGTCTTAAAATTCACCCATCTCACACCTATACTGGAGGTCACTGCACTGGCTGCTAATCACTTCTAGAATCAAGTACAAAATACTCACCCTCACTCACAATGCCCACCAAAACACAACCGCAAAGCAGCTCCAAGCTTTAATCAGTTTTCCCAACACCAACAGGTTTTGTAGATCAGTCACACAAAATCTCCTTGACCTGCTTCCATGACTCTAAGAGCACACAATATGCTCACACCCACACCTTTACGCTATATGCCTCAACTCTCTGGAATGCATTGCCCCCCACACTGCGATGCATCCAATCGCCTACTACTTTCAAGAAACACCTCAAGACATACCTCTTTCAGGAGCATTACAGCATTGACCAGCTGACTCAGAACATTCCTCCAGCCCCCCTCCCTAATCCCCCCCGGTTAAGCCAAGTCAGCTAAGCCATCTCATCTCACTTTACTTTACCCTGCTCCCCCCTCCCCCTGTAGCTTAATTATTGTTACTCACTGCTTTATATGTTTATGTTTATACAATTTCTTGATATACTGCCCAGGCTGAAGGTATTCTGTCCTTGCTTTTTATTGTTCTCTGCTTTGCATATTGTACCTCGCTAATTGCTGTAGCACACTGCCTTGTTTATCTTACCCTTGCCAATTATGGATTTACACTGTTCTGCCCATTGTTCCCCTACTACTCGTTCACTGTTTTGCCTCCTCCAGCATATTGTACTTTGTTAATTTTACCCTCTAACTCGATTGTACACCGTTTTGATTGGTAGAAAAATGGTATACAAAAACCAGTGAAATAAATAATAAATAAATAAGTAAACGTATTTAACTCACGCCTTTCCAGAAGCAGGTACTGTAGGAATTTTCCTGTCCCCAGAGGGCTTACAATCTAAGGTTGTACCTGAGGCAATGGAGGATTAAGTGACTTGCCCAAGGCCACAAGGAAAGTCAGTGGGATATGAACCATGGTCTTTCTGATCCCAGATTACTTCTCTAACCACTAGGCTACTCCTCTAGTAAAGGCTTGGTCCAGATGAAGATCCAGCCATGCTTCCTTGTGACAAAAATCTCAACCTCTGCTCAGACACCTGCTTGGCCAGCTGAGAGTCTGTGTATCCTGAAAATGGCCTCAAGCTGACTGAAAATGCTCAGGTCCTTGTCACTCATCCTCTAGAGGCTTTGGAATTTTGGCCTTTTCCAGGCCTGACATAGGATTTTCAAAGAAATTCTCCTTAAGGGGATCCCTGCTGGCATGCACCTTTGAGGCCACATCTGCTGACCAGCTGCATAGCTAAAACAGTTGACGAGCAGTCATTGTTGGGGACATATTCTGAACCAAAGTCCAAATCAAGTCATAAAGGGCATCTACCAAAAAGGATGAGCCAGACTCTAAGCACACTATCTCAAAGAATCTGATTCTGACAAAGATCCCTTTGGAATCCACCACAGACAAGCACAAGCCACATATGTTGCAGACTGCTGTCTGCAAGGCCAAGGCAGAAACTCCAAAGGACTGCTTCAACAGCGCCTCCCCCCATCCACCTGTCTTGAGCGTTCTTCAGCATTGTTCTGCCAACTACCAGAATGGTAGTCTTCTGAATACTGCCAGAGTCAGAGAATCCTACCCCAAGTAAGCAGAACCTCTTCTCCTCCTCCATGGGACACGGATACAGTTTGGCCATGGATTCTCCCACTTTCTAAGTGGCGTCAGGGGAATACCACTTTGTAAGCTGTCAAGGTCCTTTCCCCTCTATTGGGCGATAAAGGCAATGTTGGTAGCAAGCACCTGTCAGAACAGGACCTTCCACTGGCCCCGTGATCACACTTGGGGTTCCTCCACTATTTTCAAAGGCACTAGGACCTAAGAAGAAATCAGGGGCGACAAAGCATTCCTATGAAAAGTGCTCAAAGAAGGGTCTTCTCCCATAGGGATTTTGCTATCCTCCAACAAAAGACCAGAAGCTGTATATATCCAACATCTCACATCTCATCGCATGGCAGTTACTGAATCAATGAGACGTCACCATGCAGTCACTTTAAAAAGATCTCTGAACAAACCTCATGACCTGTTTGCCATAGTTAAGCGTTTGACAAATGAACCTGCCTCAACTTAAATATGAAATCCACCCTCAAATATTTGCTAACTATCTACAATCCAAACTCTGCCAAATTGACAATAACTCAGCTCCTAACATAGTCCTAGATCCAGTAGATCAAACTCTACTCACTATCTTCTCAATACCATCTAAACGACAAATTGAAGACAACATTGCTTGCATAAACATGACCACCGCTCATACTGATCCTTGCCCTGCGTTCTGGATCAAAGATCTACGAGCTGATCTCAGTCCCATCATATCCAGACTCATGATTCAATCATTTACAACAGGAACTTTCCCTCGTACCCTTAAGCAAACATCCATAAGGCCATTACTAAAAAACAACAAACTTGACCCTCTTAAACCAGAATCATATAGACCTATTTCAAGTATTCCATTACTAGCAAAAATTTTGGAAAAAGAAGTACAAAAACAAATTCAGGATCATATAGATCTTAACGCCCCACTGGACTCATGCCAGCACGGTTTCAGAGAATTCCACGGTGTGGAAACGCTTCTAACTACTCTGTTCAGCAGCTTATTATCAGGAATTGATAACATCCGCCAAGGGTTCGTCCTTGTTTTTCTTGATATCGCAGCCGCTTTTGATTCTGTTAGCCATGAACGCCTCCTTGAGCGTCTCAAAGGGAAGGGAATTACTGATAAAGCACTTGAGTGGTGTAGATCCTACCTTTCTGACAGATGGCAACAAGTACGATCCAACGATACTTCATCAGATCAGTTTCATCAAAAACAAGGGGTCCCTCAAGGCTCATCCCTTTCCGCCCTTATGTTTAATATATACATGCAGCCTATCTGTAACCTGATTCGATCCTTTAGAGTTAACTGCATGATATACGCGGATGATGTACTTTTATATTTTCCTTTTACAACTGAGAACCCTGATCTCAATCCATTAACTAACTGCATAAATGAAGTATCCAACTGGCTACAATCCCAAAATCTAAGGATCCAACACAAGAAAACGGAGGTGTTATTTATTACACGTAACCAAAATTTCACTGCTCCATCCTTTTTGAAAGTGAATGATGCTAACCTCCAGACCAAGACCACCATCAGATACCTCGGTGTCACTTTAGACCAGAAATTAGATATGAAAGCACATATTAGTAATATTGTAAGAGCGGTATATCACAAAATACGCTCCCTTAGACACCTTCGATCCTTGCTAGAGCCAGACGATTTTAGAACCATCTATCAGGCGCTAATTATACCTCATTTTGATTATGCGAACTCAATTTTACAAGGTCTTCCACAAACCACCTTACACCCACTTCAAATGGCTATGAATGCTGCAGCTAGAGTCCTTCATGGAGCTTCCCGGAAAGACCATATCTCACCTATTCTAAAACATCTTCATTGGCTCCCAATTCAAAGTAGACTCACTTTCAAAATTTTACTAATTACATTCAAAGCCTTCAAAGAACTCTCATCTTCATCAATATCAGACTTGATCTAAACACCACCCCTCAATAGAGACAGAAGGTCAGTAACACTCAATACTCTGTTAGTCCCTAAATCAATATCAGAGTGTACCAAAACTACTTCAGACAGGGCCTTTTTATTCTGTGCACCAAGGTGTTGGAATAGCCTTCCTCAAAACATCCGAGCAATACCAGACCTTTTGCAGTTTCGCAAAGCTTTGAAACACTACCTCTTCCTTTTATCTTATCCAGTAAACAATAAAGACATCTCAACCAACCCACAGACCTTCCACTCATACACATACAATACAGATACCCCACAGACCACATACACACAAAACTGAAGCCATGATGATATTATGACTATGTTTATTAATTATATACCCTGTTATCCGAGTTATATTCTCCTGTTTTCTGTAAACACAAAGTACTGTTGAATTGTGTATCTCACTGTTTTTTGTGAACCGCGCTGATGCTTAATAGTGCGGTATATAAGAGTCTATAAATAAATAAATAAATAAATAAGATGGTTCCCCTCCAGTGGGTCCCCAGAATCCCTTGACAGTAAGGACAGCCTGTTCTCCAAATCCGCTCTGGGCTCTCTACAGGGCTTATTTAAAAATTAGTAGATCCCCTTGGAATGCAAAATTAGATAACAAACCTGTCAAACTCTGAAGTCCTACTGCTAAGCCTTTTCTGAAGCAGGGTTTGTGCAGTAGCAGCACAACCTCCAGCAAAAAAAGGGACCCTTAACTGCACTTGGAACCATACTCTGTCTAGCTCCCCAACAGGCTTAAAACTGGAAGCTCTTTTGAACAGCAGCATGGCCAATAGCTAACAAGATGATGGCTTTTCAAGCCAGAACCATGATCTCTACAAAAGCGGGAGACACTGCTTGGCGCTGCCCCACTGCTGCACTCGCCATCTGTAGAAATTTAATCCAGCGACACTAAAAAAAACAGGTGTGTCATAGTTGTGGTAACAGTTGGCTGCACCAAAGTAAGCACTTCAACTGCCACAGGCTGTGCAGCCCCAGCAACATTCGGCTTGAGAAACAATGTGCTGCCAAACACCCACCCTGGGCTCAGATTCACTCACTTCAGAGTACAATTCCCTCTGTGCTGGATGCTGTCGCTGCAAACACACAAAATTGCTTGATGTTCACTGTTACTGGCTTTTTTTTTTTTTTTTAATTACCTTCATTCAGAAATGAAGTACACCAGTCCTGGCCCCCTCCTAAAAAGTTGGGGAGGAGAAAAGGAGGGACCACAGCAGGATCCCTTAAACCCTTTATGAGAATCAGCCAGGGGAAGATGGGGAAACATCCCTGGTCCACTGGGTTCTGCACCCCAAAACTGCAGTACTGGCATGGATACTCTAAGGCTCTCTTAGTCAGCATTACTCTACTACCTCAGGCCCAAATCTCGCCATGTTCTCTCCAGACCAGTGCAGACTGCACAGGATCACACAACCTCCATCTACTGGAGACAGAGAAATACTAGGTCACAAAGGACTGCACAGGACCTTAATAGGGTGATATCAAACCAGTAGATTCTTGGGGGTATGTTTACTAAACAGTGATAACGTCGCAGCGGCGCAGTTAGCGTGCGATACGTAACATTATCGCGCGATAACGGCTCCTGCGGCGTTAAGGCACACAGAGGGTGGAGTAAGACTCCCCAGAGGGCGGAGAGAAGGGGTCAATGGGCGGAGAAAGGCTCCAGGCACACTAACGCTGTGAAATGACGGTCTGAAAATTAACGCCAGTGAGAACCTCGCGTTAGAGGCACATTTGCAGAAGAGAGAAACCATTTCAGTCAGCAATGTACAGCAAAGGCAGGGAAACCAAGAAAGGTGATAGTAGTGATACATGTGCAGCAACAGCATAGTGCCCAAGTACGAAAGGACACTACGGTGAGGCTGCAAATGGGGTACAAGGGGCTGCAGGCGGGACATGCAGTGGGGCAGCTGGGGCACAGGGTGGACTAGGCAGATGCCTAGGTGGCACATAGGAACGCAGAAACTGCAAATCAGCAACTGACCAAAGTCAAACATGCCCAGGAGTGTGTCTCCCACAGTGTCCCAGGGGACAGTACCCGGCAGGTACCCCAAAGGGCACATAACATTGACAGGCGGTGCCGGGGGGAAGCGCGGATGTCTATGTAGGCACCCCTACCCCATATCCAACACCATAGGCGGCTGCCTACCCGCACACTGGATGGCCTGGGACTGCGCACCATCAGCACCACCGGCATAAGGGCATGTCAGCATGGCAGTGGAGGGGTGCTGGTGGTGGAGGGGGTAGTGGCATCTGCCCACAGCAGACCAAGGCCAAGCCCTGTTCAGGTGGATGGCGTGCAGTGCAACAGACAAGGTCTGTCTGAAGAACAGACATGGTGTCCCCATGAAATGACCTACCTCTGTGGCAACAGTGTGGTGCAGTACACACAGCCAGTGTGTTCAGGGGCAGAAGGTCACAGGTTCAAGTCCCAGCTGTGGCTTCTGCAGACCTTGTCCCTATATTTTACCCTACAGAACACATACACCATAAACATGTGCACTCCCTAGAGCAGCGGCTCAAACACCCACACCCACAGGCCCCACCATCCATATCCTCATGGAGAGCCAGGTTTTTGGGCCCTGCACGGAGCAGCAGCCACCACTACTACCATCTGCATACCTCAGCAATGCCGTCAAACATGGAAACACGCTCCATATATAGCAAAAGGTTGCTATGATGAACGTCAGATAACAGATCCTACATTAAACACAAATAGTTAACAGAGTTTCATCATAGCAACCTTTCTGATATATGTGGAGTGTGTTTCCTTTCTGTTTGTTTTCTGACAGTGTTTACCGCCCCGGAGAGTGACCATAACAGTATTGAGTACCTTAGCAATGCCTGCACTGTGCCCAGGACTGGTGCCAGGGCTGCCAACCACCTCTATCTTTACACAATGCTGAAATAGGTGAAGAAGTGTGTGCATGTCTATCTAGTGTTTTGTGGCTGCCGAAACCTTACTGAGCCCACAATCCCTTACACTGTTTCCAGCGTTAGCCTGCCAATGTGCATAATGAGGAGCAAGGTATTGTGGGAATGGCCCAGACAGGGTGGTCTGGGCAGGGTGCATCTGCACAGTGCATAGGGCAATGGCTGGGATATTGTAGTGCCCAACCACCACCTGCATGGGCAGGGTGGCCATAGCATGTCATGCTGGGAGGTCAGTCTCACCCTGACTGAGCAGTGACCATGGCATGTCTAGGCTCCCACATAGTGCTATACAGCATTTCTCTCAAGTGATCTCTATGGGTTTCCTTTTCTGGGGCCCAATCACTAACATACTTGCTTGGTGTGTGTGTACGCTTACATCCCAATTTTGGGTGTGCACAGTTCCTCCAGGAACATGCACTATGTACTAGCTAGCAGACTGTCTGCAGTTAGCATGTGTATGACTGGAACACTTTGCAGGGTGCAGCAGGTGAAGACTGAATGTGCCCTCTGCTGGTGAATGTCAGATTGTGGTGGGGGTGGAGGGGGGCAGCTGAGCTTTTCCAGGCCTACTGCCTGTCTGCCAGTGCCCTATGTGATATGTACAGATCTGCATTGACTGCCCTGGAGGGCGCCTATTCCCCAGCAGGACTGGGGTGGTGGTCCTCTCTACTGTCTCCGATGTAGAGTGTGGATCTGTAGGTGGGAGATCCTGTCCCTCACCCTGACCCAGTGAGGGCAGGTTGGGTGGTGCTACATAATCCGCTTTTGGGTCCACACACCACCCTTCTCCTATAACATGTGACCATGGCAACCACACAGGATATGCACTATTCTGGGTGTATCATAGTCCACAAGGGCTAGACATGACTGGGAAATACAGATGGACACAGGTGTATCCTAGGTGTGTCTATAGGGACTACCTGTCACATACTGGCACTGATGGGGATCTGCAGCACAGCCTATCCCAGCCAAGCCAGGTGCTGTGGACCTGGTGCCGGGCGCCCCACCTCACCCTCAGGGTGAGCACAGAAACTACACAATGTCACAGTCTGTAGCTACTCTGTGCCAGTAACACACACAGTCAGTTCCCCCTACCAGGCCGAGGTGCTGTAGAGGCGCATACCCCATCCTGTGATCAGATGTAGACTGCTGATCTGCATGTGCAGTGCATCATGGGTACGGGTGGGTTTACCCTATCCTGGTAACCACAGCAGTTTGTGCGGTGACCTGCAGTCTTTCTGTAGCCAGCCAGCACTGTGTTAGAAGCTATAAAGATGTAGCCCACTGGTTACTGCAATGACTGCGGAGGCAGAGATCATGGGTTCGATCCCGCAGTGGTGTTCTTTAATAAGGCTGTCTGAGACTTTTCCTTTTAATTTACATCTGTGCTGCCAGCAAGAACAGCCTCACAGTGCTGTAACCTAAGGTGCCTCATAAGGCGCCCTATAGGGCACATTATAAGGTGCCTTGGTGGACAGGGCACTTCATAATGTGCCCTATGGGGCGCCTTATGAGGCACCTTAGGTTACGGCACTGTGAGGGTGTTTTTGATGGCAGCACAGATTTAAATGAAAAGGAAATGCCTCAAACAGCCTTCTTAAATAACACCACTGCAGGATCGAACCCATGATCTCTGCCTCTGCAGTCATTGCAGTAACCAGTGGGCTACATCTTTATAGCTTTTAACACAGTGCTGGCATGAACTTAGGGTTAACGCGCGTTAACAAGCCAAGGCGCCCACTATCGCGATACAGATTCCTTGCTACCTTCCCTCAGGAACGCCCACTACCTTATATGGCATTTTTCACATTAACCCTGCAACTAGCGCTGGTAACATTAAGATGGTTTAGTAAACATCCCCCTTAGTCTCCATCTGCTGGCAGATAAATGTAAACTCACATATCTGGACTGGACTGGAGTGACAATGAGGAAAACCCATAAAGTAAAAGACTATATAAAATAATTGTAAATATAAAAAAGGTTAAGTTACAGCCTGATTTTCTTTTCCCACTGGACAATAGCAGTATACAAGTTTCAGAGCTCATTACAAATCTAATCCGTTGACCCCTGAAATTGGAATTTTGTTAATGCAACCCTTGTATTAAAATAAGTTTAAAGAAAGAAATATGGATACAGAAGAAATCTAATCAAAACAATCAGTAGCCTGTATTGCTAGTTGTAAATTAAGCAGGGGTAGGCATAGGAAAAAGTTACTAGAATAAATCAAGATGCTTACTGACACTAACTCCCATCATGGGGTATTTCATTTCACTTTTGCTGTGAATGTTAGAAAGCCAAGAAGGGCTATATTATATATTTCTGTTTACAAAGCAAATGTTTGATTCCAAACAGACACAATTACCTGTCCTCTACTGTTTTATTGGAAGGATAATACACCTTGAATGAAAATCCACTTCTTGGAAATGAGCCCTGTCATAAAAATACAGAAATGTGTCCATCAACAAACTTTATAAATAATTCTAATGCTTCATGGTATTTCAAAGAAAATTATGATTTTTAAAATAATTTTTTCTAGCAGATATTTCTTATATGTTTAATCTGCTTTACCTGTAGATGCGCAGACTGATTTCTGATTGCTTGATGGTTTGTGTCATTTTTTTTGCAATAAATTATATTCAACAGTGTTTGGATCTCCAGATGTTTAATGCACTTTCATATGAGACCCCTTTTGAGTATGTTTGATATGTTGTATTCCACTCTGTTTGCATTTGAATAATATAGGACTATAACCATTGGGTTTTAGGATAGACAAAGATTACATTTACACAAATAGTATCTTGTCAAAACACCTTTTAAGGTGGGGAGGGTGTCAAGAACAGTGCTACAATTATAATTACTATGGAGTTTTTACTAACGTTTAGCGCACACTAATGCCTTCTCACACTATCTGCTGTAGGACATATTTTATGCAATGGTCCCTAAGGCATAACAACATTAGCACATGTTAACCATTAGTCTAACAGGCTCCCAATATAGAGTTTATTAAGAATGGTGCAATGGATAATTCACTGTATCAGAAATTGACAGCTTTCTTCCCTGGTTGTGACTACAAGCTACCTAAGCAAATTTCCTATGTTATATGGTATTAATATGTTCTTCACAAAGTGGAAGTTTCTATGAATTAAGATGATTCTTTTTCATGCAAATTTAAAATTTATACAGGTCAATATTCAGCAACTGCAGTCAGCATTTTTTAAAATACTGGCCATAGCAGTTAAATAGAAAATGCATATTCAGTGCCACTATCCAGCTAAGAGTCAGTGCTGAATATGTGTACACTACGGTCCACGCTGATAATTAGTCAGAAAACAGCAATATTCAGTTCACCAACCGTTTTCCTTGCCTAAAGGTAGCTGGATAGTAGACTGAATATCACCGCTATCCAGATAATTTCTAGGACTGCCCATGCTCTGCCCTGGCAATATATGGATTGTGCAGGGATGATTAATGATTTTCAGTGGCGATATTGCTGCTGATAATCAGCGGACACATTCAGCCAGCGGCACATCCAAATAGTAGGTGCTGCTAACTGGATAAGTACTTTTGAATATTGGGCCAATAAAAATTTGAATCTCTTGGAGGTATGATTATAATTCCTGTGGCAGTTGTTAGACTGCAGAATATATACTAAGCACATTGCTCTGGTCATTTATGCTCATCACAAAGAATATATTTACGATACCACATATGGAGAGGTGTATGGTCTGTTTAGTTATATGAATAAATAAAGGTGGCGTCCATTTTCTGCTCCTTATATTTGATGAGCCTTACAAATTATTGTCCTCTATCCATCAGTTCTTCAAGTTCCCAAGCTTAGTAGGAATCCATGCATTCCTGAACATTAAGGCACCTTTCACAGCACCATATCAGATCTCTATGGTATTAATAGCTGTTTTCAGAAGTAATTCTGCTTCCGTGAACAAATTGCAACAATAGGCTAATCAATTTTTGGCTAGGCAAACAATATTCTTCTCGATCTCTTAATACTCAGTAGTAGACATGCTTACAGGATTGATGATAAGGCAGTCAGTGTTGTTGGCAGTGAATGGATCATACTTGTCTGCAATGACAATAAGATCTGGCACCGGGTACACTCTCAAGGCATAATCATATGCCCAGTATACAGGGCTGACAAAAAGTGGAAGAGGAGACAGATGTCCTTGGGATAATATGGTCTTTACAAACTACAAAGAAAAAAAAAGTAAAGGCTGAACATTTTCTATTTAGATCACTGTGACATATTACCTCTATAATTTTAAAATATCTTAGAATATATATATATATTAATTAGAACATATGAAAACACTAATAAAAGCAAGACGACAAATCTTAAGTTTCCACACTTACATTATATCTGATACTGTCTACTTAATTGCGGTATTCACCAAACATTATATTAGCAATTTTTACAATGCAGGGCCTGTTCTAAACAAGTTGATCCGATCCTATATTGTTAGGAATATCCTGATCACTGAGCCTCACTGAAGCAGAAGTCATTAAAAAATGATTTTACATTTTCCTTCCAAAGGTTTTCTAAAGAAAATCATACTGCGCTCAGTGTATAAAAAGGATGCTCCAAACCTTTGTTTGCATTAGATGTAAGGCTTAACTTGTAAGACATGGTTTTATAGCCTTCTGCTTTACACCACATATACAGCTAATGCTCTTTATTAAGGATCAAATCCATAATAATGAAGTAACAGCATAAATCAGTCATTTGAACCAAACACAACCATATGCATCCTCGAAGGTCTCAAAGCATTAACATGAATGAAGGGGGAAAAAACCCCCAAAACCATGAAAGAGGACATTTTACTTACCACTAATTTCCTTTCCTGGGGTCCTGCTAAATCAGTCCAGACAAGTGGGTTATCTCCTCCAGCTAGCAGATTTTGGAGACAAAGAAAAAACCCCCCAGAAGAGTGCTGTGATATCATCACTAGCATAAAACCCAGTGCAGCTAGGGGCACTCACCAGTATTTTCTTAACAAAGCAAATGGAACCCCCGGAGAATCCTCTGAAGGGGTCCCCAAACCAGAACATGCCCATTAATGAAACAGACTTTGAACTATATACAGAATCCACAGGGGCAGAAACCTATCTGCCAAAACAGATGGCCCTGAATCAAAGCTGGGCGGGTCCTGGACTGGTCTAGCAGGGCTCCAAGAAAGGAAATTAGCGGTAAATAAAATTTCCCCTTCCAGATCTTCCTGCTAAACCAATCCAGATAAGTGGGAAGTACCAAAGCTATGCCACCTCTGGGCAGGAAGACATATTGCAGCAGTAAGCACCTGAGTGCCAAAACGAGCTGCTGACCTAGCTTGGACATCCAAGTGGTAATGCTTCACAAAAGTGGGCAAGGAAGACCACATCGCCGCTCTACAAATATCTAGCAACGACAGGCAGGACAACTCTGCCCAGGACGCAGCCTAGGCACAAGTAGAATGGGCTTTTGACCCTGGCAGGACCATTTTGCCTGCCAGCAAATAGGCCAAAGAAATGGACCCTCTAAATCCAGAGACTGAGGGTGGCACTGGATGCCGCCTGACTTTTTACGAGGATCGGCAAAGAGGTAATCTGAAAGTCGGAAAGAGCGTGTGACCTCCAAGTATCCGAGTAACACCCTGCGGACATCCAGGAAACGCATATGCTTATCCTTTGCGGCACATTGATCCGTTGTAATGATAGTAGAGAGACAATCTGATATGAAAAGGGGAAACCATCTTGGGCAGAAAGGAAGGCACTAGACACAAGGTGATGCCCTCATTTGAAAAGGATAAGAAAGGATCTCGACAGGAAAGGGCCTAAACTCAGATGTGGCACGCCAACATCATGGCTACCAAAAAAACAGTTTAGAGACAAATCCTTAAGCATAGCATGCTTCAAAGACTCAAAGGGCAACTGCATGAGAGCCCGAAGAATGATGGTCATATCCCAAGGGCATACCACTGGCTGAACTGGAGGGCACAATGCCTGAACTCCTTTAAAGAAAAAACATGCCACTTCCCAGTGGCAAGCTACAGAACAGCTGGCTAAAGGCTCTCAGAAGGATTAAAGTGCAGCGACCTGTACCCCAAGGGAGCTCCAAGCCAACCCCTTCTAAACCATCCTGCAGGAAGACGAGCACAAATAAACTGCACCTGCCATGGCGGTACTGTGTAGGCAACACCATTTCTCAGAGAGACACCAGACATTGACATAGGCCAATGACGTAGACCGGCACCTGGCCTGTAAGAGGGCATCCGCCACCACTGTGGAATATCCCTTGCGCATTAGGAGACTTCTCTCAAGGGCCAAGCCATAAGCGAGAAGGATGCAAGGTCTTCATTCGGGGCAGTTTCTCCAAATGGGTTAATTCTGTGCATAACATGACCATCATGAACCTCACTTCTAAGCCAGGGTATGTGGAGTATGATCTCAGTCTCTCAAATTTACTGCTAATGCTCGGTCTCAATCATACCTGGCTGACCGCTGCCAACAAGTGTAGGACCGCACAAATCTGTACCGTATTATCAACACAAGGGTATTCCACAAGGCTTTGTGTCATCATCCTTACTCTTCAACATACTTATACAGCCCATATTGCTCCATCTTCCACAAACACAATATTCACTGCAACACATATGCCAACAATATAATGATACATTCACCCTACGATACCTCCAATCCAGACAAACTAAAAGCATGCTTCACCGATATTACACAATGGCTAACAGAACATGGGCTGCAAATAAACAAAATCCCAGAAGTTCTACAAATATCTAGAAACAAAGCATTCGCACCTCCAAAAACAATTAGAACGAACAATACTGAGCTAGAAGTCAGAAAGAGGTCAAATACCTATCATAATGCTTGATCAACCACTTCATTTCACCTCGCATATCAGCAAGACCGCCAGATCTATATACAGCAAGATAAAAACCCTGCAGAACCTGCAACCACTACTAGCAACTAACTTCCGCTCAGTATTTCAAGCTCTCATCTTCCGACACTTGAACTTCAGCAACAGTATCTACCAAGGACTTCCCATTACACACTACATTAACTACAAATGGCCCAATACACAGTGGCCAGAATCACAATAGGAGCAATAAAAAGTGATCACATTAAGCAATACTCAGACAAGCTACACTGGCTACTTCTAGCTAACCAAATCCAATACAAAACAATAATGAAAATCTCTTCAAAGTCAAACACAACCAATCATCAACGTACTTAAAGTCACTCATACAAAATGAAGCAGGCACAAGAGGCACATGCAAATGCAGACAAAACATGCTAGCCTTGCCACCTAAACAAACAAAGGTCAAATACATAACAGAGTCTTTTCCATGTATGCTCCAGTGCTCTGGAATGCCCTCCCTAATAACCTAAGGAAAATACATGAACTGACACAATTCTGTAAGGAACTTAAGACTCACTTATTCAGAGAATGTTTCAGGGACTGAACATATCAGGGACAGAGCTTCTTCCAGCAACAAGGAAACTGGAGCTCCCACTATTGCCCAGATAATTTATCCTCTAAGAAATTTCAACAATAAACCCTCAGTTTTCATACATGTCAGTTTCTGCCCCCCAAATAAAAATCTCTATATAAAAAGTTTAATAATGTTATATATTAACTTCTACTATATTTAGCCACACTGTTTACTATGTTCTATGTAATGCAGTTGAATGTTTACTGTAAACTACTTTGATTTCCCCCTAAACCCTCCTTCTCCTTCCTCTATCACTGTGGATAATATTCTTCTTCCTGTTTCCTCAGCCCACAACCTTGGGGTCATCTTTGACTCCTCCCTTTCCTTCTCCACACATTCAACAGATTTCTAAAACCTGTCATTTCTTTCTCTATAACAAAATTCACCCCTTCCTCTCTGAACATACTACTAAAAGAGTGGACAAGAATTTAATTACCTCCCATCTTGACTATTGCAACCTCCTCCTTGCTGGTCTCCTCTTCAGTCTATTCAGAACTCTGTTGCGAAGTGAAGGGATAATTAGTCTAAGTGTGGATTTCAGGCCTGCTCTATAGGTTTGCTTTGTATGGTTGCACCCTTACCTGCCTGAAAATATACACAGTAACATATATGATTGGCACAAGAAGACATGCATGTGGGCTAGTGAAGCAGAGTATTTTGCGGCCTTGTATGGGAGAGCCTGGGGAACTAGACACTTTGGACGGGAACGTGCAAAGTGTCTAGGCCAGCGATGGCGAACCTATGGCACGCGTGCCAGCTGTGGCACGCGAAGGCCTTGCAGCTGGCACGCGTGAAGGTCCGCAAAAAAAGAAAAAGCGGGCTCTGGCTGCTGCCGCGGACGCGGCAGCATGCAGTGTCCCGCGGGGCCCCCTCCGCCCGCTAAGCCCCTCTGCAAGGGCTTTCAGATTCGCGAGGGAGACAGCGTCTCCCTCGCGTCTCTGATAAGCCCGTAGGGGTTAATGGGAAATTTCCCATCAGCCCCTTTAGACGCGAGGGACTGATGGGAAATTTCCCATTAGCCCCTGCGGGCTTAACAAGAGACGCGAGGGAGACGCTGTCTCCCTCGCGAATCGGAAAGCCCTTGCAGAGGGGCTTAGCGGGCGGAGGGGGCCCCGCGGGACACTGCATGCTGCCGCGTCCGCGCGGCAGCAGCCAGAGCCCGCTTTTTCTGTTTTTAAATTTGCCGGGGGGGGGGGGGGTGTTAGGACTGCTAATGGGCTGGGGGGGGGGGTGTTAGGACTGGTAATGGGGTGGGGGGGGGGTTAGGACTGCTAATGGGCTAGGGGGGGGTTAGGACTGCTAATGGGCTAGGAGGGGGGGGGGGGTTAGGACTGCTAATGGGCTAGGGGGGGGTTAGGACTGCTAATGGGCTGGGGGGGTTTGGACTGCTAATGAGCTAGGAGGGGGGGGTTAGGACTGCTAATGGGCTAGGGGGGGTTAGGACTGCTAATGGGCTGTGGGCTGATGGGGGCTGTCTGGAAATGGGGTGATGGGGGGTTAGGACTGCTAATGGGCAGGGGGGGGGTTAGGACTGCTAATGGGCTAGAGAGGGGGGGTTAGGACTGCTAATGGGCTAGGAGGGGGGGTTAGGACTGCTAATGGGCTAGGAGGGGGGGTTAGGACTGCTAATGGGCTAGGAGGGGGGGTGGGTTAGGACTGCTAATGGGCTAGGGGGGGGTTAGGACTGCTAATGGGCTAGGAGGGGGGGTTAGGACTGCTAATGGGCTGGGGGGGGTTAGGACTGCTAATGGGCTAGGAGGGGGGGGTTAGGACTGCTAATGGGCTAGGGGGGTTAGGACTGCTAATGGGCTAGGAGGGGGGGGTAAGGACTGCTAATGGGCTAGGGGGGGTTAGGACTGCTAATGGGCTGTGGGCTGATGGGGGCTGTCTGGAAATGGGGTGATGGGGGTTAGGACTGGTAATGGGCTATGGGGGGGTTAGGACTGCTAATGGGCTAGATAGGGGGGGTTAGGACTGCTAATGGGCTAGGGGGGGGGTTAGGACTGCTAATGGGCTGATGGGGAGGGGTTAGGACTTGCGGGGGGCTGTGGGGGGGGGTCAGGACGGGACATGGGCGGATGGGGGGTTAACACTGGAGGTGGTCTGATGGGGTTAGGACTGGTAATGGGCTATGGGGGGGTTTAGGACTGATAATGGGCTATGGGGGGGCTGGGACAAGAAATGGGCTGATGGGGAGGGGTTAGGACTTGAGGTGGGCTGATGGGGTTAGGTCTGGTAATGGACTGTGGGCTGATGGGGGGGTTAGGACTGGTAATGGGCTATGGGGGGCTGACTGGAAGTGGGGGGGTTAGGACTGGTAATGGGTTATAGGGGGGGGGCTTAAACTGAAAATGGGGTGATGGGGGGTTAGGACTGGAAGTGGGTTGATGAGGGGGGGATAGGACTGGTATTGGGTTGGGGGGCTGCTAGGACTGGAAATGGGCTGATGCAGGGACTAGAAGGGAATGGATGCTGGGTGAGGCTGGAACTAGAAGGGAGCTGGTGTTGGGGGAGGATTAGAATGGGATGGGGCTGGGAGAGTAAAATGGAGAGGGGAAAAATATTTTGTGTGGGAGGGATAAAAAATCTACAATTGGCCGGGTATTGGGAGAGTAAGTGGGGATTGAGGATGGAGGGGTAAATTTTGAGTAGATGAAATAGGAATGAGGAAAGAGCCAAAGGAGAAAGATTAGTATGTTAAAGCAGATGTAGAGAGAGAATGGAAAAAAAAAACAAGAAGACAGAAGAAAGGACAAATGGACAGCAGATGGAGAGTTAGCAGAAGACACGAAGAAACCAGAAGAAAGTGGCTGGAACAATTGCAACTGAACAAAAAAATGCACAAAAGGTAGAAAAATATCTCTTTATTTTGAATTTATTAACTGGAATATGTCAGCTCTGGGAAATGTGCATCATTAATTTTTGCGCTTTGTTTAGTACAAGAGGAAATTAATATATAGTTTTATTTCTACAGTGTTGTTGTATATTCCAAGTTTGGCTTTTGGGGTTCCCAGTTTAATTATTGTCTTCCTGTTTCTAAATTGTGATTCCTTGTTTGGTGATGGTCTGTTCTGCATGTGTAACTGAGCTGAGGTATTCTGTTTATATAATTCCTATTTGACATTGCCACTTGTTCTTTCCCCAGTAGGTCATGTATTGTTGTTCTCTGAGATGTATTGGTTTAATATTTGCAGTGTTGCCTTTTGATAGGTAGAGTATGGTGCTTTGTGAGTCCTGGTAGTGCTGTTAGGATACGGCGGGTTTGCTATGGGTTCTAAATGGGCAGCGTTTGTAGTAGTTCCTAATGTGCCTGGCGGTTGGTACTGGATTATAGTAATGTAGAAACCTTTTAGTCTTTCTTTATCCGTATACTCATTAAGAGGCATGTTTACTAAAAGTTAGTGTATGGTAACATTATGCAAATATTTATGCAAATGAAGCACCTTATGCAAATGGGGCTTTAATTGACGTGCTGGCACTTTGAGGAAATTCTTTGGTTTTGTGCGGCAATTTGGGCACTCGGGCTCAAAAAGGTTAGCCATCACTGGTCTAGGCCCAGAGAAATACAGGAGAAATACAGGCCAACCAGGAAGCATACTCTGAGCCCTGAAGATAACAGACAGTGCCAGGAGATGGAGTTCCAGGAAATGGAAAGGCATGAACACAGCACAGGCAGGGGGGGCGGCTGTGACCAGCTGATAAGCGAACCCTGAGCAGACCTTGAAATACAGACCCTGTTGAAATACCAACTGTTTGGTGATAAACATGGGAGGGTCCTGAGGGAAGAGCATTTGCAGAAGTTCTTCTGACCTTCTGAACCTGCAGGTTTTTTGCAAGTTTTTTTCATTTTCAAATGACGTCAGTAATTCAAGCAGAATTCACTGGAACTTTGGGACAGAGAATGTGACAGAGAACGTATATAAGAGAGTGCCTATAGAGCTTCAGAGGGCAGCCTTCTTTCCCCCACTGTATTGGAGGTTAAGAACGTTGCCTGCACCTGGGTCCCTCAGACAGACACTTGTGTATCTGTGCTTGCAGTTTTTGCTTGTACTGAATAAAGGAATTTTCCTGACAAATGACTGTGATCTAAGTTCTTTTATTTTCCTGGTGTACGGCTCCCATGTACCCAGGCAATCTTGGTGATTATTAGGGATGCTTTGTAGTTAAGAACCTGTCTACAGAAGCTAATCTTCCGCAAGCCCTGATACATTCATATAACCCCTCTTCTGAGATCACTTCACTAGCTCCCCTTCCATTTCCGTATCAATTTAGAACTTCTCCTTCTAACCTATAAAATGCATTCACTTTACTGCCCCTCATTACCTTTCCACTCTCCTTACACTCCTTCTCGTGAACTCCGCTCCTCCTCTGGCTTTCTTCTCTCTATGCCCTTTTCTTCTACTGCCAACTCCAGAATTCAATCTTTTCACCTTGCTGCTCCTTATGACTGGAACAAACTTCCTGTATCTTTACGTCAAGTCTCATCTCTCTTCCTCTTCAAATCCATGCTAAAGGCTTACCTCTGAGGCTGCTTTTGGATCCTAATCTCTTGTTCCCTTGTGTCTTCTCTCCCTTTTGAACCCATTTCTCTTTTGGTGTGCTGTCTGTCTTAATTAGATTGTAAGCTCTATGAGCAGGGACAGTCTTCTATGCGTGTTTGTACAGCGCTATGTACACCTTGTAGCACTATATAAATGATTAATAGTAGTAGTAAAGCTGTATAGAAAGAGTGATAAATAAATAAATACATACAATAGATGTATGGGTGGTTTGTCAAGATGTGTTTAGAAATTCTCTCTCAAGCCTGTAGCTCCCAGTACAATGGGAAATTTCTGTATCTTTCTGCCATATTTTCTTGGTCTGATTGCATTTCTTGGTACTTCAGGAACTTCTCTCTCTCCACATGATTCACAGAATAATTACACAAAACAGACACCTCTATTATCAATACCGTTCTGGTGTTTTTCTCCTTTACCACTATTGTCAGATTTCCTCGCATCCAGTTTCTTATCTGTCAGAATTGGAATGTCCCAGGTGATCATAACCTCTTCATTCTCTGTAATTCTCTTAGGGTCATGATCCCAGTGCTTTTCATGCACAGCAATATTGTGGTATTTACAGAGTTTGCAATGGATGAGGCGTGCTACTTTGTTATGCCTTTCTGTATAGAAATTTTCTGCAGTCAGAACTTCACAGCCAGCTATTAGGTGAGTCACTGTTTCCAGGCCTTTCTCACAGAATCGACATATGTCTGTGTGCCAGTTTTTTCAATGCTTGCTGTAAACCATTGAGCTGGATCTCCCATGAGGACCAACCCCTGTCTAAGCAAGCCTCTGCAAATTCCCAGAGGTAGAGAAGATGACATGGACCAAAGGTCCATAAATCATTATTAGAGAGGACCCAGAAATCCACTGCTTGCCCTGGAACAGGCACTGTTGAACATGTGTGCCTTTTGGAACATGCCAGTATCCAGGATACTTGTGACCTGGATTGGCCACTGTTGGAAACGGGATACTGGGCTTAATGGACCTTAGTCTGACCCAGTATAGCATTTATGATGTTCTTATGACATGAGAAACTGAAGATCCACATACCACGGGCACCGCAGCCAATCACGCTATGAGAATCACCAGATGGGGATGGGTCTCTATTCTGTGAAGAATGTGGGCAATTGGGGGCCACAGAAGACAGACATACAGGAGGGGAACTAGAAACCATGACTGGACCAGTGCATCCACGCTCTTGGATCTGGCATCTTTTTGCCAACTGAAGACGACAGGAATCTTCACACTGGAACCGCCATGGGATCTATATGCAGACTTCCCCAGCATCTCACTATGCAATCAAAGGCCCATGATGCCAGTTCTCACTTGCTTTGATTGAGGAGATGACAACAGATAATTGGCCTGCACATTCTCATCCCCCACAATGTGCTGGGCTGATGGGGCTAGCAGATGACGCTCTACCCAGGGGAACAGGAGCTGCATCTTGTGTGCCACACCTGGACATTTGGTGCCGCCCTGGTGATCGACATATGCTACTATCGTGGCATTGTCCAAAAGGATTCAAACAGCACATCCCTGGAACAGGCTGACAAAGTGAATCAGGGCCAAACGAACAACCCTCTCCTTCAGACGACTGATGGCCCACTTGGCCTCCCCATCCTGGACCAAGTGCCTTGAGTGGTGCGACCCAGACCGTGAGCTCTCCAACCACCGAGGCCAGCATCGGTGGTAAGCATCACCCACGCTGGCATCTCAAGCGGCATGCCCAGAAGCATGTTGTCAGGAGAAGCCCACCAACAGAGGCTGTTCTGCACACTGAGAGGGAGGGGCAGCCGCACCTTATAATTCTGGGAGCATGGAGACCAGTGAGTCAATAAGGCTCACTGCAAGGGGCACATATGAGCTCAAGCCCCAAGGTACCAGCTCCAGTGTGGTGGCCATCGCTCTGAGCACCTGAAGATAATCCTAAGTTCTGGGCACCGGGAAATTCAGAAACTGGTGGAGCTGGCAGCAGAATTTGAGCAAAAAACTCTTCCCAGGTGAGTCTCAAAACGAGTGATGAGACATGCCAGATTTTGGTAAGGTGTCAAGCAGCTTTTTCTGCAATTGACTATCCAGCCAAGTTCCTCAAGCAGTTGGACTGCCCATCGTATCAAATGGATGGCTTCCGACCCAGGGCTGGCCTGTCCATTAGATGAGCTATGCAGCCACCTAGGGTGGCCGACACGGGTGGGTGGGTGGCTGTGTGCTGCTGCTTTGTTGCCTGTGGCAGGCCATGTGCTTTGGCACATATGACCTGCTGCTTCTACTCCCCCTCTAATGCAATTTACTGTCAGAGGGGGGTCAGAAGCGGCAGGCCATGTGTGCTGAAACACATGGCCTGCTGCAGGCAAGACAGCGGCAGCACAAAGCCGCTGCTTTTAAAATACTGCTACTGCCACCGCCTACCTCCCCCCCCCCAAGACAGAATCAGGGCAGAGGGGGTGGCAGTGCGGCACAGCAGGGGCAGTGTGGCAGAAACCCTTGGGGCGGCCCTGTTTAAACCGGGTCTTGGTGCAGATAAGCCAGTCATCCAGGTAGGGATGTACATAAATACCCTCGTGCCACAAGGCAGCTGCCACCACTACCATGACCTTGGAAAAGGTCCAGGGTGCAGTTGCCAGCCCAAAATCAGGAGAGCATAAAACTGGAAGTGTTTGCCCAGAATTTCAACCCTGACAAAACACTGATGATCTAGTCTAATGGGAATGTGAAAATAAGCCTCTGCAAGGAGGCAAGAAATCTTCCCTGCCACATGGACTGAATGATGGACCGCAGGATCTCCATCCAAAAGCAGGGAATTCTTAAACTGCAGTTGATTCCCTTGAGATTGAGAATGGGGTGAAAAAACCTGTCCTTTGTGACAGTAAAGTATGTAGAATACTTTCCTGTGCCTCTCTCAGAGGAAGGCACCTGAAGAATAGCCCATAGATGTAACAGTCGCTGAAGGGTGGACTGCATTGCTGCTACATTGAGGGCAGAGCCACAAGGGGAAACCAGAAACGTGTCCTAAATGGGACTTTCATATTCCAGCCATAGCCTTGGCTGATGACATCTAAAACACAGCAATCCAATGTTAAATGGACCCATTCATGGTAAAAGAAACTAATACTACCATCTCAGAATGGGCTCCCCAACCATTAGTGGGAGGTACGAGAAGCAACAGCCTTTTTGGACGCAATGGCAGACTCCCTGAAAGGGCTGGTCCTCACAACCCAAACTCAAATAAGAGGCAGACTGCTTTCTCAGCCAATAACACATAGGACAGGACCCCAATGCAGCCAGCCCAGCCACCTGCAGCCTCAGAGAAAAAGGCTTGCAGAATCACTTTATACAGAGTTTTAGAGCTTAACCTCAGTGGTAACCTGGGACACTCTTCATCACCCATGTCAAATCCTCCCTGCTCGAAGCTGTGCCCAGCTCTTCATTCCACCTGTGCACCAACACAAGATGGCACTGTGTCGTATCCAAAGTCACCCAAGTCTTTCGCATTAAAGATAGCAACATGTGTTTCTGACTATCGACCACAAAGGCGGCTCCCAATTTATTGACAAACCCCTGGCTAAGATCAGACTGCTGCATTAAGCCAATGTAGTGGCACACCTGTAGGAGCACATACGTTCCACGGGAGCCAACTGATATTCCTACCCGTGCTCCTCAAGTGACTTGTAATGACTATCTGATGTCAAGATCTGGAAGAGATGATCCAGGTCTTGCTGCACCCAGAGCCAAAACTCAAGATGTTTCACCTGCCAGGAACTCCAAGTTGCCCCACAAGGGTAGAAGACCAGAGTGTTCTGGGTTCTGCTTCAGCATGGTTTAAAGGTGAGGTCAGAGAGGTTGTTGCCAAAAAAGCATCTTTCAGGAAATGTAAAAAAGAGCCAAATGACGAAACCTGGAAACAGCACAAGTACTGGCAAGTTAAATGCAAGGCATTGATAGGGCAGGCAAAGGGAGAATTTGAGAAGCAGCTTGCTGAGGAAGCAAAAACGCGTAATAAAGACTTTCAAGTACAATCGTAGCAAAAAAAGAGAGTCAGTTAGTTGATAGAGGTGTTAAAGGGGCACTAAGAGGCGACAAGGCTATAAAGAGGCCGAATGAATGAATTCTTTGCTTCGGTCTTTACTGAGGAAGATGTAGGGATGTTACCCATGACTGAAGTGGTATTTAAAGGTGCGGAAGAATTGAAGGAAATATTGATACATCGGGAAGATGTATTACAACTATTAGATAAACTGAAGTGTAGCAAATCACCTGGGCCGGATGATATACATCCAAGGGTGTTGAAAGAACTGAAATATGAGACTGTAGACCTGCTATTATCTGTGAACTATCATTCACAGGAGTGGAGGAGTGGCCTAGTGGTTGGGGCAAGGTACTTCAGGCCGGAAGGTCGGGGGTTCAAATCCCACTAGAGGACAGCAACCTTGGGCCGGAAGGACTGGGGTTTCTAGTCCCACAGGTGCTCCTTGTGGTCTTGGGCAAGCCACTTAACCCTCCATAGCCCATGTTCCCTGTAAAATAGTTATCTCCAAGTTATAATGCCCTGTTCAATGTAATTTCAGTTTGTTCAATGTAAACCGCACTGATGCAGAATAGCGCGGTATATAAGAGAATGTAAATAAATAAATAAATTAATTAAAATTATCTGTAATACCTGAAGATTGGAGGATGGCGAACGTAACACCAATTTTTAAAAAGGGTTCTAGGGGTGATCCGGGAAACTACAGACGTCAGTACCGGGAAAAATGGTAGAAACCATCATAAAGAACAAAATTGCTGAACATGTAGATAGTCATGGCTTAATGGGATACAGCCAACAAGGCTTTAGACAAGGAAGATCTCGTCTTACTAATCCGTTATGTTTTTTTGAAGGTCTGAATAAACAGGTAGACAAAAGGTGAGTCGGTTGATGTAGTGTATTTGGACTTTCAGAAAGCCTTTGACAAGGTCCCTCAGAGACTTTTGGCAAAACTAAAGAGAGTCATGGGATAGGAGGCAGTGTACTACTGTGGATCAGGAACTGGTTAAAAGATAGAAAGCAGAGGGTAGGGCTAAATAGCCAATTTTCCCAATGGAGAAAGGTGAATAGTAGTGTACCCCAAGGATCTGTGCTGGGTCCGCTGCTTTTTGACATATTCATAAATGACCTGGAAAAGGGAATAACGAGTGAGGTTATCAAATTTGCAGATGACACAAAACTATTTAAAGTTGTTAAAACCCAAGAGGATTGTGGAAAACTGCAAGAGGATCTTGATAAATTGGAAGACTGGGCATCAAAATGGCAGATGAAATTTAATGTGGACAAGTGCAAAATTATGCACCTAGGGAAGAACAACCCAAACTACAGTTACACAATGCAAGGTTCCACATTGGGAACCACCACCCAGGAAAAAGATTTAGGCGTCATTGTGGATAACACGTTAAAACCCTCGGCCCAGTGTGCAGCGGCGGCCAAGAGAGCAAATAGAATGCTAGGTATCATAAGGAAAGGAATGGAAAATAAAACAAAGAATATTATAATGCCTCTATATCATTCCATGGTGAGACAGCACCTTGAATATTGTGTGCAATTCTGGTCGCCGTATTTTAAAAAGGATATAGCGATATTAGAAAAGGTTCAGAGAAGAGCCACCAAAATGGTAAAGGGGATGGAAGGATACCCTTATGAAGAAAGGCTAAAAAGGTTAGGGCTCTTTAACCTGGAAAAGAGACGGCTCGGGGGAGATATGATAGAAGTCTATAAATTAATGACAGAGTGGAACTTGTAAATGTAGATCGATTGTTTACATTATCAGACTATAAAAAGACTAGGGGACATGCAATGAAGCTACAGGGTAAACTATTTAAGACTAATAAAAGAAAATATTTTTTCACTCAACGTGTAATCAAACTCTGGAATTTGTTACTGGAGGGTGTAGTAAAGGCTGTTAGTGTAGCTGGGTTTAAAAAAGGTTTGGACAAGTTCCTGGAAGAAAGGTCCATAAACCATTATTAAGAAGGGACCCAGGATATCAATGCTTGATCCTATACAAGCATTGTGGAACCTGTCTCTTTTGGGGAAACTGCTAGGTACGTATGACCTAGATTGACTACTGTTGGAAACAGGATACTGGGCTTGATGGACCTTGGTCTGACTCAGTATGGCATATCTTATGTACTTGAGGAGTGAGATAGGGTAGTAGGAGGCTGTGAGTAAAGGGTCACAAGTAGGTTTAGGCAACACTATAATATGTACCGTGTTGCTATCAAAGGGGAAGGCCTGCAACAAGATAAGGTGAGCAAACAAATGTCGTAATGGAACCTGCACCCAGTCTCGCATCAGTTGGTACCATTCATTTCCAAACCCATCAGGACCCAGGGCTTTATAAACCTTGGACTGCAAGATGGCTCGCTCAATCTCTTCTTCCGTAATAGGGTGATTCAAACAAGCCTTCTGCTGAGCCATCAGAACAGGTAGTGCCACCCCATCCAAATAGCCCCTCAGTGTATATGTCTTTATAAAAACCCCAAAATAGCATCAAGATGCGGCACTCATCCATCAATACTGTCCCACCATCTGAAAGAGCGGTAACACCCCCCCGGGCCCCACCAGCACTTGACTAAAGACATCAGGCGACCTGCCTTGTTCCCATATTGATACAGTTTGAATTGTTAACACTGGTCAACATTGAAATTGTTAATGACTTTAAGAGGCCCTAATCTGTAGTATCTTGGTGAGCTGAACACAAATATAACATTAACAAAAATTTATTGGCTCTCGTTTTGAAGATATTGCATGTAGTTCATTTTTGACGTTTCACCATGTAAATTTATCCAGTAGGACATCAACATCATCCTAAATAAGCCTTGAATGATGTAATATTGCATCACATTGCATAATACCAGCATGCACACATCATCCAGAGTTGACTGCATCATTTTCTGATGCAATGCAATACTACTGCCAATGGCTGCTGAAGCCATCTGACGTCAGCAGTGTACAATACGCAGTCGGAAAGGTTGAGCATTTAAAATATTTCAGACTGTGTGCGAGACAGATTAAGCTACTGTTACATGTAACTTTTATTAATCATATAATTTTAGCCATTTAGGTACAATACAGAACAGTAATGCCGCGAAAGTGCGTTAATACCGTTGACAATTTCTGCTACATTTGTGGGGAAGTGACATTGGCCAACCAAAAGAAAAGTATCACTTCTCAACTGAAGAAGGAATATCATCTTTACTTCGGATGCAAGATTGGTGACCAAGACAAGCCTTGGGCCCTGCATATATGCTGCACTACATGTACAACACAGGCTTGAGCGGTATATCAAATGTAATAAACATAATGCTGTTTGCAGTCCCCATGGCGTGGAGAGAGCCAAGCAGCCACATAAATGACTGTTACTTCTGCTTGGTTCCTCCTCTTTCCAGCAGAATAACGAAGCAAAAGAAGTCGCGTATAGTCTACCCAAACATTCCGTCTGCATTGAGACCAGTTCCACATGGTGAGGGACTTCCTATTCCCGAACCTCCATCAGAATATTCTCTTGATTCACCTGATGAGGACTAGGGTGAGCCGACCTGTTCTTCTCCTGGTCCGTCAGCATGCAGTGACCCAGATTTTCACTGGGATGCATATCAACTCCACACAGAATAACACAGGAAGAACTAAATGACCTGGTTCGTGATTTGGACTTATCCAAGAACAAGGCAGAATTGCTAGGATCAAGACTCCAACAATGGAATCTTCTAGAAGAAGTCGTCAACATTACTCCATATCAAAAGTACCACCAGCAGTTGGAGCCTTTCTTCAGAAAGGAAAGTCATCTGGTATTCTGTTCTGATATTGAAAGCCTCATGAATGCCTTAAAAATCACTCATGACCCACAAGACTGGAGACTATTTATAGACTCTTCGAAACTGAGTCTGAAGGCAGTGCTTTTGAAAGAGTAGTTACTCACCTGTAACAGGTGTTCTCCAGGAGCAGCAGGAATCAGTCCTCACATATGGGTGACATCGGCGCCGACGGAGCCCTCGCGGAGCAATTTTCCCCAGCTTTCAAAGAAAGCCTTTGGGAATTGCAGCGCGCATGCGCGGTCCCCTTCCTGCCCAAGGGTGCCATCTTGCTCAGTCTGATGACATAGCTAAAAGACAGCAAAAAATTAGCAAAAACGAAAGCATAGGACTGCAACTCCAAGGGGAGGAGGGAGAGTTGTGAGGACTGATTCCTGCTGCTCCTGGAGAACACCTGTTACAGGTGAGTAACTACTCTTTCTCCAGGACCAAGCAGGAAGTCAGTCCTCACATATGGGACTCCCAAGCTTAAGGCTACCGGAGACCCTAAGCACAAAAAAGGAGCTCCCTCAAGCTCAGTAGCACAGAAGGAAGGAATCTTCTCTGAATACGCCTCCAACCGGTAGCCCAACATCCGGGACGGAGGGTAGGAGTTGCCTATACCTCAAAGAGATTACGGAGTACCGCCTGTCCGAAAGCACTGTCCCTGCGGGACTCCCTCTCCAGGCAGTAATGGGCCACAAAAGTCTGGCTTGAAGACCAAGTAGCGGCCCGGCAGATGTCTGCCAATGGAACAGAGCGGAGGTAAGCCACTGACGCAGCCTTCGCCCTAACACGATGAGCCGTGACTCGACTCTCCAACGAGAGGCCGGCTGCCCCATAAGCCCAAGCGATACAGTCAGCAACCCAGATGGACAGAGTACGCTTGGAGACAGGGAGCCCCAACTTATTGGGGTCATAAGACACGAAGATCTGAACAGCCCTTCGGTGCTCCCGCGTACGGTCAAGGTAGAAGGTTAACGCCCTCCTACAGTCCAGGGTATGCAGGACCATTTCAGCTCGGCTGGAGTGTGGCCTGGGAAAGAAGGTCGGAAGTACCACCTCCTGGTTGATGTGAAAAGGGGAAACCACTTTAGGAAGAAACTTAGGGTGAGTCCGTAGGACTACCCTATTCTTGTAGAACCTAGTGTAAGGGGGATCAGATACTAGGGCCTGCAGTTCACTAACGCGTCTAGCAGAAGTGAGGGCTACCAAGAATAAGGTTTTCCAAGAAAGAAAACGAAGAGGACAGGTAGCCATAGGTTCAAAAGGCGGACAGATAATCCGCTGTAAAACCACGTTCAGATCCATGTCAGGGGCTGGTGGGCGCAAAGGTGGTTTAAGGAGAAGGAGGCCTCTGAGAAAACGAGCCACTAGAGCAGGGGTCTCAAACTCAAATTGCTTTGAGGGCCAAATGAGGACTTGTAAAGTAACCCGGGGGCCGCATAAGACGCGGGGCCTCATTTGCATAAGGGGCCTCATTTGCATAAATATTTGCATAATGTTACCATACACTAACTTTTAGTAAACATGCCTCTTTTTTTTTTTTGTAATTGATAATTTTTATTATTTTTCAAACTGTACATTCCTAGTCATCAACTATTACAGACATAGTCATCAACTTTTACACACAGTCAGACTGCATTTCCCACCTCCTCCTCAGCATACACCTTTGAGCGTAAACACCCCCTTCTATATATACATTCCCATCTACCCCGCCTCCCATTCTTTTATACACTTCTTTATACCCTATGATCTAGAACGTAATGCACACCAATACACCAACAAACACATTTCACAAACTGTTATCTGTCCCCTTAATCTTATGCTCAAATGCAAAACAAATACTACAACATCGATAGTTCCTTATCATAATCTCCCCGATCTATTTTTTTTTTTTCCCCCTTTATAATTGTTCACAATAACATAACACATCATGCAATTCAACATAGTAAATATCCAACAGCTTACCCCAAAGTGTAAGCGGACATTCCCAAGCTCCACACATGCCCGATAGGGCACATCCAACTTCCCCCTACCCAACTACTCCCGTCCCATCAACAGAACTGCCCCCCCAGGGCTATTGAACCCCCCCTCCCCCCCCTACTCCTCCCCCCTTCTACCCCACCCGCTATCCCATATCCCAGCCCCTCTCACTAAACCCCCCCAGTCCCCTCCCCTACCCCTACCCCTCTCCCCTCCCTCCATTCCTCATATCTCCCCCACACTTCCCGAAATGCTTTCATGTTATGATGCCTATGGGCTGCTATAGCACTCATCGTCCACAGGTGATCCATATATTGCTGGATCATGGGAAGTGTCGGTGCCTCCGTACACTTCCACCTTGCCATAATCGCCCCCCGTGCCGCCCCTATGCAACTGCCCATAAGCCGAAGAAGCCCCTTCTCCCCCTCCTCAGGCATTTCATTCAGTATGATCATAGGTGCGGTAAAGGCTACATCCACCTGCACCATGCCCGATAGCCACTGCCCCACAGACCTCCACATTTTCTGCACCTCATCACATCCCCATACTATGTGGAACAGGTCCCCTTTCTGCCCACATCCCCGCCAGCATGCCCCAGACTCTTGAGGACAGAAAGCTTGCAATTTCCACGGGGTCCAATACATCTGATGGCGAACCTTCAAACTATTTTCTAGATAGGACGGTCCCGGAGCTAAACGTCGAGACCATTTATAAATATTTTCCCACCGCTCCTCCCCCCATTCCCCTCCTAATTGTTGCTCCCAAGCCGCCTCCCCCCTTTACTCCTCCCCTGCCTACTGGCATCCACAGAGTGCCGTAACTCATTGTACAATATTGTAATCAGCCCCCTCCGTACCCCCTCCCTCCTCATTGCTAATTCAAAGGGCGTAGGCACTTTCCGCAAATCTGCTAGGGCCCCCATCCGCCGTACATAGGAGATTACCTGCATGTATGCAAAATAATCTCTATCCTCCACTCCATACACTTCCTGCAGGTCTGCAAAAGATCTAAGCTCACCCCCATTATGTACCAATTGCCCCAAGCTGTGTAAGCCTTTCACCCCCCATTCCTGAAACACCCTCCCTTCCTTCCCAGGACCAAAATCTTGTATCCCCCGTATATAGGTACCCCGGGTGTACTTCTTCCCCTGCAACAGACTGTCCCTATGACGCAACCACAGTCCCTGCGTATACTCCGTGAATGGATTCCCTCCACCACCCCCTCCCTTCCGCCCCCCTGGGTCCCATATCCACATCCGCAGGTTCTCCCCCTCCCCTCTGAGCTGTTCCAACTCCACCCAAATAGGAACCTCTCCCCCCCCTCCGTGCCAGCTCGCTAAGGCCTTTAATTGCGCTGCACCATAATATTTTTCAAACCACGGCACCCCCATACCCCCCTCACGTTGATCCCTATAAAGAGTAAATTGCGACACCCGAGGAAGCTTCCCTGCCCAAATAAATTCCAAAATCATACTCTGAACCCGCTTCAAATACGTCGAAGGAATCTTGCATGGAATAGAACTAAACAAAAACAGGAACCGGGGCAGAACATTCATTTTAATAACAGCAATGCGCCCCAGCCATGTCAGATACAACCTCCTCCACCGGGCCAAATCCCTCTTCACCGCCTGCATGAGTGGGATCATATTCTGCTCCCACAGCCTCCGCCAGTCTTTCCCCATTTGTATCCCCAAATACCGGTAACCTCCCCGCACCCACCGAAAAGGAAAGCTACTACGGAGACTCTCTTCTAACCTCTCTCCCAGATGAAATCCCAATAGCTCAGTTTTACTGCCATTTATTTTATACCCTGACACTCTACTATACTGTTCTATTTCGTTCATCAAAACTGGTAAAGACACCAAAGGTTCACGAAGGGTGTAGATAATATCATCCGCAAATAATGCTATTTTAGATTCATATTCATTCATAAGCACCCCTTTAACATCCACTGCCCGACGAACATGGTCCGCCAGGGGCTCTATAGCTAATGCAAAAAGCAGAGGTGACAGCGGGCACCCTTGGCGAGTTCCTCGTTCCAACTGAAACCCCTGAGAATAACTCCCATTCACTCGGACCCTAGCCTGTGGTCTGGTGTAGAATGCCCGGATCCATGTAATGAAATTCTCTCCCAACCCCACCGTTTCCAGGACCGTCAACAAAAACTCCCACTCCACCCTATCAAACGCCTTCTCAGCATCGATAGAAATAAACACCGCCTTCTGCCCTGTCCGTTGTACCTCCCAGGTTAAATTGCATAATCGGCGGATATTGTCTCCCCCCTGCCTCAAACCCCGTCTGGTCCCCATGTATTACCGTGGGTAATACATTTTGCAATCTAGTGGCCAGTATTTTTGCCAAAAGTTTAGCATCCACATTTAACAACGATATGGGCCTATATGAGCCACATACCATGGGATCTTTACCTGGCTTAAGTAGAATGGTGATCCCCGCCTCCTTCATTGAGCCTGGAACCGCTCCCGATCCAAGCACCCCATTAAACACCTCCGCTAATAGAGGTCTCAATTGGGCCTGAAATACCTTGTAAAACTTTCCAGTCAGGCCATCCAGACCAGGTGCCTTCCCTATCTTCAAAGTTTTTATCGCCTCGGTCACCTCTTCCTCGGTAATAAGCCTATCCAACCTCTCCACCTCTGCTGGATCCAGCTTGGGCAGTGCACACCCCTCCAGATAACTCCTACTTTTTTCCAACCCCCCCGATACCTCACTACGATACAACTGCCGGTAATACTCCCGAAATGTCTGGCGGATCTCATTATTCCCTGTGACTAGCTTCCCCCTCCCATCTCTGATACCCCTGATAGCCATCTGAGCCTCCCTTGCCCGCAGTCTACTGGCCAGGAGTCTCCCCGCCTTATTCCCCCCCTCAAACATGGCTTGCTTCAGCACGTTAAGTTCATATGCCATTTTACCCGCCCGAAGCTGGCTCAACCGCCCCCGCAGTCTTTGCAACTCTGCTAATACTCCCTCATTCCGATCACATTGATGACTCTCCTCCAATTGCTGAATCTCACGCAACAAAGTACTCTCCGCCTCCCCTCGCAGCCTACATCTACGCGATGCTTCCCCCAACAAATGCCCACGCACCACCGCCTTCAGTCCATCCCATACCATCTCCAACGCGACCTCCCCATTCCAATTAAACTCCTGATACTCCTTCATTACTCCAACCGTCCGCTCTACAATATCGAGGTCCTCCAATAACGAGTCATTAAGTCTCCAAAACTTCACACCCGTATCCCTATACGTCAAATTAAAGGCTACATTCACCGGGGCATGATCGGTCCACGTAATAGACCCCTGCTCTACCTCAGCTACCTTACTCATCCATCCACCCCCCACCCAGATCATGTCTATCCGACTATAGCTCCCATGTGGTGCCGAGTAGTATGTATATTGCTTCCTCCCAGGATTTTTACAGCGCCAAACATCCACCAACCCTAATGCTTCTTTCATCTCCAACATTTTCAACCGCTCTGAGCGTTTCCCGGCCCCCACCCCCCCTCCATTGTCCAGACGGGGATTAACAGTTAAATTAAAATCCCCTCCGATAATGAGGGGCAAATCAGCCAACTTCTCCAAATCCTCCCTCATACGATCGTAGAACACCCCCTGTCCCTCATTCGGGCCATACACACTTATAATCCACACCACCTCCTCCCCCAACTGTACCTTAATTCCCACATAACGCCCCTTTTTGTCTCTATATTCCCCCACCACCTTATCCCTCATCGCTGCCCCCACCATGATTCCCACCCCCCCCTTCCGTGATTCAGCTCTCTGCCCCGCTAATACAACCTTGGGGTATTTCTTGGACTCCAGCATTTTTTCTTGACCCACCCGCAAATGCGTTTCCTGAATACACATGAAGTCTGCCCGTACTCGCTCCCCTTCCTTCTCTAGCAAACGCCGCTTCCGCCACGTTCGCAGCCCCTTAGCATTAATTGTGACCACCCGCAATTGCTGCCCTCCCACAACCCCCTGCCCCCTCCTTACCCCCCCCACAAACCTCCGTACCCCCCCCACCGCACCCCCCTGCTGCCCCCTCCCCCTTTCCCCTCTCTCCCCCCCTCCCCCACCCCCACCCAACCCCCTCCTCCTCCCTCCCGAGGCCTCCTGTAGAGTAGTGCCCATCAGTGCAATGGAGCCCAGCCGCCCCCCGAACCACCCACTCACCCTCCCCACCCCTCCGCCCCCTCCATGACTCCCTCCCCCACCACCTCCACATAATCCCCCCCTCACCTTCAGCCCCTCCGTGTCACACCTCACCCCCCCTAGGTCTCCTCGCCCCCGCTGTCCCCTCCCCCCCATCCAGTACACCTTGACGGACCCCAGCTCCCCCTCGCCCTTCCCTCTCACCCACCCCATCCGTTATCCTTCCCCACCAAACCCCCCCAGGACTACATTCTCTATCTCCCTCCCTTCCGCCCTGCCCCCCCTCCCCCCTCCTCTCCCCAACATCTAATCGGGAAACATTACTCAATTATTTTAATGTCCAAGAGTCCCAATTCTTCACTTCACGTCAGCCCCGATGGGGTCTCCTCCACAAGTTGACTCTGTTCCCCAGCAGGTACGCCTTCCCGCTCCTCTTCCCGCATCCTCCGCTCCAACTGCTCAGCCGGTCTCTCCTCCCTCCGGCATTGCCTGCCCCGCAGACCCGCTTCCTGCAGGGCCTTGTCAGCCTCCTCACGATTCTGCACCCGCCAATTGCGGAGCCCTACTGTGAAGCACAACCCAAAGGGGTACAGCCAGCGATAGCGTATATTCTCCTGCCTCAGCCGCAGAGTTACCGGCTGCAGCTCACGACGCCTCTGCAGAGTCCCTGCCGCCAAGTCCGCATACAGCGCCACACTGTACCCCTGCCAAACGTAGTCCTTCATCTTCCTCATCTGCAACACAATCTTCTCCTTTAAAGTATAGTCCTGCACACAGATCACAATGTCCCGCGGTCGATTAGGTCTACTAGGCCCCAGGGCCCGGTGCGCTCTGTCCAATACCACTTTATCAATCCCCTTATCAGCTGCACCCTTCATTAAAATGTCCTTACAAATTGCTTCAGCCACTCGCCTGCTGTCAGTGAACTCAGGGTCCTCCGGGATGCCTCTTATACGGAGATTGTTCCTCCGTGTGCGGTTTTCTAAATCCTCCATTTTGTACAAAAGTTGCATTCGCCACCTCTCCCAGTCTTTCACAGCACTCTCCAGCTCACCCTGCTGCTTTTTCACACAGTTGAGTTGTTGCTCGTGCCTCTCCGTTCTCCTGCTCAGCTCCTGTACTTCCTCCCGCATGGCATTACACATCTCGCCAACCTCCGCTTTCACTGCCACCATCTCGGCTTTTAATTCCCCAAACCAGGCCTTCAATTCTGCCCTGGAGACATCACTCACCACCATAGCACCCCGCTCTAATTCTTGTGCACGTGGCAACAGGCTCTCCACAGAGTCCCGAGGCTGTCTTTCCCCCGCCGCCATTTTGTGCTCTCTCCCTCCAGCCTGCCCGCCGCTGTAGGCGAACTCCTTCAGGTCCGCCGCCTTCTTGCGAGTAGTCATCTCGCCGCCCGCTTTCCCCACTCGTTCCGCCACCACTCTCCGCGATCCAGGATATGGTATCGGGCAGGGGAGTCGCTTGTTTTCCGCAACTTTCGGGGTTCAAGTCCGGAGCTCTGCGCTTAGGCTGCCATCTCCACTGATGACGTCACTTCCTCCGGCGTAAACATGCCTCTTTAATGAGTATGGATAAAGAAAGACTAAAAGATTTAGAAACAGGAAGACAATAATTAAACTGGGAACCCCAAAAGCCAAACTTGGAATGTACAACAACACTGTAGAAATAAAACTATAAATTAATTTCCTCTTGTACTAAACAAAGCGCAAACATTAATGATGCACATTTCCCAGAGCTGACATATTCCAGTTAATAAATTCAAAATAAAGAGATATTTTTCTACCTTTTGTGCATTTTTTTCAGTTGCAATTGTTCCAGCCACTTTCTTCTGGTTTCTTCATGTCTTCTGCTAACTCTCCATCGTCTGCTGTCCATTTGCCCTTTCTTCTCTCCTAGTTTTTTTTCCATTCTCTCTCTACATCTGCTTTAACATACTAATCTTTCTCCCTTTTTCTCTTTCCTCATTCCTATTTCATCCACTCAAATTTTACCCCTCCATCCTCAATCCCCACTTACTCTCCCAATACCTGGCCAATTGTAGATTTGTCTTCTCTCCCAGACAAAATATTTTTCCCCTCTCCATTTCACTTTCCCAGCTCCATCCCATTCTAATCCTCCCCCAACATCAGCTCCCTTCTAGTTCCAGCCCCACCCAGCATCCGCTCCCTTCTAGTCCCTGCATCAGTCCATTTCCAGTCCTATCCTAGCCTCACCATCAGCCCATTTCCAATCCTAGCCCCCCATCAGCCCATTTCCAATCCTAGCTCCCTCCCCTCACAGCCCATTTCCATTCCAAGCCCCCCCTCCCCATCAGCCATTTGCAGTTCAAGCCCCCCTTCCACTCAGCCCATTTCCAGTCCTAGCAACCCCCCCCAGCCCAGTACCAGTCCTAGACCCCCCATAGGCCATTACCAGTCGTAACCTCCCCATAGCCCATTACCAGTCCTAACCTCCCCATAGCGCACTTCCAGTTTTACCCCCCATCACCCACCCCATTTTCAGTCTTACCCCCCCCCATAGCCCATTACCAGTCCTAGTCCCCCCCATAGCCCACTTGCAGTCTTATCCCCCATCACCCCATTTTCAGTCTTACCTCCCCTCATAGGCCATTACCAGTCCTAACCCCCCAATCAGCCCACCTCCAGTCCTAACCCCCATCTGCCCATTTCCAGTCCTAGCCCCCACCATAGCCCATTTCCAGTCATAACCCCCCTGCCAATAGCCCATTTCCAGTCATAACCCCCCCTGCCAATAGCCCATTTCCAGTCATAACCCCCCCTGCCAATAGCCCATTTCCAGTCATAACCCCCCCTGCCAATAGCCCATTTCCAGTCATAACCCCCCTGCCATTAGCCCATTTCCATTCATAACCCCCCTGCCAATAGCCCATTTCCAGTCCTACACCCCCCTGCCAATAGCCCATTTCCAGTCCTACACCCCCCCCCCCGATAAATAAAAAAAACACCAGGCTTCTGCTGCTGCAGCAGAAAATCAGCTGTCCCGCGGCCCCTTCCCCTCTGCACGGAGAGCCCCGCGTGTGCTTCATCAGCGGCGTGCTTTTTAAGCCGCGAAGAGAGTATTTCCCTCTCGCGCGGCTTAAGCCTATTCACTTTTCAAGCCTCGCAAGAGGGGAATACTCTCTTCGCGGCTTGAAAAGCACCTGCTGATGGAGCACACGCAGGGATCTCCGGGCAGAGAGGAAGGGGCCGCGGGACAGCTGATTTTGCTGCTTGAGCAGCAGAAACCAGTTTTTTAAAAAAAAAATTGACAGTCGATTCTGCCGCTGCCACGGCGGCAACGGCAGCAGCAGAAGCAAGGCTTTTTTGTTTCCCTCCGTCGCGGGCCGCACAATGTTCTCTCTGCGGCCCGCGGGCCGCGTGTTTGAGACCCCTGCACTAGAGGGTGGCTGGAAAGAGGCCTGCCATCCACCGGCAGGTGATGCGCAGAAAGAGCACTGAGGGGGACCCTGACCAAGTTGGACTTAAGTCCAAGATTGGAGAGGCAAAGCAAGTACTGCAAGACCACTGACACCGAACAGGAGAAGGGATCTTGAGACTGCTGAGCACACCAGATGGAGAACCGACGCCACTTAAGAGCGTAGGACTTCCGGGTAGAGGGTCGCCTGGAGGCCAAGACGACTTCCTCCACATCTGGAGGCAGCAGGAGGGGAGCAAGGACTACCCTTTCAGCAGCCAGGCCATCAGATGAAGGGACCGGAGGTTGGGGTGTAGGAGAGTCCCGTGATCCTGGGTCAGGAGATCGGGCTGAAACCCCAGAGGGAGAGGAGTGTCCACCGCCAGCTGCATCAGAAGCGGGAACCAGGGCTGTCTCGGCCACCGGGGAGCCACGAGGATCATTGAGGCTTTGTCCCGGAGAACCTTGAAGAGCGTCCGAGACACCAGTGGCATGGGAGGAAAGGCATACAGAAGGCCTGTGGACCAGGAGAGAAGAAAAGCATCCGCTGCTACTCTGAGAGGATGCGGTTGTCGAGAGCAGAATCGGGGAAGTTGCCGGTTGAGAGGACTGGCAAAGAGATCCATGGTGGGTAGGCCCCACTTGAGAAAGATCCGCTGAAGCACTAATGGATCCAATCTCCACTCGTGTGGCTGGAGGATTCTGCTGAGTTTGTCTGCCAGGCAATTTTCTTGACCCGGGAGATAAACAGCTTTGAGGAGGATGCCCCGGCTGACAGCCCAAGAACACAGTTTTTGTGCTTCCCGACAGAGAAGAAAGGAGCCTGTGCCCCCTTGTTTGTTCACGTAGAACATGGCAACTTGATTGTCCGTCTGGACCAGCATGGACTGGTGAGACTTGAGGTGGGAGAAGGCCCGTAGAGCCAGGCGGATTGCTCTGAGCTCCAGGAAGTTGATCTGCTGGGCAGACTCCCAAGGAGTCCAGAGGCCTTGAGTACATGTCCCTTGGCAATGTGATCCCCAACCCAGGAGAGAAGCATCGGTCGTCAGGAGCTGAGAAGGCGGAGGAGACTGAAAAGCCATTCCGAGCACTAGGTTTGGCAGATGAAGCCACCATTGCAGAGAAGAGACCAGCGGGTCGGAGATCTGTACTGAGTCCGCTAGGCTCCCCGTGGCCTGATGCCATTGTGTGCGAAGGCACCACTGAGCAGGCCGCATGTTCAGGCAGGCATTGGGGGTCACATGAACTGTGGAAGCCATATGGCCGAGCAGTCTCAGAAATTGCCTGGCAGAGACCAGGGAATTGCTCTGAAAGTGGCTGGCAAGATCCATGAGCCTGTGTGCCCTGTCGAGAGGCAGAAAGGCTCGCACCTGAAGCGTGTTTAATCTTGCGCCGATGAACTCGAGATCCTGAGAGGGGAGCAAAGTGGACTTTGCGAAGTTTATGACAAAGCCCAAGTGCTGGAGCAGAGCCACAGTGCGGTGCGTGAGTGGCCTCTTGGGAAGACTGTGCTCTGATGAGCCAGTCGTCCAGGTATGGAAATACATGGTCTGAGATAAGCCACCACCACTGCTAGACATTTGGTGAATACCCGTGGTGCGGAGGATAGGCCAAAGGGTAGTACTCTGTACTGGTAATGATTGCCTCCCACAACAAACCTGAGATATTGTCTGTGGCTTGGGTGGATGAGGATGTGAGTGTAGGCATCCTTTAGATCCAAGGAGCACAGCCAGTTTCCCTGCTGGAGGTAGGGCAGCAGGATTCCAAGGGTAAGCATCTTGAACTTTTCCCTTGCGAGGAACTTGTTGAGGTTCCGCAAGTCCAGGATGGGTCTGAGGCCTCCTGTTCTTTTTGGTATCAGAAAGTACCTGGAGTAAAAACCTTGACCTCTCAGGTGGTGGGGCACCGGTTCCACAGCCTGTTCCTGAAGAAGACTTGCTAACTCCTGAAGGAGTAAGTCCCTGTGCAGAGGGAGTCTGAGAGGCTCCCCTGGAAAGTAGGAGGGAGGTACCTGGTGGAAGTGCAGAAGATAGCCTTCTTGGACTATGTGAAGCACCCAGGTATCTGTTGTGATGGTGGACCACCTGTGGGCAAAGTGGACCAGCCGGCCTCCTGTGCTGAGAGAAACCAGCTGCGGGGGAGAGGCTATGCTGATGAAGTCAAAAACCCCCACCCTGCTGAGCAGGGGCCGGTGGTGCAGGCTTGGGGGCTTGCTGCCTACGGGACCCATGACCCCGTCCCTTGGCCTGCTGACCCTGTTGGGGAGCTGCTGAGGCCTGAAAATGAGGGTATTGTTTATAGGCAGCCGTCTTCCTCGGGTAAAAGGGCTTTTTCCCCGAGCCCTTCTTCTTCTGAGAAGGGGCAGAGGTCTTCCTTGAGAGGCGAGTCCTGGTGAGAGTCTCGGTCTCGATCTGTGCAGCCTTCTCATCCATGGGTTTGCCAAAGAGGTTTTCACCTCTGCAGGGGACATCGACCAACTTTGTCCTGCACCCATGGCTCGAGGTCGGATGACTAAAGCCAAGCCTGTCGGCGGGCACCGATGCCGGCTCCGGCTACTCGAGCCGATGCTTCGAAGCCATCATAGGCTGCTCGAGAGATAAACTTCGAGCACTCCCGAATACCAGTTGACAAGGCTAGGAACCTCTGCAAAGGTTCCTCGGAGAGACCAGCAGAGAACCCGGCTATTTCTTTAGCCAGGTCCCGAAGATACATGCCCATATAGAGCTGGTAGGTCTGGACTCGACAAGCAAGCATAGAGCCCTGGAAACACTTCCTACCGAGGGCATCCAGGCTTCGAGCCTCCCGACCGGGAGGCACCGAGGAGTGCATTTTCTGACTCTTAAGTCTATGCATGGCCGATTCCACCACCATGGAATGGTGCGGTAGTTGTGCCTTTTGGAACCCGGGGCTCTTGCAGACTCGATAAATGGAATCGACCCGCTTGCTTAACACCGGCGCCGCCGCCAGGCTCTCCCACATGCGGAAGAGAAGTCGTTCCAGCATCGGAGGAACCGGTACAGTGAAGGCCTCCTTTGGGGGAGAGTCGTACTGGAGGGCATCGAGCTCTTCGGCTCGAGGCTCCTCCTTGGGATCCGCGGGGAAGGCCAAGGCCTTGGCCATATCCCGCACGAAGTCCGAGAACCGGGTATCCTCCGGGGGGGACCGTCTCCGAGGTTCGGACTCGGGGGAGTCCGATGGGACACACTGAGTTCGAAAAGAACCAGGTGACTCTTCGTCCTCGGATTCCCAGGCTGATTCCTCGGAGGAGGAGTCAAGCGGCTCCGGTCGGGCGGGCATCGATGCCGTCCGCCCCGACGCCGAGGGAGTCGGTGTCGACGACCTCGGTCCCGAACGGGAGGCCGAAGGAGACCGTGACCGAGGATCGACTCGAGCCCTCATGGACTCGAGGATCGGCTCAGTCTCCGGGGTCGACTTGGACGTCGACGTCCCGGTGGTCAGGGCAGAAGCACCGGCGAGGCCAGCGATCAATGCCCGCTGCTGGTCCATGAAGGCAGTCAGACTGCTCTCCAAGGCCGTCAACCTGAGTCCGAGCTCAGGAGACCCAGCAGCCCCCGACTCGGGCCCCGATGGCGTCGGGCCAGACGTCGGCTCCTTCGGAGGCGAGTCCACAAGGACTACAGCACTTACGTGAGCAGGCGAGTCCATCTCGAGACGAGGATGTTTGGAAGGCCTCTCCATCTCCAAGGACCTGGGACGGCTATCGGGGCTATGCGACCTGGCCCTCGAGGAACCAGGAGCGTCCACCGACGACGGCCTCGCGGGTTTCTTCTTCCAATGATGTTCCCGGGTAGGAGACCCCCGCTCAGAGGAACTTCGACGATGCTCAGGACCAGAGTCCTGAGACGTCGAAGCCTCTGACGAGGTCCGGGCCCGGCCGGAGTCAGAGAAGATACGTTCCCGCTGATGCTGCCGACTCCTCAACGCTTTTGAGGACATCTTGCCACACGGACCACAGATCATCGGGTCATGATCGGGTCCGAGGCAGCGGAGGCAGCAGTTGTGTGTGTCGGTAAGAGACATGAGCTTCTTACACCGATCACACTTCTTAAACCCGCTGGCAGCCATCGGGGGAAAAAGGGCTCCTGCGAGGTCAAATGACAGGGCTGCCAGTGAAAAAGAAAAAAAGGCGCGAAATCTGTTACGAAGGAAAAAAACCAAAAAATAAAGAACGGACTCGCAACTGGCGTCGCGGGTCCGGGCGGGAAAAGAACCGGCGTCGAACCGAGAAAAAAGACAACAAAATCAACTTTTCTAGCGGGGAATTACAAACAACATCTGTAGGGCTCCGCGGAAAAAAGAAGACTGAGCAAGATGGCACCCTTGGGCGGGAAGGGGACCGCGCATGCGCGCTGCAATTCCCAAAGGCTTTCTTTGAAAGCTGGGGAAAATTGCTCCGCAAGGGCTCCGTCGGCGCCGTCACCCATATGTGAGGACTGACTTCCTGCTTGGTCCTGGAGAACAATGGAAACCGTCTTCCATCTATTCCAGTAGCACACGCCGTCCACATGAAAGAGACATATGATAACTTAAAGCATCTACTGACTTCCATTAACTATAACAAGTACAGCTGGCACCTCTGTGGTGACTTGAAGGTAGTTGCCCTTTTAATGGGACTGCAGCAGGGATATATAAAATACATGTGTTTCTTATGTGAGTGGGATAGCCGAGCAAGGGATTGGCACTGCTTCCGGAAGGAATGGAATCGCAGACAAAATGTAACAGTTGGCGAGAAGAATATCCAGCACCCAGCTCTGGTTGAGGCTCACAAAATCCTGCTACCACCCCTTCACATCAAACTAGCTTTGATGAAAAACTTTGTGAAAGCCATAGACCGCACTTTGCCAGCTTTCTGATAACTGCATGAAAAATTCCCTCGACTCAGTGAAACAAAGATTAAAGAGGGAGTTTTTGTGGGTCCTCAGATTCGAGAGCTCTTCAAAGATGACCGGTTCAACAACTTGCTGCAGGGTGATGTGAAAGAAGCATGGAATGCTTTTCGCCTAGTGTCAACAAACTTTCTTGCGAATGTTAGGACAGAAAACTACAAGGAACTAGAAGAAGACATGCTGATGCAGTATCAGAAACTTGGCTGCAATATGTCTCTAAAGATCCATTTCCTTGATTCCCATCTCGATTTCTTTCCTGACAACTGTGGAATGGTTAGTGATGAACAGGGCGAACGTTTTCACCAGGATATCACAACGATGGAGCAAAGATACCAGGGAAAATGGTCCACTACAATGCTGGCTGACTACTGCTGGACAAGAGACAGGCGAAAAAATCTAAGTAGTCTATGACTTGGGTTTTTTACAGGTATTAATCGACGGCCTATTATATTTACTATTGACATGCATTTCATGATGTAAACATTAATTCTTGTAGATTACAAAAAAACTAGAGCCAACTTTGCAATTTCACTGTCATATTCGTGTTCAGCATATAAAAATTGATAAGAAATGACTATTTTTATTTCAGGAACATGACGTTTGTAAAAATTTGTTTACCAGTGTAATACATCACAGATTTATAAGCCCGCTGATGTATACACATATTTAACTCTATCTGCAAAGCTATAAGTTCCCCTTGACATATACGTACTATCGCTCCAAGGCCCAGCGGATCTCCCTGATCTGCCAAGTCAGGAGCAAGATCTGAGTATCCATGCGCTTCCTCCAGCTGATTTCAAAGCTTATGATCTCGCTATGCATGACCACTTTAGCCATCTCCCAGTACAAGGCTGGATTGTCACTATGACATCCATTAGTGGCCTCATACGCATCCCATTTCTCCTGCAGGAACCATAAAAACCCCGAATCACATTATAAGTGCACTGGGAATCGCCACTGTCCCTGCCCCCAACAACTGCCCAAACATTTGATCTCTAATCAGACCTGGGTGTGATCAGAAATCACAATCGACTCTATGCCTGCTTCACGTACCCAGGTGAGGGATGCTGTGGGCACCAAGAAATAGTCCAACCGTGACAACGTCCCATGGGCCTGAGACAAGGACATAAAATCCCGGTCCTGAGGATGGAGGGTCAGCCACACATGAACAAGGTCCAGGGTATCACATAAAGTGACCCACCCCTCTTATTGAGCTCGTCTAACCAGCCTCCAGGGGGAGCCGGATCCACAGTTGGATCCAGAACACAGTTGAAGATCTCCCCCCCTCCCAGATTAAAGTGTGTAGTGGAAACTCACCTAATGTCTTACCCAGCCCCACAAAAAAAAAAAAAAAAAAAAAAGATTTATCGGTGGTGTTGGGCCCATATATATTGCAAAAAGTAAGAGGAACGTCCGCCAGCTTCCCTCCAACAATTAAATAGTGCCCCTGTGGGTCCACCACTTGATTCACCATCACGAAGTCAAGTCCCTTTAGGAGAAGCAAGGCCACTCCCGCTCTCTGGGAGTTGGCGGATGTCCCAAAGGAATGGCCCAACCACCAGTCAGGCTCCTTTGGTTCCATATGCACTTCCTTCAGCATGGCCACATTTACCCTCAGATCCCTCAATTGCTTCAGCACTTTGTACCGCTTTATGGGAGAACCCAATCCACAAACATTCAAGGAGATGCAGCGAACATGACAGTCACCCATAATCTCCCCAAACAAGTAGACGCAACAAAAGAATTCCACAGAAAACAGATCAGGGCACTCCCCAGCTTGAGCGCCCCACCTTCACCCTGGACCAACCCTCACCTATTCCATGCCATATACTGGATCCTGCATACATCATGCTCCCCTCCACCCCACCATCCACCCTCCCCATCCCATCCAATCCGCCCCCCAACTCCCCCACCCTCCCTCTACAACAAATCTCCATATCACCATCCACTCATTTCGAGGGTTCACAACACGTCCAGGTCCGTAACATGTCCAGGACCTCCCCCTATTACTAAGCAGTCTCCCCACCTTGGCCCATGAACACAGCCACAAACCCAAATCAATTCCAATCACACCCTCTAACACCCCTCCATCCCCAGACTCAACTGAACACACCACCACAACTGAGATATACCTCCTCCCCTCCCCTGTAAATAATCCAACCCTCCAATGCCAAGCACAGTAGCCAAGTCCAGCTGCTGCCTTGAGCCCGAAGAGTGGAGCAGGCTTAGTCCTTCCAGCTACACTACCCCTCCCTTTTATAAACTCACCCACATGTCCTCTTTCCAGTTACAACCAATCATACCCAACACCATGCACATCCTTTATCACCTTTCACCCTCACTTTTTTTTTTTAACAGTTTTTTTTTTTTAATATCGCTTTATCATTTCAATCAAAGCGGTTTACATTGTAACTTAAACTTGGTAATGTACATTAAACAGGGACATTGATAACTTGGATTTTTCTGAGCAATGGAGGGTTAAATGACTTGCCCGAGGCCACAAGGAATGCTAGTGGGAATCTAACCCTGGTCTCTTGGTTCCCAAGCCAGTGCTCTAAATATTAGGCTACTCCTCCACTCCCACTTCCACCAGTAAATACCCATCCCCAAACACAAAAACATTCCGTCCCCGAACAGCAATAAGCCAGTGTCCAAAAACAGTGTCCCAGTAGGTGCAGCCTCCACTCAGTATGAAGCAACTACACAATGATGGCCCACAGTCATAACAAGCACTTCACTGTCCAGAGAAGGCCCGCCACAGCTTGCAGTCTCCTCTCTCATGTGAGTGGAGGGTAAAGGCATATGAAATGCAGCTGCAAGGGTGGGTCCGTCAAGATCACTGTCTCCAACAGGCCCAGTCATCACAGCATGAATCACCGTAAGCCTGGCCTGGGTTCGTGGGGCCTCCTCTGCACTCTGTGATGAGAGCGGCCAAGAACAGATGGAGATAGAAGAAAACCATGTTTCTGCCTTAAAAACAAGTGACAGACAAGCTGTGCACAGAGCTTGCAGAGCAGGAAAGAAAAAAAATCCTGTCTCTGCTGAGGCTAAGCCACGCCCAGACTCTGAAGTGGGGGCAGGCTTAGATACTGATTGGAAAGGCCTGTGCGAAGGGCAAGGGTGTGGCAGGGAAGAAACGGTTTTTAAAACCTCACTCTGACCAGAGAGGAAGGAAGGAAGGGAGAGTCACTTCCACAGGAGAAGGAGAGATCCTGGAGCAAGGGGATTCCAGTGGGAAGAGATATCTCAGAGCCCTGGGAGATCCTGGAGAGGAAGAAGGATTCCAGGAAGGCTTTCAGGAGAGATCTCATGAGAGGAGGAGTGGAGAAAGGCACAAGAAGTCAGACTTCCAGAAGCTGAAAGAGGTCAGTAGAAAAGGAAGCAGTGGGTGTCTGAGAAATGCTCCTAGAAGTGAAGCCAACAGATGTATTGCTGAACAGCTTACAGATGAACAGGAACAGTTTGCAACAGCTAGTGTACAAGAGCCAGACCTGAGCCCTACAACTGCCAGAAGGTGAGTGGAGACGCTTGAGAGTGGAAAAAGCCAAACCCCAGCATTGAGCAGAGCAGCTGAGCTAAAAACACTAGAAACATTAGCACAAGTGTTCCCTGAGAGAAAGGCTTATTCTCCCAAAGTAACTGTGCCCAATCAGAAAGATTTGCTGTGGAGCCAGTTTCAAAAGTTCCTACAAGACATAGAAGCTGAGGAAGCTTTTAAGACTGTAGAAGGCAATGAGCATTCTTTAGCCCAGGAGGAAATGCAGGTCAATTCTTATGTGCCAGAGTCTGACCTAGGAATCTCTCTCCAATGGATTGCTCATTCTGTTTAAAAGAAGACTGAGCCTTACTAAGCAGAGCTGAGAAAGAGTGAGAAGCTGTATTGTGCATAACTCTGTAACTGCTAATAGTCTTCCAAAGCCAAGGATGTGTTTTACCAAGTGAGAATTTTTTCTTCTAAAGCAAAGAAGCTGTGTGTTACCAGAAGTTTGTTTGAACTGGGAAAACAACAGTTGTGCAAAAGCTGTGTGTTACCAGAAGTTTGTTTAAAAGGGAAAATAACAGTTGTGCCAAGAAGAAAGTTTACCTTTTGTTTGAAAGAGATAAGAAGCTGTGCCGAGTACTGTTTTGTTTAATGAAAAACAGCTGCTAAGGTTAGCAGGACTTTTGGTTTCCGTTTACCTCAGTTGCCAGTTATCATCTGCTATCCTTTGTGTTGGAGAAGTATCCTAATGCCTTGTGTTTGAATTTTAATGCCTTGGAAATCCCCATAGAAAAATAAATATTCTTGTATGCCTTACCAAAGGTCTCACACTACATTTTGTCCTTGCTCAAGAAAAGCCTAACTACAAGTCCCAGAATTCCACTGGGGACAGTCAGAGAAGCTTTAAGGACATTACAAGGCAGCCCTATGCCTGTAAGCCCTCGGGCCCAGGCTAGGGTCCCACAACTCGCACCTCATTAACCAACACAGCTCCAGCTCTGAGGAACAACACAGTAGCACAGTTCAAGGTGGGGAGGCACTAACCAGTCAAGGCCACCTGCAGAAGCAAGCTTCTATCTGTCCCCCCCCCCCTTTGTTTCCCCACTCGGGAACTACAGTCCATAACTTCTGCGAGCCAACACGATCCCAGTTCAGGAGGGCACCAAGCTGATACGGTTGGGGGGGGGGGGGAAAGAGCATGGGACCCAAGGCGAGGCCATCAGACAGGCTCAAGCATCCTCACAGGCCAGTGTCCAGCTGCCACCCACCATACACCCCACACAGAGTTCCTAGCCTTCAATTCAAGATAGTTCCACAAACGTCCAGGGCTTCAGTGAGTTGGTGAAATTCCACTGTTGATTCAGATACAATGCACAGAGTCTGGCAGGATAAATTTAAACCCCCACTCCGACAAGTGCTTGCACGCCTCAGAAAATTCCTGCCTTCGCTTACTCATGCTGGTGGAATAGTCCTGGAATACCATGATCTTCTAGGTCCCCTTCTCTCTCTGATGGTACTCCCATGTGGCATGCAGGACCAGATCCTTGTAATAACTGTGGAACCATGCCAGGACCACCTTGGGTCACAGCGCTCCCTCCTGCTGGGGGCCCAGCTGATGGGCATGCTCAATCAGAATCTGCTCCACCGGGCTCTGCACTTTCAGACAGAGGAATCCATGTTTCGAGGAAACCCAGCAGTTCAATGTCAATGTCAGACACCCTCTCCCCCACTCCAATAAAACAAAGATTTTTCCTATAACATAGGTTCTCGAGGTAGTCAATCTTTTAAGCTTGGATACACAGTTGATCCTCTAGCTGCTGGAGAGGGTCCTAGGCCTGGTTGGCGTTGTACAAATCGGAGATTCTCTGCTCTGCCCCTCTGAGCCTGGCCTGGAAGTCTGTGACAGTCTGTGACACTTGGGACAATTGATCGTAAAGTCTCTGGAATCTCTCGTCCACAGCTGCTGACACCTCCTCCACAGTGGCAGTGGGACATGTGAGCTCGCCAGGGCTGGCTCTGCCATCATGGCATCTGCCACACGATTCCTCTCCTTCTCAGCCATTTTTGTAACCATCCAAAACATGTCACAGTAAGGGCGCTACCCCAACAGGTTAGCAATGCAGCAAGTGTGTTGAGGAACCAAAAGCAATGGGGAATTAGAACAAAAGCAATGAAACATGGGAGGAGGTCCTGGAGCCGCAAAGGACAGCACCTTACCAGCTCACTGAATCATGTGACTCTGAAGGCTGTCTTTAAACAGCCCCCTCTACCTTGTGGTCCTGCTGATCTTGGAGTGCTGCTTCACCTTTCAACTGGGATGGTGGTGCGCTTAGTTACTGCTATGACGAGGGCATCAATTTTAGGATACCGCAACCATGTATTCAAATCCTCATGGGACCAAGAGTATATCTTGCCCAGCTGCCAGACACTACGGAGAGCCATGCCTAGGGCATTCCATTCCTCTGATACAATCTGTTGAAGCTCTGGTGGAAAGGTAAAGGCTCTAGAGGGTGTCCTGATGTCTTTTAGAATCAGGTTGGATAACAACGGAGCTGGAGAAGTTGAAGAACCAGGAGATGAAGAGTTCTGAAGCAAACTGAACAGAGGCAGAACCTCTTCCCTACGGAACAGCTGAACAACATGAGACTCGTCTTCCAGAGGTAAAAATTTCCCTTACTCCAAACTGGAATAATTCTATGCAGAAGTCATCCAGCCCTGGATCACCCTCCTCTTCATCCAAGGAATCCAGGTCATCAAGGGCCCACACTAAGGACTTGCGTGGCCAGCCACTGCTATGGCTTGAATCAATGACTCATGGCTCTTCCTGCTCTCCGCAGACCTGGAGGTCCCTGCTGACAGGGGCCGAGATTGAGCTACGGAAGCCCCTTCATCCCCTTTTCTATAAAGGAACAGGCCTGACAAAATGACACCGCAAACTCTGCTGCTGCAGGATTTTGTACTGGAGCCACATGCTGCTGCTGCTGCTGCCGCCGCCGCCGCCACAATGCTCTACACACCTGGGAAACCAAAGGGGGGGGGAGGGTGGAAGGTTCTCATCCAGAGAAGAATTAGAAGTCTGTTCCAACAGAGGGACCACCTGAGGAGCTGCAAGAGGACCCTCTGAAGCTGCAAGAGGAACCATGCTGCAGTCTACTGGCAAAGATGTCTGCGCCATAGGAGACTAACCAGACCTGGAGGACTCCCCAGTGTCACTTGTGGAAGTGGCGCACAAATGGTCTAAAAAAAATAATAGTAATTGCAGCCAAGATTGCAAGGAAGAGAGGAAAGCATGGCTGATTTAGAGATCACGCCCACACGGGCCCTATTTCAGCAGAAAAAAAGACCTCAGCCATCAGCACCAGCAAACACATCCTGTGCCGACAAAATGGCAGTGCTCACAGTTGTTGAATGTCAAAGGCCCCCTGGGTCACTTTCCACCCGATTAAGCTGCTGTCAAGGGAGAAATCTGGGGGAGTGGGGAGAGAGTAACTCCCCCTACTGGGCTTAAAAAGAGTAGTTACTCACCTGTAACAGGTGTTCTCCAGGAGCAGCAGGAATCAGTCCTCACATATGGGTGATGTCGGCGCCGACGGAGCCCTCGTGCAGAGCATTTCCCCAGCTTTCAAAGAAAGCCTTTGGGAATGCAGCGCGCATGCGCTGTCCCCATCCCGCCCAAGGGTGCCATCTTGCTCAGTCTCATGACATAGCTAAAAGATAGCAAAAAAATAAAAATAAAGTATGACTGCAACTCCAGGGGAGGAGGGAGGGTCTTGAGGACTGATTCCTGCTGCTCCTGGAGAACACCTGTTACAGGTGAGTAACTACTCTTTCTCCAGGACCAAGCAGGAAGTCAGTCCTCACATAAGGAACTCCCCAGCTCTAGGCTACCAGGAACCCTAAGCAGAAAAAATGGCTCCCTCTCAAGAGCCTCAGCATTCGTGATAAGAATATCCTCTGAGAATGCCCCGTACGGTAGCCCAACAGAAGAGACGGAGGGTAGGAGTTGCCAAAACCTCTAAGAGATTACGGAGTACCGCCTGTCCGAAAGCACTGTCCCTTCGAGACTCTCTCTCGAGGCAGTAATGGGCTGCAAAAGTCTGGCTTGAAGACCAAGTTGTGGCCCGGCAGATGTCTGCCAACGGAACAGAGCAGAGATGAGCTACTGACGCGGCTTTCGCCCTGACACGGTGGACTGTGATTCAACCCTGCAAGGGGAGGTTGGCTGTCTTGTACGCCCAGGCGATACAATCTGCTACCCAAGTGGACAACGTACGCTTGGAGACAGGTAACCCCATCTTATTAGGGCCAAAGGAGACGAAGAGCTGAGTAGCCCTTTGATGCCCCTGCGTACGTTCTATGTAAAAAGACAATACACTCTTACAGTCCAGGGTATGCAAGACTGTTTCAGCCCGGCTGGTATGCGGCCTGGGAAAAAAGGTCGGAAGAACCACCTCCTGGTTGAGGTGGAAAGAGGAGACCACTTTTGGAAGGAACTTGGGATGGGTCCGTTGGACCACCCTGTTCCTATAGAACCGTGTGGACGGTCTATCAGAAACCAGAGCTTGTAGTTCACTTACACATCTGGCAGAGGTAAGAGCCACCAGGAAAAGCGCTTTCCAAGAGAGGAAGCAGAAATGGCAAGTAGCCATCGGCTCAAACGGTGGGCGAGTAAGTTGCTGCAAGACCACGTTCAAATCCCACTCAGTCGCCGGTGGATGAACCGGAGGCTTGAGTAGAAGCAGACCTCTGAGAAATCTGGACACCAAGGGGTGAACCGACAGACTGTCCTTCCACCAGTGAGTGGTGTGCTGACAAAGCACTGAGGTGGACCCGAACAGAGTTAGACTTAAGGCCTAGGTCTGAAAGGTGAAGTAAATACTGTACTACTGGCACAAAGCAAGAGAAAGGATCTTCATTGCACTGAGCACACCATACCGTAAACCTACGCCACTTGAGGGCATAGGACTTTCTGGTGGACTGCCTCCTAGAGGCCAAGACCACCTCCTCAACCTCCTTAGGTAAAGGTAAGGGAGCTAGCACTATCCTTTCAGCAGCCAGGCCATCAGATTGAGGGACCTGAGATTGGGGTGCAGAAGGGAACACTGCCCTTGAGACAGGAGATCGTGTTGCAACCCCAGAGGGAACAGAGTTTCCACCGCCAACTACAACAGACATGGAAACCAGGGCTGCCTCAGAATCACCGAGGCCTTGTCCCACAGAATCTTGAACAGAGCTCGGGTCACCAGGGGCGTGGGAGTAAACGCATACAGGAGGCCCGTAGACCAAGAGATCAGAAAAGCATCTGCTGCCATCCTCAGGGGATGCGGCTGTCTGGAACAAAACCTGGGCAGCTGAAGGTTTTGTGGACTTGCAAAGAGATTGATGGATGGAAGTCCCCAGCGGAGGAAGATCTGCTGGACTACCAATGGATTCAACTGCCATTCATGAGGCTGGAAAATCCTGCTTAGCTTGTCTGCTAGGAAATTCTCCTGACCAGGGAGATAAACTGCTTTGAGAAACATGCCTTGATTGACTGCAAAGGAGCAAAGGGCCAGTGCTTCCTGACACAGGAGCTTGGACCCTGTGCCCCCTTGTCTGTTCACATAGAACATTGCCACCTGATTGTCCGTCTGAACTAGGACAGACTGGTGAGAGAGGGCATGAGAAAATGTTTGCAGAGCTAAGCGGATTGCTCGCAGCACCAAAAGATTGATTTGCTGTGTGGCCTCTCGAGGAGACCAGAGGCCTTGAGTGCACGTGCCCTGGCAATGTGCACCCCAGCCCTTTAAGGAAGCATCGGTCGTCAGCACCCTTGTGTGTGCTGGAGCCTGAAAAGATACCCCCCTGAGGTGGTTTGGGAGATGTAGCCACCACTGTAAGGAGTCCAAAAGTGGTTTGGACACCTTTACTCTGTCTCGGAGGTTGCCTGTGGCCTGCACACACTGATCTCTGAGGTACCATTGAGCAGCCTGCATGTGCAGACGGGCATTCAGAGTCACATGTACCGTGGATGCCATGTGGCCCAGGAGCGGAAACATGAGCAGAAACATGAGAACTGCTTTGGAACTGGTTGGCCAAGTCCATCAGTCTGTGGGCCCTGTCCTCGGGCAAGTAGGCTCTTGCCTGAAGGGTATCTAATCTTGCCCCTATAAACTCTAGGTTCTGAGAAGGGAGCAAAGTGGACTTTGTGTAGTTTATGACAAAGCCCAGATGTTGAAGAAGAGAGACAGTGCGAAGAGTGGCTTGTCGGGCCTCCTGGAGAGACTGGTCCCTGATGAGCCAGTCATCCAGGTATGGGAAGACAAAAATTCCCTGATTCCTGAGATAAGCCGCCACCATCACCAAGCATTTCGTGAAAACCCTGGGGGCAGAGGTTAGGCCAAAGGGAAATACCCTGTACTGAAAATGGTTTCCTCCACCACAAATCTGAGATATTGTCTGTGGTCTGGATGAATGAGGATGTGAGTATAAGCATCCTTTAGACCTAAGGAGCATAGCCAGTCTCCCTTCTGGAGGTAGGGCAGCAGTATCCCAAGGGAGTGGAGGAGTGGCCTAGTGGTTGGGGCAAGGTACTTCAGGCCGCAAGGTCGGGGGTTCAAATCCCACTAGAGGACAGCAACCTTGGGCCGGAAGGACTGGGGTTTCTAGTCCCACAGGTGCTCCTTGTGGTCTTGGGCAAGCCACTTAACCCTCCATAGCCCATGTTCCCTGTAAAATAGTTATCTCCAAGTTATAATGCCCTGTTCAATGTAATTTCAGTTTGTTCAATGTAAACCGCACTGATGCAGAATAGTGCAGTATATAAGAGAATGTAAATAAATAAAATAAATAAATAAGGGTATGCATCTTGAACTTTTCCCTCTCCAGAAACTTGTTTAGGTTTCGCAAGTCTAGGACAGGCCGGAGGCCTCCTGTCCTTTTCGGTACCAGGAAGTACCTGGAGTAGAAGCCTTGCCCTTCCAGGTGGTGAGGCACCAGTTCCACCGCCTGTTCCTTTAGAAGACATGCCAACTCCTGAAGGAGGAGGTTTCTGTGTAGAGGGAGTCTTGGAGGCTCCCCTGGAAAGTAGGAGGGGGGGGGGTAGCTGGTGGAAGTGGAGCATGTAGCCCTTTTGGACTATGCTGAGTACCCCAGGTATCCCCTGTGATGGCTGGCCACCTGTAGGCGTACAGGGTCAGCCAACCTCCTGTGCTTAGTGGAGTACCGGCGGAGAAGAGGTTATGCTATGGGAGTCAAAACCCGCTCCCTGCTGTGCAGGAGCCGGAGCTGGCGGCTTGGGGGTCTTCTGCCTATGGGATACATGCCCCTGCCCTGCTGGCCCTGTTGGGGAGCTGGAGAGGCCTGATATTGAGGGTAGGCAGCACCCTTCCTCGGTAAAAAGGGCTTCTTTCCCGAGCCCTTCTTTTTTTGAAAAGGGGCAGAAGTCTTTCTGGACAGCCTTGCCATGGTTAGAGTCTCAGTCTCGATTTCTGCAGCCTTTTCAGTCATGGGCTTACCAAATAGGTTGTCACCTCAGCACGGAACATCGACCAACTTGTCCTGCACCCATGACTCCAGGTCCGATGACTGTAGCCAGGCCTGATGGCGTGCACCGATGCCAGCCGCGGCTACCCGGGCCGAAGCCTCAAATCCATCATAGGCTGCTCGAGAGATAAACTTCGAGCACTCTCAGATCCCTGTCGACAAGGCCTTGACCCTCTGCAAGGGTTCCTTGGAGAGGCCAGCTGAGAACCCGGCAATCTCCTCTGCCAGGTCCCTTAAGTACATGCCCATGCACAGCTGTTAAGTCTGGACATGGCAAGATAGCATAGAGCCCTGCAAGCACTTTCTACTGAGGGCATCCAGGTTCCAGGCCTCCCGGCCGGGGGGCACCACGGAGTGCATCTTCTGACTCTTCAGGCGGTGCATGGCCGATTCCATAACCATGGAATTGTGCGGTAGCTGTGCCTTTTGGAACCCAGGGCTCTTACGGACTTGATAAATGGAATCGACTCATTTGCTAAGAACCAGCGCCGAGGCTGGTGCCTCCCACATATGGAAGAGCAGCCATTCCAGCATCGGAGGAACCGGTACAGTAAAGGCTTCCTTCGGAGGAAAATCATACTGGAGGGCATCGAGCTCCTCAGCTCGAGGATCCTCCTCGGTGTCCGCAGGGAATGCCAAAGCCTTGGCCATGTTCCTCACGAAGTCCGAGAACCAGGTATCCTCCGGGGGGGACCTTCTCTGAGGCTTTGACTCTGGGGAGTCCGAAGGGACGCACCGGGTCCGGAAGGTGTCTGGAGACTCCTCGTCCTACGTCTCCCTCGCCGACTCCTCCTCTGAGGAGTCGAGCGGCTCCGGCTGTGTGGGCCTCTGTGCCACCCGCCCCGAAGCAGAGGGCACCGGTGTTGACGACCTTGGCCCCGCACGGGAGGTCGAGGGGGACCTTGACTGAGAATTGACTCGAGACTTGATGGACTCAAGGATCGGCTCAGCCTCCGGAGTCAACTTAGACGTCGAGGTCCCGGTGGTTGGGACAGATGCACCGGTCAAACCGGCGATCAGCACCCGCTGCTGTTCCATGAAGGCAGCCAAGCTGCTCTCCAAGGCCGTCAGCCTGAGTCCAAGCTCAGGAGACTCAGCAGCCCCCAAACGCATCGGCCCGACATCGGTTCTCCCGGAGGAGAGTCCACGAAGACAACAGAACTTACGTGACTCGGGGGACTCTGGCTCCAAGCGAGGTAGTTTGGATGGCTTCTCCAACTACGAGAGCCTGGAGCGGCGGTCAGGGTTATGCGACCTGGCCCTCGAGGACCCAGGGGCCTCCACCAACGCTGCCCTCACGAGCTGCTTCTTCCTTTTGTGCTCCCGGGTGGGAGATCCCCTTTCAGAGGTACCACAACGGCGCTCGGGGTCAGACTCCCAAGATGTCGAGGCCTCTGATGAAGTCCAAGCCCGGCCGGACACGGACTCTGAAAAAAGTCTCTCATGTTGATGCTGACAGCTCCGAAGTGCCTTCGACATTTTGCCGCACGGGCCACAGACCAGCGGGTCATGGTCGGGCCCGAGCCATCAGAGGCAGAAGCATGTATGTCGGTGAGAGAGAGTAGTTACTCACCTGTAACAGGTGTTCTCCAGGAGCAGCAGGAATCAGTCCTCACATATGGGTGACATCGACGTTGATGAAGCCCTTGCGGAGCATTTCCCCAGCTTTCCATGAAAGCCTTTGGGAATGCAAGCACGCATGCGCGGTTCCCTTCCCGCCTAAAGGTGCCATCTTACCTCAGTCAAATGACATAGCTAAGAACAGCACACAAAAAAGTAAAACAAATTATGTACAACTGCAACTCCGAGGGGAGGAGGGAGGGTTGTGAGGACTGATTCCTGCTGCTCCTGGAGAACACCTGTTACAGGTGAGTAACTACTCTTTCTCCAGGACCAAGCAGGAAGTCAGTCCTCACATATGGGCGACTCCCTAGCTCTGGGCTACCAAGGAACCCAGGCTGAACAAGAGAACTCCCTCTAGTCCAGGGGTCTCAAACACGCGGCCCGCGGGCCACATGCGGCCCGCGGGAGAAGGTTGTGCGGCCCGCGATGGCTTCTGCTGCTGCCGTTGCCGAATCGACGGTCAATTAAAAAAAAATAAAAAACTGGCTTCTGCTGCTCTGTCCTGCGGCCCGTTCCCCTCTGCGCGAGAGCCCTGAATGTGCTTCCTCTGCGGCGTGCTTTTCAAGCCGCGAAGGGAGTATTTCCCTCTCGCGAGGCTTGAAAAGTGAATAGGCTTAAGCCGCGCGAGAGGGAAATACTCTCTTCGCGGCTTAAAAAGCATGCCGCAGAGGAAGCACACTCAGGGCTCTCGCGCAGAGGGAAAGGGGCCGCGGGACAGCTGATTTTCTGCTGCAGCAGAAGCCAGGTTGTTTTTATATTTACCGGGGGGGGGGGGGTATGAATGGAAATGGGCTATTGGCAGGGGGGGTATGACTGGAAATGGGCTATTGGCAGGGGGGGGGTATGACTGGAAATGGGCTATTGGCAGGGGGGGTTATGACTGGAAATGGGCTATTGGCAGGGGGGGGTATGACTGGAAATGGGCTATTGGCGGGGGGGGGGGTTATGACTGGAAATGGGCTATTGGCAGGGGGGGTGTAGGACTGGAAATGGGCTATTGGCAGGGGGGGGTTATGACTGGAAATGGGCTATGGTGGGGGCTAGGACTGGAAATGGGCAGGTGGGGGTTAGGAAGGACTGGAGGTGGGCTGATGGGGGGAGTTAGGACTGGTAATGAGCTATGGAGGGGCTGACTGAAATGGGGTAATGGGGGTTAGGGCTGGAAGTGGGCTATTGGCAGGGGGGGTTATGACTGGTAATGGGCTATGGGGGGTCTAGGACTGGTAATGTGCTGGGGGGGTTGCTAGGACTGGAAATGGGCTGAGTGGAAGGGGGCTTGAACTGCAAATGGCTGATGGGGAGGGGGGCTTGGAATGGAAATGGGCTGTGAGGGGAGGGAGCTAGGATTGGAAATGGGCTGATGGGGGGCTAGGATTGGAAATGGGCTGATGGTGAGGCTAGGATAGGACTGGAAATGGACTGATGCAGGGACTAGAAGGGAGCGGATGCTGGGTGGGGCTGGAACTAGAAGGGAGCTGATGTTGGGGGAGGATTAGAATGGGATGGAGCTGGGAAAGTGAAATGGAGAGGGGAAAATTTTGTCTGGGAGAGAAGACAAATCTACAATTGGCCAGGTATTGTGAGAGTAAGTGGGGATTGAGGATGGAGGGGTAAAATTTGAGTGGATGAAATAGGAATGAGGAAAGAGAAAAAGGAGAAAGATTAGTATGTTAAAGCAGATGTAGAGAGAGAATGGAAAAAAAACTAGGAGAGAAGAAAGGGCAAATGGAAGCAGACGATGGAGAGTTAGCAGAAGACATGAAGAAACCAGAAGAAAGTGGCTGGAACAATTGCAACTGAAAAAAATGCACAAAAGGTAGAAAAATCTCTCTTTATTTTGAATTTATTAACTGGAATATGTCAGCTCTGGGAAATGTGCATCATTAATGTTTGCGCTTTGTTTAGTACAAGAGGAAATTAATTTATAGTTTTATTTCTACAGTGTTGTTGTACATTCCAAGTTTGGCTTTTGGGGTTCCCAGTTTAATTATTGTCTTCTTGTTTCTAAATCTTTTAGTCTTTCTTTATCCATACTCATTAAAGAGGCATGTTTACTAAAAGTTAGTGTATGGTAACATTATGCAAATGAGGTCCCTTATGCAAATGAGGCCCCGCGTCTTATGCGGCCCCCGGGTTACTTTACAAGTCCTCATTTGGCCCTCAAAGCAATTTGAGTGAGACCCCTGCTCTAGTCCCAGCATCAAAGAAAGGCTTTTCACTGACAGAACCTCCACCTGTAGCCCAACAGAGGGCAGGAGTTGCCTAAACCTCAAAGAGATTCCGGAGTACTGCCTGGCCAAAAGCACTGTCCCTACGGGACTCCCTCTCCAGGCAGTAGTGGGCCGCAAAAGTCTGGCTGGAAGACCAAGTAGAAGCCCTGCAGATGTCTACCAATGGTACAGAGCAGAGATGAGCCACTGAGGAAGCCATTGCCCTGACATGATGGGCCGTGACCTGACCCTGCAAAGGAAGGTCAGCCGCCTTGTAAGCCCGGGTGATACAGTCAGCCACCCAGATGGACAAGGTACGCTTGGACACTGCTAACCCTAAATTATTAGGGTCAAAAGATATGAAGAGCTGAGTAGCCCTGTGTCCTTGCCTACGGTCAAGGTAGAAGGATAAGGCCATCCTACAGTCCAGGGTATGCAGAACTGCTTCAGCCTGGCTTGCATGAGGCCTAGGGAAGAATATTGGAAGAACCACCTCGTGGTTGAGATGGAAAGAGGAGACAACTTTTGGGAGGAACTTTGGATGAGTCCTAAGGACTACCCTGTTCCCATAGAAGTGAGTGTAAGGCCTGTCACAGACTAGGGCCTGAAGCTCACTCACTCCCTGGCCGAGGGTAAGGGCTACCAAGAAGAGTGTCTTCCAGGACAGGAAGCGTAGAGGGCAAGTAGCCATCAGCTCAAAAGGTGGGCGAGTCAATTGTTGCAAGACCACATTCAGCTCCCACTCAGGAGCAGGAGGACAGATTGGGGGCTTGAGTAAAAGCAAGCCTCTGAGAAAGTGGGACACCAAGGGGTGAACCGACAGAGAATGTCCTTCCACTAGTGAGTGGTGAGCTGCTAGAGCTGAGAGGTGGACCCGAACAGAGTTGGACTTCAGTCCCTGATTGGATAAGTGCAACAGGTATTGAAGCACTACAGGTACAGTACAGGAGAAGGGATCCTCTGTACGTAGCTGACACCACACAGAAAACTTCTTCCATTCGAGAGCATAGGTTTTCCTTGTGGACTGTTTCCTAGAGGCTAGGACAACCTCCTCAACTTCCTTAGGTAGGTCCCAGGGAGCCAAAACTACCCTTGCAACTTCCATACCATCAAATTGAGAGCTTTGAGGTTGGGGTGCAGAAGAGAACCCTGATCCTGAGACAGAAGGTCGTGTTGCAACCCTAGAGGTAGTGGGGGATCCACTGCCAGCTGAAGCAAAAGTGGAAACCAAGGCTGTCTCGGCCACCTGGGAGCCACCAGCAGGACCGAGGCCCTGTCCTGGAGAATCTTGAACAGAGTTCAGGCCTCCAGAGGCGTGGGAGGAAACACATACAGCAGGCCCTGAGACCAGGAAATCAGAAAAGCATCTGCTGCTATCCGGAGAGGGTGCGGTAGCCTGGAGCAGAAGCTTGGCAGCTGTTTGTTCAGAGGACTGGCAAACAGATCCATGGATGGAAGTCCCCATTTCAGGAAAATCTTTTGAACTACCAAGGGATGGAGCTGCCACTCGTGGGGCTGCAGAATCCTGCTTAACCTGTCCGCCAAGTAGTTCTCCTGGCCAGGTAGATAGACTGCCTTGAGGAGCATGTTGTGTCTGAGAGCAAACAAGCAAAGGTCCTGTGCCTCCTGACAAAGGAGCCTGGACCCAGTTCCGCCCTGCTTGTTCACATAAAACATGGCTACCTGGTTGTCTGAACTAGGACTGATGAGCCAGTGTTTGAGAGAAAGTCTTGAGGGCTAAATTAATAGCCCTGAGTTCCAGTAGATTGATCTGCTGTGTGGCCTCCCAGGGAGACCACAGGCCCTGGGTGCACTTGCCCAATGAGCGCCCCAGCCTTGCAGGGAGGCATCCGTTGTCAAGACCATTGTGAACTCAGGACTCTGAAAAGGTATCCCTTTCAGCAGATTGGGTGGGTGCAGCCACCACCTGAGGGAGTGCAGAAATTGTCTGGACACCCTTATCCTGTCTCTGAGGCTGCCTATGGCCTGTGACCACTGAGTCCGAAGGCACCACTATGCAGGCCTCATATGGAGCCTGGCATTGGGGGTCACATGTACTGTCGAAGCCATGTGGCCTAGAAGCCTCAGGCAGAGTCTGACGGAGACCAGTGACCTGCTGAGAAACTGGTTTGCCAAGTTGATCAGTCTTTGGGCTCTGTCTTCTGGCAAGAATGCCTTTGCCAGCAGAGAGTCCAACCTTGCCCCTATGAACTCCAAGTTTTGGGATGGGAGCAAAGTGGACTTTGCGAAGTTTATTACAAACCCCAAGCTTTGAAGAAGAGCAATAGTTCTGAGGGTGGCTTGTCTGGCCTCCTGGCACGTCTGACCCCTGATGAGCCAGTCGTCCAGATAGGGGAAGACAAAGATACCCTGATTTCTCAGGTAGGCCGCCACCACTGCCAGGCATTTGGTAAAGACCCTGGGAGCGGAGGTGAGGCCAAAAGGTAGTACCCTGTACTGATAATGGTTTCCTCCCACAATGAACCCGAGGTACTTTCTGTGGTCTGGATGAATGAGGATGCGAGTATACGCATTCTTTAGATCTAAGGAGCATAGCCAATCTCCCTGCTGGAGGTAGGGCAGAAGTGTTCCAAGAGTAAGCATCTTGAACTTTTCCTTCTCTGGGAACTTGAGGTTTCTGAGATCCAGAATAGGTTGAAGGCCACCGGTTCTTTTGGGTACCAGGAAATACCTGGAGTAAAACCCTCGACCTTGCAAGTGGGGAGGCACAGGCTCCACCGTCCTGTCCACCAACAGACCCTGGAGCTCCCGAAGGAGAAGATCGGTGTGCAGGGGAGGCCTTAGAGGCTCCCCTGGGAAGTATGGAGGAGGCAGTTGCTGGAAGTGTAGTGCATAGCCCCTGTGGACTATGCTCAACACCCAACTGTCCCCAGTGATGAGTGGCCACTTGTGGGCAAACAGGGCGAGGCGACCACCTGTGCAGGGTTGGGAGAGCAGGGACAGAGAGGCTATGCCTAAGGAGTCCAAAACCCCCACCCTGCTGAGTGGGAGCAGGGGCCAGAGGCTTGGGGGTCCTCTGCCTACGGGGCCCATTACCCTGCCCCTTGGCCTGCTGACCCTGAGGGGCAGCTTGGGCAGCCTGATATTGTGGGTACTGTTTGTAGGCAGTGCCTTTCCTCGGGTAAAAGGACTTCTTACCCGAGCCCTTCTTCTTGTGAGAAGGGGCAGAAGTTTTTCTAGACAGCCTTGTCCGTGTGAGGTGCTCGGTCTCGAGCTGTGCGGCCTTCTCGGTCATGGGCTTGCCAAAAAGGTTCTCACCTCGGCAAGGGACATCAACCAATTTGTCCTGAACCCATGGCTCGAGGTCCGATGACTGCAGCCATGCCTGGCGTCGAGCCGCAATGCCAGCTGCCGCAACACGGGCCGAAGCCTTGAAGCCATCGTAGGCAGCGCGGGACATAAAAAAAAAAACTTAGAGCATTCCTGGATCCCTGAGGACAAGGACTTGAACCTCTGCAAGGGTTCCCCAGAGAGACCAGCAGAGAACCCGGCCAGTTCCTTGGCCAGGTCTCGCAAGTACCTGCCCATGTACAGCTGGTAAGACTGGACACGGCAAGCAAGCGTCGAGCCCTGGAAGCACTTTCTACCAAAGCCATCGAGGTTCCGGGCCTCCCTGCCAGGGGGCACCGCGGAGTGCATCTTCTGACTTTTCAGGCGATGCATGGCCGATTTCACCACCATGGAATGGTGTGGTAGCTGCGCCTTCTGAAAGCCAGGACTCTTCCGGAATCGATAGATCGAATCGACCCGCTTGCTTAAAACCGGCACCGAAGCCGGTGCCTTCCACATACGGAAGAGGAGCCGTTCCAGCATCGGAGGAACCGGGACAATAAAGGCTTCCTTCGGAGGAGAGTCGTACTGCAGGGCCTCGAGCTCCTCGGCTCGAGGCTCCTCCTCAGGGTCCGCAGGGATAGCCAAGGCAGTGGCCATATCCCGAACGAACTCCGAGAACCGGGTATCCTCCGGAGGGGTTCTACTCCGGGGCTCAGACTGCGGTGAGTCCGATGGGACGCACAGAGTCTTAAAGGTGTCGGGGGACTCCTCGTCCTCCGTCTCCCATGCAGACTCGTCCGATGAGGAATCGGGGTCCGAATTCGCGGGGCCTGCGAGCACCCATCCCGACGTCGAAGGCACCGGCGTCGACACCCTCAGTCCCAAACGGGAGGTTGAGGGAGACCGCGACCGAGGTCGACCTCGGGCCTTCATGGTCTCGAGTATCGGCTCGGTCTCTGGGGTCGACTTCGAGGTCGATGTCCCGGTGGTCGGGGCAGATGCGCCAGACAGGCTGGCCATCAGTGCCCACTGCTGGTCCATAAAGGCAGACAGTCTGCTCTCCAAGGCTGTCAACCTGAGACCCAGCTCAGGAGACTCAGCAGCTCCTGACTCGGGTCCCGGCGGCGGCTCCCTGGGAGGAGAGTCCACGAGGACTACAGGACTTACGTGTCCAGCAGACTCCGGCTCCAGTCGAGGAACTTTGGAAGGCTTCTCCTGTTCCACAGGCCCGGGGCGACGGTTGGGGGTCTGAGACAGAGTTCTCAAGGACCCCGGGACCTCTTCCGACGACGCCATCATGAGCTGTTTCTTCCTCTTGCGTTCCCGGTTGGGGGACCCCCGTTCCGAGGAGCCACGACGGTGCTCGGGATCAGACTCCCGAGATGACGAGGCCTCAGACGAGGTCCGGGCCCGGCCGGAGGCCGAGTCAGAAAAGAGCCTTTCTTTCTGGTGCTGACGACTTCGCAGTGCCTTGGAAGACATCTTCCCACATGGTCCAAACGTCTTAGGGTCATGATCAGGACCGAGGCACCGGAGGCAGCAGTCGTGTGTGTCGGTGAGAGACATCAGTTTCTTACACCGATCACACTTCTTAAAACCACTGGAAGCCATCGGGGAAAAAAAAGAGTCCCCGCGAGGTTGAAGGACCGGCCTTCCAGGGAAAAAGAAAAAAGGGCGCGAACGCCAGCCACTAAGGGCAAAAACCGAAAAAATTAGATCGGTCTCGATACCGGTGTACCGAACCTGGCGGGAGGGGAACCGGCGTCGAACCGGAGACGAAAAATTAGCGAAATCGCAAAAAAGTCAAACAATTTTCCGGGATGACGAGGACTCATGTCCAGTGGGCTTCATGGAAAACGAGAGACTGAGGTAAGATGGCACCTTTAGGCGGGAAGGGAACCACGCATGCGTGCCTGCATTCCCAAAGGCTTTCATTTAAAGCTGGGGAAATGCTCCGCAAGGGCTTCATCGATGTCGATGTCACCCATATGTGAGGACTGACTTCCTGCATGGTCCTGGAGAAACATAAGTTTCGTGCACCGATCACATTTTTTGAACCCATTGGCAGCCATCGGGGGGAAAAAGGGCCCCTGTAAGGTCAAAAGACATGGCTGCCAGTGAAAACAAACAAAAAAGGCGTGAACGCTAGCCACGAAGGACAAAAACAGAAAAAATAAATTCCGGACTCGATACCGATGTACCGAGCCCAGGCGGGGAGGGGAACCGGCATCGAACCAGATAAGAAAAAAAGCAAAAATAGCAGAAAAAAAAATCTACTTTTACCGGGTGACACGAACTCACGTCCGTTGGGCTCCGCGGAAAAAGAAAGACTGAGCAAGATGGCACCCTTGGGCGGGAAGGGGACCGCGCATGCGTACTGCACTCCCAAAGGCTTTCCTTGAAAGCTGGGGAAATGCTCTGCACGAGGGCTCTGTTGGTGCCGACGGCACTCATATGTGAGGACTGACTTTCTGCTTGGTCCTGGAGAAGGCTTGCGTCCAATTTCTGTCAGAAGAGGATCCTAATAAATAAAAAAAAAAAATGACAAAATAGAAAAGACTAGGGAAGCAGGCTGGGCACCCCCATAGAGGATCTCTCATGCCAACTCAACCCACCCTCTTGGTCAGGAGTTGCCTCCAATGAAGATCAGTCAGACCAGTGGGGTATCTCAAATATGCTCTGGCTACTTCATCATCAAGCTGAGCTGCTAGGGGCCTTCGAGACGACTGGCAGTAGCTGAAGGCCTGAGCTGCACTGAAGATCAACCACCATCTGCTGGAGACAGAAAATACTGGAGAGTGCCCCTAGCTGCACTGGGTTTTATGCTAGTGATGTTATGGCACAATTCTGTTTTTTTCTCAGTCTCCATCATCTGCTGGTTGGGGGAAATAACCCACTTGTCTGGATTGGTCTAGCAGGAAGATCAAGCAGAAAGATCAAGATGAAAAGTATACACTTGCAGTGTTACACAATGGCACATTTCCCCCATTTGCAGAATCAGGCATCTGTGTGCATGCGCATCATGGGGCGTGTTGGGGCAGGTGGGCGGGCGCATGCGAGTTATGGAGAGTGTTGGGCATGCACATCATGGGGAGTGTTATAAGGAGTGTTGGGGCATGTGTGTTCTAGTGACTCTGTGCATATGCTTGTTTGCGTGTGTGGGTCAGTGGGGGCATGCCTGCGTGTGTGTTCACTTTCCCCTATCCTCCTGGCACCTACTCCTCGTCTCTCCCACCTTCTTGTACTATTCCCCCCTTCCTATCTTTCACTGCTCTCTCTTGCACTCGCCTCCTTTTCACTCCATGCACCATGCACTCTCCTTCCCCTGCTACCCAGACTTGTATTTGTTCTCTCAGACCTTTCACTCCCTCCTTCCCTCCCTTCCCCCTTAACACATTCACCATCTCTTCTCCTATAACCCTGCCCCTTTCTTCTCCTACCTGAGGCAGCCGGAAAAGGCAGCTGTGAGAGAAAGCTCCCCCTCTCCCCCTCAGGCTGCAGCGAAGCAGCACTTACACATACCCTTTCGCCCAGAAAACCAGTAGACCAGAGCATACCAGTCTAAACAGGTCACTCGGGAATGCTTGATGAGAGCCCACTGCCGCCCCTTCAGGGGCTACCGATTGGTGAAGAGGAGATACCTGGGGCGAATGGGAAGGCAGCAAGGGGGTTTGAGAATGTACTGTATATAAGACAGTGTGGGACGTCATTTACTCTCTCAGATCTTTTGTCCAGGGTGCCGGCCCTGGCTATCTGAGCCTTGTGTATACAATAAAAGTTTCTGTTTGCATTCTAGTCTGTCTGTGTGTTCCTTCCGAGGGTGTGGGGGACAGGGTTCCTGCTTCATTTTGGTGCATTTGCCGGGAAGTCCTTTCTCCTCGCACCCGCGGAGGGACCCTCCCTGCGGTTCTGCAGGACCGGGCCTCGGCTGGCTGGTGACCGGCCCCCAGGCTGTCAACGCTCCTTGGCGCCACCGGGTCCCTTGTGTCCCGGCAGGACTCCTTGACACGTCTGGCTGGTCGGTCCCAGCGGGCTGATTACTCAGTTTGTCTTCTGGCAGGATAGACTGGCATCCAAACTTTCTCCGGCCGGAGGTCTGGTGAGTACTACTGCCTTTCTGTTTTGGGTAGTTTTGTGAGTCTGGTAATCTGGAAATCCTGGTATTCTGTAATCCTGTAGCGGTTTGATCACCTGCACGAGCGGTCCGAGTAAGAACCACAGGGGTTCTGAAACCATTGCTCATCCTGTCTGTGCTGGGGGGGGGGGGGAGGAAGGGTAGCTGTGTATAAGTGTACCTGTTGTTAATGTGTTTCTGTCCTTTCTCCTTTCGTTTTCTTCGTTGTCCTGTGTGTGAGGTCCGAGCTCCTGGGCTCTCCAACTGCTCCCTCCTCCCCTTAGGGAGGCGGAGTCCAGGTTCCAGCAAGCATTCTCGTCTCCTCTCAAATGTTCAGTGTTCAGTGTCTGTCTGTCGGTTTAACCCTGTGTGAGCTGGAAATGCTGCCAGTGTTACTGCATTGAGAATTGTGCATCGTAATTGTGATTAGAGCATATTGTGATTAGAGCATGGGGGTGGGAGAATCTAAAGGGCAGACACCCCTGCAGTGTATGCTCCGTAATTTCAAGTCTGGGTTTGGAGAGGATTACGGGGTTTCACTCTCTGCCTCTCGATTGTCTGTTTTTATGTGAACGGGAGTGGCCAGCCTTAGTGAAGCTGTGGCCTCCCCAGGGGTCCACTGATTTGCCTACTGTGTTTTAGTTCATCAGATTGTAGTGCAGGAACACCCGGAGCAGTTTCCCTATATTGATTCATGGCTGGCCATATGCCAGAAACAGCCAAAATGGCTCCAGCGCTGCCACGAGGATCAGTGTAGAATAATGGTGGCAGCTGCCAGTCGCAGGAAGGAGCGAACACCTTCCCCTGTCTACCAGGGGCGGGATTCCCCGGAGGTCCCTGCACTCCCCCTCAATCTGCTTTACCCTACTGTCCCTTCCGCGCCCTTACAGGATCCGCCCCTAAGAGATGAAGAGTCAGGAGAACCTTCCCCTGGGGTGGGTGAAGCAGGACCTGGGGAGGATTCTGCAGATTCCAGCTCCTCATCAGATTCCCTTTCTCATAGTTATACACCCCTACAGACCCCTCCATCATCCTCCTCTCCTCCTACTCCCAGTACTGCCTCCAGTGTTATAGCCTCACCCCCTTAGAGCACTCCGGCTGAGCTTCAGGCATCTACCCCACTGGCCCAGCGCCTGTGGTCAGCTGCTACAGAGAAGCAGACAAAACAGGATTTCCAACTGCCTTTACAACAAGTACAGGGACTCCCGTACCTTGATGCTGCCGGACGGGTGGCAGTAGGACCTTCTAGTCTGATATATGTTCCTTTCTCTACCATTGACCTGCTGAATTGGAAAACCCATTATGCCTCCTATACTGAAAAGCCTTAGGAGTTGACAGACCTTATGATTAGTATTATGCAAACGCACCAGCCTACTTGGTCAGACTGTAGACAATTGCTTTCCACCCTATTCAGCACGGAAGAACGAGCACGTATTGTGCGGGCCACCCTCACGTGGCTGGAGGCACATCCTGCAGACGCTGGGGTTATAAATCCCCAGCAGCAAGCAACTGTGGATTTCCCCAATGAAGACCCTGAGTGGAACCCGAATGAGCCCGTAGGAGCACGGGCTCTCACTCGCTTCCGGACCGCGCTCCTAGAAGGCCTCAAGAAGGAAGGGCAGCGGGCTATGAATATCAGCAAGATTGCAGAAATCCTCCAGCTTCCTGATGAGAGCCCAGCAGCGTTTTATGAGCGTCTGTCTGAAGCGTATCGACTGTACACCCCTTACGATCCAGCAGCTCCTGAGAATCTTCATATGGTGAATACCGCTTTCGTAGCACAGGCCCAGGGTGATATACGGCGGAAGCTGCAGAAATTGGAAGGATTTGCGGGCATGAACGCTGCACAATTGATGGAAGTGGCACAGAAGATCTTTATAAATCGTGATCAGGAGCAGAGGCGAGAATCTGAGCGTCGGATGAAGAAGGCAGATTTCCTAGCGGCTGCCCTAACCGAACGGCCACCAGTATCGGCCTGGACCAAGGACAGGAGCAGGGGACGTGGACGAGGACAAAGGGGGCCGAGATTTCTCCTGGGCCCCAATCAGTGTGCATACTGTAAAGAGGAGGGACACTGGAAGAATGAGTGTCCAAATCGGAGGGGGCAATATCCGTCCATGAGGGGCGCAAGGGTACCCGTACACACCACACGAGGGCGGGGCCAGCCCATGGTATATCCACACGATACCTTCCCGCCCCCTCCACCAGATCTTGAAGGCCTCGCAGCAGTGGAACATTATTACTCGGATGAAGACTAGGCCAGACCGGGCTCCAAGCTTCTGTTGGGTCTCCAGGAGCCTATGGTCAAGATGAACTTAGGGGACCAAGAAATGCAGTTCATGGTTGATACCGGAGCAACACACTCAGTGGTTACTCAGCAAGTGGCCCCGATTTCCTCCCAGACAGTAACTGTAGTGGGAGCCACGGGAGAAAGAGTGCAACGATCCTTTCTGCAAAACCGCATGTGTCAGTTGGGGGGACGGACTATCACCCACCAGTTCCTGTATATGCCTGAATGTCCTATACCCCTGTTGGGGAGGGATATCCTGGCGAAACTACAGGCCCAGATATCATTCGGGCCCGGGGGCCAGGCTGAGCTCGACATACCCAGCCTGGGCCCAGCAGTTTTGGTATTGTCCGTCCCCCGAGAAGAAGAATGGTGGTTGTTCGAGGACAAACTCAAGCCTGATGTGATTGCCCTGGATAAGTGGGATGCGGTACCCCCAGGAGTACGGGCAGAAGACAACCCCCCCGGAATGGCCATCAACATCCCCCCTGTCTGTATTGAGTTGAAGCCAGGAGTCTCCCCAGTACACGTGCGGCAGTATCCGCTGCCACAGGCGGCTGTGGAAGGAATTCATCATCATCTGGAGCGAGTCCTGCAGTACGGTATCCTGCGGCCCTGTCATTCAGCATGGAACAATCCTTTACTACCAGTCCGAAAGCCAGGTACTACCGACTACCGACCTGTCCAGGATCTCCGCCGTGTCAATGACGCCGCTGTGACTCTGCAACCAGTGGTACCCAACCCCTATACCCTGTTGGGTCTCATCCCAGCTGCGGCCTCTCATTTCTCCGTGCTAGATCTGAAGGATGCCTTCTTTTGCATACGATTGTCTGCAGAAAGCCAACACCTCTTCGCCTTTGAGAGAGAGGACCCTGCCACTGGCAGTAAGACCCAAGTAACCTGGACTCGCTTACCACAGGGGTTCAAGAACTCCCCCACTATCTTCAGTACCGCTCTGGCCCAGGATCTTGCTGGTTACCCCTCGGGAGTGCCTGGGAGAAGAGCCCTCCTGCAGTACGTTGACGATCTGTTGGTTGCTGCTGACTCTGAGACTGAATGTATTCTGGCGACCACAGAGCTGCTACAGTTGCTGTATAACGCAGGCTACCGCGCTTCAAAGAAGAAAGCTCAATTATGCCAGTTGGAAGTGAAGTACCTGGGATTCCACCTGTCTAAAGGAAGTCGGCGGTTGGGGAAAGAACGGAAGGAGGCGGTATGCCGGATTCCTGAGCCAACATCTCGCAAGCAGGTACGCGCTTTCCTCAGGGCTGCAGGATACTGTCGCATCTGGATTCCCAACTTCGCCAGGATTGCAAAGCCGCTCTATGAATCTACGAAAGGCCCAGAGACGAGTCCCCTTGAATGGGGACCAGACCAACGGGGGGCCTTCGAACAGTTGGAGAGCATTGCTATCGTCACCAGCCTTGGGCCTTCCGGATGTCACTAAGCCCTTCACTCTTTATGTGCATGAAGCAGCGGGCACAGCTCTAGGGGTCTTGACTCAACAGCTGGGATCCTGGCCACGCCTGGTCGCTTACCTGTCTAAACAGCTGGATCCAGTGGCCAAGGGATGGCCACCCTGTTTAAGAGCGATAGCAGCAACAGCCCTATTGGTGGAAGAGTCGGATAAACTATCCATGGGCCAAGACCTCTTAGTCACCGTTCCCACATTCTGTCCAAACTTTACTGGAACATAAAGGAAGCCACTGGTTTACCAGTTCCCGAATGTTAAAATACCAGAGTATGTTATGGGGAAACCCCAGAGTGCGGATAACCACCAGTCAAGCCTTAAATCCTGCCATGCTCCTGCCTGTCGGCCCAGGACCACCTGATCACGACTGTCTGGAAGTAATGGACACAATCTTTTCCAGTCGCCCTGATCTGACAGACGTACCACTAAACAACCCGGATGAGATCTACTTTGTAGATGGAAGCAGTCTGGTAGTGGAAGGCCGCAGGTGTGCGGGGTACACGGTGGTAACACTGGAAGTAATAGTCAAAGCTCAGCCACTGCCCTCGGGCACTTCCGCACAGAAGGTGGAACTCATTGCCCTCACCTGTGCCCTAACCCTTGGGACAAACCTTCATGTAAACATATACACAGATTCCCGATATGCCTTTGCCACTCTCCATGCCCATGGTGCTCTATACAAAGAAAGGGGGTTGCTCACTGCAGCTGGGTCCAAAATTAAGAATGGTCCCCAAGTAGTGGCCCTGTTAGAAGCAGTCTGGTATCCCAAAGCTGTAGCAGTCATGCACTATAAGGGCCATCAAAAGGGGAACGACGGGATAGCCAAGGGCAATAGGCGGGCTGATGCAGAAGCCCGGCGGGTCGTGATTGCCTCTTTGTCCCAGCCCTACCCTGAGAGCTCCGAGGGTTTGCAAGCCCCCCCCCTTGTTCCCAGTCCCGTTAAGCCAATGGGCCAAAAGATACACTACACAGGAAATGGATTTCTTCTGTCAGGAGGAGGATGGGGTATTACACTCCGATGGTTGGATAAGATTACCTAGAAAGGGAACAGCCCCAGTAATAGTCATCCCAGACAGCCTTGCCCCAGCTTTCCTGTCATCTTTCCATCAGACTACTCACTTTGGCAAGACAGCCATGGAAACTACTCTCCGCCCATATTTCTTTATTTCCTGCTTATCTTCCCTGGCAGCCGCAACTGTTAGGCAATGTACCATGTGTGCTAAGAACAATGCTCGTCAGGGTCCTTGCCAACCCCCAGGAGTGCAGTCCTATGGGGTCACCCCCATGGGAAATATCCAAGTTGATTTTACAGAAATGCCCCAAGCAAATGGATACCGATATCTGTTAGTTCTGGTTTGTACATTCACGGGGTGGGTGGAGGCCTTCCCAGTCCATACAGAAAGAGCCAGAGAAGTGACAAAGGTGCTACTGCATGAAATCATCTCCCGTTTTGGGCTTCCAGTAGTAATAGGATCAGATAACGGACCTGCATTTGTGGCCCAGATAGTACAACAGGTAGCCAAAGCCTTGCAGATTGATTGGAAGCTACATACAGCTTACCGTCCACAGAGTTCAGGGAAGGTGGAACGTATGAACCGTACCATTAAAATGCACCTAGCAAAACTGTGTCAGGAAACTGCCTTGAAGTGGCCCCAATTACTCCCCATAACCCTGCTTCGTATACGCTCAGCCCCACGAAAGGGTATTGGTGTTTCCCCCTTTGAAGCTGTGTATGGCCGCCTTGCACCCCTCATACAGGGCGTCCATGGGGACTTGATTCAGATAGGTTCAGAAATAACCCGACAGGAACTGTTGGCTCTCAGTTCTGTTTTGCAGGAATTGCACCAGTGGATTCAGGAGCGGCTCCCCATCAACCTGATGGAACCACTCCATACACATGAACCTAGTTCGCGAGTGTGGGTCAAGGGAGTGGAAGAAGGATCCGCTGACCCCCCAGTGGCGAGGCCTGTATACCGTTCTGCTGGCTACCCCGACAGCTATCAAGGTGGCTGAGATTACTCTGTGGATTCATCACACCCGTATCAAGGCCGCAGCGCCAGAACCCGTTCCGGCCTGGACTTCTGTCACGGTTCCAAACCAGCCTCTGCGTTTGACACTAAAGAGAGATACCTCTGCCTAGAGACGGCTAACACATCTGGACTGCTTAAGAGATGAAACCACCCCAAAATGCATAGAAGTGCCATATTTTTACTGCTATCCTTGATGTGGGCCTGTTTCCAGCCGAGCACAGGGACTACTAATACAGCAATATTACTTGCCCAAACTGCCTTAAACATGACAGACTTTTGCATACGTAACTCTCTACAAACTGGGGTTTTTCTATCAACCTGTCTCATTGCTGTACCCTCCAGTATATGTGAACTGCTGAGTTTTACTATATTTACTAGCCTGGACTGTAAACAACCTAACTTTTTATTTATTTATTTTATTTAACAACTTTTATATACCGCACTATTCATAATCAGCGCGGTTTACATAGAAGAAAACATCAGACAAGATACAATTATCTGTTTTTCGTTTACATATAACAGGAACAATAACTTGGGTAACCGGGGTAATTATTTACAACAAATATGTCGTTTTCTACCCTCCTCTATAGTATTGGAGCCACCCAGCCTACCTCAGCTTTTAACCGAGTTCCTTTCTCCCCTGCAGGTAGTTTCCACCCTTAATGCTACTGATTGTTTGTTTTATTTTTGTAAATACCAAGACAGGAGGGTTTAATGTGTCTAATACTGAATTATCTTCTTTCTTTCTTTCTTTATTAAAATTTGATATACCGCTTGGGCAATAGCATTAAGCGGTGTACAATTAAAAACAATTTGCACCTCAAACCAGGAAAAGAACGCCAAAGGTAGACAGGAAAGCCAGTAGGGGAAAGGAATAGATAGCACACAAGAGATTGTTCAACAAAAAATCATAAAAATATACAAGTAATTTTACGTAGACAGAGTAGTATCAAATCATACCAACAATCATAAGAAATAAGGTAACTAACCAGTAGACAACATACGGGTTGGGACATACATACATACAGACAGGCCAGTTAGGGGGGAATGTCAGTGGGCAAATCAAAGGCTTTCTGAAAGAGGTAGGTTTTAAGGGACAACTTAAACTGGTGGTAGGAGGGTTCTAAGCGCAGTGAGGTAGGTAACATGTTCCATAGTGAGGGACCAAGGAAAAACCAGGCTGAGTGCCGCGTCCGTTCCAAACGGGCTTGTGATGGTGAGGGAAGGGACAATCGGTTTGTATAAGTAGAGCGGAGCAGTCGGTGAGGAGTGTACCGGGAAATGCAGTCGGCCAAGTAACGAGGGGTACTGGTGTAAATAGTCCGGTGGAGGAGGATCAAAAACTTATAATGAAAACGGTACTGAAGAGGAAGCCAATGTAATCTAAGTAAAACTGGAGTAATATGATCAAATTTGTTGGAAAAGGTAACAAGACGGGCTGCGGCGTTCTGAATACGTTGCAGCCGCTGAATACAGTATTTAGGGAGGTTGGCCAAATACACATTACAGTAATCTAATCTGTTAACAACCAAAGCAATGACAAGGGTAATGAGAGAACTGGGAGGCAAAATGGACCGAACAGCCCTAATCTGTCGTAGGGCAAAAAGGAAGAACAGGAGACCTTAGAAATGTGCTCGGAGAAAGTTAAGGAGGAATCTAAGGTTACACCCAGGTACCGAATGGAAGAAGTAAGGGGAATGTTAGATGAGCCAATGGAAGGTGCAAGAGTAGGACAAGCACCATTGAAAGAAACCCACATTGCTGAGGATTTGGCGGGATTGAGATGTAAAACGTTTTCAGATAGCCAAGAGGCAATACGGGAAAGGCATAGGTTTAACTGTGTAATGTCAGGGGAGAGGGGTGAAGTATGGAGTACGAGAACTATATCATCGGCATATAGGTAGGATGAGATTGCATACTGCTGAATAATTAGAGGCAAAGGAGCAAGAAAAATATTGAACAGTAGGGGGGAGAGAACGGAGCCCTGTGGAACACCACAAGTGAGAGGGAAAGTGGGTGAGGATTTATCATCTACATGAACCGAGAAAGAGCGGGATGCAAGAAAAGAATAGAACCAATCCCAGACAGTGCCCCGGAGCAACTCTGTTACAAGGGTATCTTATGTGTACTCAGAAATGTATCTACCCTTAGGCTGGTTTTTGATATGTGGAAGGATGACTTATACCTATGTTCCCATGAACACCACCGGTGGCCCATGCACCCTCAGCAGGCTAACGACTGCTGCTTTCCTCCACACGCCCAAAGTAACCAAAGTCCGCCCCAGACCTCCCCGCTCTATCCCCATGCCCTCAACCTGTAATTCAAATGTAGAACCCTACAGTGATGAGACGGCCCTTGGGCTGTCGCTATCAATTGTTGCAACACCTGGGTTAGCCCTACACAACTCAATGGAGATAAGCAGACTTGCCTGTTCTCTAGCTAAATCCCTTAATCTGACCTCAACCATACTGGCCACCATGAATCATGAAATGTCCGGCTTACACACGGCGTTACTGCAGAAAAGGATGACCATTGATTTCCTACTCTTACGCCTTAACCATGGCTCTGAAGAGTTCGAGGGTATGTGTTGTTTTAACCTCACTGACGAAAGCATGTCCATCGAACGCTCTATCCAAGACTTACGTAATTTAGCAAAACATATCACAGACCCCTCCATGGGACTGGGAACGGGATGGTTCGGGAAGTTGTTTGGTTGGCTGGGGGGCCTTAAGACCCTGGTTGTAGGAGTTTTCTTTCTTTTCCTGCTTTGTGCTCTCATACCATGCTGTATCCCTATCCTCCACCGCTTTATCACCTCCACCCTCGACACCTTGGTGGAACGCAAGGCGGCTGCCTCTGTCATGGCCCTAACCCCCTATACCCCTCTGCGACCTGCCCCTAGTAATACTTCCCTCTATCGCTCCTAGCGGTTGAGGTCATACTCGAAAAAGGGGGGAGTGAGGCAGCCGGAAAAGGCAGCTGTGAAAGCCCCCCCTCTCCCCCTCAGGCTGCAGCAAAGCAGCACTTACACATACCCTTTCGCCCAGAAAACCAGTAGACCAAAGCATACCAGTCTAAACAGGTCACTCGGGAATGCTTGATGAGAGCCCACTGTCCCCCCCTTCAGGGGCTGCCGATTGGTGAAGAGGAGATACCTGGGGCGAATGGGAATGTAGCAAGGGGGTTTGAGAATGTACTGTATATAAGACAGTGTGGGACGTCATTTACTCTCTCAGATCTTTTGTCCAGGGTGCCGGCCCTGGCTATCTGAGCCTGGTGTACACAATAAAAGTTTCTGTTTGCATTCTAGTCTGTGTGTTCCTTCCGAGGGTGTGGGGGACAGGGTTCCTGCTTCTAGAACATTTTTTCCCCTTTTCTAAACCCACCCGTTCTCAAGTTCTGCTCTCCCCCACCTGCCCCTTTGCTCAGAACCCTCCTGCTGCTCCTCTTCTGGCCAATGGGATCCAAGAACTCCTGCCAGCCTTTCCAGGCCACAGCCCTGCTCTTCTGGCTAGCAGGATCCAGGGGTTCCTGCTGGCCTTTGTAAGCTGGTGGGACTGGGATGCCCACTGGCTCTTCATATTGCTTATTTGGGGGGTGAGGGGAGCATATCTATGTTTAAACATGTGTATGGACAAACAAAAACAATCAGTACTACAGTAAAGTAAGATGTGCCTTAAAGGGAATACATTCAGATAAAATAACTAGTGCAAACCATGTATTATGTATCTGTTGCCCAATTCACTAAGTTCTTTTTTTTTTTAAATCCAAACACACCAAATTTCAGTTAAGAGCCTAATTGACTAAAGCTTTTCTCCCGATGTGCAGTTTTGACCACCTATATTTTTGCAGCTTGTCATGCTGTGAGTGCTTGTGTGCATCAGTGATGCTGAGAGCTAAACTATCGGAAGTTTATCTACTGGCAGGGTCTCCCAAGATGGACAGGTCTCAGCTGAGGTGCCAGACCAAGACAAACCACCCATCTGGGCAGCAGCAGAATGGGATAGCGTTGACGGCGGAGGATCACATTTCTGTGACAACGGCAACACCACCAAACTTAAACTGCGCAGAAGAAAGGCCCGGCAATCTACTTCTGTATCTTGCCATGAAAACCCAATGAATAGGGTTTTTTTTGTTAATACCGCGCTCTTTAGAATCAGTGCGGTTTACATGTATACTAACAGGTACTTTTTTTTCCCTTGTCCCCGAAGGGCTCACAATCTACGTGTACCTGAGGCAATGGAGGGTTAAGTGGCTTGCTCAAGGCTACAAGGAGTGGCCATGGGACTAGAGACCCCAGTCCCTCCGGCCTGAGGTTGCTTGTCCCCATGTGGGAATTGAACCCCAGGCCTTCCGGCCTGAGGTAACCTGTCCCAACCACTACAACAAAACAAATTGTGCTATGGTGCTGGAAGATGAGACCCCCAGGTCGGAAGGCACTCAACTAGCTACTGGGGAAGAGCTGAAGACTTTTCAGAGTAAAGCCAGCATTTATGATGTGGTCGGATCAAAGCTCTCGGGAAGTCTGACTGCTGATGTAACTGCGCATGAAATGAGAGTCAGAAGCTGTAAAGATGTCTTACACATTGGAACATGGAACGTACGAAGCATGAACCAAGGGAAGTTGGAGGTGGTCAAGAATGAAATGGAACGTATACAACTTGATCTGTTGGATGTCAGCAAACTGAAATGGACTGGCATCGGGCACTTTGCATCAGATGATCACATGGTCTACTATGCTGGAAATGAAAGACAGAAGAAATGGTATTGCATTTATAATAAAGAAGAAATTTGCAAGAACTGTAATGAAAATGCAGTCAGCGAACGCTTAATCTCTATACGTCTACGAGGAATGCCTATCAATACAACTATAATTCAAGTATATGCCCCAATAACAGCTGCAGAAGAGAATGAAATTGAAGAGTTCTATGAACAAGTACAAGCTGAAATTGACAGAACATGCAAACAGGATATCCTGATAGTCATGGGTGACTGGAACGCAAAAGGTTGGCAACAAAGAAGGCGGCAAAGTAGTTGGAAAATATGGACTTGGCAACAGAAATGAAGCTGGAGAAAGACTGATAGAATTCTGCAAGACCAACGATCTATTCATCTCAAACACCTTCTTCCAGCAACACAAGCAGCAACTGTACACATGGACTTCACCCAATGGATTGTATAAAAATCAAATTGACTACATCTGTGGAAGTCAACGATGGAAAAGCTCTGTAACATCAACAAAGACAAAACCTGGAACTGACTGTGGTACAGATCATCAACTACTAGTATGCAAACTCAAGCTAAAGTTGAAAAAGAGCAAAATATGACCTTGAGAATATACCACTGGAATTTAAAGACTGCCTGCAAAATCGATTTGCTGCTTTAAATACAAATGACAGAGCTCTGGAAGAGTTATGGAATGACATCAAGAAGGTTGTGTTGGAAGAAAGCGAGAAGTCTCTACAAAAGATGAAAAAGCAAAAACGGCCAAAATGGATGACGGAAGAAACTCTGAAAATTGCCCAGAAACGCAGAGAAGCTAAAGCCAGAGGAGAAAGAAAGAATCGCAGAACTCAGAGATCTCCAAAGTGCAGCAAGACAGGACAAGGAAAAGTGCTACAATGACGCATGCAAGGAAATAGAAGAAGAAACTATTAGAGGAAGAACAAGATCGGCTTTCCTAAAGCTACGAGAGTTAAAAAAAAGTTCCAGCCTCGAAATGGAATGTTACAAGATGCTCAAGGTTCTATGTTGAATGATGCTGAGAAGATCAAGAAAAGGTGGAAGGAATATACAGAGTTTTTATATGATAAAGATCAAGTGGACCAACAGCCGTTTCAACCTGTACCTTATGATCGGGAACCATTGGTGATGAAAGAAGAAGTTAAAGCAGCATTGAAAGCCTTATCAAAGAACAAAGCACCAGGCATTGATAGCATTCCCATAGAAGTATTACAGCAATCTGATGCAGCTGTTACCGTACTTACACGGCTCTGCCAAGAAATATGGAAGACAACATCATGGCCAACTGACTGGAAAAGATCTGTGTTTATACCAATACTAAAGAAAGGTGATCCAACTAACTGTAGAAATTATCGCACAATCGCTCTGATCCCACATGCCAGCAAGATTCTACTGAAGATTATTCAAAAGAGACAACCACCATACCTGGAACAAGAACTACCTGAAGTGCAAGCAGGGTTCAGGAAAGGGCGTGGAACGAGAGACATCATTGCGGATATGAGATGGATCCTTGAAAAGACTAAAGAATACCAAAAGGATATCTATTTGTGCTTTATCGACTATAGCAAGGCTTTTGACTGTGTAAACCATGAGAAACTCTGGGCCACATTAAGAAGCATGGGTATACCAGAACACCTCTCTTGCACAATCTGTACATTGATCAAGAAGCAACAGTTCGAACGGAACAAGGAGAAACAGAATGGTTTAAAATAAGCAAAGGTGTAAGACAAGGCTGCATACTTTCCCCCTACCTGTTTAATTTATATGCAGAACAAATCATCAGAGAAGCAGGATTGTATGAAGCCAACAGAGGTGTGAAGATTGGTGGAAGACTCATCACCAACCTACGCTATGCTGATGATACCACATTACTGGCTGAAAGTGAAGATGATTTGAAACATTTGCTTCTCAGTTTCAAAATGGGCCTGCACCTTAATGTAAAGACGACAAAGATCATGACAACTGGCATAATCAACAGATTCATCGTTGAAGGAGAAGAAATTGAAACTGTGAACAACTTTAACCTACTTGGATCAACCATCAATAAGGAAGCAACAAGCAGTTAAGAAATCAGACGACGCATTGCTCTTGGCAGAATGCCTATGAAAGATCTAGATAAGATTCTCAAGAGCAGAGATGTCTTTCTCCATACAAAGATTCGAGTTGTTCAAGCTATGGTATTTTCAATAACATCATATGGATGTGAAAGCTGGACAGGGAAAAAAACAGACAGGAAGTAATTGATGCCTTTGAATTATGGTGCTGGCGGCGAATACTATGTACACCATAGACTGCCCGAAGAACAAACCAGCCGGTACTAGAGGAGATCAAACCTAAGCTTTCTTTAGAAGCTCAGATGACAAGACTGACTTTCATAATTTGGACACATCATGCGAAGAGAGAGATCATTAGAGGAAGACATCATGCTTCACAAGATAGAAGGTCAACGCAAAAGAGGAAGACCAGCAATGAGATGGATCGATACAATAAGAGCAGCTACGGGTACCAGTCTGTCAACAATGAGCCGCCTGACTGAAGACCGAACACAATTTAGGATAGCTATCCAGAGGGTCGCCATGAGTCGACTTTGACTCAAAGGCACTTAACACCACCACAATTTTTAAGATGCAAGAATTGCTTTAGGATACCTAAGGGTAATGTTTGCTAAAGGGCATTAAGGGAGCCAGTGTGCCGTTAATGACTTATCTGCACCCTTACACCCTTAACGCAGTAAGAAAAGCTGCTTTAACAGGTGTTAAAGGCTCCAGCAGAGTTAAGGGAGCAGTAGGCGGAAAGTGGGTGTCAACGAGGCGGAGAGTGGGCGTTAACAGCATGTGCTCCCTTAACATCTGTTGTGCAATGTGCTTAAAAGCCCTTTAATGCTGGGAACCCTAACACCAAGTAAAACCCTCGCTTAAAGGGTATATTTAGGGGGGGGGGGAGAGAATATTTCTAAGTCTGCAATGTGATGCACCGACAGGGGAGCCCCAGACAGTATTAGTAGTGCTCCATTAGTAGCAACAGCATGGTGCCCAAGTATGAAAGGGCACTATGTTGATGGGGCAAATGAGGGTCATGCAATGGGAGTTGCTGGGGTACAGGGCAGACCAGGCAGTTGCCGAGGTGGCATATAAGAACATAAGATCCTAAGATATGCCATAATGGGTCAGATCAAGGTCCGTCAAGCCCAGTATCCCGTGTCCAACAGTGGCCAATCTAGGTCACAAGTATCTAGCAGTTTCCTCAAAAGATACATAGGTTCCACAATGCCTGTATTGGGGCAAGTATTGGATTTTCCAGATCTCCTTGAATAATGGTTTATTGGCCTTTCCTCCAGGTACCTGTCCCAAACCTTTTTTATACCCAGAGACACGACAGCATTTACTACATCCTTTGGTAATAAATTCCAGAGTTTGCTTACGCGTTGAGTGACAAACTATATTCTCTTATTTGTCTTAAATGGGTTACACTGTAGCGTCATTGCCTGTCCCCTAGTCTTCCCACATTTTGATGGAGTAAACAATCAAGCTACATTTACCCATTCCACTCCATTCAGTAATTTATAGACCTCTATCATATCTCCCCTCAGCCATCTTCTCCAGGATGAAGAGCCCTAACCTTTTTAGCCTCTCCTTATAGGAGTATCCTTCCATCCGCATTACCAGCTGTGATGTCCGTCATGATTCCACAGTGACAGTGGTGACACAGACATACAGCTGCTGCGGAAAAGTGATGTGCCACCTGGAGCAGTTTTAAGGACCTGGCATCCTAGGCAGAAATTCCGGCTGCCCTTCCCCACTGCCGCTGAACCCAGCTGTGGAGGAAGAGGCTGATAGGCCAGCAGCTGTAGTTCTCCAGGTAGCTGCAAAATGCAGGCACCTGGTGAACTACTACAGCAGTGACCGTCATCCTCCACTTGAGACGTATCTGTGGCAGGCAGTGATGGGGTCCCTGAGAGGCAGACGGGGAGGGGGAGAGGGGCTGTGTGGCTTTCCAGGTGTGCCTCTGCTCTCTCCATCTGGACCTTGCACCCTAGGCGCCCGCCAAACACGCATGTTGGACAGACTAGGACTGTGCACAACCACCAGACAGCACGTGGGCATGTCAGCATGGCATGGGTATGGTGATGGTGGGGGCAGCGGCACCCACCTGTAGCAGACCAAAGCCATGTCCTGGTCCTGTGTGCCGTGCGCCATGCAGATGTGCCAACATCTGTCTCATAGGGAGCATGTCAGCCCTAGAGACTGTTGTATCCATATGGCAGCACTGTGGTGCAATACACAAAGTTTGTGTGTATATGAGCGGAGGGTCACAGGTTCAAGTCCCAGCTATGGATCATGTATTGTATGTCCCTGTGGTTAAACCTTAGTCTATAGTGCAGGTACAGCACCAGCATGTGCAACCCCCAATGAATCGGCCAGCAAAAGTACAAACACCCATCAGCCACAGAGACAGGCTCCACTCTCCACAGTTGGATGGAGAAGCAGGCTGATAGTACCCACTCAGTATGCCGGTGCTAACAAAGTGTGTTAAAGTCATAGCATGCTAGTAGCACCTGCACAATGAGCACACGTTAACAATGCTTGAGCTGATATGGAAACCAAAGTGGCAGGTAGGAATGGCAACCATCCCCACTTTTGCACAGCACAATGGTGTATGTGTGTGTCTCCATTGTTATGTGGCTTTCTGCACTTCACTATGCCTCTCATTGCCTAAGCTGTTCCCAGCATTAATGTGCAAATGTGGAGGATGACGAGGAGCAGAGGATTGTGGGTATGGCCTGAAACAGTGGATTGGCCTGGATGTGTCTGCCTTGGCGGTAGGGTCAATGGCTGAGACTTCATTGCACCCATCTGCCACGTGCATGGCCTGGATGGCCACAACATAATCATGCTGAGAGGGCACTCTCACTCTGACCGAGCAGTGACCATGACGCAGCTATGTATCCACATAGTGGTATATAATGTCTGGCTCCAGTGATATGGGTGCAATCTCTGTCTGGGGATCCCAGTCACTGAGCCAAATACTGGGTGTCCATGCCATTTATCCCAAGCCAGGGTGCACATGGTTGCTCTGTGCACATGCAATTACGTGCTGACCAGCGGACTGGCCGCAGATGCTATGTGCATGGCTGAAACAGCTCAGTGGTGGGTATCAGGCGCAGTCTGACTGAGCTTGCTGTGGTGGATTGTTAGTCCTCAGTGGTTGGGACAGTAGCTGTTCTTGGCCTATTCACTTTGGTCAGGAAGGACTGGCAGGACAGTAGCAGCAGCCTCTCACCAGCCTAGAAGCCCCCACTGCATTTGGCATCCATGGCATCAGCTTTTCAACACTGGGGACTAACATACATTGTTCTAGGTAGGTTCATATCTAACAGAGCCCAGACACAAGGCCCAGCTGTGAATGACACCTACAGCATGCTGTAATTGTTCAGGAAACAAGGTGACTAGCGTAACACGCTTGCAGACGATACCTGCCACACATTGGCAGTGATGTGGACCTGAGGCACAGCCAGCAGAGACCATCTCTAGCAGTGTAAGTTCTGGGGATCAGGTGCTGGGTGCCCATCCTCACCCTCAGGGTGACTGTTAAAACTGCTCAGTAGCATGGTTTGTAGCTGTTCTGTGCATGTACCATATACCGTCAGTGTGTCTTACTGAGCTGATGTGATGGATCAGTGCATTCTCCATTTGGTGATCAGCTGCAGACTGCTGTTCCACGTGTGAAGTGCCTCATGGGTACTTGGGGGGGGGGGAGGGCTAATCTATACCGGCACACAGACAGTTTAGGCAGAGGACCTGTAGGCTCTTTGAATCCAGACATTGCTGTGTAGAGAGGTGTGGTGGTGTAGCCTACGGGTTGGTGCAATGTCTCCATAAGCAGGGGTCAAGGGTTCAATTCCAACTTGCTCATTTTGCGCATGTGTGCTACTCAGGTCATTTCCCTGCCTGTAACAGTCCTGGCTCTGCTGTGACTTGCAGACACTCATCCTACTTTTTTATGCATTCTGGCCAAACTTTGGGTCGGCAAACATGATATTCCCCATCCTGGCCTTCTAAGAGCATGGCTTTATTGGCTCTGCTGCAGCCCATTGCAGCGGGTCAGATATGTTCACCCTGCAGATATCAGGCCCCTGCTTGGAGATATGGCTGGATGGTCATGGTAATAGCTTGTGGGCCAAGACACCATGGTTTGAGGCCCACTACCACTCCTTATTTGACATTTTGGAATGTTTTTTACTGTTACATTTTATGTCTGCCACAACCTTCATGGACTGACAACACCTCCTTGTGATCTTGAGCAGATCACTTAATCCAGCAATGGCTTAGCTGACTGCAGGTCCATACAGTCCCTGGTTATCATCAGACATTACCCCATTGATGGCAAGATGTACCCCGATGTGACTGCACTGCTTCAGCGTTATACTAACAGGCAGTTACATGCACACAGCTGTAACCTACTTAGCCAACATGAGTCCTGTGTGACATCATGACTGACTGTACAGCTTTGGCTCCATTACATCTCTGCAGTACATGTGGATGCATCCTACTCCTCGATAGCCACCTGCAGGTATCACCTCATGTCTATACGTGTCCCATCTGCCCAGTTTGGATGACACCTGTGCAATTGTTATCTGCACATTTGTCTGAGGTGTTGTATGCTGGCTATGTGGTTAGAACAGGTACGAGTCCCACATATCTGGTATCAGGCCTTCCAAGTGGCACTAGCGCACATTTTCCCACAAAGTACAAATACATTGGAGATGGCACCTATGGCACATTGGTGCTGCCAGCCCATACCACCCTCTCCTCAGCCGCCATCCTTCCTTCAGCCCATCCATCTGCCTCTGTTGGCTATGTGAAGTCATGTCTTCCTATGCAAGCTGCTATACCATGGCCTACACTGGTACTGTTTTCTGCATTTTGGCTCTTCATGCATGCCTCTCCTTTGCCTGATCTGCATGATGCCACTCCTACTCTGTCCTCCTGTCGCTGGACACATCCTACCACTTCTATTTTTTTTTTGAACTTTAAATTTTTATTCAATTCCTTTGTTATACAAAACACCAATTGTGCATAACAGATATATCTGTACCATTAACAAAACTGGGTGTACATTCTTACCAGCTAACTTCTAATATAGATTCATCCACTGTACAAACATTCTAAAATAAACCAACATTGAACGTCTCCTACATTTGTAATGAATACTTCTTTTCTATTCTTTGTAGTTAGTACATAAAGTTTACACAACAAAGACCCCACCACCTTACCCCATGCCGGACTTCCACGTCCCATTTTGTTACAGCCAAGATGAGATCCATATCTCTTAACGGCTCGGCTGCTGTCGCTAGCTGAACCTCGAAAAACCCCGGCCCTTACTCCGCCCCTCGCTTTTAACTTGCTGGCTGTAAATACCCCCCCAACCCTTCCCCTTCCCCCCCTCCCCCCCCACCCTTCCCCCCACTACCTGATCTTGCTTATATTACCACCGGTATTGACCTACGTACACCCTCCAATATTATCCAATCATCGCCTCCCCACCCCTGCTTATCCATCGCCACACACCCTCCCACTGCCTTTCCACCCTATCCCCGTTCCCCTTCTTAAGCCCGGTTAATTTATGCATTTGATACAGTTCTGCCAGGCGCACTGTATATTTTCCTATGGGCGGCATGACCCCCTGTTTCCAATGTTGTGCTATTTCACATCGAGCCGCCATTATACATTGCCGCACAATACTCCAATTCCCCTCTGCTACTTCATTCTGCTTTAGTAGGAGACATAACTCCGGTGTCAAGGGAATTCGGGCGCCTAATATACCCTCCAGGCTGTCCCCAATTTTTTCCCAATATTGGCGTACTACTGGGCACGTCCACCACATATGCAGCCAAGTTCCCTTCTCTCCACACATTCTCCAACAATCATCCGTCCCTCGAGCCCCCGCTTTGCACAGTCGCTCAGGCGTCAAATACCACCTAGACAGCACTTTCCATCCATTTTCCCTCAGGGACGTGGCGATGGACACCCTCGCTATGCCTTGAGCTATTCGCTCCCACTCCTCCACCTCCCACTCAACCTCCAAGTCCTTCTCCCAAGCCTTCATATAACTTAATTTCTCTCTCCCTCTCTCTGTCAGTCCTTTATATATTCTGGAAATAACCCCCTTCCTCCCCAGCGAGCCCAGACAGCTGCCCTCAAACCAGCCTGGTTCCTGCAAAATGTCTTGCCATTGCCTTCTCTGCCTAAGGAGTGAACCCAACTGTAGATAGTGGTACCGGTCTGTTTCTTTCAACCGATATAGATCTCGGACGCCCTCAAACTCTCTTATCCCTTGCCCAAAGACTATCTGAGACACGTTTTGCAGCCCCTGCTGTGCCCATCTGGTCAGAACCAGCACATCAGGGCCTATTCCCTCTTCGCAACAGGCCATCAAGGACATCCCACGCGCCCACCTCTTCTCCCCTATCAACTTCCTCCTGTGTAGCTGCCACATCCCCAGAGTATGCCCCACCATTGGATTGTCTCCCTTACTTTCCTTCCCCCCCCCCCAGACGAGTCTTTCCAGCTCCCCGGGCCGGAGTCCCGCTTCCTCCATCATCACCCAGTGCTTCTGTGGTTCCCTCAACCACGAGTACACCGCCGCAACTGTGCCGCCATGTAATATTTCCGGAAATTGGGGACCCCCATGCCCCCCTCTATCCTAGCCACTTGCAATGTTCTAGCTGCCACCCTGGGCCTTTTATTCCCCCATATAAACCCCCCGACTTGCTTTTGCAGCCTAGCTAGCGTCTTAGTGGGTATCGCCACTGGCAGCACTTGAAAAAGAAACTGGGGGAGCAACATCATTTTCACCACTGCCACTTTCCCCAGCCATGATATGATCCCCCTGTTCCAGGCTCCCAATTGTGCCTCTACTTGCCTAAATACCTTCAGGTAGTTCAGCTCAAAGAGATCCTTCAGATCCCGCCCTAGAGAAACGCCAAGATACCGAATAGATCTCGTCGCCCACCTAAATTTAAATTTTTGACGTAAGCTCGCTTGCTGCTCTTCCCCTACTGACAAATTCAAGATTTCCGACTTATTCCAATTGATCGTAAAGCCCGCCAGTTCCCCATATTCCTGCACCTCCCTCATGATCTCTGGCACCGTGTCCTGTGGCCTAGTGGCCATAAGCAGGATATCATCATCAAACATTGCCAATTTGTATTCCCTCTGCCCTACGGTCACCCCCCTAATGTCTGCGCTCTTCCTTATTCTCCCCGCCAACGGTTCCAGCGATAAGGCGAACAGCAATGGTGAGAGTGGACACCCCTGTTGCGTCCCCCTCCCCAACGGGAAGAATCCTGAATATCCTCCATTTATACGCACACAGGCCGTAGGTCTCTCATATAATGCCCTAATCCAGCCTACAAACCCATTCCCAAACCCCATGTATTCCAATACGGAGAATAGAAATCTCCAGGACACTTGATCGAAGGCTTTTTCTGCATCCAACGATACAAGCAGTGCTGGCTCTGGATTGCGTTTCACTGACCAAATTACATTTAGCGCTTTCCTAATGTTGTCCGCCACCTGCCTCCCAGGTATAAACCCCGCCTGATCCTCATGCACCAACTTCCCCAACAGTTTATTAAGTCGCCCTGCTAACACTTTAGCTAGTAGTTTTGCATCAGTGTTGATTAAAGAGATCGGCTGATACGACGCACACTCCAGCGGGTCCTTGCCCATTTTAGGAATCAGCGTTATGCCAGCCCATCCCATCGTTTCCGCCAATTGCTCCCCCGCCCTAGGGATATTAAATAGATTTGTCAGGGGCCCCACCAGCTCTCCCGTGAATTTTTTATAAAAGCTGGCTGTCAGCCCATCTAAGCCGGGGGCTTTCCCTGTTTTGAGACCCCTAATTGCTCCCGCCACCTCGGACGCTTGTATTTCCCCTTCTAGCGCCTCTCTTTCCCCCTCATCCAAATGGGGGAGTCCGGCTGTCGCCAAATAATCCCTCATCTCGTCTTCTGGCCTATCCGATTTAGCCTCATATAGGCCCTTATAGTACTCCACAAAGGCTTCCCAGATTTTCTGCTCTTCTCTAGTAACCCCCCCCCTCCCCTTAATCTGCACAATCCATGACATAGTCCGCTTCTGCTTCAGTCTCCTCGCCATATACTTTCCTGCTCTATTCCCTCCCTCAAAGAACTCCTGGCGTAGTAATTGTAACCGATAATGAATTTTATCTGCTTCGAGCGCATTTAGCTTAGCCCTAGTCTCTAAGACCTCCCTTCTCAGTTTCCTGTCGGCACAGCGCGCATCTGCCTCTTCGAGCTGCACCAGTTTCTGCCGTAATTGGAGCTCCTTCTCCTCCCCTTCCCTCTTTATTCTCGCCCCCCATTTGACTAGTGTGCCTCGCACCACCGCCTTGAAAGCATCCCACACCACGCCTTGTCGAACGTCTCCCGTAGCGTTATGCGTGAAATATTCTGGTATCAATCTTTGTACATCTTGCACCACCCTAGCATCACTCAAAAGGGCCTCATTCAATTTCCAGAAGCGGGTTCCCCTATCTTCTCCCCGCCCCCTCAATGTCACCCTCACTGGTGCATGGTCTGACCATGTAATCGGCTCCATCTCTCCTTCGATAATCCTACCCGCGATCTCCTTCCCTACCCAGATAGCGTCTATCCTAGAGTACGTACCGTGCACTGCTGAAAAGAAGGAGTATTGACGCCGGCTAGGATTGAGCAATCGCCAAGCATCAATCAAATCATTAGCCCTTATGAATTGCTGGTACCTACTCCTATCTGCCCGCCTCCCCTCCCCCTTCCCCGTTGAGTCTCTCCCCACCTCCCATGTCATATTGAAATCTCCACCACATATCCACGCTCCCTCTCCTAATGCATTCATTTTCTCATCCACTTCCTCCCAGAAATCCTTCTGTGCCCCAGTGGGTGCATACACATTAATCACACAAAACCATTCATCCCCTATCTTCATTCGCACCAATAGGTATCGACCTCCTCTATCCCGAATTACTGTGTGCATCTCCGCTTTGAGTATCCCACTGACCAGCAACGCTACCCCCCCTTTCTTCCGCTCGCGCAGATTAGAAGCAAACACTAACTCAGTGTATCCTTTGGGCTTCACTAATGATTCGTGTCTGCGTAATAAATGAGTTTCTTGCAATAGGACCACTGAGGCTTTTTGCCTAATTATTTCCCTGTACAATTTCTACCTTTTGAAGGGTGAATTTAAGCCTTTCACATTTAGGGTGATAATTTTCAGGTCACCTGTGTCCTACCCTCCCCCTGGTCCGCCCCCTTAGCCCAACCTGCCCCTTCCCCCCCCATCCTCCCCCCTCCCTCCCTCCCCCCACTCTAACCCTCCCCCCGTCCTCCCCAACCCCCACCCCTGACCTGCCTCCCTTAGGGGAGTCCCGACTTCCTTACTCATGACTATCTATCGAGCCTAAGCCTGCCCTCTCCCTTCCTCCCACCTCCCCCTTCTCACCCCTCTTCCCCCCTTTCGTCCCTACCCCCTACTTGTCCACCACACCCACCCCACTCCGCCACTCCCCCCCAACCCCTTACACCGCAACTCTAATCAAAACAGCATGCAAAATCTTAAGCTCAGCTCGCTCCAGTGGTCTCAGTCGGTGTTCTTGCACTCCCTCGGTTCAGTCTCGCCAGTCTTCTCCCTCCAACTGGTGCTCTGTGCCAGCGCTGTGCGTTCCATTTTGTAGTTGGAGTCCCTGTGTCTTTTATACTTCCATTGGATGGCTGTGTTCCCTCTGGCAGGTGTATGGCACCTAACTCTCTTAATGCTTTCCACGCTTCCTCGCATGACTGCACTCGTCTTGATCTGCCCTTTACTGTAAATCAGCAGTCCAAATGGAAACAGCCATTTATAGCGCAAATTTTCCCGCCGCAGATACTCCGTCACTTCTTTAAGGTTTCTTCTACGTCGCAACGTTCCGGGGGACAAGTCCTGGAAGAATTCTAACTTATGACCTTCCCAGACATATTGTTTCATTGTCCTTGCAGCCCAAAGTACTTTTTCCTTGCTCTTGTACGAGCTGAGACATACTACGATATCGCGAGGCTTGTTGTCCCGCATCGGGCCCAAGCTTCTGTGTGCTCTCTCTATCCGCACAGTCGCTCCTGTCTCATCTTCCACTGTAGCCGCCGACTTTAGCAGCAAGCTGAAAATTTTTTCCACCACTTCTTCTGAGTTTTTGTATTGTGGCTCTTCCGGGAGGCCTCGTACCCTTATATTGCATCTCCTAGATCTATCTTCGAGGTCCTCCAGTTTCACTTGCAATTCACTTAATCCACATGAGTGTTCCTCCCATCCTTTTTGTAACTCTTCTAGGGCATCACCTTGTTGTTCCACTTGCCCTTCCGTTTCTTCCACACGGTTGCCCAAGTCCACTAAATCTTGTCGCAGTGCTTGAATTGTCTCTTAACTCCTTCTTCACCCCGCCGAGCTCTGACTTAATTTCCTCTTTCAATTCAACGAGCCAGTCCTTGAGCATGCTCCTTAACTCTGAGTTGCTCTCAGTCTCCACCCTCGGTTCAGATTCATTTAGCGCCGGGGGAGGCGATTTGCCTTCCTTATCTCCTTCGTTTCCTCCTTTTGCTGTAGCGTAGGTGGAGCGGTACTCAGCTAGCTTCTTCTTGTCTGAGGGCCCACTTTTACCTTTCTCCATGGTCTCTCTTTCGCCCACCCGGCGTATTAGCTCCGCTGTCTCAGGGATTCCGGGCGCAGAATTCCTTGCGTCTTACACCTCCGGGAAGAACTTCTGCTATTTGTGTTATATGGCGCAATATATAGGAGGTGGCAGAGCTCTGTAGTCATTCAGCAGGGGCTGGGTCCGTATATCCAGACTCTCAGGCACTCTGCTCCTCCTTGATAGCTGAGTATTCTAGCTCTTAACTCTGTCCTTGCTGCTCACTCCTCTTCACCAGCTTGGGCCTTGAACTGCTCTATAACGCTCCCCCTCAATCTCTGCTCGGGAGTCAAATCAACTGCTCTTCCGCCGTGCTCAGGGATATCGCCGACAGTCTGCCGCTTCAATTCTGCAGTATGGAGTTTGCTCTCTGCAGTTCTGCTGCCCCGCATGCACTTTTCTTTCTCCCCCTCCACGCGGTGCTACGGTCGGCCTTCTCTTCCCTCAGCCACGTGGCGCTTCTGTGCCCCGGAGTCCCAGCGCACTCTCACTTCCCACCTTCTCTTACCGGGCTGCCTCCACTCAGTGTCTGCTGCTGCCGGCCGCCCGGTATCATGCCGTGTTCCTTCTCCGGTGTGTTAATTAGCCACGCTCACGTCGGGGCTCTCTCCTCCGCTATGCTGCCGCGCCGCATTCACCTCCGCTCTGCACTGCACCCCGCTGGCTCCCGCGGCTCCGGGTAAAACATCTACTCACTATTTCTGGTACAGCTGATTGTGGGGAGCAGCGGCTCTTATTGCTCCTACATCCCGCCTTATTTGCCTTCTAATTCGGGGTATTTATGCCCGTTTTGCAGGCATTGGCAGCGGAGCTTGGTCACTTCGCTGCCATTCCGCTCGGTGACGTCACCTGGGCCTAAGACACATCCTACCACTTCTAACTCAACTGGGGGACACATCTTCCCATCCTAAGCCATACATTGACATTGCACCATTTTACATTGGCACCCCCTGGGCATCGGTACAGCTGCCTCCCGCATGCTCATGCACTTTATTGGCTGCCATGTAGGGTGCCCACGGATCTGGCAGGTCCATCAGCTCCCACCTATCCTTCCATCCTTCACCTTCAGATTGACTTTCCTTGCTTCTCCTTTATTCAGTGTTAGGGTTACAGCTGTTTTCGAACATTAAGGTGCATGCCTGACACTTAATGCATGTTAAGTGGCCCATAGTACCCTTAATACCAGAATGCCTCCTACAGGCCCAGAGCCCTTTCGCATGTAAAACCCCTTATTGCTGCCGTTAATGCTCGCTAATGCCTGCTCTCTTTGGTAAACATAACCCCTATTAACTTCTTAGAAGACTGTCCTTACAGCTTTAAAAAGGCTTTAATAACAATGCCCATGGCAGTGAGATACCAGAATAGAAGCTCTAATACAATGTCTAAAAAAGAATGAACCCAACTGGCTGGGCAGCATGCTCAAGGCCCAAAGCCACCTGGGCCTACAACTAACAAGCTGTGTACACATTACTTACATGGTTAGGAATATCCATATTACTGCTAGGAAACCGAACACAATTTCTGCACATTTTATTCACTAAATCTTCACGAAAAACAACAATTTCCTGTGTGCAGTACTGAATTCTGAAATGAAAAATACATTAAAAAATTAAAATTGTGTAGCCAGTTTTTGGGTATTCCAAGTAATGCTATATCATTGCTGAAATGATGTTACATGCAGATGTTTTATATGCTGTGTTTGCTTTGTATTTTTCTGTATTCCTTTGATTTTAATAAAGATATTGGACCTTAAAATTGCATAGCCAGTTTCTTCCTTTGTAAAAACACAATAGAAGACAATTGATTTAAGTCAGCATTTCTGTCTCAGTATGACGGCTATGTAAATTTAAAAAAAAAAAAAGTGATTGCATTTTATTTCAACCTATTAAACTGTTGATTTCCTCCAATGGAGTAATTTTATAAAATGGCACCTATGTGAATGTCCAAACAGCATCTATTTTAGAAAGGTAACCTAGGCACCTGTGTACCTTTATAAAATAGGCACCCAGAAGCAATGTTCCCTCTAAGCTGCGCTGGGTCCTCCGCCGGCATTCCTGCCGGGGGGATGCAGCACGATCGACGCTCCGCCCCCTCCTCCCACTGGCAGGCATGCCGGCGGAGGACCCGGCACAGCTTAAAGAGAACAGTGGCTTCAGCGTACTGTTGGGTTTAACACACACCACAGCCAATGTTCTCTTTAAGCCGTGCCGGGTCCTCCGCCAGCATTCCCGCCAGTGGGGGGAGGGGTGGTGCGTTGATCATGCTGCACCCCCCCCCCCCAGCAGGAATGCCAGCGGAGGACCCAGCACAGCTTAGAGGGAACATTGCCCAGAAGTATCCCCAGTAGCACTTCAATTGCTCATGCACAAATTTACACTTGCTCTGAAGGAGGAGTAAGTGTAGTTACTCACCTGTAGCAGACAGACATTCTCAGGGGACAGAAGGAATAAGTCCTCACGTATTGGTGTCATCCCCAATGGAGTCCCACATTGGAGTGCTCCCCAGCTTCTATTGGAAGCTTTTGGGAGGCTCCACCATGCATTTGCACCTGCCTTCCTGCCTGTCACAGCACCATCTTATCTCCAGTTTGATAACCAAGCTAATAGCCAAAAACATAACTCAACTCCTCAAAGAGGTGGGAGTTGAGATGTAAGGACTTATTCCTGCTATCCACAGAGAACACCTGCTACAGGTGAGTTACTATGCTTTCTCAGTGGACAAGCAGGAAAGCAAGTCCTCACGTATGGGACTCCAAACTACAGGCTACCAAAAAACGAGGAAACATGCCCAAAAGGGGCCACGAAACTGGAGAACTGGAACTGCCAGCATGGGTAATCCCTCTGGGGGATTTGACTGGTTCAGCGTCCACAGCAGATATAGACACTGGTAGCCTGGATGGACAGATGGGCCAGTGGGAAGGAGTTGAACCTCAGTCCCAAAAAGATGTCTTGAGTGCGGCTTGGCCGAAACTGCTGGTTCCATCGAGAATCCCCATACAGACAGTAGTGCCCTGCTAATCTCCTTCATGGAGACTGAGCGCAAGTTGGCCACCAATGCAGTCATGGCCCAGACATTTTGGGACATGACATGCATATCAAGACTCAGGCCTGCCTGGGCATAGCAAAGGCGAAAGATATGTAGTCTGCCACCCAAATAGATTGCGTGCATTTGGAGACTGCCACATCCAGCTTACTGGGGTCAAAGGAGACAAACAGTTGGGTTAATGCTAGAGAGCCTTCGCTCAAGATAGAAGGCCAGGGCTCGCTTGCAGTCTAACATACGTGGCATGACCTCCCCACGGCTGGTGTGAGGTCTGGGAACAAAGGAGGGCAAGACCACTGACTGAGGTGGAAGAACGAGACTACCTTGGGCAAGAAATGTATATGGGTATGCAGCACCACCCTAGTCTAGTAGAACCTGCTATATCTGCTATATGGCAGATGAGCCACCAAGGTCTGAAGCTTGCTGACATGGCTTGCTGAAGTGGCCACCGCAAGGAACATGATCTTCCAGGCCAGGAATTTCGGAGGACAGAACACAAGTAGCTCAAAGGGAGCCGAAAGAAGCAGTGCCAGGACCACATTGAGGTCCCAAGCTACTGGCGGGGACTTAACAGGAGGTTTAGACAGGAGTAAGCCATGCATAAAGCGAGCCACCAAGGGCTAGCTGAGCTTTCCTTCCAAGCAGCAATGGTAGGCCCTGATCGTGCTCAGGTGGACTCTGACCGAATTGGACAAGACCTGAGTGGGAGGTGCTGTTGCTTGGGTGGTATATCAAATGATTGTAATAAAGAAAGATAAAGAGAGGTGCAGGAGATATTTCAGTAGCTTCTCTACTGCACAGGGATTCCAGTGCTCTGTCAGCAAACCAGACCAAGAACCTTCGCCACTTAAGGAGCAACATTGTGGAATCCCCGCATGAAGCCAGGAAAATGTCCAAAATGTCCTGGGGCAGGTTAAGTTCTGAGAAAACTACCCTCAGCATCCAAGCTGTGAGGGCCAATGACCAGACATTAGGGTGCAACAAAGTCCTGTCCTCTTGAGAGATGAGGTCTAGGGTGTAGCCTAGATGGAGGGGCTCCCATCGAGGGAGTTAAAGCAGCAGAAGGAACCATGGCTGCCTGGGCCAGTACAGGGCAATGAGGATCATGGTACCCCGGTCTGCCTGGAGCTTCAGCAATGTCTTCACCATGAGCAGGATCAGGGGGTATGCGCAAAGCAGCCCCACTCCCCAGTGCAGGAGGAAGGCATCTGAGGCCAGCTGGCTGCTGGAAGCAAACCTGGAGCAGAACCGAGCCACTTGGGTATTGTGTGGCATGGCAAAGAGGTCCATCGATGGAGTGTCCCACTCTCAAAAATTCAGTCCACTACCCTCCTGTTGAGGGTCCATTCATGAGGTGGTCCGCCAGGACACTGAGCTGTTCGGGCATGTAGGTCACACTCAGCTCCATCCCATGGGCCACAGCAAACTTCCACAAGTGCACTGTCTCACAGCACAAAGTATGATCCCATGCCCTCCTGTTTGTTGATGTAAAACATCGCCACACGACTGTCTGTTTGAATCAGGATTACCTGGTTGGCCAGGTGCGAGCAAAATGCCCAGAGGGCATTCGCAATGGCCCGAAGCTCCAGGAAGTTCATTTGGTGCAGACACTCCTGCTCTGACCATAGGTCCTGCGTGCACAGGCTGTCCAGGTGAGGCCCCCAGCCCAGCTTGGACATGTCTATGGTAAGCATCCGGTGGGGCGCAGCCGACTGGAAGAGACGACCTCGGAACAAGTTCTGCGGCTCCAGCCACCAGTGAAGGAACAGCACAAGAGGTGCAGTAACCACCACCTGGTCCTGGAGGCAGCCTGTGGCCTACTTCCACTGGGTGCTCAGGGTCCACAGACTGCCGCATGCACAGATGGGCTAAAGGGGTCATGTGAACTGTCTAAGCCATGTGGCCAAGCATCCGCAGCATTCCCTGAGCTGTCGTGTGGTGCTTTTGTTAGATATCCCTGACACTAATGTGAGCCACTGCATGTGGTCCATTGGGAGATAAGCCCGGGCCAGAGTGATATCGAGGAAAGCCCCCGATGAACTCCAGTTACTGAGAAGGTTGGAGGAGCAACTTGAATGGTCAGGTGGGCCAAGTGTTAGACACCACCTGGTGTGGAGCTCTTTATGAGCCAATAGCCCAAATAAGGGAATCAAAGACTCCCAGAGTCCTGAGGTAAGTGGCTACCACTGTGATACACTTTGTGAAGACCCTGGTATACCTTTCGGGATGCAGCGAACTGATTCAGGCGTTCTCATATAAATGCTCTTTCATATGAGAATGCCTGAATCAGTTCGCTGCATCCCAAAAGGTATACGAGTGCACGTTGAACAAATCTTCACAATACAAGAACTTCATATTTGGAAATTGGCTAGTGATTGAGTACGCCCCATTACCCCTGAAGAAGGTATACAAAACATGGCCTGTGTTGGGTCGGGGTCGCTTTGGCGTTTATCCTCAGGTTATTGTACTACAAATAAAGAAACGTTTTGTCTTTCCTAATCCACGTTTCTAGACTGAGGGAATTTATCTGTGCCTGAAATGGTATATAAAGGTGATTTATCAGAAGAAATGAAAGAAATATCAATAAACCAGGAAGATGTATTACAACTAATTGATAAAGAGTAGCAAATCACTTGGACTGGATAGTATACATCCAAGGATATTGAAAAAACTGAAATATGAGATTACAGACCTATTAGTAATCGTGAACTATCATTTAAATCATCTGTAGTACCTGAAGTGTGAAGAATGGCCAGTGTAACACCAATATTTAAAAATGGTTCTAGGGGTGACAGAACAGTGAGTGATGTCAGTACTGGGCAAAATGGTAGAAACCATTATAAAAAATAAAATTACTGATCATGTTTTAATGGAAGAAAGCCAACATATATTTAGCCAAGGAAAGTCTTCTCTTACTAATTTGTTATATTTTTTTGAAGGTGTGAATAAACAAGTAAACAAAGCTAAGCTGGTTGATATAATGTATCTGGATTTTCAGAAAGCCTTTGACAAGATCCCTCATGAGACACTCTTGGGGAAATTAAAAAGTCATGGGATTGGAGGCAGTGTCATATTGTGGATCAGGAATTGGTTAAAAGAGAAAGCAGAAAGTAGGACTAAATGGCCAATTTTCTCAATAGAGAAAAAGTAAATAGTGGAGGTACCATAGATACCTATGCTGGGCCCACTGCTTTTTAAAATCTTCATAGGTGATCCGGAAATGGGAATAATGAGTGAGATTGAATAATTTTGTGTCATCTGCAAATCTGATAAAGTTGTTAAAACCCAAGAGAACTGTGAAAAACTGCAAGAGGACCTTGATAAATTGGAAGAATGGGTGTCCAAATGGAAGATGAAATTTAATGTGGACAAGTGCAAAGTTATGCACCTAGCTAAGAATAACCTAAAAGTACAGTTACTCACCTGTAACAGGTGTTCTCCGGGGACAGCAGGAATCAGTCCTCACAACCCTCCCTCCTCCCCTTGGAGTTGCAGTCCTATTATATTTTGTTATTTTTGCTGTCTTTTTAGCTATGTCCTTTGACTGAGCACGATGGCATCCTTGGGCGGGAAGAGGACCGTGCATGTGTGATGCAATTCCCAAAAGCTTTCTTTGAAAGCTGGGGATTTGCTCCGCACGAGGGCTCCGTCGGCGTCGACGTCACCCATATGTGAGGACTGACTTCCTGCTTGTTCCTGGAGAACTTTGGTTATATAATGCAAGGTACCACCTTAGAAATCACCATCCAGAAAAAAGATTTAGGTGTCACCATGGATAATACATTGAAACCCTCTGCCCAGTGTGCGGCAGTGGCCAAGAAAGCAAATAGAATGGTAGGCATCATAAGGAAAGGAATAGAGAAGTAAACCAAGGATATTATAATGCCTCTGTATTGTTCCATGGTGCGACCACACCTTTATTTATTATTTATTTATTTATATTCTCTTATATACCGCACTATTCTGCATCAGTGCGGTTTACATTGAACAAACTGAAATTACATTGAACAGGTCATTATAACTTGGAGATAACTATTTTTACAGGGAACATGGGCTATGGAGGGTTAAGTGGCTTGCCCAAGACCACAAGGAGCACCTGTGGGACTAGAAACCCCAGTCCTTCCGGCCCAAGGTTGCTGTCCTCTAGTGGGACTTGAACCCCCGACCTTCCGGCCTGAAGTACCTTGCCCCAACCACTAGGCCACTCCTCCACTCCACCTTGAATATTGTGTGCAATTCTAGTCACCGTATCTTAAAAAATGATATAGCGGAATTAGAAAAGGTACAGAGAAGAGTCACCAAAATGGTAAAGGGGATGGAAGGATATCCCTGAGGAAAGACTTAAAAGGTTAGGGCTCTTAAACTTGGAAATGAGACAGCTGAGGGGGGGATATGATAGATGTCTATAAATTAATGAATGGAGTGGAACAAGTTAACAAAGATCAGTTTACACCATCAAAAAGTAGAAAGACTAGAGAACACGCAATGAAAATACAATGTAACCCATTTAAGACTAATAAGAGAAAATATTTTTTTACTCACCGCGCACTCAAACTCTGGAATTTGTTACTGGAGGATGTAGTAAAAGCTGTTAGTGTAGTTGGATTTAAAAAAGTTTTGGGCAAGTTCCTGGAGGAAAGGTCCATAAACCATTATTAAAGAGGGCCCAGGAAATCTACTGCTTACACCAGGACGAGCACTGTGGAACCTGTCTGCCTTTTTGGGAACCTGCCAGGTACTTGTGACCTGTTTTGGCTACTGTTGAAAACAGGATACTGGGCTTGATGGGCCTTGGTCTGACTCAGTATGGCATTTATGTTCTTATGAAACTGAGGTACTTTCTGTGAACTGGATGGATCGGGATGTGCATATATGCATTCTTCAGATCCAGGGAGCATAGCCAATTGTCCTTGAGGAGGTAAGGGAGTAACATCCCCAGCGAGCCCATCTTGAACTTTTCCCACACCAGGAAGCGGTTGAGGTTTCAAAGATCCAGAGTGGGCTGGAAGCCCCCCACTTCTTGGGGATCAGGAAGTACCGGGAGTAGAAACCCCGTCTGACCTGAAAGGGGGGGGGGGGTGCACTGGTTCAGTGGCCAGCTCAATCAGCAAGGCAGCAACCTCCTTCTGGAGGAGACTATGCTGTAGCGGGTCCAGAAGGTACTCCCCGAGAAGAAGTGGGGCGGCAACTGGGCAAAGTGTAGCATGTACCTGCTTCGGATGATCTGGAGGATCCGGGAGTCCGTGGTTATGAGAGGCCATGGTGCGCAAAGTGGATGAGCCCCCCCCCATCTGAGGTGGCACCCTGTCCAAGACTGGATGATTGACTGGTTCCTCAAAAGTGTAGCCAAAAACCCACCCCCGGCTTTGGCTGAGAAGCAGGCTGGACCTTCTGAGGCTTGCCATGCCTCTACTGGCATAGGGCCTCTTCTTTCAGCTGACTGCCCTGTGGGCTCTTGTAGAACCAGTGCTAGTGTTGATAGAAAGACTTTCCCCTTGGTATTTCTTCTGCAAGGGATTGGCGGTTTTCCTCGAGAGCCAGGAGACTGTTACATGCTCCTTCTCAATTTTGTCTGCCCTTTCCTCCACCGGCTTGCCAAAGAAGTTCTCCCCCAGGCAAGGCACATCTGCCAGCTTGTCCTGGACCTATTGTTCCAGGTCAGAGGACCGAAGCCAAGCAAGGCGGCGCACCCTGATGCCCATAGCCGCCACCTGGCTGGCAGACTTTAAGGCAGTGGTTCTCAACCTTTTTTGTACCGCAACCCCTTTTACCATTGGTCAACTTGTGATGACCCCCAATGATAAAATCAAATGCATCTCTGTTCCTTTACCGTTAACGCATTGTCGCTGTAATCATTTGTTGAATTATTAATATATTACAGGCCTTTGCAATGTGTTTTATTTATAAATTTACTTATTTAAACCACAATAATCACAAGTAACATGTTATATTTGATTTCAAAATTATGATGATTTTGTAGTCAAATCACTAATATGAAATAAAATTTTTTCTACCTTTGTTGTCTGACCAATTTATTCTCTGATCATGCTGGTCCCAATCCGAGGTTTCTGCTTTCCTGTCTTCTCTTAGCTCTCTTTCTGTGGTCTATGGTCCATCTGCCATTCCTTATCTCTTCTTTTGTTTTCTTCACTTCTTTCCATCAGCCTATTTCCAGTCCCCTTCTAGTCTAAATACCATGGCAGCCCCTCTCAGCATCCACTCCCTTCCAGTCCCATTCTCCCATCCCCTCACATCAGCCCATTTGTAGCCCTAGCCCCCAGTTTTCTTCCATGGTCAGCAGCTCTATCCTCCCCTCCCCACCATCAGCCCATTTCCAGTTGAAGCCCCCCCAATCAGCTCACTTCCAGTGCTAGTCCCCCCTCAACCCCATTACTAGTGCTAGGCTCCCCTAATCAGCCCATTACTAGTCCTACCCCCCCCCCATCAGTCCATTTCCAGTCCTAACCTCCCCAATCAGCTCATTTCCAATGCTAGCCCCCCATCAGTCCATTACCAGGCCCAATCCCCCCATTGATCAGTCCATTCCCAGTCCTAGCCTTCCCTAATCAACCCATTACCAGTCCTAGCCCCCCCCCAATCTGCCCATTACCAGTGCTAGCCCCCCCATCAGCCCACTATAATCATAACCCGCACCGTCTCTCCCCTCTGTCCAGCATTTATCCCGTCTGTCCAGTATGTCCCCCGCCTCTCCCCTTTGTCTATGTCAGCCCCCCTCCATCCATCCCTCCCTCCATGTCAGCCCCTGTCCCTCCCACGTCAGCCCCATTGCAGGTTCCCTGCTCCCTCCTCCCCTCTCCCTATCTCTGCCTGCTACTGTCCTGTTCTTCTGCAGCCGTAGTTCCCTGTCTTAGGGAACCGCGGCTGTGCCCGTGAAGCAGTTGGAGCCTTCCTGTCTCTCGACGGGCTCCGTGCAGCATTGTCCCGCCTCCACAGGAAGCTGTTTACCACTTCCTTTGAAGGTGGGACAATGCTGCACGGAGCCCATCGAGAGACGGGAAGGCTCCGCAATGTTTTCACAGGCACAGCTGTGGTTCCCTAAGAGGCAGGGAGCCGCGGCTGCAGAAGATTGGAGGCGGTGAGTTTGCTGCTGCCGAGAAGCGGACTCGGCAGCAACTTGTACGATTTTTTATTGATTTATTTTTAACGGCAGAGTGAAGCGACCCCTGCTAAATCCTGTGGCAACCCCCATGGGGGGTCACGACCCACAGGTTGAGAACCGCTGCTCTAAGGCATCGAAGGTGGCACAAACCATATACTTTGACTAATCCTTGCCATAGCCCACCAGAACACAGAAGGTATTGAGACACGCCACAGGTATGAGGGAATTGAACTTGTTCAGGTCCACCATGATGTCCCTTCAGGAACACTCACATGTAAAGATGGCAGGAGCAAATGCTGGCAACCAGCATGGAACCCTGAAAAATTCTCCGCCTGAAGGGATTAAGGGTTCTGGCCTCCCTGCCCATGACACTGAGGAATGGGACTTAGTGCTTTTGACCAGTTACATGACAGAATCCACCAACAAGGATTTATGGGGTAGCTGAGGTTTTTCGATGTCTGGAGCCTTCTGGACACGATATATGGAATCAAGTCACTTACTGATGGCTGGCACCATGAGGGGGCTCACCTTACATCCTTAGCAGCAGCCTCTGCAGGATCTGGTGCACAAGCACCATGACTGCCTCCATGGGAGCAGAGGGGTATTGGAGGATCTCCAACTCTTCTGCCCTCGGATCATCCTCCACTTCCAACGAAAATGGAATGGCTTTTGCCATGTCCCAGATGAAATTCTGGAAGGACATTCCTCTGAGGCAGACTTCCTTTGCTTATATGGAGGGGAATGGTCCAAGGGCAGGTTCAGAGTCAGTGGTGCTGAAAAAGTGCCTTCTGGTCGGCATTCGGAATCTGACACTACCTGTCCCTCCTCTTTTCCCATCTCTTGGAGTCTGACTCCAAGAGAAAGTCAAAATAGTGCCGAGCCTCCTCTCAACACCATCACTAATCAGGTGGGGAACTCTGATATTGATGGGACCAATGGCACACCACACGAGGGCGCTGGTGTGCTGGGACACTGGAACCCAAGATGTTAGACAAAAATGGTGGTAGGAACCGGTGTGGATTCCAAATACCAACCCGATGTCCCTGCTTCAGCAGGGAATGCATGGGTCTTCAGGATGGACTGTATGGCATGCGGCAATGATGCTGTGGACATTGGAGGCCCAGGGGGCCACACAGCCAGGACTGCTGCCATGTGCACCTCAAGGGCCTGAAGGCACTTTTTCAGCACTCCAAGGGTGCTGGAGCTGGGATAACAACCTCGGCCACTGACCCCGGCACTTGTCTCAGGAAGTCCACCATAGTCAACTCATCTGAAGACTGCCGACAGCCCTCCAGGACCCTGGGAGTAGATTCCTTCCACCAGGGAAGCTTAGCAGGCTGCTCCTAGCCATCTCCCTCAATGTCATGTTGGGAAGGGCTCTGGTGTCTATGCCCATGGCTCTTGGCCTGGTACTCAGTCGCCTACTTCAAGGCTGACAGTTTGGATGATGGTCCCTTCCATGGCTCTGGCTGAAGTTCGATGGAAAGCCTCCGTCCCATGGTACCTCTGCTCCAAGTGAGCACAGGCACTGCATGACGCCAATGCTCTGGTAGAGCCCTGTGAGGGCACTGACGCCATTGTCCATATTGGGGCCAAGGACGCCAAGTCAGACAGCCCAAAGAGGGACTCTCGCTGCTTCTCCTGGCCTTTCCTCAGCATCGCAAATACAGATTGCATGAGGAGGGCTAATGGTTGGATCAGAGGCAATGCAGGCAGTAGTTGTGTTGGTCAGACAGACATGGTGCGTGCATATTTAGTGCACTTTTTAAACCTGCTGGCTGGGAACCCGGGAACACAGCCACAGTGAGGTTGAATGGCTCAATGTTGCCAGCCAGCAAAATCACAGAAAAAAATATCCTGAAAAAGGCAAAAAAATGCAGAAAAAAGTGGCATCAGCAGGAGTAGACAACCAACGACAGGCAGAAGGCACAACGGAATAAAAAGGACCCTTGATGGGCCAAAAAATATCAAACTTTCCCACCAATGACAGTAATACGTCCTAGGGGCTTAATGGAAAAAGATGACTGGAGATAAGATGGCGCTGTGGCAGGCAGGTAGGAAGGCATGCATGCATGGTGGAGCCTCCCAAAAGCTTCCCACGGAAGCTGGGGAGTGTTCCAGCGTAGGGCTCAGTCGGGGACATCACCCATATGTGAGGACTTACTTCTCATTTGTTCACGCAGAAAATCTGTGTACTTGTGTATTTTACAATACACATACATTGCAATTCCGCCCCTACTTCGCCCCCCACCCCAGGAACATCTACATGCAGTGTGCATATAACCATGTATCTTAACAGCGCACATACATATACACTGCACAATTTTATAAGATCCATTTTCCACATGCAACACATGCTATACATGAGGAAAATGCTTAATAACATTACTATTTAGTTTAGTTTAATTACTTGATATACAGCCTTTCAATTACCAAAGCAGTGTACAATCTGCATGAATGGCTTTACTAACGTACTAATATCTGCTTTAGTGATTAACTTTTTAAAAACAGTAGTGCCTCCTTTGATTTATTTTCATTTATGTACATGAAAAATTTGACAAACAAGCTACAGGTACTGAATTGACCATCTCTGAAAAGGACAAAAAGCAAGGAAGAGTTTTTAATTTTTAAGATCCTCTTCATCTAGCAAGGAGGCAGTGCTGCTCCTTTAAATCTTTCCTGGGTTTGTTCTTACATATCCCTGCAGTCTGCCTTGGCTATGTTTGCAAGCAATAGAAAGCTAAAATACAGAGTATTGCCACTACCTCTGGGAGCAGCCCATAGTCTGCAGCTGCCTTCTAGGTGTTCCCAGTGTATGAAATACATTAACAGCATTTACATTATAAAAATGTTTATGCTTAGAAAAATAGTATTGTTTTTTTAAAAGCTCTTCCCTACAGAACTACTCCCATCATTAAGGGATAATTTTATGACTGCGCATACAGGGAAAAATCATGCAATACTTTTTGTGTGTGGTCTTCGCCAGATTTTCAAAGCAAAACTATGTATGTAGTTCTTTGACAATTGCCCCGGGAAATCCATATGCTTACATTTACAGCTGCTCTTTGAGAGATATTTTTCAGCGTTAATTCACACATATGCTTGAATTTTCAGACGCATATATGTAAATGCAAAGCTTAGCCTATTCTCACCTTCTGCTTGCTGTGGATAAGCAGGCTGTATGTGTGCACTTTTACTTGCACACAGGGAGGGCAATTTTGTAAAGGCCTTTTACTGTGTGAAAAGCAGTTTTACCTGTGGAATGTCTTTGAAAACTTACCCTCTAAGACAGGCCTTGAAAATTTTTCTTTGAATCTAGTAGCCGGCCAAAAATGATTAGGAACTAATGGATCCCTTCTCCTTCCATGACTCCCACTGAAGTACAAGAGTGGGGAAGGAGCTGGGGTTGTGGATGGAGTTCTCCATCCAAAATCTCCCACAGCTTCTTAAGAACCTGATTTACTAAGGCTGTTTTTCAAATGTGTCCATGGGAGAAAGTATTCCAGTAAATGAGGCATCTAATACACAACAGAATCCAGCAGCCCCTTCCACCCCATCCATCCAGCATACTAACAGCAGTGTGCTGACAAACCCTGATAAATGCAGCAGAGAGGCAATCACCTCAAGTGCAGTTATTACTGTCCAGGCATAAACTCCACCTCATCCCCACTAGTCTCAATCCCCTTCCCCCCAGCCAGTCTCTCCATAAGCCACAGGCATACATGTCTGCTATTGTTGCCACCAAAGAAACGATTGCGTCATCAGCACCATGCAGTTCAAACTCCCTTTGAACCATGCAGTGCTGCTAGTCTCACAGTCTCATGTCAAACCCCTGTTTCTTCGATGTTGGCTTCCAATGCAGGATAAACAGGGGCGGGGCGGGGCAGGGCGGGGGGAACGGGACGACATGGCATCCCAGGCATCATGGCACAATTTCTAGGAGCCACAGCAACATAACACCCAGGATTTGTCAAGTCCTGCTCTAAAGATCCTAATATATTGGCATAAGGGAGGAATATTAAAGCCACACAGGAAAGAAGACCTAGGGATAAAACAGAAGAAAAAAGTAAACAAATCAGGCAAGTTGGTCTTTCCATAATCCATCTGGTATTGTTGTTTCAACAGTCCCATACTATACCTGCAAGGATTCGTGGTGAACATGGAGAAAGGTACCCGCTGCTTGAATTCATCAGTGATGATCTCAGCTAGGGGTGGCCTACAATGTAGATTAGGAAAAAACATGTGCACAACTTCTCAAACAACGTGTGTGCATTATATAGCAGAAAAAGTCACATCAGACATACCATACTATCTGGGCAAACCCTGTTGCTTACTGTTTAAAACTGATACCAAAAATAAATCAAGCTAGTTCTTAATTCAAGTGAGAACAAGAAAAATAGACCACAATTGTATGTTCTTTCAGACACAATGAAGTAAATAGCCCCGACAAAAAAGTATAGCAGTTAAAAAAAATTCAGATACTGGCCCTTGGTTTTCTAATAAGATACTGTGAGCAAAACAGCTCCTTCAGTAGGCAGAGAGGCAAAGGAGGAAGGCTACTTTCTCCAAGGATAAGGCACTAATGGATGATTATTGGCTATTAGTTGGAAAAATTAAGACAGGTTATTCTACGTGCAAGATTTCATGATCCTTAAATCACCCTAGAACAGGGGTCCTCAACTAGTCCTTAGTACACACCTAGCTAGTCAGGGTTTCAGAATAACCACAATAAATATGCATAAGAGATCTGCATACAATAGAGGCAGTGCATGCAAATCTCACATGGAGGTAGTGGGGGCAAATACAGTGACAGAATTCAAAATGGCATAGGGCAGACACAGTGAATCCCTTTATAGCAAGAGGATGAAATCTAAGCAAACTTAAATATCTTTTATACTTCATTAGAGGGGGCTGACTTGCAAGGAGTGGTGGTTACTATGTATATTTATAGTTATTATCCTGAAAACATGACTAATTAGGTAGGTGTGTCGCAAGGACTGGGTTGAGAAACACTACCCTAGAATTACTTCATACTGTAAAATAATATCTGACATGCTCCCCAAAAATGGAAAGATCTCTCTTCAGTATGCTGTGTGAGGATCTAGGTAGGCACTCTCTTGAAGATGACGAATGATTGCAAGGTACCAAATAGAGCACAAGTGCAAGTGATGGACACAGACAGATTTGCAGGTGTTGCAGCATGCTTTTTCAACTATTGATAGTAATTAGGAGGTTGAGATCTGACACTTGTCAAATCGCATCTGTGTATTTGATCCAGGTCCTACTTGAACAAGCAATGCTAAGTCAGCTACAGGAATTTACTGATGATCAAAAGATCTTGTCAGTTTTGTTCAGTATCAAATCCCTGCTTGCTTCTGCAATAGGCTTGACTGTATAGTCTGAAATCAAGGAAAGCTATTGTGATAGTGCTTCTACCACAGTCTAACACTGTAAATTATACCATCCTGGTTGTGGCATTTCAGTGCTGAATATAATCAAATGCTTCCAGACATATTTACTTGGATGCCTTTTGTGGTTAGGTCAAACTGGTCTATTGGAATTTCATAACAAAGTGAAACCTTTTATTCTGTGTGTTTAAAGCAAAGGGATTAGTTATGGTTTAGACAGGGCCGAAGTGACTTTTTCGGTAGTGGTATTTTAGGCTGAAATAGAAAATTGAGATACCTTGGAAGTTATTGGCAAGATATGAGGAACATATTCATGTACATGTCTTTGTACTCCTCTATCTAATCATCAGCCTCTTGGAATTTCGTGTGTACATAAACTGCACTTATACTCCATTTGATCAGCAACTCTAAATGAAAAAAAACTCCTCCCTCTCCCATCCTTCCTCTCTTCCTCCCATCCTTCCTCTCTTGTGACTTCAAGTCTCTTCTCATATGCCTTTTCTTGCAAGCCCCATATCATTTTGGTCACTTTCCTCCAAATTGTTTGAAGTCTTTATATCCTTTGTGAGATATGGTCTCCAAAACTGAATACACTACCCCAAGGAAGACCTCAATAACAACTTGTACAGAGGCATTATACTTCCTTCCTTCTGCTGGTTATTTCTCTTTGTATACAGTTTAACATCCTTCTGGCTCTGGCAACTGCCTTGTCACATTATTTCCCCACCTTGAGATCATCTAACACTATCACCCTGAGGTCCCTCTCCTGATCTGTGCACATCAGCATCTCGCCCCCTCTCTCATATAGCTCCCCTGGCGTTTTGCTTCCCAAATGCAGCACTCTGTACTTCTTCGCACTGAATCTTAACTGCTCAGCATTAGACTAGACTATTCTTCTAATATTTGTACGCCTTTTCTAACGTTGTCTACTCCCTCCAAGGTGCCCACTCTTTTACAAATCTTCATGTCATCTGCAAAAAAGGAGACATTTGGTCTTATCTGTTGATTTTCTTTCCTCAAGTCCACCCAGACTAGCCCAGAACACATAGGTTGTGCCCATCAGCCAGCAAATGGAGACAGAAACTTAACAGCCATGAGCCCCTGCCTATATTAGGCATCATGCAGCCAAAGACCTATAACCACCCCCACCCCAAACACAAACAGAGGAGGGGGGCATCCAGAAATCCAAAGTCCAGAAACTACTCCTCAAGCAACCCAGGATTCTAGAGGCACACCACTAGTCAGTGAATTCCAGAATAAAACAACACAGAAGCAGCCCAGAAGGAAATACAGTTAAAAGAGGTGGGCCTCTTGACTGGTCTGGTTGGACTTGAGGAAAGAAGATTAGCAAATAACACCAAATTTCTCCTTCCTTTTCATCCACCAGACCAGTTCAGAAAACAAGGGATGTAACAAAGTACCCCTTTACTTTGGGCAGGATGAAGTCACTCTGCTGATGAAGACTACATCTGTCTTTGCATGACTATCCAGCCTGTAATGTTACAAAAAGATATGCAAGGAAGACCATATTGCTACTCGACAAACCTCCTCCTCAGGAAAAAAAAAAAAAAGATTCAGTCCACAAAATTCACATACCTCTGGTTGAATCCATTTGAAAATATTGAGGTGGGCGATAACCCTACCAAAGTAGATTGCATGGAGTGGCCTTAGAAGCAGTTTCGTCCTTAGGACCACCAAACAATACTAACATACGATTTGACTGCTGCAAATCATTAGTCACCTCCAAATAAAGAAGCATAGCCCTGAGCACATCCAAAGGACTTAGACGACCAAACTCCTGGCCCCAATCCTCTCTTCTAAAGGTAAGCAATTAATAGGCAAGAACACCTTCAGTAGAAAAAGAAAAGAGACTGTGCTGATAGAAACCCCCATTTCCAAGAAACACAAAAGAGCTCCTGAGAAGACAGCACCTATAATTCCAAGAATTTGCCTCATTGAACAGCCAGCAACCAGGACCACCACTTTCATCCTAAGATCCTTCAAAGCAGCCCATGATAGGTTCACAAGGTTCTGCACCCAAAGCACCAAGCCACAAATTAAGACGCCACTCAAGAAAGATGCAAACACCTAAAACATGCTAACATTGCAATCTGAACTTTCAAAGAGGACAAGGCTAATCTCTCCTGGAGGATCACCATGCAAAAAGGATAAAATGATAGAAACAGAAGCCTGAAAGGGCACAAAACCTGTTGCGCACACCAAGCTTCAAAAAAAACCTCTCCAGTCTCTAGCATTTGCTAAGGAGGTGAGCCTCTCTTGCATCTGTAAAACTGTGTCAACCTCCTTTGCATATCTTTTATGTCCCAGTCGTGACCCTCAAAGGTGAAGCCTTAGGACAAGAGGAAGATAAGTCTGCCAGATGAATGGACTTTGTGCGAGGAGCTTCCCTTCTTGAGAAAGTTTTGGTCCCTCTTCCGACTGTAGTCAAATAATGTCCAGGTACCATGGATGTCTCATCAGATTCGTGGTGACTAGAATAATCATCCCAGGATGAGATGTCATTTGCTATAACACTCTGCCAATAGCAGCCATGAGGGAAACACATACCAAACCCTTGCAGTGGGCCCCGGCGGCAAAGGAGCATCTATACTTGATGATTTTCTCTTTGTCCCAGCTGAAGCAGCACAGAACCTGGACTTTCTGATGAATCACAACTAGAGCCAATTCTGGCCACACCCCCTTTCGTAAATAAGGTGAAAGGCATGACTTCCCCAGATCTTTGGAATGTCAATGTCAGCTGACAAGACAAATCTAATTTGCAGCCCCACTCATTTGGAAGGAGGTTCCAACACCATAGATGCATTTTTCATGTCTCCCTGCCAGACCAAACAAAACCAGGCTTCCCCTGTCCATGACAGCTGAATGTTGGGAAACTAGGACCCCAAAGAGCCTGCAGCGAGGACTGAAAAGGGCACAAGTGAGCTGGTGTCGATAGCTCACTTCCAGGGAAAGTTTGATATTGAATTTAGTACTAACCAATGGAGGCAGCATGTCAAAACATCCAGGTGGGTGCCCATTTGATCAGCAGCGATCACACAGTGTGGTTTCAGGTAAAAGCCAAGGCAGAGTCCAATCACAGCAAACTCAAGGTCCTGGACTTCAAAAACAATGACTTCAGTAAAATGGCAAAAGAACCTGAAAGAGGAGTTGGCAGGGTGGAAGGAGATAAGGGAAGTGGAATTGCAGTGGGCTAAACCAAAAGAGGCAATAAAAGGGACAACATATATATGTATAGAAAGTAAATAAAAACAAGAGGAAAAAGGAAACCTATATGGCTCTCCAAAGAAGTGGCCGCACAAATGAGGGCAAAAAATGCAGCTTTCCCAAAATTCAGAAGACCGTAAATAGAGGAACACAAAAGAATACAGGATATAGCTAAAAGAGACAAAGAGAAATACTGTAAAGATAGCAAAAGCAAAGGCAGAAAAAAATGATGGCTAAAGATGTGAAGTGTGGCAACAAAACCTTTTTCTGGTATATTGGGAGAAAAGGAAGATTAGAAGTAGAATTGCAAGACTCAAAAAGTGCCAAGAACGGATTCGTGAAAAGTGAAATTGAAAAAGCAAAAATGCTAAACAAATACTTCTGTTCTCTAAAGAAAATCCTGGATAAGGACTACTACTGCTACTGAATATTTGTATAGCGCTACAAGACGTATGTAGCACTGCACAGACACATGTAAGAAATACAGTCCCTGGTCAACAAATTTTTACAAAAGTCATGTTACCGAAATAAAAATAGTAATTTCTTATCAATTTTTATATGCTGAACACAAATATGACAATGAAATTTCAAAGTTGGCTCTAGTTTTTTTGTAGTCTACAAGAATTAATGTTTACATCACAAAATGCATGTCAATAGTAAATATAATAGGCCTTCGGTTAATACCTGTAAAAAACCAAGTCATAGACTACGCCTTAGATTTTTTTGCCTGTCTCTTGTACAGCTGTTCGGGAGCTTCTCTGGGGAGTGTCCAGCAGTAGTCAGCCAGCATTGTAGTGGACCATTTTCCCTGGTATCTTTGCTCCATCGTTGCGATATCCTGGTGAAAACGTTCGCCCTGTTCATCACTAACCATACCACAATTGTCAGGAAAGAAATAGAGATGGGAATCAAGGAAATGGATCTTTAGAGACATATTGCAGCCAAGTTTGATACTGCATCAGCATGTCTTCTACTAGTTCCTTGTAGTTTTCTGCCCTAACATTCCCGAGAAAATTTGTCGACACTAGGCGAAAAGCATTCCATGCTTGTTCACCCTGCAGCAAGTTGTTGAACTGGTCATCTTTGAAGAGCTCTCTAATCTGAGGACCCACAAACACTCCCTCTTTAATCTTTGCTTCGCTGAGTTGAGGGAATTTTTCTTGCAGGTATCGGAAAGCTGGCGAAGTGTGGTCCATGGCTTTCACAAAGTTTTTCATCAAACCTAGTTTGATGTGAAGGGGTGGTAGCAGGATTTTGTGAGCCTCAACCAGAGCTAGGTGCTGGATATTCTTCTCTCCAACTGTTACATTTTGTCTGCGATTCCATTCCTTCCGCAAGTAGTGCCAATCCCTTGCTCGGCTATCCCACTCACATAAGAAACACATGTATTTTATATATTCCTGCTGCAGTCCCATTAAAAGGGCAACTACCTTCAAGTCACCACAGAGGTGCCAGCTGTACTTGTTATAGTTAATGGATGTCAGTAGATGCTTTAAGTTATTGTATGTCTCTTTCATGTGGACGGCATACGCTACTGGAATAGATGGAAGACTGTTTCCATTGTTCAAAAGCACAGCCTTCAGACTCAGTTTCGAAGAGTCTATAAATAGTCTCCAGTCTTGTGGGTCATGAGTGATTTTTAAGGCATTCATGAGGCTTTCAATATCGGAACAGAATACCAGATTACTTTCCTTTCTGAAGAAAGAGGCCAACTGCTGGTGGCGCTTTCGATATGGAGTAATGTTGACATCTTCTAGAAGATTCCATTGTTGGAGTCTTGATCCTAGCAATTCTGCCTTGTTCTTGGATAAGTCCAAATCACGAACCAGGTCATTTAGTTCTTCCTGTGTTATTCTGTGTGGAGTTGATAATGTATCCCAGTGAAAATCTGGGTCACTGCATGCTGACGGACCAGGAGAAGAACAGGTCGGCTCACCCTTGTCCTCATCAGATGAATCAAGAGAATATTCTGATGGAGGTTCAGGAATAGGAAGTCCCTCACCATGTGGAACTGGTCTCAATGCAGACGGAATGTTTGGGTAGACTATGCTCGACTTCTTTTGCTTCGTTATTCCGCTGGAATGAGGAGGAACCAAGCAGAAGTAAGTGTCATTTATGTGGTTGCTTGGCTCTCTCCACACCATGGGGACTGCAAACGGCATTGATGGTCTTTTGCAATTCAACACTGTGAAAGCTGTGTTGTACATGTAGCGCAGCATATATGCGGGGCCCAAGGCTTGTCTTGGTCACCAATCTTGCATCCGAAGTAAAGATGATATGCCTTCTTCAGTTGAGAAGTAATACTTTTCTTCTGGTTGGCAAATGTCACTTCCCCACAAATGTAGCAGAAATTGTCAACGGTACTAATGCACTTTCGCGGCATTACTCTTCTGTATTGTACCTAAATGGCTAAAATTATATGATTAATAAAAGCTTTACATGTAACAGTAGCTTAAACTGTCTCGCACACAGTCTGAAATATTTTAAATGCTCAACCTTTCCGACTGCGTATAGTACACTGCTGACGTCAGATGGCTTCAGCAGCCATCTGGCAGTAGTATTGCATTGCATCAGAAAATGATGCGATCAACTCTGGATGATGTGTGCATGCTGGTATTATGCAATGTGATGCATTATTACATCATTCAAGGCTTATTTGGGATGTTGTCGATGTCCTACTGGATATATTTACATGGTGAAACTTCAAAAATGAACTACATGCAATATCTTCAAAACGAGAGCCAAGAACATTTTTTTAATGTTATATTCGTGTTCAGCTCACCAAGATACTACAGATTAGGGCCTTTTAAAGTCAGTAACGATTTCAGTGTTGACCAGTGAGCTTACAGTCTAGTCAAGACAGACAACACAGTAACTGTAGACTTGGGATACATCTAAGGGGAATGATAAGGAAACACAAATGAGATCAGGTGAGTCAAGATCCAAAAGCAGCATCTTAGAGGTGAGTTTTCAGCCTGGATTTGAAAAGGGTCAGAAAAGGCATCTGACATACAGACTCAGGTAGTTTGTTCCAGGCATAAGGATCAGCAAAATGAAAAGAGCAAAGTTAGCAATAGAAGAGAAGGGCACAGATAGAAGCGATTTGCCAGAAGAGCGGGGTTCCCAAGGAGGGGTGTAGGGAGAGATAAGAGGAAAAGTATGAGGAGTTGTGGAGTGAAAAGGACCATGTATTATTTACAAATATACAAATGGGAATAGAGTAGATAACCCACCATTCACAGAAGATGATGTGTTTGAACAGCTGAAAAACTGAAAGTAGACAAGGCCATGGGACTGGATGGGATACATCCCAGGATACTGAAAGAGCTCAGAGAGGTTATGGCAGGGCCTTGGAAGTTTTTAATAGATCCTTGGAGATGTGAGATCAGCACTTAAAGAGTATTAATGAACAAACCGACCTTTTTCAAAGATGGGGGAAGCTGTAAAACTAGAGGACATAACATGAAGCTAACAAGGGGGTAAACTGAAAGGCAATGTCAGGAAATACTTTTTCACTTAAAGGGTGGTAGATGCTTGGAATGCCCTGCCAATGGAAGTGGTGGGAACAAATACAGTGACAGAATTAAAAATGGCATGGGACAGACACAGTGGATCCCTTTATAGCAACAGGAGAAAAAACAATAAAAAATTAACTAAATAGGGGTGACCTGCATGGAGTGGTGGGTACACCCCTAAAAAAAGGCATGGGGGTGGGGTGACCTGCATAGAACGGCAAGTACACCTACTATTGCTACCTTGCAGGGCAAACTAGATGAACCATGCTGGTCTTTATCTGCCATCATATACTATGTTACTATGTTTCACAGTACTGGAGACGGGCTCTTCACAAAAATGGTAACAGGGTTGTTAAGTGCCATAGAGTCAGTGTCAACTCCTAGCAATCCTCTGGATAGTTGACCTAAACTTTGTTTGGTCTTCAGCCAAGCGGCTCATTGTTGATAGAGTGGTATCCATAGCTGGTGTTATTGTATCGATCCATCTTATTGCCGGCCTTCCTCTTTTAGAGTGACTTTCAACCTTGCCAAGCATTATGTCTTTTTCCAATGATCTCTCTCTTCTCATATGTCATGTTCAACGTATGAAAGCCGAAGTCTTGTCATCTAAGCTTCTAAGGAAATCTTAGGCTTGATCTCCTCTAGTACTGACTGGTTTGTTCTTCGGGCAGTCAAGGTATAAACAGTATTTGTTGCCAGCACCATAATTCAAAGGCATCAATTTTCTTCCTATCTTTTTCATTGTCCAACTTTGGCATCCATATGACGTTATTGAAAATACTATGGCCTGGACAAGTCAAATCTTTGTATGGAGAGAGACACATCTCTGCTCTTGAGGATCTTGTCTAGGTCCTTCAATGCCATTCTACCAAGAGTAATATGTCGTCGGATTTCTTGACTGCTAGTCCTTTCTTTATTGATTGTTGATCGAAGTTAAAGCTATCAACTATTTCAATTTCTTCTCCATCATTGATGAACTTATTGATTTTGCCAGTTGTCAGGATCTTTGTCTGAATGTTTAGGTGAAAACCCATTTTATGACTATATTCCTTGATCTTGAGAAGCAAATGTTTCAAATCTTCACTTTCAGCCAATAATGTGATGCGATATCAGCATAGCGAAGGTTGTTGAGCCTGCCACCAATCTTCATACCTCTGTAATCTTCATACAGTCCTTCTGTTTCTCCTAGTTCCATTCAAACTGTTGCTCCCTAATCAATGTAAAGGTTGTGCAAGAGAACGATCAGGTGTTCTGGTATACCCATGCTTCTTAATGTGGCCCAGAGTTTCTCATGGTTTACACAGTCAAATGTCTTGCTGTAGTCAATAAAACACATATGGATATCCTTTTAGTATTCTTTTGTCTTTTCAAGGATCCGTCTCGCATCCGCAATAATGTCTCTTGTTCCTCGCCCTTTACAACCATATCTGGAATGAGATATGTCTGAAGTGCAAGCAGGGTTCAGGCGCCTCTGCTGAATGATCTTGAGTAGAATCTTGCTGGCATGTGGGATCAGAGCGATTGTGCGATAATTTCCACAGTCAGTCGGGTCACCTTTCTTCAGTATTGGTATAAAAAGATCTTTTCCAGCCAACTGGCCATGAATTTGTCTTCCAAATTTCCTGGCAGACCTTTGTAAGTATGGTAATAGATTCATCTGATTGCTGTAATACTTCAATGGGAATGCCATCAATGCCCAGTGCTTTGTTCTTTGATAAGGCTTTCAATGCTGCTTCGACTTCTTTCATCACCAATGGTTCCTAATCATAAGGTATAGGTTGAAACGGCTGTTGGTCCACTTGATCTTTATGGTAACAGGGAAGAGGTGACAAACTATAGTTTGGTCCCTCTTCAGACTATAGTCAAATAATGTCCAGGTATCATGAATGTCTCATCCAATATGTAGCTTCTGCTGCTTCTTATTACCTCTCCCCCTCTTCTCTCTCCCTACACTCCTCTTTGGGAGCTCCACTCATCAGGCAAATCACTTCTGTCTGCCCCTTCTCTTCCACTGCCAAATCCAGACTGCATTCTTTCCAACTTGCTGCTCCATATACCTGAACAGACTACCTAGTCAGTGCGTCAGGCTCATCTGTTCCTATTCAAATCCAGTCAAAAAAAGCCAACCACCTTCGAGGCTGGTTTTATTTATTTATTTAAAGCATTTGTTATTTAGATCCTGGACCCTTTATTTTCCTGTTTATCACCCATTTGGGTCACAACCATCTCTAGTCCCCTCTGTTGTGTTCTGTCTTGCACAGATTGTAAGCTCTATTGTCATTTTTGACAATTGGTTCTCAGCACCTTTGAATCTTGCAATTCCACCTCTGGCCTTCCTCCTCTCCTCAATATACTTAAAAACAAGTAGTCACCTGACATTAAATCTTTAGTCATTTTTTCTTCTGTGTGAACACTGCCCCTTTTGCCTTTATTTTTGCAGCCACTTCGTTGGAGAACCATATCCGTTTCATTTTCTTCTTACTTTTATTTACTTTCCTTACATAAAGATCTAATGCCCATTTTACAGCTTTTTTTTCAGTTAGCCCAGTGCCTTTCCTTTTCCCTTATCTCCTCCAAACTTGCCAGATTCTCCTTGAGGTGACCCCACCTTTAATACTGTGTGCAATTCCGGTCTCCGCATCTAAAAAATATACAGTGGCATTAGAAAAGGTATAGAGAAAGACAATCAAAATGATAAAGTGGATGGAATGACTCTCCTATGAGGAAAGGCTAAAGAGGTTAGGGCTCTTTAGCCTAGAGAAGAGACGCCTGAAGGAGATATGATAGAGATCTATAAAATCCCACATGGTGTGGAACGGTTAGATGCAAACAGACCATTTACTCTTTCAAAAAATACAAGGACAGGAGGACATGCAATGAAGTTACAAAGTAATATATTAAAAAAAAGAGACAGGAGAAAATATTATTTCACCCAACGAATAAGAAGTCTTTGGAACTCAGTGTTCTTTATTGTTCTGTCCCCATTTCTGTTTTGTCAGTGTCCCCTATCTTCTATTTGTCCTTTACACAGCTCCTGCCCTCTGCAGTGCTTTGTCTATTGCCTCTGTTCTCCGACTAGTACTGAATGCACACATTAAGAGTGCTTTTTCTTCCCATCTCCCTATTCCTATACATGGCCTGTCTTGTAGGTATTTAAAGTCTTAAGGATTTGTTTCCTTGACTGAGCTTTACTAGGGCACTTCCCGTGGAATCTGTCTGCTTCCATTTACTTGCATTCAGCATTTGCCCTACCCCTACCGATGCTGGGGCTCCGTTCAGAAACTTTTCTACTGCTGATCCTCCATTTGGTGGTGGTGTCCTGCTTAGGAGAGCACCCTCATTGCAAGCCTCAGCTAACTTTGTATGCTCTGTTCAGGCATTTTCCTATGCCTCTTTAGAATAACGTTTGTTGTTCTGTTTATATCTTTATTTTGTCAGTGTGTATCCTGTCTTCTGTCTGTCTTTTACTCAGCTCCTGCCCTCTGCAGTGCTGTTTCTTCCTTCTCAATGTTATTACCCACCCACCCCTGGCCTAACACTCTTTCATAGTATTTCTCTGCTCATTGATGCAATTACTCAGGTGCACCTGAAGCCACCAGGACTTTCTCTCCTCTGTATCTCATTTGATTTGTATTCTCTCTTCTTCCCCTTCTCCTAAGGCTCCACATCACCGTGTTCTTGATGTTAACTCTCCCTAAACTTTTCCCCTCATTCCCACAGATCCACAGCCCTACAGCATAGTTACTCACCTGTAACAGGTGATCTCCAGGAACAGCAGGAATTTAGTCTTCACATATGGGTATCGTCGGTACAGACGGAGCCTGCGCGGAAATGCTCCCCAGCGTCCAATTAGAAAGCTTTTGGGAGCATCCCACAGCACCTGCGTGCTGCCTTCCCGCCCTTCCCAACTGCCTCTCTCCAGTTGAGTTTTAAAGCTGAGACAGAGAGAGAGAGAGAGGGAAAGAAAAGAAAAGAGATACAACTCCTAGGGGAGGTGGGTGAGTTGTGAAGACTAAATTCCTGCTGTTCCTGGAGATCACGTTACAGGTGAGTAACTATGCTATCTCCAGGAACAAGCAGGAATGTAGTCCCCACATATGGGGGACTCCCTAGCTACAGATGCCAGGGAGAGACCCCAGAAGTTGTGTGCCCCTGTGAAAGGGCTCCACTTCCCCCCATGGATCTCTGGCATCCTACCGGGAATGGTGGGTAGGAGTTGATAGCCTGACCAAACAAGGCATCCCAGCGGGAGTCCTTGTCGAAGCAGTAATGGGCTGTGAAGGTATGAACCGAGGCCCAAGTAGCTGCTTGACAGATGTCGTCAATAGACACAGAATGTAGATGAGCCATTGAGGCTACCATGGCTCTCACATTGTGAGCCGTGACATGGCCTTCCAGAGAAAGGTTCTTACTCTGATAGGCATAAGAAATACACTGTGCAATCCAGTTGGACAATGTTCTCTTGGAGACTGAAAGTCCCAAATGAGAAGGATTGAAAGCAACAAAGAGCTGGGAGGACTTTCTATGTTGCTGTGTCCTCTGTAAGTAAAAAGCAAGTGCTCTTTTACAGTCCAAAGTATGAAGATTCCTTTCTGCATTGGAAGCATGAGGCCTTGGAAAAAATACAGGCAGGTAAACCGCCTGGTTTAAATGAAAAGGTGAAAGCACCTTTGGCATAAAGTATGGATGAGTCCTAAGGACTACCTTATCATGATGGAACCTCGTGTAAGGAGGATCAGCAACTAATACTTGCAATTCACTGATGCGACGTGCTGATGTGATTGTAATGAGAAAGATAACTTTCCAGGAAAGGAATTTCAAGGAGGTAGTAGATAAAGGTTCAAAAAGAGGCTTCATGAGCTGCCCAAGAACCAGATTCAGGTCCCATGCCACTGGAGGTGGCCTAATGGGAAGCTTAGTTAGAAGAAGGCCCCTCATAAATCTCGCTATGAGAGGATGAGAGAAAATAGGTTGTCCATTTAAAGGCTTTAAAGAAGCTGAAATAGCACTTAAAAGGACTCTTACTGAGTTAGTCTTAAGTCCTGCATTAGATAAATGCAGGAGATACTCCAGTAATGATTCCGGAGGTATCGCAGAGGGGTGAAGACCCCTTTGCGAACACCATATGGAAAACCTTTTCCACTTGAAAGCATCAGAGTGTCTTGTGGAAGGTTTCCTGGAAGCACAAAGGACATCCCTTACTTGTTGAGAAAGGTTAAGACCATGAAGGTCTAGGCTCTCAGCAACCAGGCCCTGAGATGCAGAGAGTGGGGATTGGGATGCCACAACATCCCGTCCTCCTGAGACAGGAGATCTGGAGCAGATCCTAACTCCAGAGATGGCGCTTGAGAGAGATGCAGGAGCAGAGGGTACCACACCTGCCGTGGCCAATGTGCAGCTATGAGAATCATGTGGCCTTTGTCTCTCTGAAGCTTGAATAGGGTCTTGGGAATTAGGGGAATGGGTGGAAAGGCATATAGGAAATCCTGACCCCAATGGAGGAGGAAAGCATCCCTGGCCTGAGAACCCTGAGCCGGAATTCTGGAACAGAACCGGGGAAGTTTGGCATTCAACGGACTTGCAAAGATGTCTATGTCCGGAGTTCCCCAAATTTGAATACTTTTTGCTACCTGGTCTGCATGGAGCGACCATTCGTGTGGAAGCAGAACTCGACTGAGTCTGTCTGCCCAAGAGTTTTGAATGCCTGGCAGATACACCGCCAGGAGATGAATTTGATGCTCTCTGGCGATGGCCCATAGTCGCAAAGCTTTGTTGCAAAGCGACAGAGAGCCTGTTCCTCCCTGCTTGTTCAGATAAAACATAGCTACTTGACTGTCCGTCTGAATTAGGACTGTCTTGTAGCTGAGCTGGGTATGGAACACTCGAAGAGCAAGGAAGATTGCTCTGAGTTCTAGGAGATTGATATGTAAGTGGGTCTCCTGTGGAGTCCAGGTGCCTTGGGTAGAGAGATCTTGCAGATGAGCTCCCCAACCCACTTGTGAGGCGTCTGTTGTTAGAGTGACCTGGAGTAGGGGTTGCTGGAAAGGGGACCCCACCAACAGGTTTTGGGTTGACTGCCACCATTGTAGAGACAAAATAAGGCGACTTGTGTTTGCCATTTTGTCTGATAGGCAGCCTGATGCCTGAGTCCACTGAGTGGATAGAGTCCATTGGGCTGCTCTCATATGGAGGCGAGCATAGGGAACCACGTGCACGGTAGATGCCATGTGGCCTAGTAGTTGTAACATTTCCCGAGCAGTGAGATGAGTTTTTAACACTGCCTGGGAGGCTAACTGCACAATGCGAAGGCAGCGGGCCTGTGGAAGATAGGCCCTTGCTTTTCTGGTGTCCAGCAAAGCTCCTATAAACTCTAGAGACTGAGTGGGAGTTAGGCTGGATTTTGGAATGTTTATGACCAGGCCCAAATACTGAAGGATATGCATTGTGCAAGATAGGGAAATTCTGGCCTCTGACTCTGATGGGGCTCGAATGAGCCAGTCCTCTAAGTAGGGGAAGACGAATATTCCTAGAGTGTGAAGAAATGCTGCCACTACAGCCATACATTTCGTAAACACCCTTGGTGCTGAGGCCAAGCCAAAAGGAAGCACCCTGTATTGGTAGTGCTTTCCTTGAAACAGGAAGCGAAGGAACCTTCGGTGAGTTGGATGGATGAGAACATGAGTGTACGCATCCTTGAGATCTAGAGAACAAAGCCAATCCTGACTCTGACTCATCTTGAATTTCTCTTTGAACAGAAATTTGTTCAGTTCTCTGAGGTCTAAAATGGGTCTGTGTCCCCCTGTTTTCTTTGGAATAAGGAAATAAGGGGAGTAAAACCCTGTACTCTGCTGGGAAATGGATACGTCTTCTATTGCCCCCTGGGCAAGAAGTAAACCGACCTCTTGACTCAACTGAGTGTTGAGAGAAGCCTGAGAATTGAACTGTCTTACCACTGTAGGAGGGGGCATGTTGAAGAAATGAAGCTTGTACCCCTCTTACAATGGAAAGAGTCCATTCTTCTGCTATTATCTGCCCCCATCTGGGGGCAAAATGACACAACCTCCTGGGATGGTGGAAGGCTCTGGCCCATTCAGGGCCAGGAAGGCCAAGTTCTCTAGAAGACAGTCAAAGCCCCTGTGGAGGCTGAGTCTGCTGGGCCGGTTGAGGCTTAGCAGTCTTTGATTTCCTTTGCTTTGGGGGCTGCTGTCCCTTTCGGGCGGACTGACCTGCAGAATGCACCTGCTGGGTATAGGAGGGATAAAACCTCTTCTTCTTAGAGAAGAATGGTTTCTTGTAGGATTTTCTCCTTGCAGGATCAGCTGTAGCCTTGGATAGCCTATCCAAAGTGGTGTTATCAGCATCCAGCTCATCAGCTTTCTCTTACCAATTTTTGCCAAAGAGATTTTCACCTGTACAAGGGATATTCCCCAGTTTGTCCTGTACCCAGAGTTCATGGAATCCTGATAAACCTTGCGCCCGAGGGCGTTGAGGGTATGAGACTCTGCCCGGTGGGACTGAAGAATGAGTCTTTGGGCTCTTTTACCTCTGCATGGCCGATTCGATCATCATAGAGGTGTGGGGGAGCTGGGCTTTCCGAAACCCCTGTCCCCAACTGGACCCTATACATAGTGTCCAGGCATTTGCTGAAGACAGGGATAGAGGCCGGTATCTCCTACATGTGGAGGAGCCGGTTCAGGATGGAGGGAACTGGGACCGTGAGAGTTTCCTTCAGAGGAGCTTCATATTGAAGAATATCAAGCTCCTCCTCACGGGGCTCTTCCTTTGACTTGGTGGCAAGTGCCAGGGCCCATGGCGTATCCCGGATGAACTCCAAGAAGGTGGTGTCCTCGGGAGGGGACCACTGCCTCTGGGTCAGCGGGGAGGGGTCCGAGGGGAGGTCCCAGTGGACCCAGGTTTCGGGAGAGGTTTCCCCATCAGATTCCCAGTCTGAATAGTCCGTGGAAGATTAAGGTCGGGCGGTTAGAGAAGGGTCAGTGACCCGCGCCAGGACCCAGGAGGTCAAAGCCTGCCCAGAGCCGCTCGCCCGAGAGGATCTCACACCCAAGGACCGGGATGGAGATCAAGACCCTTGCCGAGGACCCTCAAGAGGCCTCTGGTTCTCAGGGGTCACTGCAGCAGCTTGGGGAGTCCTTGAAGTTGAGGTCCCTGCAGTCCCAAGGCGTGCGCCAGCGGGACATGGTACCAATGCTTGCTGAGCAGCAAGGAACGCAGAAACACTGCATTCCAAGGCCAGCATTTGGGCCTCCCATTCGGGAGTGGGGTCCTGCGACACCGACACCAGGGTGACCGGGCTGGGTGTCTAGAAGTAGAGGGGGTCCTCGCTGGGATGATCCATAGAAGACCTGGCGCCATTACTGGAGGCCTCCGTATCAGTTCGAGGTACTTTTCTAGGCCGCTCCCTTTCCAACTCTTGAGTCTGCTGCGGGAAGCTGAGACCCCGGGCGCATGACCTCTCACGCTTGTCTGGCACCCCTGACAGTCCTCGCAGCCGCCTTCTGCTCACATTCGGGTGACCCCTGGTCAGAGTGCCGCTGGGCCCGTGGAGGAGCCTTGGGAAACTCCAGAGGTTGCAGCCGTAGAGTGGAAGGTTACTGGGGAAACTGAGACTGCCTCGTGGAAGAGATCATCCAGCTTCTGCTTATGACTGGATGGCCTTGGAGGACATCATCTTGCAGAGGGAGCATAGCTCTGGGTCATGGTCAGCTCCCAGGCACCTGAGACAACAGTTGTGGGTATCTGTGAGCGACATGTTTTTAGAGCATCTATCACATTTTTTGAAACCAGAGGCCATCGGGACACAAAGGACACCTGTGAGGTCAAAGATCCTCGACGCGGCCAGCGGTTAAAAAGGGCACGAAGTGCAGGAAGAAGAAAAAGGGGGTGGGGGAAGAATCCTGAGAGCTGAAGAAGTGGTGCTCGAGATGGCAGGAAGAACAGAGTAAGAATTGAAAAAAAACTTTTTCCGGGGACAAGATGCACGTCCAAAGGGCTCCGCAGAAAAAGGAAGACTAAGTAAGATGGCACCCTTGGGCAGGAAGGGGACTATGCATGCATGGTGGCATTCCCAAAGGCTTTCTTTGAAAGTTGGGGAAATACTCTGTGTGGGCTTTGTCGGTGCCGACGTCACCCATATGCGAGGGCTGACTTCCTGCTTGTTCCTGGAAAACAAAAATGTACATGAACAGACAAGCAATTTTCTAAGGAAGAGGGTTAATTAATCAAAGATAGCAAAAATAAGGCAATTTTTCTGCGTTTTAAATGTAAGTCAATATCAGTTTGTCAGATTACTCTATGTTATTGCAGGTTTTTTGAAATACTGCAATATAAAGGTTATTGAATAGATCTGACTTTCTCCTTTAACTTCAGTTACAAAATAATTTGTACATTTTTATTTAAAATACAAGGTTTTCTACAAATGTTAAAATATCCAGTTAAGGACGATAACACAAATTATTAAAAGACAGAGTGCACTCACCGTGGTAAAATGAACCCAGGTACTGGGTCTTCAGGACCAGGAACAAACACAAAGCGACTTCTGCAGATAGAGTCACACATGTCAATCTTATACTGTGCTGGGGGAACAGTGGCTACCTTCAGTGATACAGTGAATGATATCGCAGATCTTCATCTTTAACACCACTGCAGACTGTAACTTGGGATCCTAAGAAAAATTACTACTGTTCTCATTGAAGCCAATGGCTACTGCTGGATGCAGACTGCCAACCTCAAAGAACTCTGTCCAGATACAGACACTGGCCTGAATCCAGAGGAAAGCATAGTTACTCACCTGTAACAGGTGATCTCCGGGAACAGCAGGAATTTAGTCTTCACATATGGGTATCATCGGTACCGACGGAGCCTGTGCGGGAACGCTCCCGAGCATACCACAGTGCCTGCATGCTGCCTTCCCGCCTTTCCCAACTGTCCCTCTCCAGTTGAGTTTATAGCTGAGACAAAAGAGAGAGGGAAAGAGAGAAAGAGAGAGAGAGATAGAGAGATACAACTCCTGGGGAGGTGGGTGGGTTGTGAAGACTAAATTCCTGCTGTTCTCGGAGATCACCTGTTACAGGTGAGTAACTATGCTATCTCCAGGAACAAGCAGGAATGTAGTCTTCACATATGGGGACTCCCTAGCTGCAGATGCCAGGGAGAGGGCCCCAGAAAGTTGCGTGCCCTTGTGAAAGGCTCCACTTCCCCCCATGGATATCTGGCATCCTACCAGGGATAGTGGGTAGGAGTTGATTAAGTCTGGAACAGGTGTTGAAGAACAGCCTGACCAAACAAGGCATCCAGGCGGGAGTCCTTGTCTAAGCAATAATGGGCTGTGAAGGTATGGACCGAAGCCCAAGTAGCTGCTCGACAGATGTCGTCAATAGACACAGAGTGAAGATGAGCCATTGAGGCTGCCATGGCTCTCACATTATGAGCTGTGACATGGCCTTCAAGAGGAAGGTTCCTACTCTCACAGGCAAAAAGATATACACTGTGCAATCCAGTTGGACAGTGTCCTTTTGGAGACTGGATGTCCCAAATGACTAGGATCAAAAACAAAACAAAGAGTTGAGAGGATTTTCTATGTTGCTGTGTCCTTTGCAAGTAAAAGGCAAAAGCTCTTTTACAGTCCAAAGTATGAAGGTTCCTTCCTGCATTTGAAGCGTGAGGCCTTGGAAAGAATACAGGAAGGTAAACTGCTTGGTTCAAATGAAAGGGCGAAACCACCTTTGGCATAAAGTGTGGATGAGTCCTAAGGACTACCTTATCATAATGGAACCTTGTATAAGGAGGAACAGCCACCAAGGCTTCCAAGTCACTGATGCGATGTGCTGATGTGATTGCAATGAGAAAGATAACTTTCCAGGAAAGGAATTTCAAAGAGGTAGTGGCTAATGGTTCAAAGGATGGTTTCATGAGCTGCCCAAGTACCAGATTCAAGTCCCATGTCACCGGTGGTAGCTTAATGGGAGGCTTAGTTAAAAGAAGGCCTCTCATATCTCGTTATGAGAGGATGAGAGGAAATAGGTTGTCCATTGAGAGGCTTGAAAGAAGCTGCAATAGCACTCAAATGAACTCTCACTGAATTAGTCTTAAGCCCTGCATTTGATAAATGAAGGAGGTACTCCAGTAATGATTCCAGAGGTATCGCAAGAGGGTTAAGACCCTTCTGCGAGCACCATATGGTAAACCATTTCCACTTGAATGCATAACAGTGTCTTGTGGAAGGTTTCGTGGAAGCATGAAGGATATCCTTCACCTGCTGGGAAAGGTTAAGACCGTGAAGTTCTAGGCTTTCAGCAACCAGGCCCTGAGATGCAGACACTGGGGACTGGGATGCCACAGCATCCCGTCCTCTTGAGAAAGGAGATCTGGAGCAGATCCCAACTCCAGAAGTGGAGCTTGAGAGAGATGTAGGAGCAGAGGGTACCACATTTGCCATGGCCAACGTGGAGCTATGAGGATCATATGACCTCTGTCTCTCTGAAGCTTGAACAGGGCTTTGGGAATTAGGGGAATGGGTGGAAAGGCATACAGGAAGTCCTGACCCCAATGGAGGAGGAAAGCATCCCTGGCCTGACAACCTTGAGCCGGAATTCTGGAACAGAACCGGGGAAGTTTGGCATTCAGCGGACTTGCAAAGAGGTCTATATCCGTGGTTCCCCAAATCTGAAAAGTTTTGGCCACCTGGTCTGCATGGAGAGACCATTCGTGTAGAAGCAGAACTCGACTGAGTCTGTCTGCCCAAGAGTTTTGAATGCCTGGAAGATACACCACAAGGAGATGAATCTGATGCTCTCTGGCGAGGGCCCATAGTCGCAAAGCTTCGTTGCAGAGCGACAGAGCGCCTGTTCCGCCCTGCTTGTTCACATAGAACATGGCTACTTGATTGTCCGTTTGAACTAGGACTGTCTTGTAGCTGAGCTGGGTGTGAAATACTCGAAGAGCAAGGAAGATTGCTCTGAGCTCCAGGAGATTGATATGGAGATAGGCCTCCTGTGGAGTCCAGGTACCCTGGGTAGAGAGGCCTTGCAGGTGGGCTCCCCAACCCACCTGTGAAGCATCTGTTAGAGTGGCTTGGGGTGGGGGTTGCTGAAAAGGAGACCCCACCAAAAGGTTTTTGGGTGACTGCCACCATTAGAGGGACAAAATAAGGCGATCTGAGTTTGCTATTTTGTCCGACAGGCAACCCGAGGCCTGAGTCCACTGAGTGGATAAGGTCCACTGGGCTGCCCTCATATGGAGGCGAGCATAAGGAGCCACATGCACAGTGGATGCCATTTGGCCTAGCAACTGTAACATTTCCCGAGCAGTGAGGTGAGGTTTTAGCACTGCTTGGGAAGCTAACTGTACAATGCGAAGGCAGCGGGGCTGTGGAAGGTAGGCCCTTGTCTGTCTGGTATCCAGCAGAGCTCCTATAAACTCTAGGGATTGAGTGGGAGCAAGGTTGGATTTTGGGAAGTTTATGACAAGTCCCAAATACTGAAGGATGCGCATTGTGCGAGAGAGGGCAACCCTGGTCTCTGGCTCTGAAGGGGCTCGAATGAGCCAGTCGTCTAAGTAAGGGAAGACGAATATTCCCAGATTGCGGAGAAATGCTGCCACCACAGCCATGCATTTTGTGAACACCCTTGGTGCAGAGGCCAGGCCAAAGGGAAGAACCCTGTATTGGTAGTGCTTCCCTTGATACAGAAAGCGAAGGAACTTTCAGTGAGTTGGATGGATGAGAACATGAGTGTACGCATCCTTGAGATCTAGAGAACAAAGCCAATCCTGACTCTGAAGGTATGGTAGCAGAGTTCCTAGAGAAATCATTTTGAACTTCTATTTGAACAGGAATTTGTTCAATTCTGTGAGGTCTACAATGGGTCTATGTCCTCCTGTTTTCTTTGGAATAAGGAAATAGGGGGAGTAAAACTCTGTACCCCGTTGGGGAATGGATATCTCTTCTATTGCTCCTTGAGCAAGGAGCACAATGACCTCTTGACCTAACAGGTCGTTGAGAGAGGTCTGAGAATTGAACTGTCTTACCATTGTAGGAGGGGGCATGCCGAGGAAATGAAGCTTGTACCCCTCTCTTACAATAGACAGAACCCAATTTTCTGCTGTTATCTGACCCCATCTGGGGGCAAAATGACATAACCTTCCTGGGATGGTGGAGGGTTCTGGGCTGTTCAGGGCCAGGAAGGCAAAGTTCTCTAGATAGGAGTCAAAGCCCCTGTGGAGGCTGAGTCTGCTGAGCCGGTTGAGGCTTAGCTGCTTTTATCTTTCTTTGTCTAGGTTGTTGCTGCTGTCCCTTTTGGGCAGACTGACCTAAACGATGCCCCTGGTGGGTATAGGAGGGATAAAACTTCTTCTTACTGAAGAAGGGTTTCTTATAGGATTTTTTCCTCGCAGGATCAGCTGTAGATTTAGACCAGGGGTCTCAAACTCAAATTGCTTTGAGGGCCGAATGAGGACTTGTAAAGTAACCCGGGGGCCGCATAAGACACGGGGCCTCATTTGCATAAATATTTGCATAATGTTGCATAATGAGTGCATGGATAAAGAAAGACTAGAAAATTTCTATATTACTATAATCCAGTGCCAACCGCCAGGCACATTAGGAACTACTACTAACACTGCCCATTTGGAACCCATAGCAAACCCCCCGTATCATAACAGCACTACCAGGACTCACAAAGCACCAGACCCTACCTATCAAAAGGCAACACTGCAAATATTAAATCAATACATTTCAGAGAACAATACATGACCTACTGGGAAAAGAGAACAAGTAGCAATGTCAAATAGGAATTACACAGAATACCTCAGCACTGTAGAAATAAAACTATAAATTAATTTCTTGTACTAAAGCACAGACATTAATGATGCACATTTCCCAGAGCTGACATATTCCAGTTAATAAATTCAAAATAAAGAGATATTTTTCTACCTTTTGTATTTTTTTTTTCAGTTGCAATTGCTCCAGCCACTTCTGGTTTCTTCGTGTCTTCTGCTATCTCCATCGTCTGCTGTCCATTTGTCCTTTCTTCTCTCTTCTAGTTTTTTTCCATTCTCTCTCTCTCTACATCTGCTTTAACATACTAATCTTTCTCCTTTTGCTCTTTCCTCATTCCTATTTCATCCACTCAAATTTTACCCCTCCATCCTCAATCCCCACTTACTCTCCCAATACCTGGCCAATTGTAGATTTGTCTTCTCTTCCAGACAAAATATTTTTCCCCTCTCCATTTCACTTTCCCAGCTCCATCCCATTCTAATCCTCCCCCAACATCAGCTCCCTTCTAGTTCCAGCCCCACCCAGCATCTGCTCCTTTCTAGTCCCTGCATCAGTCCATTTCCAGTCCTATCCTAGCCTCACCATCAGCCCATTTCCAATCCTAGCCCCCCATCAGCCCATTTCCAATCCTAGCTCCCTCCCCTCACAGCCCATTTCCATTCCAAGCCCCCTCCCCATCAGCCATTTGCAGTTCAAGCCCCCCTTCCACTCAGCCCATTTCCAGTCCTAGCAACCCCCCCAGCCCATTACCAGTCCTAACCTCCCCATAGCGCACTTCCAGTCTTACCCCCCATCACCCCATTTTCAGTCTTACCTCCCCTCATAGGCCATTACCAGTCCTAACCCCCATCACCCCATTTTCAGTCTTACCTCCCCTCATAGGCCAATACCAGTACTAACACCCCAATCCCCCCAATTCCAGTCCTAACCCCCATCTGCCCATTTCCAGTCCTAGCCCCCAGCATAGCCCATTACCAGTCATAACCCCCCCCTGCCGATAGCCCACTTCCAGTCATGACCCCCATCTGCCCATTTCCAGTCCTAGCCCCCACCATAGCCCATTACCAGTCATAACCCCCCCTGCCAATAGCCCACTTCCAGTCCTAACCCCCATCTGCCCATTTCCAGTCCTAGCCCCCACCATAGCCCATTACCAGTCAATACCCCCCCCCTGCCAATAGCCCACTTCCAGTCCTAACCCCCATCTGCCCATTTCCAGTCCTAGCCCCCACCATAGCCCATTACCAGTTATAACCCCCCCCAGCACATTACCAGTCATAACCCCCCCCCCCTGCCAATAGCCCACTTCCAGTCCTAAACCCCCTTACCCCAATTCAGGCAGCCCCGCCATAGCTCATTACCGGCCAGCGAAGGAGGGAAACAAAAAAACCCCCCAAAACCCTGGCTTCTGCTGCTGCCGTTGCCGCCGTGGCAGCGGCAGAATCAATTGTCAAATTAAAAAAAAACTGACTTCTGCTGCTCAAGCAGCAAAATCAGCTGTCCTGCGGCCCCTTCCCCTCTGCCCGGAGATCCGACTCTGCTCTATCAGCGGCGTGCTTTTCAAGCCGCGACGAGAGTATTCCCCTCTCGCGCGGTTTAAGCCTATTCACTTTTCATGCCGCGCGAGAGGGGTATACTCTCGTCGCGGCTTGAAAAGCACGCCGCTGATAGAGCAGAGTCGGATCTCCGGGCGGAGGGGAAGGGGCCGCAGGACAGCTGCTTGAGCAGCAGAAGTCAGTTTTTTTATTAAATTTGACAATTGATTCTGCCGCTGCCACGGCGGCAACGGCAGCAGCAGAAGCCAGGGTTTTGGGGTTTTTTTTGTTTTCCTCCGTTGCGGGCCGCACAAAGTTGTCTCGCGGGCCGCGTGTTTGAGACCCCTGATTTAGACAATCTATCCAAACTGATATTGTCAGCATCTATCTCGTTAGCTTTTTCCTGCCAATTCTTGCCAAAGAGATTCTCTCCCGTGCAAGGAATATTCCCGTGTTTATCCAGTATCCAAATTTCCAAGTCAGATGCCTGGAGTCAGGCAATCCTACGTGCACCTATGGCAATGGCAGAGGTTCTGCTTATGCACTCAAAGCAGTCAAAGGCTGCACGATTCACAAACTTGGAAACATCCTGGGCATGTTTGACAAGGGCGAGGTAATTTTGCCTCTTATCAGGAAGGAGAAGGCTCATAAGCTCTAAATCTCCTGTGACCTCCTTAAGGAATATTCCCATATATAAGATATAGGAACTGATCCTAGCAGAAAGCATGGAAGCCTGGAAGGTTCGACATCCAAAGGCGTCAAAAGTCCTACACTCACGTCCTGGAGGATTAAATGCATGCCTTTTTGCACTCTTTATCCTTCTCATAGCTGATTCCACCACCATGGAATGGTGTGGTAATTGAGTCTTTTAAACCCGGGACAAGGAGGAACTCGATACATGGTGTTGAGTCTTCGAGAGTGAGGAGATGTGGTTGGAGGTGTTTCCCACATCCTTAACATGAGATCATGCAAGATCTCATGAATAGGTAAGGTAGCTGCCTCCTTGGGAGCTTTAGGATACTGCAGGATTTCTAATTCCTTTGCCCTAGGCCAGTGATGGCTAACCTTTTTGAGCCCGAGTGCCCAAACTGCCGCACAAAACCAAAGAATTTCCTCAAAGTGCCAGCACGTCATTTGCATAAGTGGTCTTATTTGCATAAATATTTGCATAATGTTACCATACACTAACTTTTAGTAAACATGTCTCTTAATGAGTGTATGGATAAAGAAAGACTAAAAGATTTCTACATTACTATAATCCAGTGCCAACCGCCAGGCACATTAGGAACTACTACAAACGCTGCCCATTTAGAACCCATAGCAAACCCGCCGTATCCTGACAGCATTACCAGGACTCACAAAGCACCATACCCTACCTATCAAAAGGCAACACTGCAAATATTAAACCAATACATTTCAGTGAATACTGGGGAAAGAGAACAAGTGGCAACGTCAAATAGGAATTTCCTCTTGTACCAAACAAAGCGCAGATGTTAATGATGCACATTTCCCAGAGCTGACATATTCCAGTTAATAAATTCAAAATAAAGAGATATCGTTCTACCTTTTGTGCATTTTTTTTCAGTTGCAATTGGTCCAGCCATTTTCTTCTGGTTTCTTCATGTTTTCTGCTAACTCTCCATCGTCTGCTGTCCATTTGTCCTTTCTTCTCTCTTCTAGTTTTTTTTCCATTCTCTCTCTCTCTACATCTGCTTTAACATACTAATCTTTCTCCTTTTGCTCTTTCCTCATTTCTATTTCATCCACACAAATTTTACCCCTCCATCCTCAATCCCCAATTACTCTCCCAATACCTGGCCAATTGTAGATTTTTCATCCCTCCTACACAAAATATTTTTCCCCTCTCCATTTTACTCTCCCAGCCCCATCCCATTCTAATCCTCCCCCAACATCAGCTCCCTTCTAGTTCCAGTCTCACCCAGCATCCATTCCCTTCTTCAAGCCCCCCACTTCCCCTCAGCCCATTTCCATTCCAAGCCCCGTCCCCATCAGCTATTTGCAGTTCAAGCCCCCCACTTCCCCTCAGCCCATTTCCATTCCAAGCCCCATCCCCAACAGCTATTTGCAGTTCAAGCCCCCTTCCACTCAGCCCATTTCCAGTCCTAGCAACCCCCCAACCCATTACCAGTCCTAGCCCCCCATAGCTCACTCCCAGTCCTAATCCCACCAGCCCATTTCCAGTCCTAACCTCCCCATCAGCCCACTCCCAGTCCTAATCCCCCAGCACGCAATTTTTAGTTTAAGCCCCCCCAGCGCCTATCACCACTCCTAACCCCCCCCAGTGCCCATCACCACTACTACCCCCCAGCCCAGCGCCCATCACCACTCCTAACCCCCCAGCCAGCCCAGTGCCCATCACCACCCCTAACCCCCCCAGCCAGCCCAGTGTCCATCACCACTCCTAACCCCCCAGCCCAGTGCCCATCACCACTCCTAACCCCCCCCCCAGCCCATCACTACTCCTAACACCCCCCAGCCCAGCCCATCACCACTCCTAACCCCCCCCCCAGCCCAGCCCAGCCCAGCCCATCACCACTCCTAACCCCCCCCCAGCCCAGCCCAGCCCAGCCCATCACCACTCCTAACCCCCCCCCAGCCCAGCCCAGCCCATCACCACTCCTAACCCCCCCCCCAGCCCAGCCCAGCCCATCACCACTCCTAACCCCCCAGCCCAGTGCCCATCACCACTCCTAAGCCCCCCAGCCCAGCCCAGCACCACTCCTAACCCCCACCCCCACCCCCAGCCCAGCCCAGCCCAGCCCAGGGAAAATTAAAAAAAAAAAAAGAAAACCTGTTTGCTGCCGCTGTCGGGGCCGCCGCGGCAGAATCGAGCGTGCCGCGGGGCCCCCCTGTACCCACCGGCAGAGCCTGTCCTCCCCGTAGCAGCTCTCTCTTTGGAGCTGCAGTCAGACTCGCCGGCTTGCAGAGCGCGAGGGAAGAGTTCCCTCGCTGCTCTGTTAAGCCCGCGGGGGCTGATGGGAAGTTCCCATCAGCCCCCGCGGGCTTAACAGAGTCGCGAAAGGGAAACTCTTCCCTTCGCGCTCTGCAAGCCGGCGAGTCTGACTGCAGCTCCAAAGAGAGAGCTGCTACGGGGAGGACAGGCTCTGCCGGTGGGTACAGGGGGGCCCCGCGGCACGCTCGATTCTGCCGCGGCGGCCCCGACAACGGCAGCAGACAGGGTTGTTGTTGTTTTTTTCGATGGCGGACCTTCCCGCGTGCCAGCTGCAAGGCCTTCGCGTGCCACAGCTGGCACGCGTGCCATAGGTTCGCCATCGCTGCCCTAGGCTCTTTTTCAGGAGCCACTGTGATGGAAAGACCTCGGGCCACATCTCGGATAAAATCCTGAAAGGACATATTTTCTGGTGGAGACATCCTACATTGATGAGAAGAGGAATCCTCAGGAAGAAGTACTCTGGTATCGGCACAGCTTTTAGAGTCTTCAGACTCATCCGAGGATTCGAAGTATCTCCGATCCAGGTGATCTTGCAAGGCACAGTACCGGTACAGATCGAAGTCGGCATCGGAGTGGTCTGGTACCAACTTGTCGATGCCGGATAGACATGCATGGCTCGGTCCTGGTAGAATACCTGCCGATGTCGATGCAGTCTGTGCCGGCACCGAGGTTGGAGCCGGTACCAGTTGAATTATCTGAAGCAGTTTCAGGGGCATCAAGGCAGTGAGAAGAGCTGCCAGACTGCATTCAATAGCCAAAAATCTCTGGTCTATCGACGCTGCCGATGCTTAGGTATCGATACCGGATGAAGCAGCCGGTATCCCAGAACATAGCACCAGTAGTTCTGCCGAGGTTGAAGCCTCGAGAACATCCTGGAGCCCCGTTAGTGCTTTGGAAGCCGAAGCCCCCCGCTGGGGCAATTTTGCCGGTGAAAGTCCCTCAAGAGCAACACCAGAGGCATCTCGATGTCTAGAAGGAGATCTACCCTTTGAGGACCGGCTAGATTTATGTTTAGTTACCTGAGATCCATGGGAGGAAGACGAAGCCCTGAAGGACGTCGAAGCCATGGAAGCTGCGTCGGAGGGAAAAAGGGTGCTAAGTTTAGCAGCTCGGTTTTGCCGGCCCCTTTTCGACATCATCCCACAGGCAACACACTCAGAAATAGAGTGGTCAGGACCTAAACATTTGAGGCACCACTCATGGGTGTCGGTGACGGAGATGGTACCGCCACACTTAGAACACTTTTTAAAACCCAAAGCGGGTTTTTCCATTTTGAAGGGAAAAGTTGGGCCTAGTGCCCGAAATGGCGCGTGGCACCTGAAGAGAAAATTACTGGAAAGACTCCAGAAAAAAGTTTGTTGTTTTTTAAAAAAGAAAAGAAAAAGAAGAACCGGAGGTACCGGTGTAGCGTCAAGGGAAGGCAGACGCGACCACAAAAAAGAAGAATAGAAGGGATTTTTTTCTGTGGTGACAGGATGTGCGACCTGTCGGCTCCGCGGAAAACGAAGAACTGGACAGGGACAGTTGGGAAAGGTGGGAAGGCAGCATGCAGGCACTGTGGGATGCTTCCAAAAGCTTTCCTATTGGACGCTGGGAAGCGTTCCCGCGCAGGCTGTCGGTACCGACGATACCCATATGTGAAGACTACATTCCTGCTTGTTCCTGGAGATGCATGGCTACAAGTATGAGGAGGTATTGTATGTGGCCAGGGTTTTAAGGAAGGAAGGAAGATAAAGTGGGCTGGGGATTTTGATATAGTAATTTATCCAACTATACATTTAGACTCAAGGACTTCCAGAGAAAGAGTAGTTACTCACCTGTAACAGGTGTTCTCCAGGAGCAGCAGGAATCAGTCCTCACACATGGGTGATGTCGGTCCTGATGGAGCCCTCGTGCGGAGCATTTCCCCAGCTTTCAAGGAAAGTCTTTGGGAATGCAGCGTGCATGCGCGGTCCCCTTCCCGCCCAAGGGTGCCATCTTGCTCAGTCTGATGACATAGCTAAAAGACAGCAAAAAAATCGAAATAGAGTATGACTGCAACTCCAGGGAGGAGGGAGGGTCTTGAGGACTGATTCCTGCTGCTCCTAGAGAACACCTGTTACAGGTGAGTAACTACTCTTTCTCCAGGACCAAGCAGGAAGTCAGTCCTCACATATGGGACTCCCCAGCTCTAGGTTACCGGGAACCCAAAGCTGAAAAAATGGCTCCCTCTCAAGAGCCTCAGCATCCGTGATAAGAATATACTCTGAGAATGCCCCCGTACGTAGCTCAACACAAGGGCCGGAGTTGCCTAAACCTCAAAGAGATTACGGCGTACCGCCTGTCCGAAAGCACTGTCCCTTCGAGACTCTCTCTCTCGAGGCAGTAATGAGCTGCAAAAGTCTGGCTTGAAGACCAAGTAGCGGCCCGGCAGATGTCTGCCAACGGAACAGAGCAGAGATGAGCTACTGACACGACTTTCGCCCTGACACGGTGGGCCGTGACTCGACCCTGCAAGGGGAGGTCGGCTGCCTTGTACGCACAGGCGATACAATCTGCTACCCACGTGGACAACGTACGTTTGGAGACAGGCAACCCCATCTTATTAGGTTCAAAGGAGACGAAGAGCTGAGTAGCCCTTCGATGCCCCACCGTACGTTCTATGTAAAAAGACAACGCCCTCTTACAGTCCAGGGTATGCAAGACTATTTCAGCCCGGCTGGAATGCAGCCTGAGAAAAAAGGTCGTAAGAACCACCTCCTGGTTGAGGTGGAAAGAGGAGACCACTTTAGGAAGGAACTTCGGATGGGTCCGTAGGACCACCCTGTTACTATAGAACTGTTTATATGGTCTATCAGAAACCAGAGCTTGTAGTTCACTCACACGTCTGGCCGAGGTAAGAGCTACCAGGAAGAGCGCTTTCCACGAAAGTTAGCACAAATGGCAAGTAGCCATTGGCTCAAACGGTGGGCGAGTAAGCTGTTGCAAGACCACGTTCAAATCCAACTCAATCGCCGGTGGACGAACCGGAGGCTTGAGAAGAAGCAGACCTCTGAGAAATCGGGACACCAGGGGATGAACCAACAGACTGTCCCTCCACCGGGGAGTGTTGCGCTGAAAGAGCACTGAGGTGGACCCGTACAGAGTTAGACTTAAGGCCTAGGTCTGACAGGTGAAGTAGATACTGCAGTACTACTAGCACAAGGCAAGAAAAAGGATCTTCCTTGCGCTGAGCACACCATGCCGTAAACCTACGCCACTTGAGGGCATAGGACTTTCTGGTGGACTGCCTCCTAGAGGCCAAAACCACCTCCTCAACCTCCTTAGGTAGAAGCAAGGGAGCTAGCACTATCCTTTCAGCAGCCAGGCCATCAGATTGAGGGACCTGAGATTGGGGTGCAGAAAGGAACCCTGATCCTGAGATAGGAGATCAGGTTGCAATCCTAGAGGGAATGGAGTTTCCACCGCCAACTGCAGCAGAAGTGGAAACCACAGCTGCCTGGGCCATCTGGGGGCTACCAGAATCACCGAGGCCTTGTCCCGGAGAATCTTGAACAGAGTTCGGCCACCAGGGGTGTGGGAGGAAACACATACAGGAGGCCCGTAGACCAAGAGATCAGAAAAGCATCTGCTGCCATTCTCAGGGGATGCGGCTGTCTGGAGCAAAACCTGGGCAGCTGACGGTTTTGTGGACTGGCAAAGAGATCCATGGACGGCAGTCCCCAGCGGAGGAAGATCTGCTGGACCACCCACAGATTCAACTGCCATTCGTGAGTCTGGAGAATACTGCTTAGCTTGTCTGCTAGGAAATTCTCCTGTCCAGGTAGATAAACTGCTTTGAGAAACATGCCTTGTTTGACACAAAGGAGCAAAGGGCCAGTGCCTCCTGACATAGGAGCCTGGACCCCGTGCCCCCTTGTTTGTTCACATAGATCACTGCCACCTGATTGTCCGTCTGAACCAAAACATACTGATAAGAGAGGGCATGAGAAAAAGTCTTTAGAGCTAAGCGGATTGCTCGCAGCTCCAAAAGATTGATCTGCTGCATGGCCTCCCGAGGAGACCAGAGGCCTTGAGTGCACGTGCCCTGGCAATGTGCACCCCAGCCCTTTAAGGAAGCATCGGTCGTCAGCACCCTTGTGTGTGCTGGAGCCTGAAAAGGTACCCCTATGAGAAGATTTGGGAGATGTAGCCACCACTGTAAGGAGTCCAAAAGTGGTTTGGACACCTTTACTCTGCCTCAGAGGTCGCCTGTGGCCTGCGCCCACTGAGCTCTGAGGCACCACTGAGCAGCCCACATGTGCAGATGGGCATTCAGAGTCACATGTACAGTGGATGCCATATGGCCCAGAAGTCGCAGGTAGTGCCTGGCGGAGACCGGAGAATTGCTTTGGAACTGGTTTCCCAACTCCATCGATCTGTGGGCCCTGTCCTCGGGCAAGTAAGCTCTTGCCTGAAGGGTGTCTAGTCTCACCCTATAACAGTGATGGCTAACCTTTTTGAGCCCGAGTGCCCAAACTGCCGCACAAAACCAAAGAATTTCCTCAAAGTGCCAGCACGTCATTTGCATAAGTGGTCTTATTTGCATAAATATTTGCATAATGTTACCATACACTAACTTTTAGTAAACATGTCTCTTAATGAGTGTATGGATAAAGAAAGACTAAAAGATTTCTACATTACTATAATCCAGTGCCAACCGCCAGGCACATTAGGAACTACTACAAACGCTGCCCATTTAGAACCCATAGCAAACCCGCCGTATCCTGACAGCATTACCAGGACTCACAAAGCACCATACCCTACCTATCAAAAGGCAACACTGCAAATATTAAACCAATACATTTCAGAGAATACTGGGGAAAGAGAACAAGTGGCAACGTCAAATAGGAATTTCCTCTTGTACCAAACAAAGCGCAGATGTTAATGATGCACATTTCCCAGAGCTGACATATTCCAGTTAATAAATTCAAAATAAAGAGATATCTTTCTACCTTTTGTGCATTTTTTTTTCAGTTGCAATTGGTCCAGCCACCTTCTTCTGGTTTCTTCATGTTTTCTGCTAACTCTCCATCGTCTGCTGTCCATTTGTCCTTTCTTCTCTCTTCTAGTTTTTTTTCCATTCTCTCTCTCTCTACATCTGCTTTAACATACTAATCTTTCTCCTTTTGCTCTTTCCTCATTCCTATTTCATCCACACAAATTTTACCCCTCCATCCTCAATCCCCAATTACTCTCCCAATACCTGGCCAATTGTAGATTTTTCATCCCTCCTACACAAAATATTTTTCCCCTCTCCATTTTACTCTCCCAGCCCCATCCCATTCTAATCCTCCCCAACATCAGCTCCCTTCTAGTTCCAGTCTCACCCAGCATCCATTCCCTTCTAGTCCCTGCATCAGCCCATTTCCAGTCCAAGTCCCTTCATCAGCTCATTTTCAATCCTAGCCCCCCCATCAGCCCATTTCTACTCATTTCCTAGCCCCACCATCAGCCCATGTCAAATCATAGCTCCCCTCCACTCAGCCCAATTCCAGTCCAAGCCCCCCCATGAGCCTACTTCCAGTTCTAGCCCCTCCATGAGTCCATTTCAATTCAAGCCCCCACCACAGCCCATTTCCAATCTTAGCTCCCCCAACAGCCCATTTCCAGTCCTATCCTAGCTTTTCCATCAGCCCATTTTCAGTCCTAGCTCCCTTCCCTCACAGCCCATTTCCATTCCAAGCCCCCTCCCCATCAGCTATTTGCAGTTCAAGCCTCCCCTTCCACTCAGCCCATTTCCAGTCCTAGCAACACCCCAACCCATTACCAGTCCTAGCCCCCCGTCAATCAACTTCCAGTCCTAACCCCCATCACCCCATTTTCAGTTTAAGCCCCCCCCTATAACCCTTTACCAGTCCTAACCCCCCATCAGCCCATTTCCAGTCAGCCCCCCATAGCCCATTGCCAGTCCTAAACCCCCCCATCAGCCCACAGCCCATTACCAGTCCTAACCACATCAGCCCACCTCAAGTCCTAACCCCTCCCCATCAGCCCATTTCCTGTCCTAGCCCCCCCCATAACCCATTATCAGTCCTACACCCCCATCAGCCCACTACCAGTCTTAACCCCCCCATAGCCCATTACCAGTCCTAACCCCCCCATCAGCCCACTACCAGTCTTAACCCCCCATAGCCCATTACCAGTCCTAACCCCCCCATCACCCCATTTCCAGACAGCCCTCATCAGCTCATAGCCCATTGCCAGCCCTCATCAGCCCACAGCCCATTGCTAGTCTTAACTCCCCCCATAGCCCACTGCGTCTTAACCCCCCTCCCCAGCCCACTGCCAGTCTTAACCCCCCTCCCTAGCCCATTGCCAGTCTCAACCCCCCTCCCTCCCTAGCCCATTGCCAGTCTCAACCCCCCTCCCCCCCTCCCTAGCCCATTGCTAGTCTTAACCTCCCTCCCTCCCTAGCCCATTGCCAGTCTTAACCTCCCTCCCTCCTCCCTAGCCCATTGCCAGTCTCAACCCCCTCCCTCCCTCCCTCCCTAGCCCATTGCCAGTCTCAACCCCCCTCCCTCCCTAGCCCATTGCCAGTCTTAACCTCCCTCCCTCCCTAGCCCATTGCCAGTCTTAACCCCCTCCCTCCCTCCCTCCCTAGCCCATTGCCAGTCTTAACCCCCCTCCCTCCCTCCCTCCCTAGCCCATTGCCAGTCTTAACCCCCCTCTCAGCCCATTGCCAGTCTTAACCCCCCTCTCTCCCTCCCTAGCCCATTGCCAGTCTTAACCACCCTCTCTCCCACCCTAGCCAAGTGCCAGTCATAACCCCCCGCTCTCCCACCCAAGCCCTTTCCCCGTATTAACCCCCCTCCCTCGGCTCAAGGCAATAAAAAAAAAAAAAGCTGCCCGCTGCCGCCGCGGCGGCATGGAGTGTCCCGCGGGGCTCCCTCTGCCCGGCGGGACTCTCCCGGCGCTGCTCAGCCCCTCTCTGCCGGCTTGCAGAGACGCGAAGGGAGAGAGAGTCTCCCTCGTGTCTCTCTTAAGCCCGCAGGGGCAGATGGGAAATTTCCCATCAGCTCCTGCGGGCTTAACAGAGACGCGAGGGAGACTCTCCCTTCGCGTCTCTGCAAGCCGGCAGAGAGGGGCTGAGCAGCGCCGGGAGAGTCCCGCCGGGCAGAGGGAGCCCCGCGGGACACTCCATGCCGCCGCGGCGGCAGCGGGCAGCTTTTTTTTTTTTTTTTTTTAATGTGCGACCTTCCCGCGTGCCAGCTGCAAAGCCTTCGCGTGCCACAGCTGGCACGCGTGCCATAGGTTCGCCATCGCTGCCCTATAAACTCTAGGTTCTGAGAGGGGAGCAAAGTGGACTTTGCGTAGTTTATGACACAGCCCAGACACAGCCCAGATGCTGAAGAAGAGAGACAATGCGAAGAGCGGCTTGTCTGGCCTCCTGGAGAGACTGGCCCCTGATAAGCCAGTCATCCAGGTATGGGAAGACAAAAATTCCCTGATTCCTGAGAAAGGCCGCCACCACCGCCAGGTATTTGGTGAAAACCCTGGGGGCAGAGGTTAGGCCAAAGGGAAGTACCCTGTACTGAAAATGGTTTCCTCCCCCCACAAACCTGAGATATTGTCTGTGGTCTGGATGAATGAGGATGTGAGTACAAGCATCCTTTAGATCTAAGGAGCATAGCCAGTCTCCCTGCTGGAGGTAGGGCAGCAGTATCCCAAGGGTAAGCATCTTGAACTTTTCCCTCTCCAGAAACTTGTTTAGGTTTCACAAGTCTAGGATAGGCCAGAGGCCTCCTGTCCTTTCTGGTACCAGGAAGTACCTGGAGTAGAAGCCTTGCCCTTCCAGGTGGTGAGGCAACAGTTCCACCGCCTGTTCCTTTATAAGACTTGCCAACTCCTGAAGGAGGAGGTTTCTGTGTAGAGAGAGTCTTGGAGGCGCTGCTGGAAAGTAGGAGGGGGGTAGCTAGTGGAAGTGGAGCATGTAGCCCTTTTGGACTATGCTGAGTACCCAGGTATCCCCTGTGATGGCTGGCCACCTGTAGGCGTACAGGGTCAGCCAACCTCCTGTGCTGAATGGAGCCAGCGATGGAGAAGAGGCTATGCTGTGGAAGTCAAAACCCCGCTCCCTGCTGTGCAGGAGCCGGAGCTGGCGGCTTGGGGGTCTTCTGCCTATGGGGCCCATGCCCCTGGGCCTGCTGGCCCTGTTGGGGAGCTGGAGAGGCCTGATATTGAGGGTAGGATTTGTAGGCAGCACCCTTCCTCGGGAAAAAGGACTTTTTTTCCCTTTGCCCTTCTTTTTTTGAGAAGGGGCAGAAGTCTTTCTGGACAGCCTTGTCCTGGTGAGAGTCTCAGTCTTGATTTCTGCAACCTTTTCAGTCATGGGCTTACCGAATAGGTTGTCACCTCGGCAGGGGACATCGACCAACTTGTCCTGCACCCACGACTCCAGGTCCGATGACTGTAGCCATGTCTGACGGCATGCACCGATGCTGGCCGTGGCTACCCGGGCCGAAGCCTCGAAGCCATCATAGGCTGCTCGAGAGAAACTTTGAGCACTCTCGGATCCCTGTAGACAAGGCTTTGAACCTCTGCAAGGGTACCTCGGAGAGGCCAGCTGAGAACCTGACAATCTCCTTTGCCAGGTCCCGTAAGTACATGCCCATGTACAGCTGGTAAGTCTGGACATGGCAAGATAGCATAGAGCCCTGGAAGCACTTTCTACAGAGGGCATCCAGGTTCCGGGCCTCCCGGCCGGGGGGCACCAAGGAGTGCATCTTCTGACTCTTCAGGTGGTGCATGGCCAATTCCACAATCATGGAATTGTGCGGTAGCTGCGCCTTTTGGAATCTAGGGCTCTTACGGACTCGATAAATGGAATCGACCCGTTTGCTAAGAACCGGCGCAGAGACCGGTGCCTCCCACATACGGAAGAGCAGCCGTTCCAGCATCGGAGGAACCGGTACAGTAAAGGCTTCCTTCGGAGGAAAGTCATACTGGAGGGCATCGAGCTCCTCGGCTCGAGGCTCCTCCTCGGCGTCTTCAGGAAATGCCAAAGCCGTGGCCATGTCCCTTACGAAGTCCGAGAACCAGGTATCCTCCGGGGGGGACGACCTTCTCTGAGGCTCGGATTCCGGTGAGTCCGAAGGGACGCACCGGGTCTGGAAGGTGTCCGGAGACTCCTCGTCCTCTATCTCCCACGCTGACTCCTCCAAGGAGGAGTTGAGCGGCTCCAGCCGTGTGGGCTTCGGTGCCACCCGCCCTGACGCTGAGGGCACCGGCGTCGACGACCTCAGCCCCACACGGGAGGTCGAGGGGGACCTTGACCGAAGATCGACTCGAGACTTGATGGACTCGAGGATTGGCTCGGTCTCCGGGGTCAACTTAGACGTCGAGGTCCCAGTGGTCGGGGCAGATGCACCGGTCAGACCGTCTATCAGCACCCGCTGCTGTTCCATGAGGCAGCCAAGCTGCTCTCCAGGGTTGTCAACCTGAGTCCAAGCTCAGGAAAGCCAGCAGCTTCCAACTCGGGCCTCGACAGCGTTTGGCCCGTCATCGGCTCTCCCGGAAGAGTCCACGAGGACAGCAGAACTTATGTGACTCGGGGACTCCAGCTCCATACGAGGTAGCTTGGATGGCCTCTCCAACTCCGAGAGCCTGGGGCGGCAGTCAGGGCTACGCGACCTGGCCCTCGAGGACCCAGGAGCTTCCACCGACGCCGCCCTCACGAGCTTCTTCTTCCTTTTGTGCTACCGAGTGGGAGACCCCCTTTCAGAGGAACCACAATGGCGCTCGGGTTCCGACACCCAAGATGTCGGGGCCTTTGACGAAGTCCGGGCCCGGCCGGACACGGACTCTGAGAAAATTCTCTCACGTTGATGCTGACGGCTCCGAAGTGCCTTGGATGACATTTTGCCACACGGGCCACAGGCCAGCGGGTCATAGTCGGGCCCGAGGCATCGGAGGCAGCAGTCATGTGTATCGGTGAGAGACATAAGTTTCTTGCACCGATCACATTTTTTGAACCCGCTGGCAGCCATCGGGGGAAAAAGGACCCCTGCAAGGTCAAAAGACCGGGCTGCCAGTGAAAATAACAAAAAAGGCGCGAACGCTAGTCATGAAGGAAAAAAACCGAAAAAAAGAATACCGGACTCGATACCGGTGGACCAAGCCCAGGCGGGAAGGGGAACCGGCATCGAACTGGATCAGAAAAAGCAAAAATCGCAGAAAAATTTTTTTATTTTTACCGGGTAACATGAACTCACGTCCGTTGGGCTCCGCGGCAAAAGAAAGACTGAGCAAGATGGTACCCTTGGGCGGGAAGGGGACCGTGCATGTGCGCTGCATTCCCATAGGCTTTCCTTGGAAGCTGGGGAAATGCTCCACACGAGGGCTCCATCGGCACCGACGTCACCCATATGCGAGGACTGACTTCCTGCTTGGTCCTGGAGAAAAAGAATGATTTTATATCAGTAATCAGGTTTTCAAGGTAAAAGAAAATGGTGATTACTCAGTACATATTGATAGTCTGCACAGTTGTTTATAAAATGTTTTGTCATATTTCATGGAGTACATCTGACGAGGGAAAGGGAAGAAAGGTTCAACGACAAACGAACAACTCTATTAACTTGCAGTGTTTAACAAAAAATATGTACCTCAAAGATCTATAGACATGCAAGTATCTGTACACATAAAAAATTATATTCTGTGCAACTGCAGTTATTTGTTGAAGTACTTTTAAGATTTTGATAAAGATTTTCACACTTTCAAATAAAAGCTTGGTGTTTTACTCTCATATGCAGCTCTAGACAAAAAGCCAGACAAGTATTAAGAAGAAATTTGTTCACCTGTGCTATCAGCAGGAATGGAAACAAGGTTTCAATGTGATTGGCATCGTTTCTCCTTTCCTTTGTAGGTGGGACTACAGAGCATCTAATTGCTTGGCTTGATCATATTTAATTAACTAGGAATATCTCTACTTTGGATAGTACTCTTTTTTGGATTGTAGTTTTTAATTGGATGTTTTTATGCTTTTGTGATTTATTCATCCATGTTGCAAGCCTGAGCTGAAACATGGCCAAGAAGTGGTAGTTTTTAATGGTTTTGTAACACATGCTTTTTCATATGAATTTATGTTCCTATACTTTATGCCTTTGTGATTTGATTAAAATTGGTCTTCTATATTAATTCCATTGCATAGATTGATATTTTCTGTCTTCTCTCATTTTGGATGGTGCAAATCATCTCCCTTATTCTTTTTTTTTTTTTTTTTTTTTAAAATTAAAGCACTACATATGGTGGCAGCTAGTGAATTGGAATCATCCATATGGCCATCCAATGCTCTGTGGAACTCTTGCTTTCTCATGACAAGTAATGCAGAGATCACATTAGTTCAGGTGTCACCAAACTATGGGTCATGGCCAAATTTTATCCAGCCCATGGCAGCAGGAGTCTGGTTCCATTTGGTTGGCAGAGGCATAGCAAATTAAATCCGGCTTCCATAGGAGGAGTGGTCCTGTGAGAATGGCTGACCATTGCCATCCATTCTGGTGCAGACTGCCTATGCTGGCACTTTGGGCATTTATAGGGGCTGCAGATTAGCATTTCCATTCCTCTCATTGTTGATCTCATAATGCATGAAATTAGCTGTGAGCAGAGGTCCAACCTAGGGCCGACCCAAGGGTTCCTGCTGTCAAAGGCAAAGGCCTGGCTGTGCCGATGCCCCCCCCCCCCCCACACACTTCTGTCAGTGGGGTCAGGGGAGGGGATGGTGGCAGCAGAAGCCTGCGGCAGGCCATGTACTTCGGCACATATGGCCTTTTCCTTCTGACCCCCCCCTACGACAACTTCTGTCGGAGGGGGGGGGGGGAGGGTCAGGAATGGCAGGCCATGTGTACTGAAGCACATGCCTTACAGCGGCCGCCTAGTGGACAGACTGGCCCTGGTCCAACCTGAACTTTTGCACATACTCAGGGTTAACAATGTGAGTAGTGGTAGCCATAACCACACCTGTGCTTATTGGGAGTGTGGGCCAAGGAGCAGGCAACTTGGGTTGCAAGTAGAGAGAAGGCAGCTCTTATTTCATCCAACATGGCCAGGAGGTGGCCATCATGCAGGTTTTGTGTTGACATGACTGAAGAAGATGTTGTCGGCCTAGGCAAGTCTGCGGGTGGGAAGCCAGTTACAGATTGGTGGGAGCTGACCTGGGGGTGTGTGAGGCTGGAGAAATAGTGAACACAAGCATGTACAACTTTCCCTATAGATTTTTGCCTAGCCTCTTTCTTCTGTAGACCTTCAATACTGGGTACTTAACTGTTATGTTAGGAAGCAGGTTGTGGTTGTGTCTGTTTATTACTATCATTTTTGTTTCGTTTAGTGTAATTTATCATCTTTTTAATTTGCCTATGTATTTATTTTATATTTTCTTTTGTACAATACTTTGGGCAACTCTTGAGTCTTTAAATTTCATAAATTAATTAATGTAATCTAAGATGGTAATGGCCGTGATCTCCAAAATGGAATCTTGGCAGAAAAATCAATACATTCAGCATTCACCTATTCCCACAGTGCATTCTGGGTTCTGTAAGTGCTAAAAGTAATCAGCTACCCGGAGAATAGCAAGGCAGCCCAGAATGATCTTGGCATCTTTCAATGTATTGCGAGCAAAAACCAAAACACCTATGGACATTTTGAAATGTAAGGCTCTAAATCCTACTTTGTGAGGTATGTGCTTTCACATTTTCCTGTCAGCTATTTTTGTAATTATTAGATACACATTTTCATTTGCACAATTTTCTCCCTAGCATCTCGCCACCATTTAGGTTTGACCTTGCAGTTCATGCCATAATTTTGCACTCAAGGTCAGAGTGGCACGTTACAAATGCAAGACAATCATTACATTGCAGGGTAAAAGCCAAGGAAATGGCTTTGAAATATCTTAAATGTAAAGCGAAATTTAACCTACTGCTTAAGGGAGCTTTTTACAGAAATATTCTTTCTCAATTCTGCTTCTGAGTGAAAGTCTATTTCTACAGCTGAATTTATTTTTGTACCTTTCAAGGATATCCGGATATTCGCATATTATGTCTGCAAGATTCTTCAGCGACTCTAAAATTAGAAAGCATGCATTTGCATATTTATTAAGATTATGTATTTATGCAATGTGGAATTAATCATGAACACAGATAAAATGCCCCACTCATTGTGGACTTTGCTCCAGGACCAGAAGACAAAAAAAGCATTCATGAATAAGCTCCCAAAATCATATCATTAAGAACAAATGCACAAAATTAAGTGCTCTATTTAAATATGGAAATGAGAGCAAAATTTGTGCTATTATACTACTGGTATATCTGTTAAAATGTTCTTCCTCTAAAACCAAATAGAATTGGCAGGCTCTCCATAAATGAATAGTGTTTGTGTAGAGTAATGCACAATAAATTCTAAACATAGCTGAAAACTGCCATTTATAAAAACACACCATGGCCTAGAGGCTTCTGGAAGTCAGGCAGCTGTAGGGCTGCCATCTCACACAGTTCAATCCAGAGAGGCTGAATCAGGGCCAGCTCGTCCACTAGGTGCGTTAGGCGGCCGGCTGTACTGGGTGGGCTGCGGCAGTGGCACACTTGATCGGCTGCACTGCCCCCTCCCACAGCTACTGCCGATTCAGTATGAGGGGGAAGGAGGGCAGTGGCAGCAGAAGTATTTCAAAAAAGCAGCTGCTCTTTGCTGACGCTTTCTTTCCCGCAGCAGGCCATGTCCTTCAGCACACACGGCCTGCCACTTCTGACCCCTCTCCAACAGTAAGATGCGTCAGAAAGGGGATCAGAAGAGGCAGGCCATGTGTGCTGAAGGACATGGGCTGCTGCAGGCAGGGAGGAGTAGCCTAGTGGTTGGGGCAAGGTACTTCAGGCCGGAAGGTCGGGGGTTCAAATCCCACTAGAGGACAGCAACCTTGGGCCGGAAGGACTGGGGTTTCTAGTCCCACAGATGCTCCTTGTGGTCTTGGGCAAGCCACTTAACCCTCCATTGTCCATGTTCCCTGTAAGTATTAGTGTATGTGTCTCATAGCCCCGCATGTTAAATGTATCCCCCAATTGTGTTGTGACCGCTTTGATTGAAGGATAAGGCGGTATACAAAACTGTCTAAATAAAATAAAGAAAGCGACAGCAAAAAGCTGCCATTTTTTGAAATACTGCTGCTGCCCGCCTCCCCTTCCTGAGACGGAATCGATGGCAAGGTCGAGGTTTCTGCACAGAGTGGCAGAAACCCTTGGGCCATCCCTGGGCTGAATCAGCCATGATTTTGTTTGTTGGCATTCATGGAGATGCCCTGGGGCAAAACCAGGATTGGATCACCCTTTCTGTGTTGATCTGAGTTAGGAGGCAACTCTAGGAAGCTATCATGCACAACTATGGCTAGTCCCAGCTTCTAAGTGACAAGCTAATGTTAATATGATAATATCCAGGAAAAATAGACATCAGAAACAAAAGGCAGACATAATAACTTGGTAATTATTCAACTTCATACAGACACATTCTCTGTTGCACAAAACAGATTTTTAAAACAGTGACAACTATATTTAGAAAGATTATTCTGTGGAACCCAGATCCACGGTCATTTACACAGAGACTGATAATTGCTGTTGTTTTAGGAGAAAGCAAAACATCTTACTATCAAATACAAATCAAATTAAGTAACTTCAGTACCTTTAAGTGACTTAATATGATTTTTTCCATATGGTGCCGATGAAAAGTTTCCACAAAAGATGAAGCAAGTTGGAGGCAAAGTAGAATAACCTATAGAGCACAAACAAAATGTGAACATTTTATTGTGTATCACAGATAAAGTCTTTGCATAGTATTTTACTGGGGTTGTTAAAAAGAGGCAAAGGTTTTAGCAATAGTGCTGAAATTAATAGCTGCAGAGTTTTAATATCTACATATAAATTTAAGTATCAGGCTACTAAGATAAACACAAATTCAGTATTGCTGAAGATGCATGCCAAAAGTTAAGCAAGGATTCTGTGACAGAAGATAAAAAGGAAGCTACCCTGATACACTCACTCAAAACATAGGCCCAAGTTGGATTTAGATAATGTTTATTTAAAAATAGGTTATTTTGAAGTACATGAATCAGACAGAGTGATGACAGGCATATATAAGAAACAGATAAATGGATTTTGTTTTCTGAGAACAATGAAATTTTTTTTATTTTTGCATTTTAAAAACAAAGTAAAAATGGACAATTAAGAACAGATGGCTTATTATAAAACACACGGGTATAATAAGTGCCAATTTGTTTCATATGTATGATGTTTCTCTCTATTTTTATGCAATAATGAGACAAGTCAGTCATGTATGGTAATTCACTTTATATTCAACAAATATGAAAATACTTTTTTTTTAAACAAACAGTCCAAACAAGTGTTTGATGAGTATTGCCCGAGAATAATTTGGGTTTGTCTGATAACAAATCCAGTAACATTAATTTAGAATTTTGCAGTTTCAGATACTTTCAAATAAGACATTTCTATGGAATGCCATCAAGGAACTTTAAAAATTAAAACAGATTTTTATGATCATATAGGCAGGGTGGGGTTAGGGGGTTCGAAGTAGCTCAGAATATACATATTTAGAAGAAAAATAGCTCCCTTCAATGCCGCACACATTTGGTAAGGGAAAGAAAAGGGATCTGGATTTGAATCACATCTTCCTCAGACATTCAAGGCATGTTACAGTCAGGTACAGAGGGTATCTTCCTGTCCACAAAGGGCTTACAATATAAGTTTGCATTCGAGTGACTTGTCCAGGATCAGGGTGGCTCTATAATGAGGCCGAGTGAGGTGGTGGCCTCAGGTGGCAACTTTTTAGGGGTGGCAAAAAATGCCCCCAAAAAGACCACCTCACTCGGCCTTCAAAATCAAACAAAACAAAAAACTCGGTTGGAGAAGATGCTGCTGCTGCAGAATGAAGTGCCTCGCAGCCCCCTGCCTCCCCGGAACAGCACTGCCATTATTTTCCCCATGTCGGCTCAGCTTTGCAGAGCCACAAAGGGAGAGTGTTTCCCTTTCCTGTGGCGCAAGACAGGAAATGCCTATTTCCCATCAGCGCCGGCGGGCTCAACTTTAACAGTCGCGGGAAAGGGAAACTCTCCCTTCGTGGCTCTGCAAAGCTGAGCCAGCGTGGGGAAAAGAATGGCAGGGCTCTTCTGGGGAGGCGGGGGCCACGGGGCACTTCATTCTGCCACTGCAGCAGCATAGAGGCAGCAGCTTCTCCGACCGGCTTCTTTTTTGTTTAAATTTTCCTTGAGGTCTGGGGCTGGGCTAGGCTGGGGGGGGGGGGAGCATTGGAAATAGCAATGGGCTGATGCGGCGAGGGCTAGGACTGGAAATGGGCTGATGGAAGGTTAAGAATGGAAATGGGCTGATCAGGAGGGTGGGGCTAGGACTGGTAATGGACTGATCGGTGGGGTTAGGCCTGGAAATTGGCTGATTGGGGGGCTAGGACTGAAAATGGACTTATTGGGGGGGGTTAGGACTGGTAATGGGCTGATAAGGGGGATAGGACTGGAAATGGGCTGGGACTGGAAATGGGCTAATGGGGGAGTGGAGGAGAGTGCTGCTGGCCCTGGAAGAAAACTAGGGTCTAGGGCTACAAATGGGCTGATGCAGGGGGATGGGAGAATAGGACTGGAAGGGAGCGGATACTGAGAGGGTCTGCCAGAGGAAGGAGGGGGCAGGAAGGGAGCTGACACGGGGGAAGGAGGGGGCTGGAAAGGAGCTGAAATGGTGGGGGAAGGAGGGGGCTTGAATGGAGCTGACATCTGGGATGTTCTGAAGGGAGACTGGAAGACAGCTGACACTTGGGGATGGGAGTGGTAGGTGGCTGGGTAATAGGGAGGAGGCTGGAAGGGAACTGACATGTGTGAATGGCATTAGAAGGGGGATGGACAGAGGGTAGTGTGACTGGAAGAGAGGTGACTGGGGGGGGTGGCACTGAGAGTGGATGTGAGCTGATACCTGGGATGGTATTTGGACTAGAAGGGGCTGGACAGTGGATAAGGAGGGGGACCGGAAGGGAATGGACACCAGTGGCAATCGTGGGAATGCAAGACTGTTGACATTGGAAGGTACTGATACTGGGGAGGGTTACTGGAACTGAGCTGATGGAAGGAAGTGAAGAAAACAAAAAAAAAACCCCATAAGAAATGGCAGATGGACCATAGACCACAGGAAGAGAGCTAAGAAAAGACAGGAAAGCAGAAGCCTCAGATCGGGACCAGCATGATCAGAGAATAAAATGGTCAGACAACAAAGGTAGAAAAAACAATTTTATTTAATTTTAGTGATTGGACTTTGTGCTATCTTTATATTTTACACTGTATGGGGGAACTGTATCTCTTATTTATGTGATGTTGCACTGCATGCAGAGTCTGGCTTCTTGGAGTTTCAGTTTAAATTTTGACTACATATTTTATTTTTTTACTTTAGACTGTGGTTACTTATTCTGTACATGGTGAGAATCTGTGTTCTGAGAGTGTGACTGAGGCCAGGTGTTCGGTTAACATGGAGTTTGTACATAAGATCTATACTGTACTGTAGTAATTTGACTTGTTCAGCTTTTCAAATAGGTGTATGAATGTTCCAGGGCCCACTGTAGTATTTAGTGACACTTGTTTTGGATGGGCTCCTTATGTGAGTTTTGGAAGTTGGTGCTGATACGGTATGGTAGATTTGGTTTTTGTTGTAGGGTTTTGTATTAGTTCACAATATGCCTGGTACTGGAGAATGTTGTTGTTAGTGAGATAATCAGAATCAGATTTGGTTTTTTTAAGATACTGAGTGTGGGTGAATGTCCTGGTTCTGCTCTGCACCCACTGTGAATGCAAAATATATGTTGAAAAAGAAAAAGCAAGAACCATAACGCAGTTTAACACAAAATAAAAATGAGTTATAATTTTGTTTTATAAACTGTGCTGTTGGTTCTTGCTCTTTTAGTTCCTTAGTGTGCAAACATCTTGCATTTCCACCATATAATCTAATCGGCTTTTTGGTTTGGAGTTCAGTCTCTGACTGGAGATCTGAAAAAGCCCTGCTCCCCTCTACAGGGGGGGGGGGGGGGCGCACTCTCATCCTTCGCCTCAGGCAGCAGATTGCCTTGAGCCGTCTCTAAGTGGGATTAGAACTTGGCTTTTCTGGTTCTCAGCCCACTGTTCATCAAGCTATTCCTTCACTCCACATTTAGAGGCTCTTAACACAGGTTAATGAACATTATTGCACATTAATCTTTACTAAATATGTCCCTAAATGTGGATTTTTTGAAATAAAGACGGCAAAGACTTTTAGCTGTAGCAGTATTGTGTGTGGTTGGTCCTGAAGGGAACTATTTTTTTCTTTAAATATATATATTCAAAGGCCCCACTCTTTTTTACTCCTATGGCCACAACAGCATTTAATGCACGCTAATGGATGCTACTGCACTTTAATCTTTAGTGAACATGCCCCTTAGTTATCTCACTTGGAAAGGATTTGCATCTGAAACCTAACCAAAATTCCAAACTGAGATCACTTTGGCTCTCATAACAGCTTTACCTCCTTATTTTGCATCTTGACCCCGGCGGCTGTACCACAAGACTAGGGGTCAGAGCTGCCATTTTTAACCTGGGCTGCAATGGAGCAACAGCAAAGGAGAATCACTCCCACCCTGACACTAGACCAGTATGGACACAGCCCTAGTAAATGCCATGGGGGGGATCAAGGGGATGATGGAAGGGTTAGGAGAGCTGAGTTGTGATCAGGGATGATATAAGTGGTGTAACCAAAGGTTCTTTGGTGAATAGAGGTTTTTAAGCATTTTTGGACCACAGCCATTCTAACTTGCCAGTAGCACAATTGCACTTACCACCACCTCTTGAGGTGACATCAAGTGCACCCAAGCTATCAGCAGCCTTGACCGTTAGTGTGTTAATGTACCGAGCATTCTGTGCTGTCCATTCCTATTAATGGTCCATAAGCCACCCAAGTTCCTGCCCCACAAGGCATTAAGCAGTTAGCATATGCTTTTAAATGCACTGCCATTTTTAACACGCAGCAGTTGTTAACGCAGGACCGCAGCAGTTAGTGCATGTTACCTGCTTAATGCATTTTAGTAAACATTCCCTTAAATTTGCTTTCTGCTTTCATTTCTGTCTATAACAAATCAGATTGAATATTCAGCTTATGATATGTTTGTCCCAAAATCATATCTTCAATACTAAATGCAACTGGCTTCCCTCATTTCTTAAAATACAAAAGAAAAGCATTCCTTTTTGTGGCCCACCTGTCTTCTTGTGTTCCTTTAGGTTTTGAACTCAAACTGAATTGGGGCTGGGATTAAATTAATATCATGAGTCTTTACTTGCATCTATGTGGCGATCTCTCCCCGTTTAATATCTCATTCCAACTCAGAGTAACAGACCTTGGCCAGACACATGAACCAGAGCTGTTTCTGGAATCCTGCAAGCATGGGTCATAAATTTAGCTATTTGGTGTCACTGTTGCATTATGACTGGGAATACTTCCATCCAGGGGCTGTAAATACTGCCTCTATGGCAGCCTTGACAAATTGTGTGTGAAGTTAGGAGCCAGGCCAAAATCTTAGGAGCCAGTATTTGTGACCTCCTCGGGCCCCCCTCCCCATTGTCTCACATACTAGTCACATGTTTTCAAGTCTGGCAAGACCAGCGCTAGAGTTCCTATACCAATGGCATCTTTAGACAAAAATACAGATCATATCTGATGCTATAACTATTGTTAAGCATCTGTATGTGTATGTTGTGCCTATCTGTGCGGGGGATGTGTATGGGCGCTACAGAGCTGGGAAGACTGTCGTGCAGAGGTGGGATGTGTGTATGTTCGGGTTGGGGGGGGGGAGCACCTTTTGGCAATACCTTGTACTCTTCCCTCTGTCCAACCCCTCTCCTGCTGGCTCCTGTACTCTTCCAGACTCTCACCCCTTCACCAAGCATCTAGGCACTCCCATCCCCTACCCTAAAATCCCCCTCCCCCATCTTTCTTCTGCCCAGGGGGATCCAGAAGGGGCAAAAATCCCAGGCACGAGATGCAAATTTCAGGTCACCATGGCAACCTGGCACCTGAGATTTGTTGAGCCCTGCTGTATGGTATCCTGACCCAGCAATCCCAGGATATAGAAGACCTGGCTCTGGAAAAAAAAAAAAAGAAAAAAAATATTTCAGGGCTTTCACATGGCAATGAATGGCACCGACAAAAAGCACAGTCCACGTACCAACAGCAACCCAGTAAAAACCGTGGAGGCAAGGAAGGAACTATAATACCACCTTTATTTCATAAAGCCAGGCCTGGCTTTATGAAATAAAGGTGGTATTATAGTTCCTTCCTTGCCTCCACGGTTTTTACTGGGTTAATGAATGGCACCGAGCCACCAGGCCAGACATTGTGCTCTGCTTTTTTAAAAGCTACAAAGCCTCTTACTCACAGAAAAATTGTAAGGCTACATAGGTCAGATGAAAAGAGAAAGAGGAAGACTACCTAGGAACCTACCTCCACTTTTTCTTGCCAATGGTCGTAAAGTGATAATTTCCTCAATGGGGTGAGGTGGCAGGGCATCAACTCTTATAATGTAAAATGGTGGGGTATGCAATAGGCAGAGCCAATATAATCATCTCTCTCCTTCTACTGCAACCCCTAAACAAAGGCATGGGGAGGGGTGACCTGCACGGAGCAGTAGTGCCGCCTTGCTGGGCAGACTAGATGGACCATACTGGTCTTATCTGCCATCATATACTATGTTACTATGTAACCATGTTGGCATCAGCTTGTGGACTGCTTTGTGTTGCCAACCAGGTCACTTATCTTGCAAGATATTTCTGCTCGTTTGCAAGGTCAGCGTCTGCAGTACAATCCAATTAGTCACTGCCATTTGGGACAAATGACATAAAACCACACCACCATAGCCACCAGCTGGCATGCCGTTATCTAGCCCTGTTTTTTTTTTTTTTTGCTCAGATGTTCCACCATGATCAGGGAATGAAGTCTGTATTGGATTGCCCATACCCACATTTTAATTTGCCCTAAAGGTACTCAAGGAATTGATTTAAAAGAGTCTCTCTAGTGTTTCAAAGGAGATCAAGTGAAAGATTCTAGGACACATTTGAAAGATACATTTGTCCTTCCTGTAGGATCCTGGTTCTTCCATGAATGTCAAAATCTATCGACCCCCAGTTCTTTGAATCCATGGTCCAAACCGTCAGTTTACTGGTTGAGCTGCTTCTGCCCCTACGCAAACAGGAAGTCTGCATCAGAGGCAGAAGCAGGTATGACACTGAAGTGCTGAAGGTTTAGGTAAGTGCTCTGGTGGTCCCAGAGAGAGGTGCAGCAGCAGCAGTAATGGACTGCCTTCGCCCTATTTGCATACTAGGTGACCGTTCAATTTGCCTAATGGTAGTGCCAGCCCTAGGGACAGGGCATCAACAATACCATCATCAAGACTTAGTACATGTCATGACATTTATCTGCAGGCAACACAATACCAAGAATCTTATTAGCTGAGCTATTTTCAAACACTCTACAGACTGTTTGACTACTACCGCCTCATTACCTGACCAGAATGTCACTTCCCTGTTCTGAAATTTCTCTCAAACTGACTGCTACCATGATGGGAAAAAACTCCAAGAAGGTGATATTGTTTATGAGCCGGAATTTTTCAAGCAGTCACCATGTTCCCTGCAAGTATGCCTGTGGTGCTCGGTTAATCTCATGGTCTGCTGGATTGTGTTTTTCCTTGGGCTCTTCAGAGATCTTTTTCAAGGAAGGAAGGAGGGGGTTTGGGAGAGTTGAGGTATCATGCCAGTGATCTGCTTACTCATGCAGTGCTCCTCCTTCCCCCTTCGCATGCCTTGGGTGATATGTTGGCCATCTGGTGTTCAATACATCCTACACGCCCATTGCTTCATCAATTCTTCTTATAGTCCCATCACTTCATCATGCTTCATACTTCTACTACCAACTCCAAATTCTATTTATTCCACCTAGCCGTGTGCCATATGTCTGAAAGAGATTACCTAATTCAAATCCAAGATAAAATCTCATCTGAGGTTGCCTTTGGATCCTGGCCCCCTCTTACTCTGTCTACATCCATGTGCATTTTCATCATTTGCCTTTAGAATTACTCTAGTCCCCTCTCTGTTCTGCTGTCTGTCTTGAACAGACTCTAAGCTATTTGGGGCAGGCACCAAATATGCCTAGTAGCACTACAGAAATGATAAACAGTAGTAGCAATAATAGTAGCAGCAGTTGCAGTATGTGGTCACCTGTCCCTGACTCTATTCAGTCTTTCTCCCTCACTCATAGGATGCACAGCACAGAGTCATGCAGCATGCGACTAGCAGCTCCTTCTGTGCATTTTTATTTTCACAGCATTCTGGCTTAATTGTGTGTGGACTACAATCGGTGTAGGTCAACTGTTAATGCTGCTCTCTGTCCGTCCTGTAATTCCTTGGTGATGATGCAATCTTTGGAGGAGGAATGGTAGCAAGGAAACAGTTGAAAGGTATGTATATTTTATGCCTCATAGCCAGAAAAGAAAAGACTATAATCCGCTAACAAGCTTAAATCCTTAAATCCCCCTCCACACCACAGATTCCTTGGCTGTAAGATCTCCTCACCCATCTCAAGGCTGGGAAGTCCTGGGCAGGAAAGTCTGTTGCACTGGGGAAGTTGGAAAGAGGACAGGGCTAAATAAGAACAGTAGGAGGGGGGCACCATCCATGACCTGTCCACTATGTTGGGTGGCAGCCACAGCACCACTTCAGCTTGTGGTCCAAATATTTCTGTTCTACCTGAGGGAAATGCGAGTTTTGGCATATTATCTGCTCCTAGGATTACAAATCAAAAAGAATGCACATCTCATACCATGTAAAGCTTCTGAATGTCAGTTATAACTGGAAACCCCAATAAAAAAAAAAAAAGGAGAGAGAAATACTCACACCCGATGGAGAATTTAGGTTTTCCAGTTATAGCAGAAAACATCCAAAACTCGGTCTTCCTCAAAGTATGACGACATCATCCACCTGCTGCCATCACAGTCAGATGTCATTGAAGGAGGACCTGCCTCTCTCTCCACACCAAGCAGAAGGCAGCAAGAGAGCGTGCTGAAGTGGAGGGAGATATTGGGGAAGCTGGGAATGGAAAATTAAGAGAAAAGCTGCTGGGGGGTGATGAAGGGGCTTGGGGGAGCCATAGCATACCTCTTTTCGATTTTTTAATAGAACTGCATGTATGTACCTAAAAAGCCTGAAATGAAATATCAGTTTATAATTTATGAACTCCTACAATCGGAAATCCTATTCATGCCACATTGACCAACAGAATGCAACCAAATCCACTTACTAGAAATGTGAATGTGTCAAAATATACAATACTGCCCTCAACACCCATTCCCCAGGAAAAAGGGAGATGAACTTTTAATGGAAAGAAAAACATAGAAAATCTTGACAATCTTCGTAATTTTTGGCAACAGGGACTGTACCAAAGCCTTTCAGAACAATATAGCACAGTTACTTACCTGTAACAGGTGATCTCTGGGAACAGCAGGAATTAGTCCTCACATATGGGTACGTCAGAACCGACGGAGCCTGCGCGGGAAAGCTCCCCAGCTTCCCTGAAAGGAAGCTTTTGGGGCCTCCCACTGCACATGCGCGCTGCCTTCCTTCCCGCCTTCCTGACCAGCTCTCCTCAGTTCGAGTTTATAGCTGAGACAATAGAGAGAGGAAAGGAAGATAGATAGAAGATACAACTCCTAGGGGAGGTGGGTGGGTTGTGAGGACTAATTCCTGCTGTTCCCAGAGATCACCTGTTACAGGTAAGTAACTGTGCTATCTCCAGGAACAAGCAGGAATAAGTCCTCACATATGGGGACTCCCTAGCTAAGATGCCTGGGAGATCCCGTTCCAAGGGTTCGCCATCTTCGTATGGATCACAGGCATCCATCCTGGGAAGGTGGGCAGGAGTTGTTCAAGTATGGAACAGGTGTTTGAGGACAGCCTGACCAAACAAGGCATCCCGGCGGGAGTCCTTGTCCAAGCAGTAATGGGCTGTGAAGGTATGAACCGAGGCCCATGTGGCGGCTCGACAGATCTGATCTATGGAGACAGAGTGAAGATGAGCCATAGAAGTGGCCATGGCTCTCACATTGTGAGCTGTGACATGGCCTTCCAGAGAAACGTTTTTACTCTGGTAAGCAAAGGAAATACACTGAGCAATCCAATTGGAAAGTGTACGTTTGGAGACGGGACGTCCCAAATGAGAAGGATCAAAAGCCACGAAAAGCTGGGAAGACTTTCGATGTGGCTGAGTCCTGTTGAGGTAAAAGGCAAGAGCTCTTTTGCAATCTAAAGTATGAAGGTTCCTCTCTGCACTGGATGCATGAGGAGCCGGAAAAAAGACAGGTAGATATACCTCTTGATTAAGATGAAAAGGCGAAACCACTTTGGGCATAAAGTGGGGGTTCGTCCTAAGGACCACCTTATCATGATGAAATCTAGTATAAGGTGGATTAGCCACTAAAGCCTGCAGTTCACTGATGCGGCGAGCTGAAGTGACTGCAATGAGGAAAACTACCTTCCATGAAAGAAATTTCAAGGAGGTGGAGTGTAAAGGCTCAAAAGGTGGCTTCATAAGCTGACCTAGAACTAGGTTCAAGTCCCATGCTACCGGAGGAGGTCAGATGGGAGGCTTAGTTAGAGTCAGGCCTCTCATGAATCTTGCAACAAGCGGATGAGAGGAGACAGGTTGTCCATTTATAGGTTTTAAGGATGCTGCGATAGCACTCAAATGGACTCTTACTGAATTTGTCTTAAGGCCTGCATTAGAAAGATGCAGGAGATAGTCTAGTAGAGAATTCAAAGGAAGTGCTAGAGGGTCAAGACCCTGTTGAGCACACCAAATGGAAAAGCGTTTCCATTTGAAAGCATAGGAACGCCTCGTGGAGGGTTTCCTAGAGGCATGCAGGATATCTTTCACTGCTTGAGAAAGATTGAAGTCATGAAGGCTTAGGCCTTCAGTAACTAAGCTCTGAGGTGTAGGGACTTGGGGTTTGGGTGCCACAAAGTCCCCTCCTCCTGAGACAGAAGGTCTGGCGCGGCTCCCAGGTCCAGGGAGGGTCCCTGGGAGAGATGCAGAAGTAGAGGGAACCACACTTGGCGTGGCCAGCGTGGAGCTATGAGGATCATGGATCCGTGATCCCTCTGGAGTTTGAACAGAGTCTTGGGAATCAAAGGAATGGGTGGAAAGGCATATAGGAATTCCTGACCCCAATGCAGGAGGAAGGCATCGTTGGCCTGAGCTTCCTGACACGGAGTCCTGGAACAGAACCAGGGATGTTTGGCATTCCACGGACTTGCAAAGAGGTCTATGTCCGGGGTTCCCCATTCCTGAAAGATTTTGCCTATCTGGTCCATATGTAGGGACCATTCGTGTGGGAGCAGAACTCGACTGAGTCTGTCTGCCCGAGAGTTTTGAACCCCTGGAAGATATACTGCCAGAAGATGAATTTGATGCTCTCTGGCGAAGGCCCATAATCTGAGAGCTTCGTTGCAAAGCGACAGAGAGCCTTCCCTCCTTGTTTGTTTACGTAGAACATGGCCACCTGATTGTCTGTCTGAACTAGGACGGTCAGGTTGACAAGGAGGGTATGGAAGACTTTGAGGGCAAAGAAGATTGCTCGCAGTTCCAGGAGGTTGATGTGAAGGGCGGTCTCCTGCGGAGACCAAGTACCCTGAGTGGAGAGGGATTGTAGATGGGCTCCCCACCCTGTTTGGGAGGCATCTGTTGTGAGGGTTGCTTGGGGCAACAAAGGTTGGAAGGGGGCCCCCAACAACAGATTCTTGGTGGGCATCCACCATTGGAGGGACCAAAACAGACGTTTTGAGGTGAGTATTTGGTCGGAGAGCGCTCCTGATGCTTGAGTCCACTGGGTGGCCAAGGTCCATTGAGCTGCTCTCATATGAAGACGAGCGTAGGGCACCATGTGTACCGTGGAGGCCAAGTGGCCCAGAAGTCGCAGCATTTCTCTGGCTGTCAAGTGACTGCTGGACTGAGCTTGGGAGGCCAAGCACAGCAGACGTTGGCCCCAGACTTGAGGCAGGTAGGCCCTTGCAGTGGTGGTGTCCAACTGGGTCCCTATGAATTCTAGAGACTGAGTAGGGGTAAGTTGAGACTTGGGAAGGTTTACCACCAGTCCCAGATACTGCAGAAGGTGCCTTGTGCGGTCCAGGGAAATCTGGGCCTCTGACTGAGATGGAGCTCGGATGAGCCAGTCGTCCAGATATGGGAATACAAAAATTCCCAGACCTCTTAGAAATGCGGCAACAACTGCCATGCATTTGGTGAACACTCTTGGAGCAGAGGCTAGACCGAAGGGAAGTACTCTGTACTGGAAATGTTTTCCCTGAAACAGAAATCTTAGATATTTTCTGTGGGATGGGTGGATGAGTATATGTGTGTACGCATCCTTGAGATCTAGAGAACAAAGCCAATCCCGACTCTGAAGGTATGGAAGGAGAATGCCTAGAGAAAGCATTTTGAATTTCTCCTTGTACAGAAATTTGTTCAATTCTCTCAGATCTAGGATAGGTCTGAATCCCCCTGTCTTCTTTGGTATGAGAAAATAAGGGGAGTAGAAGCCTGTCCCTTGTTGAAGAAGAGGAACCTCTTCTATTGCCCCTTGGGCAAGGAGAGAAGAGACTTCCTGATCCAACAGGTCCAGGAGAAATGGGGGAGAATTTAAGTGCCTCACCATGGTATATGGAGGAAGGTCGGAAAAATGAAGTTTGTAGCCCTCTCTGATGATAGAGAGGGTCCATTGCTCTGATGTGATTTGCTCCCATCTGGGAGCAAAGTGAGCTAACCTTCCGGGAATGGTGAGGGGCTCTGGTTGTTCTAGAGCCAGAAATGTTAAGTTCTCTAGGGGCAAGTCAAAACCCATGAGGGGGTTGAGCCTGCTGAGGAGTGGTAGACACTGCAGGCTTTGACTTTGCCTGTTTAGGTTGCTGACGTTTAGTAGCAAAGCGAGGCTGAGAAGATTGTTGGCCAGCATTTGTGGAAAATCTGGCCTTCTTGTAGTAAGGCCTCTTGAAAGACTTTTTCTTGGCAGGAGCAGAGGTAGGCTTAGAAAGTCTATCCAAGGTAGCATTTTCTGCATCCATTTGGGTGGCTTTAATTTGCCAATCCTTACCAAATAAGTTCTCACCTGTACAGGGCAGATTCCGTAAGCCATCCAGGACCCAGGGTTCTAGGTCAGAGGCCTGGAGCCAAGCAAGTCGTCGGGCTGCAATAGCAATGCCCGAAGCTCTACCGGCACCCTCAAAGGAATCAAAAGCTGCTCTGTTGGAGAACTTAGAAACATCTAAAAGCTGTTTCACCAAAAGAGTCTAGGGTCTTACATTCTCGTCCTGGAGGGGTAGAAGAGTGCCTTTTGGTACTCTTAATCTTTTTCAGTGCAGACTTCACCACAATGGAATGGTGAGGCAACTGAGTCTTTTGAAAACCAGGAGAAGGAGGGACCCGGTACATGGTGTCCAGCCTACGAGAATAAGGAGACAACGTTAGAGGAGCCTCCCATAAGTCCATCAAGTGTTCTTGAAGGATTTCATGGATAGGCAGGGTGACTACCTCTTTAGGAACCTTGGGGTATCCTAAAATATCCAATTTCTTTGATCTAGGTTCTTTTTCTGAGGATGTGGTAATAGAAAGTCCTTTAGCTAATTCAATAATGAATTCTTGAAAGGACAAATCCTCTGGTGGAGACATTCTCCTCTTTGGGGAAGAGGGGTCTTCATGAAGAACTAGAGACAGCTCATCAGAGTCCTCAGAGGAGTTGAAATCCTCTGAGGAATCAGAGTATTCTCTATTTGCTTCCAACGCACGATACGCATACCGATCGGTATCGACATCGGGCGTACCGGGTATGGGATCGGTATCGGGTAAAAACCCGGATCCGGCGTGCGGAACCGATCTGCGTTTGGAAGTCGATGGTCTCGGTTCCGGTATGGGAGACGATACCGGAACCGGACCCGGTATCGCTGAACGCGATACCGAGGGCATCGCAGCATTGATAAAAGCCAGCATGGCCTGCTGCATGGTCTGAACAGTATTGCTCATAGACGCCACTGCTGCCTGGATGTCGGTACCGGTATGGGCCGGTACCCCAGAGCAGTCCAACAGGTGATCAGTCGAGGCCGTGCCATCGATGTCAACCTGTAACCCCATAGATGGTGCTTTGGAAGCCAGAGCTTCCCGCCGGGGTTGTTTGGCTGGGGCAGGATCCTCAGACTCAAAAGAGAGAGCCTCTCGATGCTTTGAAGGAGATTTGCTCTTTGAGGACCTGCCCACAGAGGGTTTGGTTACCTGAGATCCATCCGGAGAGGAAGACCTGGATGACTGTGATGCTGGATTATCAGAAGCAAACAGCACATGGAATTTGTTGGCCCGGTTCTGCAACCCACGTTTAGACATCTGGGAGCAGGATGGGCAGTCCGGAATGGAGTGGTCAGGTCCCAAACACTTAAGACACCATTCATGGGTGTCTGTGACTGAAATAACAGCACTACACTTGGTACACTTCTTAAAACCAGGGGCTGGTTTCTCCATGAGGAGAATTTGTGTAGGCCTGAGGCCTAACCGAAGTCACCAAGTTGTGCAGAAGAGAGATTTTTTTTTTTTTTTTTAAAAGAAAAGAAAAGAGAGACCGGCAGTACCGGTTTCGGTATGGGGAAGGCAGGTACGCGGTCTAAAGAAACAAACTAAAACAATAATTTCTTCAGCGGTGACAGGAACACGACCTGCTGGCTCCGCGGAAAAAGAGAAACTGAGGAGAGCTGAGGAGAGCTGGTCAGGAAGGCGGGAAGGCAGCGCGCATGTGCAGTGGGAGGCCCCAAAAGCTTCCTTTCAGGGAAGCTGGGGAGCTTTCCCGCGCAGGCTCCGTCGGTTCCGACGTACCGATATGTGAGGACTTATTCCTGCTTGTTCCTGGAGATCAGCTTGTTTCAGTTTGTGCTGTTTAGCCAGAATCATCTGTGGGGATCACTGCAATCTACTCTGCAACTGCATTAATCCCTCACATTTTGAAGAAAGGGGCACTTATATTAAGTAATAGAAAATAAGAATACTAAAATATTTTCAAAATAGTTCCTAGAACAAATCCTAGCAGGGAGCTACTGCAAAGGTTTTGCAAAAATCACTAAAGAAATGTGGAAACCAATAAGTAGAAAGATTTACAGAAACAGTGTAGAAATTTCTAGAGGTTCTACCAAGTAAAGCACAGTTACTTACCTGTAACAGGTGATCTCTGGGAACAGCAGGAATAAGTCTTCACATATGGGGTACGTCGGTACCAACGGAGTCTGCGCGGGAACGCTCCCCAGCGTCCAATTAGAACGCTTTTGGGAGCATCCCACCACGCCTGCGTGCTGCCTTCCCGCCTTTCCCAACTGCCTCTCCTCAGTTAAGTTTTAAAGCTGAGACAAAGAGAGAGGAAAGATAGAGATAGAGAAATACAACTCCTAGGGGAGGTGGGTGGGTTGTGAAGACTTATTCCTGCTGTTCCCAGAGATCACCTGTTATAGGTAAGTAACTGTGCTATCTCCAGGAACAAGCAGGAATGAGTCTTCACATATGGGGACTCCCAAGCTAAGATGCCTGGAGGAGTCCCACCATGTTGTGAATCAGAGAAGGCCATGCTATTCGACAGAACCTCAGGCATCCTGGGGATAGAGGGTAGGAGTTGAACTAAAAAGATATGCTATGGACCAACTGGACCAAACAGGACGCCTAAAAAGGAGACCCTGTGTAGATAATATCTAGTAGTAAACATTGAACTGGAATTTAGCAATATGGACCTCACCTTGAGGTATTGTAAAAAGTTTATGGAGGTTCATATGGGACTGCTAATATGAACCAGCAGAATATCCTCAAGGAATACCTCAATATAGAGCAGAGGTAATAAACTGTGCAAAAGACAGGTTGAGGTCAGAACCTTTAGGGCGAGAAAAGTCCCAGCGGAGACTGGGGTAGTTCAATGGGGCAGGACTTTTGCGGGAAATGCAGAAGTCCCTATTAGATAAACCTGAAGTTCTTTTGAATCTAAAGAGACATAGTTCTTATAGGAGAAGAGGGGCTTTGAAGACCCCTATATCCGATAACAAAGAAGGACAGAAGTATGAGGCATTGTAGCCTCCTATTTACTGAAAATTCAGAATGTCTTTCTTAAATGAAGTTACTTAGGAAAAAGAATGGTACATGGAGGACTTCAGATGTACCTAAACTGAAGGTCATGGTGGAAACCTTTTAACTACCACAGGGAAGTAGTTGGTTATGTAGAATCCTGAACATGCTGGAGCAGCATTGAAAAAGGATAGTGATTATCTGTCGGGGCCATATAGTAAAAAAAGAAAAAGAAAAAGAAAAAAGAAAATAAAAAAATTATATATATATATATATATATATATATATATATATATATATATATATATAAACCTAGGCAGACAGATAGAAAGAAATATTTATATATATATATATATATATATGGGTACAGACATGCAGATGTCTATATACATGTATGCATAAATATATACCCATGTCCCCACATAGGGATATGTGAAGAGAGAAAGATTCATCTAATAACAAGAAGGGAATACCTGCTTGAGGAGATGTTTAGAGAATCCATTCTCCCTTGTTGTGGGTGGGAGAGCTAAGGGAGTTCTCTCACTGACAAGGAGAAGTCTAGAGTATTCTAAGAACTCTAGCCCTTGAAAAACCAGGAATGGAGGATGTTTTAATCCACTGACAGTAAGTCTGGATCCTTCCATAACTCCAGCATAACAGCTGGAGAAGAAGATGCAATGAAAAGTGATACCATATTTACCCTTCTAAAAGGGCAAAATGAGTATGATGCATTCTTGCGCTCAATATGAATTACTCCATGAGGAATTGAGGATGGAAGGAAATACACAAAGACTGGCTGTCAGTGAAAGAAAACCATCCCTGGTGAAGGGGTCCACTGGGAAAGTGAACCAACCCAGGGGATTGGATAATTCTTTAGGTCTTCACTTAATTAAAGGCGTGTGTCCTTTATTGAAGACGACGACTTTAATGGAAATGGTAAGGGTAAGGAAGAACCCAGTAAAGCCCTTCCTAACCATCTGGAATTATTTGCTCTCTAGCAAGGCCCATAGTGCAGAGCTGCTCTGTAGAGATGCAGAGAGCATGTTGCAGGTTGGCTAGAAGAAAAAACTGGCTGTTTAAGAGCCAGTATGTAGCCTGAACTACTCCACCAATGCCCAAGGATTGGGGAAGGCTAAGGATAGAAGGTATGCTGCAACAAGAAAACCCGAGAAGGTTCTAAGTCTGTCTGGGACTTAGTACTAAGGCCAGAAAGATTGATATTGGAGATCAAGACCTGGGTGCTTGGTTAGCAAGTTAGTGGTTTAACACTAAGAGCCCTTGCATTCTAACTATTGATAGAGCGGCAGAACAAATCTTAGGTCTCAAGATTAGAAAAAGACCTACAGACATAAGTAGGAATGGTAAAACTCCATGGATTGTCTGAGAAGCTGCCACGAGAAACAAGAATGCAAGGTGGCGACAACTCTGAAAAGAAACTCAGGGCTTAGGGATAAGTCCTCAGTTAAGTAGTATACTCTTACAGACCAAAATGTCTTAGTAAGAGGGGCAGAGTTGAAAAAGACTTACGATGGAGTAAATCTTTGAAAATAGTATGAGACATGCTGATACAAGAGAAACTGTCAAAGATAAAGGTATAGACGACCTTATTGACAGTTGTTACTCCTCTATCTACTTAGAAGGAAGAGGAGTAACTTTACTACCTGTAAAGCATAATCATGCTAAGGAGCTCTATGAGCTAAAAGTCAGGCTGTCTCTTTAATGTAAAGTTTTGAATGGAACCGATGTAGATGCTTGTAAGAGAAGCAGCAAACTACAGGTTCTAAACCTCATAGCAGGAAGAAGGATTCAGTGAAGAATCTATCAGCAACCCTGCGACTGCTGGGTTTGCTGAAGTGGTTGAGGTTGTGGTTTCGGTTTCTTTAGCCTGGTTTGATGTTTCCCCTGTTTGGAAACAGCTGTATGATGGGTAGAGAAAGGATAAAACTTTTTCCCCTTGGAGGAATTAAGTTTGGTAGAAGATTTCTTACCAACTGGGATAGAGGAGGGTGTAGACAATCCTTTGAAAGCAACAGTGCCAGTGGTTAACTGAGCAACTTGGCGTAAAGTCTCTGTATTAAAGAGATTCTCCCCAGTACAAGGCGTTATTTCCCAGCCTTTCTTGTACCGATGTATCCAAGTCAGAAGCTTGGAGCCAGGCCATGCATCGTGCACCTATGGCTATAGCAGACGTTCTGCTAACAGACTCAAAACTGTCCAGGGTAGCACGAGTAAGTAACCTAGAGATATTTTGAACATGACTAACCAGTAAAGCGTAGTTACTCACCTGTAACAGGTGTTCTCCAGGAGCAGCAGGAATCAGTCCTCACTTATGGGTGACGTCGGCGCCGACGGAGCCCTCGCGGAGCAATTTTCCCCAGCTTTCAAAGAAAGCCTTTGGGAATTGCAGCGCGCATGCGCGGTCCTCTTCCCGCCCAAGGGTGCCATCTTAGCCAGTCAGATGACATAGCTAAAAAAGACAGCATAAAAATTTGCAAAAAGAACATAAGCAGACGATTGCAACTCCAAGGGGAGGAGGGAGGGTAGTGAGGACTGATTCCTGCTGCTCCTGGAGAACACCTGTTACAGGTGAGTAACTACGCTTTCTCCAGGACCAAGCAGGAAGTCAGTCCTCACTTATGGGACTCCCAAGCTCAAGGCTACCGGAGACCCTAAGCACAAAAATGAGCTCCCTCTAGCTCAGCAGCACAGAAGGAAAGAATCTTCGCTGAATTATCACCCACCAGTAGCCCACATCCGGGATGGAGGGTAGGAGTTGCTTAGACCTCAAAGAGATTACGGAGGACTGCCTGTCTGAAAGCACTGTCCCTGCGGGACTCCCTCTCGAGACAGTAATGGACCGCAAAAGTCTGGCTCGAAGACCAAGTAGCGGCCCGGCAGATGTCTGCCAGCGGAACAGAGCGGAGGTAAGCCACTGACGTAGCCTTTGCCCGAACGCAATGAGCCGTGACTCGACTTTCTAAGGAGAGTCCGGCTGCCCCATAAGCCCAAGAGATACAGTCCGCAACCCAGATGGACAGAGTACGCTTGGAGACCGGGAGCCCCAATTTATTGGGGTCAAAAGACACAAAAAGCTGAGCAGCTTTACGGTGCTCCCGCGTACGGTCAAGGTAGAAGTTCAAAGCCCTTCTACAGTCCAGGGTATGGAGGACCGTTTCAGCTCGGCTGGAGTGTGGTCTGGGAAAGAAGGATGGAAGTACCACCTCCTGATTGATGTGAAAAGGGGAGACCACTTTTGGAAGAAACTTCGGGTGAGTCCGTAGGACTACCCTATTTTTGTAGAACCGAGTGTAAGGGGGATCAGACACGAGGGCCTGCAATTCACTTACGCGTCTAGCGGAAGTGAGGGCTATCAAGAACAGTGTTTTCCAAGACAGAAAACGGAGAGAACAGGTAGCCATAGGTTCAAAAGGCGGACAAGTGATCCGCTGCAAAACCACATTCAGGTCCCAGTCAGGCGCTGGCGGGCGCAGAGGTGGTTTAAGTAGAAGGAGACCTCGGAGAAACCTCGTTACAAGAGGGTCGCTGGAGAGAGGTCTACCGTCCACCGGTACATGATGTGCCGAAAGAGCACTGAGGTGAACTTTGACGGAGTTGGACTTAAGTCCCAGATTAGAGAGGTGTAGCAAGTACTGCAAGATCACCGACACCGGGCAGGAGAAGGGATCCTGAGACTGTTGGGTACACCAGACGGCAAAGCGACGCCATTTAAGGGCGTAGCATTTGCGGGTAGAAGGCCGTCGCGAAGCCAAGACGACCTCCTCCACCTCTGCCGGCAGGAGAAGGGGAGCAAGGACTACCCTCTCAGCAGCCAGGCCATGAGGTTGAGAGACCTGAGGTTGGGGTGTAGGAGACACCCCTGATCCTGAGTGAGGAGATCCGGTTGTACCCCCAGAGGGAATGGATCCTCCACCGCTAATTGCAGTAGGAGCGGAAACCACGGCTGTCTGGGCCAGCGAGGGGCCACCAGGATCATGAAGGCTTTGTCTCGGAGAACCTTGAAAAGAGTCCGAGAGACTAGCGGGATGGGAGGGAAAGCGTACAGAAGGCTCCCCGACCATGAAATTAGAAAGGTGTCCGCCGCAACCCGAAGGGGGTGTGGTTGACGAGAGCAGAAGCGAGGAAGCTGCCGGTTGTGAGGACTGGCAAAGAGATCCACCGTGGGGAGGCCCCACTTTAGGAAGAGCTTCTGCACTACCAAGGGATCCAGACGCCACTCGTGCGGCTGGAGGATCCTGCTGAGTTTGTCCGCCAGGCAATTTTCTTGGCCCGGGAGATAAACTGCCTTGAGGAGAATGCCGTGACTGACGGCCCAAGAGCAGAGCTTCTGTGCCTCCCGGCAGAGGAGGAAGGAGCCCGTGCCCCCCTGCTTGTTCACGTAGAACATGGCAACTTGATTGTCCGTCTGGACAAGGACGGACTGGTGGGAAGTCAGGTGGGAGAAGGCCTTGAGAGCCAGGCGGATCGCCCTGAGCTCCAGGAAGTTGATCTGCTGAGCAGACTCCCACGTGGTCCAGAGGCCCTGAGTACGTGCCCCTTGGCAATGTGCTCCCCAGCCCAGGAGGGATGCATCCGTGGTCAGCACCCGGGTCGGCTGAGGTGACTGGAAAGGCATACCGAATATCAGGTTCGGCTGCCGAAGCCACCACCGGAGAGACGAGAGCAGCGGCTCGGAGACGCGCACTAGGTCTGCTAGGCCGCCTGTGGCTTGTCGCCACTGCTGGCGGAGACACCATTGAGCAGGCCGCATATTCAGGCGGGCATTGGGGGTCACATGGACGGTGGAAGCCATATGACCGAGTAGTCTCAGGAAGCGCCTGGCGGAGACCAGAGGCTGGCTGCGAAAACGGCCGGCTAGGTCCATGAGCCGTTGAGCCCTGTCGAGCGGTAGGTACGCTCGTGCCTGAGGAGTGTGTAGCCTTGCGCCGATGAACTCAAGATCCTGTGAGGGGAGCAAAGTGGACTTTGCGAAATTTATAACAAAGCCCAAGTACTGCAGAAGAGTCACCGTGCGGTGCGTGGCGCTGGTGACCTCCGGAGCGGACGCCGCTCTGATGAGCCAGTCGTCGAGGTATGGAAAGACAGAGGCCGTGAAGCCGGAGATGGGCCGCCACCACCGCGAGACATTTCGTGAAGACTCGCGGTGCGGAGGACAGGCCAAAGGGCAGTACTCTGTACTGGTAATGATTTCCTGCCACCACAAACCTTAGGTATTGGCGGTGGCTTGGGTGGATGAGGATGTGCGTGTAGGCATCCTTTAGATCCAAGGAGCATAGCCAATCTCCCTGCTGGAGGTAGGGCAGAAGGATTCCAAGGGTAAGCATTTTGAACTTCTCCCGCACAAGGAACTTGTTGAGGTTGCGCAAGTCCAGGATGGGTCTGAGGCCCCCTGTTCTCTTTGGTATTAGAAAATACCTGGAATAAAAGCCTTGACCTCTCAGGTGGTGTGGCACCGGTTCCACCGCCTGTTCCTGCAGAAGACCTGCTAACTCCTGAAGGAGTAAGTCCCTGTGCAGAGGGGGTCGCGGAGGTTCTCCCGGAAAATAGGAGGGAGGGACCTGGTGGAAGTGGAGAAGATAGCCTTCTCGCACGACTTGAAGCACCCAGGCATCTGCGGTGATGCTGGACCACCTTCGGGCGAAGTGAACCAGCCGGCCTCCGGTGCTGGGAGGAACCAGCGGGGGGGGAGAGGCTATGCTTAGTGAGTCAAAAACCCCCACCCTGCGGAGCAGGGGCTGGTGGTGCAGGCTTGGGGGCTTGCTGCCTACGGGACCCGTTACCCCGTCCCTTGGCCTGCTGGCCCTGTTGGGGAGCTGCAGGGGCCTGATAATGGGGGTATTGTTTGTAGGCAGTCGCCTTCCTCGGGTAAAAGGACTTTTTCCCCGAGCCCTTTTTTTCTGGGAAGGGGCGGAGGTCTTCCTAGAAAGCCTGGTCCTGGTGAGAGTCTCAGTCTCAATTTGTGCAGCCTTTTCCGCCATGGGCTTGCCAAAGAGGTTTTCACCTCGGCAGGGGACATCGACCAACTTGTCCTGCACCCAGGGCTCAAGGTCTGACGACTGAAGCCAAGCCTGTCGGCGGGCACCGATGCCGGCTGCGGCTACTCGAGCCGATGCTTCAAAGCCATCATAGGCTGCTCGGGACATGAACTTAGAGCATTCCCGAATGCCAGTGGACAAGGCCAGGAACCTCCGCAAGGGTTCCTCGGACAAACCAGCGGAGAATCCGGCTAGCTCTATAGCCAGATCTCGGAGATACATGCCCATGTATAGCTGGTAAGTCTGGACACGACATGCGAGCATAGAGCCCTGGAAACACTTCTTACCAAGGCCATCCAGGTTACGGGCCTCCCTGCCAGGAGGCACCGAGGAGTGCATCTTCTGGCTCTTAAGACGATGCATGGCCGATTCCACTACCATGGAATGGTGTGGTAGCTGTGCCTTTTGAAAGCCAGGGCTCTTGCGGACTCGATAGATAGAATCGACCCGCTTGCTCAGGACCGGCGAGGAGGCCGGACTCTCCCACATGCGGAAGAGTAGTCGTTCCAGCATAGGAGGAACCGGCACAGTAAAGTGTTCCCTTGCGGGAGAGTCATACTGGAGGGCGTCGAGCTCTTCGGCTCTTCGGCTCCTCCTCGGGGTCCGCAGGGAAGGCCAAAGCATTGGCCATATCCCTGACGAAGTCCGAGAACCGGGCATCCTCCGGGGGGGACTGCTTCCGAGGCTCGGACTCCGGTGAGTCCGAGGGGACACACCGAGTCCGGAAAGAATCAGGCGACTCTTCCTCTTCAGACTCCCAGACCGACTCCGACGAGGACTCGGTGGGGTCGGCCCGGGCAGGGCACGGCGCCTGCCGCCCCGACGCCGAGGGAGTCGGCGTCGGCGACCTCGGTCCCGAACGGGAGGCCGAGGGTGACCTCGACCGAGGATCGACTCGAGTTCGCATAGACTCGAGGATCGGCTCGGTCTCCGGGGTCGACTTGGACGTCGACGTCCCGGCGGTCGGGGCAGCGGCGCCAGCGAGGCCAGCGAGCAGTGCCCGCTGCTGGTCCATGAAGGCAGACAGTCTGCTCTCCAAGGCCGTCAACCTGAGTCCGAGCTCAGGTGACCCAGCAGCCCCCGACTCGGGCCCCGACGGCGTCGGGCCCGACGTCGGCTGTCGCGGAGGCGAGTCCAGAAGGACCACAGGACTTACCCGAGCAGGCATCTCCGACTCCAGGCGAGGTCGCTTCGTGAGGTGCTCCTTCTCCAAGGACCCGGGGCGGCTGTCGGGGCTATGCGACCTGGCCCTCGCGGAACCAGGAGCGTCCACCGACGCCGCCCTCGCGGGTTTCACCTTCCGACGATGGTCCCCGGAGGGAGAACCCCTGTCGGAGGAACTCCGGCGACGGTCCGAGCTGGAGCCTTTGGACGCGGAGGCCTCCGACGAGGTCCGGGTACGGCTGGGGTCAGCGAAGATCCTATCACGCTGATGCCGCCGACTTCTCAACGCTTTGGAGGACATTTTGCCGCAGGGCCCACAGATCAGTTCCTCATGATCTGGGCCCAGGCAGCGGAGGCAAAAGTCGTGTGTGTCAGTTAGTGACATATTTCGGTCACACTGACCACACCGCTTAAAACCACTGGCAGCCATCGGGGGAAAAAGGGCCCCTGCGAGGTCAAAGGACCGGGCTGCCAGGGAAAAAACGAAAACGAAAGCTGACTAAGTCAGAAAAACCGAAAAAAAGGAAGAGGACTCGTGACCGGCGTTGCGAGTCCGGGCGGGAAAAAGACCGGCGTCGAACCGAAGGAAAAAGAATAAAATAACGAAGAAATATCGACTTTTTCGCGGGGACAAGACGGGGACGTCTGTAGGGCTCCGCGGAAAAAAGAAGACTGGCTAAGATGGCACCCTTGGGCGGGAAGAGGACCGCGCATGCGCGCTGCAATTCCCAAAGGCTTTCTTTGAAAGCTGGGGAAAATTGCTCCGCGAAGGCTCCGTCGGCGCCGACGTCACCCATAAGTGAGGACTGACTTCCTGCTTGGTCCTGGAGAAAGAGTAGTCTGCTCTTTTGTGATCCTGAAGAAAAGGAGTCAAAAACAGCAAACTGGTTGTAAGCTCTTCAAGAGATAGTCCCATATAGAAAATACATAAGAGAATTCTTATTGAAAACATGGATGCCTGGAAGCTTTTACGTCCAAAGGCATCTAAAGTTCTAGCTTCACGACCTGGCGGATAAGAAGAGTGCCTTTTAGCACTTTTCACACGCCTCATTACTGATTCCACAACAAGAGAATGATGTGGAAGTTGAGTCTTTTGAAAACCTGGAGAAGGGGGCACCTTGTACAGAGAGTCAGTGGTCCTTGAAGGTGGGGGATACCTTTAAAGGAGTTTCCCACATTCTAAGTAAAAGATCCTGTAAGGTTTGATACAAAGGGAGCATGACAACCTTCTTTGGAGTCTCAGGGAGACACAGAAACTCTGAATCCCTTGGAACAGGATCTTGATCAGGTATAGAAATGGCAAGTAACCTTGCCATATCAAGCAGGAATGCTTGAAAAGAAATTTCCCCAGAAGGGGATCCTGTATTATGAGGAGTGAAGGTCAGATCTGTTGAAGATCTAGCCTTAGCACTAATGGATTGATCCATTAGAGTACCAGACCCAAAAGGGTGGAGCATCAGGTTGTCCTGAAAGGATAGTCGGCGGTACCGCTCGCGGTCAGTACCGCGACGAATCGGTGAAAAACTATCCATGCCAGGGATGGACTCCAAGCTCGGTACCGAAGGAAGTGAGCTTGTGGAAGTAAGCATGGAAGGCACTGGTACCGATGCAAAGGTAGAAAAAAGAACCGGCAGTGGTATCGCAGCCGATACCGACACCGTACGATCAGTCTGAGGCGACTAACGGTACTGAAGGTACCTAGAGCGGTAGACTTTGATCCCTGGGACAATGTCTTCAGCACCGAGCGAGGTCGATACCGAGACAAGTCGGTACCCAATCGTCCAGGCTAGAGATCGATTCTAGACTCGCATCGAAAACAGCGAATCAATTGAAACAGACCTGGAGGGTACCGACATGGATGCCAGAATCGGTACCGGGGTCGATACCGATGCTGGAAGATCGGTCTGTAGTGGCTCTAGCGGCAACGAAGATACCGAGAACGCTAGACTGCGATTGGTGTGGAGTGTTTCATCCAACACCGTTGCCGATGCCGGGGTACCGGCATCGCTCCCAGCGGATACCACCACTGAGCATGGCTCAGGTATCTTCGCGGAGGTGAAAACCCCAGAAATAACCTGAAACCCCGTTAGTGCTTTGGAGGCCGAAGACTCCCGCCGGGGTTTTAAAGCCAAATTGTCCTCGAGGGCAAGGCCGGAGCCATCTCGATGTTGAACATGAGATCTACCACCCGAGGACTGGCTAGTCTTTACAGACTTTTGTGGGGTTACCTGATCCTGTGAAGAAGAAGTTGTAGCTGGTACCCTCAGAGCTGACGGGAACCACGTATCAAGCTGAGCTCAATGCTGAAAACTTCTTTTGGAAAAAGTGCTGCAGGAGGGACACTCCAGCGGATAGTGGTCAGGACCCAAACATGGAAGGTACCAGTTATGGGTGTCTAAGACTAACTTAGTACCGCCACAGTTGAAACACGTTTTAGGGATAGTGGCTGATGTTTCTATGAAGGAAGTGGAGAGGCCTAGTAGGCTGAAAAACCGTCAGGCACTAAACAGGGAAAAATTACCTACCAAGGAAATAATTTTGTTCAACAAAAGAAAAAGAAAAAACACCGGCGGTACCGGTGCGTCGAAGGAGGCAGACGCAACCACAAGAAAAACAAAAATAAAGGAAGAATTTTCTGCGGTGACAGGAGTACGTCCTGCCGGCTCAGAGGAAAAACAAAAACTGAGGAGAGGCAGTTGGGAAAGGCGGGAAGGCAGCACGCAGGTGTGGTGGGATGCTCCCAAAAGCATTCTAATTGGACGCTGGGGAGCGTTCCCGCGCAGACTCCGTCGGTACCGACGTACCCCATATGTGAAGACTCATTCCTGCTTGTTCCTGGAGATATGAATTGATACCAACTAAAACAAGGAACTTTCCAGGCCTCGTAGGGTTCTGTAGTAAATAAAAAAAAAAAAAGAAAAAAAAGAAAAATAGGAGTCCCCCCTGACAAAAAAAGAATTATGAACTTATAAATATTGCAGCACGAAAGACAGAAAATTGTTTAAATCAGTGCACCACAGACTGTGTTCTTGGCTGGCTTACATGACTGTGGTTGGAGTAATTAATTTGGAGCTGTAGGTCTCAGGAGAAAGGTTAGAGAAAGAGAGAGGAACTCTTCTGATCCACTGAAGAGAGTGGAGTAGTTGAAAGCTACTCTGAAGTGCTGTGTCCAGGAGAACAAGGATCCCAGAGCCCAAAGTATATCAGCCTGGTCTTGAGATTTGTCTCACCTAGAGGTGGTAATTAGAATTTTCTTTGGAAGGAGGAGGATGACAGATTTTGGGAAAGCGCTTGGGAGACCCAGAATCCCTTCACAGTACTTTTGGAACTGGGGGAAGGATCTGAACCTTGGAGTTTACAACTGTCTACTTCAGCAGCAAAAGAACTGTGCAAATTTTGACTTCTAATATTTTAAGTGGTGTGCCTTTTTATTCATTTTCAACCTGGTCCAATGTTTAGATTCAAATAATTTTTATTGACACTAACAAGCATAGCAGTCCCAGTGCGTGGGTACTCTGACATGTCACTGGGAGGACACACATGAGAACAACATGTTTTTGCGTTTCCCCTTCCCCCCCAACCCTCCCAATTACAGCTGGACATTCCCCACCACCACTCAAAACACAATTCCAACAGAAAGCAACAAACTGGCTCACAGAACATGCTAAGCATACCAATACTATTTACTAAACCAGCTCCACCACATCAGAGAGAGCCTTCTTTCTCTTTACTCCATCCCTATGGAACTCTATCCCTGATAAAGCACAGTTACTTACCTGTAACAGGTGATCTCTGGGAACAGCAGGAATAAGTCTTCACATATGGGTACGTCGTTACCGACGGAGCCTGCGCGGGAACGCTCCCCAGCGTCCCAAAAAAGGAAAGCTTTTGGGAGCATCCCACAGCGCCTGCGCGCTGCCTTCCCGCCTTTCCTAACCGCCTCTCTCCAGTTCGAGTTTTAAAGCTGAGACAAAGAGAGAGAGAGGAAAGAAAAGATAGAGAGATACAACTCCTAGGGGAGGTGGGTGGGTTGTGAAGACTTATCAATAGTTGTGGGTTGTGAAGACTTATCAATAGTCATTATACTGTTGCCAGTACTAATTAGCCTTTATACTGCCTTTATACTGTTGCCAGTAATAATTAGTCATTATACTGCTGCCAGTAATTAGTCCTCATACCCATCTTTCATACATTGTACTAACGTTATCTGTATCCCTTTATACTGTTGCCAGTAATAATTAGCCATTGTACTGTTACCAGTAACCTCATACACTGTGATACTGTTGTAACCCAGTAGTCATTATACTGTGGCCAGTAGCCACCCAGACCAGTAATTTCATACTGTTGCCAGTATTTTCATACACTGAGATACTGTTGTTTGTAACCTAGTAGTCATTATACTGTTGCCAGTAGCCACCCAGTCCATTGGAAACTGTGACAGACGGCTATTTATTAATTCCCATACTCATCCCTCATACCCTACTATACTATTGTCTGTACCGTACTACTAGTAAACTAGAATGTACAAAGTCCCATTATCACTCATTACCCTCCTCACCCTTGGTCTCCCCTGCGTCATAAATGCCCTTAACCAGGATACCAGCTACATACCAATACTACATACAATTGGAAGGAGATGGTATGAATTCCCCCACCACACAACGGCAAAAAACAACCATACATCCTACTCACATCTACTTAACATTCCTCTACAAGTCATCAACAAGACACAAGCTGAGAAACACCATCGCCAACGACTACTGAAATGTGCGTTGATAAATGCCAGATCAGTACGACCAAAATGGCCTGCAGCCATGGACCTGATTCCACTATACAATCTTGACATCCTGATGGTCACGGAAACATGGCTGATTGTGACAACGTTCTCTTGAATCAGATGCTGCCACCAGGATTCGATCTTTACACATGTCACAGGTCCACTCAGAAAGGAGGTGGGACGCTCATCCTCGCCAAAGCAGATCTAAACTTCAAGCTATGCAACTCCTCCAGCTCAGCCCACCTTGACTCCCTCACCATATCTAATGAACTCTGCTCAATCAACCTTCTTTATCGAGCACCCTCCCCATTACCGGATGACCTTCCAACAATAATTGAGCTCGCATGCACAACATCCACCTCACGCTCTCCAAATTGGTTAGTTGGTGATTTCAACCTCCCATCTCTCCATGACAGCCACTCGGCAGCATTTCTAGATGCACTAGAGGATCTAGGCTACAAACAATACGTCGACTCACCCACTCACACTAAGGGAGGTAAACTAGACCTCATTTTCGCACCTCATTTCAACACCTCAACACACCAAGCCCTTGCACTGTCGGTTCTACCAGTGCCATGGTCAGATCACAACCTTATCCAATTCAATATACCCACCTTTACTTCTCGCAAGAGCCAAATACCATCTAACACACCTGGAATCCACACAGCTCGCTTTCAACCTCTCAACCGTGACACTGTCCTAGAAAGCCTTCAACCACTTATGACCAACACCACCCTCAACTTAGACGACCTTATAGCCAAATGGGACGAGAACCTCAGAGCCGCCTCATGTCCATTGCCAATGACAAGAAAACCAGAAAACGAGAACACGCGCCATGGTTCTCTACTGACCTTCGTACATCTCTCAACCACCTACGCAAACTTGAGAGACAGTGGCGAAGAACCCACTCACCAGAGGCCCTTGCAGCATATAATTCACACTTAGCTACCCACCGTGGAAAGATAACACTGAGTAGGAAACTCTACCACACAAACTTATTGAAACGCTCCATCAATAAACCACATGCACTATTCAGGTTAGTAAAATCCATAACAGGAGAGCCAGTTTCAGCCCAACCTGCAATGCCTCAGCCACAGGACTACGCAAACTACCTGCAATCAAAAATGATTAAGGCCAGCACGAACATAAATATCAACAACCCCTCCGCAGCACTCAAGGCATCCCCAATAACACCATTTTGTAATTTCAACACGGTATCAACTAGTGAGATTGAGAACATTATCGCCTCCATCAATCCTAGCACGGCACCTAATGACCCATGCCCAGCCAGCTGGATCAAAGATCTGCGACACGATCTAAGCCAAATCTTGTGCAAGATGCTGAACCAGTCCTTTCTAACTGGCTCATTCCCCCAGTGTCTGAAACACACCTCTATCAGGCCCCTACTGAAAAACAGTAAACTTGATCCATCCAAAGTTGAATCATTTAGGCCAATCTCGAGCATCCCCCAACTTGCAAAAATCATCTAGAAAGCTGCTCAACAACAGATTCAGCATCACATTGACACGGAAGCACCACTAGACCAATCACAACATGGATTCAGAGAAGCACATGGAGTCGACACAATCCTTACAACCCTATTCAATGATCTGGTCACAGGAATAAACAGCATCCAACAAGGATTTGTCCTCATCTTTCTAGACATCTCCGCCGCCTTCGACTCTGCGAATCACGATATACTTCTGCAACGCCTGATAGAAAAGGGGATTCGAAGCACAGCACTGGAATGGTGTAAATCCTACCTTTCCAATAGGTGGCAACAAGTCAAAACAGGCCAGGAATCCTCGGAACCATTCCTACAATCTCAAGGTGTACCGCAAGGATCTTCCTTATCGGCACTAATGTTCAATATATATGCAGCCGATATGTGAATTGATCCGATCCTTCAACGTACAATGCCTGGCATACGCAGATGACATCCTCATATACATGCTGTTCAAAATTGACCAACCAGTGTTTTCCCCAATAATCAATTGTTTTGGAGCAGTAACTGAATGGCTGCTGTCACAAAACTTACGAATCAATCATAGCAAAACTGATGTTCTTTTTGTGACAAGGAACCGTATATGTTCGTACCTCCTCCATCGATACTGGTCAACAACATAGAATTGACGTCCAAACCCATAATCCGATATCTCGGCATCACTTTGGATCAACACCTGGATATGACAACGCATGTGAAGAATGTGACAAAGACTATATATCATAAGATCAGAACACTACGCCACCTCCGCCCCCTAATTGATTACACTGACTACCGATCAACCTTCCAGGCATTAGTCCTCCCACATCTAGATTTTGCTAACATCATCCTCCACGGGATCTCTCAATCAACTTTAAATCCGCTTCGCCTGGCTATGAATGCAGCTGCAAGAGTCCTCTCTGGGTCACCAAGATCTGCTCACATAACGCCTATCATGAAAGACCTACACTGGCTACCTCTACAAGCCAGACTCCACTATAAGTCACTAATCCTGACCTTCAAAGCCATGAATAATTACCCACCCACACCAATAGACAACCTAATTCACAGCACCCTCGAAAATAGAAACCGGAGGACTACTGCTACGAACACCTTAATAGTTCCTAAGATGATGACATCATGTACTAAAGCTACGTCAAACAGAGCTTTCTCAATATACGCCCCTCTAAACTGGAATACACTTCCCCATGAAATCCGTGGCATCAAAAGCCTAATACAATTCCGAAAAGCCGTGAAACACCATTTGTTCACAAAATGTTACCCAGACGTTATCCTGGACACTCACACATCTACCAAGCTTCCCACATACCCCAGATGCCTTAGCACTCTAATACAACCAGAAAATGGTTAGACTACACGATAGCCCACAAGATAAACAAGATAACCATTTACCTGCTCCACCCACATGAATTCACGCACAATAAACAATCGAGTTTAGAATATTGTATATAGTTAAAGTATATATATAGTATAAAGTTAACTGTACATAGTTTTCCCGGTTATCCCATGTATTATCTTTCCCTGTTCTTTGTAAAATCAATGTTGCTTGTATGCATTGCAGTATGTTTTGTTCATTGTACACCACACTGATTTTAATAGCGCGGTATAGAAGAAATGTTAAATAAATAAATAAATTATTCCTTCTGTTCCCAGAGATCACCTGTTACAGGTAAGTAACTGTGCTATCTCCAGGAACAAGCAGGAATGAGTCTTCACATATGGGGACTCCCCAGCTAGAGATGCCCGGGAGATCCACAAGGTTGTGAGACCCTGAGAAGGGCTCTACCTCCTCCCATGGATCTCAGGCATCCAACCAGGGATGGAGGGTAGGAGTTGATTAAGCATGGAACAGGTGTTTGAGAACAGCCTGACCAAACAAGGCATCCCGGCGGGAGTCCTTGTCCAATCAGTAATGGGCTGTGAAGGTATGAGCCGAGGCCCAGGTGGCTGCTCGACAGATCTGGTCGATGGACACAGAATTTAGATGAGCCATAGAGATTGCCATGGCCCTCACATTGTGAGCTGTAACATGGCCCTCCAGAGAAAGGTTCTTACTCTGGTAGGCGAAAGAAATACACTGAGCAATCCAATTTGACAGTGTCCTCTTAGAGACGGGAAGTCCCAAATGAGAGGGATCAAAGGCAACAAAGAGTTGAGAAGACTTTCTATGTTGCTGTGTCTCTTGCAAGTAAAAGGCAAGAGCCCTCTTACAATCCAGGGTATGAAGATTCCTCTCTGCACTTGATGCATGAGGACCTGGAAAAAAGACAGGTAAATATACCTCTTGGTTAAGATGGAAAGGCGAGACCACTTTAGGTAGTGGCTAAGGGTTCAAAGGGTGGCTTCAAGAGCTGACCAAGAACCAGATTCAAGTCCCATGCCACTGGAGGTGGTCTAATGGGAGGTTTAGTTAAAAGAAGGCCTCTCATGAATCTTGCAGTAAGAGGATGAGAGGAAACAGGTTGTCCATTGAGAGGCTTGAGAGATGCTGCAATAGCACTCAAATGGACCCTTACTGTATTTGTCTTGAGGCCTGCATGGGAAAGATGCAGGAGATACTCTAGTAAGGAATTCAAAGGTATTGCTAGAGGGTTAATACCCTTCTCAGCACACCAAATGGTAAACCTTTTCCATTTAAAAGCATAGGAACGTCTAGTAGAAGGCTTTCTGGAAGCATGAAGGATATCCCTTACTTGCTGAGAAAGATGCCAGTCTTGAAGGTCTAAGCCTTCAGCAACCAAGCCCTGAGATGGAGAGATTGGGGGTTTGGGTGCCACAACGTTCCCCCCTCCTGAGACAGGAGATCTGGAGCAGACCCTAAGTCCAGGGAGGGAGCTTGGGAAAGATGCAGAAGTAGAGGGTACCACACTTGGCGTGGCCAACGTGGAGCTATGAGGATCATAGTCCCTCGATCTCTCTGAAGCTTGAACAGGGTCTTGGGAATTAGGGGAATGGGTGGAAAGGCGTACAGGAAGTCTTGACCCCAATGAAGGAGGAAGGCATCCCTGGCCTGAACTCCCTGACATGGAATTCTGGAACAGAATTGGGGAAGTTTGGCATTCCACGGACTTGCAAAGAGGTCTATGTCCGGGGTTCCCCAAATTCGAAAGATTCTGACTATCTGGTCCATATGAAGGGACCATTCGTGTGGAAGCAGAACTCAACTGAGTCTGTCTGCCCAAGAGTTTTGAACTCCTGGAAGGTATACTGCCAGAAGATGAATTTGATGCTCTCTGGCGAAGGCCCACAATCTCAGAGCTTCTTTGCAAAGCGACAGAGAGCCAGTCCCTCCCTGCTTGTTCACATAGAACATGGCTACTTGGTTGTCCGTGTGAATGAGGACTGTCTTGTAGCTGAGCAGGGATGGAAGACTCTGAGAGCTAAGAAGATTGCTCTGAGCTCTAAGAAGTTGATATGTAGGGAGGTCTCCTGTGGGGACCAAATGCCCTGGGTGGAGAGGTCTTGAAGATGAGCTCCCCAACCCTTTGGAGAGGCATCTGTTGTAAGGATTGCTTGGGGTAACAACTGTTGGAAGGGGGACCCCAGCAACAGATTTTGAGTGGACTTCCACCACTGGAGAGACCAAAAGAGGTGCCTGGAGGTTGCTATTTTGTCTGACAGACTTCCAGATGCCTGGGTCCACTGGGTGGACAAAGTCCATTGAGCTGCCCTCATGTGAAGGCGAGCATAAGGGACCACATGCACAGTGGATGCCATGTGGCCTAGCAGTTGTAATATCTCTCGAGCAGTTAGATGGGTTTTTAACTGAGTCTGAGAGGCTAACTGCACTAAGCGTAGGCAACGGGCCTGGGGAAGATAGGCCCTTGCAGTTGTGGTATCCAGCAAGGCCCCTATGAACTCTAGAGACTGAGTAGGGGTGAGTTGGGACTTTGGAATATTTATAACCAGTCCCAGATACTGCAGGACACGCATTGTGCAGGCTAGGGAAGTCTGGGCCTCTGACTGGGATGGAGCTCGGATGAGCCAGTCGTCCAGATATGGGAATACGAATATTCCTAGAGTGCGTAGAAATGCAGCTATTACTGCCATGCATTTTCTGAACACTTTTGGAGCAGAGGCCAGACCAAAGGGAAGCACCCTGTATTGATAGTGCTTTCCCTGATAAAGGAACCTTCTGTGTGCTGGATGGATGAGTATATGGGTATACGCATCCTTGAGATCTAGAGAACAAAACCAATCCTGACTCTGAAGGAATGGAAGGAGAGTACCTAGAGAAATCATCTTGAATTTCTCCTTGCATAGGAATTTATTCAATTCTCTGAGATCTAATATGGGTCTGTAACCCCCTGTTTTCTTTGGAATCAGAAAGTAGGGGGAGTAAAACCCTGAGCCCTGTTGAAGAGGTACTTCTTCTATTGCCCCTTGGGCAAGAAGGGTAGAAATCTCCTGACCCAGAAGGTCGAGGAGAGATGTTGGAGAATTGAACTGTCTCACCATGGTGTGAGGAGGAAGGTTTAAGAAATGAAGTTTGTACCCTTCCCTTATGATGGAAAGGGTCCACTGCTCTGCTGTGATTTGCTCCCATCTGGGAGCAAAGTGAGCTAACCTTCCTGGAATGGTGAGAGGCTCTGGTTCTTTTAGAGCCAGAAAGGCTACGTTCTCTAGCTGCAAGTCAAAGGCCCTGAGGAGGCTGAGGCTGTTGGGCTACAGTAGGCCTTGCAGCCTTAGACTTGGCCTGTTCAGGTTGTTGACGCTTCGCAGCAAAACGACCTGCAGAAGATGTCTGCTGACCATAAACAGGATAATATCTTCCCTTCTTGGGAAAATATGTCTTTTTGAACAACCTCTTCTGGACAGGATTAGAGGTAGACTTTGAAAGCCTATCCAAAGCAGAATTTTCTGCATCCATCTGGGTGGCCTTTGCTTGCCAATCTTTGTGCTGGCCCCCTCAAAAGAGTCAAAGGCTGCACGGTTAGAGAATTTGGAAACATCCTGGGCATGCTTAAGCCAGGTAAGAAAGTCTTCCCTTTTATCTTCTGGAAGAAAAGGGAGGAAAGTTTGCAGATGATCTGTAACTTCCTTCAGAAACATCCCCATATAAAGACTATAGGAGTTGATTCTGGCAACAAGCATACTGGCCTGGAAGATTTTCCTGCCAAAAGCATCTAAGGTTCTACATTCTCTTCCTGGAGGAGCAGATGAGTGCCTCTTTGCACTCTAACTTTTTCATAGCAGACTCCACCACAATAGAATGGTGAGGAAGCTGAGTTTTATGAAATCCAGGACAAGGAGGGACACGATACTTGGTATCCAACCTACGAGAAAGAGAAGAGATGGTGAGAGGAGTCTCCCATATGCCTATCCTGTGGTCATAAAGGATCTCATGAATTGGCAAAGTGGCTGCTTCTTTAGGAGCCTTGGGATATTGCAAAATATCCATTTTTTTTGGCTCTAGGCTCTGTCTCAGGGGCTACTGAGATAGAAAGCCCCTTGGCCACTTCCCTTATGAAGTCTTGAAAAGACAAGTCTTCTGGAGGGGACATTCTTCTTTTTGGAGAAGGCGGCTCCTGAGGAAGGAGTACCGATGCTTCGACAGAGGCCTCCGATGCATCAGAGTCTTCGGAGGAATCGAAGTATCGCCTGTCTGGATGCTCCTGTAAAGCCCGATATGCATACCTGGTGGTATCGACATCGGGAGTCATCGGTACCGAATCGATACCGATAGGCATCATCAGACAGGGTACCGCTGCAGTCGACACCGAAGCCGATGTCGATGCAACCGGTACCGGCACCAGAACCGATATCGGAGCCGGTACAGACAACGAAGCTTGTTGCGGTACCAGCGGCGTCGCAGCTTGTATGAATGCCATAATGGCACGCTGCATGGTCAGAACATTCTGATCCATCGATGCCATGAATGTCTGGAGGTCAGTACCGGCAGATTCCACCGGTACCCCAGAACATTGCAACAGGTGATCGGTCGAGGCCGTGCCATCGATGTCAACCTATGACCCCATAGGAGGAGCTTTGGAAGCCGGAGCTTCCCGCCGGGGTACTTTTGCCGGTGCAGGATCCTCGAGGGCAAGCCCGGAGGCATCTCGATGCTTAGAGGGAGATCTACCCTTCGAGGACCGGCTAGACTTATGTTTGGTTACCTGAGATCCATAGGAGGAAGAAGCAGCCCTGGATGATGTTGATGCCACCGAAGCTGCATCAGAGGGAAACAGTGTACTGAGCTTGGCTGCTCGGTTCTGTAAACCTCTTTTAGACATCATGGAGCAGGACGCACAATCCGTGATGGAATGGTCAGGACCCAAACACTTAAGACACCAGTCATGGGTGTCGGTAACAGAGATGGTACCGCTGCACTTAGTGCATTTTTTAAACCCAGAGGTGGGCTTTTCCATGAGGAATTTTTCTGTTAGGCCCAAGGCCCAAAGAAGAAAAAATACACTGAAGTGGAACGTAAGTATTCTTTTTTTTTTTTTTTAAAGAAAAGAAAGAAAAGAAAGAAAAGACCGGCGGTACCGGTCCGACGTCGAAGAAGGCAGATGCGCGACCAAAGAAATAAAATAAAATAAAGAACTTCTTCAGCGGTGACAGGAACACGACCTGCTGGCTCCGCGGAAAAGAAGAACTGGAGAGAGGCGGTTAGGAAAGGCGGGAAGGCAGCGCAAAGGCGCTGTGGGATGCTCCCAAAAGCTTTCCTTTTTTGGGACGCAGGGGAGCGTTCCCGCGCAGGCTCCGTCGGTATCGACGTACCCATATGTGAAGACTCATTCCTGCTTGTTCCTGGAGATACTGCAGATCACAAAGGACATAGCAACCTTCAGAAAGGCCCTAAAGACTCTCATATTCAAAGACTGCTTCTCAGACATCACATAGCTAGCCACCAATCAAATCCTCAGTCACCTCCCCCCACCCTCCCAAGTTTACTCCCCCTACATACTCTATCATCCCTTGACTACCTAATGTCATTAATGTAACCCTAGATATACAAAACAAGTTCATGTTAAATGTAATCTCCAAGATGATTTCCCCGTTTTAATGTATACTGTTCTATTCCAATGTAAACCACTTCGACTGTAGGATAAAGTGTTATAGAAAAAAACTTAAATAAAACATACAACATCTCAGCACAGCCTACCTAGCTACCAGCTCCATTATCCCTCACAAACCTCCCACCCATCCTACTGAGAGGCCATTAAACAAAAAAACACAATTACTCTGAGCTCTATGTGATAAGGACTGTATATAGGGTTCCTATTCCTCTAACAATTTGTGTGTCTGTGCCCTGAAAATTGGACCGCAATATTCTCCATCTGCATTAGGCAATGTAACAGATTTCTCCAGGCGCAAAAATCAGGCGGGTCTTGCTTAAGCTACACCAGGAGAATGCCCTTAAGTCCCAACAAGCAGGTTTACAAGCCAGTAGTTTGGCCCCCGCCCCTTTATCTTAATCCCCCAGCAATCACCCAACACAATTCTGTCCACTTGAATCTCCATTCTGACACAGCACCCGCCCCAAATCTCAGATTCTCATCCAAAAGTTCTGGACCTGGGGATACTTCCAAAACATATTGGATAAAGTGCCCTTAGCAGTCTGACACTTACCACACAACTCTCCTACAATGATAACCTACTTTAAATGCCAGACTGGGAGAAAGGCAGCTCAAGCTTTACTCGATAACTCCCATAAAGACACCTCTGTAACTACCTGGGGAACCCAAGCAAGATACTCAATTTCCACACCCGCCCAAGACATCCCCAGCTCTTCATTACATCGAGATGCCACAGTATGGTGTCAACAGTCTGTCTCTAATATAGACAAGGCTCTCTGCATCACCAATAAGGACATTTGGGTTTGACTGTCTATTTCAAAAAAATTAGAAATCTTAGTAACAAACTGGAGTCCAACGCTACCCTCACCTAAGGATAGGATATAGTGCTGCAATTGAACATAAGCAAAGAAATCTTTGTGCCAATTGAAACTCGTCCATAAGTTCTTGAAATTACTTCATGTCAGTCAGTCTGCAAAGCCTGGGAAATAAGGTTGAGCCCCTGCCTTTCCCCTGTTGGGGATACTTTGGTAATTTTTCAAAAGTGGGTGTCCGGATTCCCACAAAAAAGGCAGAAAACCAGTTGCCTCCGAGCCCTGCTTAAAAAAACTACATATCAACCTCCATGCCTATCGCATGGGGCCTACTATGACACTCCGAGCCATATTGCTGGGGAATTTCTCTCGTCTCACATGCAACACAAAGTCAACTAAAGGGATTGATCAGCCCAACTCTACCTCCAGGTGTGTACATGTATTGCAGGCATATAGCTAGAAATATCTGAAGAAACATACAAGATTGTAACATTCTAAATCCAGCATACCCATGACCTCTGCTGGTTTACCCCCTCTCCCCCCCCCAGCAAGTGGGAGAATGGAATGCACGGACTACGGCCCTGCCACAAGAAGCGCCCCACCTATTGTCTCCAATGGCGCAAATCACACTTTAGCAACCACAGCGGTAGCACTTGAAGTAAATAGAGCCATCTAGGCAAGAGTGTCATTTTGACCACCACAATATGCCCCCAATAGAGACAGAGGTAGATGCTCCCACCATTGGAGCTGTTCATATTTCAACATTGACAAAACACTAGAATAATATAAATTGGGAAAAATCCACTGTCAGATGAATCCCCAAGTACTTGAATAAGCCAGATGTCCACTTAAGAGGAAAAGGCCCCCGCCAGTTCTCCTGCACCCGGGGGTCCATTGCCAGCACCTCTGGACTTTTTGGTTCCATTTTAGACCACACAAACTCAGAGAACTGGAATCCCTCCATCAGGCATAACAAGCGCTCTTGCAGATTCACCAAGTGTATTAAAATGTCAACAGCAAATGCTGCAATTTTGAAAGCGATATCTCCTACTTGTACTCCCTTAATGTTGTCATTAGCCCATACTGATCTCAGAAAAGGCTCCAAAAACAGGATAAACAGACGAGGAGAAAGGGGGTAACCCTGTCTCATACTTCTGAACAAAGGAAAATCCTCAAAGATGCAGCAGTTAACAACCACTGCTGCCCAAGGATCAGTATATAGCAAGCAGTCTGTCAAATCCCATTTGATCCAGAACTAGAAAATCCCACTTAATCAAATGCCTTTTTGGCATCAAAGCTGACAAGTAAGAAGGCCTGCCCTGCGGTACAACAGCCTTCAGAGATGCCAAAATCCTACACAAGTTCAGAACAGGATACTGATGCTTCACAAACTCAACTCGGCAGGTCAGGCATGATTAAAGCTAAGTGATCAGCCAGAACTTTGGCAAGTAATTTACTGTCACAGTTCAACATTGAGATAGGTCAGTAAGAAGATGGCAGCTGTGAATCACACCCTGGCTTAGGAAGTACAATAATATGTGCCCTATTAGCAGCATATAGAAAGCATTGCTCCTCAACCAATGCAGAAAATAACGGACTCATTGGCGTCAACAAGAAGGTCTCACATCATCTTATACCATTCATTGCTAAACCCGTTGGGTCCAGGGGATTTGTGGAGTTTAGATTGCACAATTGCTCTGTCTCTCCCTCACTAAAATATTTGTTCAGAACCACTTCCTGGGCCTCTGTAAGGCCCAGCAAGGTAATCCTATCCAAATAATCCTCCCCTCCCCTTTGGGGACCTTCACCAACATCATATAAAGTCTTACAATACTGGTGAAATAAGGCCAGCATCTGGTGCCCATATCAGCCTTGCTTTTCAGTGCTGCAACATATCGGTTTACCTGCTGGGCTGCCCTGATTAGCCTACCCAACTGGAGAATACGTTTGTCCATACACCTCCTATGTCCAATCTCATAACTAAGGATTTCACCCCACATAACCACTTTCGCCATTTCCCAGTAAATAGCAGGATTCTCCCCTCACTTGGTTTGCAGCTTGTCGTGCTGTGAGGGCTTGTGTGCTTCAATGATGCTGAGGGCTAAGCTATCGGTAGTTTAACTACTGGCAGGGTCTCCCAAGATGGACAGGTCTCAACTGAGGTGCCAGACCAAGACAAACCACCCATCTAGGCAGCAGCAGAATGGGACAGTGTTGACGACGGAGGATCACATTTCTGTGACAACAGCAACAACACTAAACTTAAACTGCGCGGAGGAAAGGCCTGGCAATCTACTTCTGTATCTTGCCATGAAAACCCAATGGATAGTCACAATAAAACAAATTGCACTATAGTGCTGGAAGATGAGACCCCCAGGTCGGAAGGCACTCTAGCTACTGGGGAAGAGCTGAAGACTTTTCAGAGTCAAGCCAGCATTTATGATGTGGTTGGATCAAAGTCCTCGGGACGTCTGACTGCTGATGCAGCTGTGCATGAAATGAGTCAGAAGCTGTAAAGATGTCTTACATATTGGAACATGGAACGTACAAAGCATGAACCGAGGGAAGTTGGAAGTGGTCAAGAATGAAGTGGAACATGTACAACTTGATCTGTTGGGTGTCAGCAAACTGAAATGGACTGGCATCGGGCACTTTGCATCAGATGATCACATGGTCTATTATGCAGGAAATGAAAGACAAAGAAGAAATGGTGTTGCATTTATAATAAAGAAACAACTTGCAAGAACTGCAATGAAATACAATGCAGTCAGTGAACGCTTAATCTCTATTCACCTATTAGGAATGCCTATCAACAGAACTATAATTCAAGTAGACTGCACTGTATGATCCAACAACAGCTGCAAAAGAGGATGAAATTGAAGAGTTCTATGAACAAGTACAAGCTGAAATTGACAGAACATGCAAACAGGATATCCTGATAGTCATGGGTGACTGGAACGCAAAGGTTGGCAACAAAGGCGGCGGCAAAGTGGTTGGAAAATATGGACTTGGCAACAGAAATGAAGCTGGAGAAAGACTGATGGAATTCTGCAAGACCAATGATCTATTCATCTCAAACACCTTCCAGCAACACAAGTGGCGACTGTACACATGGACTTCACCCAATGGATTGTACAAAAATCAAATTGACTACATCTGTGGAAGTCAACGATGGAAAAGCTCTATAACATCAGTAAAGATAAAACCTGGAGCTGACTGTGGTACAGATCATCAACTACTAATATGCAAACTCAAGCTAAAGTTGAAAAAGAGCAAACCACTTACGAATGCAACAAAATATGACCTTGAGAATATACCACTGGAATGTAAGGACTGCCTGCAAAATCGATTTGCTGCTTTAGATACAAATGACAGAGCTCCAGAAGAGTTATGGAATGACATCAAGAAGGTTGTGTTGGAAGAAAGCGAGAAGGCCTACAAAAGGTGAAAAAGCAAAAACAGCCAAAATGGATGACGGGAAAAAAACTCTGAAAATTGCCCAGAAACACAGAGAAGCTAAAGCCAGAGGAGAAAGAGACAATTGCAGAACTCAGATATTTCCAACATGCAGCAAGACAGGACAAGGAAAAGTACAACAATGACACATGCAAGGAAATAGAAGAAGAAACTATTAGAGGAAGAACAAGATCAGCTTTCCTAAAGCTATGAGAGTTGAAGAAAAAATTCCAGCTTTGAATTGGAATGTTACAAGATGCTCAAGGTTCTATGTTGAATGATGCTGAGAAGATCAAGAAAAGGTGGAAAGAATATACAGAGTTTTTATATGATAAAGATCAAGTGGACCAACAACCATTTCAACCTGTACTATATGATCCGGAACCATTAGTGATGAAAGAAGAAGTTGAAGCAGCATTGAAAGCCTTATCAAAGAACAAAGCACCAGGCATTCCCATAGAAGTATTACAGCAATCTGATGCAGCTGTTACCATACTTACAAGGCTCTGCCAAGAAATTTGGAAGACATCATGGCCAACTGACTGGAAAAGATATGTGTTTATACCAATACTAAAGAAAGGTGATCCAACTGACAGTGGAAATTATCGCACAATCGCTCTGATCCCACGTCAGCAAGATTCTACTGAAGATTATTCAACAGAGACTACAACCATACCTGGAACAAGAACTACCTGAAGCGAAAACAGGGTTCAGGAAAGGGCGAGGAACGAGAGACATCATCGCGGATATGAGATTGATCCTTGAAAAGACTAAAGAATACAAAAAAGATATCTATTTGAGCTTTATAGACTATAGCAAGGCTTTTGACTGTGTAAACCATGAGAAACTCTGGGCCACATTAACCCTTTCCAGGCCGAGCCCAAAACTCTTGGGATCCAAAATTCTGACTAAATATTCCTATCAAATGGCATATAATACATGACCATAGCAGAAAGAAGATCACTATTAGAACATATTGAATAAGACGGGTACAATTTTCCTGAAATATGCAAGAATTAACCCAGCTGCAGAATGTGGATTAAAAATTTAAAGGAGGCCTTCAAAGGGTTAAGAAGCATGGGTATACCAGAAAACCTGATCTTTCTCTTGCACAATCTGTACATTGATCAAGAAGCAACAGTTCGAACGGAACAAGGAGAAACAGAATGGTTTAAAATAAGCAAAGGTGTCGTGGAAGACAAGACTGCATACTTTCCCCCTACCTGTTTAATTTATATGCAGAACAAATCATCAGAGAAGCAGGATTGTATGAAGACAGAGGTGTGAAGATTGGTGGAAGACTCATCAATAACCTTTGCTATGCTGATGATACCACATTACTGGCTGAAAGTGAAGATGATCTGAAACATTTGTTTCTCACGATCAAAGAACAGTCTCAAAATGGGCCTGCACCTTAATGTAAAGACGTCAAAGATCCTGACAACTGGCAAAATCAATGAGTTCATCGTTGAAGGAGAAGAAATTGAAATAGTGGACAACTTTAACCTACTTGGATCAACTATCAATAAAGAAGCAACAAGCAGTCAAGAAATCAGACGACGCATTGCTCTTGGCAGAATGGCTATGAAAGACCTAGATAAGATTCTCAAGAGCAGAGATGTCTCTCTCCATACAAAGATTCGACTTGTTCAAGCCATGGTATTTTTAATAACATCACATGAATGTGAAAGCTGGACAGTGAAAAAAAAAGATAGACAGGAAGAAAATTGATGCCTTTGAATTATGGTGCTGGCGGCGAATACTGCGTATACCATGGACTGCCTGAAGAACAAACCAGGCAGTACTAACTAGAGGAGATCAAACCTAAGCGTTCTTTAGAAGCTGAGATGACAAGACTGACTTTCATACTTTGGACACATCATGCAAAGAGAGAGATCATTAGAGAAAGACATCATGCTTGGCAAGGTAGAAGGTCAACGCAAAAGAGGAAGGCCAGCAATGAGATGGCTTGATACAACAGCAGCTGCTACTGGTACCAGTCTGTCAACAATGAGCTGCCTGACTGAAGACCGAACACAATTCAGGACAACTATCCAGAGGGTCGCCATGAGTCGACACCGACTTGACAGCACTTAACAGCAGCAGCAGGATTCTTCTGGTGGGTTGCATTGATCGTGAAAAAGGTGTCCTACTTATTTTGCAAATATTTCAAAAAAGGTCTGATCCTCATGTAGATGGACTAGAAAACAAAACAAAACATGCCATCCACTCCCTCCACAGTGTTTCCCCTGCCAAGCAAAATCCATTCATACCAGCGCATGATCGGAGATAAGGTTGCCAATCTGGGCATCCTTCACCCTAGGCACCCAGGCATCACTCACCCATAGGCAGCAGAAGGAAGTCTAGGCTAGACAGGGAACCATGGACTCTAGACATATGGATAAAAGTCTCTCTCCTGGGATGAAGAGCATGCCATACATCTACTAGATCCAAGAGCTCACATAGATGGAAAACCCCTTTGGCAGATTTATTAAGACCTGTCCCTCCATGGGGGTGACCTATCCATCATATGATCTAAAATGCAGTTGAAATCTCCGACGATCAAACTGTAGGCTTTGAGGGCCTGGAGCTGTTGCCCCCAGATGGGTGAAAAATTCCCTGCTGGGAGCATTTGATCCATTATTATAGTAAAGGACATTTTCCCCAGACCTTTTGTCCCCCCACAATTTAGTGCCCTTGAGGATCTGATATTACTATTGCCACATCAAAGCTTAGCCAGTTTCATATTAATAAGCAATACCCACTCTTTTAGAACCCAAAGAGGCCCCATACATTTGTCCAACCCACCAATGCTTTAATTTAATGTTCCTTGGAGTCCATATGGATTTCCTGCAACAGGGCTACATCTACCTTTATGTCTCTAAGGGCCTTGAGAATCGTATGTATTTTTATTGGAGATCCAAGCCCACATTCATGTTTATGCTATGTTTCTTGGAATGTATCAGCCATTATCCAGAACAAAAAACCCAAAAGACCAGGATGCAGCACACACGTATAAAGGCAGAATTCTCCCCAGCCTAAAAACTCCACCATACAACCACCAATGATTCAGAGCACCTCAGAATAACACTCCTAAAAGTCTGCCCTCCATCCTCTCCCCCACCCATCTGCCCCCTCCCACCTTCATCCCATCTCATTCAGTCACAATATATATTCAAGGCTCGTGTCCTCCGCAGACAGATTAACTCTCTTCCATCCCCTCCAACAATCTCCCACTCTCCATTCAATACTCAAAGCATCCAACACATCCACAATCACCATGCAGTCCCTTCCTCTCCATTTAGTAATAACATTCAGTAACAACATCCCCTCCCCAGAGGGTCAGCAGTTCTACTGGCCCATACAAAATACAGTCTCCAAAATAAGGCAAGTGGGCAGGCCAGTCCTGTGCCCCAAGACTTAGACTCCCAAGGCAAAGTCATTGTTGCAAAACAAATCAATAGTCTAAATGGAGGCCTCTTCAAAACTGCCACACTGGTACATCTGCTGCTGAAAAGAGTTTTCTGACATACCAGCCTTGAATCACTAAATCACGCCCAGGTACACACCAGCCTCCGCCAAAGGGTTCACCCTCTGCATCTATAGTCTTCTCAGTGTCCATGACCTTATGACAAACAAGGAGGCTATCTACAACCAGCAGCGCTGTTCCCCAATCCCAAAGTTAAGCCAAACCAACAAGGAACTGATCAGCTCTCAAAGAGCCTTCAGGCCCCAGACAATTCCAGGCGGTCCAGAAATGTTTGTGCCACACCCACAGAGTTAAACCACTCAGTCTATTCACCAATACTTTCAGGCGTACTAAAAACATCAAGCCAAACTTAGTCTGCCATTCATGTAAACAAACATATCAGGGAGAATTCCTTACACAACTGTGCCACCTGATTACAATAGTCCTGAAAGATGAGGACTAGAGAGCCATTGTAGCCAAGTTGAGCCTTCCATGCCGCATGCAATATTTTGTTATTAACAAAATTCAGTACATGGGAGGATCACAGTATGGGATTGGCCAGCAGCACTCTTTGGGCCAACACAGTGGGCTCGCTCAATAGTTAGGCCTGTAGTATGCCCCTCCCCCCCAGTTTCAACTCAAGTGGGAGCCATATTTTTTGAAATCTCCAGAGCTCTGCATCCGCTAAGTCTCTGGCAGATCCACGATTTGGAGGTTATTCCATCTTGGGCAATTTTCCTGCTCATCTACTTTTTCCTCAAAAGTTGCCACTGGTTTTTTTTAAGGTATCTACCTGGGTTCACAATGCTTGGGCCTCATCCTCTGTCCTGGAGATGTGGTGCTCAGCCTCTGCAAGTCTGGTGTTAAATGCTTCAAAAGTCAATTGCTGCCTTCATGGGGGGGGGGGGGGGGTTATACGCCCCCTACAGTTTAGTATCCAACTGCGGGAATTAACAGCAAAAGATTTGTGGATAAGCACCAAGCCATGAAGCATGAAAAGTTACTTCCTCCTGATCCAGTGTTTAAAGATGGAGCAAAAGTTTGCAGTTCATAAACATCTGGACTGCACTGTTATTTTTGGAGTGGAGGAGAAAAACGTAATTGATCTCTATCAAAGGCCTCCCTATCACTTGCTGGTTCTATTGCAGGTACCCTGTTACCAATGGTTGCATATTTGAGACTGGAGTGAGCTACAGCTCTTGAAGTATGTCCCCTGTCCTTTCTCCAGAGTGGGCCACACAGTGAGAGGTGACAGAACTGGGAGGGGGTGGGGAGCAGAGTTACAACAGCTCGTTTAAATGCTTAGAACCAGATTAGAAGGTTGCAATATTATGAAGAACCCACGTATCACTCACCTCAGATTTCTCTCCTTGCCTCCGCTCCTAAAGGAGAAGGCATGGACAAAGTAAACATGAATTAGTGATACTGCAGGCCGCATGATAACCAGATGGGAACCCACAACTATAACTCATGTCAATGCTCGCAAGTTGGTGATGGCCAAGTTCTGTTCAGGAAGGCCACGGGGATATAGGTGGCTAGATGTTAAGGCAGAAATCTAATTTGTTTTGATAACTCTATAGATTACTACAAAGCATACAGAAAAGCACATTTACTTACCTGTAACAGGTGATCTCTGGGAACAGCAGGAATAAGTCTTCACATATGGGTACGTCGGTACCGACGGAGCCTGCGCGGGAACGCTCCCCAGCGTCCCAAAAAGGAAAGCTTTTGGGAGCATCCCACAGCGCATGCGCGCTGCCTTCCCGCCTTTCCTAACCGCCTCTCTCCAGTTCGAGTTTTAAAGCTGAGACAAAGAGAGAGAGAGGAAAGGAAAGATAGATAGAGAGATACAACTCCTAGGGGAGGTGGGTGGGTTGTGAAGACTTATTCCTGCTGTTTCCAGAGATCACCTGTTACAGGTAAGTAACTGTGCTATCTCCAGGAACAAGCAGGAATGAGTCTTCACATATGGGGACTCCCCAGCTAGAGATGCCCGGGAGATCCCCAAGGTTGTGAGACCCTGAGAAGGGCTCTACCTCCTCCCATGGATCTCAGGCATCCAACCAGGGATGGAGGGTAGGAGTTGATTAAGCATGGAACAGGTGTTTGAGAACAGCCTGACCAAACAAGGCATCCCGGCGGGAGTCCTTGTCCAAGCAGTAATGGACTGTGAAGGTATGAACCGAGGCCCAGGTGGCCGCTCGACAGATCTGGTCGATGGACACAGAATTTAGATGAGCCATAGAGGTTGCCATGGCCCTCACATTGTGAGCTGTGACATGGCCCTCCAGAGAAAGGTTCTTACTCTGGTAGGCGAAAGAAATACACTGAGCAATCCAATTTGACAGTGTCCTCTTAGAGGCTGGAAGTCCCAAATGAGAGGGATCAAAGGCAACAGAGTTGAGAAGACTTTCTATGTTGCTGTGTCTTTTGCAAGTAAAAGGCAAGAGCCCTCTTACAATCCAGGGTATGAAGATTCCTCTCTGCACTTGATGCATGAGGACCTGGAAAAAAGACAGGTAAATATACCTCTTGGTTAAGATGAAAAGGCGAGACCACTTTAGGCATAAACTGTGGATTGGTTCTAAGGACTACCTTATCATGATGGAACCTTGTATAAGGTGGATTAGCCACTAAGGCCTGCAGTTCACTGATGCGGCGAGCTGAGGTGACTGAAATAAGAAAGATAACCTTCCAGGAAAGAAATTTCAAGGAGGTAGTGGCTAAGGGTTCAAAGGCTGGCTTCATGAGCTGACCAAGAACCAGATTCAAGTCCCATGCCACTGGAGGTGGTCTAATGGGAGGTTTAGTTAAAAGAAGGCCTCTCATGAATCTTGCAATAAGAGGATGAGAGGAAACAGGTTGTCCATTGAGAGGCTTGAGAGATGCTGCAATAGCACTCAAATGGACCCTTACTGAATTCGTTTTGAGGCCTGCATGAGAAAGATGCAGGAGATACTCTAGTAAAGAATTCAAAGGTATTGCTAGAGGGTCAATACCCTTCTCAGCACACCAAATGGTAAACCTTTTCCATTTAAAAGCAAAGGAACGTCTAGTAGAAGGCTTTCTGGAAGCATGAAGGATATCCCTTACTTGCTGAGAGAGATGCCAATCTTGAAGGTCTAAGCCTTCAGCAACCAAGCCCTGGGATGGAGAGATTGGGGGTTTGGGTGCCACACCGTTCCCCCCTCCTGAGACAGGAGATCTGGAGCAGACCCCAAGTCCAGAGAGGGAGCTTGAGAGAGATGCAGAAGCAGAGGGTACCACACTTGGCGTGGCCAACGTGGAGCTATGAGGATCATAGTCTCTCGATCTCTCTGAAGCTTGAACAGGGTCTTGGGAATTAGGGGAATGGGTGGAAAGGCGTACAGGAAATCTTGACCCCAGTGAAGGAGGAAGGCATCCTTGGCCTGAACTCCCTGACACGGAATTCTGGAACAGAATCGGGGAAGTTTGGCATTCCACGGACTTGCAAAGAGGTCTATGTCCGGGGTTCCCCAAATTTGAAAGATTTTAACTATTTGGTCCATATGAAGGGACCATTCGTGTGGAAGCAGAACTCGACTGAGTCTTTCTGCCCAAGAGTTTTGAATGCCTGGAAGATACACCGCAAGGAGATGAATCTGATGCTTTCTGGCGAGGGCCCATAGTCGCAAAGCTTCGTTGCAGAGCGACAGAGAGCCTGTTCCGCCCTGCTTGTTCACATAGAACATGGCTACTTGATTGTCCGTTTGAACTAGGACTGTCTTGTAGCTGAGCATGGAATGGAAGACTGAGAGCCAGGAAGATTGCTCTGAGCTCTAAGATGTTGATATGTAGAGAGGCCTCCTGTGGAGACCAAGTGCCCTGTGTGGCGAGGTCTTGGAGATGAGCTCCCCCAACCCTTTGGAGAGGTATCTGTTGTAAGGATTGCTTGGGGTAACAGCTGTGGAAGGGGGACCCCAGCAAGAGATTTTGAGTGGACTTCCACCACTGGAGAGACCAAAAGAGGCGCCTGGAGGTTGCTATTTTGTCTGACAGACCCCCTGATGCCTGTGTCCACTGGGTGGACAAAGTCCATTGAGCTGCCCTCATGTAAAGGCGAGCATAAGGGACCACATGCACAGTGGATGCCATGTGGCCTAGTAGTTGTAACATCTCTCGAGCAGTTAAATGGGTTTTTAACTGAATCTGGGAGGTTAACTGCACCAAGCGTAGGCAACGGGCCTGGGGAAGATAGGCCCTTGCCGTGGTGGTATCCAACAGGGCCCCTATGAACTCTAGAGACTGAGTAGGGGTGAGTTGGGACTTTGGAATGTTTATCACCAGTCCCAGATACTGTAGAACACGCATTGTGCAGGTTAGGGAAGTCTGGGCCTCTGATTGGGATGGAACTCGGATGAGCCAGTCGTCCAGATATGGGAATACGAATATTCCTAGAGTGCGTAGAAATGCAGCTAATACTGCCATGCATTTTGTGAACACTCTTGGAGCAGAGGCCAGACCAAAAGGAAGCACCCTGTATTGGTAGTGCTTTCCTTGATAAAGGAACCGAAGGAACCTTCTGTGTGTTGGATGGATGAGTATATGGGTATACGCATCCTTGAGATCTAGAGAACAAAGCCAATCCTGACTCTGAAGGATGGAAGAAGAGTACCTAGAGAAATCATCTTGAATTTCTCCTTGCATAGGAAGTTGTTCAATTCTCTGAGGTCTAATATGGGTCTGTAGCCCCCTGTTTTCTTTGGAATTAGAAAGTAGGGGGAGTAGAACCCTGAGCCCTGTTGAAGAAGAGGTACTTCTTCTATTGCCTCTTGGACAAGAAGGGTAGAAATCTCCTGACCCAGAAGGTCGAGGAGAGATGTTGGAGAATTGAACTGTCTCACCATGGTGTAAGGAGGAAGGTTTGAGAAATGAAGTTTGTACCCTTCCCTTATGATGGAAAGGGTCCACTGCTCTGCTGTGATTTGCTCCCATCTGGGAGCAAAGTGAGCTAACCTTCCTGGAATCGTGAGAGGCTCTGGTTCTTCTAGAGCCAGAAAGGCTAAGTTCTCTAGCTGCAAGTCAAAGGCCCTGAGGAGGCCGAGGCTGTTGGGCTACAGTAGTCCTTGCAGCCTTAGGCTTGGCCTGTTTAGGTTGCTGACGCTTTACAGCAAAATGACCTGCAGAAGATGTCTGTTGACCATAAACAGGATAATATCTTCCCTTCTTGGGAAAATATGCCTTTTTGAATAACCTCTTCTTGACAGGATTAGAGGTAGACTCTGAAAGCCTATCCAAAGCAGAATTTTCTGCATCCATTTGTGTGGCCTTTGCTTGTCAATCCTTGCCAAACAGGTTTTCACCTGTACAAGGAAGATTTCCTAATCCATCTTGGACCCAAGGTTCCAAATCAGAAGCTTGTAACCAAGCAATTCTGCATGCACCTATGGCAATGGCCGAGGCTCTGCTGGCCCCCTCAAAAGAGTCAAAGGCTGCACGGTTAGAAAATTTGGAAACATCCTGGGCATGCTTAAGCCAGGTAAGAAAGTCTTCCCTTTTATCTTCTGGAAGAAAAGGGAGGAAAGTTTGCAGATGATCTGTAACTTCCTTCAGAAACATCCCCATATAGAGACTATAGGAGTTGATTCTGGCAACAAGCATATATACTCCATGTAGATAGTTCTCCCATGTTATCCAAGTTGATACTCCTGTTATATGTAATACCAAACAGCCTGTTGTTCTGGTTTCTTTCTGTTATTTGTAAACCGCGCTGATGTCAAAGAGTGCGGTATATAAGAAGTTGAAATAAATAAATAAAGCACATTAGCTTGGAAAATTTTCCTGCCAAAAGCATCTAAGGTTCTACATTCTCTTCCTGGAGGAGTAGATGAGTGCCTCTTTGCACTCTAACTTTTTCATAGCAGACTCCACCACAATAGAATGGTGAGGAAGCTGAGTTTTATGAAATCCAGGACAAGGAGGGACACGATACATGGTATCCAAACTACGAGAAAGAGAAGAGATGGTGAGAGGAGTCTCCCATATGCCCATCATGTGGTCATAAAGGATCTCATGAATGGGTAAAGTGGCTGCCTCTTTAGGGGCCTTGGGATATTGCAAAATATCCAATTTTTTGACTCTAGGCTCTGACTCAGGGGCTACTGAGATAGAAAGCCCCTTGGCCACGTCCCTTATGAAGTCATGAAAAGACAAATCTTCTGGAGGGGACATTCTTCTTTTTGGAGAAGGCGGCTCCTGAGGAAGGAGTACCGATGCTTCGACAGAGGCCTCCGATGCATCAGAGTCTTCAGAGGAATCGAAGTATCGCCTGTCTGGATGCTCCTGTAAAGCCCGATACGCGTACCGAGTGGTATCGACATCGGGAGTCATCGGTACCGATAGGCATCATCGGACAGGGTACCGCTGCAGTTGACACCGAAGCCGATGTCGATGCAATCGGTACCGGCACCGGAACCAATATCGGAGCCGGTGTCGGAGCCGGTACCGACAACAGAGCTTTTGCGGTACCAGCGGCGTCGCAGCTTGTATGAATGCCGTAATGGCACGCTGCATGGTCAGAACATTCTGATCCATCGACACCATGAATGTCTGGAGGTCAGTACCGGCGGATTCCACCGGTACCCCAGAACATTGCAACAGGTGATTGGTCGAGGCCGTGCCATCGATGTCAACCTGTGACCCTATAGGAGGAGTTTTTTATCTGGAGCTTCCCGCCGGGGTACTTTTGCCGGTGCAGGATCCTCGAGGGTAAGCCCGGAGACATCTCGATGCTTAGAGGGAGATCTTCCCTTCGAGGACCGGCTGGACTTATGTTTGGTTACTGAGATCCATAGGAGGAAGAAGCAGCCCTGGAAGACGTTGATGCCACCGAAGCTGCATCAGAGGGAAACAGGGTATTGAGCTTGGCTGCTCGGTTCTGTAAACCTCTTTGAGACATCATGGAACAGGATGCACAATCTGTGATGGAATGGTCAGGACCCAAACACTTAAGACACCAGTCATGGGTGTCGGTAACAGAACTGGTACCGCTGCACTTAGTGCATTTTTTAAACCCGGAGGCGGGCTTTTCCATGAGGAATTTTTCTGTTAGGCCCAAGGCCCAAAGAAGAAAAAATACACTGAAGTGGAACGGAAAGTATCCTTTTTTTTTTTTTTTAAGAAAAAGAAAGAAAAGACCAGCGGTACCGGTCCGACGTCGAAGAAGACAGACGCGCGACCAAAGAAATAAAATAAAGAACTTCTTCAGCAGTGACAGGAACACGACCTGCTGGCTCCGCGGAAAAGAAGAACTGGAGAGAGGCGGTTAGGAAAGGCGGGAAGGCAGCGCGCAGGCACTGTGGGATGCTCCCAAAAGCTTTCCTTTTTGGGACGCTGGGGAGCGTTTCCGCGCAGGCTCCGTCGGTACCGATGTACCCATATGTGAAGACTCATTCCTGCTTGTTCCTGGAGATACATAGCTACTCACCTCTAGCAGGTATTCTCCGGGAACAGCAGGAATAAGTCCTCACACATGGGTGATGTCACCGACGGAGCCCCGCGTGTAAATGCTCCCCAGGATCCATAGGAAGTGTTTGGGAGGACCATCGCACATGTGTGTCCGTCTTCCGACCTGAAAGGAGCCATCTTAACTTAATCAAGCAAAATAATGTCATCAGGTAAGATGGGTCCTTTCAGGTGGGAAGACGGACACAGGATTTGCAGTTCGCAACCCAGAGTGAAAAGGGTACACTTGGAGACCGCTAAACACAGCCTACTGGGGTCAAAGGAGACAAAAATTTGAGAAGAGCGGTGGTGGGCTTTCGTTCTTTCCAGATAGAAAGCCAGCGCTTTCCTGCAACCCAAGATATGCAAGGAAGCCTCAGCCCTGTTGGCATGAGGTCTAGGAAAGAAGGTGGGCAACACCACTGACTGGCTGAGGTGAAAGGCAGAGACTACCTTAGGGAGAGAATCCGGAGGACTACTCTGTTCTGATGAAATCTCATGTATGGGAGGATGCGCCATCAGCGCTTGGAGCTCACTAACTCTGCATGCAGATGTGACCACCACCAAGATGACAACCTTCCAGGTGAGATATTTCAGCAAGCAGGAGCAGAGTGGCACAAAAGGAGCAGAGTGGCACAAAAGGGGCAGAGAAGCTGCCCGAGCACCACATTAAGGTCTCACACTACAGGCGAGGTCCTAAATGGAGGCCGAAACAGCAAGAGGCCTATTATGAAACGACTGACAAGGTGGAGTGCAGAAATGGGTTTACTATGGCAGGAGTGGTCTAGTGGTTAAGACAAGGTACTTCAGGCCGGAGGGCCGGGGGTTCAAGTCCCACTTGGGGACAGCAATCTCAGGCCGGAGGACTGGGATTTCTAGTCCTGTAGGCACTACTTGTGGTCTTGGGCAAGCCACTTAACCCTCCATTGCCCATGTTCCCTGTAAGTATTAGCATATGTGTCTCATATCCCCTTGTGTTAAATGTATCCCCCAATTGACCGCTTTGACCCGGTGAAAAGCGGGATATAAATACAGCTAAATAAATAAAATAAATAAATAAATACTATCGACCCTATAATGGTAAGCTGCCACTGTGCTGAAATGCACTCTTACAGAGTTCGATTTGAGGTCCTGGATTGACAGGTGGAGCAGGTAGGTCAAAAGCCTCCACCAAGCAAGAGAGGTTCAGCACCTTCTCTGCACAACAGAGAGAATCTACGCCACTTAAAGGCATAGGAACACTGAGTGGAGTTCTTTCGTGAAGCCAGGACGTTCTCCACATCGGCCGGTAGGTGGAATTCTGCGAGAACGACATGTTCAACATCCATGCTGTGTACCAGGGAATGGACGTTGGGGCGAAGAGGGAAGCCCCCATCCTGGGAGATCAGATCCGGATTGAAGTAGAGCCAGAGTGACTGCCTCTGAGACAGTCGGAGGAGGGGAGAGAAACATGGCTCTTTGGGCTTGTGGAGAAATGAGGATCAAGGTAGCCTTTTCCTCCTGGAGCTTTTAGACAGTCCTGACCACTAGAAGAGCTGGTGGATAGGTATAAGACAGGCTCTTGCTCCAGTCCAGCAGAAAGCATCAGGAGCTATCTTACCACTGCAGGGAACCCTGGAAAAGAACTGCAGCACCTGGGCATTATCAAGTGATGCAAAGAGGTCAATGCTCTGGGTGCCCCACATCCTGAAGATGCAACTAGCAACTTGTCTATTGAGGGTCCACTTGTGCAGTTGAAGGACTTTGTTGAGGTGATCCGCCAGGACACTGAGCTTCCCCAGCAGGTACACTGCTCCGAGAAGCATGCTGTGTGAAATGGCAAACTTCCAGAGACACATAGTTTCCCTGCAGAGGAGGTAGGAGCTCGTGCCCCCTGCTTGTTTGATGTAGAACATAGTTACCTGGCTGTCAGTCTGGATGAGAAAAACTTGGTTGGCAAGCTGCTCCCGAAAAGCCTTGAGTGCATTGGACATGGTTCAGCGCTCTAGGAAGTTGATCTGGTGATTGCTGTCTCTGCTGACCAGAGGCCCTGTGTGTGTGTGGAGGCCATTGAGATAGGCTCCCTGGCCTGTCTTAGAGGCATCCGTAGTCAGAACCCGCTGATGAGAAAGGGCTTGAAAGGGAATCCCCTTGAGCAGGTTTTGTGATCGTAGCCACCAAGACATGGACTGCTTGAGCGGCTGAGTGACAATCACTCTGTCTCCGAGGTGATCCATGAACTGGCGCCATTACCTGCAGGGAGTCCATTGTGCTTGCTTATTTGTAGGCAGGATAGCGGAGTGATGTAAACCGTAGAGACCATGTGGTGCAGCATCTCCATGGCTGTGGTGAATGGACTTCTCTGCAATTCCCTGGCTAAGTCAACAAGCCATTGGGCTCGATCTTCAGGTAGGCAGACCCAAGTCCTGGTGGTATCTAGGAGGGCCCCAATGAACTCTAGGCACTTAACGGGCTTGCAGGTGAGACTGAGTAGTTTATGACGAAGCCCAGATGCTCCAAAAGCTGAATGGTTAATCAGAGGTTGGATGCTGGACAAAGTGTGGCAATTCCGCAAGGATCATCAGTCATCCAGGTAGGGAAGACAAAAATCTCCAGCGTCTGGAGGTAAGCAGCAACCACAGCTAGACACTTTGTGTGAAGACCCTTTGGGTTGAAGAGAAGCTGAAGAGTAGCACCCGGTACCGATAGTGCTGTCCGCTGAGCATGAAACAGAGATACTGCTGATAAAGGGAGTGAATGGGGATGGGAGTATAAGCATTTTTGATATCCAAGGAGCACAGCCAGTCTTCCCGTTGGAGGTAAGGCAATAGGGTTTCCAAGGAGATCATCTTGAACTTTTCCCTCAGTAGGAACGGGCTGAGGTTCTGAAGATCCAGAAATGGGCCTGAAGCCTCCCGTCTTTTTGGGAACCAGAAAGTAATGGGAGTAGAACCCCTTTCCGATCTGAGAAGGAGGGACGAGTTCGACTCCTGGGGGAGTTTTCAGTGGGAAGGATTGAGGGGGTACTGCCCTGGGAAGAAGGGTGGAAGAAGTTGATAGTCTGGAATGGGTACCTGTTGCACTTCTATCTCGAGGGCCCAAGAATCTGATGTTATTGTTGGCCACCTGTGGGCAAAATGAATCAATATATATCCCTTCCACCTGAGGTGGAACAGTCTGGAACGGGAAGGAACCCCATGATCCTTAGGAAGGAGTCAAAATTCTCCTCCAGGCTGCAGTTGCAGCACAGGCTGAGACTTTTGGGGTGGCGCTGCCGATGCTGGCCCTAGCCCTTATGCTGCTGCCCCTGCTGAGAGCCATGCTAGGACTGATACGGCGAATAGCCCGTGTAGCATTTTCTCTTCTTGGAGTAGGAAGGCTTCTTCCGAGGATTGTCTTGGTGGGGTGTCCCATCTTGTGGAAAAGCCAGTTCATGGTCAACTGCTCACGTTCGAGCTCTCCACCCTTGTCTTCCATCGGCTAGCTGAAGAGGTTTTTGCCTTGGCAGTCGACATCCGCCAGCTTGTCCTGCACCCATTGTTCTAAATCAGAAGACTGCAGCCAAGCTAGACTGCGAGCCTCTATGCCCACTGTGATTACCTGAGCCACCAACTCAAACCCATCATAGGCCACCCGGGTCATGTATTTGGAGCACTCCTTGATCTTGGAAGCACTCAACCCGTTTGTCCGGAAGGATAGCCAGGAAATCGGCCAGGTCACTTGCCGGATCCTTAAGAAACATACCCATGTAAAGTTGATAGGCCTGGATGCCATCCAGGGTCCTAGCCTCCCTGCCTGGAGGCACAGAGGAATAGGTCTTACTGCTCTTGATCCTTCTCGTGGCAGACTCCACGACCATGGAATTGTGTGGGAGCTGTGGTATTTCAAATCCAGGGCTCTTGTGGGCTTGGTACATGGAGTCCAAGTGCCTATTCACCAGAGGCATGGTGAGGGGAGTCTCCCACATGCAGAACAGCAGCCGTTCCAGGATCCGGTGAACGGGGACTATAATAGCCTCCTTAGGAGGGGAAGAATATTGGAGAATCTCCAACTCCTCTGCCCTGGGCTCCTCCTCAGCCTCGATGGTAAAGGGCAAGGCTTTGGCCATGTCCCTCACAAACTCATGGAAGGATATATCCTCCAGCGAGGACTTGAGGTGCTCATACGGTGCAGAGAAATCAGAGGGCAAGTCCCAATAGCACTTGGGCATCGGAAACTCCTCTTTTTGGTTTCCTAGCCATCGGAATTGGTAATGAAATCTAAATACTGATGTGATTCCTCATGGCGCCTTCGGCAGTCAGGAGGAGAAGACAGAGTCAGAGGTGCCGGACAATCCAACCTGAAAGCACTTGGGGGGGGGACCCCAGGGCACCAAAAGGGAATTTGACTATCTGCCTGAGCTGTCTACCTGGCTGCGGAGAGTATGGGCTAGCAGCATGGGCTGCACCTCTGAAGCAGAGGCCATTGCCGTGGACAGGGCCACCCTCGGCATCCGAGGACACTGGGTCTCGGGCAACCTGTGAGGCCAGAACACAGCCAGGCTGCACTTGAAGGCCTGCATGCACTCAGCAAGACACGTGGAGTTCGAAGTGGTGGGAACCAGGGCAGCAACTGAAGTATTCGATGCCGGTTCCCTCGTCAGGGACTCCACGATGGCGACAGTATCAGGAGTTGCCTGATGGCCCTCCTGAGCCTTGGGAGGAAACTCCTCCCACTGGGGCAGTTTAGGCAGCCGCTCCCAGCCCTCGCCCTCGGAGTCTTGCTGAGAGGGGCTTCGATGCCAGTGTCCATGAGACTTGTCCTGGCTCTCAGCATCGCCCCTCGACTTGACGGGGCAGAAGTCTGGTCCTTCTTGGACCAACTTTCATCAAAGGATGGCTGCCAGTCCAATGCATCTCCATCTTGGAGAGAGTATGACCTCTGCATGAAGCCGAAGCCTTGGCAGAGGGCTTTGAGGGAATCTACGTTTATGCCAATGCAGGGAAGACCTGAACAGCAATTCCCACTGTCTTTTCTCAATTCCTGAGTCCCTTGCATGTTGTCTGCATGCAGGGCACACAGGTGGAGGGCTCATAGTCGGGCCTGAGACATTGACCCTATTGACCCCTGTCCGGTCAAGTGGTTAAAAATGTTTAAAGCAGAACTTGTCCCATTCATTCTAACTATGGTCAATTAATCAATCTCTTACTCAAGGATATATGCCTATTGAACTAAAACATGCAATTATCCGCTCTATCCTAAAATCAAGCTCTTTAAGACAAGGAACTTCAAGACTCATACAGACCTATCCAGTCTCCCATTCATGACTAAGATTATCGAAAAAAATTGTTAAGATCAATGAAGTCCTGCAGTTGGATCTGAATGCCCCTCTAGATACGCAACAATATGGTTTTAGACCATTCCACAGCGTAGAGACCCTCTTGTTAGTTCTCGACAAACTTATACGTGGCTTGGATAACCCCAGACAAGCCTTTGTCCTAGTTTTTCTGGATATTGACTCTGCCTTTGATAGCATAAATCATAAAATACTTCTAACAAGACTACAGCAGATAGGACTAAATGGTACAGTAATCCAATGGTTTCAATCCTACATCTCTATCGTACTCAAGTACAAATTGGACAAACAAAATCATCCATCTTCAAACAGGAACAAGGCATTAACTAAGGGTCTTTCCTTTCGGCACTTTTGTTTAACTTATATATCCAACCTATCTGTAACATCTTCAAAAAACACAAAGTCAGTTATCATATCTATGCGGACAATATTATGCTGTATTTCCCCATAGATATAATCAACCTCACCTATCACCAAACATCTTGCCTAATGAAATAGTAAAATGGCTAACCACACACAACCTAAAGATAAACTTCAATAAAACCAAAGTTTCATATGTAATTAGAAATCAAAACTTTATCCCCCCTCAAAAAGTCCCCACCCAAGAGACTGAACTGGACGTCAAAAAAGTAATAAAATACCTCGAGGTTGGTTACACTTTATCAGTCTCTTAACATGCTAACACATAAAACTGGTTACTAGAGCTATTATTTTTTTCAAATTACACATGATTAAGAACCTCAGACCACTACTTGATAGCTACAACTTCAGATCTGTTCTCCAGGCCCTGATCACAGCGCATTTCGATTTCTGCAATAGCATTCTGCAAGGGTTGCCTAAGAAAACAATTAATCGGCTCCAGATGACGCAGAATGTCGCAGCTAGAATCATCTATAAAGCTCACCATTCAGATCACATCACACCACTACTCCACAATCTACATTGGCTGCCCATATTATCCAGAATTAAATATAAGTATCTGATGATCGTCTTTGAACTTCTCCATAACATTGCACTGTCATTTCTATCCTCCCTCCTCATCACTCCAGCTAATACAAGGACTAAAAGAAGCTGTTTGTAAAACACCATTGAAACACCTTCTGATTTCTGTAACACAAATCATGCTAATAGGGCATTCACCTATGTCACACCAATACTCTGGAAAGCCTTACCAGTAAAATTAAGAGCCACTAAAGATCTCCAAACATTCCGCAAGGATATTAAAACATTCCTCTTCATCAAAAATCTTGGTAACCCAATTGACTATAATGATAAATACCAGACATAGCAACCATATTAACTTAGGACTCCACATTCCCTTCCCTCCTCTCCTTCCCAACATTCTAGTTCTCCCACTTCCAATTGCTTCCAGTCAGAGCCAAATCATATAATTTTGAATCTAATTCAACTTAGGACCACCATCTTCCATTACTACCTTGACAATAGGTACCTAAGAGCCCTCTCTGATCATTGCCATAGCTAACATGTACATATGTTGAATATAAATATGTTACCTGTAAATAGCTATCCAGCTGTTAATGTGTGACTCATTGTTCTAAATTATAATGTAACTTTCATGTTTCAAGTTCAACATAATCTGCCCCTGATCTTTGGAAGGGGCAGTATAAAAAAAGCTTCTAAATAAATAAATAAAATAAAATTGAAGGTACCAGTTATGGCGGTCTATCATGGAGATGGTCTGGTCACACTGGGAGCACTTCTTGAAGCCACTGGCTGACTTTGAAATGTTGGGAAAGATGGCTTCCACCAAGTCAAAGGACTTCAATGTCCCAGCCAACCAGGGAGGTAGGAGAGAAAAAAAAAAACCTTGCATGCCAAAAAATAATCCAAGAAAAAAACAACGCAGCGCCTTGGCACCAACTCTCCTGTGAACAGGCAGGAAGACAATAACGAGCACACAACCAGAAAAACATACTGAAAAATGGAAAACACAACCTGAAGGGGATCAACTAATTTCCAGTGACAGACTGACATCTCCTTGAAAAAAAGAAGACTGAGGTAAGATGGCTTCTTTCAAGCGGGAAGACTGGCATGCATGCGAGATGGTCCTCCCAAAAGCTTCCTATGGAAGCTTGGGAGTGTTCACACGTGGGCTCCGTCTGTGATGTCACCCATATGTGAGGATTTACTTCCTGCTTGGTCCCGGAGAAAAGGTATGCATCAAATCAAATGTGGTATGGTGATCTAGCCAGGATGGTAGAGGACCAAAGAGGAAGAAAATAGATTGATAAGGACAGGTATCCTACAAAAGGTCAAGTTTCTACAGCTTGCAACTGGGATATATCCTTAATAGTGTAGGCCAGAAAAAACAGGCAGACTAAATGAGCCAATTCATCTTTATCTGCCATCTGCTGCTGTATTACAGTGTTAAACGGTACATTGTCAGTCTCTGGCAGGTTCACTTCAGCGATTTTTAGTTACTCTGTGTGGGCAGACAATGTTCAAAAGAAAGAAAATTGTTTGTGCACCCCATAGCAATCATGGCTAAAATTAGAAGGGATACAAGCAAAAAAGGCAGTCACACTACTCAACATATAAAACCCTAATGTTATGAAGCCAGTTCATACCTCAACTAACAGGTCAACAGTTTAATGCCTATACAGTATATGCAAACCAGAATGTTTCTTACTAATTATAATCTGCTCTGACTCCAACATTCCTAAGGGTACAAAAAAGGTAAAAAAACCCATACACATGACAAAATATGTGCCTGACATCACCAGTTAAGTCACCTGTCAGGTAACCACTAAAGAACTAGTTAAAGAGCAGAGCTTCAGAGAGGCATCTCTTCTAACCATTAGGACATTAGCCAGGGACTTTCAAAAGCATCCACCCATTTAGTTCTCTATGGAGAACACTCTTTTCCTCTGCATTTCTCCCATCTAAGGCAGGTCAAATAAGCTGAAGAGGTGCTTTTCCAGTCATGACAAACAATGGTTTTGCACAACAGTGCTACAGGTGTCTAGATTATTATACAGATGCACTGACTCCTTGATTTTTATAAAGGCTCAGTCTGACCTAAATCATGAGCAGATTTTCCATGACTTGGCATGGCTTAACAAGACTGTTGATGGAGAGAACTTGCACTTCACATACCTGCAAACATAACATGGAGTTTCTCCAGCACATCCACTTGGTCTAGCCAAATGTCAGAGACAAACACAAACATGGCATCTTCATTCTCCTCTTCCAGATGTTTTAGTTTCACAGAAGCTTTGACAGATGTTGGAGAAGGACCTCCAAAAAAGTTCACATTCCCATAATAAGCCCTAAATAAAGCAAATGTAGTCATTTCAAATTAAAAATTTGCAGATCTATTTCAACATTCTCTTTTTTGATTGTGGAAAATATTTGGACTTGGACTTGACAGTTGTAGAATGTGACTTCTAATTTACTAAACACTTGTTGAAGGACATGCTTGACCTTACTTTTTTGTCTTTTGATTTTTCAGATTAATTTGCAACTGCTCATTTTCTTTTTTTTTCAAAATGTATTTATGTTTGAAGAAAATTGCAACACGCAGCATATTACATGCTTTAGTGTCACCATGCCAAGTAACAAAAAATATCTAAGCTAAAAGTACTACAAACAGCAAGCATCTCCAACATATAAATACTTGAACACTTAAAATGCCCCCCCCCCATCCAAAGTCAGCTTACATTAATCCTTTGCCATCAGTGCCAATCACGCACTCTCAAATTTTTCATAAGACTACTGTCATATAGCAGTTTATTTTTCCATTAATACCACTTTCTGAAAATTGTTGGGTGTTACAATTGTTTCCTTTGGTATGTCAGTTCACATCTGGCAGCAATAAAGAAAGCACATATATGTCTTCCAGCTGGCCAGTAACTCAAAAAGAGCTTCAGCTCCACTTCAAGATCCAATTTAAAAATATCTGTTAACATTTGTTGCAGTTGAGACCAAGACATCTGAACTTTGGGGTATGGCCACCAGATATGGAGATAAGATCCAAAGATTCAGCCTCTCCAACACATTACCAATACAGATGGAAACATTTTATTCCATCTAACTGCCACCATGTACCAGAGGAACAAAAATTTAACAATTTTTTTAAATTAACACAGAGACAAATGAATGGTTGGCTGCCTCAACTATATCTTCCCATTGCTTTTCAGAGAGCTTCCCCCAAATCCCTTTCCCAATCCATCATGTATTTAAACTTTTCAAAAGGAGTCTGTTTAAATATCTATAAAATTGAAGTTACCAGTTATGGCAGTCCATCGTGGAGGTTGTCTGGCCATACTGGGAACATTTCTTGAAGCCACTGGCTGGCTTTGAAAAACTTGTATAATTTATTTATTTATAGTTCTTATATACCACACTCTTAAAAATCAGCGCTGTTTACATACAACGGCTTTGTGCCCGATAGGTTTACTATTAGGTACTTACAAAGAACAGGGGGTTAAACTTGGGTTTCAACCAGGGGGACAATCTACATCATTTACATTTGATTTAATGTATAATCCTGAAATTAAGCCTTTAGATTATTTCCCAATCAAAAGGATTCTATATCTATGAGGCCCTCCAGTATTACCTTTTGCCTCTCCCTTGCCTGAAGAAAGTAAGTGGTCTCACTTTAATACGAATACTCATACTGGTACTGGGTCCATTTTCTTAGACCATAATCTTCCTAAAGCTCTGAAAATAGCACCAGTTCCTCATCTAAGAGCTGATAAAAAAGCTCTAAGCTCATTTGTTCTATCTAGCAAACATTCCCTCCTTCAATTCCCAGACCAAAATCTGGGGAGAATTTGAGACATTAGAAGCAAGAAGTGCTCCTTACCATCAATCCTGGCCCAAACCTTATCCAATGTTAGAATATGTGGACTGTAAGGATTAACTGAATTTTTCTCATTCAAGAGTTCTTTCGCCAATCAATGTAAATTACCCAACCAGATAGTCTGGCCAATATTTTTATTTATTTATTTAAACAATCAAAAGTCAGTGTCAGTAGGGATAGACATGCAGTGTTAACACGGGTGAGTGTTTGTGTGAGAGAAGGCGATGATTTCTTGGAGTGCTATAAACGGGATGAGCTATGTACAGTGGGTTATATACAGAGAGGATAAGGGGGTACTTAGGGGGGTCAGTTAACATTTAACCCCAGGCTGTTTAAATTAACATTAACTTCTACAAAGAACTTCAATTTTAAACAATAACATATACAAAGAACTTTCAACTGTAAATGGTAACATCATATTTTAACAATCTAAATAGACTAAAATAGACTTGTAACTTCATGTTCCTTTTACAAGGAGCATTCAGGTGTAAATACTGCTCTATCTACACATATTGCTTTAGCTCAACTCCATTCCTCCAATCCAACATGCCACAATCGAGCTCCAAATAAGATCAAAGATCTGGGAACTCTCAGCCCTCCTCGTTCTCTTACTACATGTTAGTTCAATTTATATGGAAGAGGTATCCCCAAGAATAGCAAAAAAGCTAATCACACTCTGTAGTGTCACCAATACAGAGTTAGGAATAGAAATAGGCAAAGCTTGAAAAGCATAAAGCAACCACGGCAGGGTGTACATTTCTATTGTGATAATACAGCCCAGCCAAGATATCTCCATTTTCTGCCATCTTTACAGATCTGCAGTAAACATAGAAACATGATGACAGAAAAAGACCACATGGCCTATCTAGTCTGTCCTTCCATATCAACAACTACAACAGTCCACTTTTTACCTTTAGAGATCCTCTGCGTTGGTCCCATGCTTTTTTGAATTCAGTTACTGTCCTCATCTCTACCACCTCCACTGAGAGACTATTCCATGGATCCACTACTCTTTCCGTAAAGAAATATTTCTGCATATCACTCCTGAATCTATCTCCCTTCACCCTCATCCCATGTCCCCTCGTAGCAGAACTTGCTTTCAATTGAAAGAGGCTCTCTCCCTGAACATTTATGCAACGGAGGTATTTAAACATCTCAATCTCAAGGACTTAAATAATTAACCTCATGCTACAATTGTGGATCCTGAGCCATCTTAATACCGAAATATCTAATTGAATCCTTGACCCATTTAAAAGGGAAGTCCTGTTTCAGCTGGTCTACTTCTGGACCAATATGTATAAATAAAGCCTCTGTTTTGTCCATATTTATTTTAAATCCTGAAACTGCTCCATATCTGCGCAATTCCTGGATCAGTGTGGGAAGAGACCTAAGTGAGTTGATGAAAGTAGTCATCACACCATCAGCAAACAAGAAATTTGGTGATCCATCTCTCCCAGCCAAACCCTTGAAATATTTAAATTCTGCTAGACAGACTGTGCCAATGGTTCCATGACTAATGTAAATATAAAAGGAGAGAGGGTCAGCCTTGTCTTGTACCTCTCCCAAGTGGAAAGGGTTCTGTATAAGGAGATATTTGGTCTTACCTGCTAATTTTCTTTCCTTGAGTCCAACCAGATCAGTCCAGGGTGCATGGGTTGCACCCACCAAACAGCTGATGGAGACACAAAAACCACTTCCTTAATCCAACGAGCAAGAGTAGTTTTGGTAGCTGTCTACCCTTTCTTTGTGCCATCATACAGGACAAGCAGCCGATCTGACCTTCAAAGTTGTTGGTCATGTCAAGATAATGCATTAGAGCATGTTTAACATCCAAGAGGCTAGGTAAAGAAGATTTGGAACCACAATCTTCTCAATGAAAGGAAGGTAACTCCATCAGTTAACATGAAAACAGATACCACTTTAGGAAGGAAGAACAAACAGTGGAGCGCGTTATGCCCACTTCCATAAAATGCAAGAATGGCTCTCTACAGAACAAAGCCTGTGGCTCCGAAATAGGTCTTGCTAAAGCATCACCTTCAAGGAGAGATCTCTAAGCAATGCCCGTTTCAGAAACTTAAAGGGGTGGGCCCAGAGTGCTTTGCGAATCAAATTAAGACTCCACTGAAACTGTAGCACAATAAGGGGGACACATAAGTGGACCACCACCCTGAAAAAACAGTCAATTATCCAGACAAGAACCTAAGGACAAACCCGGCAGGCAACTCCTAAAACAAGCTAAAGCTGGTCACCTGTACCTTCAAGAAAGCCAAGACCATGTTCTTCTGCAGGCCTTCCTGAAGAAAGAACAAGATGTAGGAAACGGATGCTTTAAATGGATTAGCTCCACTTCCAGAACACCAACTTTCAAAAACTCTCCAGACCTTGACATATGCCAAGAAAGTCTTATCTTTTACAGCTTATTTTTGCCTTGCTACAACTTCCTCTGCATCTCCCTTATGTCTTGTGCATCATCTTTCAAAATCCAGACCATTATCCATGAGGATGGGCCCCATCCAATGGAGAATCAACTTGTTCCTCAGATGAAGCTGCACCAAATCCATGAACCACAGACACCTCAGCCAAACCAGAGCCGCTTCCTTTGAAGCCCTCACTGGAAACCTTTGGAGCCTTAACCTCCCATGCTATCCAAGCAAAAGGGAAAGGACGGAAAGGGAGGGCACGCCTGCTGAGGAGAATTCCTTGGTTATGGCTGTGACCATGAGACAACTATTCCAGTTGAAGACAGGGCAGCTCTGAAGGATCAACAAGATCATAGGCGTCAGAACGGGGTGGGCCACACAGGCTCTGGCCCCACCAAATGTTTGCCTGCCAGTCGCAGGGAGCAGCTGTGATCACAGCAGATTCCTGTCTGCCCAAGGGAGATCAGATCCTCATGGCCACCTACCCCTGCTTGTAGGGATCCGATCTCCCATAGGCAGACAGAAGGAGTCTGTCATGATCACAGCAGCTCTCTGCAGTTGGCAGGCAAACCTTTGGTGGGGCCAGGGCCCATATGGCCCACCCCGTTCTGATGACTATGATGTTGTTGAACCTTCAGAGCTGTCCCATTTTCAACTGGAATAGTTGTCTCTTGGTCACAGCCATAACCAAGGACTCCACTTTCAGCAACTTCAACTTCTCCTTCTCTTCAGAAATCAGGGGATACAGCTTTCCCATAGCTCTCCCCACTCAAAGACCCAACTCATGAGATTTCCAATCCACTGAGATGATTTTCTGCAAATTCTGGTGTATAGTGAAGATCTAAGTAGGCTTCCTGATACCCTTTAGAAGAGAATCCCCAGAAGTCTCTTCTTGTAGAGGAGTATCCGCAATACTCAGAGCCTCCAGAACCTGAGCGATTAAAGGAGCCAGTTCCTCCTTATGAAAACAGCCTAACTATTGTAGGACCATCACCTTCACCCACTGGAAGCTTACCTTCCTCTAAGGGGTTGGGCCCCAGAGGGCCTCTGCTGTCAAAGTAGCCCTGTCAGAATCCTAACAGGAAAGTTCTGACCGGATATCCTGCCTTCTACCACATCCAAATAAGGGTGCTTAGGTAGGGAAGGAAATGCCAGGGCAGTTCCCTGCCTTGTAGATAAGAGTGTGAAGCTCAAACCTTGAACCCGCTTCATTAAAAAAGTTTTGTGCAGAAGTAAAATAAATCTGGGGGAAACCCCTACATGGGCAGCTCACAGGCTGTCTCCAAAACCAAACTGTGCACAGGTTGAAGCTTGGGGGGGGGGGGGGGATTCCTGCCCAGAGGCCATGAATGGAGGAAGAGGAGAAGCTACCTGAGCCTCCCTGCACCGCACAGCCAACATGGCTGCCTTTCCTGCCTTTTTCTCCTTGGAATCCCTGGGCTGAGGAGAACATAAATCTGCCAATTTTCCCCCTTTCTTTGCCATGGATTTACTAGCTGGTGCTGTGGGAGGAGAACTGCTTGGCTCAGACCCCATCCCCAGGCAAAAATCATATTAGAAACATGACGGCAGAAAGAGACCACATGACCTAGTCTGCACTTCCATATCAACTACAATAGTCCCCCTTTTACCTTTTGTTTGTTCCATGCTTTTTTGAATTCGGATACTGTCCTCGTGTCCACACCTCCACTGGGAGACTATTCCATGCATCTACCACTCTTTCCGTAAATAAATATTTCCGCATATTACTCCTGAGTCTATCCCCTTTCACTCTTATCCTATGTCCCCTCGTAGCAGAGCTTGCTTTCAATCAAAAGAGTCTCTCCTCCTGTGCATTTATGCCACGGAGATATTTAGATGTCTATATCATATCACCCCTATCCCGCCTTTCCTCCAAAGTATACATATTAAGATCTTTAAGTCTGAACTCATATGCTTCATAATGAAGACCACTAACCATTTTAATAGTCAACCTCTGCACCATCTCCAACCTGCCTATATCCTTTTGAAGGTGCAGCCTCCAGAATTGCACACAATACTCCAAATGAGGTGGCACCAGAGAGTTATACTGAGGCATTATCGCCTCTTTTTTTTCTGCTGGCCATTCCTCTTCCTATACACCAAGCATTGTTCTGGCTGTGTTACTCTGATAGCACCCACATTGGGAGTGCACTTGGTGCTTTCAAAAGGCACCTTCATGAGCAAGGGCACTCTCATTATGACAGTCCTCAAAGGCTCTCTGCCACTCCAGACCCCCCCTCCCCCGAGGATAAACATAACTCTACTTGCAAGCAGGCTACAGTCCTGGGCTTAAGTAGATGAGTCAGCCGGTAAACCCATCAGGAGCTCCCTCCCATCATCACTGCATCAGGAACATCACAACCAGAGATGCAACAGTGGCAAAAGTTAACAGGCTTTCCAATAACTTTCCTTCCCCGGAGGATTCCCTTGTCTCCCTTATTGCTCTTCTTTTTTTGTTGGTTAGCCAGTTACTCACCCACTAGAAAGGAAGTGGCAGTGGAGAGAGGGAACTAGAAAAACCAGAACTCAAACAAAAATTTAACTTCTCATATGAAGGAGAAGGAAAGGCAGCAAAAGGAAAGGAAAAAAACACTAGCGGCAAAGGTGTCTTATGTCCACTGGCCAAGGTGCAGGACCTGGACTCCTTCAGGTATCACCTGGTGATCGGTCTACAGGGACCACCCAGATGCCCTCCTATTGCTACTTAACTGGAGACACAATTATCCAATTGGACCCAGGAGCTCTCACATCAGATAATCCCAGAAACAAGATGTCATCATCTGCTGGAGACTGAGAATACTGGGAAGCAAGTAGCTGCACAATGCCTAATATAGGCCAGATCTGGCAGCTCAACACTCTGTCTCCATCTGCTGACTGGCAGGCACAACCCATGTGTTCTTGACCAGTCTGGTGGACGATAAGAAGCTACCATTTATTTTGATACAAGCCACAAGATTGTTGTAAATTCTCTAATCCACTGCATAAAGTTAGGGTTCAAGCCCACCTTGTACAAAACCACATTCAAGAACGCCCAATGGACCCTATCAAATGTTTTTGCCATGCCAAAGGCTAATAGCATTGCCAGGATCCACTCCTGACATACAAACATTTAATGCTGTTCATTGTTTGCCTCATAGGAACAAACTTGTCTGGTCCAAATTAAACAAGACAGGGATTGCAACAGTCTATTAGCTAACATGTTTGCTAATATTGTTTTAAATGTAGATTAACTGCAACTAGTTTTATCCCTACCCTGTTTGTGAATAACTGATATACCTGCTTTCTGCCTAGATTGCAGGAATGGACGCCTTTCCAAAGCCCCATAAAAACATTCAGGTAGGAATAGGGACTCTTATTAATGCAAAACCTTAGAAAATTTAGTCAGACTATCAAATCTTAAGGCCTTGTCCCCTGGCAGCATCTCTAACGATTAATCTGGGCTATCTGCAACTAGGTCCTATTGAATAACATGGGACTTAGTTGCGGATAGCCCAGGTTAACCATTAGCCCGGCTTAATAGACATACCCCTAAGAATCTTTAGGGCTGTAATATTCACTTCCATCCTTTCCTGCAATTCTAATTGGGTACTCAGCAACTCCACAGAATCTAGAAAAGAGGCCACCTTCCACTCATGGATATTACTATTCTTAAAATATAATTTAAACATAATATTCATAAAATGGAGTTTTAATTTTATCATCCCAAAAATAATCTTATTCTGTGGCCCCTTAATTCTTAAAATCATATTTTGAGTAACTTTCTTCTTTGAATATGTGAGCCAGCATTTTACTAGGCTTAGCTGAATGGTTAGAGCGCTGGCTTGGTAACCAAGAGACCATGGTTTGATTCCCACTAGCACTCCTTGTGGCCTTGCACAAGTCACTTAACCCTCAGAAGAAAAGCCTGGCAATCTACTCCTGGTCACACTGCCAAGAAATCCCAGGAGCTGCTGGGTTGCCAGAAGTCAATATTGATCTGAAGGCACACATTGGGTTCCCCTCACTTGGTTTGCAGCTTGTTGTGCAGCGAGGGCTTATGTGCAGTGATGCTAAGAGCTAAGCTATCAGTAGCATAACTACTGGCAGGGTCTCCCAAGATAGACAGTCTGGCATCTCAATTGAGACCTAAGACAAACCACTCATCTGGGCAGCAGCAGAATGGGACAGTGTTGGCAGCGGAGGGTCACATTCCTGTGACAATAGCAACACTAGCATTACTGTGCAAAGACAGACCTGGAAATTTACTTCTGTATAAATCAGGAACCACTGGTGATGAAAGAAGAAGTCGAAGCAGCATTGAGAAAGCATTATCAAATAACAAAGCACCAGGTATTGATGGCACTCTACCTAAGTATTACAGCAATCTGATGTGGCTGTTGCTATACTTAGAAGACTCTGCAGGAAATTTGGAAGACATCATCATGGCCAATTGACTGGAAGAGATCTGTTTTTATACCAATACTGAAGAAAGGTGATCCAACTATCACACAATCGCTCTGATCCCACATGCCAGCAAGATCCTAAAGATCATCCAGCAGAGACTACAACCATTTTGGAACAAGAACTGCCTGAAGTGCAAGCAGGGATCAGGAAAGGGCAGGGAACAAGAGAGGACATCGTGGATGTGGAGAAGGATCCTTGAAAAGACAAAAAGAATATCAAAATGATATCTGTGTGTGTTTTATTGACTACAGCAAGGCTTTTGACTGTGTAAACCATGAGAAACTCTGGGCCATATTAAGCAGCATGGGTATACCAGAGCACCTGATAATTCTCTTGAACAACCTTTACATCAAATCAAGAAGCAACAGTTTGAACGGAACAAAGAGAAACAGAATGGTTTAAAAACAGAAAAGGTGTACAAACAAGGCTGCATACTTTCCACTACCTCCAATTTACATGCAGAACAAATCAGAGAAGCAGGATTGTATGAAGACAACTGAGGAGTGAAGATGACACCACAATACTGGTTGAAAGTGAAGATGATCTGAAAGATTTGCTTCTCAAGATCAAAGAACAATCTTAAAATGGGCTTCATCTCAACAAAGACAAAGATCCTGACAACTGGCAAAAATCAATAAGTTCATCGCTGACAGAGAAGAAATTGAAATAGTGGACAACTTCAACCTGCTTGGATCAATAATCCAATAAAAAAACAAGTAGTCAAGAAGTCAGACAATGTATTGCTCTTGGCAGAATGGCTATGAATGACCTAGATAAGATTCTCAAGAGCAGATATGTCTCTCTCCATACAAAGATTAGACTTGACCAAGCCATGGTATTTTCAACATCTTATGGATGTGAACATTTGACAGTGAAAAAAAACAAACAAGAAAATCAATGCTTTTGAAGTATGGTGCTGGCAAAGAATACAGTCTATACCATGGACTGCCCAAACGAGTCAGTACTACAGAAGATCAAACCAAAGCTTTCTTTAGAAGCTCAGATGACAAGACTTTGCTTTCATACTTTGGACAGATCATATGAAGAGAGATATCATTAAAGAGAGACATGCTTGGCAAGGTGAAGGTCAATGCAAAAAAAGAGGAAGACCAGCAACGAGATGGCTTGATACAACAGCAGCAGCTATGGATGCCATGCTATCAACAATGAGCCACCTGATTGAAGACTGAACAATTTAACAGTTTAAAACAGCTATCCTGAGGGCTGCCATGAGTCAACACTGACTCGACAGCACTTAACATCACCACCAAAACTCAAAGTACCTCTGCTGAACTTTTTTTTTTTTTTTAGCTGAAAGTTTAGAGACTCTAAAATGCAGACGTAAATTCATCTCATAACCTTCCTAACAAAATAAGCCTCTTCTGTGAATCTTTACTTTTATGCTCCACTTTGAACCACAGATTTTCTTTAGATAAGTGACTTTCTCTTTCCCTCTTCGATTTCTTTTTCCTGAATGCTCGCATCAAAAAAATGTCCTCTCACTACCACTTTAAGATCGTTCCATAAATTACCCAATGTCACTATCTCAATATCACTAAATTGTAAATATTCCCAAATATGATTGGTAAGGTGCTCAACAATCTTTTCATCTCTCTAAAGGCTTTCATTAAGCCTCCAATACTTCCTTATCCCCCTCCCCACAACCTCACTGCCTGCAGATCAAAGGTTCCCCCATACTGGGCAAGATCGAGCCATGTAATTACCTCAATGCAGGAATCTCTTGCATTTTGCATCCAAAAGGGTCCACTAAGGTCTCATTATCCCAGTATAATTCTCATAGCAGATGAGAGTAAAACAACCTCCACTGATTGTGTTGGCTCACAAGACGCACATCGATCAAATGAAAACATTTTATAATACTTTTAACTTCTTTATGAACAAAGCATAAGAAATGCCATACTGGGTCAGACCAAGGTCCATCAAGCCCATTATCCTGTTTCCAACAGTGGCCAAGCCAGGTCACGAGTACCTGTCAGGTTCCCAAAAAAAGGTACATAGATTCCACAATGCTTATCCTGGGGTAAACAATGGATTTTTCTGGTCCTCTTTAATAATGGTTTATTTTCTCTTATTAATCTTAAATGGGCTACAACATAGCTTCATTGCATACCCCCTAGTCATTCTACTTTTTGAAGGCATAAATAACCAATCTACATTTACCTGTTCCACTTCATTCATTAAATTTAGAGACCTCTATCATATCCCCCCTCAGCTGTCTCTTTTCCATGTTGAAGAGTCCTAACCTTTTAAGCCTTTCCTCATATGGGTATCCTTCCATCCTCTACCATTTTGGTGGCGCTTTCTCTGTACCTTTTCTAAATTTGGCTATATCCTTTTTAAGATATGGTCATCAGAACTGCACACAACATTCAAGGTGTGGTCACACCATATAATGATACAGAGGCATTATAATATCCTTCGTTTTAATCTCCATTCCTTTCCTTATGATTCCTAGCATCTATTTGCTTTCTTGGCTGCTGCTGCTGCACACTAGGCAGAAAGTTTCAATATATTATCCATGATGATGCCTAAATCTTTTTCCTAGGTGGTGGTTCCTAAGGTGGAACCTTGCCTAGTGTAATTGTAGTTTGGGTTGTTCTTCCCTAAGTGCATAATTTTGTACTTATCCATATTAAATTCAATCTGCCATTTGGACATCCAGTTTATCAAAGGTTCTCTTGCAATTTTTCACATTCCTCTTGGGTTTTAACAACTTAGAATAATTTTGTGTCATCTGCAGATTTGATCATCTCACTCATTATTCCCATTTCCAGGTCATTTATGAAGATGTTAAAAAGCAGATCCCTGGGGAAATCCACTATTCACCCTTCTCCATTGGAAAAAAAGTTGGTCATTTAGCTCTACTCTATCTTTTAACCAGTTCCTGATTCACAGTAGTACGCTGCCTCCTATCCCATGACTTTTTAATTTTGCCAAGAGTCTCTCATAAGGGACCTTGTCTAAGGCTTTCTGAAAATCCAGATACACTAATCAACTGGCTCACCTTTACCTACCTGTTTATTCACACCTTCAAAAAAATAACACGTTAGTAAGACAAGACTTTCCTTGGCTAAATCCATGTTGGCTATTTACATGTTCAATAATTTTATTCTTTATAATGGTTTCTACCATTTTGCCCGGTACAGATGTCAGGCTCATCAGTCTGTAGTTTTCTAGATCACTCCTGGAACTATTTTTAAAAGCAGGCATTACATTGGCCATTCTCCAATTTTCAGGTGCTACAGATGATTTTAATGATAGTTCACCGATTACTAATAGTAGGTCTGCAATTTCATATTTCAGTTTTTTCAGCAACCTCAGATGTATACCAAAAGAGCAAAGGTGCCCCCCACCTCTGCTACTCTTTAATTGATCAAACAGTTGTAAGAGCTCTTCCCAGTTTATCGATATTTCTTTCAATACTTCCAATACATCACCTTTGAATACCATTTCAGGCATGGTTAACTTCCCTACATCTTCTTCAATAAAAACCTAAGCAAAAAATTCAGTCTCTCCACTATGGCCTTGTCCTCCCTTAGTATCCTTTTTACGCCTCTATCATCTAATGGTCTAACTGACTGACTCTCACAGGTTTGCGTTTTGTTTTTTCGCTACGTATGTACTTGAAAAAAGGTTTATATTGTGCGTTTTGCCTAGTGGTTGGGGCAAGTTGCCTCAGGCCAGGGGTTCGAAGCCCACTGGTGGACAGCAACCTCAGACCAATTTGCACCTCAGCAACTTTAGCACCATGGACCTTCATTTGCAGAAGGACTACCTATTAGCTGTTACTGGATTGGCTGAAGATAACATATAGGTTTCAAGTCCAGCCAATCACCAGGTCTTCAGGACAAAGAATTATACGGCTGAACACTGGAATCCAGAACTCAGAGAAAGACAGAAAGAACTCAAAACAGAGAAGAGAACAAGACGGAAGAGAACAGACACAGCCCAGCAAATGTATCTGCAGCACTCAAACATACACACACAGACTGGCAGAACGCCTGGGAACTTTAAACTTCTGATACAGACTGTTCGTCTGCCTTCCCTCTCTGGCTGGATAGTCAGATACTGTCCAAGGGCAAAGTGATACTCTCCTCCACAGACCAGCAACTCAGTGGGTGACAACGCAGTTCATCTCAGCTGATGTTGGACCTCTGCCATACTTCATGCAGTGCCGGAGATAATTTCCTGGACCCTGCCATGAGTATTTTGGCAAGAGCTAAAGTACTGGTCTTTAATTTCTCCTGGAGGTTGAGGCTAACACAGACAGATAATTTACTGTACGACCGAGTGCATGCGAATCAGTTACAATGGTTTCTAAAACAGAGATTAGATCTCTTGGTAACTGTAACATATGGCTGAATAACATACTACCTCAGAAAGCTAATATATCTTAATATTTCCACTATTTTTGCTATCAGAAAAAAAATCTAATTTTCATACAAATGGAGCTGGTTCTTGTTTTATCACATGGTTTGTTTGCCAGGTGGTCCTATGGAATCCTGGGAAAAGGAGTGTAGCAGTTTTTCCCCTAGACAGACAGAGTATTTATACATGTGCATTTATTTGCTACTGATAAAGCATAGTTACTCACCTGTAACAGGTGATCTCCTGGAACAGCAGGAATTTAGTCTTCACATATGGGTATTGTTGGTACAGACGGAGCCTGCGCGGGAACGCTCCCCAGCATCCAATTAGGAAGCTTTTGGGAGTATCCCACAGTGCCTGCGTGCTACCTTCCCACCTTTCCCAACTGCCTCTCTCCAGTTGAGTTTAAAGCTGAGACAAAGAGAGAGAGGGGGAAAGAGAAAGAGATAGAGAGATACAACTCCTAGGGGAAGTGGGTGGGTTGTGAAGACTAAATTCCTGCTGTTCCTGGAGATCACCTGTTACAGGTGAGTAACTATGCTATCTCCAGGAACAAGCAGGAATGTCGTCTTCACATATGGGGACTCCCTAGCTTTAGATGCCAGGGAGAGACCCCAGAAGATGTGTCCCCCTGGGACAGGGCTCCACTTCCCCCCATGGATCTCTAGCATCCAACCAGGGATGGCGGGTAGGAGTTGATTAGGTATGGAACAGGTGTTGGAGAACAGCCTGACCAAACAAGGCATCCCGGCAGGAGTCCTTGTCCAAACAGTAATGGGTTGTGAAGGCATGAACCGAGGCCAAAGTGGCTGCTCGACAGATGTCGATAGACACAGAGTGCAGATGAGCCATTGAAGCTGCCATGGCTCTCACATTGTGAGCTGTGACATGGCCCTCAAAAGGTTCTTACTCTGATAGGCAAAGGAAATACACTGTGCAATCCAGTTGGACAGTGTTCCCTTGGAGACTGGAAGTCCCAAATGAGAAGGATCAAAAGCAACAAAGAGTTGAGAGAACTTTCTATGTTGCTGTGTTCTTTGCAAGTAAAAGGCTAAAGCTCTTTTGCAGTCCAAAGTATGAAGATTCCTTTCTGCATTTGATGCATGAGGTCTTGGAAAGAACACAGGCAGGTAGACTGCTTGGTTAAGATGAAAAGGCGAGACCACCTTTGGCATAAAGTGTGGATGAGTCCTAAGGACTACCTTGTTATGATGAAACCTTGTATAAGTTGGATCAGCCACTAGTGCTTGCAACTCACTGATGCGACGTGCTGATGTGATTGAAATGAGAAAGATAACTTTCCAAGAAAGGAATTTCAATGAGGTAGTAGCTAAGGGTTCGAAAGGTGGCTTCATGAGCTGACCAAGAACCAGGTTTAAGTCCCATGCCACCGATGGTGGCCTAATGGGAGGCTTAGTTAGAAGAAGGCCTCTCATGAATCTTGCTATAAGAGGATGGGAGGAAACAGGTTGTCCATTTAGAGGCTTGAAAGAAGCTGCAATAGCACTCAAATGGACTCTTACTGAGTTAGTCTTAAGTCCTGCATTGGATACATGAAGGAGATACTCAAGTAATGATTCCAGTGGTATCGCCAGGGGGTTAAGACTCTTCTGAGAACACCATATGGTAAACCTCTTCCACTTAAAAGCATAAGAGCGTCTAGTGGAAGGTTTCCTAGAAGCATAAAGGACATCTTTTACTTGCTGAGGGAGGTTAAGATCATGAAGATCTAGGCCTTCAGCAACCAAGCTCTGAGATGCAGAGACTGGGGATTGGGATGCTATAACATTCCGTCCTCCTGTGACAGGAGATCTGGAGCAGACCCTAACTGCAGGGAAGGGGCTTGAAAGAGATGTAGAAGCAGAGGGTACCACACTTGCCGTGGCCAATGTGGAGCTATGAGAATCATCCACCCTCTGTCTCTCTGAAGCTTGAACAGGGTTCTGGGAATTAGGGGAATGGGTGGAACGGCATAAAGGAAGTCTTGACCTCAGTGAAGGAGGAAGGCATCCCTGGCCTGAGATCCCTGAGCCGGAATTCTGGAACAGAACCGGGGAAGTTTGGCATTCAACGGACTTGCAAAGAGGTCTATGTCCGGGGTTCCCCAAATTTGAAAAATCTTGGTCACCTGGTCTGCATGTAGAGACCATTTGTGTGGAAGCAGAACTCGACTGAGTCTGTCTGCCCAAGAGTTTTGTATGCCTGGAAGATAAACTGCCAGGAGGTAAATCTGATGCTCTCTGGCAAGGGCCCATAGTCGCAAAGCTTTGTTGCAAAGCGACAGAGAGCCTGTTCCTCCCTGCTTGTTAACATAGAACATGGCTACTTGATTGTCCGTCTGAATGAGGACTGTCTTGTAGCTGAGCAGGGTGTGGAACACTCGAAGAGCAAGGAAGATTGCTCTGAGTTCTAAGAGATTGATATGTAGATAAGTCTCCTGTGGAGACCAAGTGCCCTGGGTGGAGAGGCCTTGCAGATGAGCTCCCCAACCCACTGGTGAAGCATCTGTTGAGAGTTGCCTGGGGTAAAGGCTGTTGAAACAGGGACCCCAGCAACAGGTTCTGAGTGGACTGCCACCATTGGAGAAACAAAATAAGACGATTTGTGTTTGCTATTTTGTCTCACAGGCACCCTGATGCCTGGGTCCATTGAGTGGATAAGATCCACTGGGCTGCTCTCATATGGAGGCGAGCATAAGGGACCACATGCACTGTAGATGCCATGTGGCCTAGTAGTTGTAACATTTCTCGGGTAGTGAGATGAGGCTTTAGCACTGCTTGAGAAGCTAACTGCACCATGCGGAGGCAACGGGCCTCAGGGAGATAGGCCCTTGCCTTTTTGGTATCCAGCAAAGCTCCTATGAACTCTAGAGACTGAGTGGGAGTTAGACTGGATTTTGGGATGTTTATGACCAGACCCAAATACTGAAGGATACGCATTGTGCAGGATAGGGAAGTCCTGGCCTCTGACTCTGATGGGGCTCGAATGAGCCAGTTGTCTAAGTAGGGGAAGACGAATATCCCTAGAGTACAGAGAAATGCTGCTACTACAGCCATGCATTTCGTGAACACTCTTGGTGCTGAGGCCAGGCCTAAAAGGAAGCACCCTGTATTGGTAGTGCTTTCCTTGAAAAAGGAACCAAAGGAACTTTCTGTGGGTTGGATGGATGAGAACATGAGTGTACACATCCTTGAGATCTAGAGAACAAAGCCAATCCTGACTCTGAAGGTATGGCAGCAGAGTTCCCAGAGAAATCATCTTGAATTTCTCTTTGAACGGGAATTTGTTCAATTCTCTGAGGTCTAAAATAGGTCTGTGTCCCCCTGTTTTCTTTGGGATAAGGAAATAGGGGGAGTAAAACCCTGTACCCTGTTGATGAATGGGTACTTCTTCTATTGCCCCCTGGGCAAGAAGCATAGTGACCTCCTGATCTAATAGGTTGATAAGAGAGGTCTGAGAATTGAACTGTCTTACCATTGTGGGAGGGAGCATGCACAGAAAGTGAAGCTTGTACCCCTCTTCTATAATGGAGAGTGTCCAATGTTCTGCTGTTATCTGCCCCCATCTGGGGGCAAAGTGACATAACCTTCTTGGAATGGTGGAATGTTCTGAACCATCGAGGGCCAGGAAGGCTAAGTTCTCTAGATGAAAGTCAAAGGCCTTGTGGAGGCTGAGACTGCTGAGACGGTTGAGTCTTTGCAGTCTTTGCTTTTCTTTGTTTAGGCGGCTGCTGACCTTTTCGGACGAGCTGACCTGCGGAACGTCCCTGCTGGGAATAAGAGGGATAAAACCTTTTTTGAGAAGAAAGGTTTCTTGAAAGATTTCTTTCGTGCAGGATCAGCTGTGGCTTTGGATAATCTATCCAAAGTGAAGTTGTCAGCATCCATCTCTGGCTTTTTCCTGCCAATTCTTGTCGAATAGATTCTCACCTGTACAAGGGATATTTCCCAGTTTGTCCTGCACCCAGAGCTCCAAATCGGATGCCTGGAGCCAGGCAATTCTTCGTGCACCTATGGCAATGGCAGAGGTTCTGCTTATGCACTCAAAACAGTCAAAAGCTGCACAATTGACAAACTTAGAAACATCCTGGGCATGTTTAACTAGTGTGAGAAAATCCTGCCTCTTGTCCTCAGGAAGGAGAGGGCTTAAAACCTCCAAGTCTCCTGTGACTTTAAGGAACATTCCCATATATAGAATATAGGAACTGATCCTGGCAGAAAGCATGGAAGCCTGGAACATACGACGTCCAAAAGCATCCAAAGTTCTACACTCACGTCCTGGAGGATTAGAGGCATGCCTCTTTGCACTCCTGATCCTTCTCATAGCTGATTCCACTACAATAGAGTGGTGAGGAAGCTGAGTTTTCTGGAAATCAAGACAAGGAGGGACTCGATACATGGTATCCAGTCTGCGAGAGTGAGGAGAGGTGGCAAGAGGTGTCTCCCACATTCTCAACATGAGATCATGTAGAATCTCATGGATAGGCAGAGTAGCTGCCTCCTTAGGAGCCTTGGGATATTGTAAAATCTCCAACTCCTTAGCCCTGGGCTCTGTTTCAGGAGCCACAGTAATGGACAGACCTCGAGCCACCTCCCTGATGAAATCCTGAAAGGAGATGTCTTCTGGAGGAGACATCCTGCGTTTAGGAGAGGCAGGCTCCTCCGGGAGAAGTATGCCAGTACCGGCAGAGCTGTCAGAATCCTCGGAGACCTCCAAGGATTCAAAGTACCATCTGTCCGGATGCTCTTGAAGAGCCCGATACCCGTACCAACTGAAGTCGGTACCGAGGGGCATCGGCACCGGTGTATCGGTACCGGAAGGCATCGCATGACTGGGTGCGGGCAAAGCTGATACCGATGTCGATGCTGATGCTACCGATACCAGTACCAGCGTCGGTACCGGTTGAACTGTCTGACGCGGTTCCGAGGGGATCGATGCCACAAGGAGAGCCGCCAGACTGCGTTCAATAGCCAGGAACCTCTGGTCTATCGACACTGCCGATGCCTGGGTATTGGTACCGGAGACAGCCGGTACCCCAGAGCATGGCACCAGTAGTTCTGCAGAGATCGAGGCCTCGAACATCCTGGAGCCCAGATAATGCTTTGGAAGCCGAAGCCTCCCGCCGGGGCAAATTTGCCGGTATGGAATCCTCAAGGGCAACGCCAGAGGCATCTTGATGCTTAGGAGATCTACCCTTTGAGGACCGCCTAGACTTATGTTTGGTTACCTGAGATCCATGGGAGGAAGACGAAGCCCTGGAAGACGTCGATGCCACAGAAGCTGCATTGGAAGGAAAAAGGGCGCTGAGCTTAGCAGCTCGGTTCTGTCGACCCCTTTTGGACATCATGGCACAAGCCATACACTCAGTGATGGAGTGGTCAGGACTTAACATTTAAGACACCACTCATGGGTGTCGGTGACGGAGATGGAGATGGTACTGCCACACTTGGCGCACCTTTTGAAACCTGAGGTGGGTTTTTCCATAGTGGAAAAAAGTTTTGGGCCTAAGGCCCAAAATGGCACATGCACCTGAAAAGAAAAGTTTGGAAAAAATAAGATTATTTTTAAACAAAAGAAAGAAAGAAAAGAGAACCGGCGGTACCGGTATAGCGTCGAAGGCAGACGCGACCACAAAAAAATAAAGAAGGAAACAATTTTCTGCGGTGACAGGAATGACCTGCTGGCTCCGCGGAAAACGAAGAACTGGAGAGAGAGGCAGTTGGGAAAGGTGGTAAGGCAGCACACAGGCACTGTGGGATGCTCCCAAAAGCTTCCTAATTGGACGCTGGGGAGCATTCCCGCGCAGGCTCCGTCGGTACCAACGATACCCATATGTGAAGACTAAATTCCTGCTTGTTCCTGGAGATTATCTCCTACATAATTGGGGGCTTTCATCTGCGATAGGTGATTCTGAACAAACCACATCTTACAAATTTAAGACTGTTTGTCCAATTTATGATGGCTTTATCAGGTGACGATGCAGAGTGAGAAAGTCTGGTAATCCAAAAACTTGCATCCTTATGTTGGGAGCAGGAATAGATTTCAGACACTATTGCACAGCTCAGTAAATGCCTCAAATTAGACTCACAGGAGCTTGCAAGGACAGATAACTTTCTGTGGGGTCCTTGATAGAATGCTGGGTCATGAGGGCAAATAAATCTGACTCTACTTGCCGAACATACTTGTGTGTTACATATCTTTACGACTAAATCTGTAGAGGCTTTAAAGCATGCTCGAGACAGACTTGATTTATGTATGGATGATTTAAAAAAAGGACAAAATTCAGATAACTGCTCTCGTGCAGGGAAATGCTAATTTAAAACAGCAGCTAGCTACTAGAGATGCCGTCAAGTGAGCATGATGAGGAAGAACCTCCTCCTCTCCAGTCACACATAGCTCACAGTGTGAGAAATGCCCAGAGTTAAAACAGCAGCTTGCTGTCCTGGAACAGCAAGTGAAAATTTAAAACAGAGCATTAGGCAGCTCGAACTTATAGATCTGAATTGATAAAGGAAAATTTTAGACTACTGGAGGCAAAAGCCCAATATGAATTGAAAGCGCAGGCTTTACTGGGGCATTTGAAAGCCTCAAACTGAGCAACTCAAAGATGAACAGGAATTAGAGGCGCAAAAAAGGGCACTAGCCAAATGCAAAAAAAAAGACATGACTCAGTTTAAAAGTGAGCTTATTCTGCTTAAAAGGTCATCTCATGCCTCCCAGTCCTCAATCTGTTTCCCCAAGTTTTTCTCTTCTCTTGGAATACGACCCAGAAGATGACGGATATATTTATTTTATTTATTTAACAGGTTTTATATACCGCTTTATCCTTTAATCAAAACAGTTTACAAAAGATAACGAAATTAGGTCTTACCTGCTAATTGTCTTTCCTTGAGCTTTCTCCGGGCCAGTCCAGGGAAAGGTAGGGTTGTCAATCCCCTATAGCAACTGAGGACTGAAGACTTCAAGCTTTCTTGAGAGGTGAAGCCACTCCCCCTTAGGGTTATCCAGCAGTCTCCTTCTGACAAAGCAACTAAATAGAAAGAACTGACAGAGTAGATTAACCCTTGAAAAACTGAAAATCTATAGTTCTTGAAAAACGAGGAAGCTAAGAAACGCACTTCCCCTGTCTTTTTTTTTTTTTTTTAACACTATTTACAATATAGATATCATAGCTTGGCATTGAGTGTAAGCGCGAAGCCCCAAAGCTGTGCCCCTGCAGACTAACATGCAGATATGATGAAATGCTTATGGATATGCCAAAAATATACCGCTCGCAAAAACCTATAACAGGGGTGGGACCCTGGACTAGCCCGGAGAAAGCTCAAGGAAAAACAATTAGCAGGTAAGACCTAATTTCGTTTTCCTTATCACTTCTCCGGGCCAGTCCAGGGAAAGGTAGGGCAGTACCAAAGCAGTACCTAAACATGGGAGGGACCCGCCAAACCTGCGATAAGAGCCGAAGCCCCCACTTTCGCATCGTCTCTGGCCTGAACATCCAAGCGGTAATGTTTCGTAAAAGTATGCAACGAAGACTACGTCGCTGCCCTGCAAATATCCACCGGCGGAACAAAAGCAAACTCCGCCCAGGAAGTCGCTAGAGCCCGAGTGGAATGAGCCCTCAAACCAACCGGCAGCGAAAGGCCTTGGGTAGCGTATGCTTCCGTAATGGCTCTGCGAACCCACCGAGCAATGGTGGACTTAGACGCTGCGAGACCTTTTCGAGGACCCCTATATTGAACAAAGAGCCTGTCCGTTTTCCGAAAAGGTTGCAAAACCCGAAGGTACGTCTTTAGGACCCGAGCAAGATCCAAATGCTTGAGGGCACGGTCCATAGGAGAAGTGGGGGCATCAGAAAAAACGGGCAACGCGACAGATTGGTTAATATGAAAAGTTGAGAGCACTTTCGGTAAAAAGGAAGGAACCGTTCTTAGCAAAACCCTTTCGGGAAGAAATTGCAAATAAGGTTCCTGGCAAGACAAGGCCTGCAAATCTGAAATTCGGCGTGCCGAACATAAAGCAACCAGGAAGGCTGTCTTCCAAGAACACTCTCGGAGCTGCCGCGAGCAGAGGGAAGTTAAAGGTGACCGGGAAAAAGCCTCTAACACTACATTCAAGTCCCAAGGAGGCACAATAGAACGCACGGGAGGACGGATAATCTTTGCTGCACACAAAAAACGATGTACATCCGGATGCGCGGAAAGACGGCAACATTGCACTGTACCTCGAAAACAGGCAAGCGCGGCTATCTGAACCTTAAGAGTACTAAGAGCCAACCCTTTGTCTAATCCATGCTGCAGAAAGAGTAGTAGCTGAGGTAAGGTAGAAGACATAGGAAGAACATTGTGTTGACCACACCAAGTTTCGAAAAGACGCCAAACCCGCACATATGCCAGAGAAGTCACCGGCCTCTTAGACTGAAGCAAGGTAGTCACAACAGAGTTCGCATACCCCTTGCATTTTAAGCGAGCCCTTTCAAGAGCCAAGCCGTAAGTAAGAAGCGGTCCACTCGTGGCATGAGTATCGGACCCTGATGTAACAGATTGATGCGGACTGGAAGAGGCCACGGCTGATCTACTAAGAGTCGAACGAGATCGGCATACCAAGGCCGACGAGGCCAATCCGGGGCTATGAGAATCACCATCCCCCGGTGTCGCGCTATGCGCTGGATAACTCAACTCAGCATCGGCCAAGGAGGAAAAACGTACAAGAGAGAGCCCTGAGGCCAGGGCTGAACGAGAGCATCGAGCCCCTCGGACATGTGTTCTCTGCGCCTGCTGAAGAAACGGTTGGCTTTGGCATTGCTGCACGTCGCCATCAGATCCATTATTGGCTGTCCCCAACGCAACGTCAGTTTGTGAAATACCGCCGCGTTCAACTCCCATTCCCCGGGATCGAGAAGATTGCGGCTGAGATAATCGGCCTGCACATTTTTCTTGCCAGCAACATGTGCCGCTGAGATCGCCAGAAGATTGGCTTCCGCCCAAATCATCATTTCTTGACATTCGGAGAGAAGAGAAAGAATCTTGGTTCCCCCTTGACGATTGATATACGCGACTGTCACAGCATTGTCGAAAAAAATCTTGACCGCCGTCCCTTTGAGAAAAGACGCGAAGTGCAGGAGGGCGAGACGAGCTGCGCGAAGTTCCAGGCGGTTGATCGACCAGGCGCTCTCCTCTGGGGACCAAGAACCCTGAGCAATGTGTGTCTGACAATGAGCTCCCCAGCCCACGAGACTGGCATCCGTGGTGACTAACACCCAGGAGGGCTCCTGTAAGGGAATGCCCACGGTTAGATGATCTCGAACTAACCACCACTCGAGACTGCGTCGCACGAGAATTGGACAGGGCAGACGCTGCGAGAGAGGGTGAAGCTGTGGCGACCAGCGGGAAAGCAATGCCTGTTGCAAAGGCCGCATGTGAGCTTTGGACCACGGAACCAGATCCAGCGCCGCCGCCATGGACCCCAAGAGTTGTAAATACGTCCATGCTGACGGAGTTGTTAGTCGCAGAAACGCTTGTACCTGCTGCACAAGTTTTTCTATGCGCACTTCGGGCAAAAAGACTCTCCCCCGCTTGGTGTCGAAGAGAGCTCCGAGATAGACCATTTGTTGCGACGGCTCCAAGTGACTCTTGGCTTGATTGATCACCCAACCGAGTTGCTCGAGAAGCTGAACCACTCGAGCTGTCGCCGCTATGGAATCCAAACGC